>JAUNZM010000097.1:0-1200000 GCA_033459285.1 Clamator glandarius | reverse complement strand
GTTGGTGAACAGAGAAGGACTGGTGGGGGATGTGAGGGTTGGAGGACGCTTGGGGCAAAGCGATCATGAGATGATAGAGTTCTCAGTGCGGGGTAAAATGAAGAAGGAGGTTAGCAGAACAGTTGCCCTCAACTTCCAGGGAGCAGACTTTGGGCTGTTCAGAAGGCTGGTCGGAAAAGTCCCGTGGGAGGCGCTCCTTGAGGGCAAAGGTGTCCATGAGGGCTGGGCGCTCTTCAAGAAGGAACTCCTAGCAGCTCAGGAGAAAGCCGTCCCCAAGTTCCGGAAAAGTAGCCGGAGGGGTAAGAAACCAGCGTGGTTGATTAGGGAGGTCCTAAGAGACATCAATAGGAAGAGGAGGGCCTACGACCTCTGGAGGAAGGGGCAGGCATCCTGGGTGGACTACAGGGAGAAAGTGAGAAAGTGCAGGGAAAAAATCAGGAGGGCTAAGGCCCAACTAGAAATGCGATTGGCCATGACTGTGAAAGACAACAAAAAGTCTTTCTACAAATACATCAACAGTAAAAGGAGGGCTAGGGAGAATCTCCAGTCCCTAGGAGATGCAGAGGGAACAACAGTAACAGGGGACGAAGACAAGGCTGAAGTGCTCAATGCCTACTTTGCCTCAGTCTTTAACAGTAAGGAAAATTGTTCCCTCTGTGCACAACCCCAAGGGTTGGAAGAGAAGTATGAGATTCCCAAGGTCCAAGAGGAGGTGGTTAGAGACTTGCTTGCCCAGCTAGATGCCCACAAGTCTATGGGGCCAGATGGAGTCCAGCCGAGAGTTTTGAGGGAACTGGCAGATGTGCTGGCCAAACCCCTTTCCATCATCTTCCAGCAGTCCTGGATGACTGGGGAGGTTCCACTGGACTGGAGGCTGGCTGATGTCGTGCCCATCTATAAGAAGGGGCGCAGGGAGGAACTGGGTAACTACAGGCCTGTCAGCCTGACCTCGGTACCAGGGAAAGTCATGGAGCGGGTGATCTTGAGTGCGATCATGAAGCACTTGCAAGAGAACCGGGTGATCAGGCCCAGTCAACACGGGTTCATGAAAGGCAGGTCTTGCCAGACTAATCTGATCACCTTCTATGACCAAGTGACTAAACTCTTGGACGAGGGAAAGGCTGTGGATGTGGTTTTCCTGGACTTCAGTAAAGCCTTTGATACAGTTTCTCACAGCATTCTGCTTCGGAAACTGTCGGCCTCTGGCCTGGACGGGTGCACACTCTCCTGGGTGAAAAACTGGTTGAATGACCGGGCCCAGAGGGTGGTGGTAAATGGAGTTAAATCCAGCTGGAGGCCAGTCACAAGTGGGGTTCCCCAGGGCTCAGTCCTGGGTCCAGTCCTGTTTAATGTCTTTATCAACGACCTGGATGAAGGCATCGAGTCCTCCCTTAGCAAGTTTGCAGATGACACCAAGCTGGGAGGAAGTGTGGATCTGCTGGAGGGTCGGGAGGCTCCAAAGGGATCTGAACAGGCTGGACTGCTGGGCTGAGACCAACGGCATGAGGTTTAACAAGGCCTAATGCCGGGTCCTGCACTTGGGGCACAACAACCCTAAGCAGAGGTACAGACTAGGAGAAACCTGGCTGGAAAGCTGCCAGGAGGAGAAGGACCTGGGGGTGTTGGTTGACAACCGACTGAACATGAGCCAGCAGTGTGCCCAGGTGGCCAAAAAGGCCAATGGCATCCTGGCTTGTATCAGGAACGGCGTGACCAGCAGGTCCAGGGAGGTTATTCTCCCCCTGTACTCGGCACTGGTGAGACCGCACCTCGAGTACTGTGTTCAGTTCTGGGCCCCTCACCACAAGAAGGATGCTGAGGCTCTGGAGCGAGTCCAGAGAAGAGCAACAAAGCTGGTGAAGGGGCTGGAGAACAAATCTTACGAGGAGCGGATGAGAGAGCTGGGGTTGTTCAGCCTGGAGAAGAGGAGGCTGAGGGGAGACCTTATTACTCTCTACAACTACCTGAAGGGAGGTTGTGGAGAGGAGGGAGCTGGCCTCTTCTCCCAAGTGACAGGGGACAGGACAAGAGGGAATGGCCTCAAGCTCCGCCAGGGGAGATTTAGGCTTGAGATTAGGAAGAAATTCTTCACAGAGAGGGTGGTTAGGCATTGGAACGGTCTGCCCAGGGAGGTGGTTGAGTCACCGTCCCTGGAGGTGTTTAAGGTTAGGGTAGATGAGGTGCTTAGGAGCATGATTTAGGGATTGGTGGGAATGGTTGGACTCGACGATCCAGTGGGTCTCTTCCAACCTGGTCATTCTGTGATTCTGTGATCAGGTTATACACTATGGCTTTCAATGTTGAGAAATAGTATCCTGCATGGAATAATTTATCCACTCTGGTTCATTCATCCACTCATTGCAGGGGAGTTCTGCAGTTACAGAGGTGACTGGTGGGTAGGGTGGAAACAATTTCTTGTGAAAGAATCTGAAAAGTGGGATTGTTACCTTATGGTTAACTTGGGGTAGTGGTAGTTAACATAAGGACTTAATTGACATAATGCATGCAGGTTCTCAGTGGATCATGAAACAATAAAGCATCTTGGTTATGAGTAATGCATATGTGAAGCTGAGTGATCGACAAACCTGGGAAAATCTGTGCAAGACAAAATTTTAAAGTAAAGATCTTCTAAGTATCAGCTTTGGGAGGTGTCAGGAAGGCTGAGTCCTCCTGGGTGGAGGAGGGTTCTACTCCACTCTTGTGAGACCCCCACCTGGAGTCGTGTCCAGTTCTGGAATCCCCAACATAAAGATTTGGAACAGGTCCAGAGTAGGCCATGAAGATGATCCAAGGGCTGAGCACCTCTGCTATGAGGACAGGCTGAGAGTTGGGGTTGTTCAGCCTGGAGAAGAGAAGGCTGTGGAGAGGCCTTAGAGCAGTTTTTTACAAGGGCAGGGAGTGACAGGACAAGGGGGAACAGCTTTAAGCTAGAAGGGGGAAGATTTAGATTAGACATGAGGAAGAAATTCTTCATGGTGGGGATAATGAGGCCCTGGCCCAGGTTGCCTAGAGAAGTGGTGGCTGTGCCATCCCTGGAGGTGTTTGAGGCCAGGTTGGATGGAGCTTTGAGCAGCCTGATCCAGTGGGAGGTGCCCTGCCCATGGCAGGGGCGTGGAACTGGGTGAGCTTTACCATCCCCTCCAACCCAAACCATTCTATGATTTGAAATTAGCTCACACAGGTTCTGTTAGTCAGAGAAAGCTGATGCTGAGTGAAGAGGAATGTACTCTCCCTGTCAGTTTAGTGCATCTAGCATCTTGCTAGACAGACCATCCTGACCTCATCTGACAAACCCTATCTGAGAAAACAGGAAAGGAGATTGTTAAATTTGACGTGACTGGTGTGTATTGGGTGAGCAGAGGTTTATTCTGTTATAATTCCTTGCACCCTTTTCTTGTTTCTGAATGTTAAAAAAACTGTAGGCAAGCTCTAAGGATACCGGGCAGCTGTATGCTGCATTGCACCACCGGATCTTGGCCTTGCGGAGTAGAGTGGAACAAGAGCAAGAAGTCAAGAATGTAGCACCCGAGCCAGAGGTAACGCAATCCAATGAGGAGGACAGTGATGATGATGTTATTGCGCCTTCAGGATCAGTTGGAAGTGGTAAGCAAGAAAGACAGCAGAGTTTTGTTTCCCATACCTGTTTCTCTGTTATTCTAAGGCAGGTCTCTCTCTAATCACATGTTCTGGCTCTGCTTCTGGCCTGTTAATTCTCACAAGTGTTTTGAATAAGCCTAGGTGCATGGATTGCCTTTTTGAAGGCAACTGTTTCTTGCTGCTTCTTCAAACCAGTACAAAGGCCCTTGTGCTGCTCTGAGTTACCTGTCACAGTATGCAGAGGTTATCTGTGTTTCCACTAGTTCCAGTTTTGTTTGTGGGATCTTCAAGTGACGGCCGAGTTCATTTTTGCCTTCATCATGGCCAAGGCTTGCACATCGAACCAGAGCTGCCTGTCTTGGGCTGCTCTTGGCCAGCAGAATCTGGAGTGGTCCTCAAATAGAGTGCTGTTTGGAAGGCAGAAGATTTACAAAGGGGCATGGGAAGTGTGTAGTGAGTTTCACTGAGCATGAGGAGGCCATAATTTGAAAAACAAAATCTAGTCTTCAGTGAGAGGAAGGCTTCCATCCCTGCTCCTGACTTGGGAGTCAGAGAGTCATAGCCTGGGTTGGGTTGGAAGGGACCTTTGAAGGTCATTTGGTCCAACCCCCCTGCAGCAAGCAGGGACAAATGCTGCTACTCGGAAGAATATACCAGCAGTATTCCCTTACTATTTTATCTCAGCTCTTGAGATAGTTTGTACCAGCTCTTGTAACTGATTACACTCTTTCCCACTGCCTCAGGCCCTGCAATCCCAGCTCTCAGTGTAAAAAGGGTAATCCTGATGCTTTCCATGGCCACCCATAGCACCACTCCCTGAACTGTGTCTATCATAATCCCTTTCCTGAAGGGACAGCCCAAACTGTGGCCCCTCAGCAGGGATTTGAGGTGACCGGTTCAGCCTCTGCAAGGAATTGCTTTACTGGGACTTAGAGCATCCCATCTTTGACAGAGACCAGTCCAACACTGCTTCACTGTGGGTGGGTTGAAGGGACTGGAAACTGAGCTTTCAGTCACTGGGGTGCTACTGGAACCCCAAACCAGATGAGTCAAGAACATAAAACTCTGCAGTAGACAGAACTTAATTTGGAGAATTGAGATGTTAGAAGGGGAAGGAGAACTCTACAGTTCTCATGTGTCATTGAAATCCTAAATCTGAGGCTTCGGTTGGCTGCTTGGGTGGAGTCGCTTATTGTAAGGCAAGGAACAAAAGATATTTCTCATGACAAAACTACTTTGTTTGTTTCAGGTCCTAATGATGAAGGTGATGGGCAGAATGTTGGCAGCACATAGCAGATGTGAGCCGATCTGCTTGCAAGGCTGCTATCAACACCATCTTGCAGGCATCTCTGGATACCCCAGGCCAGCTGTTATTTTCAGGCAGTGTTGAAGACTCCAGGACTTAAGAACTGTGCATCCCTGTTCTGTTTGTTTGGTTTTTTGGTCTGGATCAGTAGATTCTACACAAAAAAAGCAGACTTGGAAACTACCTGAATGTGGTTTGGGACGTGAAAGCTCATCATATTGATGAGCCAAAACAAAAAAAACCAAACATTTCCCCTCATCCTTGTAATTGAAAAGGCACATTACAGCTTGTCACAGCTTCTCATTGGGACCTTTTGACTGTTTCTTCAATAGCTCATGTCTTGCAGGCCTCCGAGATAGAACACGGTTCCAACTCGAATTCTGCTTTCATAATCCCTGCTTCCCCTTATGAATTTCTGCCACCTGCAGGGAAGCCGTGTCCTCACCAGTCCCCAGCTCACTGACTGCCCTTCTGGGTTCGCTCTCTTTTTGGACTACGGATGGGGCAGATTTATGTTTTTACCTTTTAATCCCAACGTAGGTAGTGGACGCTGTTGTTCCCTGTCTAGTGGGTTTGTAAACAGAGAAACAAAACATTGTGATTCACCAGAAGAGCTTTTTTTAATGCTGTAAGAAGAGACTCTAAAGTCCCCAGGATGTTTTGCTAACTCCTTTTCTTTCTTCCCATGTCATTATTATTATTTGGGGATTTATATTGTGGTGATACTTTTTTATTTTAGTTTTTCAATAAGATGCTCTTGCGTGTTGAAAAAGTGAAACTATTGTTTTGTACTGTTCTTTTCTGTTACTATTTAAGGGAGAGCTAAGCCACTATATATAATAGATGTTGCATACAATTTCTCTTAGGAAATTATCTGTTTCTGTGGCTACAGTGAAGTGTAGGAGGCAGACAGGTTACACCTTCAGACAAGTTGATGAGGAAACAGCTGTTAGCCCTTCCCAGAATAAACCAGGCTCATGTGATGAGCTCTGCCATCCATTAAAAATTAATCCATATAACAAAGCAGCTCTCATTCAGTGGCTTGATTCACCAAGCCATTTAAGCACTTGCCTGACTTAACCACATGTGAATAATCTTACTGAAGTCAACACAACTCCTTATGATTACAGCTGAGTACATTTTTAAACATCTTGCTGAATTAACGGCCTTAAATAGAAAATTAACTTCTAACCCTTCCTGTCCCTCTTCCATTTCCTGAAGTCTTACAGCATGAAGAAGGAAGTGATGTTGCCAGCTTGGAATAGATTGGGCTGAAGGACACTGTATTCTGTTCCACTAAAATAAAAGCAAGAATGTGTTTTCCCGTGTGTAGTTCTGAAGTGCTCCTGCGGTCCCCAGGACTCTCTCTTTGCTTTGGATGTTTTTTAATCATTTGGGGCTTTTGTATGTAAAAGCTGAGTTTTGTCTGTCATGAAAACACACGGTAGGTTCTTGTCCAGCAAAGTCAGAATGTGGTAGTCTCCAAGAACAGCCACCAGGTCACCTTCTTTATAAATTGCCCAAACTGTTCTGTTTTCTTTGAGTAGTTTACTGATAGGTAACTTTTCACTTGCTTGGTCTTTCTCCTGTAGGTTAAGACGACCTAAAATGCACCGTTTAAAAGAGAATTCAGGGGGAAGGAGGATTTTCTGTAGTGTGAATTGGAAATGAAAACCCTATTTGTAGCACAAATGCAACGTTGAAATTATTCAAATAGCAAAGCAGTCCTTGCCACTGCTGTGTCGATGGAAAACACTTAACTGGGAGTCGAGAACATGTTTACTACCTGTTGTCTGTTGTTAATTGTTGCTGGAGACTCATGCTCTTGGGCAGGGGGTGCTTTGCTTTTTCCAACAGCCCCTTGAAGGAACATCTGGGATTGTTTTTCCAGGGATTAAAAAGGGCTGCTGCTGTGCCACTGCGCTTGTGATGTCTCTGGATCATCTGCTCATGCCTTTTGTGCATTTGGGGTTGTTCCTCCTTAGAATTACACATTTTTAACCGTTGATGCCCCCATCTCATGCAGTGGAAGGGTAGCATGTTCCCACAACCACCCACACAACCGTGTCTGTGTCACAAGGTCTGGGGAACTGATGGATTTTCCAAGAGGTGATGTGCATTTTGGATCTTGGATCTTTTTACATTGAGATACTCGGATTTAAACTACTCTTTTCAAACAACCTTGCAGCGTCAAGCTGCTTGTTGTCAGCATAAAGAAAATTAAAGGTGTCAGAAAAATGCAATTGGCGTGGTTGTTTTGTTGGGTGTAGTGGTGACAGTCATCTGCAATGTTCTAAAGTCTGGCAATTGTTTGCTGATGCAAGTTTTCTTTTAGCTGGAAGTGCCGGTTCTGTGTTACAGTGAAGAGGACAGGGTTGGTGTGAGCCATGAATGGAATTGGCCGTGGACTGAGTTCAGGCCCTGTCTGACAAGAGGCCACACCGAAACTCTTTTGCTCCCTGCTTTAAGCCTTGGTTTAACTGTTGACAGAGAAAACCTGATAATGCCTGTGTTGTGAAAGCTTTATCTCACCATCCTGTTGAAGTATAAGTGGGAGCGGCACTAAACCTCCTCTCAGAAACCAAGGGCCCCCAACTCCCTGGGCTCTGCCTTGTTCCCTGGGGGCAGCGGCTGTTGGAAAGCAGGCTGGTGAGCTCTAAGGTTGTCCTCCTACAGCCTCTTCCTCTTGCACCACTCTCCTGCTGCATCTTTACTCTGGGGTTTATTGTTCACGTACAGATGCTGTTAGCATCGCTGTGCACCCTGCCTGGCCTGGTGTGGGCGCAGCCCTTCCCCCTGCCCAGGGCAGAAAGAGTTTGCCGTTGAGCACAGCTGATGGGGAAACACGGCAGGAATAGGGTGTTAGGAAAGGCAGCAGTAACCCTCTTCCCTGTAGCATTAAAAAGATCGCAGCCAGGGGAAAGGCAGGGCTTAAGATAAGAAAAATGTGAAGTTGCACCACCTCCCCCATAGCCCAGCGCATGGTGCATCTGAGAGGGCAGGGAAGGATCCCAGTAACTTGCTCCTCAGCCGTCCCCCCACCAAGACCAGGCTGGGCACATGCTCACAGTGTTAGAAGCCTGCAGGAGTGAAACCCCCACTTTGTGATGATTCTCCCTGTTCCCCGTCACTGCAGGACCAGCTCCCCTGCTTGGGTGTTGTTCCTAACACGGCCTGTTCTGCAGTTTGGCCTCTTCTCCCAGCAAGTGTAGAAAATGGTTTATTTCCTTTCTAGAAACATGTATTTGAAAATTTACCGTGTTTCCCCATAATCTTCTCTAGTTTTAGGAATTTCAGCTATGATAATTGCCATAATTTGTCATGCAAGATTTCATTAAACTGACTTTTCACTGTGTGCTTCTCTTTCCGTGTCCTTTGGTCTTTGTGCACTGACTTAAAGTGAACTCCAGGGTCGATTGTAGGGGAAGCAGATCAGTTTGGAGAGAAGGTTACAGAGTTATTTCATTTTCCGGGGTGATGCCCCCCCTTCTTGTGCCGATGAGCACAGAGCAACAGGGGAATTAAGGGACAATGGTGAAGGGGCCCTGAGTCGCTCTGGCCTCCTGTCTCCTAGGTGGTGGTGCAGGCACCTAGAGAACAGTCAAAGATGGATTTTGTGAATGAAAATC
Source organism: Clamator glandarius (assembly GCA_033459285.1). Classification (NCBI taxonomy): domain Eukaryota; kingdom Metazoa; phylum Chordata; class Aves; order Cuculiformes; family Cuculidae; genus Clamator; species Clamator glandarius. Next base: position 1,191,468 of record JAUNZM010000097.1, on the reverse strand, counting down.
TCCTTTAAGGAGAGGGTTCAGACTTCTGTCTGCCTCCTCAAGGGCCTAAAGATGTGAAAACTGAATTTGTAACCAAGAGCACTGGTTCTGTCGCTGGGGTGGGCAGTGATGGCCTGTTCCAAGGATAGAGAATCACAGGTCCTGCTGTTGGGAAGGGTCAGGCAGCCCTTCCTTGGGTCTGAGTTGAAAGGTTCCATAGGAGGAATGACAATGCCCTCTAAACCTCTTCTATAACAAATTGCCCCTGGGCCCCTGCTGCTTGTGTCTGCCTGGGACCCAAAGGAGCTGCTGGGGCAAGGAGCCAGCGTCCTACGGCTGCACACGAGGCAGAGCGGCTCTGCTGCCGTGAACAGAGACCCTCACCAGCTCATTCCACTGCTGACGTGGCAGAGGGCTCTGGAAGGAAGGCGACCTGCCTGCCACACGTGTTTTGGAGTAACGTGTCCGGTTCTGGAATCCCCAACACGAGAAGGATAGGGAACTGTTGGAAGGGGTCCAGAGGAACCACAGAGAGGATCTGAGGGCTGGAGCCCCTCCTGTATGAGGACAGGCCGACGATTGCAGGCAGAGCTGTGGAGCTGCGGGGCTGCAGGTGGAGATGCGGGCGGAGATGCAGGGCTGCAGGCGGAGCTGCGGGGCTGCAGGTGGAGATGCGGGCGGAGATGCGGGGCTGTAGGTGGAGATGCGGGTGGAGATGTGGGGCTGCAGGTGGAGATGCGGGCGGAGATGCAGGGCTGTAGGTGGAGATGCGGGCGGAGATGCGGGGCTGCAGGTGGAGATGCGGGTGGAGATGCGGGGCTGCAGGCGGAGCTGCGGGGCTGCAGGTGGAGATGCGGGTGGAGATGCGGGGCTGTAGGTGGAGATGCGGGCGGAGATGCAGGGCTGTAGGTGGAGATGCGGGCGGAGATGCGGGGCTGCAGGTGGAGATGCGGGCGGAGATGCAGGGCTGCAGGTGGAGATGCGGGCGGAGATGCGGGGCTGCAGGTGGAGATGCGGGCGGAGATGCAGGGCTGTAGGCGGAGATGCGGGGCTGCAGGCGGAGATGCGGGGCTGCAGGTGGAGATGCGGGGCTGCAGGTGGAGATGCGGGGCTGCAGGTGGAGCTGCGGGGCTGCAGGCGGAGCTGCGGGGCTGCAGGTGGAGCTGCGGGGCTGCAGGCGGAGATGCGGGGCTGCAGGTGGAGCTGTGGAGTTGCGGGGCTGTGGATAGAGCCGCAGGGCTGTAGGTGGAGCTGTAGGTGGAGGTGCGGGGCTGCAGGCAGAGCTGTGGGGCAGCAGGTGGAGCAGCAGGTGGAGATGTGGAGCTGCGGGCGAAGCTGCAGGTAGAGATGCAGGACTGTGGAGCTGCGGGGCAGCAGGTGGCGATGCGGGGCTGCAGGCAGAGCTGTGGAGCTGCAGAGCTGCAGGCTGAGCTGCAGGCAGAGTTCACAGAATCACAGAATAACCAGGTTGGAAGAGACCCACTGGATCGTCGAGTCCAACCATTCCCACCAATCCCTAAATCATGCTCCTAAGTACCTCATCCACCCTAACCTTAAACACCTCCAGGGACGGCGACTCAACCACCTCCCTTGGCAGACTGTTCCAATGCCTAACCACCCTCTCCGTGAAGAATCTTTTCTTTATCTCAAGCCTAAATCTCCCCTGGCGGAGCTTGAGGCCATTCCCTCTCGTCCTGTCCCCTGTCACTTGGGAGAAGAGCCCAGCTCCCTCCTCTCCACAACCTCCCTTCAGGTAGTTGTAGAGAGTAATAAGGTCTCCCCTGAGCCTCAGAGCTGTGGAGTTCGGGGCTGCGGGCGGAGCTAAGGGGCTGCGGGCGGAGCTGCGGGCGGGTGCGGGTCCCGGGCCGGCGCCTCTCGCGAGAGCTCGGCCTCCGCCTCCGCCATGCCGGGCTACTGGGACGGCCCCGAGGGCGAGCAGTGTCCGCGCCGCGCGGGGCTCTGCACGCGGGTCGGCGCCGCGGCGGGTGGGCAGGGGGGCAGGGGGCGGGGGGGGGGGGGGGGGTTGCGGCCCCCGCGCGGTCCCCGCGTCCGTCCGACCGCCGTGTCCGTCTGTCCGCAGGGCTGGTGGGCGCCGCGTACCGGATCGTGCTGCTGCAGCCCGGCTCGGCGCTGGCCGCGCTCCGGATGGCGGCGAGCGACACGGCGACCATGGGTGAGCGGGGACCGGGCCGGGAGGGGGCCCCAAGCCACCCAGCGCCACCCCGGCCCCGGGCAGGGACACCCCCCCCACCCACCCCACCCCCTCCTCGCGGGATCGGGGGCTCCGAGCCCCAAAAACCCGGCCTTGAACACCCCAGGGATGGGGCAGCCACCCCTGCTCCGGGTGACCTGGGCCAGCGCCTCCCCACCCGCACATTAAAACGTTTCTTCCCTGCATCTCATCTCAGTCTCCTCTCTTTCACCTTCAAGCCTTTCCCCCTCGTCCTGTCCCTCTGCTCCCGGATTTCAAGCCCCTCCCCGGCTTCCCTGGAGCCCCGGGCAGCTGCAGCCAGGGAGCACCCACAAGGAATCCCAGGGAGTTTTCCTCCTGGAGCAGGAGGTGACTGTGGGGACCAGCGACACAAATGAACCACAGAACCACGGAATTGTTTGGGTCAGGAGTGACCTCAGAGCCCATCCAGCTCCACCCCTGCCCTGGGCGGGGACACCTCCCACTGGATCGGGGGCTCCAAGCCCCATCCAGCCTGGCCTTGAACCCCTCCAGGGATGGGGCAGCCGCCCCTGCTCTGGGCAACCTGGGCCACCCTCATCGTCAAGAACTTTGTGAGAGCTGGGGACAGGCTCTTGATCAGGGAATGCAGGGATTAGGCAAGGGGGAGGGACAGTTTTCAGCTGAAAGAGTGGAGATTTAGATGAGATCTTAGGAAGAATTGTTTTCCCACTTACAGTTTCTTAATTCAGTTTATGAAATCAGTTTACAAAATTAAAATGACTTTACACAAAGGATAATGTACAAACTCGGTCCGTTTTTCCTGAAACTGCAGGCCCTGGGTGGGCACGGGACTAAAATGCTGGCACAAACCCACCCTCAGGAGGGCAGAGCAGGCTGGGTTTCTCGACCCACGTCCCTGTGAGATTGGATCCAAAGGGAGATGGGAGCCGAGCTTCAGCACAGGGCCGTGCTGTCTGCTGCACCGAGGGGAACGCGCTGCTGAGGAACCTGCTCTGCAATTCCCCTGCCCTGTTGGCTTTTGGGGATGCTGAGGGGCTGGAGGAGTCCAGAGAAGGGAACAGAGCTGGAGAAGGGGCTGGAGAATGCAGGTTGTGAGGAGTGGCTGAGGGAGCTGGAGGTGTTTAGCCTGGAGAAGAGGAGGCTGAGGGGAGACCTCATTGCTCTCTGCAGCTGCTTGAAACCAGGTTGTGGAGAGGTGGATGCTGAGCTCTTGTCTCAAGTGACAGGATGGGAGGGAATGGCCTCAAGGTGCCCCGGGGGAGGTTCAGATTGGATAATTACTTCACTGAAAGTGATCTCAGGCACTGGTAGAGGCTGCTTGAGTCCCCATCCCTGGAGGGATTTAAAAGAGGTAGATCTCACCCCAGCAGCCTGGGTGCATTGCTTCTGAGTGTCCAGAAGCAGATCTTGCTTGGTTTTTCTCTTTTCCCCCGCAGAGGAGCTGTTGTGTGGCACAGTGCATCTCAGAAATGTACCTGCTATGGGTGTAATTCTCCCTTGAGGGGCTTTGTTTTGATTTTTCCATCCCCCCTTGTTTACAGCTACTCTGGGAGCTGTGTTCGGCGTAACCACCTGCCTCAGCGCCCAGATCCGAGAGGAGCCGGACAGTCCCCTGGACTATTTCCTAGGAGGCTGCGCAACGGGGGCCATCTTGGGTGCAAGAGGTAACGTGGATAATGCCTGTGGTGGAATGAGCCCTCGCTGCATTTAGAAACCTTCCTGTTAGGGAAAAATGTAAAACAATCTTGATGTCTGGTGTATTTGGTAAAGATTCATCTCAGCGTGTGGCTTCCATTTCATGCCACTTCTGTTGATGCTTCGATGTTCAGGACTGCTGAGGTAAGTAGAGCTGCTGCAGGGATAACATTGAGCTTATTTACACGATGGAACCAGAGCTGACCCAGTACTGCTGCTTATAACTTGAAATGTCAGGGTATGAAAACCGTTATTGTGGAAATCCATGTTTTCTTGGCAACTAAAGTGATTTCTTTCACACCAAAAATATAATCTAACATCTGCCTTGTGAATTCCTCCTGTGCTCTGAGGTCCGAGCCACATTCTGCAACTCCTGTGGCGTTTGTCAGGCTGCATGAGCTCCTGCTGACAGTTGTACTGCTCTGTTTGCTGCAGGTGTTTTCAGACTCAGTGTTAAAGAAGTGAGGGATTTATTTAAATTGTAATTTTGAAATAGAATTCATCTTTATTTCTCCTGGTTGCCGAGCTGGTGAGAGGTCAAAGCAGCAGTTATTTTTGTCCCTGAAATCAGTGATTTTGGGTTGCTGCTTAAGGAGATGGGGTGGTGGGTTACAGAAATTGATATTTCAATCTGCAAGCCCGAAGCATGAGAAAACTTGATTTAAAAGTCACTTTTCTGATTTCTCTGGGAAAACAACATCCTTGATGGTCAAGTGAGTAGCTCAAGGAAAAATGCAGAATGTTCTGAGATCTTCTGTGTGCTCCCTGTGCCCTAACAGGTCTTCTGTGGTCTGATTTCTGTTTTCCAGCTCACAGCTACATGACCGGTACCACTGCGTGTCTGGGGCTGGGGATCACTGCTGCTCTCGTGAAGATCGGGAACAAGGAGGGCTGGAGGCTGACGGGGCCTCCCAAGCTGTAGGTGCCACCTGTCCTCCCTGCAAGCTGTCTGAGTGGGGCATGTGACAGGCGATGTATAATAAAGACAACTGGCTGTTGTCTCAGAGCGTTGCTGTCGTCCGGCTCTTTGCAGCATTGGGGCTGGGATGCTCAGAGGTGAAGCCATTGGAGATGCTCTGCTCTGCTGCTCCTGCTGATGTTTCTTTGTCCTCCTCAAATCTCTTCAACCCTGGGTCTCCATGACACGCACACACTTGAAGGGTGCAACTACTGTTTGTGGTCTGGTCTTTGAGGAGCTTAGATTGGAAAAATTAGAGACAATTTCTTTACTGAAAGAGTGGTGAAGCATTGGAAGATGCTGCCAGGGTAGAGTCCTAATCCCTGGACAGGTTCAAAAAACATGTAGACATGGCACTTTGGGACATGGTTCAGTCGGCATGGTGGTGTTGGGCTGATGGTTGGACTGAGTGAGCTGAGGTGAGGTCTTTTCCAACCTTAATGATTCTGTGAGTTGTTCTAGTTTTGAGTAGGTCCTGCAGGATTCTTTGGCAAGCGTGGGGATTGCCCCACACTGATCCATCAATAAGGGTTTCGAGCAGAACTTCTGAAGAGGTGCTCGGTTCCAAGCTGAGGATGAGGAATTCGGGGTTGGGGAAGGTGGGATGGATGGCCCACAACAAGGTATGTGGGAGCCTGGGGAAGTCTGGAGCCCACAGCTTCAGGGTTAGAGAAGGAACCCCTGGAGAACTTCCTTCTGAGCAGATTGCTCAGAACTGCCTCCCATTGAATTTTCCATGTGCAAACTGCAGCAGGGCCAGCCAAGGCCCTGAGAAGGTGTAGAGGGCTGAGGCACAGGATGCAAGAGGAGAGGTGAAGGCTGCATCGTTCAGCCTGGAGAACAGGTGGCCAAGTGCTGGACTGATACTGCGTTCTCACAGTTTAGAGGTTACAGAGGAGCCAGGCTCAGGCGTACAGTGAAGCATGAGTTGCAGAGAGGAAAATTCTGACTGGATAAAAGGGAAAAAAACCCCTCACGGTCAGGATAGGGGAGTGCTGAACAATGGACTGGAAAAGACAGGGAAAACTCCATCTTTGGGACCACGGAGTGCAACCAGACCAATGGGAGTGTGAGTGTACAGGGCCAGGACATGTCAGAAGGGGATGTGAGTTGATGTGGGACAGAGGAGCAGGGAGGCATGAGGGCAGGGGACAGGAGATGGGGGAGCAGGAGACAAGGTGATGGGGGGACGAAAAGCCAGCAGAGGGGAGGGGACAGCGGTGGCAGCTCTGGGGGCTGGTGGGGGCTCCTGGGGGCACTTGGGGTGGCCCAGGGGCCTGGTGGCCCCATCTGCTCCCTGGCACCAGGGCTGAGGGTCCCCTGGCTGCTCAGTTTGGGAGTTGGTGGGGGTGGGCTCTAAGTCAGGAGCACAATGGGGATAGGGTGGTGTCACCCCCATGGGACTTTGCGTGCAGGAGGTTGTTTCTCCCACCCAAGGGCCATTTGTGGGGGCCCCATTTCACCTTGGGCTCTGGAGGCGAGCGAGGTTTAGATGGTCCAGAGCCTCCCTAGCAGGACTTTCCCAGGATCACTTGGGGTTTACAGCCCTGCTGCCCGAGGGGAAAAACTGGCAGCTTCCACCGACCCCGTTGCGTGTCCTGAGTGGACCTGGCTGTCCTTGCCACCCTGTCGCGGGGCTAAGGAGCCTGGACCTCCCTCCACTTGGGCCTCTCCCAGCTCCCAGCCACGGCCACGTGTCCCATCTGTGCTATAATTACCCGCACACATTCCTGGGGGGTCACAGGAGCTTCCTGGAGCGGCGGCAGGCGGTAAGGGGGGACAAATGCGTGGCACAGCAGAGCATAGCATCCTATGCGGCGATGCAGGACACAGTATGCGGCACGGGGCGAGGACACGCAACACCACGCAAAGACAGCGAGGCACACGTGGGGCGCCACTCGTGATGGGGCAGGGGGTCGGCAGTGGTGTGAGGATCGGCAGGAGGGCACACGGCGTGCAGCGAGACTCGCAGCACGTTACAACATGAGTGGCAGAGCGTGGTGGGTGGATGGGATGGGTGGTTCTGCCAGGGAACTGCCCCAGGGACCATTGGCTTTGCTGCTGATGGAGCACCAGGAGTTTCCACCATGGGGCAATCGTCGGGGCTGCTGCTGCAGGGTTTGACTGGGGCCAGAGGGCTGAGGTTGGGGGCTGCGGCATCAGGTGGGGCAGCGGCACTGGCTGTGGGTCAGAAGCTTCATCCTGAGGGTTCGTTGGTGAGGCAGAAGGACACCAGCCTCAGCCAAGGGGCAGGCAGCGTGGCCTGTCGTTCTCAACTGCAGGGCTGTGGTTTTGCCGAGGGGTGTTACGTTCAGCTATGGAGCAGGAGCAGCTCCTGGGGGGCTCAGATATGGGGCAGAGGCTTTGGCGATGGAGCTGGTGGTTTCCCCGTGGAGCAGAGCCAGCAACAGGACCCCATGTCTCCAGCCAGGACTCCTGCCATGGCCCAGAGGCTCTGTCTCCGGGGTGACACCCTGACCTCCCTGCTCCGTGTGTTCCCACAGGCAGGATGTGGGTGGCAGAAGGGCCGGCTCCAGCCCAGTGGCACCTGCGGGACAGGGCCCACGCCGGACACTTCTTGGCCACGGCCGACCATCTCCGCTCCGCTGGACAGCTGGTGGATGTGGCCGTGGGCCCGGAGGGCGACGTGGCCCACGCTGTGGTCTTGGCTTCCATCAGCTCCTTCTTCCTCCAGTTCCTGGAGGGCAGGACCAGAGAACTGTGCCAGGGCCCCCTGCCCCGCGTCCCCCTGCCGCCCGGGGCCACGCTGTGGGGCTGGCGGGCTGTGCTGGCCTTCGCCTACGGGGGATCTGTGCCCCACGGCCGGGAGCAGGAGGTGGAGGAGGCAGCCCAGGCACTCGGGGCCCCGCGGGTGGTGGCCGCCTGTGCCCCACGGCTGGAGAGCGGCCCCCGGGAGGGGGGTCCTGAGCCTCTGGAGGAGCAGTGGGAGACACTAAGAGCCATGGAGCAACTGCACACCAGCGGCTTGGGCTGTGACCTCCAGCTCCGGGTAGGGGACGAGGTCATCCCAGGTGAGCTGGGAGTGGGGTCCTCAGGGAGGGGCTGAGGAGGGGGACAGGGCACACTGGGACAGCCGAGTCACCTGGCAGGGATGCTGGGGGTCCCTTAGAAGGGGGACAGGGCACACGGAGACATCCCCTGGCAGGGATGCTGGGGTGGGGGTCCAGGCAGGGAGAGGAGCCAGCGGTGCCCGTGGGGCTGGTCCCTTCGGAGAGCTGGGGTTTAGGTGGGAGGCAGGACACTCGAGGGGGACTGTGCGGTGCAAATGGTCCCCTGTTATCGCCACTGTATTTCCTCCTTCCCCATAGTTCAGCGCCTGGCTCTGAGCTGCTCCTGTGACTTCTTCCGAGCTCTCTTCACTTGCCCCATGCGGGAGGCGACCCACGACCCTGCCGCCCCGCTGGCCACGGGGCTGTCCCCGGCCGAGCTGCGCCTGCTCCTCTCCTTCGCCTACACGGGGGCCGTGGCAGGGCCGTGGCCTGTAGTCCTGGAGGCGGCCGAGACCTCCCTGCGCTACCAGGCTTGGGGGCTCCTCACCCTCTGCCTGGATGTTTTCACCCGTGGCTTGACCCCAGAGACCGGTCTGGACGTTCTGGCCTTCGCTGTGGCTTATGGGCTGGCCCAGGTGGGCCGCGTAGCAGAGGACTACGTTTTGGCCACATTCCCCAGTGTGGTGGCCACACCAGCCTTCCTGGATCTTCCCGCGCACCTGCTCATCCGCCTCCTCCGCTCTGATGGTCTCAATGTCCTCCATGAACTTGAGGCCTTGGAAGCGGCATCGCGGTGGCTTATGGCTAATGGAGATGGCCAAGAGGATCTAGTCAAGGAAGTCCTGTCATCTATTCGCTTTGCCCTCATGTCCGGCCGGGAGCTGAAGAAGATCCCATCAGTGACTGCTGGGGTAGCTGACCCTAAGGTCCTCCATGAGCTCGTGGTAGCAAGTCTGGCTCCCATGGCCCAGCTGCCATGTCGAGTGCGTTCCTGCCAAGAGGTGCTGGTGGTTTGTGGTGGAGACAAACTGACAGCCAACCTGGCTGCTCGGAAGCCCAGTGGAAACCTCTGGTTTGCACACCGCTACCTGAGCGCTGTGGGGCTGGTGAAGCAGGTGGAGTGGCGGGCACTGGGACGCTTCCCTGATGGCCCACGCTTCCGCCATGCTGTAGCTGTGGTGGGCAACGTCCTCTACGTCCTGGGTGGGAAGCGCTACTATGGGGTCCGTGACACCCTGGCCAGTGTCTACAGGTGAGATCTGCAGAGGACCTGGAGGTGCCACGTGACACCAAGACATTGTGGGATCAGAGGAGGGGCTGGTGGAGCCGGAGCTGCTCCATCAACCCAGGACATTGCAGGATTGCAGCTGGCCAAGCGGCTCAAAGGCCACCTAGGATTGGTTGAGTGTAGGACTGGGAGATTCCCTGCCACTCTGGGATTTGACAGGATTTTTGGAGCAGGGCGGGAAGGCTCCTGTCTGGAGATGCTGCAGGATATTATGGGTTTGGTATTGTGAGAAAGAAGGGATATTCCCATGCAAGGAGACCATGAGGCCCCAGGACATTATGGTTTTGGCTGGTTGTTGGTGGGTTATTGCCCTCAGCGGTGCCAGCATTGCCTCAAGGCACTGTGGGGAATATCAAGTCTCTTGCCCTCTTTGCCTCTCAAATGCAGGTATGAGCCCATGGACAATTCCTGGGAGCGCCTGGCCAGCATGACCTGTGGGAGGAGCTACTTTGCCGCTGCGGCACTTGGGGATTTCATCTACGTCCTGGGGGGCTGCTCAGGGGAGCTCTACTGCACAGACACCGTGGAGTGCTATGACGTGGCCAAGGACACCTGGAGGTGAGACTGTTCCATGAGGACCTGCTTTCCTCAGTCCTAGCAGCCCCTTGCACTGGCCAATGGTGCCCACTGAGTGGCCTTTGGGTCACTGAGCCTCCAATGGAGAACAGGCCTACAGTGGCCTTTGAGAGAGATCTGCTGAGTGCTGAGCAACCATGTCCCTTGAGGGTCACTGGCTGTTGGCCAGTGCTGTCTTTTGGGTGGTGGATGAGTTTTTGGCCAATAGTATTCCCTGAGGGTCTGTTTGTCATCTACCAATGACACAAGTCACCAGGGGGCAGGACAAGAGGGAATGGCCTCAAGCTCCACCGGGGAAGGTTTAGGCTGAACATTAGGGAAATTTTTTTCACAGAAAGTGTCACTGGGCACTGGAACAGGCTGTCCAGGGAGGGGGTTGAGTCACCTTCCCTGGAGGGGTTTAAGAGATGGGTGGACGAGGTGCTGAGGGACATGGTTTAATGATTGGTAGGAATGGTTGGACTCGATGATCCGCTGGGTCTTTTCCAACCTGGTGATTCTATGATTCTATGAAACATCTTCCAGCTATGTTCATTAGATGCTCTGTTGGGTGTTGGCCAATATTGTCCATTGAGGGAGTCCACTGTGGGTTGAAAATGGTGTCTTTTGTGGTCTACAAAGTGTTGAGCAGTGTCGCCCCTTGGGTGTCCATTATGTGCTTGCTGATGGCACCTACTGGGGCTCGATGGGTGTTGGCCAGCGTTGCCTGCTGAGCAGTCAAGGGAACCATGGCTCACTGAGGAACTTCTGGGCAGGCAGTCACCATGGGGAAGCCCTGCTTAATGTGCCCTTCACCCACTCCCTCTCTCCTTGCCCAGGAGGTGCCAGCCCCTGCCGATGGCTCTGTGTGGGCTCGTGGCGTGTGCCCTGGATGGTGCCCTCTACGTGTCGGGGGGGTGTGATGAGGCGGGCCAGTGCCAGGCATCCTTGCTGCGCTACATCCCAGGTGCCCCTGCCACAGTCCTGGCCCCCATGAACGGCCAGCGAGCTGGGCACATCATGAAGGAGGCAGGTGGGCAGCTCTATGTGGCCGGGGGGCTGTACCAGAGGGATGGGCAGACTGGCTACAGGGACCAGCTGGCCTTTGAGGTCTACAGCCCCAAGCTGGACATCTGGGTGCTCCTCAGCCCCCTGCCCCAAGCCCATGTAGTAGGGGGCGCAGCTGTGTTGGGGGGGGAATTGCTTGTACTGGGAGGGTACAGCCATGAGACCTACCGGGACACTCACTTGATCCATGCCTACCAGCCAGGCACACGGCGCTGGATCACCCGAGGCACACTGCCCCATGCTTATACTGACCTCCAAGCCTGTGTCCTCACTTTACCCCCCGCCTTGCGTGGCCCCAAATGCCTTGAGGACCCCTTGAGATCATCTGACACCCCCAATAATACTTAGAGGGGCTTAAAATCTCTGCACCCCACACCAAGATCTCCAGGCAGCATCCATAGGCACCTCTATGGGATGAAATTACCCCCAGATCCCTCCTCTAGAGTAGGTTCCTCCTGTGGTTTCCAGCAACCTCCCACCCCTGGGCACATGGCCTAGATGGTGGGGGTGCTGTGGGACTCCCCATACTGCAACCCTGCACTCCCCTGCCCCGAGCCCTTCACTGGGAGCTGGAGATTCCCCAACTCCCACCCCTCTCCTGGGTGAAATAAAAGTGGCTCCTGAACTACTCACATGGGTCGCATTGTTTTTGCTGGGAAACCTGGGTGGAGGGCACTGGGGCTCTGGGTGTGTTGGGCATGGGGAAGGTGTGCATGTTTGAGAAGCATCTTGGGTGCTTGGGGGATCCTGAGGGAACAGGAGAGTCCTTGTGGTACCAGGATTTTGGGGTAGATGGGAGATACTGGAGGGTCCCGGGGGCTTTGGTGTTCCTAGATGGTTCTTGGCATCCTGGAGTGACCCAGAGTGTTTGATGTGTGGACAGGTGGACAAGGTGCTGAGTGACATGGTTTAGTATTTGATAGGAATGGTTGGACTCCATGATCCAGTGGGTCTTTTCCAACCTGGTGATTCTATGATTCTATGTGTGAAGACAGGGAGGATCTTATGGAGGACTTGCAAGAAGAGGTGGAGGTAATGGAGATTCTGGGAGCTATTGGGGTACCTGTGGTACCTTTGGGGAAGGAATTGAGGATCCTGGGATGTGCATGGGAAGGCTGCAGGTTCTCATGGCTCTCTCAAAAAGTATTTTAGATGGGTCTAATGACTGCTGAGCAACAGGGATAGTCGCAGCACTTGGTCTTTGCTCCTGTTGACCCAGCCTAGGCTTCTCTCTCTCTCCCTGGTGCCGGGTGCACTGCTGGGCTGTGCTCACCTTTCTGCTGACGCAGGCAGGCAGTGCAGTGTGGGGCCGTTTGACCCCACCAATGACAACATCTGTTGCCTCACACCTCCCCAAATGTTTGGGTGACTTCTGCACCCTGGACATTTTGTTGTAGTGTGATCACTCACGAGTCACATCCATCACCCCTCAAAGCTTCCCACCCTCCTCCCCCATTTCCAGCCACCCATGATGGGCTGTGCAGAGGCATCAACATCACTGGTTCCTGAAGTTACTACATGGCAGTGGGACAAGCAGAGGGGTGCTTTTCCCACGTGATCCAATCCCACATTTGGGACAAAATTCAGAGTATAGTAGAATTTTTCCTCTCTATTTTGGCCATTGCAGGTGCTGCAGACAGTTTTGTCCTTCCTATACCAATGTCCTGCATGGGAGGTCAGTGAAATGAAACTGGCACTCATCTGAAATTTGGGTAGAGAGAACATTTATTCTGTGATTAACAACCTCACACTGAGCTGGGAGCAGAGCGCATCTTAATGTGCATCACTGGGACAGAAGCAGGTGGGACGCAGAGCACAAAGCAAGCTCTGCTTCTCCGCAGTCACCTGGAACCAGGCAGTGTCAGCCCCAAATCATCACCAACTGGAAGACAATTCCCCTGCCAAGTGCCCAAGGAATTATTTCAGATCTAGAAAACTCAGGGTGTGTGGGACTGATGCCAGGGGAAGGAGCTGGCTGGCTTTCTCCTGAGCAAGTAGATCTTTCTCCTGTAAAACAGGGGTATGTGAAGCAGAGCTGTGACCTCCATCTCTTTCTCTGAAAGCACAGAAGCATTTACAAGGTGTTGCCAGCGTATTTCACTCTGACCTCACCAATGGCCTCGACACCCCTGTCCAGGCTGTAAGCAGAAGGGGTCCGCAGGGAACCGAGCTCTGGGACCACGACCTCTCCAGACAAAGGCTTGGACGAAGCATTCAGAGGACCATGGTGGATCCACAGCTCCTTTGTGGTGCAGAAGGAAGAAGTTGCAGGAGGACTGCACTGTATCCCCAGGTCTTTAATTGTGCAGTAAGTGACCTCAGGACACAAATCTACTTCCTTGATGGTACAGAACATGGGGCGCTGCAGGCGGCTTTCAAAGCTGCTGAAATGCATTGCAGAGCTTCCTGATGACTCCCTCCACTCTAGCAGCGGGTACTGCACTGCTTGGGTCTGCAGGGACTTGTGCCAGGAGGGCCATCCCACCAACCAGACCCATGCCAGACAGCCTGCTAGCACCAGCATGGTCAGGACCAGCAGAGCCAAGGAGGCCAGGTAGAGCACCCAGTGCAAGAAGCAGCAGTGTCTCAGCACCCACTGCCCCCACTGTGGACCCTCCCCACCTGCCCGCAAGCGCAGCACGGGTGCAGCCAGTCCTGGGGTGGAGCAGGGACAGAGAGGGAGCAGTGCAGATGGAGGAGAAGGCTCAGGCTGGGTGATGCGTGTGGTGTTCAGGGCAGCTGGTGACGTTGGGGTGGAAAGCATGGTGGTGGAGACCATTGGTGCTATTGACGTCAGCGGAAGAGGTGAAGATCTGACAATGGAAGAGGCCTCTGGCATGGCAGTCAAAGGCATTGCCATGGAAGTGGTGGAAAACGTGTCAGTGGACACTATGCGAGTGGTGTAGCTGTTGGTAATGCTGGAGTCAAGGGTGGTTTGGCGATGGCTGCTGGTGTTGGGAGGTCTGGTGCTTGCAGTGGCTGGCAGTGAAGCGGTGAAGATGAGGGCAGTGAAGCTGTGTGGGGGGCTGGTGGGAGCAGCAGTGCTGGGTGTCTGTGTGGGTGTGATGGTGGGAGTGGCTGGTGCAGGAGTGGTGGCACTGGGAGCGCTGGTGCTTGTGGGCATTGCAAGTGCAGTACTTGGGGCAAAGGTGGGGCTATAAGGGGTGCTGAGGAGATGTCCTGTGATAGTGAGGAGAGGCCGGGTAACAGCATCGGTCATAGTAGTGTGCTCTTCAGGGACGGATGGATGTGGGGGCAAGAAGGGGGTTATGGTACCTTTCTCCGTCTTTTCTTCCCCATCACCATAGTCATACTCTTCCTCCTCATCTGCGTCCCCCATGTTGCCACAGTTGTCCTCGAAGTGGATAACGGGCTTGCGCCAGTGCTGACGAGGGCTGTGGCACAGCACCTTCTCCGGGGCGATCTCCACCTTTGTCTTCTCCAGGCCTCGCTCGGGCTGATAGACAACGTCACTGTTCCGCCGGATCCAGGTCCGCAGGTAGTGCAGGTTGCAGTCGCAGTGCCATGGGTTCTCAGTGAGGAAGACGTACGCAAAGAAGTGTCCCTCAGGGAAGAAGTTGGTGGGCAGGGTCTGCAGGCGGTTTCCCGAAAGCCAAAGGGTCTCCAGATTTTGCAGATCTTGCAGCAGCTCCTTGGGGAGCTCCTGCAGGAGGTTGTCCGAGATGTCTAAGTCCTTGAGTGCCCTCAGCCCCGCAAAGACATCCTGGGGCAGAGTCTGCAGCTGGTTCCCCCGCAGGTCCAGGTCCTCCAGCTGTGACACGGCACGGAATGCCTCTGGGGCCAGCGTCGCCAGGCTGTTGTGGGCGAGGGCGAGGTGGGTGAGCCCGGGCAGGCCCCGCAGGTCGGGCAGGGCCACCAGTGCATTGCGGGAGAGGATCAGCTCCCGCAGGGACAGCAGTGGGGTCTTGGTGTCCAGAGCCCCCAACTCATTGTCAGACAGGTCGAGGTCCTGCAGCTGGTTGAGGGGCAGGAAGGCAGCAGTGGAGAGGGACACCAGGCGGTTGGCTTTGAGCAGCAGGATGCCCGTGTCCGTGGGCAGGCCCTGGGGCACTGCGCTGAGAGCCTGCCCCGTGCAGTTCACCTCCAGGATGTCCTTGACCTTGTTCATTTCTGATGGGCAGGGCTGGCCTGGGTCGGCAGAGCCGGCTGGGAGCAGCGGGGCCAGGACGAAGAGCGGGAGTAGGACAGGGATCCGCATAGCCTGGAGGGGAGAGCCAAGAAGCACAGGCAGGCATGCACCTGACTGCCGCCTTTCTTCACAGCCAAGCACCATTCATAGAATCATAGAATAACCAGGTTGGAAGAGACCCACGGGATCATTGAGTCCAACCATTCCTATCAATCACTAAATCATGTCCCTCAGCACCTCATCCACCCATCCCTTAAACACTTCTAGGTAAGGTGACTCAAACCCCTCCCTGGGCAGCCTCTGACAGTGCCCAATGACCCTTTCCGTGAAATATTTTTTCCTAATGTTCAGCCTGAACCTCCCCTGGTGGAGTTAGAGGCCATTCCCTCTCGTCCTGTCCCCTGTCACTTGGGAGAAGAGGCCAGCACCCTCCTCTCCACAACCTCCTTTCAGATAGTTGTAGAGAGTAATAAGGTCTCCCCTCAGCCTCCTCTTCTCCAGGCTAAACACCCCCAGCTCTCTCAGCTGCTCCTCATAAGGCCTGTTCTCCAGCCCCTTCACCAGCTTCTGTTCACAACAGAGCTGGCATCCCCTGCCAGACCCTCTGGGAACATTCTGAGTCCCACAGCTCCTCCCTGGGAGGATGGGAGGGATGAGTCCCTCACCTATTTGACCTTATCGCTGTCTACAACTATCCGAAAGGAGTTTGTAGGGAGGTGGGTGTTGGTCTCTTCTCCCAAGTGCAGGGTGATAGGACAAGAGGGAATGGCCTCAAGCTGCACCAGGGCAGGTTCAGACTGGACATCAATTAAAACAGCTTCACTGAAAAGTTTCTCAGCAGAGACTGCCCTGGGAGGTGGTGGAGTCACTGTCTCTGGAAGTATAGACAGGCAGATGAAATGTTTTGGGATATGATTTAGTAGTGGACAGCTGTGGTTGGGCTTGATGTTCTCAAAGGTCTTTTCCAGCCTAGTGATTCTATGATTGCTAGTATCCATCCTACCATCTCATCCTTGGAGGGCATGAGGCTCGGCAAGGAAACACCATGTCTGCCCTTCTGCTCACCTCATCCTCCTTCACAGGAGGGAGAACCTCATTTGCACAGTGCCTCCTCCACAGGGGTGGCATTGCTGCCCTCATCGCTGCAAAAACAAAGGCTCCATGGTGTTCATGTCCCTGCAACCCCACCTGCACTCCAGCCCAGAGAAGCCTTGAGCTGGAAGAGGCTCCCTGAAAATTCTGTTACCCAGTGCCAGCTGAGCCCTCTGATTGACTCGGGTTCACAAGGTAGGAGCATGAATCCTATGAAAAGAGCTTCCCCTGCACAGATGTGTCTCCCCAGAGTGCCCGGTCCCCGGTGGACACCCCTCCTTGGGACTCACCTGTGGACCCTCCAGCGTTTGCTCTCTGGCCACTTTGCCTCCCTTGTGCCTGAGCGCTGGGTGGTGCTCTGAGCTGCCCAACCTGCCTATCGACGTGTCCAGCTGTGGGAAGGGAGCTGCTGCTTCCTGAGCATCCAAAGCCATCTCCTGTCCTTCAGCACAGCCCTCACTGTAACTGCACTGCAACACCACTCTCTCCTCATACAAACCTCAACCAGAAAACGGTTCCGTAATTTCTGACTTCTGTGCAATAAAGGAGAGAGTGTTGGATGCATGAGGAGCCCTTGCGTGCTCTCCCTGGCCACCAAGCTGCACCTTTTTGCCTCCCAAGAAAACGGTCCCTAGCACAAAAGCCTGCCCTTCCTCTGCAGCTTTCTCAGCAGCCACCAGTGAGAAGCAGGTTCTGTACGTTACCTCAGTGAGTTGTCTGTGGTGTAGATGAGGGATCCTTTCCTTTTGTCTTGCCAGGAGAAATGGATATGGCTCTTCTGGAGAGCTGTGAGGCAGCTTTAACGTTTGTGGGAGAAGCCACAGTACAGACCAAGAGAGGAGATTAGAGGCGGAGGAAGGAACTCGGTTTTGCAGTTCCTCCTGCTGGCTGTCCCTGCAGCCCAGCTGTCTCCACTTCTCTGACCCTCCGGTCACTGCAGAACATTTTGGGCTGCAGGGCTGGAAGGTCACCCAAATGCTGCAAGGGGAGGTGCTGCAGAGGAGAGATGCTGGCTTTCTGCTGGTTTTCCATTCTGTGGATCGCGGTGGGACAACCCTGGCCAGCAGTTAAGGGCCCACCAGCCGCTTGCCCACTACCTCTGTAGTGGAATGGGGAAAGAACTGGAGAAGCAAAAGTGACGGGGGAAAGAAAGCCCTTGTGGGGCAAGATAAAAACCGTTTAATGTGAAGGAAAGAGAGAGAGAAGAAAAAAAGTTACGCAAAAGCATTCACTCACCGCCAGCAGATCAATGTCCAGGCAGTTATCAAGCAGCTATGCTGTGAAAAGACTCCCCTCTCCCAGTTTTATTGCTGACCATGATGAGACGTGGTATGGAAAATCCCTTTGATCCACTGGGGACAGCTGACCCCCTCTGTCCTCTCCCAGCCCCTCTCACCCCCAGCTCACTCACTGCAGGGGTATTTTAGTTCCATTTGTGATAAGAGGGCTGGAGAACTTGAGGAGCTGATATTTTACTCCGCATTGGTGATTTCCAACAGAAAGAGGATAGGAAGGGAGAGAGCAAACATAGCCCTGGCCTTCTCACAGGATCACAGGGACTAAATCTGAGTGTCTGTTCCCCCTTCCACTGCGCTGCTTTTACTGTCACCCTGGACCTAAAATGCTCCTGGGACCTGAAGCGTTCCCGACCAGTTCCTGACCAGCTGCTTTTTTCATGACACAGACCATTGTTCCCAACCCATGCCCGTACATTCCCAACTCCCAGCCCTTATCACTGCTTCTGCCTCACTGCCTCCCCTTTCCAAGTGGATGAATGCACCAGGACACTGTGAACCTTCAAAAGGTCCTTCACTCCACCTGCTTCATTCCCTGAAGGAAGAGGAGCAGAAGGCTGTGCCAAGTCTTGCTGAAGGGGAAGGTGCACAATGTACAAGAGAAAAGGGGTGCACAGATCAGGAGTGAACTGCAGGAACACTCCTCATGTGGCTGGTTATGAGCAGTGAGGAGAAAGCCAGGACAGGTCCTGGGTCCTGACATCCATGTGAGGAGAACAAAGGAGCAGGGACAGTGTCTCCTTACTGAACCTGCTTCATAGAATCATAGAATCACCAGGCTGGAAAAGACCCACTGGATCATTGAGTCGAACCATTCCTATCAATCATTAACCTATGTCCCTCAGCACCTCATCCACCCATCCCTTAAACACCTCCAGGGAAGGTGACTCAACCCCCTCCCTGGGCAGCCTCTGTCGGTGCCCAATGACCCTTTCCATGAAATTTTTTTTTCCTAATGTCTAAACCTCCCCTGGCGGAGCTTGAGGCCATTCCCTCTCGTCCTGTCCCCTGTCACCTGGGAGAAGAGCCCAGCTCCCTCCTCTCCACAACCTCCTTTCAGGTAGTTGGAGAGAGCAATGAGGTCTCCCCTCAGCTCTTCTTCTCCATGCTAAACACCCCCAGCTCACTCAGCCGCTCCTCTTGTTCTCCAGCCCCTTCACCAGCTTCTTTGCTCTTCTCTGGACTCGCTCCAGAGCCTCAACATCCTTCTTGTGGTGAGGGGCCCAGAACTGATCACAGGATTCAAGATGCAATCTCACCAGTGGCGAGTCCAGAGGGAGAATAACCTCCCTGGACCTGCTGGCCACGCCGTTTCTGATCCAAGCCAAGATGCCATTGGCCTTCTTGGCCACCTGGGCCACTGCTGGCTCATGTTCAGTAGCTGTCAACCAACACCCCCGGGGTCATTCTCCTCCTGGCAGCTTTCCAGCCAGACTTCTCCTAGTCTGGAGCTGCTCAGGGTTGTTGTGCCCCAAGTGAAGGACCCAGCATCTGGCTGTGTTAAACCTCATCCCATTGGTCTCAGCCCAGTGATCCAGCCTGTTCAGATCCCTTTGGAGCCTCCCAACCCTCCAGCAGATCCAGGCTTCCACCCATCTCAGTATCATCCGCAGACTTGCTAAGGGTGCACTCGATGCCTTCATCCAGCTCATTGATAAAGACATTGAACAGGGCTGGACTCAGCACTGAGCTCTGGGGACACCACTTGTCACTGGCCTCCAGCTGGAGTTAACTCCATTTCCCACCATTCTCTGGGCCCAGCCATCCAACCGGTTTTCCACTCAGGTGAAGAGGGAGATGAGGGTTACATCAGCTGTCCTGCTAGCAGCTATGCCTTTGCCCCACTTTTGCAGTCCACTCTCTCATTTCTGTCCTCTGTTCACCTTTTTGTCCAGCCCACCACCTTCCTCCCATGTCCAGAGCCTGTTCCCACACTTCATGGGCTGGTCTCCCATGATGTTGTTGCCCCAAACTTGATTTCACCCACAGACTGTTTTGAGTTGATGTTTGGAGGGAACAAGTGATCCAGGCTGTTTCCCCACTTCCTTTAGCAGCTCAACAACACAGTACGTGACTCTGGGAAGTAGGAAGGAGATCACGAGATGATGTTGCCCAAAGGTCATGGTAACATGCAACTGCTTCTCCCCTGGCTTATGGAGCACAGAGCTCCCTCTCCAGTGACGAAAGCAGGGTCTGTATCTTCACCTTCCCATCAGCCTTCTTTAGGGACAGGAATGTCTCAACACTCTTCAGAGCCCTGGCAAAAGGGGTCACCCTTGTGCTGCCTGTCCCTGCAGACCTGCTACACTGCTCCCCTCAAGCTTTGGAGCACTCTGACATTGAAGTTGTGGAGCAACGAAGGTGGTGAAGGGGCTGGAGAACAAGAGGAGCAGCTGAGAGAGCTGAGAGTGTTTAGCCTGGAGAAGGAGGCTGCTCAGGGAGACATCATTGCTCTCTACAGCTACCTGAAATTTGGTGGGAATGGTTGGACTCGACGATCCAGTGGGTCTCTTCCAACCTGGTCATTCTGTGATTCTGTGATTCTGTGAAAGGAGGTTGTGGAGAGGAGGGAGCTGGGCTCTTCTCCCAAGTGACAGGGGACAGGACGAGAGGGAATGGCCTCAAGTTGCAGCAGGGGAGGTTCAGACCATCAGGGAAAATTTTTCATGGAAAGGGTCATTGAGCACTAGCAGAGGATGCTCAAGGAGGGTGTTGAGTCCTTATCCCTGGAGGTGTTTAAAAGATGGGTGGACGAGGTGCTGAGAGACATGATTTAGTGTTTGATAGGAATGGTTGGACTCGAAGATCCAAGAGGTCTTTTCCAACCTGGTGATTCTATGATTCTATGAGTTGGAAGGGACCTTGAAGATCATTCAGTCCCACCCCCTGCCATGGGTAGGGACACCTTCCACTGGATCAGGTAGCTCCAATTCCCATTCAGCCTGGCCTTGAACACCTCCAGGGATGGGGCAACCTGGGCCAGGGCCTCCCCACTCTAAGTGTGAACAATTTCCTCCTTATGTCTAGTCTAAAGCTGCCCCTCTCCGGTGTAAAGCCATTCCCTCTCGTCCTATCACTCCATGCCTTTGTAAAAAGTCCCTCACCTTTCTTGTACCTTCAGGTACTCGAAGGTCGCTCTAAGGTCTCCTCAGAGCCTTCTCTTCTCCAAGCTGCACAACCCCAACTCTCTCAGCCTGTTCTCGTATGGGAGGTGTTCCAGTCAACCTTTAGGAACATTACTCCTGGGAGCTGTGCAGGCCTGGAAACACAGGTGAAAGTTCTCAAAGCATCTCTGAGCTGCTCCTTTTGGGCTCCTCCATGGAGCTGTCTGGGCTGATCTACCCTGACACACAGGTAAGGACATCCTCTTTCATGACTGAGAAGTCCATGAATTTAGAACTAATGGTGAAGCCTTCCCTTGGGAAAGTCCATACTTGCTGGACATCCATTGAATGGAGGATCTCGTGTGAAAGCACATCTGATCTCATGAATGTGGCAGTTTCCAATACAGTAAAGTAATGTGGAGCTGTCCAAACCCAAGCCTCAATATGAGATGACCTTCTTCCAATGGATTTTTGGTGTGTCCAGCTTAATTTCAGCCCAGAAGGCACATTCTGAGCCAGCTCCAGGCTTCTCAGCACTGTAAGCAAAAGCAGAATGAGGAACCAGAGGTGGGATCCACCTCAATGTGCTAGGTGTCCCCGGGACACCTGGGTGCATCCTGTAAGCAGGCGTGGGGACAAGTGCAGCCATGGATGGGTCCCACTTGTCTCCTGCAGGATGCAGTGAATCATTTTCTCACAAGTGCCTGCAACTCCTGGCCAGCCTAAAAGGCAGCGGAGACACCACTTCAGACACAGACATTTGGTGTTGACACACAGACAAATCCCGCTGAAGTAACTTTATTCTGTGCATCAAAAAAGTGGTCCCTGTTGCGGGAGTGTCTTTTCAGTGGAAATGCTGTTCAACGGGTAGATAGTGAGGATGAAAGACAATGGTCACAGGTCAGGGAAACTGTGACCAAACACAGAGAATTAGTTCTTCCCCTTGAGGGAGCTGCAGCACCAGCACAGAGGTCTAGAGAGGTAACAAGATCTCCACCCTTGGAGATCCTACACAGCTCAACTGAACAAGGTCCAAAGATACCTAAAGGCAGCTTTGAGGTTAGCCCTGCTGCCAGCAGGGGCTTGCAACAGAAATCTCCACAACTTCCTCTGACCTAAATCCTTCCATGAGCCTGAACTCCTGATGTCCCCTAAAAAAAGTCTTATCTTCCTCCCTCGCCTTCATCAGGGCCACATTTTAAGCCACGT
Organism: Clamator glandarius; assembly: GCA_033459285.1. Lineage (NCBI taxonomy): Eukaryota > Metazoa > Chordata > Aves > Cuculiformes > Cuculidae > Clamator > Clamator glandarius. The sequence continues at coordinate 1,169,870 of JAUNZM010000097.1, read as the reverse complement.
CCCAGGACCCAGCCAGACCCAGGGGTGGACTCTTACACCTTCAAATGATGCCAGTGGAAATGTAAAGATGGGAATCTCCTCATCAACACTGAAAAACGCCACCCGTCCCTCTTCATAATCCAGAGAGACCCGAATCCGCTTGGGAGTCTGGATTTCAGGAAGGAGAGTGCGATTAGGGGATGTGAGAGCTTGGAAGTGCCCTGCCCACTGCCCCACTGCCCAGATGCCCTCCTCAGGTTTAAACTCAATCTCGCCCTTCCTTTTCACATCTTCTCTAGAGACCCCCACAGTCCACCCTCCTCCATCCACTGCCTCCACCTCCCAGTAGTGTCTCCCCGAGGTGAAGCCTTCCCGGCCCAGCACGCAGCGCCACGGGTTGAATCTCTGAGGGATATCGGGGATGTCCTGTAGAGAGTCTTCTCGCTTCACACTTCTGCAGTCATCAGACAGGACAAGGTCACGGTGGGCTGTGTCTGGATCCAGAACCACCCTCACTGCAGGAGAGAGGGAGTCAACACCTCAGGACAGAGCTCACCCCAGGGAGATCTTTGCTGAGGCTGCGCTTGGAAGAAGAAAAGCGTGCAGGCAATAGCCAGCAGGCTGTGGTGTGAGAGGCTGCACGAGGTGCCAATATTAGTGCAAGGAACAGAAAATGAAGCAGAGGGATGACATTGAGCAGAGGAGGAACAGGATTGTGAGCAGACCTGCAAGCTGAAGAAGTCCCCATGTCTGTAAAACACGGCCAGCACTGCTTGCTGAGGACCGGGACTCTCCAGACTTATCTGACAGCACGTGCGCTCAATAAACAAGGGCTTGGAGTGTTTCAGTCCCTCCTGCAAAGCGAGGGTTGGCAGAAGCATCTTGGACCCTCCAGTAGCACTGCGGGAGGGGAACTGCCAGGAGGGGAGGTTAAAGCAGGGATTCAGCACCCAGAAAGACTAAACTTCATTTACCTTCTTCTATAGGCACCGCGTATTTTCTCCATGCTTTAAAAAAAATAGAAAACAACAGATGAGAAGGAATCTGGACACTCGTGCCCTGGATTAGCTCAGGATACGTCAGTGTAGCCGCACACTCTGAATTGTTGCTGTGTTTGTGAAAGTCATCTCACAGGGTGTGACTTCAAACCTTCCATGTCCAGCTACAAATACAACCACCTGCCTGGCCTGATTTGGACAGGCATCTACAGTCTGTTCATACAGTCATTGGAAAGTAAAAAAACTATCTTCTTTGTTTCTCTCTTGATCAGTGAGTGCGGGGATAGGATGAAGGGGAACGGTTTTCAGCTGAAAGAGGAAAGATTGAGATGGGATCTTTGGAAGAAATGTTTCCCTGTGAGGGTGGGGAGGCCCTGGCCCAGGCCACCCAGAGCAGGGGTGGCTGCCCCATCCCTGGAGGGGTTCAAGGCCAGGCTGGATGGGGCTTGGAGCCCCTGATCCAGTGGGAGGTGTCCCTGCCCATAGCAGAGTGTGGGACTGGATGGGCTTTGAGGTCCCTTCCAGCCCAAACTAGTCCATGATTCCATGACTCTGTATCCTTGGAAAGTGAGTATAGAAGGCCTGAAGGAAATGAATTAATAACACAGAGAATAAAGGAAAATAATGTTTCTAAGTCCAGTATTTGCTACCCTTTTCTTTCCCAAAAAGAAAACTAAAACCAGGGCATGTGTGCTAAACTCAGCTGAGAAGCCCCCCATGTCGGAAGGGGAAGGATACTCACCAAGTTCATCAGCTTGCTTCTCTGAAAAAGAAGATAAATCAGCACAAATGGGTTGTGAGACATTGATTTGCACAGGCAGGAGGGTTGGTTCTGCCAGTGCTGGGCAATGCAAAGCCCTCTCCCACCCCATGCCTGGAGCTCTGCTCTGCAGGTGATGCTGCAGGCTGTCCTGCTGAGGTTTGGTGCAGGAAAAGGTCTCTAGGAGGTCCCTCATCTACAAGGGGACCTGTAACTCAGCCTTCTTCCATCCAACCTGTTACCCTCATCTTCCATCAGATCCAGCCCCAACCACGTTCCCCAGCTTCAATGACATTTAATTTTTTTGATCCTCACATTCCTCTTGACCATTCCATTTGACCCTCTCCTTTCCCCTTAGTCCTCCAACCACTTTTGGGTTCACTTCACATTTAAAATGAAAAAAAAAACAAAACAACCCACTGCCTTATACAGAGCTCATAAAACCCTTATCAGGAAGAGAAGACTCACCGATTTCTGCCTCCCGGTCCCCTGAACAATAGACAGAAACATGCAGGAGTTACTATCTGCCCCAGCCCCTCCCGAGGCTCCCAGCTGAAGGACCCCAAGGTGAGGTTGGGATGGAGAGGGCAGAGGTGCTGAGTTGTACCCTGCTTGCAGGGATGCAGGGATGCAAGCATGCAGGGATGCAGGATGATGCAGGGATGCAGGGATGCTGGCCCTTCCCCAGGGAGCTGAACTCGATTAGTTTTCCCCATCAATCTGCATCGGCAGTAGTTTAGCAAGGAGTCATTTTTAACTGCCAAAAGGCTAATTCTTGGCAATTCTATGAGCTACAAACAAGCAAAGAAGGAAGTGAACAAAAATACACGCCTTCTTCAAGTGGTCTGGGTTTTTCTTAATTTCTTGGAAATGAAAAAATTTATATTTTCATAAGAAAATTTTCAACAGTTTTGGTTTCTCTAATCTGCCCCTAAAATACAATAACTTTTCAGTACTATTTCACTACCTGAATGAAAATGAAACTGTTAAAAAGCATTGTGAGTCACACAGGGAAAGAATCCTAATGACTTGGTTAGTTGAGTGACCTTCCCTGGAGGTGTTTAAGGGATGGGTGGACGAGGCACTGAGGGGCATGGTTTAGTGATTGATGGGAATGGTTGGACTCGATGATCCAGGTAGTCTTTTCCAACCTGATTATTCTATGATTCTATGACTTTTGAAATTGGTTTTTCACATTATTAGGGGACTGGGGGATGGAGAAGGAGGGGGGGAGGGGGAAAGGGTAGTAAAGTATCTGCCTAAAAAGAACATTTGGAAAGAATGAGGGGGTGAATAAAAAAATCTGAAAGCTTTCGGGGAGGATTCAACCTGGAGGATGGGGAGCGGGACTTACGCAGTGCTGCCTCCTGCATCGCTGAAAAGCAAAACCAAAAGAGAGGATCACCATCACAGCTCATGCCTTGCTCATCACTGAACTTGTTGGGGTGGGGAGGAGGCTGAAACTGCTCGCGATGGAAAAGCTTCAGCCCAGGAGCTCCTCTAGACCTTTCTTCTCAAGGGTTTTGGGGATGAGCCCACCTAGGACAGAGGCCAGCGCTGTGTGGCTGCAGATCCGAGCAGGGGCTCCAGCTCCAGGGCAGATATTGCAACGACAAACTAGGAGCATGGGGCTACATCCTACCTTCGCTGCTACCCAACCACCCTGCCCCTGGGTTTTTTTAATGCTGAGACCAAGCTAAGGCCCTTGCAAAGTGAAATGTGCTACTCTAAAGCTTCCTCCAGCTCTGGGAAGAACCTGGAGAGCCCTTTGCAAAGCAAAGGTCACTGTTGGTACAAGTTCACTCTTGGTTTGCTTCTGCAATGATTTTCCTTACAATGAGAACAGCATTTCATCATTTCAGAAACTACTGTCACAACTATCTATACCCGCCAGCCAAACTGTTTCCTTCCCCCATCTCCCCCAGAAACGTGCCCCATGAATTCTTCCATTTGAGGGCATTCTCTGCTCTCTGGAAAATGGAAAGTAAAGCTTACCTATTTTTTTCTCATGCTTCCCTAGGAAGGAAGAAAAAAAGAAGTTTAAATCATTTGAAAACTCATCCTTTCCAAAGAGCACCAATTAAAGCACAGTGGGATTTACAGCTGCTGGCCAGGTGCAGTGCCTGCACGCCCCACCGGCTCCGGCTCCTTTGGTAAGAAATGGAGCATTTCAGTTGTCAGTATTCCTCTGTATTATTTATAATCATAGAGTCATTAAGGTTGGAAAGGCCCCTAAGATCATCCAGTCCAGCCATCAGCCCAGCGCCACCGTGCTGACTGAATCATGTCTAGAAGTGCCACATCTGCACAGTTTTTGAACCCCTCCAGGAATGAGACTCCCCCACTGCCCTGGGAGCCTCTGCCAGGGCTTCACCACTCAGTCAGCAAAGAAATTTTTCACAACATCCAACCCAAACCTCCCTCGGTGCAACTTCAGGCCATTTCCTCTCATGCTACCAGTAGTGACTTGGGAGAACTATTTATTATTTATACCTTGAGGGGTCTTTCAGAAGGAAAGGAAGCCCTGCCAGGCCCCCAGAAGTGCCAGGGTTTAATTGTTGCTGCATTACTGAGGGAAGAACCCACCCTGGACTGGGGCAGAGTGGGTGGCTTGTGACACTTTAACGCCCATATCCTTCTTTGCCAGCCTGTTTGGTGGAGAAACCAGCTTTTCTTACCAGAAACCAAATCCCTGCATCTTTAAGCTCCCTGGCACCATCTGTGTGTCGCAGACACTGGGACCATCCTGGCATTTCCCAATCCCACTTGTCATTCAAGGCTGAACAGGACAGTCACCATCCAGCCCCTTCACCCAGCACCGTGCCAGGATGGTACCTTTGATTTTCAAAAGATAAACAGTGATGGCAAGGAGAGCGAGGACGGCAACCAGGACCACGCTGAGGGCAGTTATCCAAGGATGAGCGTCTTGGAAAAAGGGGTCTGGAAAACAAATTCCCCAGAGGAGTGAGGTTACTCTCCAAGTAGCCATGAGTAGATTATTTGTGTGTCATACAAGCATCCCTCAGGTCTGAATCCCACCGAGGGTGACAGTCAGTTCCCAGCGTTGATGGTGTTTTGTCTGCATAGAGTGCAGGGGATTTTTAAAAGGAAAATGGATTTCTAATCATGCTTTTTCTCCTTTGGAAAAAGAACACTATATTTCATTAGGCAACATAGGATCAGAAACAGGGAGACATTTGCATTAACAGCAACACCCCAGTGCAGAGCAGGAGAAAGGCACGGCCCCACCTTGGGAAATAAAGACTCCCAAAACTGTTCATTCCCAAAGTAAAAACCGAACAGGATTCAGCTGAAAAGAAGATGCTAGCACAGTGCAGTTCGGTGTATTGTTAGTCCAGTTCACCACTGCATCTCTGTACCTCTGTTCTGATCTATTCCCTGCCCCAAATCAATTTTAGAATCACAGTGTGTCCTGAGTTGGAAGGGACCCACATTTATCATTGAATCCAACTCCAATCCCTGCACAGGACACCCCCAACATTTGCACTGAGTATCTGAGGGTGTTGTGCCAATGATCCTTCCAGTAAAAAGGAGCTTTTTTCTCTGTGACAAGTTAAAAATAAAGATATATTCAATATATGCAGGGGCTAGAATAGTGAGAGGCAGTATTATTGTCATCCCAAACCAGAACAGGGTTTCACAACAGGTGAGACAAAGGACAGAAGGTGGTTTCTCCTGTCTTGTTGGGTTTTAACCAGCTGTCTCTAGAATTCTGCAGCAAGCAGGGTTGCCTGTCCTCCCCTGCAGCCTGATCTTCAGCACTGAGCTGGTGCACGCTGCCGGCACACCCAAACAAGCACTGCCAAAAGCCACAGCTCTTCACACACACGTGATGCATTTAACACACAGCTGAGGTTATCTGGCAATGATGCTTTCCAATCTCAGACCAACTGGGAGCACCACAGGGCGATGCCCTCGGCCTCTGCTCACCTGCTATGTAGAACGCCGATCCCTGCTCTTGGCCATGCAGGTCATGTCGGATAGAGCAGGAGAGCTCCTGGTTTGCACCTCTGCTGAGAATGATGGTGCTTTCTGCTGCAAAGAGGCCATTCTTGTCCTGGGTAAAGCTTTCTGAGAGGGATGGGAGGTGCTGCCCGTGGGGATCTCGCCAGAGCACCTTGGGCTGCGGGTACCAGCCGGCTGAGCGGCAGCCCACACGAATGCCTCCATCCTGGTAGCGCTCGAGCGCGATGAGCGGGGCAGAGCCGCTGGCTGCAAGGAAACAGAGACCTCTGGGTGATCCTGTGGGGTGCTGGAGACTGGGGGAATAGGGCTGGTCCTGTCCCTGACAGAAGGGATGAACTTTGACAGACAAATCACAGGGTATTTTTTCAAGACAAACGTCACCTGGAGCTTGAGATATTTCTTGCAGTCTTTTTCACATAACTCAAAGACCTGCTCTGGAGGCTGCGGCTGCAGTGAAACAGCCTGCAGGCCTGGGTAGTAAAATATAAAAGCACAAACCAAGGCATTCTTACTACATTAGCCAATGCCAAATTCTTCTTACATCCACTTATATGAAGAAAATAATATCAAGAACATTTCTGAAGCAGACAGCACATCTCGTGAGCTCCTTACAGCCTCTTGACAGACCATTTAACTTCTCTCACAGAATCACAGAATCACCAGGTTGGAAAAGACTCACTGGATCATCGAGTCCAACCATTCCCATCAATCACTAACCATGCCCCTCAGCACCTCACCCACTCGTTCTTTAAACCCCTCCAGGGATGGGGACTCAACCACCTCCCTGGGCAGCCTCTCCCAGTGCCCAATGACCCTTTCTGTGAAAAATTCTTTTGTAATGTTCAGCCTGAACCTCCCCTGGTGCAACTTGAGGCCATTCCCTCTTGTCCTGTCCACTGTCACTTGGGACAAGAGCCCAGCTCCCTCCTCTCCACAATCTCCTTTCAGGTAGTTGTAGAGAGCAATGAGGTCTCCCCTCAGCCTCCTCTTCTCCAGGCTAAACACCCCCAGCTCCCTCAACTGCTCCTCATAAGACTTGTTTTCCAGCCCCTTCACCAACTTTGTCACTGAGACATGCTTGGCACTTTCAACCACAGGACTCAATAAACTCCTATTTCCAAAGTGACCATCTGAAACTACTGCTGGGAGGAAGCTAAATTGAAATGAGAGGTACCAGGGACATGGGCTACAAACCTGTGACCTTCAGTTCCACAGTAGCATCATTGTAAAGTGAGTCCCGGGAAACAAAGCAGGTGTAATTCCCTCTGTCAGATAGTTGGACACGGAAAATCTTCAAGTTCACGCTGCCCTGGGCGAGGCCATCCTTCAGCAGCTTGGTGCGCCCTTGGTACTGCGGCATCTGATCCCCGTACTGGTCCTGGTCCCCCTTGTAGCGATGCACATACGGTAAGAACTGTTCCCGAAACCAGTTCACTTCTGTGTCCTGCGCGCTCTGCTCTGGAGAGAAGCGGCAGGGCAGCACCACATCCTCACCCATGGCCACGATGATGGGACCGGAGGGTCCTGTCACATTGAGCGAAGCTGGGAGAAAACCCCAGAGGAAGGAGAAATAACTGTGAGTTTGCTGTGGTGGCTGAGCTTGGAAACACGGTGGCTGTTGCTCCATGCGGTTTGTGTGTGGCTGTGTCATCATGTCAGGAGCATAAACGTGCCCAGGGAGATGAATCACTGAGGGAAGGGGTGGTAGAGAGAGTCCTGCCACCACCCCTTCCTTGGCTTCCCTGTCCTGTGCTAACATGAAAGTTCTTTGAATCCCTAGGAGGTGCTTTGGGGCTGCCTAAGAGGCTCAGGGTGGGAAGAACCATAGAATCATAGAATAACCAGGTTGGAAGAGACCTACGGGATCATTGAGTCCAACCATTCCTATTAAACACTAAACCATGTCCCTCAGCACCTCGTCCACCCATCCCTTAAACACTGCAGGGAAGGTGACTCAACCCCCTACCTGGGCAGCCTCTGCTAGTGCCCAATGACCCTTTCCGTGAAAATTTTTTTCCTAATGTCCAGCCTAAACCTCCCTTGGCTGAGTTTGAAGCCATTCCCTCTCATCCTGTTCCCTGTCACTTGGGAGAAGAGCCCAGCTCCCTCCTCTCCACAACCTCCTTTCAGATAGTTGTAGAGAGCAATAAGGTCTCCCCTCAGCCTCCTTTTCTCCAGGCTAAGGCAGGATAAAGAAGGAAAGTGGGGCTGGAAGGTCTCGGAGTGGTTAGTTGGAGAAAGCAGACAACCTGGGTACAAATAAAACTCAAATATCCTCAGCTATTTGCACCTATTATAAAAGAAAATAACATCTTGGGTGCTCTAGGCATCTTTGGAAATTAAATAAAAGTTTTTTTAATAAGGTGGCCACTCAGCTCACAGAGAAAGTGATTTCTGGTTGTAGGAAACCAAACACAAATCAACTTTATTTTGGCAAGGTAATTTTGGAGTCCACTGTGTGCTGCACTGTTTTGCCAGGGCTGCCTTGAAGAAGCTGCTTCAGGTCAGCAACCCAACAGAAAAAGAGCCCAGAGTATTATTTAAAAGATTTGCTTTGTTGTTTTTTCCCTTTATTGACTTGGTTCTGCAGAGGGTCCTGCACATCCTGGACACAGCTAAGTAAAGCAACGACACGCTGGGACCGTGCTGGGAATAGGGAAAGCGGGGTGGGGGATGGCAGCAAACTATAATCAACTCATTGGCATCACCTAATCTCTGCCTGAGTTCAGCCTGTGCTGACACGGCTGGAGGAATAAGCCAGGATCCAGCGGGATGTTGAAGCTCTCAGAAGTGGACAAGAATCATAGAGTCATTTGGCTGAAAAAGACCTTTGAGATCATTGAGTCCAAGCACCCCTGTCCACTACTAAACCAGATCTCTGAGCGCCTCATCTGCCCATCTTTCAAATCCATCCAGGGACGAGGACTCAAACACCTTCCTGGGCAGCCGTTCCAGTGCCTGAGAACCCTTTCCATGAAGAAATTTTTCCCTAATATTCAATATGAACCTGCCCTGGCACGATGTGAAGCTGCTCTAACAGGTTTCTAGCAAAGGGCTTGACCCGGATCAGCTGCACTGGCAGCCGGGAAGGTATTCAGGCTGGAAGCGATGCCACAGGGACCAGCAAGAAGAGGGAGGTTCCCTACCTGACTGCAGCTCGTGAACTTGGAAAATGAAACCGTAAATGATAAAACCCATCAGAGAGCAGCGGAGATGGAAACCGGAGAGCATCCTCTTCGCTAGGGCCCAACCTGGAGATGGAGAAGGAGAGAGAAAGGGCAAAAGGAAGGAGCAATAAGGGAACATGGTGAGGAGGAGAAGGCATAGTTCACTTCTAAAGGGGTTTATTGTTGATTGCAGCCTCTTTTCATGAAGTCTAGGGAAGAGCCCCGAATGCTGAAGGTTTAAATTCATAGAATCATAGAATAACCAGGTTGGAAAAGGCCCACCAGATCATCGAGTCCAACCATTCCCATCAATCATTAAACCATGTCCCTCAGCACCTCATCCACCCATCCCTTAAACACCTCCAGGGATGGGGACTCAACCCCCTCCCTGGGCAGCTTATTCTGGTGCCACAAATCGTTTTTGCATTATCAGCCTGACTTTGCTTAGTGCTTTAAGCACAAAGTATGGTATAAAAAGGTGTTAGTATTTTCCATGGGGAAACAAAGAACAGGCTGAAACACCTCTAATTCCATGAAAAAGCGGCAGTTGCTTTAATCTGGAGCCCTTGCTTTTCATGGAATCATAGAATGATGTAATGGTTTGGGTTGGAAGGGACATCAAAGCCCATCCAGTTCCAACCCCTGGACACCTCCCAGTGGATCAGGGGCTCCAAGCCCCATCCAACCTGGCCTTGGACACCTCCAGGGATGAGGAAGCAACTACTGCTCTGGGCAACCTGGGCCAGGGCCTCCCCACCCTCACAGCAAAACATTTCTTCTTTCTTTCCTTATCCAGCCCTAAGAATGAGATGGAAAGGCACAGGGTGAGAAGGAGAAACACAGACCAAATGCCTGTGGAGCCGGGGCTGTGCGCTTCTCCTGCAGGACACAGTCAGGTTGGTAGCACACCCCCTGCTGCCCCAGCGAGGGTAGGAGGAGGGCTCAGAGCAGAGAAAGCAAAAATAACCACCTCTAACTCAACACCCAACCCGGACAGGGCCTGGCCCTGCTCTGAACCCCCTCAAACCCTCTTATTACCCGCTGATTTACTCCCGTCTTTGTTTCTGGGTAGTGAAACCCACAAGCAATGTTGGCAGATGGCAGAAAGCCATTTCAATCTGCGCTTTCCACATACCTGAGCTCATTCATGGGCTCTGCCTGGAGCTGCTCGGCCGTCCCCGCTGCGTCCAGAAGGGTCACTCATTCAGAGCTGAGCGTTTCCCGGTATGAAAACCAAACAGACACGTCATTGTGACTCCCAGTCTGCCACCACCCATTTCCTCCTGCGCTGCCTCTGCTCCGAAATGAAATGCCACTGAGTAATTGGGGGGGTTTTCAGCAACGCTTTTGCTCTGGAAATATTCTTCTGGCAGCATCCCCAGGCATGACCACGCACACCGCTGTGTGTCGCAGCATCCTCCACGGCTCTGCCAGGAACGGGTGCCAGCAGCGGTTTTGCCTCCCGGAGGGAGCAGCGGGAAGGAGGGAGGTGACAGAGCCAGGATTCACACTCGAGACAATGAAGGGGTGGGAGCAAAGCCCAGAATTGGATTAAAATCTGGTTAAAATCAATGCTCCCTCCTTAGCCAAGAGACAATGCTGTCCATTCAGGGAAAGCTGCTGCCATGGGATGTGTCACGAAGGCAGCTCCTGCCTCGGTGCTCAGCCCAGATGGGTCCAGCACGGTCCTAACCCCAGCCAGGACTTGGAGACAGGCAGGAGGTTAGAGCATCTGCTTGGGTAAAGGGACCTTGCCCAAAAGAAAGAGGGAGGTGATGAATGAAGTGTACAGAGGCACGGACCTGGCTGACAAATGATAGCAGCAGTAAGTATCATAAACCCACCTCATCACCCAGGCTAATCGCTGGGCTATCACAAATCCATAGGCATTGCTTCAGGGAGGGGCAGCCTGGCTTCTGAGAAGGGAAGGATGCAAAGCGAGGGGTCCGGGATACTAAGATGTGTGGGTGGAAGTACATGATGTGGAAGTATGTGATCAGCTAAAGGCACGCGCAGGCAAGGGAATCAGGAGGTAAGGAGGGTGAGAAGCAGAAATGGGTATAAAAGTGCTCGTCATGGGTAAAAGAGCTGGTCGGTGTGCTTGCTGGGTGGGAGTCCTCGGTCCAGGCAGGGGTGTTGGGCAGGTGGAGGGGCCACGCTGGTGCCTGGGGGATGAGTGAGGGCTGCAGGTTTGCGGTGAGCATCAAGCTGGACCAGCTGGCAAGGAGGGGGCCTGGGGAGGGACAGAGGGCCCAGGGTCCAGGCGGGGGTACCAGGTAGAGATAGGGGCTGTGCTGCTGCCTGAGGCATCTGCAAACGTGCATGTGAACCCCGAGTGTCATGTGTGTGGCTGCACTAGTGACCTCCTGCCTCTGCCAGCCCTGCAGGTGGAGGGGATGTGGCTGTATTTGCTACCCAGTATTTACAATCATAGAATCACAGAACCACTAGGTTGGAAAGGACCCACTGGATCATTGAGTCCAACCATTCCCATCAATCACTAAACCATGCCCCTCAGCAGCTCATCCACCTGTCTTTTAAACCTCTCCAGGGAAGGTGACTCAAGCCCCTCCCTGGGCAGCCTCTGCCAGTTCCCAAAGACTATTTCTGTGAAATATTTTTTCCTGATGTCAAGTCTGAACCTCCCCTGGTGGAGCTTGAGGCCATTGCCCCTTGTCCTGTCCCCTGTCCCTTCGGAGAAGAGCCCAGCTCCCTACTTTCCACAACCTCCTTTCAGGTAGTTGTAGAGTTTGCTACCCTTTTCTTTCCTAAAGGCAAACTAAAATCAGGGCGCATGTGTGAAACCCAGCTGAGAAAACTCCCGTACAGAAAGAGGGACAATATTCACTAAATTTGTGAGTTCCTCCAGCCCTACAAGAGGAGGGGATGTGGCTGTCTGTGCTGGTGGGTGATGGGGGTCCTGTCCATGGGTGCTGTCACAGGGAGCCCCTTGCCTGCAGCAGGATGTGACCCAGGGCTCCGTGTGCACGTGAACACGTTCAGTTTTGTCACTGGCTGACCCTGCAGACAGGAGGTTCAGCAGCAGTCCCTGCAGTCCCATGCCACCGTGTGGCTGTGGTCCCTGATGGGATAGTCCCTGCTGAGCCCGTCTGTCCCCAGACCTGGGATGGGTCACAAAGACACTGAGGCCCTGGCCCAGGTTGCCCAGAGCAGGGGTGGCTGTCCCATCCCTGGAGGGGTTCAAGGCCAGGTTGGATGAGGCTTGGAGCCCCTGATCCAGCAGGAGGCGTCCCTGCCTGTAGCAGGGAATGGAACTGGATGGGCTTTGAGATCTTTTCCAACCCAAACCATTCTGAGATTCTATGACCTGCCTTCCCAGGCGCCTGCCCCAGTGCTGGGCAGCGGAGCCACCTGGCAGCAGGTCCCCTTGCGTTCTGCTTTATTCTGTGCATAACCAGTGGCTTTCAGAGTGATGTGACAAAGCAGAGTGGGTGCCACCACACAGGTTCCTGTGGAGACATTTTATAGGGAAGAAGGAGTCGATGCTGTGGGCCTTGTAGACATCAAGCAACTCTGACAAGACCTTGAAACAGAGAGCCGAGAGATAAACAAGACCTAGTTCAGTGGGCAGAAGTACCAACTGAGAGAAAAACAAAAGAAGAAAAATATCGACATGGTTAATTTAGTGTAACTTGGGGTTTTTAGCATTCACAGTTGTTTAGCCAATAATATGTTAGTAATAGATTTATGGACAGCTACCTTTAGCCAATAATACACTGTAGATAGCCTCGTGGACAGCCTGTTATGTAACCCAAACAGGTATATAAAGAAACAGCTAAGTCAATAAAGGGTCTTTCATCCATCAGATTGACATCTGTGTCACAATCCCCTCAACAGGTTCCCTATGAGAAGGGCTGAGGCCACCACCCCTGGCAGAGGAAAAACTGCCTGGAGGATAGAAAATTGGGATGCAAAGCCCAGAAGCTGCTGAGTCCCATTCACCAGCTGAGCAATTCATAGAATCATAGAATAACCAGGTTGGAAGAGACCCACCGGATCATAGAGTCCAACCATTCCTATCAAACACTAAACCATGTCCCTCAGCACCTCGTCCACCCGTCCCTTAAACCCCTCCAGGGAAGGTGACTCAACCCCCTCCCTGGGCAGCCTCTGCCACTGCCCAATGTCCCTTTTTGTGAAATTTCTTCCTAATGTCCAGCCTGAACCTCCCCTGGTGGAGTTTGAGGCCATTCCCTCTCGTCCTGTCCCCTGTCACTTGGGAGAAGAGCCCAGCTCCCTTCTCGCCACAACCTCCCTTCAGGTAGTTGTAGAGAGCAATGAGGTCTCCCCTCAGCCTCACATGCCCTGCAAACATCTCCACCCCAAAACCCATTGGCAGCACGATGAATCCAGGTGAGCAGCACCTGTAAGGAGCCAGGTCTCTCCCCTCATCATGGCAAGCAGCCTGCACACCCAGATCGTGGTCCATAGCTGGTGTCCCCAGATGACTTCACCCTGGTCTGGAGGTGCAGGTGGTGCCGCTGGCCCGGGAGGGCTCTGAGCACCCTGCTGCAGGATGATACAGCCTCTGCCAGTGCTTCAGGCTCTTATCACCCCCCACAGCTGGCCAGAGGGAGGGGAGATGTGACACATCCTGTGATGCAAACAGGACAGGGGTTCTGCAAGAAGCAGGAGGGGAACTCCCAAGTTCAAGTGTTTGACAAGATCACTCGCCTGCTGGCAGCTGCAGGGGAGGTGGAAGCTCCCATGGTGAAGCAAGGTGAAAGTGCCAGGCTCCCGGCTGTGCCCTCCAGGCTCTCCAGCCCCTCTGGACTTTGAGCTGCTCTCTTGAACAAGCTAGAAATGCTGGGCAAGCCCAGTCCAGCAGTGAGCTGAGGAGATCAAAGGAGTGGAGAGCAAGGTTCTTCAGACCCTTCCAAAAGCGCCTTTCTTGGAGTCAGCCTGCAGGTGAGTGCTGGTTGGCTAGAAAATGCCTGAAGGCCATGCCTTTTCCCTCATTCCTTCTGCTTCTTTATCATCTTTTGGCAGTCTCTGAATCCTGCACTTTCCACTTTCAACAGGGAATCCTACCTTCCATCCTGCTGGTTTTCTGCTGGTATCCAGGATGGAGAGAAAAGAGAGGGAGACCCTGGACAACGAGGTGGAGGAGATGAGTGGAAGGGGTGAGTTGTCAGAAGGGAAGATGAAGGGGAACTGATCACTTTTGAGGAGAAAAAACCCACTGCTTCTGCTGTGGAAGAGCTGTTTAAAGTCAAAGCACCTGGGGCTTGTCCCAGCCTGGGCTTGTCTTGGGGTTGGGATTTGATGGCTGCAACATTCCCAGCTGAATTCCCCATGCTGTAGACCCATCACCAACACTGAAGACACCTAAGCTGCTATCCTTGGCTCCCTCTGTTGCCCACAGAAAGGAACAGGTCTTTGGGGCCATGGGTTATCAGGTTTGGATTATATCTATCGTGGTCTGCTCTGGTTTGTGCCCAGGTGAGCCTGTTTCACTCCTGCAGCACTGGAGATGCCCAAGCTCAGGTCCAGGTGGATGTGCACCCACCCACTCAGGTGCATCCTCCTCCAGGAAACCAAAGTCTCCTTGGTGAGGGATCTCATGGAAACTCCTGGATCAGAAGCAGGGGCAGGATTGGGGTAGCTTTAAGGTTAGGGCAATCCTGCATGAGGGGCTTTCCCAACCCACACTGGACATCTCTGGGCAGGGGAAAGGAACCCCCCCTCTTGCTGGGGTGGGTGCAGCCCTGGGGCTGCCTGTCCTGAGTAGCTTCTCCTCCTCTGTCCCCAGCTGACGTCACCCTGGACCCAGACACTGCCAACCCCTTCCTCATCCTGGCTGATGACCAGCGAGGTGTGGGACGAGGGGACGACTGGACCTCGCTGCCCAACAGCCCTGAGCGGTTCGACACGGAGCCGTGCGTGCTGGGCAGCCCGGGGTTCACAGCGGGCAGGCACTGCTGGGAGGTGGAGGTAGCTGAGGGAGGGGACTGGTGGGCTGTGGGGGTGGCCCAAGAGTCCATCAGGAGGAAGGGGGTCCTCAGTTTTACCCCCCAGGAGGGTATCTGGGCAGTGGGGCAGTGGTTTGGGCAATACTACGCTTTTACTGACCCTGACTGGACCTCCCTGCACCTTGCCTGCCTCCCCAGGGCCATCCAGGTCTGCCTGGATTTTACAGACAGGCAGGTGGCATTCACTGATGCTGAAAACAAAGCCCCAATCTTTGCTTTCTGCCTGGATTCGCCTCCCGGGGAGACACTACACCCATGGCTCTGGGTGGGGAGGGACTCATGGCTTAAGCTGTGCTCCTGATGTGGAGGGACCGTGGGTGGCAGTGGTGAGACTGGAGGAGTGAACACTGTCACCTTGGGTCTTGGTGCTGGGAGAGTGCTGTGTCCTGCTGGCTTCTCCTCACATGGTTCCTCTGGGCACCACCTGAGAGCCTCCCGCATCCCCTCCACACCACAGCCGGGACTGCAGAGACAGCGGGGAGCACAGAGATTCGTACATGGAGGAGGTTGGTGTCTGGTGGCCCCAGGGCAGAGAAGTGGCACCAAGTGCTAGGACACTGCAGAGCTGCTTTGTACTTGGCCGTGGAAAATACAGCAGGTTCAAACTCCTTAAAAGCCACTACAGTAACATCTCTGCCTTTTTTTCAATTAAGCTTAATGATTAAGTTAAAAAAGCCAAATACAGCTGGATGCTGGAGCTCATGGTAACACTTATCTTCTCCATACACCCAAAGCCTCTCCTTGCCTTACTTCCAGTTCTCACTGACACGTGCATTACACACATTTCTTACAGCAGAGCACTTGTAAAGGCTGTAGGGGCAGCAAAGGAAGGGAAGCAAGAAATTGAGGTTTCTGAAGTTCACTGTTGGGGCAATTCCCGCAGCTCTGCTCTTCCCCCCATCAAGGTCTCCCTTTCCTCACATAGAATAGGATAGACTGGTTCGGGTGGAAGGGACCAACAACCATGACCCAGTCCAACTGACCGACCACCTCAGGGTTGAGCAGAAGTTAAAGCACGTTCCCAACGGGTGTGTCCAAATGCCTCTTAAACGTGGAGAGGCATGGGGCATGGACCATATCTCAAGACAGCCTGTTGCAGTGTTTCACCACCTCCATGAAGAATTGCTTCCAAATGTCAAGCCTGAACCTTCTTGAGAGCAGCTTTGAACCATCTCAATGCATTCTATCACTGGATCTCCGCACCTACCTCTCCACATCCCCTCCTCAGGAAGCTGCAGAGAGCAACAAGGGTGCCCCTCAGGCTCCTTTTCTCCAAATGAGACAAGCTCAGAATGCTCAGATGGTCTTTGGAGGATAGGTTTTCCAGCTACAGATCTGCTCTGAGAACTGGCATTTTGGGGAAATGATGCTCAAAGGACATGCTAGACCTGGAAAAGATGAGGTACCCCCTCCTAGGGACCTCGCTTAGTCCTCCTCTGCTAACTCCTTGTTCGAGGAGAAGGAACAAAGGGAAAGATTGCCTGGGCCCAGCCTAGATTTCTTCTTCTCCAGTCACATTGCTGGTTGGAACCTCGTAGCACCAACTCAGTTGTCACCTTCGTGGTGGCAGCTAGGGACAGGCAACAGCACTAGTCCCCCTGGTCTACTTCAGGAGCTGGAAAGAGTGGCAGTACTGGGTCAGGTCCTATAGGATGGGCTCACCAGGCTCTCTGGCTCTTTATGGGGATGAGTGATGGGCACCTGAGCTCTGCACATGCATCAGAGCAGCAACCCAGCACCCTGGGAACCATCCAAGGAGCCAATCCCAAAGCAGGGGCAGCTCAAGCTCTGTGCTTGGCAGAGCACGGAAGAGGGACAAATCCTGGTAGGGATGGATGAGGTGTTCAAATAGAAGGCTGCCTACATCTTTGGGCCAGCATGTCCTCACCTCCTGGTGCCAAAGCTGATGTGCCTGTGCAGGAGGAAGGAGACCTTACACCGCCGAGACCATGACTCCGCATTTCCACCAGCACACAGGGAGATGAGATCCCACAGCTGGAGCACAAAGGCAGCTGGGTACGTGTCTGCAGCAGCACCACAGCCAAACCCAGCAGAGCACCACAGGCTTCTGGCCACAGAGCAAGGAGAAGGTGTGGGCCTCCCCCTTGAATTTCACAGATGCTTTGTCACAACCCCCTGTTTCCAGAGGCTGCATTAAATGTCCTGAACAGAGTTTGTGTTTGTAGCATTGTTTCCCTTCACCGTTCTTAGAATCCTTCCCCTCTGCTCTGCTCCAGCCCCAACCTCACTTTCGCAGATCGGCTTTTTCAGCAGATGAAGCCAAGGTCTTATGGGATGGGTTTTCGTCTCATGTTCATTTGACCAGCATTTGAACTTTGATTATTTATTGGTTATTTATATAACTTTGGTTAGTCCTATTTTTCATTTCTACCATGCGATGTCACAAATCCTGGCAGTCCCACAAATGGGCAAGTCTCAAACCAGCAATTCCTACAGCCTCTTAATAAGCTTCAGCAAATTCATGCAGTTAGTCCTTCAGCCGGAGAAGATCTAAATCTCTGCATTTCCTTTCCAAGATCCTCATTGCAACCAGAGAAACAAATCAAACAGTCAAATCTTGATGAATTATTAGATACACTGATTTGTTAAAAAGCGATGATTATAATTCCACCCACAAAATTGTTGAGATGTAAATCCTCTCGGCAGTTCCCCAAAGGAGGAATATTTACTTGTGCATTCCTGAGCTGACATGATTTGAACCAGGCCAACCACAGGGACTTGTACACGGAGGCTGTGCTGGTGTCAGGGCTACAGAGCGTCACCACGGCCAGGGGACTGCTGAGCAAAGCTCATCCTCCTCACTCTGTTTCCTCAAGGGCAAACACACCATCCCCAGGCTCTCCGATGCCACTGCCATGGCCCTCAGTCCCCTCGTGCCTCCGGTCAATAAAGTGTGTCCCCAACACCACAGAGTGTCCTTCCAGTACTTTGGACAAGAGAGCTGGGGAGGGGCTCTTGGTCAGGGAGTGCAGGGATAGGATGAGGGGAATGGTTTTAGGCTGAAAGAGGGGAGATGGAGATGAGATATCAGAAGAAATGTTTTGCTGTGAGGATGGGGAGGCCCTGGCCCAGGCCACCCAGAGCAGTGGTGGCTGCCCCATCCCTGGAGGGGTTCAGGGCCAGGCTGGATGGGGCTTGGAGCCCCTGATCCAGTGGGAGGTGTCCCCGCCCATGACAGGGGGGTTTGGAGTTGGATGGGCTTTGAGGTCCCTTTCAACCAAAACCATTCCATGATTCTATGATTCCATGAAGTGGCCATTCTTCACCCAGAGACCTCTTCTAAGCTCCCTCCACTGTGGTAGGACTAAGGCTAAGGAAGCCTGTGGATCTATGCTCCCATCACAGTAATTCCTACTCTCTGCAGGGAGAGAGGAGTTCAAATGCCCTTGAGGCTCATGGCAGAAGGTTTAGAGACAGAGATGCCAGAAGATTTGCAAGTGGGTGGGAATCCCCAAGGACAAGCTAGATGAGGAAGCAGGAGGGCAGGGTGGCTACAGCAGAGCCACCTCAGAGGGACACCTCCTCAGGTCTAAAGACACATCTTGAGCTGGGTCTCATGACCCACCCAGAACCAGGGATGGATTCGCTCCCTGCCAAATGTGGCTTGTAGAAAGGTGAAAATGGTAGCCTCACTGTCCACATCAACAAACATCACCTGCCCTCCCACACGGTCCAGACAGATCCGTACCCGCCGGGGGACTGTGCTCTGGAGGACAGGGGTGGGAGATGGGGAAGTGAGAGCCAAGAACCTCTCCTTATATCGCCCCACTGCCCAGATCCCCCCTTCTGGGCTCATGTCATTCGGTCCCTTCCTTGTCACAGATTCCAGGGCCACCCCCATAGCCCAGCATGACCCGTAGGCCACCTCCACCTCCCAGCACTGTCGTCCTGAGTCAAATCCTTCATAGCCCAACACACAAGGCCATGGGTTGAATCGCTCTGGGCTGTTGAGCTGGCTCTGTTTTGTGGCTCCCTGCATCACACTTCTACGATCTTCTGAAATGATGAGCCAGGGCTGTGCTTTGTCTGGATCCAGAGTGATGTGCACTGCAAGACAGAGGACAGGTCAAAGAATGAGGAGTAGAGATTACACCTGGGAAGAGTTTCACCAAGCTGTGTCCATGTTTGGTCCTGGCTTGGGAGGAAACCTGTGCTCAGCTCAAAATGGGCAGCAGCTGAGCAAAGGTACATGAAGATGGACTGTTCCCAAAACCACGTGTTGTGTCCCTCACAACCAAGAGGAGGACACTCCCAGCAGAACTTACCTTTTGTGTACTGTTCCCACAACTCCTCCGTTCCCTCCCCTGTGTCACTGGTCAAAGTATCTGAAAGACAAATGGAACCTGGAGGTGACCTCTGACGACTGATGACACCACCAGCTTCAGGAGGTGCTTTGTGGAGCCCAGCTCCATGGAGCAGGAGGACAGAGGTACTGCACCCTTCCTCCCCCAGGGCACACACTGCCTGCTGCAACTGCCAGCTTCTCCAGTTGAAGCAGCAAGGAAGAAACCTGAAGCAGCAGAAGCGAAAAAGAATTTGGGGGTACCTAGCACACAAGACAGATGTTGACATTCTGCAGCCTATCTAGAAGGAATCGCAGGATCTTTGTCTTCAGAGACATTCACAACACAATGGGTGAAAACAGAGAGCAGTCCCACCCAGCTGTACCTGCTTTAAGCAGAAGTTTGGAATAGTTGGCCCCCAGAGGTCCATTGCAGCCTAAATCACCCTGCATAATACCAAGGTCTGCCTGACAGTCACTTCAATCACTGCTTTGGGGATGAGCCTCCTCGTTAGGACGGCACGAGCTAAGTATCTTCCGGGCATATTGGGGCATCTGGGACCTATTCCCATCCCTGACCCACTTCCAGCCTCAGCACAGGTCTGGAGCAGACCTAGAGCAGAAAGAGCTGTGGCACCCAAGTGTTGCACAAAGGCTGTTGGAACAAGTTCATCGGCCCAGCAATGTCTTCGTGGGCTTTGTGGCTGATGATGTGAATCAATGCTAATGCTGATTGTTCTTTCAGGGAAAATGAAAGCACAAGGAGATTGAGAGAGAAAGGAAAAGAGGAAAAAAATAAAGGAAAGGGAACACCTTCCCCCTTAGGCTGGGCACCCCACAAATGCATCCCCAAGGCAGGATGTGCTACACAAGGGTGTTCAGCTTTATCTCTCTTTGCAAGGCATTGAACCCCTTGTTCTGTCCACCCCTGGGATGCTTCTCTGTTCTCCTCCGAGATCCCTTCTTTGTACCTTGGGGTGTCCTTGTCATCTCCTCTAGTGCAGGAGCGTTTTCCGAGCAGGCTTCGGACTCGTTCTTCAGCTCATGGTTCATCTCCTCCTTTGGCTGGGATTTTTTCCTCTCACACCTGGAGTCATAGAAGCCACAGCATTTCTATTCCTCCTTTAGTTCAGTCTCTTGTCAGTGCCAGCTTCTAGCGAGCACTTTCGAGCTGAATCAATGCCCTCCAGAAAGTGGATTTGTGCTTTGTTTTGGGGGTTTTTTTTGGTGTGTGTTTGGTTTTCATGGGTTATTTAGGGTGTTTTTTGGGGTTCTCCCCTCCTAGCGTGGCTAAGCCACTGCTCCACCCTGCTGCTCTAGTTGCCCCTTGCATTTCTTTTACAAGTGATGGATTTGGTGCCTCTGCACACCCTGTTTCTTCAGAGCAAACTTATGTCACACCCAAGTGCTGAAGCCCTGAGCCAAGGGCGCTGAGCTCTGGTCTCAGTGTCACTGCACATCAGGCATGGAGAAGCCAAGCAGGCTTGCAACCACAGACCTTAGAAATGAAATGTCCTCCTAGACTGTTTCCCCAAGGACAGGCCTTCTTGGTGGAGGCATTCTGGTTCAACAGCCTCCAGAAAACTGAAATATGAGCATTGTTATCCTTAGTATTTTAAGTGTCCAGCTTTGTTCTGGGGCAGGAACCTTTGCAGCCCCCAAGCAGCAGTGTGGTGTAAGGGAGACAGCAGCACATACCTGCTCAGAACATCACCAGCATCCTAGATGGGAGAAAGAAAGAAGCAGCTCAGTGCTACTTATCCAGCACACGCATCCCTCACATTCCCCTTGCCCAGTGAACAGACACCCCAGTAAGGTGAGGTTGATCAAGTCAAGATCAGCTTCTCAAGTGGTTCTGACTTGCTGGTGCCTCAGGTGCTTTTTCCCTGGCCACAGTGGGGTTTCAGCAGAGCTCACCTGCAGGGACTGATGTCCTGGGAGCTGGCGCTCCTTCTCCTTGATCAGGCCACCCAGATAAACGAGCTGCTTGGAGAATTTAGCAGCATTTTCCTTCAATCGTGTTGTAATCTGATCCTCCAGCTCTCCCAGTCGAGCCAACAACAGACACTCTTGTTCCTCCAGGTACTGTCGCAGCTGCTTAAATTCAAGCACAATCTTCCGCCTCTCCACCTTCACTTTTTCCTTTAGGAGCAGAAAGAATCCTCTCAAGGGAAGGTGGGACAATGGAAAGGGACACTAAGATGATTGGAGGACTGGGAAACCTTCCATATGATGCAAGGCTGGGACAACCGGGTTTGTTCAGCCTTGAGAAGAGAGGGTTTAGGGGAGACCTTGTTACCACGTGCCAGTACATAAAGGATGTCTACTAAGAGGATGAAGACTCTCTTTTTACAAGGAATCACATGAAAATGAAACGGGGTGAGGGACAGAAGTTGTTTCTGGAGAGGTTCCAGTTGATTTATGGAAGAAAACTTTTCCCCATGAGAGCAGCAAAACATTGGAATTATGCCTCCAGGGCAGCTGGACACAAAGCTCAGTCCCCCAACTCCAAAAGCCAAACATTGACCTTTCTTCACCCTCCCCAGAGAAACTTCTTCCTAGACGAACCGAGCACCTACCAGACGGTCCTCGCACATCCATCGCTCCTTCCTTTCCCATTTCTCCAGTTCTCCTTTCTCTCTCCTGAGGCGCTCCAGCTCTGACTGTATTGGCTCCTGGAAGGAAAGACATCCTTTAGGATCTCCCTACTGCCCACATGTATGCTTTGTGTTCATAGAATAGCTGGACACAAACAGCCTCTGGCACAGAGTTGGGCTCTGGAGCTGCGGGGTCCAGGATGGTGGGACTGTGAAACCTGGGGAGGGAACAAGCAGGGGAAAGGGTCTGGGGAGGAACCGAGGAGGAACAGGTAGAAAGGGGCACAAAAGGATCTGGTCAGGGGTAAATCAGAGCTGGTCAGTGCCTGATCCAGCCCTGTGCCTGATCATAGAATCACAGATTCATTAAAGTTGGAAAAGTCATCGAAACTCATCCAGTCCAACCATCAGCCCAGTCCCACCATCCTTACTAATTCATGTCCCCAAGTGCCATGGCAACACACTTTTTGAACCCCTCCAGGTATGAAGATTCTTCTGCTGCCAGTGCTTCACCACTCTTTCAGAAATTATTTTTTTTTCCAAATACACAATCTAAACCTCCCCTGGGGCAACTTGAGGCATTTTTCTCTTGTCCTCTCATCTATGACCACCACAATCTGTCCCTACCTTCTCAGAATCACAGAATCACAAGGTTGGAAAAGACCTGCTGGATAATCGAGTCCAACCATTCCTATCAATCACTAAACCATGTCCCTCAGCACCTCATCCACCCGACATTTAAACACCTCCAGGGAAGATGTCTCAACCCCCTTCCTGGGCAGCCTCTGTCAGTGCCCAATGACAGTTTCCATGAAAAATTTTTTCCTGATGTCAAGCCTGAACCTCCCCTGCTGGAGCTTGTGGCCATTCCCTCTTGTCCTGTGCCCTGTCACCTGGGAGAAGAGCCCAGCTCCCTCCTCTCCACAATCTCCTTTCAGGTAGTTGTAGAGAGCAATGAGGTCTCCCCTCAGCCTCCTCTTCTCCGGGCTAAACAACCTCAGTTCCCTCAGATGCTCCTTGTAAGACTTGTCTCCAGCCCCCTCACCAGCTTCGTTGCCCTTCTCTGGACTCGCTCCAGAGCCTCAACATCCTTCTTGTGGTGAGGGGCCCAGAACTGAACACGGGATTCAAGGTGCGGTTTCACCAGTGCCGAGTCCAGAGGGAGAATAACCTCCCTGGACCTGCTGGTCACGCTGTTTCTGATCCAAGCCAAGATGCCACTGGCCTTCTTGGCCACCTGGGTCACTGCTGGATCATGTTCAACCAACCCCTCCAGGTCCTTCTCCTCCAGGCAACTCTCCAGCTAGACTTCTCCTAGTCTGTAGCTGCTCAGGGTTGTTGTGCAGGACTTGGCATTTGGCCTTGTTAAACCTCATCCCATTGGTCTCAGCCCAGCGGTCCAGCCTGTTCAGATCCCTTTGGAGCCTCCCGACCCTCCAGCAGATCCACACTTCCACCCGGGCTCCTTGTGGAGATCGTGGGCTTTTGCAAATCAGCCTGGAAAGCGTTCTGGCAGGTACAGAAACCCGCAGTGTTTGCAGAGATTGAAAGCTGCGAGCGGCGCAGAGAGTGGAGCCCCAGCCCTCGCGTGACCAGCCGAGGCGCGTTGGGGCCCCCGTTCCTCACCTCGTCCCCCCACGCCGGCCCCAGCCGCCTCAGCCCCTCGGCGATGTTGCCCAGCGGGCGGTTGGGCCGCAGGACGCCGCCGGGGAGGCTGTCCCGGCACTGCGGGCAGGAGCGGGCGGCAGCCCCGGCCCAGTACGAGGAGATGCAGGCTTGGCAGAAGTTGTGCCCGCAGTCCAGCATCACCGGAGCGCAGAAAAAATCCAGGCAAATGGAGCAAATCGCCTCCTCCTGCAGCTCCTTGGCTGCCGCCATGGCTGGGGCGTGGGGTAGAGGAACCCGGGCTGTTTCGCTTTCGCTCTCCGGATTGGAGCGAGCGTGGCTGCCAGGATGAGACCCAGGCGGTGGTGGGAGGACTCTGGGAGCTCCGGGTCCGTGGGGAGCACGGCTCTGCCACAGGCAGGGGAGCGCAGCCCCCAGCTCTCCCTCCATCCTGCCCTTGTTTAGGTTAAAAAGTGTCTGGTCTTTAGAGCTTTGACCCAGGTGGAGCCCTGCTGTCCTGACCAGGATCTCCTCTGTTGCTCACACTTCTCACACCCCCTTTTCACAGAGCAGCTCCTCCTGCCTCTGCTTTCCCCTCAGGGGACTGGTTTTCCAGCAAGTTTGTCCTTTGTGCTCCAATTCCCACTCAGTGCAGTGGTTCTCAGTCCAGGGAGTGATTGCGCTCAGCCCAGATTATCCCAGGATTCTCACTTGTGGGCAGGTTATTTGTCTCCCCTCTTCCCCCTCATTTTGAACTCGGACACCAGCTTGGATGCATTTAACTGTGAGCGGTGCTGAGTGTTCACATGAATCATAGAATCACAGTCACCAACAGCCGTTTTGCAGGGATTTGAAGATATTTAAAGAGGTTTCCTTGCCTCCTTAACCTTGGCACCACCTTGCCCCTTGGATGCTTGGACCACCTGTCTGTGTGCCCTGGTCTCTCAGCAGACCAGGCGGGTGATTGAATTCCTGAGCTGAAAGCTGAAAGGATTTATTGCCTTTCCATTAAAGGTGGGGCAGGCACATGAGCATAATTCTCCCAGTGTCATCAAAGCTATGCAGGGCTACAGACTAGGAGAAGTCTAGTGGGTTTTTAGAAGGTTTAGTGGATTCCTTTTTGCTGTGCCCTCTCCAAAAAAAAAAAAAAATTCGAACCAAAAAAAAAAACCCCAAACCAAGTTTTTTTGCACTCAGGTTGCAGACTGCAGCATTTTGGAAAGAAATGTGACAATTTCAAGCAGGGCTGCACCATGAGAAATCAAGGGTGCTTAACTTTGACTCTCTGCAGGGGCAGGAGGTCTCTCTGCCTCCCGGTGCCACTGCGGGCAAGAAGGCTGCAGACACGCAGAGTCCTCAAAAAACAAGGCTGGGCTCACGTGGCTCCTCAGAGGGACACATTTCAAGGACAGGCTGACCCAGGACTTTGTGTCCTAGACGTGGAATCATGGCTGTGACCAGGCAAAGGTGCAGGGCTGGCACTCAGTGTGTGCCCTCGTCGGCCAAGAGCTGGACGCAGAACCAGCAGGTACCTCAGGAAGGCCATGGTCCCATCAGCACCAAGGTGGGTCCCATTGGCACCAAGGGCAGAGCAGAACATCAGTCAGACCTACCTGATCCTCCCTGTTCCTGGGAAAAGGCTGCGGCGATGGCAGTGGAGGCTCCTCAACAACCAGGTTGTTCTCAGTGCTGCTCTGGGTTGGAGATGCTTCAAAGCCTGCTCAGATCTGGTACGTTCTTCCGAGCAGCCATGACCAAAAACCTTTCCTGTTAAAATGTGTCGTATTTTCTAACAGTGAACCCTCTTCTCTGTGTTTCCTGTTCCTTTTACGGTGCTCTGGCTGCTGCTTTTCCTTCTCCTCGCCTTGGACAGGTTCCTGTGCTGCAGCACAATTTCATTTTGAAAGGATGTGGCTGAGCCTTCTCCCCAGGAATATGGTGCATTCCCTTTTAAAGATCTTTCTTCTAATATAAACATGTTCAGAGCCCTTGATTGCCCAACCTTCCCAGCTTGCCCTGGCCAAAGCTAAGGCCTTGGAAACAAATCCAAACACCATTTTTGCAATGTCACAAGTGGCTCTTTTAATATACAGTGTAACAATTTCCAACCCACTTTCCCAAAGCCTCATGGTCCGATGGTTACCAGCGTCCTGCCCAGGCAACCCTGCAGCACCTGAGTGACACTGGCCTCGGGTGGCTCTCGGAGCCTGGATTCACCTCTCCTGCCAGCGGCTCTCCCACGCGGCACCCTGAGGCATCACCAGGGCTTGGAGAAGAGCACAGCCTGGCCCTCTGGTTCAGCATCTCCCAGCACCCTGGAGGAAGGGCTGGGCTGCCGGGCGGCATCCCAGGGAGCACTGGGAGTGCTCCACGCAGCCCAACGCCACCCTCTGGAGAGGCCAAAAGGACTCTCTTGGCCCAAACAACTTGCTCAGCCCATACCAGGGAGGGTTCTGTGAGCAGACAAGAGAAATCTGCCCATAAAGGATAAAAAGCCCTGGGTTTTGACCAAAAACAAAACCTTCCACTGGCTCTCCTGGAAGCAGGTCAGGGATGCTGCCCACAGCGCCCTGGGGGAGCCAGGACACAGGGCTTGCTGTCAGGGAGCAGCCTGGGCTCTTCCAGCCCTCCCATCTCCTCCAGTAACAACACAACAGCCCAAGGTTTGTCTCACTTTTATTTACATAATTGCACAGCCCGTTTCCCCACGACACTGGAACGTGGCGGGTCAGAGACACTGATTTCCCACATCCACGAGCTGAACGTCTCCTCTAGGAAGGAGAAGACTCAGAGAATCACTGTTGGGTTTTGCAGGGGCACATGCAACAACTCCAATTATTGGCAACTACAATAAAGACATCGAAGCTGAGAACTAAGCCGTGGCCGCGCAGCAGCACAGGGCCCCGGCTACCCCCAGCCAGGGACTTCTGGCTTTCACAGTTGCATATTTGGATCAGCAGTGGGTTTCCTAACTGAAATAGTGGCTCTGTTCCATCCCTCCTGGGGGATGTGGTGTGGGAGTGCACATCCTTCATTACTTGCCAGAACCAGGCACATCGCAAGACCAAGCTCCTGAGAGGCAGCCAGGGCTGGGAAGGTTGAGCTAAACCCCCTAATTTTCCTTCACTGGGAATGTCCTGGTGAGATGGGGTTTGTTGGGGAGGGGCTGGAGGAAGGGGGACCCAGGACAAGGCACAGAGCAGTGGTGCAGCGCTCACTGCCAAGGGAAGGGGGTATAGAAGGAGGCAGCGCCTGCATGGCAGCTCCTCTGCACGAGCTGTGTTGATCATGGGAATGGCGTCAAGAGACAGAGAGGTTCAGACTGGACATTAGGAAAAACTTCTTCACAGAAAGATTTATCAAGCACTGGAACAGCTGCCCAGGGAGACGAGTGAATCACTATCCCTGGAGCTATTTATAAGATGGGTAGATGAAGTACTTAGTAATATGATTTAGTAGTGGACAGGTATGGTTCGACATGATGATCTCAAAGGTCTTTTCCAGCCTACGGATTCCATGATTCTATGATGATACTGCTGGGCAGGGACCATAACTGAGCCAGGCTGGAGAGGTCTCTCGCCTCCAGGAGCACCAGGAACGAGTCATCCCCACACAGGGAAAAGGGAAGGTGCCCAGGGAATTGTGGCAGAAGGGAAGAGACAGGCATGGGGGAGGGCAGAGAGGGGGAAGCAGAGATGCACAGCTCAGCTGTGGCAGAAGACGTTCACCCCATGATCAATCGAGACCCCCATGCTCAGAACAGAGACACACTCAGACCAGCCCACAGGGTCCCACCATTGGGCAGGGGCTGCTGCAAGAATCCAGGATATCATTGAGCTGCATGAGAACCCAGGGGACAGGAGACAAAGGAGGAGAGGAGACACAGAGCAGGGCCCAGGGCTGAAGTAATCCCACCAGGAGGAATAGGGCAGTCCTGCTGCTCATGGCACTGTTACTTCCAAGTCAGGGAGCAGGAGCCACATAAAGACAAGCATCCTGCTTTGCAGCTGAAGGGGAGGAAATGGCACACGGTTCTTTGAATGCAAGAAATCACAGGTCTCACTCAGTCTACCAGGTGATCGGACTGATCCGCTTGGGTTCAGCAAAGGAGTGGAGGGACAGTGTGTAACTGCCACCACCCACAGCAAGGATCCTCCCTGCTATCTCCCCTCACCGTTGCAGGACCGAGGCAAGGCTCATGCCAAGCGGCTGGAGCACGGAGCAGGACAGCACCAATGCCAGCATCCGTACGGCCCGCTCTGCTCACTGGGGTTAGGAAAGCACAGCACCAGGCAGCGGCATCACCTGGCAAGGGGAGGCAGAGGAAAGGCAAGGACTAAGGCCAACTCAGGAAACCCTTGCCAGACTGGGCACTCCAAGACAGAGGGGAACATTAGCTGGATGTGCTGGGAACACGGGTGGATGAAGAAGGAGAAATGTTGGCCTCACAGGAGAAGGGACCCAGAGTCTGCTCTTGGGGAACCAGCGAACTTGGGGTGTTGCACTTGAGGACATAACAAGCAGGCAGCGTTTTCAGGGATGAACCAAACCACAGCAGCTCCTCGGTCTGCTGCCAAGGAATGTGCAAATAAAGCACCTGGGGACAGGTGAGCCCACCCGCACCCTGCTGAGCAGCTGCGGATTACGGCCCGTCCCCGAAGGTCTGTGCGCAACAGATACTTTGAGAGGTCCAGCCTCAAGATGGTGAAAGGACATCAGCAAAAGGGACTCAACTCTCACCTCCTGGGATCAGGAAAGCTCCTTTCTGAGTCTTCTAAAGGCAAAAGGCAATGGTGGGTTTAGCCAGTACAAGCATCGCTTCCCCCCTCAGATCCTCCGTCTACCTTTGCGAGACAGACCAAGAGCTGAGTGCATCCGAGTCCTGGGGAGGAGCCTGGATCTGCAAGGAAAGCGTTCTGTGAGATCATGTCTGCACAAGAAAAGATCTTCTCATGTTGAAACTTATTTCGAAATTCTCAAAATTACAGTACTTTACAAAATGTCTCCATTCGCTATGACATCATTTTACTCCTTCTGGGACTATAAGAGTTCTTAAAAACACACAACCTTCTAGAAAGGACAGAAACACCACGAGAAAGGCGAAAGAGTAACAGGAAAGTCTGCTGCAGTATTATCAAAACCAACTTAGTGCAAAGGAGAAGGGGACTTTCAAGAACGGTTGATGAAAAGTGTTCTTTATATGCTCATTTGGAGAAAAGGCATAGATTTAACCTCGGAATGAGATCAGGCTGCCAGCTTCTATATTGAAGCTTAGAACATTAACACAAAAGGACTGAAACACAATATGCATGGCCATTAAAAAATAATATTATATATAGATATATATATATATAGGGAGATATTTTCCATGTATGGTGTTTAGTTATAGGAAAGTGTCCCTGCAGGCAGGCTTGTTCTGCCACTTGGCTCTTCTGGGCCATTTCACATGATAGACATTGATTATCAGTCTGTTTGAAATAGTATAAAGTATGTGCTGACTGCAAAGTCCCTTTGTGTGGGATGACTGTTTTCCAGCGCCTCCACAGCGTCCGCGTTTCCTGTGTGCGCAAGGGCACCTGATCCTCTTTGCTCGTGCCGGCCCCAAAAGGCGGCCCTGGCCCAGCTGCCCCGGGGCGCAGCGGCTGAGGGACGGCTCACACAGTGGTTTCATCCGCAGTCTTCTTCATGAGCTTGGCAGAGAGGAGGGAGTGGGACACAGGGTGTGGGCTCCGCGAGGCTGGGATCATCAAGCGGACTTTCTGGTTGGTCCTTCGCCACTCTGAGTACAGTTGGCAGTGGTAGCGGAACGAGACCTGGCGGGCAATAACATATCAGTCTGGTTACCAATCCCCCTTCATGAGTGCCGGTGTCGTAGAGGGCTGGTGAGATGCAGTCACCCATCCACGCTCTGCTTGCTCTCTGCTTATTCCTTGTCAATCCACCAGTATTTCCAGTCAACAGAGACAGCACTGACCCTGAATGGGTTGGGGTGCTCCATGTCACATAATCACACAATCGTTAAGGTTGGAAAAGACCTCTAAGATCATCAAGTCCAACCATCAACATAATACCAAGACGCTTACTAAACCATCTCCCCAAGTGCCACATCTCCATGCTTTTTGAACTCCTCCAGTGATGGAGACTCCACTGCTGCCCTCGGCAGCCTCTGCTAGTGCTTCACCACTATTTCAGTAAAGACATTCCTCCAAATATCCAACCTAATCCTCTCCTGGTGCAACTTGAGGCCACTTCCTCTCATTGTATCACTTGGTACTTGGGCTTGTCCCAAGCATCTGATAAGGAATCAATTGCTGATAACTGCAATTCGACACCGCACCTCAAATCATGTGTTCAGTTCTGGGCCCCTCACCACAAGAAGGATGTTGAGGGTCTGGAGCAAGTCCAGAGAAAAGCAACAAAGCTGGTGAAGGGGCTGGAGAAAAAGTCTTACAAGGACCGGCTGAGGGAACTGGGGGTGTTTAGCCTGGAGGAGGCTGAGGGGAGACCTAATTGCTCTCTACAACTATCTGAAAGGAGGTTGTGGAGAGAAGGGAGTTGGGCTCTTCTCCGAAGTGACAGGAGACAGGACGAGAGGGAATGGCCTCAAGCTCCACCAGGGGAATTTCTGGCTGGACATTAGAAGAAGATTTTTCACAGAAAGGGTCTTTGGGCACTGGCAGAGGTTGCCCAGGGAGATGGTTGAGTCATCGTCTCAGGAGGTGTTTAAAGGATGGGTAGATGAGGTGCTGAGGGACATGGCTCAGTGGCAGATAGGAATGGTCGGACTCAATGATCCTGGAGGTCTCTTCCAACACAGTCATTCTGCAATTCTGTGATTCTGTAACACCAGGCTGACCATGGCACAGCAAAGGGGCCTTTTGGGCAGCATCAGGACAGAGGGACAGTTTGGTCACCTGGATTTGGGCACCAGGCCAGTGAGTTGTGGCAGAGAGGAATAACACCTTGCTCCTTCATCCCAGGCACGGGCTGACACCAGCTCCTCCTCTGCCCAAAACAAAGAGTTCCCAACAGGACTGGCCTCCAGCAGCTAAACCCTTTTTGAAATAAAGGATGGAAGGCTGGTGGGGATGGAGATCTGGAAAGGATGGAAGGCTGGTGGGGATGGAGATCTGGAAGGGGTGGAAGGCTAGAGGGGATGGAGATCTGGGAAGGGTGGAAGGCTGGTGGGGATGGAGATCTGGAAAAGATGGAAGGCTGGTGGGAATGGAGATCTGGAAAGGATGGAAGGCTAGAGGGGATGGAGAGCTGGAGGGGACCTGCTCAGCCTCGCCCTGAAGCAGGATCCAGCCCTGCAGTTTCAGAGCATCCCAGCAAGGGGGAGCTGGAAGCTGCACTTCCCGCTGGACTCCTGGCTCTGTCCTCCTGCAGCCCTTAAACCACTACAGATGCACTCACAGCTCTTGCTGATTCCTCAGCTTCGGAATCAAACCCTTCTAGAATTTCTTAAGGAAAGAATAAACCCAACATATATTTCCCCCTGCTTATTTTCCTAGAAATTGTGGGTAAGGAAGTTAAATCCTGAATCCAGTCAGACACTCAACAAACCTAAGCTTTCAGAATTTGTAAAAGCACAGGAAACACTGAGTTGGCAAGGAGGATGTACCAGGAAGGATATGACAAGGAAAAGTCAGCATTCCTACTACTTTTGGATAGGTTGCAGCTATCTGCTATGAGACATGTAGCTATGCCACAGCATTGAGGTAATTTAGTTTAAGGATCCGTGCACTCCTCTTTTTACAGTTGTAGAGGGGTGACTGTGGGAATAAAGCTGTTTGTTTGCTGGTAAACAAGGAGCGAGTGTTTCACAGCATGTGAATGGGAAGCCAGCGGTGCAGACCTCAAGGAAAGCTCCTGCCCCACAGGAAGGAGCTGCAGCCTTGGCCAGGGCCTCTTGCAATCGTGACGATAGTAACATCCCCCCCTGCCCCAGCAGCCAGGTGGCACCACAGCTGAACAGGGCAAATGGGAGTAAAGGGGCTTCACTCCATGTCCTTTACTGAGACAGGTGATTTCAAGGAAATGTGAAGCACAGCAGAACCAGAGATATTTTAGTCAGGACTCATAATTTCACAAAAAAAGCCCCCACATTTTTCTCTCTCCTCCAGACCAGTCCTGGGACAGAGAAGATGGAAGTACTTCCTCTGAAGATTTCCAATTTTAGTTGGGCTTTCTACAGAAACAAACCTTCTGCAGCCACGTGTCAGAGCCACACATGCAGCAGCCGAGATGTTCCTCGACAGCTCCCTCGTGCTGCAACTTCTGCTCCCTTTGACAGTAGGACCGACTGGGCACTCTCAGAGCTGGCACCCTGAGAGCAAAGGCTGCAGCACCAGCTCACCCTTCCCTGGCACCTGAGTTGTGAGGAATGTCCTAACCCCGCGGGAAGACGTTACTCGGATAGATGAGAGCATGAGATGGCAGGGAAAAGAGCTGTCGCATTTTCACTGCCAGCTTTTTGGGGTCCCACTATTTCTCCTCCAGGAACTGCATTTCTTCCCTTCCCCAAATTGTTCTTCCAAACCAGCAGCTGGAAAAGGGCACCCACGGGGCACATGCACATGCAGGGCTTTGAAAAGAATCAGAAAATTATAGAATCATTAGGTTGAAAAAGGCATTAGAGATCATTAACTCCAGCCGTACCTACTATTAAATCATGTCCCCAAGCATCTCACCTACCCACCTTTTAAACCCCACCAGGGACGGGGACTCAACCACCTCCCTGGGCAGCCTCTGCCAGTGCTTGAGAACCCTTTCTGTGAAGAAATTTTTCCAAATGTCTGATCTAAGCTTCCCCTGACACAGCTTGAGGCCAGTCCCTCTCATCCTATAACCTAGCACGTGGGAAAAGAGCCCAGTACCCTCCTCTCTACAGCCTCCTTTCAGGGAGCTGTGAAGAGCGATAAGGTCTCTCCTTAGCCTCCTCTTCTCCAGGCTAAACCACCCTCATCTACCCCTTGTAAGACTTGTTCTCCAGCCCCTTCACCAGTTTCGTTGCTCTTCTCTGGACACACTCCATGACCTCAATGTCCTCCTTATAGCTAGTGGCTGAAAACTGAACACAGGATTGAAGTGCGGCCTCACCAGTGCTGAGTACAGGGTCACTTCCCTGGTCGTGTTGGCCACACCGTTTCTGATACTGCTGCTGTTGACCAACACCCCTAGGTCTTTCCCTGACAGGCAGCTTTCAAGCCATCCCTCTCCAAGCCTGTAGCACTGCACAAGGTTTTTGTATTTGGCACCAGCTACACAACACCCCAGGGAACAAGGTTCCCATGTTGATATGGCAAGCAGATGATCAGGAAGTGGTTTCTCATTCTCAGCAATGACTTTGGCAGCTCCCAGTTGAAGATAATTAAATGGATGGTAAGAGAAAGAGCCCAAGGTTTATCACAAGGTGAGCTGGAAGCAGCTGGCTGCACCAAGGTGGTGTGAGCTGGTACTTCCAACCCTGTTTTGAACAGAAACATGGCCCTGGGAAGCACTTACCAGCGTCCAAAGGACGTAGATTGTGAAAAGTGCTATAGTTAGTGCAATGAGTCCAATGGCCTCCAGCCGGCTGTTGAACTGCAAGTGATCCTGGGCTCCGCGCAGACACAGCCAGCCGGAGATTGCTGCCAGGGGAGTAATGAACAGGAAACACACCATGTCACAGAAAAGGGTCCTCTTCTCATTGCGGGGACCGGGGTCCTTCAGCCACTGCAGGAGGGAAGGAGAGAGGGCATTAGTCAGCGGCCCGCGGGGCACATGGTGTGCTAGCAGAACACGACTGTGCTGGGAAGCTCTCCTGTGCTCTCTGCAGTCTGTACGTACCTGGGCAAATACTTCACTCACTTAAATCTTCACAAATACAGAGCTAGAGAGCGTCAAGCGTATTTTTAATAATCAGCAAGGGAAAGGGAAGAGACAACTGAAGAGTATGTGCGTGGGAAGGCAGTAGTAAACACAGAAGCCGCCTGGGCTCTTCGCTGCAGCAGCAAGGAGGAGGCAGCAGCTACAGACAGAGAGGGGTGGTTCAGTAATGCCTGGCTTAGTAAAGATCTGACAGGTCTTGGATTAAGCTTCAACAGAAACATATCCAGCATTGCCACTGGTATAGGGGAAACTGGGGCTTTGGGATCTATGGCCAGGTCAAGCTGTAAGGACAGCTGTTCCACATCCTGTCTTCTGGTTCCTCTTGGAGAATTGCGGCATTTTAGAGTTCCACTCCTGATTTAAATCAAATCTGAAATGTTCAGGTCCACCTGAGAGACTGTGTGAGACAGCTCAGCCAATGGGGTGCTCTCAAGGGCACGGTGTTGGCCTCAGGGCTCAAGGAAGGGGCCGCAGCGCAGGGAGCCCGGCACCCACCCAGGGCTGTCAGCAGGCAACACAAACACCCACGCACCCTGCGTTTTCACTGGGGTGATGTCAGCAAGGAAAAGAGCACATCACTTCAGCAAACAAGAGTGAGGAAAACCAAACGGAAAAGCGAAAAATAACTAGTAGCAAGCTTTGCCCCTGAGCAGAGAAAGCAGGACCTCAGCGCTGGGATAGGCCCTGCAGAGGAAAGGAACACAAACCCATTTTCCTCTACAGAACCACCTGGTCTCAGTGGATCAAAGTGACCATGGAAGAGGGGGAACGATGACACAGACACAGCTTCTGAAAACTCCACCTTCACAACCGCAAAATCCCAAAGAGCCTTCCTTTGCTGTCAGCCCTCCGCTGGCCACCACACTGCAGGCAGAAGAGACCTGCCAGGACCAGAACAGAGACCATACCGCTGGATGCCTTCCCATTTTCACGTTTTCTTGCCTCCCGGGGACTATCTGACCAAACAGAGAGGAGGTTACTGCACTTCGCTCTGTGTTACCTAGAGGCTTGGCTGCAGAGCAGACGTGGTGCTGCTGCAGGTGGGTTTCCCTCAGCAGCAGACCTCTGACCAGTCACTAATAAACTTTTAGTAAGAGTCCCAACTTGCATCTTGGGCTCATTCACAGCACAGAAGGCCAATCCATGTCCTGGGCTGCATCTCCAGCAGCGCGGTCAGCAGGGTGAGGCAGGGCGGTTCTGCCTCTCTGCTCTGCTCTCGTGAGATCCCATCTGGAGTCTTGTGTCTAGTTCTGGAATCCCAAGCATAAGAAGGACATGAAACTGTTGGAACAGGTCCAGAGGAGGCCATGGAGATGATCAGAGGGCTGAAGCACCTCTGCTATGAGGACAGGTTGACACAGTTAAGGTTGTTCTGCCTGGAGAAGAGAAGGCTGCAGGGAGAACTTAGAGCAGCTTCCAGTACTGAAAGGGGCTCCAGGAAAGCTGGGGAGGGACTTTTTCCAAGTGCCTGAAGTGATAGGATGAAGGGGAATGGCTTTAGATTGGGAGGGGGAAGATTTAGGTTAGACACTAGGAAGAAATTCTGCACAATGAGGGTAGGGAGGCCTTGGCCCAGGTCACCCAGAGCAGGGGTGGCTGCCCCATCTCTGAAGGTGTTCAAGGCCAGGTTGGATGGGGCTTGGAGCCCTCAATCCAGTGGGAGGTGTCCCTGCTCATAGCAGGGGGTTGGAACTGGATGGGCTTTAAGGTCTCTTTCAGCCCAACCCATTCCATGATTCTATGACAACAGCAATTGTTCTCATTTTCCTGGGATGATGCTATTTTCAGCATTTTCTTTCCTTATTTAGAAGAACAAGCAGTTCTAGTTGCTACCATTGCCCAGAGTTGTTACTGCACACTTTTACTGAAGTTCTGTATCCTGAGCTGCTGGATCCTTCTTAGTTTTTCTGCACGAAGACGACTGGTCTCATTTAGGATAAATTTTTTTTCACATAAAAAAAAAAATAATTGGAAAAAATTATGGAAAAGGCCCAGTCAAAGCAAGAAAAGTAACGTCCCCAGGGCAGGAGTGTCCCACTGCCAGTTTTGGAGTGCGGTGCCCACTTCTGGGCATGAAAAAGGACCCATAGGAGAACTACACACACAAAATTCTTTCCCTACAGGTGAAGCCACAGTTTAAACAATGATAAGGAAGGAGCGGAGGCAGGTATGCAAGAAATTAATGAGAACACAGCAGTCAAATCAGAGCATGGGTAACATGAGGACATTGCTGGCCAGAAAGACAAGCAGAAAGCGCTGTCCCAGAGAGGAGAAGGGAAGGGCACACACAGGTTAGAGCAGATTTGAATGCTGAGTCTGAGTTGAGGGATGCAGATACAGCAGAGGGTGAGGGCAGGATGGGAAGTGCCAATGGCTTTTGTTGAAATGGGAGAAAGAGAAGAAGGAGATGATAAAGTCAGGTAGAGAACAGGAATGTGGCTGGGGTGGTCAGAATGTGGCTGTCTGCTCTGCAGGCACCTGCGACAGGACACGAAACCAGCCAAGAACAGAGAAGAGGACGCTGCAGCCACGATAAGAGCCTGGGCAGGAACTCCAGCTGGGACGACTGATAAGCAAGATACTTTAGAGAAGAGATCTGAAGGATCTGAGAAACCCAAAAAGAGCAAGAAGAAATGAAGCTAGAAAGCAAGCTGGGAGTGAAGAGCACAGACAGATGTGGGGATCAGGTAATGCTCCCGCAACAACTGAGGATGAGTTCGAAGCATTTTTAAAGCCATTCTGAGCATGACGTGATGGCCAGACAGCAGGAGGAAATTTCAGAGCAGGCACAACTGTGGTCTGGACGTGAGGAGCTGGGAGAAGGGAGGCAGACCTGCAATTCACCCCTTGTGGCTTTGCAGAGGAGATTAGTGGTGATGAGCTGTGTGGGGAAGATAAGGACCACACACGCAGTCTTGAGCAACCCTGAGAGGAAGAGATAGAGGAAAGAAATCATCTACGCAGTAAAGCTGTTCCTACAGTCACTGCAGCCCCATTGCTGCAACGCCGGCTGCACGCCTCGTATCCCCTGCTCCAACCCACACCAGGCTGCCCGGGCTACGCAGCACTCGGATGAATGTAGAATGATCCTGACTGGACCAACATCCCCCCTCACAGCAATCGCAGAGCACCCCCCCTCCAATATCTTGGGTCATTTTTGCCCTTCGTACACTGAGAATGAGATTAGGGACTGAAGGCAGATAGGTATTTTACTTTACTTATGACAGGCTGAGGGAGTTGGGGTTGTTCAGCCTGGAGAAGAGAAGGCTGCAGGGAGACCTTATAGCGACGTTCCAGTACTTGAAGGGGCTACAAGAAAGCCAGGGAGGGACTTCTAACAAAGGCTTGGAGTGAGAGGACGAGAGGGAGTGGCTTTGAATTGGAGAGGGGAAGGTTTAGATTAGACATCAGGAAGAAATTCTTCACAATGAGGGTGGGGAGGCCCTGGCCCAGGTTGCCCAGAGCAGGGGTGGCTGCCCCATCCCTGGAGGGGTTCAAGCCCAGGTCCAGCCTGATCCAGTGGGAGGTGACCCTGCCCATGGCAGGGGCTTGGAATTAGATGTTCTTTAAGGTCCCTTCCAATTCAAATCATTCTATGATTCTGTGCTATTCTGCATCTTATTCTATTTATATTCCTTGTGACCTTTGAAACACCTTCTTCCTCCCTCACATGGGAGCCAAACATGTAAAAGCAGGAATCAAATTAATTGCCTTTTGAAGTAGTTGATTTATGTTGCCAATAAGCACTGACACACTGAAAAAAGAACACAATAAGCCACCCTAAGGGCATAGGGTTCCTGGCACAGCAGCACATTAGTGCATAAAGGGCTTAAAATAAACCTTGTGAATGATCCAAAATGTGGTCAGATTAAACAATTTTTGTAGGAAAAACTATCAAGTAAACAAAGGAAAGCAACAAAAGCACAACTTGGTCTTCTTCCAAACCAAGACTAAAACCAAGTGCTTCCACGCTGAAGTCACACGTGAGACTAAAGGGAAAGAGGATGAGCTGACTGCTTGCTGCCTACCTTGGCAGTGAGCTGCATCCCAGACCGCCCTGCTGGAAGTTATTCGGAGTCACAGCATATTTCCTTATCCTGCAGCACAATACTAAGGCTTTCCCAAGTTTGCAGAAGGGAGC
Source organism: Clamator glandarius (assembly GCA_033459285.1). Taxonomy (NCBI): domain Eukaryota; kingdom Metazoa; phylum Chordata; class Aves; order Cuculiformes; family Cuculidae; genus Clamator; species Clamator glandarius. The sequence continues at coordinate 1,132,467 of JAUNZM010000097.1, read as the reverse complement.
TCATTTCTTGGACCCGTGGCAGGGCTGTGGGATGATGAGTATCTGATCCTTGGGCATTGTGGTGCCCATGAGATCAAGGTGAGCCCCAGGGGATGGAAGGCAGGAGGAGCGGCTTCTTATAAAGACATATAGGACTGGGGAAATTACTATAAATTGAAGAGGGGCAGATTTAGACTAGATATAACGAGGAAATTGTTCACACTGAGGGTGGGGAGGCCCCGGCCCAGGTTGCCCAGGGAAGTCGTGGCTGTCCCATCCCTGGAGATGTTCAAGGCCAAGTTAGATGAGGTCTTGAACACCCTGATCCAGTGGGAGGTGTCCCTGCTCAAGACAGGGGGTGGAATTTGATGATCTTTAAGGTTCCTTCCAACTCAAACCATTCTATGATTCTTAGAGGGCACGCAGGAACAGGCATCAAGACATCATTGGCTCCTCTTGGAAGCCAAGAACAGAGCTCAAAGTGTAACAGAGCAGTCTCCCCAACAGTCCGTCCCAGCACCTGCTGGTCCATGTGCCTCTGAGCCAGGCTGCATTCTGCCGCTTGGGACCAGGGGATGGACTGGTGAGGGATTGTCCCAGCAGCACTCAGCACCTCGCAGGCTTTCTGGGGGGTTACAAATGGGTGGATTAGAATGAGCTTTCATTGATTTTTACAGCTTGCTCACCTTGCATTGCAAGAAATACATGGTGCCTGTTTTATGAAACACATCATTCCCGCACCAGCCGATGGCAGTGCTGTGCCGAGAGGGACCAGCGCAGTGTGGCACCAGCATCGCTGGGGCCTGCAGCCTGTGGCCAGCACATGCTCAGGTCTCTCATACCTCTGTGTGTCCCGCTCCAGACCAGCGTGCCCTGCCAGCCTCATCCACTGAACCTACCAGTGCTCCCCACGTGCTCCACGATGCCAGCACGATGCAAGCCACAGCGACAGCAGGAGTGTTCGCTGCTTGAAGCGAGATGCGTTACAGAACATCCTGTCTCCCTTCAGGCCACCAAATGGGTCAGCCTGTGGCTGCTCAAGTGCCTGTGGATTCTCCTCTCACTGTTGACCTGGTACCTGGCTATGTAAGCAAGAAAGAAAAACATGACCTTGTTTCAAGGCAGCATGTTAGCCCTGTCCCTGCTAGGAAAAACACACTAAAACAAAAAAGCAGCTCCAGAAGGGATACCGTCACATCCCTCCTCTAGGCATCCACCAAAACCCCCCTGCAGGCACAGAGCTCTGTGGGCAGCCCCAACAAGGGCTTGGTTCCTTTACCAAGATGGGAAGAGATCTTTTCTGACGGAGTAGAATCATAGAATCATGGAATGGGTTGGGTTGGAAGAGACCTTAAAGCCCATCCAGTTCCACCTCCCTGCTACAGGCAGGAACATCTCCCATTGGATCCGGTTGCTCCAAGCCCCATCCAACCTGGTCTTGAACACCTCCAGCGATGCGGCAGCCACCACTGCTCTGGGCAACCTGGGCCAAGGCCTCCCCACACTCATTGTGAAGAATTTCTTCCTAGTGTCTAACCTAAATCTTCCCCCTCCCAATCTAAAGCCATTCCCCTTCATCCTATCACTTCAGGCACTTGGAAAAAGTCCCTCCCCAGCTTTCCTGGAGCCCCTTTCCATACTGGAAGCTGCTCTAAGGTCTTCCCAGAGCCTTCTCTTCTCTAGGATGAACAACCCCAGCTCTCTCAGCCTGTCCTCATAGCAGAGGGGCTCCAGCCCTCTGATCATCTCCGTGGCCTCCTCTGGACCCGTTCCAACACTTCCATATCCTTGTTATGTTGAGGAGTCCAAAACTGGACAAAGGACTCCAGGTGGGGTCTCACAAGAGCAGAGGGAGTACCCAGAGCTCAGGAAGCCAAGACTCAGAAATGCCCCAGCCCTGCAAGTAGAGCAGTCAAATGCTGCCCAGCAAGGTCGCTCCTCCTCATCCTTCTCTCCCCATCGCACAGCCACCTGCAATCGATGCTCCACAAACCTCAACATGCTCAATCACTCATCATCCTGGCATGAAAGCCTCCCCGAAGCACTCAGCTCAGCTCCAGATAGGGGGAATCACAAGGCTGACTCAGGGAAAGCAAATGCTGCAGGAGCACAAGAAACAGTGGACAGTGGAGGAACCAACCCATGACCTTGTTGCCCCCAAGAGCAGGGCCAGGCCATCACTCTGCAGAACACTGGGAAGCAGGGCTCAGGCCACCAGGACACTTTCCTACACTACAGTAAGGGCTCCTGGTTGGTGTCACACAGGAAATGCCACACCATGAGGTACATAAATACGAGATTACACACCACCAACAGCTGCACCCCAGAGAAAACCCACTGGTCCTCCAGACTCTCAGGGCACAGACAAGGATGGACAAAGCAGGGAAGAGTGACAGGTAAGGAAGTGCCAAGAGCGCAGAGATTTCCAGTTTTGCCCCCAAAGAGACTACTCCGGGCTGGCAGAGCAGTGCCAGGGACTGCACAGGGAAAGACCAAGAGGATCTAGGGTGGGATCTGAGCAGAGCATCTCCAGACAGCAAGAGCAAGCAAAGAGAGAAAGGAAAAGATGAGAGAGGAAAGAGACTCAGCTGAAGCCAGGAGTGCTTTGTTTTTCACTGGATGCAGGAGTCTAACACCAGTTTGCACTAAGAAAGGAGAGAGAGATCAGCTGGGGGAGGGGGTAAGGGAGCAAGGATGAGACAGAGCATGGTGTTGAGTTCAACAGAAGATGTCAAGGAAAGCACAAAGAAGTCTGTCTGCAAGGCAGATAAGGCTGCAAGAAGGGTGGGGAGAGTTTATGTCACATCTCAGTTCTCTGAATTGGAGGGGGGACGATCGCTGCACCAGGCACTGCACCCAGAGGCAAAGTGTCTTTTGTTAAGAACATAAGCAGGAGTAATAAGAACATCACTACTGCTCCTTGCAAACCTCACTTTGCTTGCCAGAGACATCCCAGCAGTATCTTCCACAGCTCCAGAGGTACAGGAGACTTGTGGGATGGAGCAGAACCATGGGAGGTGTCTCATGCTCCAGCATGACCCAAAGAGCCAAGCAAACACCTCAGAGAATTTCAAACCTGCCCTGTTGCAGGTGACAGCTTGTTTGGAACCTGCACTTTCCGTAAGAGACAAAGAAAAAAATCCACTGACCTATATAAAATACTCAACTTAAGTGAACCCAATGTGCTTGCAGTCAGTGAAAAATAAGTGTCTTTTAATCAAAATTGCATAATAAGAAAGAAAACCAGCAGAAGCAACAAGCTGTCAGTCTGCTGTATGGCCTCACAGCCTTGGCAGGAGCGGTTCTGCAGAGGCACAGGGACATGCAGGGGCTGCTAAAGCTGCTGTTTCTAAATCAAGGGCATTAACACACGTGTTGTAGGGAAGCACCAGCACTGAAAGCATGGAAACAGAATTTTCTTTGGCTCTCTCATGAGAGCTGCTTACAAGAAGAGAAATCCGGGAACAGCGGGTGTGGTTGAACCACTCCAGCGGTGACTGAATCACTAGAGAAATATTTCTTCAAATTAGCGAGCTGTCTCAGATGAGGTTTGCTTTAGCAAAGGTATTAAATGCTTAGAGAGGTATTATGAACAAGTCATGTGTAACCTCTTCAGTAGTTACCACCAGGATATTTTGGCTTTCGACATCCTGGTAACATTAGCAAAGCCAGAGCCTTGGCCTCAGCATCAGGAATTCAGGCCCGCTCGCAGGGCTGTGTCCTGGAACCCGTAGGTTCCTCTCCCTGGGATTTACACAATGTGTGGACAAAAATACATCCTTCCTCTCCAACTTGGGCTGACATTTTGTTGGGATTAAGCAGCTGCTGCTCTGATGTCTAAGTGAGCTGCCAGCCTGGGCATCTCTGCGCAGGGACCTCGGCTGCTCAGCACGGCCCCACAGCACTGGCCGCCCGACGTTAGGATTGTGCCAGGCCAGAGGAGATGGGAAATCAAAGCTGATGGCTGAGACAGGAGCCTCGGTGAGTGGAGGTGATGCTCCTCTAACACTCAAAGGGAACAAAATTAAAAATCGATTAAAGTTAAATCCCTTCACAATCGGTTAATGAATTGCAAAAAGACATGGGAGAGTCAGTGCTGCAGTAAAACAAACAACACGAGGCAGCCACAGAAAGGAAATGCTTTTGCTGGCAACCTAGGAAAGCAAAGAGGGCAAGTGGGCAAGCATAGGCTCAGGGACATGAAACATGGACCGACTCATGCTCCCACCTCCCTCCATGGGCTGCAGCCAGGAAGAAGGCCAGGAGCTGTGCTGAAGCAGCGCTTGCTTGTGGCTGTAGAGACAAAGCCACAGCATCCTCCTTGATAACGCTTTCTAGAAGCACACGGCACACCCAATACAGCCCCAAAAGTCTCAATCCATGCAGTTCAGCCTGAAATCCTAAAGGACAAAGTGTCTTCAGTGGGGAGAGCACTTTGCAAGAGAAAACAGTTTTGAGATGGATCTCGTTGCTGATCAGGAGCCAGAAAGGAGTTTAGGTGGAAGGAGAACTCCAAGAAGACTACTTTCAGACTTGTACAGTTTGCTGCCTGTACCAGCACTCACTGTGGCTCTCCTAGAGCCACAGAAAAAGGCAGGCACCTCCAGACACACTGACCCAGCTTGACTTGGATTTCTAAGGAGGCAGGAATGAATGGATCACAAGAGGCATCTCCTTCTCTCTACAGACTGCTGGATTCTAAAGAACACGTCTGGCTGAGGCAAATTTAAGGTGTAAAGAGGCAGGGCAAATAAACCCAACCCTGCCCAGAGAACAGTGTGATCATGTGCAGCCTGGAAGAAAATGCTGGCAGGACAGACAATGCTTTGTTTCCAAAGGCCTGAGCTGCTCGTTCTGCAGTGCTCCAGACAGCAAAGACACAGACACTTCCTGAAGATGAATCCTAGGCAGGAACTGTGCATTTTCTGAGCCTAAAGTTATTGGAACAAAGAATGAACTACCTGTTCCAGGAAAGCTGTATGCACTGAACATTTGGTCTAAATATCCACTGCTGAAGCCTTCCAGGGGACACAGAAAGATGGTTTGCACTTTATGCCTATGCCAGCCATGCTGGCTAGAGGCTCATCGATTCAAATCACTTCCCTGTCAATGTACAGATCAACACTAGGCTAAAATTGATGCAGGAAAGTCAACTACTGCGAAACTGTCCCTCCTGAAGACTTGGCGACCTCATTCATCACATGCTCCTCACTTGAGCGCCCTGCTCTACAACCCCCTTGTGCTGGAGGTTGTGTCAGAGTGTGAGGCAGCATTTGCCCTATCCCTTCCCAGCACAGTCACGGCATGGCAGAATCCAGACTCTCCCCAGGCACCACAGCTCAAGTCCCCATCTTCACCTGCAGAACTTCAAAACAGGCCTCCCCAAAACTGCTCAGCCCATCAGCCTCACAACTTGACCGTTAACAAAAGCCTTTTGTGGTTTCTACAGCTTTCTACCAGCTGCTTGGTTAAAAATTAACTGAAGGATGCTGAGCAGCAGGAGATTTCCCCACAGCCGTGGGCCAGAGCTGGCTCTGGGCTCAGACGAGTTCCTCGCTCCAGAGATCAGGCAGGCTGGCAGCAAACACTGGTACTATTTTTAACTTTACTAGACCACAACATAAACAACTGGCTGCTTCAAGAAAAAAAATAAATCCAACTCTATTAAAAAATTCTCTTTAATCCTTGCTGTACAAGGCTGCTGCCTCCCCTCCCTGAAAGAGGTTGCAAACTTAAATTCCTGTTTGTGCAGCTCAGGGATCGCAGCAGTGAGGACCCCAGAGAAGCCCGAGGGAAAGGAATAATTCTGCCATGTGAGCAGGGCTACAGGAGCACACGGGCACACAGCCCAGCAGGATATATGGGTATTAGATCTATTACCTATTATAGACAGATGAGATCTTAGGAAGAAATGTTTTCCTGTGAGGGTCAGGTTGCCCAGAGCAGTGGTGGCTGCCCCATCCCTGGAGGTGTTCAAGGCTTGGAGCCCCTGATCCAGTGGAAGGTGTCCATGACCACAGCAGGGGTGGAACTGGATGGTCTTCGAGGCCCCTTCCAACCCAAATCATTCCACGATTCTATGATTAATTAAATACCTTCCTGCCTGGTCCAGCTTAAAATTGCTTTGCAACTAAACATGTGGCCAGCATTGCTGGTAAAGCAGGAAGGTTTAGCTCATGTGAAGATGCTCAGGTAGAAGAGAGGGGACACTTCTAGGTCTCAGTTCCCTTTGGGTTGGGAATGAGAGGGTAAGACGGTAAGTTAGACAACAGGACAAAGGCCAGGCTGGATGGGAGTTTGAGAAATCTGATACAGTGGAAGTTTTTCCATGCTCATGGCAGGGGAAGTTGGAACTGGATGGACTTTAATGTCCCTTCCAACCAAAATGATTCCACGATTCTATGATAAACAGGGAGCCAGTGGCAACTTTCACCCATGCACCAATCTTGTAAAACACAGTCTGCGGCCACATGAACACCAGACTGGAATGCTGATATAGAGGCAGACCAAAATAAAAACTAAGCTCATGTTGACTGCAGCATTTCCTGACTTCCAAGAACTTTCTGCAGCTTCCCCAGAACTGACCATGCAGCTTCCCTACAGTACTAACCAGAATGCTCCCTCCAGCTCGCAGCCAGCCCTGGCCTCTTGTCCCTGAAGTCCTTCACGCAAACTCACTCTGAGCCCGCTTTTCTCAGGGCTGATGCCCACTGCCACAGAGATCACCTGTGCCAACCAGTACCGACTGCAGCCACCTTGAGCAGCTCTAAGTCTCCCAAGGCTAGAAAGGTGGGAGAGAGCCATGCAAACAGCCTGAGCTCACTGCTTTCCCCTGTGAAAGCCAACAGCAGCAGGTAGTATGCATCAACCAATTCTCCTGTGGGTGTCACGGTGGCCCCTCAGCAGCAGGAGTGCGCTCAGATGCCTGGGCTGCCATTCACATGTGGGACAGACCATTCGTCACCACCACTGCCATAAAGCATTCTCCTGCATCACTCCCAGTCCTTGTCTTCCATCCCACTTATCCTTTTCTTCTCACTACTTTCTAGCTGGACCTCCCAGTTTTACTGAAGAGTGGATTTTTATCACAGCACACTCACACGTAAGCATCACTTCCCCAAAAGTCTCAAAACACTCCCTACCCCTCCCCACAGCATAACAGGAGCTAAGAATTTCTCAGATAAGGCAGCTGAGGGAACCGTGTCATTTTTAAATGACTAAGCAGCCTCTTTCCCTCCTCCTCTTCTCAGAAACGGATGAACAACTCGGGGATGACACTTCCCAAAAGTATTTGGTGGAGAATGTTGGCCCATCTGGTGCAGGAGTGAGATTGCACCAGGCTGGACACCGAGGGTACTAATGGGAAGTGCCAGTGAGCTGGCAAAGCTGTGACCTCCTCTTTCAGATGGGTTCTTGCACCATGGGCAGAGCTGCTGCTAAAAGCAGGTGCTTCTGAAAGCTGTCATGTTTTATGACTCGGCCTCTAAGCAAACAAATGCCCCAGCAAATATGAGATGGCAGAGCCTTACTCATCACTGTTACCTCTGAAGAGCAGCGATTACAGTGGTGCAGAAGCTCAGAGTGGTTTAACAACAAGAGGGGAGACTGAGATGAGATATCAGGAAGAAATGTCTTCCTGTGAGGGTGGGGAGGCCCTGGCCTGGGTTGTCCAGAGAAGTGGTGGCTGCTCCATCCCTGGAAGTGTTCAAGGCCATGGCAGGGGAGGGGAACTGGATGGGCTTTGAGGTCCCTTCCACCCCAAACCATTCTATGATTCTAACACTCAAGAAACACAAGCAACTGAACTCAGACTCCAGCCAGGGAACAGAGCGTTTTACAGTGTGGTAGAAGTAGTACAACAAACAAATGCGGACTTCCAGCCACTAAGCCATTTTGCTCCAGCAGGACCCTCCACGTGTGCCGTGCCAACCAGCTGAACCGCGTTGGATGAAGACTCAGTACATCCATGTGTCTCAGCTCAGTGTAGCTCCTCCTGGTCTCACAGCACTCCATCGTGTCGTGGGGAAGCACTGCTGGCCCCTGGGAAGGAGCATGAGCAGGCTGCTATCATGGGATTTACTAAACCAGGCTACCGGTTGCTCCTCAAATCAGGGAAAAACCTTGCTGCTGCAGAAATGCAGGCACTGGAATTGCTCTGGTGGTGGTGAGCAGCATGTTCAACTGCTCTGTGGCAGGGCTCTCCCAGTGGATAACTGGCGACTCTTCAGCAAGTGCTCAGACAGCCCCAAAACTCAGAAGGTACTGACAGCACTTTACACAAGTTGCTCCCCCAGCAGCCACAGGAGACACCAGAGCAGGGCAGATCAGCCCCTTCGCTGTGCTCGGACAGGCCTCGAACATGAGAAGTAGCAAATAATTCACACCTCAAAGTCCTTGACAGCTATCGGTGATGGCTTGAGGGCTCTATTCCTCGCTGAAAATTTCTTTTGTGGTTGAGGATCATCAAATGCTGCACGTGCACCACCTCTTAGTGCTCACAGACTGCCTGTTGGTTGCCACAACCCTGCAGGTTCCCGGTCAGAGGGACTTCTTGATTTCCACAGGAATTAGAATGTGATTGTCCCTGGCTGCTCACTCATCCACCTCGGTGCAGATGCGATCCTGGCTTTCTTGCCCCTCCTGCCTTGGAGAGGCACAGACATCAGCGTGAGAGGCGAAACTCCCCCAACATTCACTGGACTTTGAGCTTTTATTCAAGTGTGCAGTTTGCTAACACTGCAGTTGTTATGAGGTGCTACAGCATCTGTGAGCTACGGCCAAACACACTCCCACATGTTTGTTCCTGGGCACAAATACTTTACAAGCTCTTAAGCTAAACCATCCAAACCTGCACTCAAGCGTTCGGCCCCCAGAAGCCCTAGTACACTCCTTGTTACTGTGCTGGCCTGCAGTGTCCTCAGAGCCAAGGTACAGCCCTTCCCTAAGATTTTAAAGCAGTGGTTTTCAACCTCAGCAACAACTATTTGAGAGATTTCGGTCAAACAGCCATTTAATGTGTTTAGCAGCTGGGAGAAAAGCGATGAGACTCAGGACAGCACTAACCATGGATGTAACGCTCTGTTACAAACTGCCTTGCTAAATGCACAGTTCAGTGCAGCACTGCGGTCCAAAGCTGTCTGCTCTCTGGGGCTGCTCAGTCTACAACAGTCAGTTGTAAATTAAACAATCATGAAAACTGAAAACAGCTTTGAAAACTGAAACTGGAAAACCTCCCTACTTGTGGGGCTCTTTCCCCTCCGAGGCACCCAGAGGAGAGTGCGGGAAGGTGAGCTGGGGACTGCTGGAAGGAGGAGCGGTCAGGTGTGGTTTGCAGAGGGAGGTGGGAAGGAAGAGGAAATAACCTCTAGAATTAATGGGAATGGAAACAGAGATGGGAAAAGCAACATCGAATTGTAACTGTGACTTAGTTTTAATCTAACTGATGGAACAAGGGGGAGGAGTCACCATTACAAACCATAATTAACCCTCCCCACAGAGCCACTCCAAACAACAGGCGGCTCCTGTTCAGAACCAGCCCCCAGCCCTCCTTCCGCAGCCTCGCAGATCGCAGTGCAGCCGCAGCACCACTTTGCACTGGTCTGGAACACCATGAATAGGAACAAACTTCTGAAACAAACCCCAGAGCGATGTGTGTGCCCAGGCACATCCAGGGAGGCAGCGGATGGAAACCCTGCGGGAACAGGGTGCACACGAGGAAGTGCTGTATTTGCTGTGGCAGCTCGAGATGATGTTTTCCCACTTCTCCCACTGCTGATTGCTCCAGGGCTGAAGGGCTTCCAAAATCATTCCCTGTAAACTCCCCTGCAGTTCAATGCCTCTGTGCAACTGCACGTTGTGTGGAACGAACGCCCAGCCCAGCCTAGCAGCAAGGTGATGCAGGGAGAGACTGTCTGAGGTGGCACAGGCAGGGAATAGGATCAGAATAGGGTGTGGGCAGCTGGGGCAACAGGACTCGGTTTTCCTCTTCCAGGCTGGACCTCAGATGGACCAGGAAAATCTTCCTACTTGGCCCTGCAGCACCCTCAGAAATGGCAGCCACACTGACACCACTCGCCGACACAACTCATGCATTTAAACAGATTAAACTGTCTCCTAGCACAAACCGTTACAGCTTTTTGTACTATAACTTGCTGATTTACTTATTCGTCTGTGGGAGGTACACTTGAATTTCAAGATCAGAAGATGACCTGGTCCAAGCTGTCCTTGCTCCCTACATGTAGAGGGGTTCACTGCAGGCAGCTGCTATGCACTTTGGGGGTAAAATAAGTCAGACTAAAGGAGAGCATAGCAGAGCACCTGAACAAAGCAGTGAAGAGACCCTTGTGGGGTGTTCTGTTCTTCACTGCTTTCCTAACTCTTAGCATCTTCTTTGCATTCTGGTCCCTGCTGCCCCCAGTTGCCACCTGAAGAGACCCTTGTGGGTCTCTTCACCAAAGCAACCCACTGGTGCCGTCCAGCTCTGGAGGCTGCTGGACCCATCAGGAACCTGGTGCCCCTGGGGTCAACACAAAGACAATACAAGGACTGGCTGAGCTGTGTCCTGCTTTCTCCTTTGACTGGGGCAACACAGGGCAGAGGCCGGGCACCACAGCTCAGGAAGGAGCAAAACGCAAAGTCCTTGAAGCACACATTGATGTTAGTCAAGAGAGGACACGTCTTTTACAAGCAGCATCAGCAATTGCCACATCTCACTTTTCAGAGCAGAATATGAAAAGGAAGTCACATGCAAGAGAGCTGGGCTAATGCAACACTGTGACATAAGATTAAAACTAACAGGAAAAGAGAATCATATTTCTGAGCGTGTCATATTTCAGCTGGTCGTGTGCTGACCTCTGCATTTCAGTACTCAGGCTTTAAAGTAAGTCTATGAGTGCAGCACTGTCCGTAGCCCTGCAGCCCCACAGCCTCCGTCGGCAGCAGCAGTGGGGGTTTCACCAGTAAGGGCTGCCCCAAACGCTGCTCCTGTCCTCTGCAACCACGTCACTCAGCCTGACAAGAGCTTTGACCCATCTAAACTCATTCGTTGTGAGCAATGAGGTTCTGCGAGGAGGAGACAGCATGAACCACAAGGAGAGCAAGGTAAACTGGTCATTATTTCGTCAAATGGTAAGGAAATAAAAGTGAAGCAGGAAGAAAGCGGTACCTCTGTCAAAGGTCTCGGTCTTCTCTCTACAACAAATTCTGTGTGGCAGAGCTCACAGTAACTTGTGTTGGAGGAGGATAACCATTTTTCCAGGCAGCTCTTGTGCACGGTGCCCAGTGTTCCTGTGCAGTCACACGGGGAAAGCAGTCCCTCCCCATTTCCACCTTCATGACAGATTCGACAGATGGGACCATCACTAAAGAGGCAGACAAACAGAATGAGATCACGGTCAGAGCAGGCAGAACGATACAGCCACACAGGAGAATGGGGGTCGACTCCACCAAGCCAGGAAGGGCGCATGCACAGCGGGCAGCACATGGCAGAGCGTGCTGGGTGCACCGTGACTCTCCGAGGCAGCCTCCTGCAGCAAGAAACCAGTCACAGGGAGCGTGGAGGCAACCAGGACATTTTAGGTCAGTAAAATCTGGAAGCCGTGCTGATGAGCATCATAACACCTGAGAGAAGCCGGCACATGAGCCTGGCCAGCTCAGCGACCATAGAAGGGACCATAGTGCATGTGTTCCACAGCCTCCAGCTCTGCTCACAGCAGGCAGAGAGGCTGCCACTGGACCCAAAACCAACCGTGAAGCACTGATGCAAATGCAGAGGCCCAAAGTGCAGTTAGATGATCCACAGCAGTCAACGCAGACCCTCAGCCACCCAGAGCCACTCCAAGAGGTTTGTAATCATAATTGCATTTATCAGATCACCAGCCCGTTCTCACCCCATCTCTGCTCTGCTCTGGTCTAGCAGTAGCTGTGTAAGGAACAGCAATATCTAAAGTTACAACGACACTGATCCTGGAAGCTTGGCTTCATGTTCCATGGCAAGCTTTCACACAGACGCAGTTCTTGGCACAAGCACCCTCTGCCCCTCGCAGTGCAGTAAATCACTCGGCACCCTGTCTGCACACTGCCCCACAGAGAACCATTCTGCAGCATTCAGGCCTTTAAGTGGCCACAGAAATGCCTTGGTGCTTCGACAGCCACCACTTCTCACTCCTCCTTGGCTAGAAGCTTCAACCTCAGAATCAAATCTCTTTGATCAAGCTCGGGATCTGCTCTCTTGGGACCTCACAGAACTAGAGATGCTTATCAAGGAAAGTATCAAATGCTTTCAGAGACACTTGGAACTTTCCCTGCAGGAGGTCTGCACTGCTGATTGCACTTGAACCACTCCTTTGTGCCCAAGATATTCCCTCATGCCTCTAACCTGCGCTGCTCACTGTGGACTTACTGCTGCTGCTCCAGCATTCCACAGCCATTATTTTTGGTGGATCAGATGATATTTATGCAACAAATTTCATCACAGACAAAGTAATTTTTTTTGCACCTACTCAGAGCATCAGGTGCCCTCCTGTAGCAATTACCTTCTCCAGCTGCACAAAGAACCAAGTTCTCACTTGAAACCTCTCATTTCCTTGTTTCCAGTATCCCCTAATTCCTGTCCTGTAAGACAATGTTTTCCGCACCACATCAGGTGTCTCCACACTGGGGTTTGCAGATACGCATCCCAGCCTGTTCAGTCACCTCTCTCACAAGCAGAAGAGTCCCAGCCTATGTGGTCATGCCTTGGGCAGAAACATATCCACCTCTCTCATGACCTGCACCACCCTTCCCTCAACCTCTTATATTCCCAAAACTTCCCTTTAGAGCTGCAGAGACCAGAGCTCCAGTTCTCAATACGTGGGCACACCAGGGATTTTTACAGTGATCATGTTCTGTTCTTCACTGCTTTCCTAACTCTTAGCATCTTCTTTGCATTCTGGTCCCTGCTGCCCCCAATTGCCACCTGCCCAGGGTCTCCTTCCTCCAAACCCACAAGCAGGTGTGGAAACCCCAGACTCTTGTTCTTCATTGGGATCACTGCACACCAAGCTGCACTCATTACTTCAGCATGCAGTCACTTCCACTAAGTTCCCCCACCTCAGGTGTCTGGTGTCACCTTAGGTCCAAGAGCAAACCAGCTGGCATCCGAAGGCACAGATTTCCTAGAATCCCTGTCCCACGTCTGCCAGCCCCATAACGACGATGTCTTGGGCTCCCTGGGAAACCTTAACTGGCTCTCGACACTGAAGGCTGCTGTTCACAGCAACTCAGTACCTCTCCTCGGTGTTCACTGTTCATCGGAATCATTTAGGGATACAATGCCGGGCAGCAGAGGCTCAGAGCAGGGCTGCCCTCCCTGGATAATGAAAACGAGCTGCTCACCAGCATCTCACTTCCTTCCTACCTTCCAACCAGCCACTTCTTTCATACAGCAACCATTCTTGTATCCACACTGGCACAGACCTGGGGGCGGGATGGAGGGTGCTAGGGGCTGCTGGTCCCTTCTCCCAAGTAACAAGTGATAGGAGGAGAGGGAATGGCCTCAAGTTGCAACAGGGGAGGTTTAGGTTGGACATCAAAAAAAATTTCTTCACCAAAAGGGTTTTCAGGCACTGGAATGGCTGCCCAGGGAAGTGTTTGAGTCCCCATCCCTGGAGGGATTTAGAAGATGGGCAGCTGCTCAGGGATCTGGTTTAGTAGTGAACAGGTACGGTGGACTCAATCTTAAAGGTCTTTTCCAACCAAATGATTCTATGTTTCTATGAGAAAGGAACATCCTTATTTCTAAGAGCCTACTGCCTGCCCCCTGAAATCCAGGTGAGCTGCATCAGCCACTATCTTTCCCCACAACTGCTGGCAGTACCAAAACCACACGGCACCCATCTCCCAGCTCAGACTCCACTGCTATTCTGTTTTAAAAAAAAACAAACCCTGTCTGCAAAAGAAGTTTGTGAGATTGCAACACAACAGCCAGAGAGAGCAATCTGCAATCACCGAAGCTGCAGCACTATTTCCAGTGATTTGCACAACCAGATAAGACAGAAAGCAAGACACAGGAACACAGTGCATGCACAAGGAGTGTACGAGGGGAAAACGCTGGTGGGACGCGCAGGGAAGAAGAGCCAGCAAGAAAGTGCAAGTGGTCTCACTGAAAGAGAAGAAAGTCTCTTCTCCTAGGGTACCACAACAGAGTTATACCACTTTCAACTTAATGTTTAGCGAGTTTCATCCCAATTGGACTTTTTATTCACATTTAGGATTGTGAAGCAATGTAGCCCCACTGCACTGACCCCTTCTCTTTGCCAAATATCTCTGGTGACCCGATGACACTTGTTCTCTCCTCATTTTCACCTGCTTTTTCTTAGGGGACTTCTTCAGCTGGTACAGTCCCTGCAGCAGGAGTCTGGAAACTGGTGGTAGAAACTCCATTCTCAGAAGCACTGGGAGCAGCACCAGACAAGGGTCCAAGCAGGCTGATCCAACTTTGAAGCTGGTCTTGCTCCAAAAGAAGGCTGGGCCAGATGACCTCCAGGATTCCCTTCCAATTGGAATTATTTGATGATTCTGTAGTCTTCACTGCCACAAAGCACAGTGCTGGGGCAGACTGATGTTACAGCCCACTTGCACAGCCTGACAGCACTGACCAAAAATCCCCAAGCCTCCAGTGCTCTCTAGCATCTGTTATTTCCCAAGAAAAGCATCTGTAAGATATTTCATCCATTCTCTTCCTGTTTGAGAAGTTTCACATTTCCAGCGCATTATCATAACCTTGGCTACCAATAAACAACTCAGAGGGAAAAAATTTGCTGACAGCGAGAGAAAAAGAAAATTCTTATCAGGCTCCGTTTTCCTTCCTTCCAATCCAGAAGGAGGGGGCAGCCCACACCACAACCCCTCTAACAGTTCCCAGCAGGCTGCAGAGGCTGTGTCGCCGCTGGCCTCCCTGCACAGTCACACAGCTCCAGGCTGCAGCACTTTATGTTCTCCAAGCGTGGCGCCTTCTACCTTCCTGTTTGGATTCTGACATCTCTTTCAGTTCACGTACTCCCAATAATTGGCTCTGACAGAGGTTTGGGTGTTTCTGCCACTCTCACGCATTTGTGTTCTGGGCACACTGTAAACTTGCCGAGTCCTGAGGCTCCACCCAGCTTCACTTTGCTAAGTTCTGGTGATAAGGAGCCTGAAACCCACTGCCAGAATGAATGAACTGCAGTCCCATGAAGACACTCACATAAGGAATCCTGTTGGGTTTTTTTAACCTGTAATCCCAAGCAGTTTTCTCACCTGATTTTACAGCTCTACAAGTTTTAAGGGCTCACAAAACTTTTCACTCCATCTATCTGTTGTCAAGAGAGCAAGCTCAGTTCCCCTGCATTTTTATTGACTTGCCCCAGGTGTGCTAGACAGAGCAATTCCATTCTTATCCAGCTTTCCTGCTTTCCTCTCCGACATATGCAGTTGCTGCTTTCACCTCATCACCGTTTGGCCACATTCATTAAAAAATAAAACAGCTGTTGGGATAGGATTTGAATGCAAAATGTGACCGGTCTCTCTAGCTGGACTCAACAATGCTGCCAAGTGTCCTCTGCTCAAACTACATGATATGAAGTCCCACCAGAAGAGTCTGAGCAAGTGAAGCTGCTACACATCCCCTCAAGCAGTTGCTGGACACTGCAGTTCCTGCCACACCAACACCCTCTTCTCCCAGGGGCTTCAAATCAACACCACACCTTTACTCCACAACCATCTTGGAAGAAGGACTGTAGTCCAGTTTCAGCCCTTCAGTCATCTCCATGAACAGCACATCGCCCTTGCCATGACATCTCACTGTCCCTGCTGCTCAATGAGGACCCGGCAGAGGTACACGGTTTCGATGAGTATGAGTCCCCATCCACCCACAGGAGCTCCTCCGAAGAGAACACAGGCCTGGGAAGCATCTGGCTAAGAACTCACACTCAGTATTAGCACCCCAGCAAACTCCTCCACAAACCAGACTTTGTTGCCTCCCTCTACCCCTAGAGCCACACAAGAAAGGGAAGAGAAGCCCAGCTGCAGCCATTGGAGCCCCTTTCCTGTGGCAGCCTTACCTCTGCGTGCCCAGCGCCTTGATCACCGTTGAGAGGAGACGCCCATCCTTGGCGGTGACCTGCGTGACGTACTGCGGGCGCCCGATGTCAGAGTCTTCCACCGACTTGGAGAGGGCAGCGCTTCCCGGGCAGTCGCACAGGGAGCCGGGGAGGTGGCAGCAGTCACCAGTCGTCATGGCAGCTCCAGGCCCCTCTGCCCCAGGCACCGGCACCGGTGGCACGGAGACCTGCGGGAACGGCACGGAGGTGAGAGCTCAGCACCCCAGACCTCCTGGCCAGGCCATGGGTCCCCCCCACCACTGTCCCCCAGTCCCGTGGGAGCAGGAGGCAGTGCCTCAGGGCCCCAACAACCACAGGTTTTGCGAGTCTTCTGTCCCCTTTAATAGGCTTTGAGAGTCTTCCTTACCATAAAATTGAGGCTCTAAGTGTCCTACTTACATAATTTAGCATCAGAATTGCAAATTTCCCTTTCCCAGAGAGAATTCCTGGTACCCACCCTTTAACCTGACAAAGCCTTTCAAATTGAACATGCTGACGTAGAGACGGAGAAGGCAACCAGGAACCCCATGGGCCCATGTCATCCTGGCTAGAGCTGTACTGAAAACTTCTGCTCATACCCTCCGTAAATGTTGCAAAACTTCACCTGAAGATGGGACTGGAACCATATTGTGTGATCAGTGCAGGGAGGCCCTTCTCTCCCAGCCATGTTCAACTGCTTTCCAAAAAAAAAAAAAAGCCACCAAACGCAAATGCTCTCCCAGCCCCACCTTTGATTTTCCATCGTTTTATTTCATTACAGAAGACCCTGCACTTCCTTATCCTATGCAGTATATCCCACCCATGAACAGGCGAGTATCAACCACCCAAAAGCACCGTTAAGTCACAGAATCACAAAATGCTTTGAGTCAGAATGGACCTTCACAGGTCACCCAGTCCAACCCCTCTGCAGGAGCAGGGACATCTGTAACTGGATCAGGTTGCTCGGAGACACATCCTACTTTGCCTTAAATGTTTCAAGGGACGGAACCTCTACTGCCTCCCTGGGCAACTTGGGCCAGTGTTTCACCACCCTCATTGTAAAAAATGTCTTCCCTATACCCAGTACAAACCTCCCCTCCCTCAGTTTAAAACCATTCCTCCTTGCCCTGTCCTCCCAAAACTCCATGGAGAGGGCAGCAGGATCCAATTTTCCCCTCTTCCCTTTCAGCTTTCCAGAGCGATGGTGATTGTTATGACAGCCAAAGGCAAACAGCAGAGTGCACCATCATGTTCCCAGCATCTCTGCGATCCACCCAGCAAGGAGAGCACGAGGAACAAGCAGCAAATGCAAGAACTGGGGAGAAGAACCAGAGGAAAAGCCCAACAAGACAAACCAGGATGAGCCCCACAAAGGCAGGAGAGCTCTCTTTGAGACTCCTCAGACTGCCAGCAGCAGCCGTGTTCCTCCCTGGCAGGGCTGTCTCAATCCCAAAATCAGGGTTGCTTTGCAGATCCTGAAAAAGCCCATTTTCTCCTGTCTCTGTTAGCCTGGTCCCTAAGAGGTGGCTGTGCAAAAATAAAGAGCTGGGGTTACAATTAGTCACAAGCCGAACACAGGCCAACAACATTGCTCTGCTGTAAAGACCAAAAGCCTTGTGTCCGTAAACAGGACTGCCTTACATAAGGCACACACAGCAACCCCCATGCACCGGGATCAGACCTCAAATGGTGTCTCATCCCAGTGGCTGGATTTCAAGAAAGAAACAAATCCATAAAAGAAGCTTAAATGAAAGCAATGAAAAAGATAAAAAGGGTGGGGGTGGGGGGGGAGAGGGGGGCAGTGGGTGGGAGGGGGGAGCCCGAGCAAAAATAACCCCGATCCTTACCAGTGAAGAAATATGAAAAGAATTAGGTTTTAGGGGGTGTGAGGGCTAATCTTCAATGTCCGTTTCCTGGAGATAGAGGCAGGCAAACAAACCTTCACCACCCCATCCAAGGAAATGCTTTTTTGTTTTGAGATCTCAGTGCACAAGGGGAGTTAAGCATTCCCACGAAACAGCAGTTTCGTCAGGTTCAGTTAAGCCTAAACCAAACTGAAACAGCTAAAGAAAGCAGGGCTTGTTTCTGGTCAGCGGCTTGGCCAGGCTACAGGGGAAGAAAATAAAAATGCAATACAAGAACATGATCGTTGAAGCCCTGAAAATTCTGATTTGGGTAAACGCAAGTGTTCTGTCGTGATGTGGAAATGAAGCAAGTCTTACCCAACCAAGAGCTGCAACTCTCAGTGCAGCTCCCTCAGCAGTGAACGGGTTCCAGAGGGAGCTCGCTGCACGGGTGCCTCATCATCAGGCGCTGGCGTTGCTAACATCCCCTCAAGCTACAGAACATTGTGTAAGTTCTAGTAGAAAAGTGTCTAAACTCTGCATTCAGGCTGATCTTGATAACCACCCATAATCCTCCCTCCGCATCCTCACAGGAACAGGCTTGAGCCTGGGGGCAGCCCAGTCCCCATCAGAACAAACGAGAACTGCTCCATCAAAACTCTTAGCAGACCCAGCGTCGCTCAGACTTGTGATCTCTCACCTGCACCTTTGCACACAGCGTCAGAGCCACTTCTCTTAGTGCTCTTTTCTCAAAGCTTTCCAACTTTGAGAAGGAAAAAGTAAGATGATAAATGCTATCGGAATGACTTAAGTCAGCTGGCTTGCAAGTTAAGGAGGTCCTTCAGTTTTAAAAGCCTCTCGCTGAGCCAGGCAGGAGAAGACGCATGCTTTTAATAAAAAGGTCGGTTCCATTTCTTCAGCCAAAATGTTGTTTATTTTGAAGTCCAAAGGAAAAAGGTCCAATCTGTGTATTGGAATAAAACTGCCCTCACTCCCTGTGTCCTGGGAGCATTTTTCCTGAGACCCTTCGTGCTCACATCAGGCAGATACAGGCAGCAGCGTGTCCCTGCCCTGGCAACCCCGTGCAGGCTGAACAAGACCCACCACCGTGGGTCCATCAAGAAACACGTCCTTTTCTATGACATTATTTGGCATTTCCTTGTTGGGATTCATCCCAGGGTGGAACCTCCAGTCCCTGCTTTAACATCTGACTTAAGCCATTCAGCAAACACAAAGGAAAAGCAGAAAGGGTTTCATGGATACAGTTAGTGAGGAAGGAACTGGAATACAAAGATAACATCTGCCGAGCACTCCAGTTCCAATTTCATACCCAGCTGAACACAAACCCCAGCACGCAGCCAAGCCAGCCCCTTTCCTGGCTCCCTAAGGGCTCCGCTCATCGAACCCAAACCCAGCCTTACAGCAGGAACACCAAAAAGTCAGACTCGGGAACCAAACAGCTGCTTTGAGCCACATGCTGTTGTTTTCTGGGCAGCTGTGATCCCCGAGGCCATTCCACGGGGACACAGTTCTTGTGCTTATTTTTTAAAATACAAAAGGTCTCAGACTTTAGGTTTCTCATCAAGATCCCCTCTGCTGCTGCAGTCAGATGTGAGGAAATAAATCAGAGTCTCTTTTCTCAGCAACATTTTGTGTCTTCAGCTTCTGGGCAGATCCAGGATATAAAGGGCTGAGTATGTAGAGGTTACTCAAATAGAAGAAAAACAAACCCTGTTTGTGGAAAGTTGGCTCAGAAGAGCGAGTTATGCACTAAGGACTCTAAAACTCCAACACATGCAGCAAGAGGAGCCGGTTCCTCGAGGAGCAGCAGTGCTTCTTTGCTGCCCCAAGACAGGGATCATGGTGATGGTGCAGGATCCTGCAGGCTCCGTGGCTTGCACAAAACATTCTCCTTGTCAGTCTTTAGGCACTGCAACAAGATATGGGAGATAGGTTCTACCATCCAAATGGCAAGGGGGACTTCCAGCTCCATGAGATGACTGAGATCAGGCTGGACCGCTGCTCTCCATCCAGATGCACCCAGTAGGAACAAGCAGAAAACAAGGAGCTACAGGGTTCTCCAGCTCTGTTCTGCATATTTAGGCTTTGCAGCCCAATACAAGTTATTCCTCCTGGACAGGGAAGCCACAGCAGGCCAGATGAACACCTTGATCAAAGCCACAGTCCAGATGAGAAAGACAATATGAAAGGTAAAGGGCAAATGACCACAGGAAGGGGACTTCCTTGGTGCAGGTCACAGCTCTTCTGGGCTGCTCCTGGCCTGTCTACACAACGAATATCCCAGTCAGTGTAAGTGCTCGGAGCAATTCTGGAGGCTTTGATAGCATCCAGAGCAAACTGGAACTAGAATCAGCTCCAACCTTCTTCAGCTGTGGCTCATATGTGCCAGCTTTGGTACAGATTAGCTTCCCTGGAACATCTCCAACAAGAAAAAACCCATTTCCTCACACGTCTGCGAGCAGCCCAGTTTGTTCCGTTCACTGCGCAACCCATTTCCCTGATCACCGTAACCAGGATCTGGCACCTCACTGCAGTGTCCGCAGGAGATAACCAAGCTGTGTGGCCAGCAGAACCCACCCATTTGCACAGAAGTATCTTCTTTCTTGTTTTCTTCTAACATTTAGTTAGTGTGCCGATAGCCAGAGCTCCGACTGCTGCTCCGCACACCAATGCTGAACCCCAGGAGCACAGCTAGAAGCCTGCCTTCCAAACCCATTTCCATAAGCTTGGGCATACAGACACTACAGTTGCTAAACCACACGGTCTGAAAACGTCGTCACAAAGTGAAGATTTACAGTTGCTGAAGGGCATTTCCAGACATCAGTGCTTTCCCTTTCACCATGGAAACGGGATTCCTCAAATCCTGGGACCCTAAGATCATCTGAACACAAATTTCTACAGGAAGACAAGCACAAAGAATTGCTTCCTTCACCACCTCTGAGCCCCTGCTCCCACATAACCCATCTCATGCATCTTTCCACAGCCCAAGTCCAAGCCCAGATGTGCAACACGTCCATCAATGCACAGCTCTGCGTGTGGCGGGAGGGTGCAGCTCCCAGACAGGATACGTGGAGGCCCTGTGTGCTGGGCCACCACCAGGGTACCCATCCTGCACCACACAGAGCACAGAGGGCAAGGTCTGGTCCCCAAGCCCCAACACCCACAGTGTGCCCAGGCGGCCTTCTTGGCCACCAGCATCCTGGCTCGGATCAGCCATGGTGTGGCCAGCAGGAGCAATAAAGTGATCCTTCCCCTGTACTCAGTGTTAGAGAGGCCACATCTCAAATCTTGGGTTCAGTTTTGGGCTCCTGTCTACAAGAAGGATGTTGAGGGGCTGGAGCATGTCCAGAGAAGAGGAACAGAGCTGGGGAAGGGGCTGGAGAACAAGTGTTATGAGGAGCGGCTGAGGGAGCTGGGGTTGTTTAGCCTGGAGAAAAGGAGGCTGCAGGGAGACCTCATCATTCTCTGCAGCTCCCTGAAAGGAGCTTGTGGTGAGATGGGTGCTGGGCTCCTCTCCCAAGTAAGAAGTGATAGGATGGGAGAAAATGGCCTCAAGTTGTGCCAGGGGAGGTTCAGATTGGATGTCAGGAAAGATTTCTTCCCTGACTGAGTGGTGAAGCCCTGGCAGAGGCTTCCCAGGCCAGTGGTGGAGTCTCCATCCCTGGAGGGGTTCAAAAACCATGCAGACGTGGCAATTTGTGACATGGGTTAGTAGGCATGGTGGTGTTGGGCTGACAGTTGGACTCAATCTTAGAGGACTTTTCTAACCTTAATGATTCTATGATTACACACCCTGCGACACTGCCACCAGAGATACGCATCTGTTGGATGCAGTGAGTGGCCTGAAGTGCTCCCTACTGTTAAAAGGTTGTGTAAGTGATCTAATCTAAAGGAAAAAAAAAACAAAACAAAACAACAATAAAAAAGCCCCAAGAACTGGTCTCAAACTGCTGCAGGGCTTTATTTTTCAGTTTTGTTTGTTTAAACATACTTTGTGGAAGGCTGGAGAACGCAGCATTGCTTTGTTTTTTAAAAGAGTACATCAGTTTGTACAGCGCCTGCCTGACTCCCCAGTTACCCCGCAGGGCTGCTGCACAGTGCTCTAAAAGTACATGAAATGCCAGCAACAGATCTGCAGGGAAGGACTTGAGGTGGCAATTAATAAGAAGCTCGACATGAGCCAGCAATGTGTGCTCACAGCCCAGAAGACCAACCGTGTTCTGGGCTGCATCCAAAGCAGTTTGGGCAGCAGGGCAAGGGAGGGGATTCTGCCCCTCTGCTCCACTCTTGTAAGATCCCCTGGGGAGCCTTGTGTCCAGTTCTGGAATCCCCAACATAAGAATATGGAACTGTTGGAAAGGGTCCAGAAGGGGCCATGGAGATGATCCAAGAGCTGGAACAGCTCTGCTATGACAGGCTGAGAGAGTTGGACTTGTTCAGCCTGGAGAAGAGAAGGCTATGGAGAGATCTTAGAGCAGCTTCCATATGGAAAGGGGCTCCAGGAAAGCTGGGGAGGGGCTTTTTACAAGGGCAGGGAGTGATAGGATAAGGGGGAATGGCTTTAAACAGAAAGGGGCAAGATTTAGATTAGACATGAGGAAGAAATTCTTCACAATGAAGATGGGAAGGCGTTGGCCCGTGTTGCCCAGCGAAGCTGTGGCTGCCCCGTCCCTGCAGGTGTTCAAGGCCAGGTTGGATGGGGCTTGGTGCAAGCTGATCCAGTGGCAGGTGTCCCTGCCCATGGCAGGGGTTGGAACTGGATGGGCTTTAAGGTCCTTTCCAACACAAACCATTCTACGATTCTCTGATCTGCCTACACTGGATCCATCCGCTGAAGACAGCTCTAATGCTTCACCAGACGTGCTCTCAGGCACAGTGGAAGGAATTTTGCTATGATACCTCCCTGCAGCTCTCGCATCACCCAGGGCTGGGCAAGGGATCTGCCCAGTCACATGCTCAGAACCACCTGAAGAGCAGGATCCTGCGGTTAAGGCTGCAGCCAGCCCTGCCCAGCAAGATCGACACAATGTCATTTTGCACACACCCCAACACACAACACACAACCTGATGCCACACAACAGCTTTTACAGCATTTTGAAATGGGGTAGATAACACACAGGAAAGCATTTCAGTCCCTGGGCACCTCCTCAGTTTCCTGCTCTGCAACTCTTGGTTGGTGCCACAGCTGAAGGGGGTGCTGTAAGAACTCCAGTATGAAGCGGCTCTTCAGACAGTGCCAGCAGAGTGATGCTATGAGTCACGGGACAGGCCTGACCCTCACCTCAAAACAAAACCAACTCCAAAAAGCAAGGAGAAAAAGCATCAAGGGACAATGTCCTGGGAGCTTGTGAGCCTTCTGAGAAAGCTTAACATCAAGAACCTGCTCCTACACCTTTAACAGCAAAACATACAGCTGAGACACCACCCCTGCTCTCCCCAGAGGCTTCCCTGCCTCAAAGGGTTGAATTTCCATTATCCATAAGTTACCAAGTTTAGCTATGTACCTCCAGGAAGAGGTCAGACACTCCTAGGAAGCAGCCTTTTTGAACTCCTGGTTTTCTTGTATTTGTACAGCACCCACCGTTGCAGAGGACTCACTCCAGCTGCCTCTTAGCAACTCCAGTCACACAGCTTGATGGCTGTGAAACAGGAGTGCAAGGCTTTGCTCACCAGGCTCTGGCTGCAGGCAAATGACCAGAACTTCTTCTGTACTGAGCATTCAGGCATATTCTAGGAGCTCTCTGAAGTCTTGGTTATTTAGACCATGGTTTGATGACAAATGAGTGTTTTCCAAACACAGATGAGGAGACGCTCTTCCACAGAACGCGATTGATTCATTTTTTCCCCAACAGACATGCTGCCAGGCTCTGACTTCTGCTCCCTGATGGTAAAACAACATTGCAGTGATCAATATGCTGTGGTTTTCCACAGCCTGCATCTGCACACAGCCCTCGTCTCCAAAACTTCCAGCATAACTGATCAATCTCTGAAGGAGCTACACTTCATCTCTGGCTCTTGCAGTGCTGGCAGAGCCAAAACTCACGTGGGATGCACCCCATAGATTCCAACGGGCCCCCACCGGGAGAGACCCTTCATTCCAAATCACATCACAGGGATGGGCCTCGTGTGGACACAGCAGAGCTGTGACACAGCCCGGCACCCACCACTCAGATGTTGGGGTACTGACCATGTTGTTCACCCCCTTGTTTTCCAATTGCACTTTATTAGAGAAGAGTATTGCCTAATATCTCACATTATGTTACTCAATGTTCAAAAAGAAGCAAAAGGTTCAAGTTCACATGTTGAGAAAGACATCAGCCTAAAAATGAGAAGTCTAAACGGAGATTTTTTCCGTGCTGCAAGCTGTACTTGGGAAACATCAGGCCGTTAACTTAGATCTTCTGAGACTTCTTATCTGCCAGGAGAGTGTATGAAAGGGAATTTTACTGCGCTTTAATTATCAACAGCTGGAAAAATGAATTGCAGCATCAGGAGAAAATTTGCAGAGGGCATCTCCAACCAAACGCAGCCCTTCAGCTGTTCTAATAACAAATTTCATAAGGAAACAACTGAAAAGCAGCTGGGACATGAGAATCACCTGCTGCTCCTCCAAGTATTCCAGAGACATCAGCTTTCGAAGGTGAACACTGCACAACTCACTGCATGCCACAACCATATGGAGTTTGTTGTGACCACTCCTACTTGGAGTCCTGTGTCTAATTCCAGAATCCTCAATGTAAGAAGGATATGGAACTGTTGGAGGCGGTCCAGAGGAG
Organism: Clamator glandarius; assembly: GCA_033459285.1. Lineage (NCBI taxonomy): Eukaryota > Metazoa > Chordata > Aves > Cuculiformes > Cuculidae > Clamator > Clamator glandarius. The sequence continues at coordinate 1,107,750 of JAUNZM010000097.1, read as the reverse complement.
GTCATGGAGATGATCCAAGGGCTGGAAGAGCTCCACTATGAGGATAGGTTGAGAGAGTCGGGGCTGTTCAACCTGGAGAAGAAAAGACTCCAGGGAGACTTTATAATGGCCTTCCAGTACCTTAAGGGGGCTACAAGAAAGCTGAGGAGAGACTTTTTACAAAGGCATGGAGTGACAGAATGAGGGGGAATGGCTTTATATTGGAGAGGGGAAGGTTTAGACTAGACATCAGGAAGAAATTCTTCACAATGAGGGTAGGGAGGCCCTGGCCCAGGCTGCCAAGAGAAGTGGTGGCTGCCCCATCCCTGGAGGTGTTCAGGGCCATGGCAAGGGGTGGAACTGGATGGGCTTTAAGGGCCTTTCCAACCCAAACCATTCCATGACTCTATGATTCATATGGACCCAGTGCCCACTGCCCTCTGTGTTTTACCCCTCTCTGCAGGGAGGGAGATGCATCAGTTAGACTGGAAAGTGTCATTGAAATCATGAACCGGGGTGATTAACCCCTGGTGTCAATGCTCACAAAGCAATGGGTGCAGAAGTGCTGGGGAACAGCCATCTCACCACCCGCAAGTAGATCCCTGCCCTGCTCCCACCCCGCAGCGCTGCCTCCTGAAGGCACCATGGGGCATCTCATGTCTCCTAGCACCCATGTCCTCTACCGACAGTAGTGCATGGACACTTCTGCTTCGAATCGTAGAATCGCTAGGTTGGAAAACACCTTTGAGAGCAAACCCAACCATGCATGTCCATTACTAAACCATATCCCACCTCGTCTGCTCGTCTTTTAAATCCCTCCAGGGACAAGGACTCAACAACCTCCCTGGGAGCCTCTGCCAATGACTGAGAATCTGTTTGCTGAAGAAATTTTCCCCAATGTCTAATCTGAACCTGCCCTTGTGCAACTTGAGGCCATTCCCTCTCGTTCTATTGTCTGTCACTTGGGAGAAGAGACCAACACCCATCTCACCACACCCTCTCTTCAGGCAGTTGTAGACAGTGGTGAGGTCTCCGTTCAGCTCCTTTTCTCCAGGCTAAACAACCCCAGCTCCCTCTCACAACCCTTGTCTTTCAGCCTCTTCCCCTCCTCTGGATGCTCCCCAGCCCCTCAAAATCCCTCTTGCAGTGAAGGGCCCAAAACTGAGCACAGGATTCAAGGCGTGGCCTCACCAATGCCGAGTACAGGGGCACAGTCACTTCCCTGGTCCTGCTTTCTGATTCCTCCCCTCTGGCTTCAGAGAGCTCCTATTTGAAGAGAAGCAGTTTCTGCAGCAACACCACAGCTTCAGGACTCCCCAGGCCCATGCAGGCACTCATCAGGCAGTTTCAGTTTACTGGGAACAAATGGATTTTCCAGCTGTGGGAAAAATTTCTCATACATTGGGAAAGAAGTTTTAGTGTAGCAGTAACGCATGTACCAGACCAACACTGAAGCGCCCACCCAGCGTCAGACCATCAGTCCCTCACAAGGTGTTACTCAGAAGGATGCAATGGCTTTAAATTGGAAGGGGGAAGATTTAGATTAGACATTTGGAAGAAAACCTTCATGGCGAGGGTGGGGAGGCCTTGACCCAGGTTGTCCAGAGCAGTGGTGGCTGCCCCATCCCTGGAGACGTTCAAGACAAGGTTGGATAGGGCTCGGAGCAATTGGATCCAGTGGGAGGTGTCCCTGCCCATAGCAGGGGGGGAAATGGATGGGCCCTACCAACCCAAACCATTCCATGATTCTATGAAAACATCATTTCAGGATTGGGGAGATCCCATGCCAGGAAGAACTTGCATTCTCCTCAGTGTTCTCTTCGATTTATAAAGCACCATTTACGCTGCTACACAAATAATAATGATCTGCTTGGAGACAAAGTGGAGCTGGAATGAATGCTTGCCAGTAGCCCTGCTTGCTCCGGCTGCTCAGGCCAGCACGCAACCACTGCTCAAAACCAGGCAGTGCTGATCTTCCAGCAGATATTTGATCTGGAATTTAACTGCCCTATTTATATTTCTCCACCTAGCTATTTTGCTGTACAAATCTCTTCAGCACACTCAGTTTTCCAAGAGCTTTCCAGCAAAGGCACAACCACAGCCTTCCACCCCATCACCCATCTGCAACTGAAGAGCTCCAAAGCAGACACTGAGAGCATCCTCTCCCTCCGTGGTCAGCCAAAGAGGGGGATTAGCTGATCCCTGCTGATTGCACCACTGTCTCCCTTCCGCCCACTCCTTACAGCTAAAAATTCCCTCCTCAGTTCTAAAATGAAATTGATATTCCCAGCTCAGAAAAAACCAGGACATGGACCTGTTAGACTGGGTCCAGAAGAGGCCACAAAGATGATCTGAGGACAAGCTGAGAGACTTGGGATTGTCCAGCCTGGAGGAGAGACTGTAGAGCATCCTTCCAGTACTGAAAGGGGCTCCAGGAAAGCTGGGGAGGGGCTTTTAATCAGGGAGTGCAGGGATAGGTTGAGGGGGAACAGTTTTAAGCTGAAAGAGGGGAGATTGAGATGAGCTCGTAGGAAGAAATGTTTTCCTGTGAGGGTGGGGAGGCCCTGGCCCGGGTTGCCCAGAGCAGGGGTGGCTGCCCCATCCCTGGAGGGGTTCAAGGCCAGGCTGGATGGGACTTGGAGCCCCTGATCCAGTGGGAGGTGTCCCTGCCCATGGCAGGGGGTGTGGCTGGATGGGCTTAAAGGTTCCCTCCAACCCAAACCATTCCATGATTCTATGATGCAAAATCCTTCTCCCAATTCAGTTTGCAAGGTTTTGCTTTTGCCGCAGTTCTGGCTCTGCTGGAGATACGGGCCTCGAATGTTTTGTCTACAAGCAATACAAGAAAATCTGGGAAGAAACAGCAGTTGAGACCAGTCCAGAACTGCAGTTTACCATTCCCTCCCACCATTCTCAAACAGAACTCAACCAGCTTTCTGCTGCAGCAGGATCAAAACTCTCAGAGCTTCAAACAAAGAAATAGGCGTTAAGGCTAAGAGTGCAAGAGCTTGGTGCACTCCCCTATTCACAGATAAGTGCTTTAGAAATTAGGTTTGATTTGTTTGTACTTCTGTTTGCCAAGCCAGTTTTGCTCCTTGCCCCTTGTTTCCTCTCTGGGAACAGCAGGAGAACGTTTCCTTCAGTGTGTCACTGACTTCATGACAACTGATTAAAACTGCAAGAGCATATAGAGCCTGCCTGCCCTCAAGGTTAACCACACATCATCATCTTGTGTTTGACCAGAAACTGAACAAATCAGCTAGAACTGCCACACAGAGTCTGCAAGAAAACTTAGAGGTGCTTGGTTTGGTCGTAAATGGGGACAAATCACCAATTCCAAACTCTGGGAAGCTCATCCTGGCGAGGTCTGGGGCCAGGAATGCGTTTGCATGGCTGACAAGTGGGACGAGCCGCTGGTCAGTGCTGCTCCCACTGGCTGGTGGCCTCACTAGAGGACACCAAGGGTGCAGGCTCTGCCCCAGGACACTGTGTCAGCCCATGCCTTCAGGACGGTGCCACTGGTGCTCAGAGCTCGCAGAACCTGTAAACACCACAGCTACAAAGAGGCATATTCCACCACCACTGGAGGTGGCCAAATCCCTAGAAAGCCTAGAAGCGACCTCCCGTGTTTCAAACAGTGGATGAAAAACCAAGCACTGTCCCAAACCTCAGCAAGGGGGTAACCACCTCTCACAGATGAGCTGCATGTCTTGTGGTGATATTGATGAACTGGAGCCGACCTGGTCTGACTACAGCAAACGCGGCATAAAGCCAATCAAGCAACCATGCCAGCATCCTCCCCAGGGAACGGCACTGCTGCAGTTGGAGCTGGGCAGGGAATGAGACCAGTCTGGAGAAAGGGAGGACCTGCTACCCACATGCAGGACACTCACTTCTCTGTAAGACACAAGAAGTGCTGCAGCACAGGCTAACCTATAGTTTTAGCAGCAGAGAAAGCTATTCTACATGAACTTCATGGAAGCCACTTGTCTGTCTTTCACTTTGACTTGGTAATCTGCTCATTTCCTTCACATAAAGGTGACCCACAGCTTTATTTTTCATGTCTTGGACATCACAGACCATGTGCCCGTTCCTTACTCTGAAGTGGTTAGTGTGCTCCAAGGGGACAAACGCCAATAAAAAGAGACACTTCTCTCTCACAGGAGGGGTTTGAGCTAAGAGCATGCAGAAGCATAAATTAACCAGAGTAAATAAGTCTGAGGGGGAAGAAAAGTCACACCAGCAATAAACTTGAATCCAGAGGGGAAAAAAACAGTTTAGGAAACGGAAACTCCGAAATCTCCAAACATCCAAAGCTGAGTAAAAGCCAAGTAAGGGAAAAATAAACTCATCCTGTAGTTTATAGTTCAGGATGCCCGATTCCTCCTTCCAAGTTCTGAGAAAAGGTTCTGTGGTTTTTAGTGTAAGAAGTCGAGATATATTAAATAATAGTGGAAAAAGGCCCCTAAAAGCACATTTCACTTTGTATCTCTGCCTGCAGAACTGCTGCAAAGTCACATCCTGAGGACCTGCAGCAGTCCCTCAGGGCTCAGAGCCTCAGAGCCCACATCCAGCCCCAATCTCCCCAGCTTGTGCTGGATGCATTTTGGGTTATTTTGGTCATGCTGTTTCATGGAATCTATGCTAACTTCCTCCCAGGAAACATCGTGTCCTGCACTTCCTTGATCCGGGCCAGTATCCATAACCCAGAACGGGAAAGCCCCTCTTCCAGCATCTATAAATTCAAGAACTTTGTCAGAAGGCATTTACAACCAGTACGTGTGTAACACAGCTCATCTGCCTCGCCTCCTGGCATCCAACGCAGGATGACCTCACGCTGCAGCCCCAGAGCAATTCCACAGCAGAAAAGGGCAGGCATACACACCAGAAACACAAAACTACTCCTTTCAGCCCTTTTTTCCTGTTTCCACTTATGGCCGCCAGTGGTGTCAATTAGCGAACCCCACACAGAGAAACTAGGTGTTAGAGCTGGCGTTTCTCACCCATGGCACCCACACACACTGCTCACGCTGAATGTTCCCTGTGCCACTCGCTCTGCTCCTGGCAAAGTTCAGACCTCCTGACCCATGGAGGCTGCCTGCAACGCTCCGCGGCACACGCCTGGGGCAGTCGGACCTTGCGTCCTCAACCAGAGTTATTAAATTCACTGTCACTGTGCTCGCAACAAAGGGATTTTCCAGTCTGAGCTCCTTGCCCTTCAAACTTCTGCTTCCGTAGGGTGACCACATCATCACAGCTCCAAATGCACCTGGAAGGCAAGGCTCTTCCAGCCCTCTAAACACCCTCTCCTGCAGCTGTCCCCTAAGTCTCTGGAGATGCAAAAAAGTATTCAGACCCTTAGGCCTTGGTAAGACGAGGCAAATGTCCAGCTGCTAAAAGGATTACTCCATGCATGTGCGGGCCTGGCAGCTGCGCCGGGCTGTATGGCCCATGAGCGGGGTGGGCAGAGGGGACTGGGCATGGGCAGCGGAGCCGACTGACCACTGTGACATCTCCGGTGTTCTCGACAGGTCAAGAGACCCGGAGACAGCTCAAGAGAGTGGCAGAAACTGTAGGGAAAGACATAGAGATGAATGCTTGCGGGAAGGTTTGTGGATCAAGAAATGAGAGTCCCAAGGAAACTGAGGGCTGGTATCACTGAGGGGGACACAAACAGTCCCTCGAGCATGAGTCAGTAGAGGGCAGAGGATGGGATGAGCAGCACATCCCCACAGACAGATCTTCCATCTCCCACCCACCAGGGCAGCACAGCCTGGTCCACACACACCGAATCCAAACAAGCCTGGTGAGAAGCCAGAGCTGCTCTGGCCAAGCCTGGCATTTCCAGAGACGCTCAACCTTTCTGCTTGGAAAAGCCAAGCTCTGCACAGCCTCCTCTGAGAGAACAGTCACACAACAGCCCCGACCGCCCATCAGGGCGGCCGCATCGCCCACGCTGGGGTGGGCACTGACAGTGCCGGCAATCGCACAGAGAAGCAAGAAGTCTCGGTCAAAGGCCACCGCACGGCTTTTTGGTTTCTAATCTCAGTCTCCCCATCAAATAGAGAACCCGCTGATATGAGAGAACCCGCTGATACGACAGCAGCAAAGGTCTGAGACTGTGAGAAAAGCACCTCCAGGGCCACCATCGCCTCCGTGCACACAGGCCACAGGCTCGTCCCTCAGCCGAACCCCATATCTAGCAGCTCTGCCGCTGTCAAGCTGTCTCAAGAAAACTCGTTTAAGTAAGGCAGATTTACAGGTCCCGGTTTAAGAAAAGTCAATCCCAAACTCTAAGCTTGTGCCGCAGAGGAAGGCGGATGCTGCTCCGACACAAGCGCAGCTGTTCTGCGGATTCGCTGGGACACCGAACACATTCCCCTGGGAAACCTCAGCTCGTTCCCTCGAGACAGCCCCGCACCGAGGGCAGCGCGCTCCCCGCCAGGCCACGAGCCCTCAGCCCGCGGCTGAGAAGAGCCGGGGAGAACCGGCACGGGAGCCCCCTGCACAGCAGCCCGTCCCCAGTCCCCTCACGCACACACCGCGCGAGGGGCAGCCCCGAGCGCGCAGTCCCCGCTCCCCCGCGGGGGGTTTCTCCGCCGCCCCCCGCCCCGTGGCGCTGCCGGGGCTCCCCGCGGCCCAGCCCCGCGGCCCCTCGCTCGGGGGTCGGGCCCTGCCTCCCGCCCTCCCGGTACCTGCGGTCCCGGCGCCCCGCGCGCCGCCCCCGCGCCGGCCGCTGCGGCCGCCTGGCCCCGCCCCCGAGTGACGTCAGCGCCGCGGCGGCCAATGGGCTGCGGCGAACCCGGCCGGCGTCGCGACGAGACCCCGCTGGTAACAACCCGGGGGCCAATGGCGGAGCGGCGGCCGCGAGCCACGCCCCCTTCAGGGCGGGGTCATATGGCCACGCCCCCCTCATTGGGCATTGGCCACGCCCCCAGGTGTGAGAGCTCCAGGGGCGCCGGCTCCATCGTTGGATAAATAGGGACGTCTAAGCCCACCCAGTTCCACGCCCTGGCACGGGCAGGGTCACCTCTCACTGGATCAGGGGCTCCAAGCCCCATCCAATCTGGCCTTAAACCCCTCCAGGGATGGGGCAGGCACAGCTTCTCTGGGCAACCTGGGCCAGGGCCTCCCCACCCTCAGAGGGAAACACTCCCCCAGATCTCCTCTCAATCTTCCCCCTTCCACTCCAAATCCAGAGCCTGGAGAAGAGGAGGCTGAGGAGAGACCTCATTGCTCTCTATAACTACCTGAAAGGATGTTGTGGAGAGGAGGGAGCTGGGCTCTTCTCCCAAGTGACACGGGACAGGACAAGAGGGAATGGCCTCAAGCTCTGCCAGGGGAGGTTCAGGCTGGACACTAGGAAAAAATTTTTCACGGAAAGGGTCATTGGGCACTGGCAGAGGCTGCCCAGGGAGGGGTTGAGTCACCTTCCCTGGAGGGGTTTAGAGGACGGGTGGATGAGGTGCTGAGGGACATGGTTTAGTGATTGATGGGAATGGTTGGACTCGATGATCCGGTGGGTCTCTTCCAACCTGGTGATTCTATGATTCTATGATCCTGTCCCTACGGGCCCTTATGAAAAGCCCTTCCCCAGCTTTCCCATAGCCCCTTTCCGACGTGGAAGCTGCTCTAAGGTCTCCCCAGTGCTGGTTTTTTCCCAGGCTGAACAACCCTAACTCTCTCAGCCTGGCTCCAGCTCTTGGATCACCTTTGTGGCTTCTTCTGGACCCACTCCAACAGTTTCACGTCTACCTTGGGTTGAGGATTCCAGAGCACTACCCTACAATTGTGTTTGTTTGGAACAGAACTTTCCACACGAGGCATGATTTGGCAATCTTTATATCCACAATACATCATAACCATGCACAAAAATCAAGGGGGCGGGGGGTGTCTATTTACAGAGTGAATTGCACTTAACACAGGAACCAGGAACAAAAATAAATGGAAGGAACTTCTCTCCTAGGTGGCATGAAGATCCGGTGCTATAGATAGCCTGCAAAGCCTGACAGACAACACTGCTGAGCATTATCTGACTGGTTTAAAATAAGAACTACTGTTATTTACCAAAACAGTGCAGCCCTGGAGAGCCTCATCTCATGGAAACACTCCATCAATCACCATTCAAACCACATTATCTATTAGTCTGCAAGCCACAAGAACCCAGTCGTAGCCCTGACACATTGCATTCTGCTCTTCACCCGTCATTGCCTGGTTTTCCTTTTCTTATTTGCAATTCAGTCCCCTACCTTTAATACTGTTTTTCCTTTTCTTATCTGCAATTCAGTCCCCTACTTTTAATACTGTTTTTCCCGTTTTGGTTTTTTATGAAGGAAAAGGGCCTCTCCCTAAGTGATCGAGTCACTTCATTAGGATCTTTTTTCTTCTACAGAGTCCAGAACCATTAAGCACATTCTTACTTAATGCTTGGAAGAGAAATGATCACCAAGCACAGGTAAGACTCAACCATTAACAGCCCACAAATAGAGCCACAACTTCTGGAACAGTACAGGATGCAGGAATCAAAGCGTTGGGAAGAAAAAATACCTACTGTACAATTTTCCAAGCATCTTTTGTGAAGTGATCTACTCAAATAAAAGGCACAGACCAGTCCTTACTGTCCTGGCATGTCCAGCTGAGAGCGCTCACTCCTGTTCACACAAGATTACCCTGTTGCCAGCCCTTCCACACACTGTGGGGTCATTGCAAGTGCTCCCACAGCACAGCATCCAAACCAGGGGATCTCTAGGATCATCCTTCTACTGCTTCTAACCTGCTATAAGTGCTGAGAAGCAGCCACAGGGGGAAAAGGGGATCACAGGGCCTTCTCCTTTTACCAAATGTCTATGGTCTCAGCAGCACACAAAAAGTCACTCATCAACTGGATTTCTATATTTATACAAGTAGGGAGCTTAAAAACGTCCCGTGAATCAAACTGCCTTGGTCAGTGCACATTACAGACTAACTCCTGGTGTAGATCCAAGACTTTAATTCACCCAGTCTGTAACCACCTGACTCAATAGGAAGAAGTTAGATTGAGCTGGTCCGCCCAGTGCATCCACTCACCACCAAATCACTTTTATGTGTGATTTTTGGCTTTTACGCTCCCTATAATTAACAGGGTAGTTAGCAGAAAAGCTCTGGTCTAATACTGCATCGGGGAGCTTGTTCTAAATATCAGAAGGAGCCTTCAACTGCGGTTTGAATCGCTGATGCTGGGTGCTAAGCACCCAGTACCTTTTAGTGTTATTTTTGAAGAATTAAACTTGACATCCAAGCAAAGCAAGCACAACATATATTCCTGCTTCCACAGGCAGCTTTCCTGACATCAGGAGTTTTACATAAGCCAAGTTCTGCCCTCTTCTAGCAGATGGAAGAGAGCTGAAACCTTTTCTGTTTCCCTGACAGCAATTGCTGAAAGACACAGAGCCAGTGAAGCTGCAGCACGGAGTCATCCAGGGATGTTACATTTTCACATCAGGACAGCATGGCTGAGGAGCCTGGCTTGTTGGAGAGCTGCTTTGAGTGTCAGACAGCTCTCCAACAGTCCTCACCTCCTGGCAATTCCTCCAAGTGTTCCCCTCTGCAATCTCAGCAGCCACTGCCAACAGTGGCTGAGGTTGTAGCTACGGTTTGAGGAGTGCATGCTGTCAGGACAGCAGGGTAATCGAGATTGAAAGCATTTCCCCTGTCCATGCATAGGAAAGTGGTTTTACTAGGCCAAACTGTTCACTGTCCTTTTTCTACCAGCATTAATGGCCCTGGGCTCAGTTGAATCAAACCCATGGATGGGCTGAACCTCCAACTGCCCAGAGAGCAGCACAGCAATCTGGGAGAGTCAATGCCTCATCCAATAAACTGTAACCAGCAGATAAACCACCACTTACTTTACAGTGCTCACATAAGCTCTGTGTGCGCACGCACACTTCCCACATCTCAGGTACACCAAACAGTCCTGCAGCAAAAGGCAGAAGGCCTTTCCACATCACACAACAGATCTCCAGCAACCTCACCAGCATGAACAGAATGGGTCCAAGATCCACCTGCTCGGAAAGGGCTTTAGTCGACACACAGAGATGTTGTACAAAGTCTCTTCAATACCCATATAATTTAACAACACTTGTGCCCTAGACACAAACTTGCATTGGGACTGCAAGGCAAAGTTTAGCACCTTCCACAAAGTCAAATCTCTTAAGAGACAAAGTGACTAAATCGCGTCTCAACTTCTTATACCTGGCCCAACCGACTCTAGAAACACTGTGTTAAGAACAGGATTTGCAGAGTAAACACATTAATACATCACTCTGAACTAAAAAGTCTTTAACAGCATGGTTCTTCTTCATGCCATCCAACTCATTTCTTTAGAAAAAGTTGTGCTCAAGAATTAAGGAACCCAGCTCCACTAGCATGCACCTGCTCTTGAATTAACTATTTTCAGTATCTCAGCATTTCCCATTCTCTGACTGCGCACCTCATCCTGGACCTTGGAAAGGAGACTTCTCCACTTCCCACTGGCTGCACCTTCTCTCATCATGATGCCAATAGAGTAAATAACAAGTGATGAAAGTGCTTCTTGAACTGGGACACCCTTAGGACAGAGCACTCTGATGCCTAAAGAGGAATTCATATCCTTATGCAATGTGATTTGGCTGCAGGCATGCACTCCTTCACCTTGTATGCATCCTCTAGAAGTTGGAAAGTGGAATTGCCAGGCACCATGCACACCTGCTGCTGTGAACTAGAGCTCTTCAGGTACTTACAGTGCAAAGTTAAAGGCATTGGTCTGGAAGTCTTACAAAAGAAAAGCCATCATAGTTAGCCGCCCTTAATTTTATTCCATAACCAGACAGAACAGTGGAGACTGGAATGTCAGATTTCCCCTTCAAGCACAATTCACAGTTTCATATTTGCTTTGTATCAGAAAAGGAAAAAAACCAACTCACTAATATGCAGGTAGGATTTACCAAGTGAGGTACAGTCTCAGAATACAGAGCAAAAAGTGACTGCAAATCGCTTCATTATCCTCCAGAGAAAGCAGATGGTTTCCAACTCTTCCTTTAGAGAGTGTCACCCAGCGATTGCCTCACCACAACATTCAGCGCACACTGGAGGGGATGCAAGTGTGTAAGAGCCAGTGAACGATGGAAAGCCACCATCGCAGAGGATTTCCACAAGCTAGCAAGAGACTGACTACACAAAGTTGTGGTAACGTTCTTCCCATTCAGCAAAACAAAGCATTACAGGAGTTAGCCCTGCTGATGACAGATCTGTTAAATCAGGTGAAGTACAATCATTTGAGAATTACAGTCTGCGATTCAGTAAAACGGAATAAGAAGAAAACAACGGGTTAGTAGTTATTACGTGAAATCTTAATATTATGCGTTTTAGTAGAGGTCAAGAGGATTATGCACAAGGTCAATAGTGAAAGATCATGAAGAGAAAGTTCAAGATGCTATGGTTCGGCAGGAGTTTTACAAAATGTATAAAGTATTGTGTTTCTCTACAACAACCGAAACCCTTACAAGTGCAGGTATATACATGACATGAAAATATTGCTTCACTCACTCAAACAGGGATAGGAGAGAAAGAGCAGCATGCAAAAAAATCCCGGAACTAGAGAAGATTCCTGCTTTCAGACACTGATCTACAGGACAAAAGAAGCCTACTTGTACAGGTTGCAAACAGTTTCTGAAATCAATATGCTGGCACTTACTATACAGTAACGTTAACTGATTAACGTAAGCCATGAATAAATACTAAGCCACTTCCTAAAGCCTGTGCAAGCAGCACAGGCACCCACGGTGGCAGAGAAAGCAATGCAGACATACTTCATTGTTCCCAAATAAAACACGAATAGAGGAAGATTTCCCAAGCAGGAAACTGTAAACTACACAGCCAGACTAACTGCGTTAGGGGCAATTACATCATAAGTAATGTTATTGTCAACAGCTTTCTGTGTGTGCAGCCACTAAAAACCTCCCTGTGCGACTTTACCAGGACAGACAATAGAGTGTTTGGTAGGATAGCCATTTTCTTTTAATTTCTCCCCCATGTTTACAGAAACACAATTAAAAAAATATCTGACTACATGAGGAAAAAAACTTGCCACCTAAATGTAGTTATTTCTTCAGCTGTTACAGTCAAGTCTCCATGGTTTCTCTCCCAGAAAAAAGAACCCAAACCATTTGAGGAGAGTGTTTCATGGGATAATATCCAGCAGCAGATGTTCCAACACAAACACGTCTACCAGATCAGTGCCTACATTTCAAGCCCAAAAGTCACCACACTGAAGGGTATTTCAAAGGCAGGGGAATGTTAGCCCTACAATTAAAGCTCTAAGATGAAAGGGGGGAGTTGGAATGGGGTAAATGAGGAAGAGGGAGTCACGGAATCACAGGAGATAAGTGCACACAGGTTTCTAAATGAAGCACAGACAAAGTGAAGGGCACAGGAGCCATCTACAGGAGGTCACAGGTTCTGACAGCACTGGAGTTTGTTGGATTTCTGTCCATCGGTGGTTGGTGGGACACTGATGTCAACTACGTTGTTGCCAGGAGACTCATCATGTGCAGACCGATCTGCAATCTGCTTCTGCGAGACAATGCGGTAGATTTCTGAAAGGAGAATAGACTTGTTAGAACCCAGAAAGGCATGGCTACCAGCAGAGCATGTGCACATGGTAGAACACAAACACGCTGTCAAAGGAGGTGCTAGAACCCAAGAATGAGAAGATTTTAACTTGAGAGCTGTGAAAGGGAGTCTAGTCTGACCAGCTGTAGCATGCAACATCTGGCTGGCTTTCCAGCTCTGGAATGGATATACCAGCTCTGTCTGGAAAAGTTATTAAGGCAAGATTACTTGCTGTCTTCCACAACAGTACTTCCTATCACATTTCTTTTCAATGATTCTACAAACACAGGGTTTAGTAAAAGGCTTTGAAAAAGAGAAAAGAGCAGGAATGCTCATTTCTAAAACAGGAAATCATCTTTTTTGATTAAAAAAAAAATGGGCACCATAATCAAGAAACACCAACCCACAGGATGCTGGCAAAACATCATGGTGCAGCAGCAATGTCAGTTCTCAATTTCACACTGCAGCACCTGGCCAGCTGCTACAACCAAATGCCTATATCTCTTTGCAACCAATCAGCTTTCTACCCATGACAATGAAAAGCCACATTGTTCCATAAAGCCCCATATTCATCTGAAAACGCTTTTCCTGAGAGAATTAATTTATTCAACTCAAATTAATTTATGCCTGAAAGCACACAGATCCACAAAGACATGACCGCTGAAGAGAGACTGCTGGGTTAAAAGCTTACAGAAACAAACAATTTCAACTGCACGGTTTAGGAGAAATGATTTAAGTTGAAAGGTTTTTGAATTACTTATTTCACTGAACGTAAGCCCTTGTTGCAACTTCCCTTCATTGTGAGACAGGAAAAGGGCAAGTACCTCCCTGGAAGCCTGCAGTAAATATTATGGTCACATTCATACAGCCACAGCCTCCAAACAGCAATATCCAAAGTCTTTAGCAAGGATTAAAGCTGGTGGGGACTATGTGGGGTTTGTTTATGTAGTTATATTTTTAAAAAGGCAGCCACACACATTTACATGATAAACTTTAAGGTCCCTTCTAACTCAAACCATTCAACATTGTTTAAAATGGGAACCTTTAATCCCAGACCAATCTCGCTCCCTGGCTCCCTGCAGCTGCACAGAGCCTGTCATGCCCCTCCTCACATGCTCCATGCTGTATGTCAGCACTAGCAGTTTCAAGTCATTTCAAGCCCTCCTTGCTTTGAGGAAGCATTTGGGTCTAGCTTTTTATTCCCCAGTCTTTAGTGATCCCTCAAACTGGTGGCCAATAAGGAAACGCCTGTCCTGCTCCCACCCTCCTCTAGGTCACCCACTGTTGCTCCCAACTTATGTTCTACACAGCATTTTCCCAGGTTTCTTTCTCTCCCTTAGAAGAGGGATTATTCTCCCCCATGTAATCAATTTAGGAGCAGACTTTGCAGGACTAACTCAGTCTTACAGCCATGTCCCCACTGTCCCTGAACCACACAACCTTAGCACTTTGGGGAGCAGTGTTTGGAGTTCAGTTAGCCCAAGCCTGACCTCAGCTCAAGCTCTGGCTTCACAAGCGTTTCATCCATTACAGCAGACGCTTCTTGGGCTCTCTAAGAGCCACTTTCTCTACCCAGGTCAGTCTCAGGCCAGCACTGCAAGACTGGATGGATGGTGACTGCTGAACTTGGAGCACTAGAACCACAGATACCACCTCAAAGCACCACAGAAGCAGCCCCAGATCCAGCCAAGTGTCAGAGACATGCAGTGAATCAGCTGCAAGGCTGCCCTGCACCAGAGATCAGCTCCAGCACCAAGCGTTCTTCTCCATGGCTTTGTCTCAAAAATATTCCTCAGTTACTTCACCAGTAGCTCTAATAACTCAACCCAAATCTGGCTGGGTAGCAAATATAACCCATTCCCAGTCTCTCAGGCTTTTTGCTTCCTGGGACAGCTTGGCTATCCTTTTTCTCCTGCCTGCCTCTTCTTGGTTGTCATCCTCCAACTGCAACATGTTTCTGGTGCTGACTAAGCTGGCCTGTACCAGACCTACTGATAACAACTTCCTACTGCTGCCCTGCACATGTCTGCAAAAGAAACCTGAAAGAGCCTGCCTGTAGAGTTCATCATATTAAAAGTCAGCTTTTTTCTTAGGAATAGGCTCTCATTCATATACAACCAAGAAACAAGAACCCAAAGCCAATTCTTTGGTCAGCATCCAATAAACAACATACACCAGACACTTCCTGATCATCAAGCAGAACAAGGACAAAGGCTCATTCTCGTTCAACTGAAATCAATATCTGGTCACAATAAAAGCTCAGAAATGGTCACGTGAGATGCTGTGGGACATATAGATCAGGCACCACTTCACAAAAGAGTGTACAGCCATGGATCATCCCTGGAGGGATTTAAAATACATAGGGGTGTGGTGCTTATGGACAGGGTTTAGTGGTGGACTTGGCAGTGTCAGGACTCTATCTTACAGGCCTTTTCCAATCTAAAAGATTCTGTGATTTATGGGTCTAGAATTCAGCTGTGGTGAGCAACAGTCAGGAACTGGATCTTGCCAACTCTTCATGTTCATGGTATGGATCTTAAAGATATTTCCAAGAGACAGAAAAAGCAAAGCACACTGACAAATTATATGGCGTTTTCCCCTCTTTAGGACAAGGTTCAGATCTCATGGGACATCCAGAGGTAGAAGAGCAATCCAATACCTGTTTGATAGCCTTCTTCCTATTTAGATATGACTTTCAAGGGTTCTTTGCCAATTCCCAAGCACTTGACCTCAGAAGTGGGAGACAATGCTTTGAAACATCAACAAGTAGCTTTCCTGTTGCCTCAAACAGCCTTTTGAGATATGACTATTGCAGAACAAGAGTGGAAGGCAGTCTCTGAGAGCAGGGATGCTCAAGGTTACAGGAGTTTGTTAGCTCCTGTTCAGAAAGCCTGCAGGCCCATGCTGGTTTCCCTCTCCCTGGGGTGTGACAGCAACATGCTTCCCAGGACTCTGCTTCCAAGGATTAGCTCAGGCACAGAGCTACCCAAATGCCGTCACCTCGAACTGATGCCAGAGTAATACACCCTCTGGGACACAGCGCTAAAGCATGAAGCGGTGACATGCTCCTACAAGCTAACGTCTAACTAACATTACAGATTAGGTCAAACCCCAAGACTGGGAGAAGTCATCCACCCCAGCTGAAGTAACACCACAGAGATAAGCCTCTTTTACACATCCCTCTCGCTCTGCACGCTTCCCATTTCTACTCTCAGCACATATCCTCTCACCACTTCAATCCTGTCCTTTCTCCTTCTTCAGCCTCATGACCATACAACTCTCAATTCCTGGCCAATCTCACTTAGAAGGAAATCAGTGAGTTCGCCATGTGCTGCACTTGGCTCAGAACAGAGCTGCACTCTTCCAGAGGCCAAATCAGTGCTCAGCTCAGATTTGCAACACCAGCTGGAAATCCCCATGAGTCTACAAACAGTGCTTTGGCAATGGCTTAGCAAAGCAACGAGGACTCGCTGGTGCATCTGCAGTGATAAAGTGTTATTGGTGAATCCCAGGCCTTGTGCAGTAGGGCACTCCCTCACTCAAGGGCCATGAAAATACACGCAGGCAACAGCTCCATCTGAAGGAATGGAAATTCTAAGGCTCAGTCTGAAAGACGGAAAAATGAAATAGTAGAGTTCTACCGCCTGGAATGCCCCTGATACCACATGCAGTGGACCTGCTGGATGAGCCATGCAGCTTTCCCATGCAAGTCTGAAGCTGCAGTGGGACACTGTGCACTCAGTAGCCACATCTACAGCAGTTCTAGATGCTGAGGAACATTCCTGGGCAACTGAAATAATAAGCCCTAGCATCATTATGGCCTGTGGCCACTATCACATTCTCAGACCACTCCTGGGACTTCTGAGGGATATTCCCAGCAGGCAGCTATGCTGCTGGTGCAGTCACCTACAACCCTTGCAATCAGCCAAGAACAAGAGTTCAGAAGTCTGGACAAAAATACCATGGACTAATCTGCTTTGGTGCAGGAGAACACACTGGAACAGTTAACTTCCTAATGTGGTTGTGGCTTCACTGCCAAGGTTTTGCGCAGGCACAGAACTACTGCCGCCTTTACAACAGTGCTACTATAATACCTTGAATTTATGGGACACGAGGAGATTAGAAGCCTCCAGATCCTTGGGCAGAGAGATGTGGGGTGGGAGGCAGAACACAAAGGGGAGATTAGAAGGCTCGCAGACTGACCATCATTCCCAATATTCATAAACAAAACATTCTAGGTAACTGTAAGACATGCCTGAGTGGAAGCTCTGCTACCTCTAGAGATGCTCCAAACCCATACCAAACCATACCTGTGAGGATGTTCTTGAAGGCTTCTTCTACATTTGTTGAATCCAGAGCAGATGTTTCAATAAAAGATAAGTTATTTTTTTCTGTAATAAATAACAAGTGGTTCAGTTAAAAATATTAAAGATACTTTATTTCATCTTTACTTTGAATTCTCAACCTTTAATTTTAGGCCAAGGCACAGTCTTTTTTTCCCCTGTTCCTAGTGTAACAACTTGGTGCACTGTTCATTTAGCTGTAGAGTTTCAGCAGCAGCCTCCCTGACCACTGCCACAGTGCGAGAACACTTTCCTCACTACTGTATTTCCTTGCTACATTTCCTCGCTTGTTTTATTACTTATCTAAACACCATTCTCATCTACAGATCATTCCTAGATGTGCCTTGAGCAAGAGCACAGAGAAAAGCATATTGGCTGTAATACGAATCATGCTGCTTCTCTGCAATCCCAAGATAATCAGGCCTACCCTTTCCTAATCAAGCCCCACCTCTAAAGTACACTAACCTCCTAATAATACAGTCCATCATCTTCTTTCCTCTTGCAATGCAAAAGATAAGGCTTTTTATAGTAATAAATTAAAAAGATTGTGTAACACCCAAGCGCCACAGCCAGAGGAGTGCTGTATCAGCCCAGAAACAGGCACATCGCAGTCACAGGAGTTAGACAGCAACACCTGTACCATCACCAGCTACATAAAACAGCCTTGGTAAAAAACGAGATGTTGAACCAGGTGATCAAAGCAATGCTTCATTGAGGGTCCCTACTGACTTGTTTTGCCTCTCTTACACAGACTTTGCTTCTCACTCATCCGCAAATTTGAAGAGGATTTTACTAAGTGGAAACTTGCTCTTGTAGCGACTTCAGAAAAAGTGCTTGAGCAAATCCTCATGATATTCCTAGGAGGATTTTAAAGACTATACATTCAAATTCCACTTCCAGGCTTGACAGCCACACAGAAGCAAGCTGAGCCTCCCCAGACATTAAGGGGAATTTGACCAGTGCTCTGCAAGATAAGGAAGAGGGAGAAGTAATGCAGTGGCAGCAGCTCACATAACCCACTCTATTTCTCCCCACAAATGCTAACTTTGAAGGCTGATGATCATTGTGCTTAAATGAAACCAGATGACACTGCTGGACTGGAACACCTCTGCTCTGAGGACAGGCTGAGAGAGGAGAATGCTCCAGGGAAACCTTAGAGCTGCCTCAAAGTACTGAAAGGGCCTCCAGGAAAACCACAGAGGAACTTTTTATAAGGGCATGGAGTGACAGAACAAGGATAGATTAGACATGAGGAAGAAATTCTTCATGATGAGGGTGGGGAGGCCCTGGCCCAGGCTGCCCAGAGAAGTCATGGCTGCCCCATCCCTGAAGGTGTTTAAGGCCAGGTTGGATGGGGCTTTGAGCCTCTGATCCAGTGGGAAGTGTCCCTGCCCCTGGTAGGGGGTGGAACTGGATGGGCTTTGAGGTCCCTTCCAACCCGAACCATCCTATAACTCTACTGTGCGCATCAGTGCCCTGGAACAGAAACCGCACAACTAAAGAGAGTACAGCGTTTGTATGCAGCTCGCTGTACTGGTGTGTGCTCAGTAGAACCAGGCCTCTGGGAAGGAAGGAAAGAAATTCCGTGTTGCGATAGTTTATACTGACATTGTGACATTTTCTCTTCTAAGTGTTGCTTACTGTTTCTAGCTTTGCTAGAGGAAGTGTTTAATCTTCAGCTATCAAGCAGCTCAAGGACAGCATTTCAAAACCATCTACTGCCGCTAGATTGAAAAAACCAAAACCCAATCCCACATGCCATTTAAAAAAAAACAAAAAGAACAAAAAAACCCACTTAAGTGCCTTTTTTAAGGTGAAAAATAAAAACCGAGATGAAAACTCAGTCCCAAACAACAATAGCAGGATTACAGACAGTGCCAACCCAGAATGCTCTGCCTACAAACCTGCGAAAGCCCGGGCCTCGTCGGTGGGCACAGCTCTCAGGTGGCGGAGATCGCTCTTGTTACCCACCAGCATGATGACAATATTGTTGTCTGCATGATCCCGAAGCTCCTTTAACCAGCGCTCCACGTTCTCGTAGGTGAGGTGTTTGGCAATGTCATAGACAAGGAGAGCCCCAACAGCACCGCGGTAATACCTGAAACAAAAGACATGTTCCTTTATGGAGAGCTCTGTCCAAGTCACCACCAGACCTCACATCCAGCTTGTCTGTGCTGGGTACTAAAGTTCAGAGCATTCCATCCGGGCTTTGGAAAAGCTGTGCTGATTCAAATTCTGTTGTTGGGGTTTTTAAGCCTAAAACCAAGTTCCAAATGCTATAATTTTTTTAATGGTATTCCTAAAAAATTCCAATGTAGGTACAAAATGCTGAAGAGCCTGTGGAAGCCACAACATTTTTAGTCACAACAGCATGCAGGAAAACTCACAATGCTCGCTCTTCAGAGTCAGCAGCTACCTACCAGCCATCTGAGATCAAAGAATCATGGAACGGTTTGAGTTGGAAGGGACCTTAAAGCCCATTCAGTTCCACTCCCTTGCCACTGGCAGGGACACCTCCCATGGACCAGGTTGCTCCAAGCCCCATCCAATCTGGCCTTTAACATCTCCAGGGATGGAGCATCCACAACTTCCCTAGGTAACCTGGGCCAGGGCCTCATCACCCTCATTGTAAAGAATTTCTTCCTAATGCCTAATTTAAATCTTTCACCTTCAAATTTAAAGCCATTCCCCCTCATCCTGTCACTCCACGCCTTTCTAAGAATCCCCTCCCCAGCTTTCCTGGAGCCCGTTTCGGTATTGGAAGCTGCTCTCCCTGGAGCCTTCTCTTCCCCAGGCTGAACAACCCCAATGCTCTCAGCCTGTCCTTGTGTAGGAGGTGCTCTAGCCCTCAGATCTTCTTTGTGGCCTCCTCTGGACCCGTTCCAACAGCTCCATATGCTTCTTATGTTGAGGATTACAGAGCTGGACACAGGACTGCAGACAGAATCTCACAAGTGTGGAGCAGAGGAGAAGAATCCCCTTCCTGGGCCATGCTTCTTTTGATGTTTCCCAGGACACTGCTGGCCTTCTAGGCGGTTAGCTCACAGATCAGAGTTTGCTCCTTTGGTGCAAGTTTGGGCCCATTCAACTCAAGCCACGGGCTTAGAACAGCACAAGCAATCCTGTGATGTCCACCTCTCTTCCACACAATCCCACCACTTCTCCTCTGCTCCACCAGCACCTGTGTGACACATCGTTGAACTGATTCAGGGCACCAAGTCAGCAGAAACCATTCCCGTTTCGCTGCTGGTTGGTGCTCTGCTGGCTCAGCAGGCTGAACTGGACGAGCGATGCATCAAGCAGGAGCCAGTGCCAACACAAAGGACAGGCACGATCACAGGACTGCAGATGCGATGATTCTCACCAGCCAAGCCTGTTGTTGAACCAGACTCAGCCAGCAGATTTTCTGCTAAGTTTCCACAGCAATTAAGAACAATTTAAGGGGCACAAAAAAGTTTCTGAAAAACATGTTAACAAACATGGAAAAGCTGCAGCTTGAAATTGCCCCTCACCTCTGCTTTGGCATTACTTTGGTTCTGTGTTCCTTCCCTACAGATTTTTCCCTTTGAGCTCCATGCTCCCATATCTACTCTGCACTACCCTGTTTCACCTCAATGAACAAAGTTCCCCTTGCCTCAAGTTTAGTACAAATCTGTACATGATTCAGAAACAAGTTTGTACCTTCAAAAACTCATATACATCTGCAACACTAAAAAATTCCAACTTGTTGATCAGATCACATCCTAGATACCTAGGCCTGCCAACAGAGTTTTGTTTTCTTGCTCTGAAGATACTTTTCCCTGCGACCTGCACAGAAGCAGATACATCCAGAGGTTACAGCTCAAGATGCTGTCTGGATTAACAAAGTGCTGTACATGAAAGCTTAGAACCACTGTTCTAAACAGGGATGTGCCTAATGCTGCACAGTCAGCAGTAGCACAGTTCCCTTCCTACTTCCTGGTTATTCAGCATCGGACCTAATTTTCAGGGCTGTGAATTCAACATCATTGAGCTTTCAAGGGGGTTTGTGGCTGCGGGCTGTCCTAAAAACACTCTCAGTCATGAGACTGAGTGGGCAACAAAGACCAGAAGCCACTGGCATGGAGGAAAACTACCCTACCTAGACCAAAACTTGATGTCGAACAGAATCCAGCCTCCATGAGAAATAACGCTCATTCCATGTGATAAAGACAGCGCATCCAGGGCAAGGAAAACCTAAACCACAAGACTTAAACAGAGCTTCCCACACTTTTGATTTAAGCTGTCATTTTTCCTGTGGCATTGTTGTAATGAAAGTAAGGTTTAGCTAAGGAACACAGAAATATTTGCTACCTGGGGAGACACTGAAGTCTGTCATAATAATTTTGTCATGCATCCCAAACATCTTTCATTAATTCTCTCCCCATAAATGTACCTTTACCATCTTGTTAGAATTCTGCTGCTAGCCTGAGCAAAGGCACAGTACTCACGCTGAAGTAATGGCACGGTATCGTTCCTGTCCTGCAGTATCCCAGATCTGTGCTTTTATCGTCTTCCCATCCACCTGGATGCTCCTGGTGGCAAATTCCACCCCAATGGTGCTCTTGCTCTCCAAATTGAACTCATTGCGTGTGAAACGTGACAGCAGATTACTCTTCCCAACTCCAGAGTCTCCAATCAACACAACTGCAAGAAAAGACAATTTTCTAAATTAATTCTTTGCACGGTGCTGCCAGGCTGCCTTGCAGCAGGACCCAGAGGAGCTGCACAGCCAGAGAAACACAAGAGAGAGTTATGCTGACACCACCTCAGACTTCACCACTCACAGGTGCTTTCCCAGCCCCAAACAGCCCCCAGCTGGCTGCTCAGTTCCTCAGCGATGGGAAAGAGGAATTGCTGCAGCACCTATCAACAGCCAAACACTGCTCTGGAGGGCTCAGACCACCACCAGTAACGGGAAGTAAGGAGAAGTCCCTGCCATACGCTGCCTTTGGCAGAGGAAGGAACGCTACAGTGAGGAACACAGCAAAAGGGTACCTCCTTGCTTGACATATAGCATAAGCCTGCTCTATTTTTACTTTAAAAAAACCAAGACAGTAGGTAAACAATTATTTGCAGTCCCTGCTGGGGGTTGTACAGAGTGTTTTATTTCAATAATTTAATTCCTAAGTATGTTCAACACAAAAACGAGAAACCAGGAGACATTTGATACTACAAGCAAGATTAAGCAAAGCAGAACTTCATCCAGCAGAACGAGTTCCAGGAGATGGCATAAGATATAAAAGATGAGCTACAAATCTCTGCCTCCACAGTAGGTGTTACCATGTTAACAGAAAAATGGGAGTGCAGAGAGATCTTCAGCACACAAATGCCAGCTTTACTGAAGGGAATTGTGAAAATGAAAGGTACGTGTGGTAGCAGGAGTTTCCTCCCTACTCCGGGGCTGACACTCACAGAATCACAGAATAACCAGGTTGGAAGAGACCCACAGGATCATCAAGTCCAACCACTCCCATCAATCACTAAACCATGCCCCTTAACACCTCATCCACTCGTGCCTTAAACCCCTCCAGGGAAGGTGAATCAACCACCTCCCTGGGCAGCCTCTGCCAGTGCCCAATGACCCTTTCTGTGAAAAATTTTTTCCTGATGTCCAGCCTAAATCTCCCCTGGCAGAGCTTGAGGCCATTCCCTATCATCCTGTCCCCTGTCACTTGGGAGAAGAGCCCAGCTCCCTTCTCTCTACAACCTCCTTTCAGGTAGTTATAGAGAGCTCTGAGGTCTCCCCTCAGCCTCCTCTTCTTCAGGCTAAACACCCCCAGCTCTCTCAGCCGCTCCTCATAAGGCCTGTTCTTCAGCCCCTTCACCAGCTTCGTTGCTCTTCTCTGGACTCGCTCCAGAGCCTCAACATCCTTCTTGTGGTGAGGGGCCAGAACTGAACACAGGATTCGAGGAGCGGTCCCACCAGTGCCAAGTCCAGAGGGAGAATAACCTCCCTGGACCTGCTGGTCAGGCCATTTCTGATCCAAGCCAAGATGCCATTGGCCTTCTTGGCCACCTGGGTCACTGCTGGCTCATGCTCAGTTGGCTGTCAACCAACACCCCCAGGTCCTTCTCCTCCAGGCAGCTTTCCAGCCAGACTTCTCCTAGCCTGGAGCTGCTCAGGGTTGTTGTGCCCCAAGTGCAGGACCCGGCATTTGGCCGTGTTAAACCTCATGCCATTAGACTCTGCCCAGCAGTCCAGCCTGTTCAGATCCCTTTGCAGAGCTTCCCGACCCTCTAGCAGATCGACACTTCCACCCAACTTAGCATCGTCTGCAAACTTGCAAAGGGTGCACTCGATGCCTTCATCCAGGTCATTGATAAAGACATTGAACAGGGCTGGACCCAGCACTGAGCCCTGGGGAACCCCTCTTGGAACTGGCCTCCAGCTGGAGTTAACTCCATTTCCCATCATTCTCTGGGCCCGGCCAGAGATTTCCACCAGATTTCCACCCAGGAGAGTGTGCGTCTGTCCAGGCCAGAGGTGGCAGTTCCCATAGCAGAATGCTGTGAGAAACTGTGTCAAAGGCTTTACTGAAGTCCAGGAAGATACATCCACAGCCTTTCCCTCGTCCAGCAGCCGAGTCACTTTGTCATAGAAGGCGATCAGGTTAGTTTGGCAAGACCTGCCTTTTGTGAACCCATATTGACTGGGCCTGATCACCCAGTTCTCTTGCATGTGCTTCATGATAGCACTCAAGATCCCCGGTTCCAAGACTTTCCCTGGCACTGAGGTCAGACTGACAGGCCTGGAGTTCCCTGGATCCTCCCTGCGACCCTCTCTGCCCTTCCTGCTGGAGCCAGCTGCTGCTTCATCCCCAGCGACGCTCGCCTGGCCCTCCACAAGACCTCATCAAAAACACAAAGACAAGAGGCATCACACTGGGTTTTTTACTGTGCAGCTACAGACATTTTTGTAAACCCCTGGATTGCTGACTAGAGCAAGAAATAACTGATGGGAAACGGGACTAAAAGCAACGGAGCCATTTTCCCGTGTTCCCAGCCAGTCTTATCTGTGTCAGATAGGACTTTGGGATTCAGGCTCACAGTATGCTGGCCGGAGCAGAAGGGATAAAGGCAGCCTCAGTAAGGTTTCTTCAACCTTGGGAATATCTCCCACTGTGCCTCAAGGTATAGATTTGCTGATCTTCCTCATTCACACGATCCATTTCTCCTACAGAAAAGCAGACACGGGCAGAAAACATCCCTCCACAACGAATCACAGAAGACTGTTCTCATTACAAGCTTCCAGAATGAGCTCACCAGGGCCAAGGACCGTGCTCATCTGTTTGTGTTATTACAGCTTTGCTCTGCTCTGGCCATTGTTTCAGGATACAGCTCTGTCTCACACACTGCTCCACCCTCCTAACACATTCCCAAACTCCGGCCGTAGCCCGCTGTTCCTCTGCTGCGACAGCTCCAGAGCTGCACGGGGAGATGGCTCAAGCGCTCCAGACTGCCCCCAGCCTTTCATCCAGCTGACAGCACAGACAGACGGACAATTGTGCTAGCACAGCTGAACAGTCAAAACAACAGAGGCAGGAAGGGGCAGCCAGTGGATCGTGGCAAGGTGCCACAACTCCCCACCCGGGACAGCTCAAATCAGCTCCTCGCAGAGCTCTGCCTTCCGTGGCAAAGAGCCCAAACCATTTTTTTATGGTATGAGAACAGAACTTGTAATAAAATCTTTTTTATAAATCTAACTCTAGGATTTTGTTAGCTTTATTTTCCAGACAAACAGTTTTTCATCACTAATTCCATAGGGTGTTCCAAGAACAAGCTGAAGGTCACTCATCTTGCACAGAGATCTGCTGGATGGGGGTCAGCTGTGACCTGGCCACAACCAAGAGGCAAGACCCACCACACCAGCCAGAACCAGCCTGGAAAGGCCCTGAAGTTTCCAAAGGGAGTTACCTTCTTGGGAATCCACAGCTTGAGAAAGCACAGCTGTCTCCCCAGGTTTCAGCTACCTCCTTTCAGCTACCTCTGGCAGTTCCAAATACCAGCTTCGTGCATAAACCCTGCAAAGGACTCTTAGGTTGTTAACCCCATCCATTGCAAGAAAAACATCCAGGGGTCCTGCACTACTTCAGCCAGTTTTTGCATCTGCTGCACTCTGGCACCATGCTCCCCTTCCCCAGGCTGCTCCACTCTCTAGCACAGCTTGTCAGAGAGCATTCTGAGAAGTCTCTGGATGCAGAAACAACAAAGGATGGCAACCAGATCCCAACTCAGTAAATAAGGCTCTCTCTATCTTACAGTCTCCCAGTGCTTCTTGTTGATACTCACTCTCAGGCACTAAATAAGCATTTTCACTTCCAGGAGGACATGTAGTCTGGAGGCCCACATGAAGGCAGAACCCACAAACTTTTATTTTCTGTGGGAACAGGCCACCAGACAGCATCAACCACAGACAGAGTAGACAGAAGAGAAAAGAAAGTTCCAAATGAGATGCAAGAGTTTGGACACTACCTAAGCTCATCTCACCAGAGTGGATGAAGTCACCTTAACGGCCTTTAGGGCCATGCTAGTCATGGAAGATGCAGCAGTTTGAGCCTGGAAGTGACTTTAACCAATAACCAGCACCAATCACCATCAGATGGTTATAAGTACACACCCAAGCCATGCTTAGCACCCCATTTAGGTCCCGAATCATAGTGCTACTCCTTTGGTCTCTCCTGATTTCCCCTCTCCCCCATCACACTGTGCCACATTGCAGGTTACCATTCACCAGCTCACCCCTCTGCCAACAACAAATCATCCAAGTCTCAGTCTCCATCCTCACCCCATGTCCCCCATGTCCTACCAGGTCACCCCACAAACAGACCTACAGCCCAATGCCACCACCCAGACACTTGCCTCCTACCTTAGGATCTGGGTACAAAGCAAGCAACAGACAAGATTAAAACCCAGCAGATTATGTTGTTGGTTAAGAAAAATGGGGAACAAAGTTTATGACAGGATTTTGAATACCCTCATTTATTAATCTGTGTTTGTTTGAACAAGCAAGGAGATTGCAACTCTAACAGAGACCACAGAAGCAGAGTTCATTATAAATATGAAGTACACAAGATTGTCAGATATTGATGACTAACACAATACAAATTTGGTTTTAATAAGCACAGTCTTTGTTAGGCTCAAGGTCTAATCAGAGCAGCCGAAATTCCCGCAAAGGTAAAAGAAAACTCCTTTTCCTATGGGTGTTCTTTCCTTCCTTTTTCACAGGCCAGCACACATCTGCACAATCTCTGATTTCATTTTTAAAACAAACACTGATAAAAGCTAATCTTCACGTGAGGAAAATTAATGTGCAGATCACATTTTAACAGGTACAAGGCTTCCAATATTTTTACAACTACAGAAAGGTCACGAATTCCAGATCCAACCCATTCAAAACCCATTCTTGCCTTTTAACCATTCCAGCTACAAAACTAGTTGAGAACAGAGCCCCGTAACGCTGGCTCTGCTTGGGTTACGTCACTCACTGCATCTACAAGATCCTCTCAGCCTCACCACTCGCATACACAGCATTCAGTTTGTTCTCCCAAAGGCTGGCGTGGTCACTCTGCTCACAGACAGTTTGTTGCGATCGATAACACAAGCAGTGCTGACTGCCGGGCCGCACACAGGAGAAAGGGAAATGGGAATACAGATAAAGAGGTGCTGGTTTAGCAGAGGAGCTTTGCCTACAACAGCACTCGCATCCCCAGAGTGCCACCAAACCTTAAATTAGTTGTCGCTTGCTGTGTGCCAGACCCAATAAGCCAACAAGCACTCGGCTCTCCCACAGCCCTGGTGAAATGGCCGGTCCTGGAGCACACGCCAAGGGACAAGGGAACACCAGGAACAACAAGCCAGCTACACACAGAAACAGTTGCTACAAACTCTTTGGCCATTTTCAGCCCTGAAAAACTGTTTTATCGGCAGTATTTCACATGAAAGAGCCCAAAAACAAACTGGGCTCTTCACTTTTCAAACTTTTCATAGAACTGATTAATACCAGAAGGAAAAATTGTGACTTTAAAGCATCCTAAATAATATTACAATTGAATTGTATTACAATGGAAGGATACTAACTTCTCAAACGAGCACAACTGTGAAAGCTAAAATCAGAGTCCAACCAGATTTCCTTTGGGAATGGGTGGTGAGGGAAATGGTCAAACCTTAGATTTAATTAAAAATAACCTTGCCCAGGCTGCAAGGATCCTCCCTTCACCATTATTTCTACCTCTGGCTACTACATGCACCTGACAGAAGGAAGTTCAAAAGCCATCTATGTCGCTAAGAAGGGGCTGAACCAGAAGCCAAACCAACTCCTGGACATTACTTTCTTCATTATGTCAATTCCCTTTGATATTTAATTTCATTATTGGAAGGGGAAAAGGGAAAGGAAGGGAAGTTGGTCCTACAGCAAGGACATCATCCTACATGCTCCCATTAGTACTCATTATTTCTTGCTTCATCCCAGAAAGCCTGGAAGGAAGGAAAAGATAAGCAGGTAGGGAAGGGGGATTTTGCGGGTTGATTCGTTTATTTAAAAAAAAAAACAACATCCCCAGCACTACCCCTACCCACAGGACAACACAAAAAGGACAATTCTCTCCCAAAATGCTTAATTAGGTGAAGTGCTAAAGCATGCCAAGTTGTCTGCAGAACCAACACAGCAGCAGGGTTCCTGACTAAATAGCTGGAGGTTAAGTTCCACTCCAGATAAAATTAAAAAAGGATTTCAAAGCGGCACAAATATTTTCAAAGACAAATGCAGTTTTGCCTACCTAATGACTATTCACAGAAAGAAAAAATGGAATAAAATTGTCAGGCTTTCAAGTTCCTGGCTATTAAACCACTTGGGAAAAAGACAGTGGAATGACTTCAGAAAGAAACTAGTTTAGACCCAGACAGGGGAGCGTTTTGAGGTTGGGCTTCTGCTTTATAGGTGGAGAAGAAACAAGGGATTTTTTCCCCCTGTGTTATCTTGGAGACTGCAAGACAAATACATCAAAGAGGTAAACACATTCATAAAATACTTCCAGCAGGCAAATAATTGCTCTTTCCTCTCATCAAGAAGCAGGTCTGGAATCAGTGCTGCCCTTGTGAGGGGCTAGGTTCAGTGTGTCCCAACACCAAAGTCCAGGGAAATTTTTCATGGCAGCAGGCACACAACAACAGCCTCTGTGAGCACCCCATAACCTCTGTGAGCACCCACAGCTTCCGTGAGCACCCCATAACCCGTGTTAACACCCAAGGCCTCTCTGAGCACCCCATAACCCCTGTGAGCTCCTATGGACTCTGTGAGCACCCCATAACCCCTGTGAGCACCTACAGCCTCTGTGAGCACCCCATAACCTCTGTGAGCACCCACGGCTTTCATGAGCACCCCATAACCCCTATTAACACCCAAGGCCTCTGTGAGCACCTCATAACCCCTGTGAGTACCTATGGACTCTGGGAGCACCCTATAACCCCTGTGAGCAGCCAAAGGCCTCTGTGAGCACCCCATAGCCCCTGTGAGCTCCCCATAGCCTCCGTGAGCTCCCCATAATATCTGTGAGCACCTACGGACTCTGTGAGCACCCCATAACATCTGTGAGCACCTACGGACTCTGTGAGCACCCCATAACATTTGTGAGCACCTACGGACTCCGTGAGCACCCCACATCCCCTGTGAGCACCTACAGACTCCATGAGCACCCCACAACCCCTGTGAGCACCTACGGACTCTGTGAGCACCCCATAACCTCTGTGAGAACCCCATAACCCCTGTTAACACCCAAGGCCTCTGTGAGCACCCCACAACCCCTGTGAGCACCCCACAGCTGGCCACCCCAGCCTTGCCTCTTGGACGGGTGAGCTCCCTGGATGAACCCCAGCCACGCTGCCACAGAAGACAAAGCAGAAAAGAGGTCAGGGAACTTGGAGGTGAAGGTTTTACATACGTCTGAGACTCTTTAGGCCTGAAAGCTGGAGTTGTGGGAGCTCGAACATCGTTCCCTACGCAGGACATCAACCCCAGCCCCCCGCTAGCACATGTCTCGCAGCACCAAACCCACCCTGCAGCATCTGCTTCTCACCCAGCTGCTTGACATCCGCGACGTCCCACTCGCGGGGACAATTAAACACCCACTAAATCCCAAAGAGCGCCATCAACCCCGCGATTCCAGCCGTTCAGGGCTCGGGGAGCGGCCTCTGAGGCCTCCCCGGAGGTCGAGGCTCTCCAGAAGCGCCAGCCCCGCTGCGGGGCGGCCCCGGGGGCGACGGGGCAGGGCGGGACAGGCCCGGGGGGCGGCCGGGGCAGCGGCTCCGCGGGGCGGGCCCGGGGGACGGCAGAGGCTCCCAGGGGCGTCGGGCCCGGCCCGCGGGATCCCCGGCAGCCCGGCGAGGGCGGCCTCGCGCACACAGGTACCTTTGAAGAGGTAATCGTACTCGTCGTCGCGGGTGCCCATGGCGATGGCGGCGCCGAGCCTCTGCCTGCCAGGCCCCGAGCGCGGCCCAGCGGGGAGAGGGGAGTGGGCACCGCCCGCCCGCCAATCAGCGCCCGCCAGAGCCCGCGGGGGCGGGGCAAGCGCCGGGAGCGGCGTAAGAGACCAATAGGAGAGAGCAGCGGCTCTGATAGGCGGGAGATGCGGCCCAATGGAAGAGCGCGCAGAGAGGGAGGGGCGGGGGTTGGCGCCTCAGCCGGGACCCTGCGAAACTGGGCGGGTGAGCGTGTGGGCGTGGCCTGAGGGGGTGGGGCAGCGGAGTCACAGGGTGGGTTGGGCTGGGAGGGATCTCAAAGCGCACCCAGTCCCACCTCTGCCATTGGCAGGGTCACCCCCAACGACTCAGGGGCTCCAAGCCCCATCCAACCTGGCCTCGAACTTCTCCAGGGATAGGGCAGCCACCACTGCTCTGGGCAACCTGGGCCAGGGCGTCCTCACCCTCATCGTGAGGAATTTCTTCCTTTTGTCTGATCTAAATCTTCCCCCTACCAATTTAAAGCCATTCTGCTCTGTCCTGTCACTCCATGTCTTTGTAAAATGTACGTCCCCAGCTTTCCTGGAGCCCTTTTTAGTACTGGAACATGCACAAAGGTCTTCCCAGAGCCTTCTTTCTCCAGGCTGGACAATCCCAGCCTGTCTCGTATGATAAGTGCTCCAGCCCTTGGATCATCTTCACGGGCTCCTCTGGAATTGCTCCAACAGATCCATGTCCTTCCTGTGTGAAAAGGACACATTCAAGGACACTTGGTATTCCCACAAAGGGTCTGCAAATGCACTGCCCCATCAGCACCAGTGACACGTGGCTGGTTTGGGTGACATGACGGCAATTTTCCAGTGCAAAACATACCATGAGCCTGAGAGGACTATGGGGGACGAAGAATGCAGGGATTCCAGGCCCACTCTTCCCTCCACATCACCCCGGAGGAGCAGCAGCCCTCCTGTAGCACCAGGGCATCATCTTCGCTCCCTGCAGCCCAGCCCACGTTCAAAATCTACCCCAGGGCATTTCAGAGCCGCATGGCACTCACAAGGATATCTCTGTCGTACATTGCTTTTCAAAACTCAAGGGACCTATTTCCAGGCATTGAGAGAGGAAAATAAGAAAGTATTTTCCATCCAAACCAATAAAAAACAGCTTTGAGGGTTTTTTACTCCCTCCATGCACACTCACTATACAGTTCAGAACCAATTAAGCTATTTGTAATAAGGAAAATAAGATGTTTTACTTCTGCTGTGCCCATTTTCACCAGAACAAAGTGAAGGAAGCAAAAACCTCGTTTGCAAGACCAGCAAGGAGCCTCCCTCCTCTCCCTCCTTTCACCCAGCCACCCATGGGATGCAGCATTATCAGGTGTGGGAAACTCAGCATGGATTAATTCCCCTTCCTAGGAAATTCCGCATCCATCATGTTCCAGCTTTGCTCCTGCTGATGCTATTTAACTGTTTGTTGATTAGATGCTCAGCATCCCGGGGTGTGCCCATTACTAACAGAGCCTTTTGCTGCGGTCCTGCGGGGATACAAACAGCATCATCGCAAGAGAGTGCAAATGCCTTCCTGCAGATCCTGGTAGCTAAAATGCCCTTCAGCCTGGGAAGGATTAAAATTCCAATGGCCCATGCTGTATGTGAGCATCAAAACTGTAAAGAAAAGGTGAAAAGGTTTACCCCACCCCGCTTCGTCAGCAATTGTTGTCTGAGGAGCAACCAGCTTGACTCATTGCGATGTTGGAGTTAGTATCTTCCCTAGGCTCCCCATTCTAGGCATTTTTGGCTTTCCTTCCCAGATGCTTCCACCACCTGCTATGCCATGGGGATGCCTAGATTGCTCCCCAGCAAGGCAGTGGGATTGCAGTGTGTTTGCAGCATGCTCTGTTTCTTACCATGTTTTCAGAGCCTGGGTCATAAAAAGAATGATTCTCACTGAGCTGGAACTGGATACCAAGTGTCCTTGAATGTGTCCTTTTCACACAGGAAGGACATGGATCTGTTGGAGCGAGTCCAGAGGAGCCCATGAAGATGATCCGAGGGCTGGAGCACCTCCTATATGAGGACAGGCTGAGAGAGTTGCAGTTGCTCAGACTGGAGAAGGCTCCAGGGAGACCTTAGAGTATCTTCCAGTACTGAAAGTGGCTCCAGAGAGGCTGAGGAGGGGTTCTTGATCAGGGAGTGCAGGGATAGGATGAGGTGAAATGGTTTTAAGTTGAAAGAGGAGAGATTGAAATGAGATTTTAGGAAGAAATGTTTCCTTGTGAGGGTGGGGAGCCCTGGCCCATGTTGCCCAGTGCAGTGGTACCTGCCCCATCCCTGGAGGTGTCCAAGTCCAGGTCAGATGGGGCTTGGAGAAACTGGACGCAGTGGGAGGTGTCCTTGATGTTGGAAAGGGGGTGGAACTGGATAGGCTTTAAAGTCTCTTCCAACCCAAACCATTCCATGATTGGGTTGGATGGGATGCCATCCACTGGGACCTGGACAGGCTGGAGAAGTGGGGCTGTGAGAAGCTCATGAGATTCAACAAGGCCAAGTGCAAGGTCCTACATCTGGGTCGGGGCAATCCCCATTTTCACTACAGGATGGGGGATGACGCGATTGAGAGCTGCCCTGCAGAGAAGGACTTGGGGGTGCTGGTTGATGAGAAGCTCGACATGAGCCAGCAACGTGCGTCTGCAGCCCAAAAGACCAACTGTGTCCTAGGCTACATCAAATGAAGCGTGACCAGGGGGCCGAGGGAGGGGATTGTGCCCCTCTTTTCCTCTCTTGTGAGACCTCATCTGGAATATTGTGTCCAGTTCCGGAATCCTCAACATAAGAAGGATGTGGAACTATTGGAACCAGTCCAGAGGAGACTAATAAGATGATCTGAGAGCTGGAGTACCTTCCGTATGAGAACAAGCTGAAACAGTTGGGCTTGTTCAGCCTGAAGAAGAGAAGGCTCCAAGGAGATCTTATAGCGACCTTCCAGTACCTGAAGGGGGGCTAAGAGAAAGCTGAGGAGCTCACAAAGGCTTGCAGTGACAGGATGAGGGGCAATGGGTATAAATTGGAGAGGGGCAGATTTAGACTAGACATAAGGAAGAATTTCTTCACCATGAGAGTGGTGAGGCCCTCGAACAGGTTGCCCAGGGAAGCTGTGGCTGCCCCATCCCTGGAGGTGTTCAAAGCCAGGTTGGATGGGCCATCCCATGGGATGTCCCTGCCCATGGCAGTGGGGTTGCAACTAGATGATCTTTAAGATTCCTTCCAACCCAAACTATTCTATGATTCTACAGTTCTGTGATTCTATGAATAGGTTGCAGGCCACCAAGCTGCAGGCAGCAGTGGTCGTACCAGCCCCAAATATTTTCTTAAACTGTGCTGGGCACACACCCTTAATATCAAGCAGGCCTACGCTCTCTGCTTTTTATACATGATAAAACTTTGCTCAGAATGGTCACCCAAGACACTGTCCATCGTCCAGATGTTTCAGCCTCTCCAGTGCTCCTGAGGATTGGAACTGGCTGATCGTGAATGTCCCTTCCAACCCAAACCATTCTATGATTCTAACAATGCTCTGAGGTAGCCTGCAGGTGCAGTTTGATCTGATTCTTCTACTGAGTCCAAACTCCAAACTAGGGCATGCACCAGCCCATCTCATAGTGATTCTGGTCCCAAAAAGCCTGTCCCACCATTGCCAGACCCTGCAACCTTTAACAGCCTGGCATGAGCTGAGCACGGACCCCCTCACCGCTCAAAGTGTGCCACGCAGAATCACTAGGTTGGAAAGGACCGACTGGAACATCGAGTCCAACCATTCCCATCAATCACTAAACCGTGTCCCTCAGCGCCTCATCCACCCATCTTTTAAACACCTCTAGGGAAGGTGTCTCAACCCCCTCCCTGAGCAGCCTCTGCACTGCCCAGTGACCCTTTCCATGAACTATTTTTTCTTGATGTCCAGCCTGAACCTCCCCTGGCAGAGCTTGAGGCCATTCCCTCTTGTCCTGTCCCCTGTCACTTGGGAGAAGAGCCCAGCTCCCTCCTCTCCACAACCTCCTTTCAGGTAGTTGTAGAGAGCAATGAGGTCTCCCCTCAGCCTCCTCTTCTGCAGGCTAAACACCCCCAGCTCTCTCAGCCGCTCCTCTTGTTCTCCAGCCCCTTCCCCAGCAGCCCTTGTTCTCTCAGTGTGGTTCAGCTGGGAGGACTCGCAGCCCCGCGTTGCCCGTTCAGCTCAGGAGTTGCTGTGGGTCCCTGGCCGGTCTCGTTCGGGTCCCCGTGTCCCACGGGCCGTTGGGCGCTCCCTGTGCCGTTTCTCCCGCTGTCGCCGGAGGGAGCTGCCCACCCTTCCTGGAAATCCTCCTCAAGCCTCGGTACAGCCAGCTGGGAAAAACGGAGCTGGAGGATTCAAGGGGGTCTTCAGATGAAAACAGAGACTCAGGACTAATTTTTCATGGAAACTTGGGGTGCTGGTTGACAGCGACTGAACATGAGCCAGCAGTGGCCCAAGTGGCCAAGAAGGCCAATGGCATCTTGGCTTGTGTCAGAAACGGCGTGGCCAGCAGGCCCAGGGAGGTTCTTCTCCCCCTGTACTCGGCACTGGTGAGACCACTCCTCGAGTGCTGTGTTCATTCTGGGCCCCTCAGCACAAGAAGGATGTTGAGGCTCTGGAGCGAGTCCAGAGAAGAGCAACGAAGCTGGTGAAGGGGCTGGAGAACAAGAGGAGCAGCTGAGAGAGCTGGGGGTGTTTAGCCTGGAGAAGAGGAGGCTGAGGGGAGACCTCATTGCTCTCTACAACTACCTGAAAGGAGGTTGTGGAGAGGAGGGAGCTGGGCTTCCAAGTGACAGGGGACAGGACAAGGGGGAATGGCCACAAGCTCCACCAGGGGAGGGTCAGGCTGGACATTAGGAAAAAATATTTCACAGAAAGGGTCATTGGGCACTGACAGAGGCTGCCCAGGGAGGGGGTTGAGTCACCTTCCCTGGAGGGGTTTAAGGGATGGGTGGATGAGGTGCTGAGGGACGTGGTTTAGTGATTGATGGGAATGGTTGGACTTGATGATCCAGTGGGTCCTTTCCAACTTAGTGATTCTATGACTAGCTCCTTCTGCAGAGGGACTTGGAAGGGCTCCAGTCTGCCACACGCATGAGACCACGGTGCAGAAACATGGAGTGGCATTGGGATTGATGGGACATGGAGATTTGCACGGCTGAATAGTGTGGGACAGAGAAACGAAGAAAGCAGTAGCTGTGGGTCCTGGGTTAGGCAAGATTCTGGACATTTAGCCTTTCCAGGCAGGTATCACCCCCCAGCACCTCCTGTAGATGCTAGGAGCAAACCTGAGATCTGCCTAATACCCCTGGCAATGAATAAATACAGCAAAGCTCATTCCCTGGTCTTTATTTGATGTATAAACCCCACCTCAGTCTGATCACTTTAGCATCCGGACCAAAACGTAGCACTCCAGTATCCACTGGTGCACCCAGGCACACTTTGAGTTAAGCAAATGGAACATTAAAATAGTATTTCTGAATGCAAGAGGGAGCAGACAGATAGCACAGAGCTGGGTATAATGGGCTGTTTGTGCAATCGTGCTTGAGGCTATCATTAACCCCAGTTTTTTTCACAGGGAAGGAGGGCAGACACAGGAGCTGGGGTCGCTTTTAGGTCCATCAGGTATTTATACAGCTGCTCCAGGGCACTGCTATGTCTGTGCTTGTCTCTTCCTTCTGCAATGAGCAATTTTAGCTCCCCTTCCATCATCATCAGCACCTGATCAGACCACCAGCTCTGGTATTAGACCACTTGAGCAAGGGTGGAGTTTAACCCCATCAACATCAAGGCTCCTACTCCATCCTCAGTTCATTTCATGCTGACCTGCATAATCATTCTTGAGAAGCTGCAATAAAGCCTTTTGGAAGTGACTCTGCATGCATTATAAGCAGGAAAAATACTACTGCTTGTCCTGATCAGCTCTGACTTTAATCCATTCAGTTCATTTAGACCTCAGCCTCCGCTCTTGTTCAAGGCACTGGGACGGCAGGGTTTCCAGCCAGCTAGAAGAAGTATCTCCCTGGTGCAAAGGTCTGCATCAGGGAATAAGAAAAGCCAGCTCATCATCACTTGTAAGCTCGCTGCCCCAGGGCCCAATTTCCAGAGAGAAAAAGAAATTTATAAGTCCATAAACTTCAAAGAGACTAAAAGCTGCTGCTGGGGGTTATGGCAGAGATTGATCCAAAAGGTCTGTAAGGACAGCACTGAAAATTGAGGCCAGAAGGAAGCACAGTGCTCAGGTCAAGCTCCCAACAAATGAAGCTGCAGAATCCAGAGTCCTCACATGGCTCCCACACATACCTACTGGTAAAATGTCAGGCAAATAACCCAGGCAGGGCAGTTACAGGCATGTTTTTATTAAAAGACATCTTCAGAAAAGATACTTTAGTAAAAAAAAAAGTTTAAAATACACAGACTACAGTTGCTTTTTTTCCTTCCCAGCATCAACACTTATAAATTACACCACATTGTTATTAACACTGCATTTAAATATGGAAACAAATTAAAAGAGGAAATGCATTGACAAGACCCAACATCCTACAAACAACTATTTACAGCTATTAGCAGCTAGGAGCTCTAGCACAGTAGTCAATATGACTTCAATAGGGCAGGATGCTTGGGAAGCCCCAAGACGGCAGCTTGGTCCACAACAGTTTTTAGGGACCTGTTTTGCCCCCTTCTCCCCAGATGCCGATCCCAAAGGCAGAGGCAGTGCCGTACATCAGGGTGCACACCCAACAAGGCAGTGTGGCTCTTGCCAAGAAACCCTGTTGTCCCATGCCTGCTAGAGCACGTTTTGGGACACACATGCAGGACAGTGCTATTCACTCCACAAAGTGCAGGGAGGCTTTTGGGAGAAGGCAGCCCTCCAGGGGATTTACAGCTGACAGCAGGGCTGGTCCTGCCCGGGGCAGTAACTGCTTCGTACCTGCACTGTCCTAGTGCTCATCCCAGCCACCCCCAGCAACACCATGAGACTCCAGGCAGATCTTAAGACTCAGCTCACCAGGATCTGGCCCCTGTGCGACCAGCTGCAAGATCCCACACCTCATCTCCTGGAGCTTGAAGTGGTTTCCCCTGTTCTCTGCAGACCCCAACACAGCCACAGGGCTTTGAAGCTGTGGAGGCCAGGGACACCAAGTGAGCCTGAGGTTCCCTTCTGCACAGGGTGTCCTTCAGCCTTCCCGCCACGACCATGTTCTCAACTGGCTGAAGTCACCAGAGCAGGGGCTGTGCAGATGGAGCTGCCTGAGGCTCACGGCCCCACAGCTCCAGAACATAAGTCTGGAGGCTGTTGCAGGAAGGTACAGAGGACATCATTGGGGAACAACAGTGAGACAGGACACAGTGAGGCTCTGTATCCAATGCTTGGGTCCAGGGTTGCAGAACACTTCGTGTGGTCTCCTTCCCCCCAGCCCCAGCTCAACAAAACCAGACAGGACAGAAAGCACCAGACAACTTGAACTTGCTGCAGCGGCCTGTGGCAGGGGTTGGAAGACTCATGTGCATGCTCTGAAGGTGGACATCCCTGCTGGTAGCTCCTCGTTTGGGAGCTCCTGTCCAGCTGTTTCAGCAACATGATGTCTTACAGTGAGGAGCTGTGCCGTGCCACTAAAGGGCTGCTAACCAAGAGAAACGCCCCTCGGGGGGCTTCCTGGGGAGGGTGGGTTTGTGTTCTGTAAACACCAAGTGATGGAGCTCAGGTCTGTACTCCACAGAGAAGATCAAGTCTCAAGTGACAGCTTTAGGGCTCTGCTTCCAGTGCTGTGGGTTGGATTTTCATGGTGGTTGACTTCAGCGGGTAATACCTGCCTTTCCATGTTTTCCAGAAGATGCCCTGCTTGCGCTCGTGCCGCTGGCGGGGAATGGAGCGGAAATACTTCCCATTGAGGTTGGCATGGCCACAGGTGCTGAACCACCAGCCACCTACAAGGCAAAAGAGGCAGGCTTAGCCCAGGGCTCATCCAGACCAAAACCAAACCCAGGTTTCTAGGCAGCTGCTGCCCCACTTTCTCTACTTCTCCAGGGCTCCAGAACCTTACAAGACCACCTCACACACACTTGAGGACTCCCATGCACTAGGAAACCTTTACACAGATCCTGTATGACTTCAGGATGGGTCTGCTGCTCTTTCTTGCATGCAAAATCCCATCAGCAGCCCCAACTCAGGCCTGGGACTAGCCTCTGCCTCACTGGAAAGGTTCCCAAGTAAGGTGGCAGCCAGCAAAGCTGTTGGCAGGAGAGATGCTTGGGCCAAAACCCCAATCATGAACCCCTCCTCATTTCAACTTCCCTCCCTGTTCCCTGCATGGCTCAACAACCAGGCTCAAAGGGCTCCAGTCCCACAGGGTCACTGCCCCAACTCACAGCCACCACCAGACAATGGCCTGAAGGGAGGGGAAGAGCTTGCACTGACCTGAGAGGTGTTTGGCACAGTTTGTGTCAGCTTTGAGGTCGTGGTCTTGATCCCGAGTGGAAAAGGGCAGCTGTCTGAAGTCTCCAATGGCATTTTCCAGCTCTCCAGACAGAGGTCCCAGCAGATTGAGCATGTAGGCTGTGCTCTCGCCACCAAGGCTGAAGACAAACTGAACTACCTGGGAATTTCCCTCCCAGTCTTCCAGCTCAATCAGGAGATTGTATCTTCCCTCTTGGACAAGGTGATGCATCTTCTCCAGGCCCAGCCAGAAGTCACCTGAAACAAGACACATTGCGTTGGCTGCAAGGACACAAACATGCTGTGCAAACTAGACATGTGACAGGCTCCAGAGACAAACACAGACAACCCAGGACACAGCAGCATTTGAGTCACCATGTGGCACGTGCCAAAAAAGTCAGGAAGACCAAGGACTCTTGCTCTGCAAGCAGTGTCCTCCCCCTCCTCAGCCCAAGACTCTGCTCTGGCACACAGAGCTCCAGGGGCCAGTAAAGGGGAATAACTTGGACTAAGATACCACCTATCCCACTATAAGGAGACACCATCATCTACCTACCGTGAAGGTCTCCAAAGCCATCCTTGTAGGCATCCCAAAGCCGGTCAAAGTCCACAGAGCCATCTGCACGCCTCTGGATCACTGTCCAGCCACCTTCTGCGGGGAGAAACCACAGTCATTTTGTATTTGCTACTTACAAGACCACTGGGCAAAGTCCTGAAGGACATCTCCACTGCTTTACCTGCAGTCATATCACAATAGACTTTAAAGGGCTGAGACCCTGCAGGCTGCACCTGGAAAACGCCACTGCTTTGCTGCCCAGCCAGGAAGAGCTGTTGGCAATCCTCTGGGATCTCTGCAAGGGAAGGAAACAGCAGTTGAGATGATGGCCACACGTCTCAGTTCCTCAGCAGGTTGCTCTCACCACAGCAGTGGCACTTGCAGCCCTGGCTGCGAGCCCAGCCAGCTGTGTGCAGTGGTGGCTGCGGCTCCAGCCACGTGCTGGAGATGATGGCCTCTGACTCCAGAATCCGTAAACACTGTGACCCCAGATCTTTCCATTTATCCAAATGCAGCTCCATGGGCTTACATCCAAGGCCAGACTGGGGTGACCTATGCTGGAGAGCACAGCTCGCTGGCAAGGAGATACTGAGGAGCTTCCCAGCTCCCTCTGTGCCTGCAGTTTCAGGAGCAGCCCGTTTGGGGTTGGGCAACACAAGGACCAAGCATCCCCACCCTGAGGGCAAAGCAGTCTGGAAGGACCTCAGGGGCAGAAAGACACCCTCAAGTCCTGACACCAGGAAGGTGCCTGAACATCCCTTGCTCCTGGTGAATCCAGCCAGATGTCCTCCTGGGCACCAGGCCACCAACAGGCTTTGGGCCAGGCTAGGGTGACCCTTTTGCCCCAGACACACCGACCAGGGCATGGAAGCAGTGGGTGGACCACAGGGAGCCCCAGCTCATTGCACGAGTGGATTGTGTGGGGTGAGGCCACCCCCCAGCTGCTCCCGTGGCCCCATGCCGGCCAGGATCCCACCTCTCCTTCCACCCCTGTGGGACTTTGCCCAGAGCTGCCAGCAAAGCACCATTTCAACAGGGCTGATAAAAGTCCATCCAGGAACCATCACCAGCAGTGCTCAGAGATGAGGGTGGGGGGGAACCCATTCCAAAACTGGAGTCAAAAGGCCACAGGAGGGTGAGCAGGGATGTCTGCCCTCAGGGTGTCGGCGCAGTCAAGGGGCTCTTTGTCAGCCGGGACAGGTGCCCCCATCACCCCCAGACAAAGGGGGTCTGTTGTCCCCACGTCAGGGCGGGATGGATTCTGGTGGCTCACAGCTGCTGCCCACACAGCCCTGTGATAGATGAGTGGAGAAGCCTGAAGACCAGCCATGGGCTGTGCTGGGGAGCTAGCTGCCCCCCAGTCCCTCTTCGGGGTCCCCCTTGCAGGAGCTGGAACAGCGATGTGGGGCAGCAGCGGGGAGAGAGGCTGTCCTACAGCCACAGGGCTAAACATGGGGCAGAAGGGGGAAAATGGGACCTTTGGGCTGCCCAAAGCAAGAGCAGCCCCCACAGGGCATCACCCCCCACCCCTGTCAAGCACTGATGCTGCATCAGGGTGAAGAGCAGAGCCACAACTAGAGGAAAGGTCAGCACAGGGGGACCCAGGGGATGGCAATGTGACACCTGCCACCACCTTTCGCCCAGTTCCCCTCCCCAGATCCCTGTGAGCTTCCCCCCTCCTTGGGGTGGGCAGCCCCTCTCCCACTGCCCACAGCCATACAGCCCCGCATCCAGCATCCCGCATCCCCCTCAGCACCGCGGGCTGGTGCCACCAAGCCCACCAGTGCACCCAAGGGACAAGCATGTAGTCCCCCCTCAAGCTCGTGCACACACGAATGGAGCAAGTGCTCTGCATGAAGGACCAATACCACACAAAGCCACACAGCACTGCAGGGAGGCCAAGTGCATCCCCCCGTGTTGCCACTTCCCTACAGCCAGGGATGCCAAAGGAGGCTTAGGGGAAGGAAAACCCAGAACACCACCCCACAAAAGCAGCTGGGGCCACCCCAGTTCACAAGCCCAGCAGCAGAGGGGAGCTCGCAGAGCTCCTCACCTCCTCTCACAGTACATCTCCCAGCATCAGCAGGATGGGGCCCAGGCAGATGCTCAGTGGCAGAAGTCAAACCCAACCCTGTCTGGTTTTTCCCTGGGCCCTGGCCACACTCCCTGCACTCGTCTCTTCTGTTTTGCTGCTGCACTGGGGCCTTTGAAGCAGCTGAATGAGATGCAGCTGCTTGAACAGCTTCCACTCAATCTTTTTGTTTGAGGAACACGCTCGTTAGTTCCAGTTCATATTGCACATCCGTATGGCACCAGCAGAACAACAAGACCTCCTGGCTGTTCTGGATGTTTTTCTTTCCCTCCCCCTTTATTGAGCCAAACAAGATGGAAGAATCAACACGGCTGGCTGGAGCTGGAGCTGCCCCAGGCACGGTACCCTATTTACCCAACAGGATCTCCAGGCATGACAGGAGGTCACCAACCTGGGATAAATACCCTTCCTTGCAGACGGCAGGGCATGCCTGGAGCTGTTTGCATCTCCTCACCCTCCCCAACCCAGCCCAATTATTTTGGAGTCCCAGCACCGTGGGGAGAGCGAGTGGGGCTCTGCCTTTCCCCTACTCGGCCAGCTGCCAGAGCGCACAGGCTCTGCCTAAAGACGTGATCCTCTTTCTGCAAGTGATTAAACCTTTCGCTCTCCAGGCTGCTTCAAGCCTTCAACTTTCACATGCTTGGCGCCGTGCCATCTCTTGGCCTGAAAAAACTTGTGCTGGCTGGATGCAAATAAAAGGGGCTTTCTGAAAGGGCTGCTGGTGGAGTTCATTGCTGTTCCCCGTGGCCATGCCGGCACCGCGGCTCTGCTGACAATGGCAAGGGAGCTGCCGGCACAAGCCTTGCCTGCACTTGCCTGCTCTGAAAGCAGCCACAAGCCTCCCCAGGCAGAGGGCACGAGGCTGGCCCACCAGATATTGTTGTGCTTTAAGATTTGCCAGCAAACTCTCTTGACTTGCTAATGTGAGGAAGCCAATTTGTCTTCTGTCAGCGATACCAACAACAGGGATCAGGCAAGAGAACGCAGAGCTCGTGGCTCAGGCAGGTGGAAGGCAGTTGGGATGCCCAGGGGCTCCCATCAGGCACAGTGTGGCACGAGAAAGGGCTGAGCTCTTGCACCTCCAGCCTTGCAGCAACCCCAGGGGCTGTGAGCCCTCCTTGCCTCCCACCATGCTTCAAAGTTTGCTGCACCCAGCACCCACAAGCCAGTGCAGAGCCAACAGCACAGCCTACGTCTGCCACCACTAGGTAGCAAAGACCAAAAACCACCTCCCTGCACCCCACATTCAGCATAACCTGAGAACAGAGCAGGAGGGGACAGGGTTAGTTGGTTGGACTGGGTCAACTTCAAAGGTCCTTTCCAACATAAATGATTCTGTGACTCTACAACACGCTACTGAGGGCAGAGCTGGAGAAAAAATTGGGGGAGAAAGGTTTTGAGACAGTTTACTGGCTCACTAGTGCTGCTCTCACTGAAGGGGAACTCATGTAGCCCTGCTGCAGCCCTATCGAGCTGAGCAACAGGAGGAGTTTGGAGCCCTGCATCCCATCTCTTTCCTCATTCACATCAATTCTCCAGCTCTTTGTTCTGCCCACACTGCTTTCAGGCAAACCAGTGACAGCTCCAGGCTCCCCGTCCAAACTACCATGTGTGTCTCCCCACAGCCCTCCCTGCATTAAGCCTTCAGCAGGATTTCCCTGTGCACCCTCACCCTGCCTGGTTTGTTTGGCTCGCCCTGGATATCCCCAAACAGCTGCGCAGACTGAGCCAGCACCAATTTAGCTGACAACACGACAGCAGCTGCTCCCAGCCAGCAAACCCTGCGGGGACACCAGTTCCTGTCCAGCAGGGAGGGAGGCTGCAGGACACACAGCTGGGGACTCCTGCTCTGCTGCCCTTCACTCTGCAGGAGCTCGTCCAGCCCCCTTGCCAGCAGGGAGGATGCTCATGGCTCTGTCTGGATGCTCCAGATACAGCATCCTCTCACCTGCACTGGTGTGTGTTTCCCAGGGCTGCAAATGCCCGGTGCCTTCACTGCCCGGGTGTTTGCTGCAGCTCAGTACCTTCTGCTAAGGACAGTGCAAACCAAGGCACTTGTCTTTCACGTCTGAACCCTAAATATGAACCAAGGAAGACTAATCAAGCACAAGGATCAAGCACTCCTCTCACAGCCCAGGGCTCCCTCACCCTCCCCTCTGCCAGCAGACAGACTGAGCAGCAGACCCTGCCAGCTGAAGTGAGATCAGGTGAACAAGAGTTAACTCCAAGGAGCAGAAATCCTCCTTTCCTGCCTGCATTTACCCACCTCCACCTGCCAATCCTCTTTGACAAATACAATACGTTCTAGTGGTGTTTGTCCGCTCCCCACTGCATTCTTAATTTCAGACAGAAAAATTCCTCTTAAATCTCTACATTCCTGCTGGCCTAACACTGATCCAGGAGGCAGAGATCCTGCCGGTGCTCCGGATCCCCCCAGCCTGGCCAAACTCCCAAGCTCTGGTTTTGCAAGCAAATCCCACATCCTGACTCAGGACAACTGAGCCTTTTGTTTGCAAACGGTTGCACCGCTGCAGGTTTGCTGTGGTGCGGGCAGGTACTCACTCTGTGTCAGCACAGGCTCCCCACTTGCATTCTGGCTCTGGTTGGTGAGGCTGAGGCTCTTCTGCAGGTTTATCTTCCACTTCGGAGACTGCGTTTTGTTGTCCTTCAGGTGTAAGGGGATCAGTAGATTGACCTAAAAAAAATGCACCAGTCAGGACAGTTTTATCTCAGCTCGTTTTCAATGCTGCTGCTCAGGGAAGCTGATCAGCCAAGGCGCCAGCCACTCCCCTGTGACCAGAGCCGGGGCTGAACTGTCCCAGAAAACTCAAGGAACACCCAAGGCTGGCAAAGCCAGAAGTGATTGTGGTTTTTCATGCCCATGCTAATGAGTTCATTCTGCAGATAAACTCAGAAAGAGCACAGAGAGGCTCTGTTCCCACACACCAATTCTGCTCATTGCTCTGTGCAAACACTGGGGAAGCTCCCAGTGTGAGTTTTTTGCTACCCTTACACCAACACCACAGCTCAAGGACCAGCACCATGGACTTTGTAGGGTCCGCAAAGCCCAGGAGCACTGGCACAGCCAATTCTCCTGTCACCAGAGCACTAGGCTGCTGGGACAGCTCATGCCAAGGTCCACACAGCACTCAGTACCAGGCCGTGGTCCCCCAGCCACAGAGTGGGATGAGAGCTCACCTTGCTCTGCAGGCTTTTAATCTGCAGGTTCTGCTTGTCCAATTTGTACTGCTGCTGCTTGATCTTCTGCAAGAGCTCTTCAATTCGCACGTTCTGTGCATCCATCAGGGACTAGGGGGGAAGAGCCAAGTGAACCTCAGAACTCTGGGGAGATCTGGCTGTGCTGCACATACTGCACAGAGTCAAGTGGGCCAGTTCCCCCATCGCTGGCAAGGCTCATCCCCAGGGATGCTCCTGGTGTCCCCAGGACCATCAGATCCCTCCACTGCTCTCCTGAGGGCAACCCTCACTTGCTGCTCCCAGTGCTCAGAAGTCATGTCCCCCCACCTCTCTGTGCTGCTCCTCCATGTTCTCCCCTCACCCCTTGGGTAACCCCCAGTGCCCAGGTCTCCCCACTGTCTTGGTATCAGGGCAGGTGTGGTTCCCCCTCGCCTCTCGGGTCACTCCCAGTGCCCAGGTCTCCCCCTGCTCCCTTGGGTGGGCTCTAGACCCCCTCACCCCTTGAGTCGCTCCTGGGGTCCAGGTTCCCTCCCTCCTCCTCTGGGTCTCTCCTGGTGCCCAGATCTCCCCCACTTCCCCTGGGTTGTTCCCGGTGCCCGGGGCTCCCCGTGATCCCTCACAGCATGCAAGCAGGCTCACATGCCCCCCGCTCCCCCGGTGGTGTGGGCACGGGTCCCCCCGGTGCCCGGGCAGGTCTGGGTCTCCTCGGGTCACACTTGGTGCCCGG
Organism: Clamator glandarius; assembly: GCA_033459285.1. NCBI lineage: Eukaryota > Metazoa > Chordata > Aves > Cuculiformes > Cuculidae > Clamator > Clamator glandarius. The sequence continues at coordinate 1,063,266 of JAUNZM010000097.1, read as the reverse complement.
GTCCCCCCTCGCTTCCCCATGTCCCCCTGGTGCCTCCCAGCGCCCAGGTTTCCCGCAGCGCCCCTCGATGTTCCAAGCACGGGTCTGGCTCTGCCCTCATCCATTGGATCTTTCCCAGTGCCTGGGTTCGCCGGGTCCCTCCCGGGTCCCCCCTGCTCCCTCGGGTGCCCCCTCCCCGGTGCCCAGGTACCCCCTCGCTCCATCGGCTCTCCCCCGGTGCCTCCATCGCTGCAGGCGCGGGACCCCCGGTACTCGGAGCCCTCTCCGCGCCCCCCCCGGTGCCCTGCTCTCCCCCTGCTCCCCGGGGTCCCCCCGCTCACCTGCAGCGCCCCCAGGTCCCTGGCGCTCTGGTTGCCGCTGGGTCTCGCCTGCAGCGCCAGCCGCACTCTGCCCTCCAGCTGCTCCAGGCGGCCTCGGATCTCGGCTTTGTCGGCCGCCACCTCCTCCAGGCGCTGCCGCAGAGCCTCGGAGAGGTTGAGCAGCTGCCTGCCGCGCCCCTCCAGCTCCCGCACGCTGCTGCGGAGCCGCTCGCCGCGCTCCTGCGCCTCCCTCGCCTGGCGGAGCAGCCGCCCCATCGAGCTGTTGTGAGCGCTCAGCCGGCTGCCCAGCTCCCGCATCTGCCCCTTGGTGCGGTCCACGTGCTCCTTCAGGCCGTGCCCGAGCTGCAGGAGCCCGTGGGCGATCACGTTCACCTCGTCCCACGAGGCGAACTGCGCCCGCCGCTCCTTGCCCGCCGCCGCCCGCCCCGGAGGCGCCGCCGCGGCCGCCGCCGCGCACAGCAGCAGCGCAGCCCCGCACAGCCTCATCGCCGCCTCTGCCGCCTCCTCTGTCGCCCTCGCCGCGCCCCCAGCGCCTTTTATCGCCGCCCGAGAACGGCGGGGAGGGACCCGCACCGGCCCCGCCCGGCCCCGCCGCTTTGTTCGCCCGCCCCGGAGCCTCGCGGCGCGTCCCGGCGCCGTCCCTCGCCTGCAGACCCATCCCCATCCTCGTCCCCATCCATCTTCAACCCCATCCCCGTCCTCATCCCCATCCCCGTCTTCATCCCTTTTCTCTATCCATATCCGCATCCCCACCCTTCTCCCCATCTCCATCTCCATCCACCTCCCCACCCCTATCTCCATCCCTGTCCCCATCCCTTTTCTCTATCCCTGTTTCCATCCCCATCCTTCTCCCCTTCTCCATCTCCAACTCTCCCTGCCCCGAGAGTGCCAAGGATTAATTCCTTCTCCCTCTAAGGCTCCGATCATCCCCTATGAAAAACATGCTTCTTATTCATTCGCGATTGCCTTGGACTCCAGTTACAGCTTTTCCCTCCTGTCCTGCCTTTTTCTGCCAGCTTAAAGGGATTTTCAGTCCCTGTTTTTTCTCTCTGTGAAGGAATTCATGCACCATGATGGAGCCACTTGGCTCCTTCCAGACAGGAGCAGATGGAGCCCTTCTGCTCCCTCTCCGCTGGGGTTTTCCCCCAGACACCCAGGCGCTCAGTCCCCCCTCTGCAAAGCCCATCCTAGACCAGGATCCCATCCAAATCCCCACTTCCCAGCGCTTGCTGGGCCCTGTCCATGTGTCTGGCTGACACTGAGCCACCACGGGGCCAAGGTTGCAGTGGGTGCTCGTGCCGAGCTCACCTCCACCCAGCCTCACGGAAGCCCCCAGCGGTTCTGCTCCCGTACCCCCACTGCCTCTCCCAGTCCTGTGACTGGGCAGGGTCCATCCAGCCCCGGGAGAAGCCTTCGCACCTCCGAAAGCACCAGGCAGCAGGATTCACCCCCCAGCAGTCCCTGTGCCACCTGGGGGTGCAGACAGGGAGGGGGCATGGGAGCTTCCCAAGGGCAGTGGCCATCCAGCGCAGCTTTCCCACCCTGCACAGCTCATCCCTGAGGACTTTTGGTCAAGACTCTGCATTTGAGACTGGCTGTTCCATTTAACTGTGGGTTTGCGGAGCTGCTTTGCAGCTCAGGCTCTCCCGAGGCGCTCAGCCTTGCCGAAGCGATGACGTGCACACCCAGCCCTTCCATCAGCCAAACTCATTTTCCTGTGCCTGAGCCGGCAACTAATACTCAGTGTTTCCCCATCTTTTCCCTTTAGGAGGGATAAATTCCCTGTTGTTGGGATTGAAGCACCTCTTTGCTGTAGGTATTTTTGTGTGCAAAGGTGTGGGAGGCTCCTGCAGGAATAAATTCCAGCGCCTGGTTTCTGGTTCTTCTGGCCCTAGATCAGTTCTTCTGTCTCCAAAGATTTCTTAGGCTGCTTCTCACAGAAAGGGTGGGTGAGAGGCCTCAGCAAGCACCCAGCAGCCACAGCACAGGGAGGAGTCTCACAGGCAGGAGCTGGGGAAAGAGGAATTTGGGATATTTCAGGACAGGATGGCTCAGGAGAGCCCCCAACTTCCCCCTTGCCCCCCCCCCCCCAACCCCTCAACGCTTTCTCATCTATTCCATGGTTAGAAGGAATTTTTAAAATGAGGAAAAAGGAAAAGAAGGGAAAACACCTACAGATAGGAAATATTGCAGGGGAAAAAGAAACTACACTAAAATGCAAATTGTGGTCATTGCTTTTCCCAAATCTTTGAGGTTTGGGGCCCCTCTGCACTCACTCTGCTGCAGCTGTGGAAGTGGAGCCGGGAGGTGTTGGGGGGTGATGGGGATGAGTCGCCCCCCAGAAGAACAACAACATCAGGCTTCTCTGCGGGCTCCAGGGTCCCTGCACCTTGGGGTGCATGGGGCTGGCCCGTGGCCCCTGCCCCCCCAGCTCACACCAAATGTTGCACATCTGTCCCCCCAAGGGACAGATCCCCCGCTGTACCCCCCTCAAGTGCTGGAGGGGCAGCCAAAGGCTCTGCCTGAAATTCCCTGATAGGGTTGTTCCCCCAAAAATGTGAAAATCCGCTTTTCATCTGAGGCCTGCTGGATTTTGGCATTCCAAGAGGGAGCAAGCTGGCAGAAGCCTTGCCCGCAGACCTCGAGGTTCGAGCACCCATCATCCTGTGAGCCCCCTGAACCGGGAAACACCGACCCCCGAGTCACTGGGACAAACAGGGAAACACAAATTCATGTGTTTACAGCTGCTGCGGGTTAACGACGTGAGGCAAAATGAATCCTGCACGCAGCTCCACTCCCTGCCCTTCGTTACCCAACCCTGGAGCTGGTCCTGGGCTGTGCCGGGGTTATGCCGGGTGCCGCAGCAGACGTGTTCCCACTGGTTATTTTCTGCATTCACAGTGTTTGTGCTCAGGCAGGAGTGAGGTAATCTAAGTACCCGAGGCCTGTTGAGAAGCCACATGATTATTCACTTTCCTTTGGCTCTACTTTTCTATTGGGACATCTCCAATTTGCCCTGAGAAATAGGAATTTTGAACGTACACAAATGAAAAGTCCCCTGAGGGGACCAGGCTGTGAATGACCACAGGTCTATGGGAAAGTGCTCCCTGCAGAGCTGGATGCACTCTGGTTTAAATAGCACCCTAGTTTAAATGGCATTCCAGTTTAAATAGGACCCCAGTTTAGATAGCACCCTAGTTTAAATGGCACCCCCATTTCAATGGACTGGCTGGTGGGGACTGATCTCTCAGGGCATTTTTCCATTCCAAGTGAGATCCCTACTCTGTCCTGGATGGAAAAGGGCTGTGGCTGAAATCACCATGGGGTCCCAACTGTTTGACTCGCTCCAGGGCTGGGGAAGGGCTGAGGTTTTCTCCCGGGGGATGAAGGACCTTTTCTCCTGCAAACACAGGAGGAACCCCAGCCCCGCAGGCCCTCTGGACTTTGGGCATGGAGGCCCTCGGAGCTGCCCCTGGGACTCTGCGTGCTTCATCAGGGTTCCCCTGGCTGGGGTCACCCCCAGCGGGGCATCTCCTGGGGAGGCAGATGTGTACTCCAGGGGAAATTGTTTTTGGTGGAGATCTCTCTGTGGGAACAGGGGTCACTCCCATCCCCATCCCTGTCCTTATCCCCATCACCACACCCATTCCCATCACTACACCCATCCTCATCTCCACCCCTCTTCCATGCAATCCTTCCAGCCCTGTCAGCTGGGAAAGCTGACCTAAGCATGCACCACAAGTATCTCCTTATCCCTGTCCCAATCCCTGTTCCCACCCTCATTCTCATCCCCATCCTTGTTCCTATCCTTATCCTTCTCCCCATCCTGATCCCCATTCCCATCCCTATCCCCAGCCCCGTCTCCATCCCATCCCCATTCCCATCCCTATCCCCATCCCCGTCTCCATCCCATCCCCATCCCCATCCTATCCCCATCCTTATCCCTATCCCTATCCCTATCCCTATCCCTATCCCTATCCCTATCCCTATCCCTATCCCTATCCCTATCCCTATCCCTATCCCTATCCCTATCCCTATCCCTATCCCTATCCCTATCCCTATCCCTATCCCTATCCCTATCCCTATCCCTATCCCTATCCCTATCCCTATCCCTATCCCTATCCCTATCCCTATCCCTATCCCTATCCCTATCCCTATCCCCGTTCCCATCCCATCCCATCCCATCCCTATCCCCATCCCCATCCCCATTCCCATCCCTATTCCCATCCCCAATCCTATCCCTACCCCCATCTCTATTCCCATCCCATCCTTTTTCCCATCCCCTTCCCTGCACCCGACCCCATCCTTGTCACTACCCTGTCCCCACCAGCATCCCTGCTATTATCCCTTTCCCTGTCCTCATCCCTATCCTTTTTCCCATCCCCATCGGCGCGTTGGCTGCGAGGGCCGTCTTTGTTCTCCCCCTCTGCCCATCCCTCTCCTTCCCTCGCTGACCCGGGGGTCACTGTGTGAAAGTTCAGCCCGGTCTGAAATCGCCTGGATTCCTGCAGCTGCTCAGCCCCCGGCTGGCGTCACCGGGAGTGCCGGGCGAGACGCCGGCTTACAGGAACGTTGCTCACAGCTTTGCTTTATTGTTGAGAATGGCAAACGCAAGGGAGACTCCAAGGAGTGGGGAACAGGGAACTTGTGAATTTCACCGTCACAACTTGAGGGGTAAAATGAGGTTTTCTAGAGGAATGGGTGATATGATTCAGCGGAGGTTGGAGTCATCCAACAGGGATTTCCTAGTGGCCCCCAGCCGAGCGCAGCCGCACGGCTCACCCGGACACCGCTGGCAGCATTCCCAGCTGGAGTGGGCGCCCCATCCGCCTTGGTCTCTGCTCGGGTATTGTCCTGATAGTGACACCTATCGCACACATGGCCCAGCCCTGCTGCTGAAACAGCTCTGCTTGCTAAAACCCCATACGCTGAGGCTCTTTTCCCCACTTTTCCCAAGCACAAGCTGGACCAGAAACCTCATCCCTCCCTGCCTGGGAGCTTGTTGTCCAATCTGAACCTCCCCTGGTGGCCATTCCCTCTCGTCCTGTCCCCTGTCACTTGGGAGAAGAGCCCAGCTCCCTCCTCTCCACAACCTCCCTTCAGGTAGTTGTAGAGAGCAATGAGGTCTCCCCTCAGCCTCCTCTTCTCCAGGCTGAACACCCCCAGCTCTCTCAGCTGCTCCTCCTGTTCTCCAGCCCCCTCACCAGCTTCGTTGCTCTTCTCTGGACTCGCTCCAGAGCCTCAAAATCCTTCTTGTGGTGAGGGGCCCAGAACTGAACACGGGATTCGAGGTGCGGTCTCACCAGTGCCGAGTACAGGGGGAGAAGAACCTCCCTGGACCTGCTGGCCATGGCGTTTCTGATCCAAGCCAAGATGCCATTGGCCTTCTTGGCCACCTGGGTCACTGCTGGCTCATGCTCAGTTGGCTGTCAACCAACACCCCCAGGTCCTTCTCCTCCAGGCAGCTTTCCAGCCAGATTTCTCCTAGCCTGGAGCTGCTCAGGGTTGTTGTGCTCCAAGTGCAGGACCAGGCACTTGGCCTTGTTAAGCCTCATCCCATTGGTCTCAGCCCAGCGCTCCAGCCTGTTCAGATCCCTTTGGAGCCTCCCGACCCTCTGGCAGATCGACACTTCCACCCAGCTTAGTGTCGTCTGCAAACTTGTTAAGAGTGCACTCGATGCCATCATCCAGGTCATTGATAAAGACATTGAACAGGGCTGGACCCAGCACTGAGCCCTGGGGAACCCCACTTGGAACTGGCCTCCAGCTGGATTTAACTCCATTTCCCACCACTCTCTGGGCCCGGCCGTCCAACCATTTTTCCACCCAGGAGAGTGTGCACCTGTCCAGGCCAGAGGTGACAGTTTCTGAAGCAGAATGCTGTGAGAACAAGAATGCTGTTTTGAGGGATCTGACTGGCTCCTGGCTGGATTGGTTGTACCCCTACCCTTACCACCCCAAGGGGACCAGTGACAGTGGGTGGCACTGGCTGCCTGGTCATTCCCCAGGTCCAAGGATATTCCTTCATCCCCATCAGTAAGTTTGCTTCTGCTCTTGATGGTCCTGCTTCTTGAGCAGAGATGGATTTCCAAGCAGTATGAGTCAGAAACATAGAAAATCAGTTGCAGCCGTCCACCCCCAAGAAGGACCAGTGGCATCTGGAGCTCAGCTGCATCACCTGGGCTCCATTCTCACCCTCTCTGCTCTGAGTTTCCCTGCTGGCATGGGGCAGCTCTGGAGAAGATGCTGAGAGAGCTGGGGGTGTTTAGCGTGGAGAAGAGGAGGCTGAGGGGAGACCTCACTGCTCTCTACAACTACCTGAAAGGAGATTGTAGAGAGGAGGGAGCTGGGCTCTTCTCCCAAGTGACAGGGGACAGGACAAGAGGGAATGGCCTCAAGCTCCACCAGGGGAGGTTCAGGCTGGACATCAGGAAAAAATTTTCATGGAAAGGGCCATTGGGCACTGGCAGAGGCTGCCCAGGGAGGTAGTTGAGTCCCCTTCCCTGGAGGTGTTTAAGGGACGGGTGGACGAGGTGCTGAGGGACATGGGTTAGTGATTGGTGGGAATAGTTGGACTCTATGATCCGGTGGGTCTTTTCCAACCTGGTTATTCTATGATTCTATGATTCTATGCTGGGCTGCAATGTCCCCTACAGGCTCTGGAGGACAGGTGACGTCACAGGCATCCCAGGGCTCCTCTGAGCAGGGAGGATCCCAGGCACCACTAGCCTGGAGCAAGGAAACCCATTTTCACACTTGAAAAGCCAGCGTAAAAGGGTTGAGACACTTCTGGTCCAAGCAGCCTCCCTATTTTCTCAGTGGTGCTGGATGAAGGTTATGCAAGGCTTCGCTCCCCTTTATTCTCCCTGGCATCCCGGGACTCCTCAGGGAACGCCGGGGTTACTGTGCCGAAGGTCACACATGCCAGAAGGCAGGAAACTGGAGCACTTGGTTGAACGTGGGAGGCTTGGCAGCCACAGAAATCCGACCCTTGTTTTTACAGACATCACTAGATTTAAACAACAGGCGTTTTGAATTAGGGGCTCTCGCTCTCTGGGCTCACGGCTCATCGGCTCCTGGTCTCTGGGAGATGAGGCTGCACGTGGCATCTCAGTGCGCTCCCCATCCTGTGCAGGAAGAGCTGGGACCCCAAAACCAGGGCTGGGCTCTGCTGTCCCAGCTGGACTCCAGTGGCATCCCTTTTTTGTCATTAGCCTCTGGCTGGTGACAGAGAGGCTTTGGAAGAGCCTTTGATGAGCACAGGGGTGATGGGGTTTAGATTCACAGAATCATGGAATGATGGAATGGTTTGGGTTGGATGGGACCTTTACAGGTCATCCAGTCCAACAGCCCTGCAGGAGCAGGGACATCTTTCCCAAGATGACCTTGCTCAGAGCCCCACCTAACCTGACCCTGAATGCTTTCAGGGACGGGGCCTCCCCATTTCTCCAGATGTTTTCTGAATAACCTTTCTTTCCCTTCACTGTTTTTGGAAGGAGATGCTCAGAGCCTCTGCGAGAGCTACTGCAGCAAGCATGAGCAGAGCCCGCAGCGAGTGCATCCATGGTCCCTTTGTCATTCCTGGCCTCCTGTTCCCATCTCTGCAATGGGAATGGAGGTGGTTCTGGCACCACTCGACACTTATCAGTTGGCATCTGCTGGCGGCCGTGACCCCCCCATCCTGCTGGCACAAACCCTCACAGGCCACATCTCCTGACGCAGCACAAATAGCTTTTTTTGGCTGCGCCGTGTGATAAAATTCAGGGTCACTTCTGCTGCCCAGGAAGGTTTTTAACCATCCCAGGACATGCAGGATGGGTGGTTGCAGTGGTTCTGGGGGACTCCTTCCCGACACCTTGCTGGGTGAGCGCTGGGTGAGCACTGCTTGGCTGCCTGGGGGAGTTGTTTCCCTCTGTCCCTTCTCCTCGGCGCTGATCAGGTCCCTGTCCCATCAGGATGATTCCCCAGTGAAGGACAGTGTGAGCCAGGCTGGCAGCACTGAGCCGTGGTGATGCTGTGCCAGGTTTGGTTGTTCTGCACCCATGGCAGTGGCAGCCACGTCCACTGAGGGCTCTGCTGTGTCCCTGCCTGTCCTTGCACCCCCAGGGAGCCAGGGCTGCTTCTCCGGCCAGGAAGGAACCCGTAGGAGAGGCCTGGAGCTTCAGACAAGGGTGCTGGGGGTGACATTGCTCATTCAGTCAACACAGGGAAAAGCACATGGGCTTGTGGGCACGGTCCTGAGAACCCAGCCAGCAATCTCTGCAGGTAGGTTGAGACGTGCATCTTCTGCTTCCCAGGACTGGGATGTGACACCAGCCAAAGACCTTCAGGGTCAGGGATGGAGGAGCATCAGGGTCACCACAGGGGATGGGAGAGCACTGGGGGCATGGGAGCAGGAGGCACTGAATCGTCAGGGACACTGCAGGGAGGGGCAGAGGAGCATCAAGGACTTTGCAAGGAAGGCAGAGGAGCTCTGGGAGTACCTCAGGAAGGGCAGAGGACCTTTTGGGATGTCACAAGGGAGGCAGGGGAGTTCTGGGGACACCACAGGGATGCTGGGAAACGTGAAGGAACTGTTAACGTCCAGTTGACAGTGAAGCCAAAGGTGGGCTGCAACCTCTCCCCAGAGCCTTCCTGCTGAGTTTGTGACTAAGGTGATGTGACACTGGGGCTCCCCATCGGACTCTGGTGGCTGGAGCACACAGCCACGCCTCAGAGGACCAGGGGAGGTAGTGGTGACATTTCCCAGTGCACGTTGCCAGATGCATCCCAGCTGTGTCCTCAGCTACGTAACAGGGTGTCCGGGAGTACTTCAGGATGTGTCTAGGAAGTGGAGATATTTCCTCCTGCTGCATGAGGTGACACCAAGAAGGTGAAGGGGAAGGGAAGGGACGGCCCAGGCTCTGCTGGGACGGTGGCCAAAAAGAAGTGAGAAGCCCAAGGCTTTCTCTGCTGTGAACATTTTCCAACAGGATATATATGTAGATCTTAATCTTTAGATAAGGTTTTTCTGGATCATCATGCTCTGACTCTAGATTCTGGCAGATTTTCACCCCTGGCCCCACAGACATGCAGGCACAAGGAGGTGCAAACCCCACTCCTTTCTGTTCACTGCAGTGAAAATATGAAAAGAAGTGCATGAAAATGCCCCAAAACACCAAAGTCCTGGCAGCCCCTTTCCCAGCCACCTCACTGAGGGGGGTCCAGATCCCCAGGGGAGCCAGGAGGTGGGAGCTGGTGTCTCACCCTGGCACTTTCCCCTGCTGTAACAGTGATCTTGACTGCTTCTCGGGTCCCTTGGCTGTAAAATCAGCATTTTGCTACCTGCAGGCAGATCTGAGCTCTCCCAGCTCCCAGCAGCCCCATCCTTGCTGCAGGTCCTGGTTTCCCCAGTGGGAGCTGCCCAGCAGCCAGCACCCACAGGTCCCACGCCTGCAGCATCCTGCACCCAGAAACCAGATCCCACAAGTACCCCACCCAGGGCATCGTGTATCCAGCACCCACAGCTCCTGCGCCTGCAGCATCCTGCACCCAGCTTTGCTCATAGCCTCTAGCAAAGTCCAGAGAAGGAGCATGTAGGCATGAAGTGGTTCTCCTCAGGCCCAGCTGGGACAGAGCATTTTCTGTTTAGTTTGACTGTCTTACAAAAACAAAAGCTGTGGGGTTTTTACAAGGCAGGAACGGATGTTTTGATTCACAGGACTTTGCTCTGTGAATGGTAATAAAGCTGAAGCGAGTCCAAACCTGAATCTTGGAGTCAGATGCTCCAAACACACCATCTCATCTGCCCGGCGCTGAGTGTGTGCCCTCAGACCTGCCCGGGTCTGGCACGTGGTGATCCTCCCACTGCAAGGATAACCAGACACCAGGAGGAATAAAAGTCCTGACACCAAGAACCTGGCTTGAGGGTACCTGAAAATTGTTTCCCTGCTGCAAAGTGCAGAGGAAAGGTAAATTCAGAGCACAAACCAAGAATCATAGAATCATAGAATCACTAGGTTGGAAAGGACCCACTGGGTCGAGTCCAGCCATTCCCATCAATCACTAAACTGTGTCCCTCAGCATCTCATCCACCCATCCTTTAAACCCCTCCAGGGAAGGTGACTCAACCACCTCCCTGGGCAGCCTCTGCCACTGCCCAGTGACCCTTTTCGGGAAAAATATTTTCCTGATGTTCATCCTGGACCTCCCTGGTGGAGTTTGAGGCCATTTCCTCTCGTTCTGTCCCTGTCACTTGGGAGAAGAACACAGCTCCCTCCTCTCCACAACCTCCTTTAAGGTAGTTGTAGAGAGCAATGAGGTCTCCCCTCAGCCTCCTCTTCTCCAGGCTAAACACCCCCAGCTCTCTCAGCTGCTCCTCTTGTTCTCCAGCCCCCTCACCAGCTTCGTTGCTCTTCTCTGGACTCGCTCCAGAGCCTCAACATCCCTCTTGTGGTGAGGGGCCCAGAACTGAACCCAGGATTCGAGGTGCGGTCTCACTAGTGCCAAGTACAGAGGGAGAGGAACCTCCCTGGACCTGCTGGCCATGGCGTTTCTGATCCAAGCCAAGATGCCATTGGCCTTCTTGGCCACCTGGGTCACGGCAGGCTCATGATCAACCAACACCCCCAGGTCCTTCTCCTCCAGGCATCTTTCCAGCCAGACTTCTAGTCTGGAGCTGCTCAGGGTTGTTGTGCCCCAAGTGCAGGACCCGGCATTTGGCCGTGTTAAACCTCATCCCATTGGTCTCAGCCCAGCGCTCCAGCCTGTTCAGATCCCTTTCGAGCCTCCCGACCCTCCAGCAGATCCACACTTTCACCCAGCTTAGTGTTATCCGCAAACTTGCTAAGTGTGCAATCCATTTTTTGGGGGTGAGGGAGTTCTCCCACCCCCAAAAAAGGAATGTCAGCAGTGAAATTCTGCTGACTCTCACGGAGATGCTCACAGCTGCTCATCACACTTTATGGAGAACATCCCCGGGGCTTTGGTGAGTTCTGGCCGTGCACCCATGGGGTTGTGCCGCTGCCTCACTCACCCAAACCCAAAGCCACCATGGTCTGTAAATACTTGCAAGTCCCTGCTTGGAGGTCATTGGGATGATTTTGGGGGATGTAAACAGGAAAACCAGGTGGGAGGAACCCTGTCCTCCCAGCTCCTGCCCAGGAATGGTTTCATCCTATCTCCCAAACCCGCCTGACACCCCGGGCTGGTGCAAGGGATGGAGCCGTGCCTAGCTCTGCAGGTCCTTTACCCTTGGACTTCAGTACGTGGTGCAAAAATAGCTGTCAAAAAGGGGAGAGGTGACCTTTGCCATTTGAATAACTGTTTGCTCTGTCAGCGCAAGCACAGCATGTCTGGGGATTTTGTGGAAGGTTCCAGGGGCTCGGAGCCAGGACCAGACAATTCTCACCCTCTCCGGTGACAGCCGTGAAACACACAGGGAATGTGGCCTCCTAATCCCTGTGCACAGAGGTGTCTGGGAGAGGAGATGCCAGGAGGTGCCTTCCAGGGAATGCGAGTGGAGACTCCCCGTGTGTGTCTGCATGCCAGAAATGCTCCTCTGTTTGGGAGCCCCACCAGGGGACAGGAAGGGGGAAGCTGTGGAGAAGGGATGGGGTGGGATGGGATGGGATGGGATGGGAGGAGAGGAGAGGGGAGGGAAGAGGTATGCTGCAGAAATGGGAAGGGAAGGGAAGGGAAGGGAAGGGAAGGGAAGGGAAGGGAAGGGAAGGGAAGGGAAGGGAAGGGAAGGGAAGGGAAGGGAAGGGAAGGGAAGGGAAGGGAAGGGAAGGGAAGGGAAGGGAAGGGAAGGGAAGGGAAGGGAAGGGAAGGGAAGGGAAGGGAAGGGAAGGGAAGGGAAGGGAAGGGAAGGGAAGGGAAGGGAAGGGAAGGGAAGGGAAGGGAAGGGAAGGGAAGGGAAGGGAAGGGAAGGGAAGGGAAGGGAAGGGAAGGGAAGGGAAGGGAAGGGAAGGGAAGGGAAGGGAAGGGAAGGGAAGGGAAGGGAAGGGAAGGGAAGGGAAGGGAAGGGAAGGGAAGGGAAGGGAAGGGAAGGGAAGGGAAGGGAAGGGAAGGGAAGGGAAGGGAAGGGAGAGGCGGAAGGGAAGGGAGAGGCGGAAGGGAAGGGGGAAGCTGTGGAGGAGGGATGGGGTGGGATGGGATGGGATGGGAAGATGGAGGCAGCAGGCATAGGATGGAAAAGGGGAGGCTGCAGTGGTGGGAATGGACACAGAAATGTCTTAAGCCATTTGGGGTTTAGCCAAATCCTCGCATCATGCTGATCTTTTGAATGCACTAAAGCAAAAGTTGAAAAATTAGGCTCAAGCAAGGTGTCAACCTCTTCTGCCACAGGCAGGGCAAACAGGGCTCCCAGGGGAGCTGAGAGGCCACCCGGGGGCCTGGACAGTGAGGAACGAGGTGGTGGCCGAGCTCAGAGCCCCCAGGCGCGATGGGGACACTGAGGCACTGCTGAGCCTATGGGTTGAGACCCAGGAACGGCCGGAGCGCTGCCCGCGAGTAACCCAGCCTGCACCTGCCGGCGTGACCTTTCGGCCCCGCTTGGCAAACCCAGCCCAGAGGATGAAATTAGAAGCAATTAAAAATTAAGCTTGGCTCGGGCTCAGATCAAACTTTCTACCAATTTTAGCCTCTTGTTGCTTTGGAGACAGCATGCACTGGAGTTCAACTGGTGATGCAACACAGAGAGAGGATTTCTGCCTGCATGGGGCTCTTCGGGCCAGGAATAGACACAAAGGTGGCCGGTGGCTGGAGTGGGATGAGCCCAAAGTACACTAGGCAGGTCCTGAAGTACAGAATATCTTACTTGAAAACTGGCAGCTTTGTTTCTGCTTCTCAGTTACTTTTGCTCAATTAATGATTTTCATTTTTCCATAGGAGAAAAGGAGCATTGGGGACCAAGGAGAAAAACAAGACACAGCATAACCCTTATAGCAAAGACCGTCAAGAGCTGAGGTCCTGCAGAGGCAGAGTGACGCAGCGCAGGGGTGTGCTGGGGGCTGGTGCAGTGGAATGGGTTCGCTGGCCAGCGTGTCACCCTGGCAGCACCCGAAGAGCTTCCACGGCCTCTTTGGCCATGGCAGGTGCTGACTCATGGACGGCACAGCTCGATAGAGAGCAACCAGACTCAAGGTCTGGAGCAAGGGCAGCAGTGGGCAGCGGTGCTGAGCCACCGCACCACCCACCCTTGCCTCCCCCAGGAGAGCAACCGGGCAGCAATAGCCCCTGGGCAGCACTCATGGGTGCCAGTTTGCAGCAGCCTAGCACGAGCCCATCACCACCCTTGCCTGGCCACAGCGAAGAAAGCAACCTCCCTCCTAAAGGCATTCATAGAATCATAGAATCACTAGGTTGGAAAAGACCCACCGGATCATTGAGTCCAACTATTCCAATCAATCAATAAACCATGTCCCTCAGCACCTCATCCACCCATTCCTTAAACCCCTCCAGGGAAGGTGACTCAAACCCCTCCCTGGGCAGCCTCTGCCAGTGCCCAATGACCCTTTCTATGAAATTTTTTTCCTGATGTTCGGCCTGAACCTACCCTGGCAGAGCTTGAGGCCATTCCCTCTCATCCTGTCCCCTGTCACTTGGAAGAAGAGCCCAGCTCCCTCCTCTCTACAACCCTCTTTCAGGTAGTTGTAGAGAGCAATAAGGTCTCTCTTCAGCCTCCTCTTCTCCAGGCTGAACAACCCCAGCTCTCTCAGCTGCTCCTCTTGTTCTCCAGCCCCTTCACCAGCTTCGTTGCTCTTCTTTGGACTCGCTCCAGAGCCTCAACATCCTTCTTGTGGAGAGGGGCCCAGAACTGAACACAGGATTCAAGGTGCAGTCTCACCAGTGCCAAGTTCTGATCCAAACCAAGCTGCCATTGGCCTTCTTGGCCACCTGGGTCACTGCTGGCTTATGATCAACCAACACCCCCAGGTCCTTCTCCTCCAGGCAGCTTTCCAGCCAGGCTTCTCCTAGTCTGTAGCTGCTCAGGGTTGTTGTGCCCCAAGTGCAGGACCCGGCATTTGGCCTTGTTAAACTTCATGCCCCTTCGACGGGGCTCTGCCACCACCCTGCAGACTGATCTCAGGGTGACCTGATCCTGTTGGCAGACGCAGACCCTCTGTCTGGGTGTCACACTGCGGTCACAGCCCCAACTACACAAGCCACTGCCCGTCTGTCACCCAAGGGACGGTGCAGATGGAGAGGGATTGAGCCCCAGCCACCCGTGCCAGCAGGGCATTGATGCAGAGGAGCAGGAGATTCCAGGCTTTGCAAAGCCCATGAAGGTTTCACTGTCCTCTCTGGTTTCACACAGGAGTTTGGAGAAGGCAAGATACCACAGTGATGGGCAGTTGTCTAAAAGCTGGTGACAGGAGGTGGGCTTGGGGCACACAGCCTGGCTGGGACACAGCCCACAGGTGCCTGCGGTGGGGACGGGTGCACGTGGCTGTCTGCTCGGTGGGTGTCTGAGCTGTGATTCCTCGGGCCCAAAGTCTGCATGGGGCTGAGCTGAGCAGCGTCCTTGCCAGCGGCGCCTGCACCAACCGGGACACCCTGATGTGCAGCAAGCGCCTGGAGTCTCAGACACGGCTCCAGCACGCCAGACGGCTCCTGGGGAGCTGAATGCCACCCCTCATTTCCATTACCTTGACAACCTCCCCCAGAACTGACCAAACGGATCATGCAGGGCTGTCAGAGCTCCCTAATTAACACAGTTATTATTAGCAGCGTCAGGACAGGTTTGCAAAAGGCAAGTTTGGAGTCCTTCTGCTCAATGGCAGGGAGGCAAGGAGATGGTGGGACCATCCCACACGACCAGGATGTCCTCTGTGTCGTTCAGGGAGAGTCCTGTTCATGCCTGGGTACGGGATGGGTTGGGTGGGCTGAGCAGGTACCAGCGCTGGCACAGGAGCCTTTGGATGGGGATGAAGGGTGAAATATTGTCCCCGTCTTCACCCATGGACCCAGAAGCCACTCTTGGCTCACACTCTGGCAAACTCCAAAGAAACTGAGAACTGGGCTGAGAACAGGCTGAGTGGCTGAGGGAGCTGGGGGTGTTTAGCCTGGAGAAGAGAAGGCTGAGGGGAGACCTCATTGCTCTCTATAACTACCTGAAAGGAGGTTGTGGAGAGGAGGGAGCTGGGTGCTTCTCCCAAGTGACAGGGGACAGGACGAGAGGGAATGGCCTCAAGCTCTGCCAGGGTAGGTTCAGGCCGAACATCAGGAAAAAAAATTTCATAGAAAGGGTCATTGGGCAGTGGCAGAGGCTGCCCAGGTACGGGTTTGAGTCACCTTCCCTGGAGGGGTTTGGAGGACGGGTGGATGAGGTGCTGAGGGACATGGTTCAGTAATTGATGAGAATGGTTGGACTCGATGATCCGGTGGGTCTTTTCCAACCTAGTTGTGATTCTATGATTCTTTATTTTACTGTTGGACTTGATGATCTCAAAGGTCTTTTCCAACCTAGGGATTCTATGATTCATTATTCAGGCCGAGACTCCTGGTGACCCCAACATCTGGATGTTCAGGGGGGAGAAAAGCAAGAGGGTTCTGCTGTGTGGAGGAAAGTGTGCCGGCCGTGCTACAGTGCTGCCTCTTCTCTAACCCCCAGGGAAGCTCTAGCGAGTCAGTGGCTCCGCAGCCGCTTTGCTGTATGTAGGGCATCCTCGGGGCGCCCGCAGCAGCTTGTTCGTCGCCAGAGCTCCTGCCGCTTCTATTCCCCATTGAGCACTTGGAGAGGTGCCTAATTCATCCTTTCAGAACAGAGATAAGATGGATTAAAGCCTGCTGAACGCTTGCCAAAAGAATTGCCATTAGGCCCTGGAGAGCTTAATCTCCACCAGACTAAAAGCAGACAGGCTGCGCCGCAGCTAGTCCTGTCTGCCAGGGGATAAACACCCACTGCAGGATTTCAGGGAAACCTTTGGAGGCTACAAAACATATCCTGAAGTGTACGTGCTGTTCAAGCACCCAAGGCTAGGTGTCGAGCCCAAAGCTCCCTCCAGCCCCCAGGGGTGACGTAGCTGAGAATGATGCAAAGGACCATGCTGGCTGCTAGAGTTCCAGACACCTCCGTGCCTTGATTGCCCCTTTCCATCAGTTCATCTCCAAGGCTCCTCCATCCCAGCGGCACTGTCTCCTGCAGATTAGGTCTCCAAAGCTGCCCTTGCCTGCATGCTTCTCAACTGACTCACATTTGTTATTTCCTGCCTCTATCTCTGATTTCCTTCGCTGTCCTCATACTACCCCTCCCCAAGGTCCAGCTCCTCTCCAGGTATCCCTGACCCCATTGCTGCTTGGGGACCGGCTCATTCCCCAGCCTCTGGGCTGATTTTGGAGGATGGTGATGTCTTTTCCCATGGAGCCGGAGCCCTGGTGGAGAAAATTGCTCCTTCTCTCTGCTGATGGTGATGGACAACCCCAAATCCACTCCAGGCACAGCCTGGGACCCTGCTCACAGACACCTTCATGGCCACTCTGGGACCGGGGTTGGTGCTGTGCCCAGTGTCACCGCCAGCCTGGGGAAGGCAGCACCACACTGGTGGCTCAGCCTTGCCCAGGAAGACGTGGTGAGACCAGCCTGGGGTTTCAGATCTCTTTGAAAAGCTGGGCCAGGCAAGTTGGTGTTTGCATTCTAGACAAATACTCGCAGTGAGCAGCAAATTGTGTGCCAAATGTTGGGCACCACATGGAAACAGGCTCCACTGGCTTCACACCACAGAATCCACCTCTCCAGATCTGGGTGAGAGGGAACGGTCCCTGTCAACTGCATCCCGATGGAGAACTCCAGCTGTCTGGCCGTCCCACAAAGGGGATTTTATAATTCATTTTTCTGCTGGACACTAGGAAGGGTAAGGGCACTGGAAGCACCCTGAGGCAGCTCTGGAGGGATAGAGCTCATCGCACCTCTGCCCTGGAAGATGCTGACACCACTGATGTCATCTCCTTCTGGCTTTTGTGACGGAGAGGGGTCTTGCTAGCATCCCTAGAGAGGGGTCATCACCAGCATCATGTGGGTAAGTCAGGCTCTGTTAATGATCAGTCACTAAAACCTCCAGCCTCCAGCCCTCTCCTCAAGTGCCTCGGGACACTCCTCATCCTCAGCACCTTTCTTGCAGGCAATGAACTCTCCATCTTCACAGCTGTATCCCCCCAGCTCTCCCACACTGTCCCCTCCCCTTCCTTGCCTGTTCCTGCCCTTGTGTCCCACCAACCCAGCAGCTCCCACTGGCCAGGGGAATGGACGGAGGCTGGGCACCGCTCTCCACTGGTATGACACAACCCAGGCTCTGCTGGCGGTGACACGCTGTCCCAGCCAGGCAAACACAGCTCAGAGCCTTGTGCTGTGTTGCGACAGCCTGCACGGCCCCTGTGCTACCAGCCAGGGACAGCCCATGCCCTTGTCCGGCAGCAGCCAGAGCTCCTCTGGTGCAAGAGCCATCCTGGCACCCCCTGGGCCACTTGCTTGTAGGGCTGGGGCAACCACCAAGAAGGGCAAGGGAGGGCTCAGCTCTCCCTGTTTTTGTGACACAGCCAAAGATGCAAAGGATAGGGATAGGAATGGTTGGACTCGATGATCCGGTGGGTCTCTTCTATGATTCTATGACTCCCATCCCAAACTGTCCACATCCCCATCAGTGTGGCAGGAGCCCCATGCTGAGCCCTGCTGGGATTTCATGGGGTCTCTGCGTCCTTGCCTGGCTCGGGCCCCACTCTGTCCTGTCCCCTCTCTGACCCATATGGCAGAGCAGGGGTGTTGGGGACATGGGGGGACATCAGCTCTGGCCCCCAAGGGCATTTCAGTGCTGCCCGTGCACCCTCTGGGGACACGGCAGGCACGTGAGAAAGGGCTGAGGCCAAAGTGAAGCTGCAGGTTCCATCTGGTGCTGGGCACTGAGACTCTTCTTGCTGCCAGGATGAGCAGGGGCACCACGCAATCCTGAGCAGGAGTTGAGGGCACTGGCTGCCCCCAGAGTGGTGACACAGGGACCAGCACAGCCAGAGCTACCACTGCCCACAGACCAGCACAGCCAGAGCCACCACTGCAGCCAAGCCGGAGAGGGCAGAAGCACCATGACGCGATGCCGGGGTGAAGGAGGAGGCAGTGAGTGACGACGGGCAGATGTAGGTGAGAGTTAAGCTGTGCTGGGAAAGCTGAGCCTTACCCACGCTCTCTTGATGTAATATTTGCAGGAGCAGCATGTTCCAGCAGTGCCATAAACACGGGGAAGGAGTAAACTTGCCTTTATCTGCCTGCAGGGCCTTGGGACTGGCTAAATTAGGAAAGAAAGAAAAACCCAGTGACCCCACAGGGTTTGTTTTCAAACTGAGCTGAAAATAGAGCAGAAGCCAGGAGGGTCAAGATTCAGCCCAGTCAGTGCCAGGTGGGAAGTGGGACACCTGGCCCAGTCCCAGTGCCACCCCGAGCCCGCTGGGGACCCTCTCCCTGCCCTAGAGGCAGCCTCTCCCTGTGGACACATGCCCAGGGCAGAGTCCCTGGTCACAGTGGTGATGGTGGCTTCTGCATCACCATCCTCCCAAGGGTGGCAAAGGATGCTTAACCGGGCTTGGAGGGCTCTGGCATGGAAACAATGAGGTTCCCTGTGAGCCAGGACCCTGCCTATCCTGCTGCACTTCCCATCTGGGCAACCTGCCCAGAGCTGTGTCTCCTCTCCTGGGTCCCTCAAAGCCCCTTGCTATCCTGGTCCTCCAGCAAGGGCCTGCATGTTCCTGCGTCATGAGTAGCGCAGGCAATACAATCCCTGTGTCATTGATCTGGTCCTAACTTAGCCACGAGCTGTCCCTCGCCCGGGCACAAGCAGGACCCTAAACCTCCAAATTTCAGCCCAGCACCTGGCATCTCCTGAGCTTGGACTTGGCATCAGCTCACTCAAAATGAGCATTTCTGGGTCATTGCGCTCACAGAAAAAGCTGATATTGCTGAAACTGAGGTTCTCTCTCAAGGATGAAAAGTTTTCACCCAGATTTACCTGTCCACTCAGCAGGCTACCACCCCCTTCTCACTCCTTCTCCCCCAAATCTGGGAAGTTTTCTGGTACCGCCAACAGCCACGACCAATGTATTGCTACTCATCACCAACCCCTCACCACCAATTGCCATCCATCCGCAAGCCATCTGGCATCCTGTCCTACCCATCATCACCATAACCAACCCATCACCATCAATCACCAACCCGTCACCATCCATCACCACCATCACCATCACCAATCCATTACCAACCCATCACCACCCATCACCACTATCACCAACACATTATCATACACCACCAACCCTTCACTATCCATCACCACTAACCCATCACCACCATCATGAATACATCACCATCCACCACCAATCCATCTCCACTCATCGCCACTAACCCATCACCACCCATCACCAACACATTATCATCCACCACCAACACATCAGCATCCATAACCACCCATCACCATTCATCACCATCAACCCACCACCACCATCATCAATCCATGACCAACCCATCACCACCTATCACCACCAACCCTTCACCATCTATCACCACCAACCCTTCACCATCCATCACCACCAACCCATCATCATCCATCACCACCAATCCATCAGCATCCATCGCTGACCCATCACCACCCACCACTCCATTTCTAACCCACGACCACCTCCTGCCAAAGAATGCCACTCACCCTCCCTGGGGACCAGACCCATCTCCTGGCAGTGATGGGAGTCTGTACTCAGATCCTGCACAGTGCTATGCGGGTGGCTTTGGGGACAGTGCCTGTTGGTGAGGGTGAAGCGCTGGTGTCAGTGTGATGTGGGGGAGCCCTGCCAACCAAAACGGTATTTTGGGCTCCCAGATCACAGCTCATGTTATGAAAATCATAAATTATTTATTGCGGCAGGGAAATGAAAGGTTGCGTGATGCTGCCTGCACAGACCCGCAGTTAATCTCTGAGCTCTGCCTGCTTAAAGCAGGTCTCACATTTATATTTCATGAACGCATGCTTCAGAAGCACAGTTTTTACAGTGAAAAGAAGAAATAATTCACGCTCCGCACACAGAGCCCACGCAAGCAGCGCATGGCCCCAAGCATCCTTCTCCACCCCAGCCAGACCCCGATGCTACTGCGAGAAATCCTGCTGAGGTGCTGAATCCTGCCTTCTCCTAATGTTTAGGACAATCCCTTAGGGCTTGTCCTAATCTTTGGAGGCAGCTGTGCCAACAGGCGGGTTGGCACAAGCCAGCTCTGTTGAGGAGGATGCTGGGAGCCTGGAATGCAGAAACTCCATGGAGGTTGTCTCAGCCTGTAAAGCTCATCTGGTCCTGAGCCCCAGCTGCTGGCCCTTCAGAGAAAATATACATCGCACCTTATTAAGATGTTGGGGTTCAGGCCAGGCACCCACCCAAGACGTGATGCACTGGGGCGGGGGGGGGGGGCACTCACACAGCACCCAGTGGTCTGGGAACAACCTGCAAAGGCCTGTCCTGAAGAAGCACCTCCTTCAGTGGTGTGGGCACCCACCAGCTCCTGGGCTGGCCTGGGATCTTTCCCACCACACTGTGAGGTGGTTTGGGGTCTCTGGGTGCCTGCGTGGGTTTGTGCCCCAGCCTGCTGCAAGCAGAGAGTTCTCCTCACTAGCACCCAGGCTGTCTCCTGGAGGCAGTTGTCAGCTCAGGTTCAGATCTCCTGTTGCCTGCTCCGAGGAAAATGTCTGCTTGTTTATTCTTGCCTGAATCCTTTAATTAACCTGAATTAAAACACCATTCAAACTGACAGTGTCTGGCTCCCTTTGTGCTCCCTCGCAGCAAGGATGTTCCTTACAATCTCCGCCTGTGCAAGGAGATTACAGCAAAACTCCCACACGGCTGAGGTCTGGGGGTGCTCCACTAGCAGGGCACACGATCACGGGGCAAGGCTGCGATAACGGTGAAGAGTCCATTCCCATGCAGCTCACTGGAATCACAGAATTGCTCAGATGGAAAAGACCATTGAGATCAAGCCCAATGATACCCGTCCACTACTGAACCATATCCGTAAGCACCTCATCTACCTATCTTTTAAACCCCTCCAAGGATGGAGACTCCACCACCTCTCTGGGAGCCTCTGCCTGTGCCTGAGAACCCTGTCAGTGAAGAATTTTTTTCCTGATGTTCAATCTGAACCTGCCCTGGTACAACTTGAGGCTGTTTCCTTTTGTCCCATCACCTTTCACTTGGGGGAAGAGACCAACACCCATCTCACCACAACCTCCTTCCAGGCATCTGTAGACAGTGATAAGGTCTCCCTGCAGCCTCCTTTTCTCCAGGCTAAACAACTCCAGTCCCCTCAGCCACCTCTCATAATACTTGTTCTCCAATCCCTTCTCCAGCACCATTGACTTTCTCTGGATGTGCTCCAGCCCCTGGGGCAGGGCAGTGGCTGCTGTTTATAAAGTTTGGATGGGACCCATCAAAAAGCTCCTTTCCTGGAGGAGACACAACCCCTGTGATGGGCCAGGAGAGCCGCGGGCTGTCTCCATCCTTGTCTGGGATTTCCAAGCCTGGTTGCACAATGCTGTAGCCATCCGGACCTGGGGCTGGGGCATAGGACATCC
Source organism: Clamator glandarius (assembly GCA_033459285.1). Lineage (NCBI taxonomy): Eukaryota > Metazoa > Chordata > Aves > Cuculiformes > Cuculidae > Clamator > Clamator glandarius. The sequence continues at coordinate 1,041,377 of JAUNZM010000097.1, read as the reverse complement.
CTGCTCTGATGGGCTGGGATGTCCTATGGCTATCGGGCTCATGGGGCTGTGACAAACCCTTCCCTTTCTCACCACTCACCACCCCCTGGCTCAGATGCAGCTTTTCCTAGAGGCGAGTGGAAATGCATTGAAATATTCATCAAACAAAGGGAGATGATGAGCATGGACACTTGCTTTGAGCTTTTTGCCCTGATCAGTGACCACTGGTGGAAGGCTCTGATTCTGCTGAGGGGAGACCTCACCACTGGCTGCAACTGTGGGAAAAGAGGTTGTAGTGAGGTGGGTGTTGGCCTCTTCTCCCAAGTGAAAGGTGATGGGACAGGAGGGAATAGCCTCAAGCTGCACCAGAGCAGGTTGGATATTAGGAAAACCTTTTTCACCAAAACAGTTCTCAAGCACTGGCAGAGGCTCCCAGGGACATGTTTGAGTCCCCATCCCTGGAGAGATTTAAAAGATGGGAAATGATGTGCTCAGAGATCTGGTTTAATAGTGTACAGGTACAGTTGGACTTGATGATCTCAAAGGTCTTTTCCAACCTAGTGATTCTATGGTTCTACAATCATGCAAAGGTTGTGTAGCTCTAAACCCCCACACCTCTCTCCCCTCCCCCCAGCCCAGGGGTAGTGCTAAGGGCTGTTAATATGAGTCCCTCTGCCCCATGTCAGGGGTTTCCATCAGAAGCAAAAGAAGTGAAATGTAAAGCACAGCCTGAATTCCACCCCTCCTTCCCAGGTTTTGTCCCAGCATGGCTCATCGTGCAGCTGGGTGCTCCCCATCCCATGTCTGCACAACACACCTCGGCGGCTGCAGGGATGGACAAAATGATGCTGCTGAAGCTTTTACTGAGCAGAAATCATAGAAACATAAAACCATGAGCAGGGACACCTCCCACTGGATCCAGTTGCTCAAAGCCCCATCCAGTCTGGCCTTGAACCTCTCCAGGGATGGGGCAGCCACCACTGCTCTGGGCAACCTGGGCCAGGGCCTCCTCACCCCCACAACAAAACATTTCTTCCTAAGATCTCATCTCAGTCTTCCCTCTTTCAGCTTAAAAACATTCCCCGCCTTCTTGTCCCTGCACTCCCTCATCAAGACCCCCTCCCCAGCTTTCCTGGAGCCCCTTTCAGAACTGGAAGCTGCTCTAAGGTCTCCTTGAAGCCTTTTCTTCTCTAGGCTGCACAATCCCAACTCTCTCAGCCTGTCCTTGTACGGGAGGTGCTCCAGCCCTTGGAACACCCCTGTGGCCTCCTCTGGACTCACTCCAACAGCTCCACGTCCTTCCCAAGCTGAGGACTCAAGAGGGGAAAGGTCAGCCAGAGCCAGATTTTAAATCTAATTTATACCTTGACTTTAGCACAAGGTGTGATCCTTGTCAATGAGCCTCAGTGTGTCTGGCTGTATTCAGTCATAGCTGCATGGGGAGAAAATCCATTTGTCAGTGTTTTTCCATCACTCTGTTCCAATGCCTTGGGTACCCAATACAGTTTCTGTGCTGTGTGTTCTCACTCGTTCAACGAATAATCAATTTAACTGCCATATGCATTGCTCATGGAGAGAGACACTGCTTCTTGTTAAAGGTGTGAAAATCAGTCATGTGTTAAATTAGCTTAGCCCTTTGCTAAGTCAGATGGGAATTGCTTTCAAAGCAATACAACCCGCCTGGATTCCCAAGAGCTCGGCTGTTTTCCACACCAGCTACTGCCTTGCAGAAGAGGAAAATATGTTCCCAGGGAAATTGTGGCTGCCCCATCCCTGAAGTGTTAAAGGCCAGGCTGGAGGGAGCTTGTGCAGTCTGATCCTGTGGGATGTGTCCTTGCTCATGGCAGGGGGGTTGGAATTAGATGATCCTTCCAACTCAAACTGTTTTATGATTCTGTAATTCCCAAAATACAGGAAGAGGGTGCTGGAGTTTCAATAAGGGCTGGGGTGGGGAGTGCAGTCACTGGGATGAGATCCCAAGCCATGTCCCTGAGCTCTGAAATGCCCAGCGAGCCACTTTGGGAGGAAACATCCCGGTGTTCAGGGGGAAATGCCGGTGGCTGTGCCCCAATGGCACCCATGGGTGTCTCACTGGGGCTGCGGGGAGCCCTCACCAGCCCCACTCCTGGGCTGCCAGTCCCACACGCTGCAGCTTGGACTTCTTTTTGTTTGAAGAAAAAAGAACTTCTGGGGTGGGATTTGCCACCACTCCAGGGATTTGGACATTAATTTCTAATGGGGATTAAGAATTCAAATCCCTTAAGCAGCTTTTGCAGTCCCATCCTTCACTCCCCTCATTGATGAGACCCCCAGCATGGATAATGTCTGGGAAACGCCCCCCACCAGCATGACCCTGGGCATGGTGGCATCACCCTCTCATCACCAAGGACGTGTTTCCCCTGGGGGTGATGGAGACACTGCTCTGCCCACCCCAGGGCTGAGAGGACACCCTGGATGGGGGTCTCACTGTCCAGCTCCATCCCTGTTCCAAACACAGAGCATTTGCTGGAGCTGGGGCCAGCACAGCAGGAAGGGCTTTTACCATCCAAGACCAACACAAGCTTTCATAAAACCCCTGATACATCCCTTAAACGTCTTGGATTTGGCTGTGACCCTGCAGCCACATTTCCCTAAACCACAGGGCTCAGCCTCTGTCCCACTTGGATGTAGGCAGCCCTTCAGAAATGGGGGTTGAAGACTGTTTTCCCCAGAATCAAGACACTGCCCCCAGGTCTGAGGAGCAAGTGCAAAGCCACCACTGCAAAAAGTTCCTACAAAAAGCTGACACCATATCCTTCCCTAATTACCATTGACTTTTAGGCTGTTTTCCACTGTGTTTCAGGTTCTGTGTGCTGCTTTCCTTCCAGCTTCACCCTGGGCACACATCTCAGCGTCGTGGTTTAATATGAGCAGAGCTTGCTGTAAGGAGCTTCAGGAACCCAGCTTCAAGAACAGTGAAAGCAAGAAGAAAGAATGGTTTGCTGGTCTGAACAGAGGGAAAGACTTTGGGAGTACTGTTTCCAGCCAAAAGCTGTCGGCAGTACACAGGATGCTTTGCAGGCAGCTCACACGCCACGGCAGGGAGCAGAAATCTGGCAGGAGGTGACTGGCAGGAGCCTCAGCCCTGGGGTTTGGTCTTGGCAGGTCCTGGGAGGGGGACAGTGGACACCGGGTGAGGGGAGCCAAGTCCCTGGGGATTGACATGAGGTATTAGGAAGAAATTCTTCACTATGAGAGTAGGGAAACCCTGGCCCCGGGTTGCCCAGGGCAGTGGTGGCTGCCCCATCCCTGGAGGTGTTCAAGGCCAGGTTGGATGGGGCTTGGAGCAACCTGATCCAGTGGGAAGTGTCTCTGCCCAGGGCAGGAGGATGGAACCTGATGGGCTTTAAGGTCCCTTTCAACCTAAGCCATTCTGTGATTCTATGATCCCTCACCCCCCAGCCAGCTGGGACACCATGGATGCATGTGGACCCCCTCTAGGATCGTCCTCAATAGGTCCCCTGGCCAGCTGGAAGATTTGGAGGAGAAAGCTGTGAATTTGAGGGAGTCCACCTTGACTGTGCCCCAGTGAAGTGGCAGGTCGAGGCGGGGGGAAGAAGGGTGGTTGTTCACTGCCCTCTGTCCCCTAGTGCTGCTGACATCACTGGGCCAGCTCCCCTGCTGAGGGGGAACAACCTGCACACACCCTGCCAGGGTGCCCTGGGACACTGGGAGCTCCTGTCCCCAGGGGCTTTGGGACACAGGGAGAGGCAGAGACAGCCCTGAGTCCACTGCCAGCTGCACCATGGCCTTTCCACTGAGTCACAGCGTGAGGAGGCTGAGCAAGCACCCAGGAACCTTGTTAGCAGCCCACCCTATTAGTGACCATCTCCTTGGTGGTGGAGCTCAGAAAACCTTGTTGCAGAGCAACTCCTGCACCAAGCAGCACCTGCAGCCAGGGCTGGGCACACTGGGGACACAAGGCTGAAGGCTGCACTCTCAGGGTGCAGCACAGTTGCTCCCCCAAGCCTGGCAGAGCTCCTGGTCATGCTGCAAACAACAAAGGGAGTGGGAAAAAACAGGGATGTCTTCATGCCACAGCCCTTCTGCCTCTCCAACATCACTAATCACACTCCCAGTGTGGTGGCTGCTTTGCTCTCCCCTCCTCCTCCTCGCATTCGCAGCAGAGATCTCTTTTTAGCCCCAAGTTTGCCCCTGATCCTGAAAAATCCTGCAAGACTCTGCTTGGTCTTGCTCACGCATCCTTGCCTTGGCCCTGGCCAAACGCTTCCCTTGCTCCCAGACCTCCCAGCATCTCATCACCCCCTTGAACCTCCACAAACACCCAGGAAATACAGCCTGGCTTGAGAAGGGAGAGAAAATGGGCTGCACGTGGTGCTGTCAGGCTGCTCTTTGCTGTCTCTGCAACCCCCATCGCTGCTGCAGGCTCTGCCACACTTCTCCTGTGGAAATTCCATGGGATTTTGTAACCGTAGCAGCAATTAAATGATTTGACAGGTCTTTCTCATGATGTGGGGTGGCCAGTGACCGAGCAAGATGACAATGGGCTGGTGTGGAGCAGAGCCTAGCAAGCAGCAAGCGAGCATGCACCCACCTTGGGGAGGGGTTTCTGTGCCAGTGGTCATGGTGGTGTGTGCCAGGCTACACATTAACACAGCAATAAATGTCTGCAGGCACCTCAGACCAGGCAAAATCCCTTCCTCTGCCTGCTGGGGAGAAAAGTCAGTGGCTTCCTTGGGCTTCCTCTGAAACAATAAAACTCCAGATGAGCATGTACTTGAAAAGCGTGTTTTTCCCAAAGGCATTTATGGCACTTTTAGGGCCTAAGACAGCACAGTTAGCCCTGTACTGGCACCAGCACTTTGGGGAACAATGACTCACTTCACATTAAGCACATGTGTAAATGCACTGCATATCAATCTTGGGGCAGCATCTGCTGAGCCCCACAGCCACTGGATGGAGAAGATCAGCAGAGAGACCTGAGGCAACTGCACTGACCATTTGCTGGCCCAGCGTCCCATAGCAATGCTGGGAAGGGAAATCCCTCAGGAGCCAAAGCCTGGGCTCGCCAGTGAGTCAGCAGCCAAAAAAAGTGAGGTAAGTTGTGTTCTTCTATCTAAAAAACGTTGCAAGTGTTTGTGGTTCTGCTTCGTGCCTTGTTGTGCCAACCAAGCCCTGTCCAAACATGGAAAGAAGAAACACCATAGAGATCAGCTCTTTGTGGTTCACACAAGTTCCTACCCCTGTTTCTGAGCAAGGAAAGCAGCAGGTTTGGGGAATTTTGTCAACACTGCCCAGAAAAATTCTCAGCTTTGCTGGAGGAATGCAGATCAGCACAAAACTGTACACATCCAGGGTGGCAGCAACAGGCTGTGCTCCAAGAAGCATCCTTGGGCTTCCCAGTACCCTCAAAGGAGCAACACCACCCCCTGCCCTGGCTCCCAGGGCAGAGGCAGCATCCTTCACTTTCCTTCCCATTCCTATCTGCTTGTGAATCACTCACGGTTCCTTAGGTGACAATGCCATGAGTTCTGGACCAAGAACTGAAGTTTCTGCAACATTTCTACCACTCCCCAAAAGGAGGTTGAGGTGAAGTGGATGCTGGTCTCTTTTCCTAAGGAACAAATGATAAGATGAGCGGAAATGGCCTCAAGTTGTGCCGGAGGAGGTTTAGAGCTGATGACAGGAAAGATTTCTTCACTGAAAGAGTGGTGAAGCATTGGAGGAGGCTGCCAAGGAAAGAAGTGGAGTCACCAACTCTGGAGGGGTTAAAAATAGTGTAGATGTGGTACTCTGGGACATGGTTTAGTAGGTGGTGTTGGGCTGGTGGGTGGACTGGATAATCTTAAAGGCTGTTTCCAACCTTAATGATTCTATGATCCTATGATTTCTTCAATGCTATGAAGGACTCGCATCAGAAAATTCAGGTTGGAGCCCATTCCTTCAGCCTTGGGAGACACCCTTCCTTCGGGGTGCCAGGAGGGCAGGGTCACACTGGGGCACGGCCACGGGCCCCTCTGCCCACCTGGGGTTGGACAAGCCGCTCCCAGCAGGACAACACATTCTTGCCAATACGTTAATGGCAAGTACAGGGTGGACGATGTTAGAATGAAGTGGGATCTCCCAAGGAATGGTCCTAGTTGCCCAGAAGCTGCATCTGCCCATGCAGGATCCTAGGGTTTGGGGGCTGCAAAGGGGGACGGTGCTCCCTGCACATAGCTGGGTCCGGCCCCGGGGGAGAGCAGGTCAGCACCAAGGTTTTGTAGGCACAAGGCACTGAAGCAACGCTGGATGTATAGACCTGGCAAACCACAGGCGAGCTCCACCATCAACACCCAGTGCCAACACCCCATCCCAGTACAATGATCAGCACCAAAGGTTCATCCCTAGCACCAGGACCAAGACAGGATCAACTGCCAGTACCATTCCCAGCACCAATCATCAATACCAAGAGGGAACCGTGCCCTGGGCTGCATCCAGCACAGCATCGCCTGCTGGCCGAGGGAGGGGATTGTCCTGCTCCACTCCACACTGGGTCGACCCAACTTGAGTGCTGGGGGCAGGTTTGGGCACCACACAATAAAGAGGTCTAAAGCCACTGGAGAGCGTCCAGAGGAGGGGACGGAGTTAGGGAAAGGTTTGGATGGGGAGGCATGAGAGGAGCAGCTGAAGTAACTTGGCCAGGGGAGGGTTAGGCTGGACATTAGGAAAAGGTTCTTCACCCAGAGAGTGGTGGAGCACTGGAACAGTTCCCAGGGAAGCAGTTGTGGTGCCAAGGCTGACAATATTTCAGAAATATTTGGCCGAAACCCTCATACACACAGTGTGAACAGGGGGTGTCCTGTGCAGGAGAAGGAGTTGGACTCGATGGTCTTTGTGGGTCCTCTCCAGCTCAGGGAATTCTATGATTCTAACAGTACCAACACCCAGTGCTGACCCCAGCATCAAAGCACTGATGTCCAGTACCATCTACAGCACAAATCTCCCCCACCAGTTCCAGTGCATGAGGCACTGCTGCCCCAGCTGCCAGCCCACAAAGAAAGTTTAAGGTTTGTCCCACTCCTGAACAGACTTTCCCAGCTCCTCATCCCTGCTAAAGGAAAAAGTCCAAATAAAATCTATACTGCATGGAAAGGGGCTGGGGGTGGGCACAAGCCCCCTGGTCACCTGGGCTGCATCGAGGCATTCTCCTGCATGTGGCACTGGGAGCAAAAAGCCACAAGAACTGCTACCCTATAAACACCTCGAGCACCCCAGGGCTGGCCACATCCTCCCACGCCTGTGCTGGCTGCCCGGCCGGGGTCTCCGGAGGAGACGAGCTCACGCAATAATTTTTCTCCCAGGCGCTCGTGCAGTTGCCTTCAGAGCTTTATGAATATTGTAGCAAGGCTGTTCCTTTCATCTCCGCTTCCTTCCAGGGAGCCCCAAACCTTCTGCACGTTTGTTTCCACCTCACTATTCCTCTTAATTATTTAAACTCGCCTTCCCAAAAGCGGAGCCCTTCCATTAGCACTCTCCTTTCCAGCACACGTGGAATTTGGGGACTTGGAGGCCCACTTGAGTTCTTTGTGTTCATGTGGAGTGGCAGGTTTCTGCAGGCTCCCCGTCCCACTCCCCTCCTGCCTGACATGGGTCGGGTTTGCAGAGGCCTTGGCCATGAAAACCTCAAAGGAGAGCATTGGTGCTTTTTACTGGGATCCTGGATGCTGCGGCAGTTCCCAGTGTGACTTTAACTATTGCCATTGCTCTTCCTGCTGCCCGTCCTCCCCCAGAGCCACATGTGGGGCCAGCTGACCCTGTGCCATGGTTGTACCGATGCCGTTCACAAGTAGCGCATAGAACACCAGAAAAATCCCTCCCTGCTCCATTGTCAGCACTCATCAAAGCTAAAAATACTTGTGAGGGCTCCCTGTGGGATGGATCCCATCCCTGTGCCTCAGATCCCATCCTCAATTAATTGCCTTTTACCTGGAAGGTAGGAATGCCAACCCCAGCTCTCCAAACACTGGAGGTTAAAGCCTGGAGGCTTGAAAAAGCTATTGGAAAATGCAGTTTTCAATACCACAGGTGGACAATAATATCATCTTCATGTACTTTTGAAAGGCTGTGTTTCAGCATCACTACGTGCACCTTTCCACCAGCATAATTCCCTGCTGGACTCGATCATGGCTGAAAAGGAAGGGATTTGGGGTGCTCTGAGGGATGCTGATGGGACACGAGAGCTGTGGGAGAGGGTGACAGACAGTTTGATGCGTTTCAATCTTCTCCCATCATGCCTGAACCTGCCAGGTGCTTGACAGCGAGGACATTGCCACCAGTTTCCGATGGCTGCATTGGTCCTGCCTTCGTACTGTGCCATGGCCAGGAGCTAGCAGTGTGGCCAGGCTGTTTGGTGGAGCAAAACCCCCTCAGTCAATGATTTTTCTCTCCAGCCTCCTGCTATTTATGGGTTATTCTCTGGTTATCTTTTCCCCTGGTAATGGTCTCTTGATTCAATTCATCTTCTCCAACACCACCATGGGAAGGTCGGGGTTTTCTCACCCCACTGCAGGGATGTGGGGGTTGGGAAGGTGCAGTGTGTGCAGTGGGACCGGTCACATCCCCCAGCAGTGTGTTATTACTGATGCTGTAACATCATTTATTTGCACATTTACTGGCACACAGCTGGAAATAGGGTGGGGTCTCTGAGGGGCAGCGATCACAGAGGGGCTGCCAGAGCCCTCAGCCTCTGTCACCACCAGCAGCAGCACTGGAGCAGTGAGACCCCGATCTGTACAGCTCCTAGCTTTATAAGTCCCCAAAATCATAGAATCATAGAATCTTCAAGCCCAACTGTACCTGACCACTACTAAACCACATCCCTACTAAGTAACTAAGCACTTCATCTGCCCATTTTTAAAATCCCTCCAGGGTTAAGAACTCAACCACCTCCCTGGCAGCTTCTGCAGTGCTTGAGAACCCTTTCAATGAAGGAATTTTTCCCAATGTCCAGTCTGAACCTGCCCTGATGCAACCTGACACCATTCCCTCTTGTCCTATCGCTGTCACTTGAGAGAAGAGCCCAGGACCCATCTCACCACAACCTCCTTTTCAGACTGTTGTAGACAGTGATGACATCTCCCCTTAGCTCCTTTTCTCCAGGCTAAACGACCCCAGGTCCCTCAGCTGCTCCTCATAACCCTTGGCCTCCAGCCCCTTCCTCAGCTCCGTTCCTTTCTCCAGACGTGCTCCAGCCCCTCAATGTCCTTCTTCCAGTGAGGGGCCCATATCTTAACCCAGGATTCAAGGTGCGGCCTCACTACTGCCGAGTCCAGGGGCACAATCGCTTCCTGCAGTCACTTTTCTCTAAAAGGGGGTCATGCGACACCTCTGGAGCCGTGGAGGACACTGGTGTCACTGCAGCATCACTGTGTGTCACAGCCCTGTCTGAGCTCCATCCCTTCTCAGACCCTTCGCTTGCTTTGTGGCCAGTCCCCAGCAGTGGGACCCCCGCACATCACAGTTGGGTTAAATGCTCGCCTCCGTGCGTCACTCCCTGAATTAATCATCAGCCTCGCTCTGCACCAGGCTCCTTACTTAAACAGATTTTTACTCATTAAAAATTAACAGCACTAAATGATTGATGGCTGGGCACCCCCACACCCTGCACTCGACAGCAGAGCTCTGACAGCTCCAGCCTTGCTTTCCCCAAGTGCTGCCACGTGTCCCTGTCCCCAGTTTGGGGATCATGTGGGGGAGAAAACTAGCATGGCAGTAACACCCCCAAAAGTGATAGTTAGCTGCATTCTTCTGCTGGAAGTGTTCCAGGTGGTGGGGCACCCTCATCGCCCTGGGATGAGTCCATGGTGGCCGTCACTCTGGTGAAGGGATGCCCTGCCCTGAACAGAGAATCATAGAATGGTTTGCTTGTAAGGGACCTCAAAGCCCATCCAGTTCCACCCCTGCCATGGGCAGGGACACCTCCCACTGGATCAGGGGCTCCAAGCCCCATCCAACCTGGCCTTGAACCCCTCCAGGGATGGGGCAGCCACCCCTGCTCTCGGCAACCTGGGCCAGGGCCTCCCCACCCTCCCGGGAAGACATTTCTTCCAATGATTGCATTTCAATCTCCCCTCTTTCAGCTGAAAACCATTCCCCCTCATCCTGTTCCTGTGCTCCCTGATCAAGAGCCCCTCCCCAGCTTTCCTGAAGTCCCTTTCAGTACAAGAAGGATGTTCTAAGGTCTCTCCTCTAGGCTGAACAACCCCAACTCCATCAGCCCTTCTCCAGAGCAGAGCTGTTCCAGGCCTTTGGTCACCTCCGTGGCCTCCTCTGGACCCACTCCAGCAGCTCCAGCTCCTTCCAGAGCTGAGGGCTCCAGAGCTGGACGCGGGGCTCCATATGGGCTCTCCCATAGCGGAGCAGAGGGGCAGGATCCCCTCCCTCACCCTGCTGGCCTCGCTGCTGGGGACGCAGCCCAGGAGACACTGGGCTTTCTGTGCTGTCAGTGCACATTGCCGGCTCATGGCCAGCTTCTCATCCTCCAGCACCCCAAGTCCTTTTCCTCAGGGCTGCTCGCAATCCATTCTCTGCCCAGCCTGGATTTGTGTTTTGGATTACCCCAACCCAGGTGCAGGACCTTAGACTTGGCCTTGTTGCACTTCATGAGGTTCACACAGCCCCACCTCTCCGGCCTGTCCAGGTCCCTCTGGATGCCGTCCCTTCCCTCCAGTACCACACAGCTTGGTGTCACTGGCAGACTTGCTGAGGGCATGTCAAGGCTCTTCACCAGCCCTGTGTGTGCTTGGCAAACCGCACACTGGAGTGGGAGATGCAGTTTGGGGCCTGCTGCTTCCCTCTCTCTCATGCCTCCATTGCTCCATGTCACTGTGCTGTGGTCGGGCATTTGGAAGCAGCCGTTGAGGGATTGCACAGACCAAGATGGGGGGCAAAAAGCTTCTTTGCACTGACCTAGGCTGTGTGGCCTCTTGTCCTGCCTGTGACTGTCCTACCAGCCATGAAGAGGTCCTGCCCTCATCTCCTGGCAGGCCCTAGTAGCCTCCTGCCCTCAGTCACCCACCTCTAACGTCCAGCGCATGCACTCACTTCCAGCACCCAATCTCCTCACCACCCCTCTCTGGCTCCCATCCTGTGCATGCACCCCCTCCCCACCTCCAGCACCCACCCAGGCACCCCCACACACACTCAGAACTCAACATCAAGCATCTACCCCAGCACCCACCCTGCCACTCACCCAGTGCCCCCTGCCCGTGCACCTACTCCCCAGCCCACGCATTCGTCTCATGTGTCCAGAACCCACTCCATGTATTTACCCCTGTGAACCCAGCACCCACCCCTCCACCCAATCCATGCCCCTACCCCATGGCCCCTGCACCCACCACTGACCCCAGTCCATGCCCTCAGCATCCACTCTGCTGCCCCCACCCAATGCCCCCAGCACCCATCTCGTGCCCCCACCACACGCACCCACGCCCTGCACCCAGCCCCTACCCCACTGCCCCCACCCCATGCCCCTAGCCCCTACCCCGTTGCCCCCACTCCATGCACCAGCCCCTACCCTATTGCCCCCACCCCATGCCCCCAGCACCCACCACCGACCCCAGCCCATGCTCCCAGCCCCAACCCCACTGCCCCACCCCCTGCACTCAGCACCTACCCCACTGCCCCCACCCTATGCTCCCAGCACTCACCCTACTGCCCCCCCATGCCCCCAGCACCTACCCCACTGCCCCCACCTCGTGCCCCCAGCACCTGCCCTGCTGCCCCCACCCATGCCCCCAGCACTCATCCCTTGCCCCCAGTACCCATCTCATGCCCCTAGGCCCACCCCACTGCCCTCAGCCCATGCCCCCAGCACCCATATCATCCACCCCCTGCACCCAGCCCCTACCCTGCTGCCCCCACCCCACGCCCCCAGCCCTCATTCCCCCCCCCCCCCGGGCTGCTGTTCCCGGGCCGGCAGCGCCACCTCCCGGCCGAATCCTCGAGGGGACAGCGCAGGGACAGGGTTGGGGACAACGCAGGGACAGGACTGGGGACAGCGCAGGGACAGGGTTGGGGACAACGCAGGGACAGGACTGGGGACAGCGCAGGGACAGGGCTGGGGACAACGCAGGGACAGGACTGGGGACAGCGCAGGGACAGGGTTGGGGACAACGCAGGGACAGGACTGGGGACAGCGCAGGGACAGGGTTGGGGACAACGCAGGGACAGGACTGGGGACAGCGCAGGGACAGGGCTGGGGACAACGCAGGGACAGGACTGGGGACAGCGCAGGGACAGGGTTGGGGACAACGCAGGGACAGGACTGGGGACAGCGCAGGGACAGGGTTGGGGACAACGCAGGGACAGGACTGGGGACAGCGCAGGGACAGGGCTGGGGACAACGCAGGGACAGGACTGGGGACAGCGCAGGGACAGAGTTGGGGACATGGTTGGGGACAGGGTTGGGGACAGGGCTGGGGACAAGGTTGGGGACAGGGCTGGGGACAGGGCTTCGGGATTGCACCGCCAGAGTTGCGAGCGCAGGGTCACCGCCACCCTGTCAATTCATCACCTTCTCACCCCATGACCCTCTCACCCCATCACATTGTCACCCCATCACCATGTCACCCCATCACCTTGTCATACTGTCACCCTGTCAAACCCTCACCCCGTCAAACCCTCACCCCATCATCCTGTCATCCCACCACCCTCTCACCCCTCACCCCACCATGTCATCAGCCCATCACCCCCACATCCCATCACTTCACCAGCCCATCACCCCATCACTGTATCTCAGCTGCTGCTGTGTCCTTCTCCCAAAGCCTCCCTACCCCATGGGTCACACTGGGCTGGACCGTGATATGCTGCCCGATGCCTCTCCCCGCAGAGCACAAAGCGCAGCTCCACCATGGTCCCCTGCTCCCCACCCCAGCTCCCCTGCCACTGCCTCCACCCTCTGCCCTGGGCCCTGGTGCAGTGAAACCTGGGCCTCAAGGTATCTTTGGCCATGCTGCAGTGTTGCCACGCTGCTCAGGATGGAGCTGGATAGTCTCCACCAGCTGCTGCTCTGGTGCTCGGCAAAGCTTTTGCTCCACTTCTCCTGGAAGCCACATCATTTCGAGGATCCTTTCTCAGCTTTGTGCTCTCCCTCAAGCTCTCGGTTTCAAGAGATCTGTACCCAGAACCTGTTTTGCATGCTCTGAGTTACAAGGGTTATGAGAGGTGGCAGAGGGAGCTGGGGTTGTTTAGCCTGGAGAAGAGGAGGCCAAGGGGAGACCTCATCACTGCCTACAACTGCTGAAAGGAGGGTGTGGTGAGGTTGGCATTGGGTTCATCTCCCAAGTGACAAGAAATAGGATGAGAGGGAATGGCCTCAAGTTGCATCACAGGAGGTTCAGATTCGATATGAGGAATGATTTATTCACTGCCAGAGTGGTGAAGCCCTGGCAGAGGCTGCCCAGGGCAGAGGCGGAGTTCCCATTCCTGGAGGGGTTCAAAAAACATGTGGCCGTGGCAGTTTGGGACATGGTTTAGTAGGCACGGTGGGGTTGGGCTGACGGCTGGACTGGATGATCTTAGAGGTCTTTTCCAACCCTAATGATTCTATGACTGTAATAACATTAATCATTAACAAACGTCCCTTGTTTGGGCTGCCGAGTGTCCTGCGCTCGGGGGCAGATGAGGTGCAGTGCTGGCAGCCCCTGGGTGGTGGCTGCGCCGCGGTTCTTCATGCCCCATGTCCTGCACCCACAGCTTCAGGTCATGATTTGCCTATTTTCCTGTTCCTTGAGTGAGGAGATATACAGGCCTGGTTGCTCCCTGCAGAGCTGTCCCTATCCCTGTGGTGCGGGGCAGCTTGGGCCAGCAAGTTCAGAGGCCCCTGACTTCTCCATGAATCCCCTGCAGAAAAACTTCCTGTAGATCGAGCACCTTCCAGCTCCTCCTCACTTGCCAGCAGAGGCAAAGCCAGCTGGTTGCTGGCACTGGGACTGGGCTCCCCAGCCAGAGGTTGGTCGAGAAGGAGCACTCGGAGGCATCAGCAATGTGTGAGGAACCTGTTGCTGTCCTGCAGATGGGGTGGGGAGGTCCTGGCGGAGATTTGAGAGCAGCAAGCAACAGCTGGGAGGAGGATTCATGCTCCAAATCATCCCACGGAGAGGAAGGAGTGGGAAAGCTCATCTCCTTGGCCCCGCTCTGCGGTCACTGACTCAATGGCCCAATTGTGTGCTGGGACCAGATGCGCCGCTCCGGGCGGCGGCACAGAAAGGCTTTTCTGCTGCCTTTCAATGGCAGATCTATGCTGTTCCCGCAGGGAAGGTCCCGCTGCGCTGCCCTGGCCCTTGCCAGATTCCAGCGGTCGGGAACCTGCCTGCTGCGGGGCACCGGGCTGAGAAGGGCGCTCTGTGTGCCGAGACACACGCAGCCTTTCTCGGCTCTGCTGGAAATGTCAGAATAGATTGGACCCTGTTAGCCTGAGGGCTCCGTGGCTGGGGGAGCGGAGAGCTGGAAATGAGTGGAAATAACTCCCCATGGAGAGAATGAGAGGTTGGTTTGCTGGTGGCTGTGGCAGGGCAGAAGGGCATCTGCTGGGCAGGACATTCCCTCTTTGTCCTAAGGACTTGGCTGGTGTCTTTGCTGGGTGCTTGAGGCCAGAAAGCCCAGAAGAAGAAGGTATCTGGGGACTGGTTTGTCCCCCTAGTGCACCTCCATCCCTGTCCTGCTCTGCAGGATGAAGGGATGAGCTGGAAATGGGTGGATGAAGCTGAGGCCACGTCACCCACCAGGTGGTGGGGACATCTGTGTGTCCACGCAGGCCAGTGTCCTCCCTATCACCAAGAGCATCTCGGAGTTGTGCTGGGGCTGCTGCTCCTATGCAAGAGCATCTCCCACAGGGATGGGGTGGCAGCCATCCTGCTGTGGGACAGACCCTGAGGTCACATGAATTCACAGGAGAAGATGCTCCCCAATCACCCTCTTCCAGGACACCTTTTGGTAAGAATCAGTGAGGGCACTTATTTACAAAAAAACATTTTTCAGCCCACCAGCTATGGGTGGACAGAGGGATACAGCCCAGCAGTAAAATGTCCATTTTTAAGAACTGAGTTTAAGCCAAGGTCCCAACTTTTCAAGGCACCCCAGGCTGCAGATGTTCTGAGCGCATCATGACCTGGATACCTGAAAAGTCCCAAACCCAGCGTCCAACCGGCAGCTCCCACCAGCCGTTGGGGAGTGTTTATGGCCATGTAATGACAGGAAGGTGGCAGCAGGTGTGACAGGTCCCCTGGTGCTGCTGGTAGGGCTGGCCACTGGCCAAAGCAAATCCCAGCTGCAGAAAACTCGCTCAACATTTTCCTCAGCCCTGATAAGGCCGATCTGCAAACACGGCCGCAATAAAAAGCCATCTTGTCCTTCCCCAGGGCTGCGCCAAGTGTGTGAAATATCTCGCCCAAGATAAAAGCTTGCGCCCGCTGAGCCACACGGGCACAGAATGCCACCTGCAGCGGGTAGATCAGAGGGGACACGGGAGAGGGGACGGGGACAAGGGCATTATGCACTTTTGTGAGGGCTGGTCCTACAGGGATGTGCTGGGGACAAGGTGACGAGTAGGGTCACACACGCCAGGGGGATGTGGAAAGGGGTGGCAAGGAGCAGGACGTCCCCAGGGAGCAGGTGACACTGCAGGTGTTCTGTATCAGATGCAGCTGCCACAGCAAGGCGTTAAATCAGGTTCATGGGTGTCCTTGGAAGGGGACGGGGTAGTGGGAGATGGCAAGGAGTGGGGAGGCTGTTGGCAAGGGGTCTGTGGGGTCTATCCCGCTCTTGGGGTACAGGTACCCCTAACAGCTTCAGCCTCTTCCCCTCCAGCCCAGCTGGGTCTGAGCCCAGTGTGGCACCCAGCAGCCCCTCAAGGACCCTTCCTCAGGTCCTGCCAGCCTGCGAACAGCTGGAAAGCTGGAAACCTGCTCCGCTCTCAGATCCTTTGTTTCGCTGCAGCATCCCAGGGAGGAAGGATCCGAGCAGAGAAGCAACAAGAGGAAATGAGTTTCCTGCCCGCTCCCAAACCTGCAAGCAGAAAACAAGGACATCCTGCAGCAGCCGGGCTGGGCAGGGACAGGGAGCCTGCTGGGAGGGAAGCGTGCTGGGCTGGTTTATTTATCCAGCGTGGAGGCGTCCACACTACTTTCCTACAGGGACCGAGCCAGGCAAATCCCTTCCAGCCTTCACCCATGAGTCCCATGCCTGCCAGCCTGTCCATGGGGCTGTGGAGGGAATGATGAGCCTGGAGCCTGGCTTGGGCAGGGGCGGCTGAGCTGGAGCAAGCAGAGATGAACTCAGGCAGCCAGGAAACGGTTTAGAACACACCCCACTGGCTGCTTTTCCAGCTGCACCCTGAGCACGAACAGATTCTCTCAGCCACAGGCCATGATCAGCCAGCCCTGAGCACTCAGGGCTTTGGGATCCCCAGGGCCCTGGAGAGGATCAGGATGCTCGGGGCTTTGGGAGCCCTTTGCCCTCAGAGGATCAAGGTGCTCGGGGCTTTGGGAATCCACTGCTCTAGAATCATAGAATCACCAGGTTGGAAAAGACCCACCGGATCATCAAGTTCAAACATTCCTATCAAACACTGAACCATGTCCCTCAGCACCTCATCCACCCATCCCTTAAACACCTCCAGGGAAGGTGACTCAACCACCTCCCTGGGCAGCCTCTGCCAGTGCCCAATGACCCCTTCCATGAAAAATTTTTTCCTGATGTCCAGTCTAAACCTCCCCTGGTGGAGTTTGAGACCATTCCCTCTCAACCTGTTCCTTGTCACTTGGGAGAAAAGCCCAGCTCCCTCCTCTCTACAACCTCCTTTCAGGTAGTTGTAGAGAGCAATAAGGTCTCCCCTCAGCCTCCTCTTCTCCAGGCTAATACAACCCCAGCTCCTTCAGCCACTCCTTGTAAGACTCGTTCTCCAGCCCCTTCATCAGCTATGTTTGCTCTTCTCTGGACTCACTCCAGAGCCTCAACATCCGTCTTGTGGTGAGGGGCCCAGAACTGACCCCAGGATTCAAGGAGCGGTCTCACCAGTGCCGAGTACAGAGGGAGAATAACCTCCCTGGACCTCCTGGTCACGCCGTTTCTGATACAAGCCAATATGCCGTTGGCCTTCTTGGCCACCTGGGCCACTGCTGGCTCATGTTCAGCCACTGTCAACCAATAAGAATGGACCAAGATGCTCAGGGCCTTGGGAGCTGTTGCCCGTGGAGGGGATGAAGGGGATCCAAAAGTTTAGGACCACACTGTCCAGGGAGCGGAGTTGTTCAGAGCTGCAGTGAGCAGGACAGCTCAAGCTGCAATGCAGGGCTGCAGCACTTCCCCACAGGCATCTCCAGCAGCATTTCTGACTCTCTCCATCCAAGGGCTACTTGAATGAGGCACAATGACAGCAAAAGCTTGCTTACAGCCAGCTGAAAGCCTGGTCAGGCTTTCTGTGTTTCCTCTGTTCTGTGCGTGGTGAGACAGAGATGTAGCCTGTTCTATCAGTCTGCAGCCAGCTCCAGAGGCTCCATTCTCTGGCATGCCGCAGAGAAACACCCTACCACACTGGTGCACATCACAATACATCCACACCCACGTGTACACCTTTCTCCAATGGGGAAACTGAGGTGTGATTGCATGCATAGTCCCAGGCAGGGCTGGCAGAGAGCAAAGGTCTGTGATTCACAGGGAAAGCCATTTTTTGAGACCCTCCTCTGGACCAAAAAAAAGCTTTTTAATCTTTCTGATGAATTGAAAACTCATCAGGTCCCAGAGCTTTTTGTTCAGATGGATGCTCTTGGGAGGGTCATGGCCAGTTCCCCTGGCCAGTGTGAGGTCCAGGACCAGGAACAGCCACGCTGGGCCATGCCGCAATGCCATGAAATTCTGTTGAGCCCCAGACAGCTGAACTACAACATTCCAGAAGCAGAAACCCACTGTCTTTTGGTAAAAGTGGCCCTACAACAGCAACAAAAGCCTGACTGCTCTCTTTGTCACTCCATGCAGGTTAATGAGAGAGACACTGACTATGAGAGCTCAGTTCCAGGCTGTGGCAGTCTCTGATCCTTACCAGGATTGAGCACCCGGGCGTCTTTCACTCACGCAGACACCTGCCTGAGTATCCACAACTTCACTGTTGTGTCTTTACTAGCTGGAAGCTCAGTACACCTGTGGTTTCAACACAGGATGGGGGATGAAGTGATTGAGTACAGCCCTTCAGAGGAGTTGCTACTGATTGACGAGAAGCTCGACATGAGCTGGCAATGTTCACTTCCAGCCCAGAAGGCCAACGGTGTCCTGGGCTGCATCCCCAGCAGAGAAGCCAGCAGGGCGAGGGAGGGGATCCTGCCCCTTTGCTGCACTCTGGGGAGAGACCACCTGGAATCCTGTGTCCAGTTCAGGAATCCTCAGCATAAGGAGAAGATGGAGCTGTTGGAACGGGTCCAGAGGAGGCCGTAGAGATGATCCAAGGGCTGGAAGAGCTCTGGTATGAGAGCAGGCTGAGAGAGTTGGGGTTGTTTGGCCTGGAGAAGAGAAGGCTCCAGGGAGAACTTAGAGCAGCTCCCAGTTCCTGAAAGGGGCTACAAGAAAGCTGGGAAGGGACTTTTTACAAAGGCATGGCATGATAGGACGAGGGGCAATGGCTTAAAATTGGAGAGGGGAAGATTTAAATTAGACATAAGAAGGAAATTCTTCATGATGAGGGTGGGGAGGCCCTGGCCCAGGTTGCTCAGAGCAGTGGGGGCTGCCCCATCCCTGGAGGCGTTCAGTCTAGGCTGAATGGGGCTTGGAGCAACTGGATCTAGTGGGAGGTGTCCCTGCACAGGGCAGGGAGGTTGGAATTAGATCCCTTCTCAAACCATTCTATGATTCTATGTGCAGGAGAAGCAGGAAAGCCGGCAGGCGCTGCCATTTGCCTCCAAGCTTGGGCTTGGCTGAGGCTGCTGGGGTTGCTGGCCCAGGCAGGCGGGTGTCACAGCTCGGACCGGTCCTGGATTGACATTTCTGGCCTGAGGTGAAGCCACTGCCCTGGCCGACTGCTGAGAACTTCCAACTTGGGAAGAACTTTTCTCCTTGCTGCCTCCCAGAAGCAATTGTGATTTACAATCACTGATTGACCCCATGACTTCTCCAGCCATGTCTTCCTATCTGAGCTTTGCAGAGTTTTCGCCAAATCCGTGACTGTTAGATATAAGGGCTGCCCCTTTGGATTGATTCATCTCAGTCCTGAGAGCTTGAAGCCAGAGAAGCCTGACTGGTGCAAGGAACAAGTCAGCACCCCTTGTTCAAAGACTGCTGCTGAATTTTAGCTTGGAAATATCTCTGCAGTGCCACAGTTCTGTGCCCCAGCACCCAAGTTCAGCAGCCCCAGGGCTGTGTTTCCTTGGGGCACTGGATAGTTTCAGGCTGCCTGCTGTAGCTCAACTCTGACCAGCGCTGAGGTGGCAGCAGCTGTGAAGCTGAAGGGACACCACTTTTTCCTCAACTACTCCTTTACATTTTTTTTTCCCTCTACCTGCACAAGGAGGGAGCAAGAATTGTTGTCTGACCATGGGGTCCTTGCAGGATTTGGGGACCTAGATGTGGGACTCAGAGTATGACTCCGTGCCAACGCCAGCAAGCGGACGCCGGTGGAGCCTCACTCATTGCACCAGACTTTACCTTTCCAGATCTGGATGAAGGCAAGGCATGCGGCTCCAGAGGACCTAAGCGATCTCTTTGGCAAGCTGTCAGTGACTTGACAAGAGCGCTGCTCTTCTAGACCTGCTCTGGAGATGGAACCAGGGCATGAAATCCCCAAGTTCATTACCACAGGATGCTGGGGAGGCCAAGTATGTAAATGAGTTGGAGAGGGACAAGGTTTGGTGGTGGAGGTAGATCCATTAGGGTTATTAAGGTGCTTCCGTCCGGATACAACCCTTTTCTCAGGAAGTCCCCAGGCTGCCAGCCGGCAGCTGGGAGGGACGCCGGGAAGAACGCCTTGTTGAGTAGCGTTACAGGAGAGGCGGCTGCGGAAAAACACCCAGGGAGTTCAGCAGCTGAAAACGAAGCAAAACCCCTTGCTGAGGGTTCCTGCGTTGAAAGGGTCTGAAGCCGTTAGCAAGGGCGAGCTTTAAGGTGTGAGACTGCCGGGGTCCCCGTGGGATGGAGGGCAGCCCAGACCTCAGCGCCTAGACCTCAGCGTCTGGGAGAGCCAAGCGCAAAGCAGGCAGGGAAGAAAGTTGGCAAGGAAAGGAGACAAACAGCCTGCGCTGGGACGAGGGAGGCTGCCAAAACCCAGCGGGGCCAGGCCGGGGAGCCCAGCCAGGGCGAGCAGCACAGCGCTCCCAGCCATGGTGGGACTAGGGCAGGCAGCGTGCAGGGCCACAGGGACCTCGCCACCCCTAGGCCCCCAGCCAGCAGCTCTGTGGAGCCCAGGGCAAGGGACACCCCAGCGCTGGGGGGACATGGCCAGCAAGTCCTCTTCTCTCCAGGGTGACCACTGCTGAGGGGAGCAGGGTAGGGGCATCCCCATCCCCAGGGAGACTGGAGGATGGGCACTCCATCCCCACGGTTATGAGGCAGGGGATCCCCCATCCCCATGGGTAAACATGGCAGGGGATCTCCCATTCTTAGGGGACCCAAATGGGACAGGCGAGCCCCCATCCTCACAGGCAGGGGATCCCCCTCCTGAGAGTGACTGGGAAGAGGATCCCCCAACCCTGGAGTGACTGGGGCAGGGGACACCCCCTTTCCTGGGCTCGTGGGGACAAGGGACCCCACTTCCCCAGGGTAACGAGGAGAAGGGACCCCCAGGGTCAGCAGGGCAGGGGACATCCCCATCCTGAGAGTGATTGTAGTAGGGGATCCCCCATCCCTGGAGTGATGGGGGCAGGGGACACCCTCTTTCCTGGGCTCATGGGGGCAAGGGACCATCTTTCAACTTGGTAATGAAGAGAGGGGACCCCTGGGGTGACCAGGGCAGGGGACCCCTCGTTTCCCAGATTCACTGGGTCAAGGGACTCCCCTTCGCCAGGACAGTGAGGAGATGGGACACCCAAAGGGTTGAGGGCTGGGGCCACTCCCTTTCCCGGGCTCATGGGGACAAGGGACTCCCCTTCTCCAGGGTGAGGAAGAGAGGGGACCTCCAGGGTGATGGGGACAGGGGACACCCCCTTTCCTGGGTTCATGGGGACCATCTTTCACATGGTTAACAAGGAGAGGGGACCCCCAGAGTGACCAGAGCAGCGGACGTCCCCACCCTGAGGGTGATTGGCGTAGGGGATCCCCCATCCCTGGAGTGATGTGAGCAGGGGACACCTCCTTTCCTGGGCTCATGGGGACAAGGGACCATCTTTCACCGGGGTAGCGCGGTGACCAGGGCAGGGCCCCCCCCTTCCCAGGCCGCGGGACCCCCGGGCGGTGCCGGTGCCGCCCCCGCCCCGCCCCGCAGCCCCTCCCGCCCGGCTCGGCCCGCGGGGCCCGCGCGGAGGCTCCGCGCTCGGAGAGGAGGTGAGCGGGGCGGGGGGCACCCGCGGGGCTGGGGGGCTCCCGGGGGGCTGGGAAGCACTTGGCGGGCACCGAGGGCACAAGGGACCCACGGGGTTGGGGGAGCTGGGGGGCTCCCGGGGGGCTGGGGACCGACGGGGCTCCGGGGGCTCTTGGGATGCTGAGGGGCTCCCGGGGGCCTGAGGATCCACGGGGCTGGGGGCTCCCGGGGGGCTGAGGACCCACGGGGCTGAGGGGCACCTGGAGAGCACCGAGTGCATAAGGGACCCATGGGGCTGGGGGAGCTGGGGGGCTGTTGGGATGGTGAGGGGCTCCCAGGGGCCTGGGGACCCACGGGGCTGGGGGAGCTGGGAGGTCTTAGGATGCTGAGGGGCTCCCAAGGTGCTGAGGACCCACAAGAACTCGAGGGCCGGGGGGGCAATTGGAATGCTGAGAGTCTCACCGGGGGGCTGGAGACCCACGGGGCTGGGGGGCTCAGGGGCTCTTGGGGGGCACCGAGGGCACAAGGGTCCCATGGGGCTGGGGGGCTCTTGGGGTGGTGAGGGGCTCCCAGGGGGCTGGGAAGCACTTGGGGGACACCGAGCGCACGATGGACCCGCAGGGCTGGGGGGCACTTGGGGGGAACCGAGGGCACAAGGGGCCCACGGGGCTGGGGGGACTGGGGGGCTCCGGGGTGCTGGGGACCTGTTAGGGCTGGAGGGGCTGGGGGGCAGCGAGGGTAGAGGGGACCTGTGGGTCTCCGGGTGTTAGGGGGCTCTTGGGATGCTGAGGGGCTCCTGGGGTGCAGGGGACCTGTTAGAGCTGGGGATGCTGGGGGGCAGCGAGGGTACAAGAGACCCACAGGACTGGGGGTCCTGAGGGGCAGCAAGGGTAGAGGAGACTCACAGGGCTGGGGGTGTCATGGGGCACCTGAGGGTACAGGGACCCACAGGGCTGGGGGCTCCTGGGGGCTTTCAGGATGCTGAGGGTCTCCCAGGGGTGCTGTGGGGCACCCAAGGGTGAGCCAGGAGACCCGCAGAATTGGAGGTTCTGTGGGGCACTGTGGGGTGCTGGCGATCCACAAGACTGGGGATGCTGGTGGACGTATGGGGTGCTGTGAGGTTCGAGGTTCTCCCTGCGTGCATGTGTGGCGTTCCTGGGGTGCTGGAGACCTCTTAGGGCCAAGGGTGCCATGGGTCACCCAAGAGTACAGGGGACCTGCAGGGCTGGGGGCTCAGGGGAGCTCCCGGCCCCACCAGGCTGGGGGTGTTGGGGGCCTCTCAGGATGTTGGGGACTTGAGGGACGCACAGGACTGGGGATGCTAGAGGGCACCCCAGGGTGTTTGGGCCCCACAGAGCTCCCAAGAGTGCTGGGGGCACCCTAAGCTGCTGCGGGCCCCTCTGGGGTGCTGGAAGGCACATGGGGTGCTGTGGGGTTTGGGGCACTCCCCGTTCGTGTACCCCAACCACCAACTGTGGGTGTCAATTTAACCCCTTCATCGCTGAGCATCTCCTAGCAGCAGCGCGATGCTAGGCTGTGGCCAACCCCACGTGTTGTCACCAGCCCCGAGGGATCTGGGAGGTGCTGGTGGGAATTGCTGGTGGACAGCAGTGGTGAGGGTGTGGGACCAGTGATAGATATCTTCTTATGGAGATATGGGCGTCCTATAAGTGCGATAGGTGTGGTGGGGTACGTAGAGCTGATTCTCACAGGAGTCCATGGACTGTGTGCCTGTTGTCGAGGTGCTGTGTGAGCTTGAGATGCTGAGGAGGTTCTCCAGGTGTTGGAGCGGGTGCAAAGCACGAGCAGCCCAGTGGGTTGCAAGGCCACGGGGCCAATGATTACGACAACTCCAGAAATAACAGCCCAACCCTGAGTTCAGGCTGTGGAGGAGATCGAAGCATTTCCCTTTTCCTCCCTGGGTCAGCACTGACGCACCCACCCACACGGGGTCTGGCTCCTCCAGGAGCAGCACCAGCCTGGCCAGCATGGCCAAGGCAGCCTGGGCGAGGGACACAGAGCACGGCTTGTCCCACACAGCCCCGGGACATGGGATGGGGACGAGATGTGTTGCCAGGAAGGTGTGATGGGCCCTAGGCACCTCCTGTCTGCTCCCAGCGGGTGACACTGCAGGTGATGGGCACGCCTGATGGGTGGCTGCTCTGTGCAAGGAGCCCAAATCCTAGCAGGTTGCGGGTGGCAGAGAAGGCTGGGTGCTCGCTCAGTGGTTTCCCTTTAACTTTGGAATCGTTCAGCCCCAGCTTTGGGGCTTATCGCCTCCACGCAGCTTCGAGGGAAGCGTGCCTGGCTGAGATAAATCAAGTCATGCTGGCCAGTGCTGCTCTGGATTCCGTTCTTCTCACATTCCTCATAACCTCAGTATTTTGGCTCAGGAGAAGAGACAGGAGAGCCCTCCCAGTGTCCGGCCCTGGCCACGATGGCGGAGTGGCTCCAGCTGCACAGCAGCACGTGCCTGAGTGGGGGCCACCCGACTGGTGCCCCTGGCAAAGGGTCCAGCAGAGTCCAGAGCTTTAAAAACAACTCCCCCAGGCCTGTCTCCTGCCAGCCCTGGGGGTTGAGGAACCCAGAGCAGAGATCATCCCATGGACCCACGGAGTGAGGGGTCCCAGCAGGCTCTGGCATGGGATACCAGATGGCACCTGAGCTGTGCCAAGGTGCCCAGGCTGCTCTGTCCCTGACATGGCTTTGTGTTGTAATTGAGCAGAGTGGCTTGGTTGGGCCCCAAGTTTTCTCTGGTGGAATTGGTATGATGGCAAGTGGGGGAAATGGAGGTGGTGAGCCCGGGGTGAAGCATAGCCCTGCCTCGCGGGGATGCCCTGCACTGCAAGGGGATGCCCTGCTCTGTGCATCCTCTTCCTCCTCTTGCTGCTGAGCCTCCCCAAAGCACCTCACTTTGTACTGTCCTGCTTCTCTGTGGAAACACCAGGGCAAAACACAATGTTTTAATTTCTTCCAAAGGAAGCGGGGATCATGTAGGCTTCCCTACGTCTAGAATCCAGGGATCCCCGTGCCCAGCCCAGCACCACCGAGACCCACTGCCTGCAGGAGCAGTACTGCAGGCACTGCAGGAGCTCCGAAAAATCACCCATTGGCACCAAAGTAGCTGGCACGGTCTTCCCTGTTGGGACTGCAGCCTAGGTGGAGGGCAGCTTCTCTTTGAACTGGTGCTGCAGTGATGGCAGCTGGGGACAAGGCTGGCTTTGTGCGGCCACCTCAGCAGGTGCTGGGCTGTGGGTGCAGGGAGTTAACCCACTTGTTACTGCTGCAAGCCAAGGCTAGCTCAAGTCCAGCTGGCCCCTTGCCTGGCTGCCCAGCCCAGCCCACCACAAGTGTGTGCATCATGGGGACCCCACTGAGGTTTGCCCATCGCAGGGTCTTCACTGACATTTGCCCATCCTGCAGACCCTGTTGAGGTCTGGCCATGATGGGGATTGTGTTGAGGTTTGCCCATTGTGGGGTCCCTGTTGAGGTTTGCACATCCAGGGACCCCGCTGAGGCTTGGCCATTGCGGGGTCCCCACTGAGGTTTCCCCACCACAGGGCAATATGCAGATGGTTGGGATCCTGCAGGTCTCACCGCCTGGTCTGGCCTTTTGTTTTGGAGCTGGACAAAGGCAGAAGCTGCTGCTCTGGGCCCAGCCCATCCTGTTGGACCAAAAGCGATGGGGGCTGAGCTGCAGAGAAGCTGCAGGAGGATCTCCCTGGCTTTGGGGATGGTGGGTTCAGCCACATGGTTGAAGCAGTTGCTGGCATTGGCCATAGGAGCAGGATGAGGTGGCTGGGGGGACCTCAGTGTTGCGTCTGTGGTCAGCAGAGGGGACAGCGGGCAGTGCGAGAGCCAAGGGCATTTCTGTCACAAGCAGGAGGAGCAGTGTGGGAGACCTCCTGGCAAGGGTCCTGGTGGAGGAGGCTTTTCCTGGCACAGCCCCAGGCAGGACAATACCCGGCCGGGCGGCGGAAGGGAGCTGCCGGCCGCTTCCCCCGAGGAAACGCACCCGCTGGCTCTGCCTCCTGTTGCTCTCTCTTCCCCCCCCCATCTGATTTACGGCACAGACGGAGCCCAGTGGGAAGTTTGTCCTGGCCCCTGTGCTGTGGAATCACCTGCAGGGAGGGCGCAGGGCTGTGCGCAGGAGGAAGCCAGCTGCTTCCTAGGGTGATGGCGCTTAGGCAAGGTGGGAGACACGCAGACCCTTTGCAGCACGGCGATGAAGCCAGCACAGAGCCAGCATGTTCCAAAGAGATATGGAAGGGGTGCTGGCATGGAGCTGGGATTTTCCCAAGGGAGGTGGAAGTGAGGGTGTCCTTCAGCTGCGGAAGGGTTGGTAGAGAAGTTGGAGAGCCCCAAGATCTGGCCCCCTGACTGGTGGAAAGCATCTGATCGCTGCCGGGCTGGGCTCGAGCCCTCAGTGCTGTGCGCTGGGGCTGGCAGTGGGATGCTGCCGCCTCACCTGGGTGCCCAGCCTGGTGCTGTCTGCACCCCGGCTGCTTCTCTGCCTTCTGGCAGCCGCATGGTGAGCACGAGCCAGGGGCTGTCAACCACAGTGGCACAGCTGGGACTGGGGAGCAGCAGGTGGCACTGGCGTGGGCTGTGGTTGCAAGTCATGAGCTGTCACACCGTCCCCAGGCTGGGCCTTGCAATGGGGCAGCCGCAGCAACTCTGCTTGAAAAGTCTGGATCCTCCAGCTGTCACAGGCAGAGAATTCGGGGATGGATGCGGATGTTTCTCTGCAGCCAAGGCTGGATCCTAAACCCTTCTCTGAACCCTGGCTTCCCCTAGGGCTGTGCCCGAACAGCCGCTCCTCTGCGCATGCCTCCGCCCCTGCTCTCTTCCGAAAATAAACTGGTGCTAAATGCTTTGCCCACCAGCAGCTGCACAGCCCCATGGCCACCTGCGCCTGCGGGCAGGGCCACCGTGCCCCACCACACAGGACCTGCTGCTCCAGGAGGGGGACACCATGCGCAGCCACAGCCAGAGCTCCTGGGGTGCTGTTTGCCCCCTTCCTGCTCCCACCAAGAGCGTTTTCCACCTGGGCCCCGGTGCCCAGATGCTGCCAGATGTGGCAGGTTCCAGCTGGATGCTTACAGCTGGCAGCTCCCCTAGTTGTGAGCTCACACCTGGACAGCAGCCGCATCCTGCTGGCTCTCCAGTGCGCCTGGGCCTGGCTTCTGGGAAAACCAGGATCCCATTTCATCTCCCCACCAGGCCTTATCCCGCATTATTGACCAGGAAAAGCAACCAGGTCCCTCCTGGGGGTCACCGGCTCTTGAGACACCCCCAGAGCGAGGATGGCTGTGCAGAGACCCCAGCCCTGCTCAGCAGACAGGGACATCGTGCCCAGTGAGCCACAAGTGCTGGCAGCCACCTGCCGTCTTGTGGTTTTGCTAAAGCACCAATTCCCTTTATCCAAAGCAAACTTCTCCACTGGGAATCACACCTGCAAAGGCTGCGGCGTTTTTTCTGTCCCACCCGCGCTCCACAATGTGTGGCTGAGCTCTGACTCACAACTCGGCACCCTCGGAGCCACCCCAGCCCGGGCTGCGGAGCATTCCTTAAATGTACAAGCAGTCTGTGGCCTCGCAGGCAGCGCTGCGCTCGCTGCCCAGCGCTGCCTCCAGCCTCAGCCTCCCAGCAGAGGGGCTGGAGGGAGGCGAAGGGCCCGCGGATGGGGGGGTGCTGCGGGGTGCTCCCTGGGCAGGGGGGCGCGGTTTGCAGATCCGTGGGGCTCACTGGCCCCCAGTTTGCAGGATTTCATCAGACATGGACCCGTTGTTGTTGCAGGTTAATGGTCTCCTGGTCAGCAGCATCCTGGGGAGAAGATGGCTCAGCCTGCACCCCTGAAACAGAACCTCCCAGGTAAAGGGACCCTGGGATGTTGCCAGGCAGGGATAGCAGAAGGACCGTGAGGACAGTGGCAGGGCTCAGCTGTCCCGTCCTCTCCTCATGGGTTTTCTCACCCCAGCACTGAGCGGGAGCTTTGTGACACCTGATGGCACTGAGGGTGGCAAGGACAGGCCATCTGCTGGACCCTCTGCCAGCAGCAGAGGTGGGGAGGGGTGGCTGCATGCTGCAAATTCCAGTATAACCCAGTTAGAAAAGCCATCCTGTCTCCACCAGGTCCCTGCCTAACTGTCTCTGCTCCTCTTGCAGATCTCGGGGGCCCATTCTTGTACCGGGACCAGGACGATGGAGAAAAGAGCTCATATTCAGTGGAAACCCCCTATGGCTTCCTCCTGGACCTGGATTTCCTGAAATATGTCGATGACATCGAAAGCGGCCAAACTCTTAAGAAAGTACCACTGCCTCGCAAGGCAAAAGGGGCTCGGCAGCCACCCAGTGCCCTGCGCAGCCCCAGCAGCCACACCAGTGCCTGGACCTCCACCGAGTCCCTCGCCTCCACTACCAGCGAGGAGGGCAGGATGCTGCTGTCCCCACACCGCCGGGCGCCCCTGGAGCCCCTAAGCAAGCCAACCTCCTACCCTGTCTCACCGCCACCACCTATGCGGCTGCTCCAGCCTCCCATCCACAGGTGCCTCGTACAAAACCCACGGGTGGAGAAGACCTTGCTGGAGACAAGCAGGAGGCTGGAGCAGGAGCATCTGCAGGATATCGGTGCTCCTTCCCGCGGTGTCCTGAGCCAGCCGCCCCCCTGGGTGCCAGTGGGTGCCGAGGGCTGGGGACGGGTTAGCCCCAGCAGCTCGGGGTGCAGCACGCCGGCCGCAGGGCTCGGCACTGCCCCGCTGCAGCACGTGCGGGAGCAGATGGCTGCAGCCCTGCGGCAGCTCCGGGACCTGGAGGAGCAGGTGAAAACCATCCCCCTCCTGGAGACACAGATCTGTGAGCTGAAGAGGGAGAAGGCAGAGTTGATGGAGAAGCTGTCAGCGGAGACCAGTGAGGCTTTCAGCCGCCCCCCTGGCTCTGAAGCTGTAGGAGGCGAGGAGCCTCCGCAAACGGGGCCAGAGAGCGAAACAGAGCCAGCCAAGGGGCGAGTGAGCAAAATCGCAGAGCTGAGGAAGCTGACAGAGAAGCTGGCTGTGCCGGAGCGAGGTGTCAGGGCTTGGCCGTGCAGGAGCCCCAGGGCCAGCGAGAGGCCGTGCCGCTCCGTGGCGGTGGGTGAGGACCGGGCCATGACCGATGCTGTCTTCTACTACCGGTCCCAGCAGGAGGGTGGTGACGTGGTAGACAGCGGGGTGACAGAGCACAGGGATGTGGCGGTCTGGGTGATGGAGTCCTCGCTGGGAATGGCCAACGAGGCAGAGCAGGAGCTGGAGCTGCTGCAGCAGACAGTGGGGCACCAGAAGGAGGTGATTGCCATGATGGAGGGGCATCTGCAGGAGGCCACACGAGAGCTGGAGGAGCTGCGGCTGGAGGTGTGTGCCCGTCGGCCCCACGGGCGGGCGGACAAGGAGGTGATGGCCAAGCCACAGGTGGCCGAGGCACTGGTGGAGGCAGTGGTGCCAACACAGAGCCAGGCGGCTGGTGATCCTCTGGAGACAGCGGAGGCAGGTGTGGAGTGCTGCCCCCCCACTGCCTGCGTCGGGGTGAGCTGCCACCCCCATGGGCAGGATGTGGCGGTCGGCCCCGATTCCATCGCTGAGTGCGAAGACAAGAGCAGCCAGACCAACTTGGGCAGCGCTGTCCTGGTGGACAAGGAGACGGAGCCTGTTGCTGGCGATGCTCTGAGCAGCCCCTCTGCGCAGGGTGCAGGAGCAATGGGGGGGACATCCCAGGTCAGCCTGTCCCCCAGGGCAGCCACGCCAGAGACAACGCACAGTGACCAGGACCCAGCCCCGGCACAGGATGGTGGAGCTGCCCCAAGCCCTGCAGCTGGTGAGTTGGCAGTGGGGATGGCCCCAGGGTCTGGGTCGGGTTGTTCCTGCAGGTAGGGACAGGGTGGCCTTGTTCACCTGCAGAGCCAACGCTATTGGTGTCACAGCAGCTGCCTGCACTCACAGTCTCCCTCCTGTGTCCACTCTGGAGTCTGGCAGTACTGGGGGGCGCGGGGAGGTTCCTGCTCGCTGGCCCAACACCCATCTCTCTGTTCCCAGGAGCCCTGAAGTCCATCATGAAGAAGAGGGATGGTCCCCCCCGGAGCAAGACTGAGGGCAGCAAGAAGAGCCTGCAGTTTGTGGGTGTGCTGAATGGCGAGTATGTGCCGAAGGGCTCCTGCCACCCCCCGGGCCATCTCTGTCCTAGGCTGGGAGCAGTGGCAATGGGGGGACTCCAAGGGGATGAACCAAGTGCTGAGTTGCCACTGAGCATCCTCCCTTCATGCAGGTATGAGAGCACATCCAGTGAAGAGGAAGAAGAGGAGGAGGAAGGAGACAGCTCCTCTGAGAAGGCTTCAGCTGACAGCTCTGACAGCGAGGAGCAGAGGGACAGCGAAACCTCAGAAGAAGAGGCTGAGGAAGGCGAGCATAAGCCAGGACAGGAGCACAAGGGGGACAGTGTGACACTGCCAGAGCCCGTGGAGGTGAAGGAGAAGTAAGTGCTGATGCGGAAGTTTCCCTTGCCCCACGCAGCCAGGAGCCACAGGCTGGCACCTGCCCTGCTGACTCGGGGCTTCTGCCCTGGTTTCCCTGCAGCCGATGGGAAAAACACATTCAGGTCCTGCAGAAACCATTCGGCAGGAAAAAAATCCTTCCAGCTTCTTGGGTCTGCTAAGGAAAGGGTGGGACTGAGGCCCCAGATGCGTCTTTGCTGGAGAAGATAGTTTGGAAGGGGAAAAAATAAACCAACAGCTCTTAATAGCATTTTTCAACAAAAGGAAAATATTTGGCCTAAAAATGTGTAAATTGTGCCTGAACACATCCGTACAAGGCTCGGTTCAGCAGGGGTTTGCAGCAGCTGAAGCTGCCAGGGTACAACCACCAGGCTGGATGCTGCACCACGGGGAGCTTGTGGAGGCTCACTGACTGGGGAGAGGAGCGAAACCTCCCCCGGGGACTTGGGGCACCCCTTGCTGGCGCGGCTTGGGGGTGGGGGTGCAGCCCCACACCACAGGTGCCCTCCTGCGCTCCCCAGGTTTGAGCTGAGCCCCAGGATGCGGGAGGCCTGCCTCATCGTCAAGACCCACCTGGGCCACCCCAGTGCCACCAAGAGCAAAGAGCTGGTGAGTGGGGTGCAGCGGGGGGACTCCGCGCTCAGCCCTTGCCAGGGTCCCCTGGGCTCTGGCCTTCCCCAGGACACAGCCCTTTGTCCCAGATGCTCGCAAGTGACAGGGGACAGGACGAGAGGGAATGGCCTCAAGCTCTGCTAGGGGAGGTTTAGGCTAAACATTAGGAAAAAATTTTTCATGGAAAGGGTCATTGGGCACTGGCAGAGGCTGCCCAGGGAGGGGGTTGAGTCACCTTCCCTGGAGGGGTTTAAGGGATGGGTGGACGAGGTGCTGAGGCACATGGTTTAGTGATTGATAGGAATGGTTGGACTTGATGATCCAGTGGGTCTTTTCCAACCTGGTGATTCTATGATTCTATGAAAACCCCTGTGGACTCAGCTTGGTCATCCCAGCACGGTTTTGAAGTTTGCCTTCACCCAGTCCCTCCGGGATTTCTGCTCCCATGCCAGGGTGGGTGCAGGCAATTTAGAGGCTCAGGGAAGCTGTGGCCCCCTGCTCAGCCCCACTCCCCACCCACAGCTTGCCAGCAGCAGCCTGGTCCTGCAGGAGTGGTTCCGTCTGTCCAGCCAGAAGTCTTCCATCCCTGAAACAGTCGCCAACCACCTCCTGGCCTTTGCTGAGGTCTCGCCAGCTCTCCTGGCCCATGTGGTGAACCTGGCAGATGGGAACGGCAACACGGCTCTACACTACAGCGTCTCTCACTCCAACTTCCACATCGTGCGGCTGCTGCTGGACACGGGTCAGTGGCCCCCCAGCCCAGAAACATCCCCCTGCCACCACCCCAGTCTGTACACCGGGTCACATCCTGGCCATGCCCAGTATGGGGGTGCTGGCAGCTGGAGGGGCAGGAAGAGCTGCCCTGGGCTGTGTCTCTGCAGCCACTCCAGCCCTTGAGGAGCTCAGATGTAATGGGGGTCACCCATCATCAGGGCTGTGGGATGGCTCATGGCACTCCAGGCAGGGTAGAAGCCAAAGCTGAGCCCCGTGCCTCCTCTCAGCACACTGAGACCCTGCTCTGCCCGTCCCCACAGGGGTCTGTAACGTGGATCACCAGAACAAAGCCGGCTACACAGCTCTCATGCTGGCAGCACTGGCAGCTGTCGAGCAAGAAGACGACATGAATGTGGTCAGGAGGCTTTTCAGCATGGGCAACGTCAATGCCAAAGCCAGCCAGGTTGGTGTGAGCTGGGAACCACATCCTGACCCTCTCCCCCACCCCTAAGGGGCTGCCAGGGCCACACTCGGCTCCTCCAAGGGCAGGACCATAGCTCCAAAACCTGGAAGGGACAGCACACAGGGAGCGTGTCACTGTAGGAGCTCCTTCTGCCTGGCATCAGGGCTCTCGGGTCTCCCCCACACTTTGTTTCCAGCCAGGGAGGTGCTTAGGGACCGTGTGGGCACTGGGGACAGCAGTGGGAAGAGTGGGTGGCACAGCCGGGCAGGAGCAGCCTGGCAGCATCCCTTGCATCGCAGGCTGGCCAGACGGCGCTGATGCTGGCCGTCAGCCACGGCCGTCAGGAGATGGTGGAAGCCCTGCTCGCCTGTGGAGCCGACGTGAACCTGCAGGATGAGGAGGGCTCAACTGCACTGATGTGTGCCTGCGAGCACGGCCGCATGGAGACGGTGAAGCTGCTGCTGGCTCAGCCCACCTGCAACATCTCCATTGTAGACAGCGTAAGCCTCTGCTGCTGGGGCCTGGGCACTTGCACCCACCCCACGTCCCATCCCCAGACCTCTCCCCAGCTGCTCTCCCTTCCCTTCTAGGACGGTAACAACGCTGTTGCCATCGCGCTGGAGGCTGGTCACAGCAACATCGCCGTGCTGCTCTACGCCCACCTCAATGGCACAAAAGCACAGCTGCCCGTGAGTCCCACAGCACCAGCTCAGCTGCATAGGGGCCCATGGGAGGGGACAGAGCTGAGACAGGCTGAGACTTTATTGCTCTCTACAACTACCTGAAAGGAGGTTGTGGAGAGGAGAGAGCTGGGCTCTTCTCCCAAGTGACAGGGGACAGGACGAGAGGGAATGGCTTCAAGCTCCGCCAGGGGAGGTTCAGGCTTGACATCAGAAAAAAATTTTTCACAGAAAGGGTCACTGGGCACTGGCAGAGGCTGCCCAGGGAGGGGGTTGAGTCACCTTCTCTGGAGGGGTTTAAGGGATGGGTGGACAAGGTGCTGATGCACATGGTTTAGTGATGGTTGGACTTGATGATCCAGTGGGTCTTTTCCAACCTAGTGATTCTGTGACACAGGTGATGCCTCCCAGGAAGGGGCTGCAGGGGCAAGAGCAAAGCATTCTGGGTGCCACATGCTTGGTGCAGCTACAGTAGTCAGTTGCTGGAGGGGCCCCTGGTGACACTGTGTGACTGCTCTCTCTGCAGCAGGGGACATCACCAACAACCACAAAGAGCCCTGGGAGCCCAAAGAAACCAAATTAGAGCAACTACAGGATCCAGCCAGGGGCCAGCCGGCCACCATCAGCATTCGGCTGTAATTTATGTTCCCCCCTCCTGCCACTCCATCGTGTGCCGAAGGGCTTTCTGCAGCTGCAGATGCTTTAATCCTCCTGTCACTACAGCAGGTGCCATTCCTGGACCTCAGTCACCCGTCTGCGCTGCTGTTAATTGGCCCACGCACAGCCACCTCACTCCACCAAGTGACAGAGGAGCCAAGGATCATGACCTCAAGGTGGGAAACACAGCTAGCAGAAGCCATCCCCAGCCCCTCTGCAAGTCACTAGCTCACTGGAACAGCAGAAAATAAACCCCACAGAAACAGCACCTGGTTTCTGGTCTCAGCCAGCTCCAGGAATGCATCAGTGCTGGTGCTGGGGCACAGGGCGCTACGGTGCTCAGCAGAATCCTGCACAGCAAGAGGAGAAGGGACACAAACCAGCTGGTTAACACTGCCTCGGATGCGGGCTGGGAGCACTTCCAGATGGAAATACTTGCCTTTCTTTTGTGGCATTTCCTTTCCTGGCTGAAATCTGAACCTTTTCTAGCATATGCAGACTAAGCAAAAAAACCATATTGCTTATTCAAAGGACTGAATTTGACATGAAGTCACTTGGTGATTTGCTCAATGGGATTTGGGCACTTGGGGTTGCAGCCAAGCTGACAGAAGGGGGCTGGGAGCCATGAATGCATTTAGGGACTGAGACTTGCCCAACTGATACCTACATGGGAGCAGGGACCTTCTCCCCAGGGAAATATTGTTAAGACAGCTAAGTCCCTTCCTGCCCACTATACTTCCCAAAAGGGAGGTGAGCAGCTGAGGATGGTATCAGGAACAAAAGATCTGCACGAGCTCAGAGGGAGCCTAGGGCCCCTGCAGATGGAGGCGTATGTTGGAGGAGGTGTGTGCGTCCATTTGAGCATGTGTGCACCAGGTAGGGTGGGAACAGACAAGGTAAGAACAAAGGACCAGGAGGGGAAAAGAGGCTTATGCATGTGAAGCCCGGCTCTGCTCTCTGAATCGCTCCTGAAAGTAACATGGGTCACAGTCCTGTGTCTGCTCCTCAGCCTAGCCTCCCCACCATCACCCTCACCCCTCCCAGGCCTGGTCCGTGCCACAGGCAGCTGGGAAATGCTTCCCAAAAACTTGTTCTGGGCATCACACTGCTGTCCTTGCAGTGGGGCTGTCTCAGCTTTGCACTGAAGTTAACATACAATGCTCGCAGCCACTCTAGTACACTGCTCCACATATATATCCTGTACTCTCTGCTTTGGTTTCAAAGGTTTGTTGACTGATATTTTAATACTGATGTTTATTTTTAAGATATAAATAAAATTTAAAGTAAAACTATTTTGCAATATTACAGTGACCACCAGTAGTCTCTTCCCTCCTTGTCTGGCTCATGCAAAAACTCCCAAAGTAGCTTCACCCAAGGGACAGCCTAGCCCAGTCCTCGCCCTTAACAGCTGCATGCACATTTCAATTCATTCCCTCTCAGTTAATGATCTGGCTGCATCCCTCACTCTGGTTTTCTTCCAGCTGAACTCTCCCCATTTGGGAATGAGACTTGTACTATGGTGTTTTCTGCCCTGTTTCACAGGCCCAAGCAGGACGCTGGGACCAGACGTATGGATGGCCCTTCCCTGCCCCTGCTGTTCTGACATTAAGCTGCATTTTTAAAGGGCGAAGAGTGGAGATGCAAAGTCTCCTCTCTCCTTGCGTGGGCAAGGATATTTGGGAAGGGCTACAGCTGCTCTGGGCCACCCCTGCCACCAGTTTCACTGTCTGGCCACTAACTCACAGCTGTTGCCTCCCCCAGCAGCCAGCACAGAGCAAAGGCTCCTCGGTCACTGCTAATGCTGTAGGGTGAGGGAACAACCAGCAACCAGAAAAGCAACATCGACACAGACTTCTTGCACTTATAGCTAGTTCACAAGAACCATATTGTGGCACGTGGAATAGGAGAGCATGGACTCACTGAAGGCTCTGAAAGCCCAAAGAATCAAGAACTGACCAAGCCACAGCACAAATTGACAGAAGCCACCACAAGCCAACTAGGGCACAGCAAACACCAGCAGGAAGGGGAAAAGCAGTCCTTGCTATCTGCTGTTCAGGGGCCTGGGCATCTATCCCAGAATGGCTCTCCTCAGCCTCACTTATGACAAAGGCATCACAATCAAGTTTGAGACACTGAAGGATAAAGAAGCTCCCACCAGAGAGCACAGGGTGAGGAGCTGCAGACCCAGCCCAGTTCAAACAAACCACAAACCTATCACCGTTACATTAGAAAAATATCGGTACTTAAATAGCCCTTGGACCATGAATTTTCCAGTTCGATCCTAATCCTTTTAGATTTATTTTCACTTTATGCAATAGCCTAAACCAAGAAATCTTTCTAGCTGACAGTGTGGTGGAAAGGAAATTACTGAGATTTATATACTGACTCTGAGAGCGACAACAGTTGCTCCGTGGGCGACTGACAGGAAAGACAGCAAGCAGGTGTATTTATAGAACAGCCCACTAAAGATAGAAGCAACAGGCTGCTGCTTACAAGCTGGTACAAGCTCGACTTTCAACTTGTAATTAAACTCTATAGAAGACCAGTAAGTTCAGCAGCTCCGCTTTACTGGTTACCTATAGAAAAACACTTAGAGAAAAGTCAGGAGTAAGGCTGCTGCAAACAAAATGCAATTTTTTTTTTGAGTGTGATAAGTTAACGTATTACACCAGAGATGTCACATGGAGCCCTAACAAAAGGCAGGATGTGCTCCTGTTCCTCTGCTGAGCAAGGGCAGGAGCTCCCAGACAAACTGAGTCCCAGGCCAGGGACTACTGTAAAACCCTTTATTGCCGTGAGGTGACTCGCACAGACACCGACCAGGGCGTTCGCCATGGCCGAGGGCCCGAACTGGCCTCAGCGCAGCCGCCGGGCCTCTCGCTCCGACTCCAGCAGGGTGAGAACGTCGCCCTCCCGCACGGGTCCCTTCACGTTGCGGATGATGGAGCGGCTCGTGTCGTCCATGAACTCCACGCGTACCTGCGGGGCGAGAGGGGTCAGTGCGGCCCGGCGGGGCGACAGGGGTTACAGCACAGCCTGGCCTGGCCCCGCTCACCTGCGTGCACTGCCCCTGGGACCCGGTCCGGCCCAGCACCTTGGTCACCTGCAGGGACAGAGCAGGGGTCAGTGTGCGGCCCCACAGCCCCAATCCCGCTCAGCCTCACCGCACTCACCCTGGCCAGCTTGATAGGCTGCACACGACTCGTGTCCATGGCGGCTCTGCGGCTAGAAAAGGGGCGGGGCTACCCTGCTCGCCCTTATATAGCGCCAAGTCTCGCGATATTCTGACAAGCACCAAACCTCGCGAGATCCGGCGTTGTAGCCGTATACAGAGGGAAATCTCGCGAGATCCCAGACTACTTCATTTAGCCTCACTCTCGCGAGATCCGGCTCTCGCCGCCGGAGCCAAGTCTCGCGAGACTCTGAACTACACCAAACCTCGCGAGGTCCGGCGCGCCCCGCCCCCGCTCAACTTTAAAGGGAGGAAAGACTCTCTACAACAAGTTTCGCGAGACCTCAAACTGCTCTGTTCAGGACCGATTCTCGTTGGATATGGCCCGCCACGCAACGCTGAAGCGAAGTCTCGCGAGACCCCGAGTAGCCGTAGATAGCGCCAAGTCTCGCGAGACCTTGTTCAGTCTTCTGCTGTGAACCGAGCCACTCGGCAAGCCCCTCCGCCGCGCGGCTTTATGTAGAGCCAAATCTCGCGATACTTCGCGGAGTCGTACGGGTACCAGGTCTCGCGAGACTTTGCGTATATGTAGCGTCCCAAATCTCGCGCGATTTGGCGCTTCTCCCTGCCCTTCACAGAGGCCAAGATGGCGACCGCCACTCGCCTTATCCAGCGCCTCCGTAATTTCTTGGCTGGGGTGAGAATGGCTCCGGTTCCTAATGTGGCTTGGGGCTCCGTGTCCCCGCGGGACGCTTCTCTGGCGCAGAGCAGCGTCCCGCGGGGACACGGAACGCCCGGCACGGCCTGAGCCGCTGCGGCTTTGCCTTGCAGCGGGATCTCCAGTCGAAGCTGGCGCTGCGCTATACGGAGATCTCTAAGAGGTACCGGTGGGGCGGCGGGGCTCGGTGTGAGCGCCGAGACTTACCAGCCACCACCGCTGACTGACGCTGTGGATCCGTTCTCCGTTTAGAAGCCAGCCGCCGCCTCGGCTCCCCGTGGGCCCCAGTCATAAGCTGGCCGGGAACTATTACTGCAGCCGGGATGGACGGCGGGAGGCTCTGCCCCCCATCGTGGTGGTGGCGGGGCAGAAGACACTGGCTGCGGGGACACAGGCTGGCAGGTAAGCAGGTTTAAACATAGAATCATAGAATAGTTTGGGTTGGAAGGGACCTTAAAGATCGTTCAGTTCCACCCCCTGCCACGGCAGGGATACCTCCCACTGGATCAGGCTACTCAAAGCTCCCTCGAACCTGGCCTTCAGCACCTCTAGGGATGGGCCAGACACCACTTCCCTCGACAACCTGGGCCAGGGCCTCCCCACCCTCATCATGAAGAAATTCTTCCTTATGTTTAGTCTAAATCCAGCCCTCTCCGATTTCTCTGGTTTTATCACTCCATGCCTTTGCAAAAAGTTCCTCCCCAGCTTTCCTGTAGTTCCTTCAGGTACCAAAAAGTCTCTGTAGTGTCTCCATGGAGCCTTCTCCAGGATGAATTCTTCCAGCTCTCTTGGCCTGTCCTCATATGGAAGGTGCTCCAGCCCTTGGATCATTTGTAGTTCTTCACTGGACCTCTTCCAACAAGCCCGTAATCTTCTGTTGAGGATTCCAGAACTGGACGCAATACTCCCAATGAGATCTCACAAGAGAGGAATAGAGGGGCAGAATCCCCTCCCTTGCCCTACTGCCCATGCTTCTTTTGATGCAGCCCGGTATATGGTTGGCTTTCTGGGCTGTGAGTGCACATTGCCAGCTCATATCAAGCTTCTCGTCAA
Organism: Clamator glandarius; assembly: GCA_033459285.1. NCBI lineage: Eukaryota > Metazoa > Chordata > Aves > Cuculiformes > Cuculidae > Clamator > Clamator glandarius. Next base: position 1,003,330 of record JAUNZM010000097.1, on the reverse strand, counting down.
TCAGAAAACTTGGTTTGGTGTATGGTACCAATGTAGAACTCTTCCAATAAGCAGATTTCACAGGTCAGTAGAAGGTGGCTGAACTGATTCCTGATGTCTGTATCTCTTCTTGGATAAGCTGGAAGGAGGCTTAAAAATCTCTCTATCTGAAATGCATTCAGCTGAGAGCAGCAAAGGTGGTTTAGGGTGTGGAGAACACATCCTGTAAGGAGGAGCTGAGGGAACTGGGGTTATTTAGCCTGAAGGAAAGGAGGCTCAGGGGAGACTTTGTCACTACATAGCTTCCTGAAAGGAGGTTGTAACAAGGTGTAGTGTCAGTCTCTTCTCCCATGTACAGTGATAGGATGAGAGGAAATGGCTTCAAGTTGTGCCAGGGGAGATGTAGAGTGGATATTAGGAAAAGATTCTTCATTAAAAAGGTTGTCAAACATTGAAACAAGCTGCCCAGAGAAGTGATGGAGTCACCATCCCTGGTGATTTAAAGGCCTTGGAATGTGTTACTTAGGGTCATGGTTTATTGGTGGAGTTGGCGGTGTGAGGTTAATGGTTGTGTTTTAAGATCTGAAGGGTCTTTTCCAACCTAAACTATTCTGTGATTGTATAATGAAACCTGTATTCCTGAGTAAATGGGAGTGTGGTTGTCATAATGTTATTGAAGTCTCTCTCGTCCTTGTTCAACCCCAGTTCAGGATCAGCAGTGACAACAGCTGAGAAGAAACCAGTGACACCTGGGCCAGCATTGAAGAAGTGGAAGATTTCAAAGGACCAGCCCTATTTGTGAGAAATAAATGTGGTGGGGCTGAGCATACAGATCACAATGCATTACACAATGGCGCTCAAATGGGGAGGCTTGGGGTGCATTTTGGAACAGTGATGCTGCGTGCACCTTGTCCCGGTGTTGTGATGCATGTCTAATAAATGTATTTAAAGTTGTGAACATCTCCCTCCTTTTGTCAGTTTATTTTATCCAAATGACTCATTTTTAATATGGTTCAGGATGTAAGGGTTTCTTGGGGGAATAGCAACACACTGCACGCACATGAGATTAAAGCTGAGTGGATTTGTGATCCTGTCTGTGACCCCACTCAAGGTGCAACCCAAAAATAGTGCCGTGATGCCCCTGAAGGGCAGAGCTGAACGAGACGCCCTGGCAGAAGGGCCCCGATGCTCTGCTTTTGCAGTCGGATTGTGGCATTCCCACAAGTGCCCTGTGCCGTGGCCAGCCTTCCCTGCTCCTCCTGTGCTGTTGGGGTGCTGGTGCTGCAGCTGGACCCTCCCCAAGGACAGCAGGTCCCTGGGCTGGTGTGGCGCCAGTGATCACTTTTTGGTGCCCTGCTGGTTCGTGTGCCCACTCCCAGTGATACAAGAAGTGGTTACTATTACAGAGTGTGGAATATTTTCATTTAAACTAAAGTGCAGTTAAGTTTTGTCTAAGTAACTGTGTTCTTTGAAAGTTAAACAGAATGTCCCCCTGAGAGCATGTTTTCTTTTAGGCAGTGTTTTTTTCCAGGCACTGCTCATTCTTTGGAGATTATAACATCTTGTCTTCAGTGTAATCTGTGCTGAACATTTTGTGATCCTCTCTGTTTGCAGTTTTCTTCCAAGGGCAACGTCAAGCAGAGGGCTGGAGCCAAATTAGCTCCAAAGAGTTTTGACTGTTCTGAAGTTTCACAACAACATTAAAATTAGATCTTTGAAAGTAATACAAGACTTCTTGGAAAACTTATACATCTGCATGTAAATGGTGAATCTCTTCTGTCCCAGCTCTTGCCTGGCTGCACACGATCGATAGAAATCACTCCGTTGTGTTCCCCAAGCCTGAGAAGTGATTCTTGCTCTTTAAAATTCAAAACCAAGTCTTGGAGAGTTTGATTTGCTGGCATTTTCTTATCACCGGGAGCTGCAGGGAGCAGCAGAGGGCCGGCAGTGGAACCATGAAGTGGCAGAGAGCAGCGGAGCACAAGTGCAGCTCCCGTCTGCAAGAGTCAGTCAAAGGATCAATTCCTGCCTCAATATTTTCTCTCAGGTGCTAAGCGCAGATGCAGCCTTAGGAAAACGGCCAAAAAAGCTGGTACAGAACTGATGCTTTGTACCTAACTACCTGTACCTACCTCTTTATCTCAAAAATCCCTTGTACCAGGCTCCAAGCCTCTCTGCTCCCTACCATTGTGGAAGATCCATGAAGCAAGGAGGAAAAGACAGGAAAATTAATGACGGGACTTACCACAGACCCATACCCAACAGAGCAAGTGTGCAAAGTGACGATGACTACTGGCCTTCATCGGGAGACCCCAGGTCGACCACCACTGCCAGGAGGAGCACATGCGTAAGGGGAAGAGACCTGCAGCCACCCCTCTCTTGGCATGTGCGGCCTGCTGGGTGGAGATTGGCACATCTCCACAGGCAAAGGCCGGTCACAGGTGTATTCACTAGCATAAAAGACAGCTCCAGAGCAGCTGAACTGGGGAGAACAGAAGACCAAGACAGAAGAAGACCTCACACTATGGGATCACCTCCATCAAAGACAGAAGCAGTGGAATGCCTTCTGTACTGGGACTCCCAGAGATGCCAGACATCTGTGGATCTGCGGTGGCAGCTATAAAACCCCTGTTCCTTCCTTTTTCTCCCCATCTCTTTCCTTGTTCTCTGTCTCTTTCTATCGTAAGTCGCTTTATGAGCACAGTTAATAAAGCGGCAGTTTATATTGAAATTTAACTCCCCTGGCTTGTTGAATTGTTGCCTTTTTTCCCGTTGCTCTCTGAAACCATAAATGAACCATCACGCGTCCCCTCGGGCATCCTCAGGCCACGCCCCTTCACCTCGAGGCCACGCCCCCCGCCGTCCCCGTCCCCCTCTCCATCCCGAGGCTCCGCCCCCCTCCCCGCTGGTCCCTGAGGGGCGGGGCGGGCCCCCCCGAGGCCACGCGCTTGCCATTGGTGGGAGCCGCTCATTGCGCATGCGCGCCGCTCTCGCGCGCCCGGCGCCCTGGCTCGCGGCGGGGCGTGAGGGGGGCGGCCATGGCGCTGCTGCCGCTCCTGCCGCTCCTGCTGCTTCTGCTGCCCCCAGCGCTGCCGCGGCCACCAGCCCCGCCGACCGGGCCCGGTAAGCGGAGAGAGCGGCTGGCGGATGCCCTGGGCGCTCATTGGCTGCCCCTGTGCGCCCCGCGCCCCGATTGGCTGCGCCTTCACACGCCCCGCGCGGGCCCGCGGGGTCACCCTCATCCCCAATCCCTGTTCCCCCCTCGCTCCTCCCTCTCCTCATCCCTCATCTCCCCCTCATCCTTCTCATCCCCTATTATCTCCTTTATTTCGCCCCGTTCCCCTTGAGCTCTCTCATCCCCATCCACCCCTCATTCCACTCTCCCATCACCCTCTTCATCCCTCTGTCATTCTCCCTCATATACCTCCGTGTTCTCTTTCATTCCCTTTCTTCCCCCTCGTCCCCCTTTCTCCCACATCAGTCTCTTTCTCATCCCCCTCTTCCTCCCCCTCTCATTCTCCCTCATACCCCCCCGTGTTCTCTTTCTTTCCCTTTCTCCCCCCTCATCCCCCTTTCTCCCACATCATTCTCTTTCTAGCCCCTTGTCCCCCTCTTTCCCGTCATTCCCTTTCTCTCTCCTCATCCTCCTCTCCCCTCTTTGCCCACAGTGACCTTGTCCCGCTGCCGTCCAGACCAGTTCCAGTGCGAGCCCGGTGCTCCCTGCTTCCACCGCGAGTGGCTCTGCGATGGGCATCCTGACTGCACTGGTGGCGAGGACGAGCATGACTGTGGGATGGTAACCACAACAGAGCCGAGCCCAGAGGAGCTGAGCCCCGAGGACACCCAGCTGACCCCCATGGAGCTGAGCCCTGAGGACACTCAGGTGACCTCTCAGAAGCCAAGCTCCAAGGACACACGAGTAACCCCTGAGGAGCTGGGCCACGAGGGCACCCAGGTCACCCTGCTGCAGAGCAGGGCTGTGCTGCCTGTCGAAGGCACAGGTACGGGGCTACAGGGGCTGGCAGACATGGAGGGGCAGTGGGATAGCCCAGCCGTTCTCAGGGAGATGAACCTGACTAAGCCTTTCGCGTCCGCTGATTGGAGGCAACAGCACTTGCTACAGCTTGCTTCAGGCAGGGCAAGCACCTTGGGGTCAGCCCCACCTTGAACTTCCTCCCCAGGGCACCCTCGGGAAGTGCCTTTGAAGTGCCTTCTTCCAGAACATGTAATTCTGGCTGCTTCCTTCCAACAACCAGTGACACTGGAGCCTCTGTTTGCTCTTCTGAGCCCCTCTGATCCCTGGGGAATGGGCAAGGTGAAGGGGAACGTATGGGGAAGCCCGTATGGGCCTCGCAGGCAAGGTGGAGAAAGAGGCACTGGTACCTGTCAAGGGTGAATCTGCATCCCCAGGACCGCTTGTTGTCTGCTGCTCTGCTCCCAAGTGCTCTGGAGCTTCCTCTGGCACAGCCCTGTTGGCTGTGTGAGGTCCTTGGACATGCTGTTCCAGCTTCCCTTACCCTGGAGTTTCTTATGAGACACCATGGATGTGGGGAGGAGGGTGGTTACTGCAGGTGTGAGAGACAATCTATGCCTGCACCAGCTTGACTTTGAGGTGGGAAGATGAGCTGCAGTTTGGTTGCAACTACCAAATTGTGTTGACTATTTCCTTAGACTATTCCAGTTTCTTTCCTCAAAAGAAAATGAGTTTAGAAACAACTTCATCATGCATGGGGTTTTGCATGTCTTTTCTGGCCTCTGGTATTCATAGCATGTTCTCCCATGCTTGTATGTCACGTGCCTGCTCCCAGAATACCTGGATGTACCTGGCAGATATAGGACAATCTCAATTTTATGTATGAGTACATAAACTCTTCTTTTACTTTTAGCATTCTAAGCTTGAAGTGTTCATAATATGCCTGATTTTCCCCTTAAGTTGCAGTTCAAGATTTCAGAAACCACACTTTAGAGAATTTCCTGCTATTTGCTGGAATTTCCTGCCATTTCCCAGTGTACCGAGGAGAGGTTAGGATGCTGCAGCTCTGCTGAGGAATTTACCAGCTTTCCGTATTATGCATTTCCAGTTGGACACTTTTCTTCCTATGTGCATTAATCACAGTAACAGCAGACTGTAGAATCGGAGTGTGTCCCGAGTTGGAAGGGACCGACAAGGATCATCAAGTCCAGCTCCTGTCCCTGCAGAGGACAACCCAACATTCACACTGTGGGGCTGAGGGCGTTGGCCAAAGGCTTCTGGCATATTGTCAGGCTTGGTGCCACGACTGCTTCCCTGGGAAGCTGTTCCAGTGTTCCACCACCCCCTGGGGAAAGAAGCTTTTCCTAATGTCCAACCTAACCCTTGCCTGGCATCTTCCTGCCATTCCTTCATGTCCTGTTGTTGTTCACCAGAGAGAACAGCTCAGCGCCTGCTCCTCCACCTCCCTGAGGAAATTATAAACTGCTATGAAGTTTCCCCTCAGTCTTCTTGAGCCCAGGGCACGGTTCCCTCTTGGCTGCCAGGGGGCACTTATAAGGGTTTGCATCAATCAAGAGAGGCCTCTTGGTGCTCTTGAGGTGAAGTGGGAACTCAGCCAGGCTGGGGTTGGAGGCTGCTTTGAACGCTGCCCACGAGGTGAGCTGGGAGCCTGATGGAATTGCTGCTCTTTCCTCCCAGAGGCCTCAGCCACGTCTGTGCCCGGGGGCTCTGCACCTTCGAGGAGTCAAGGCCGCACGTGGATTGTGATCATTGCAGGTGAGACTGAGAGCGCTGCTTGTGGGGTCGGCCCTGGCTTGGGCTATAAATTGAGGGTCCTGATGGAGTTCATTACAGAGCTGGGTCAGAGGCTGATGTTGCCGGGCAGGGAGGGCTGGGGGAGGCCTTACCCACAGCTCATTCTTTCCTCTGCCTTGGATGCCCTGTGTCCTTGGAAAGGCCATTCTGTGCAATCAGGCACTAACTCTCTCCTCCCTGTGTCCCTTGTCAATGAGGGAAGCTGTTGATCTCTCGCTGTTTGCTAACGCTGGTGAGTGGCAGCGCCTGGTCCTGGTGTCCAGAGCCGGCGCACTGAGTGGTTCTCTGCTTGTTCGCTCGCCTCTCCAGCGCTCCTGAGCATCCTGGGAGCTGTGGGTTCTGTTGCCATGTGGGGCCTCTCCAAAGCAAAAAGCAGATCTGACATCTTGAGTCTTGAGAATGGATCCAGGGAGCAGCTGATGCCTGACAAGAGCCACACAGGCTCATTTCCCTCAAGGGTGAGTTTCTCACACCCCATGTGCTCTGTGCACACAAGGGAGAAATCCCTCTTGCCCCACGGCTCTGGCCTCCAGAGCTTTCTCCTCTGGGAACAGCTTTTCCCAGCTGTTCTGCTGCTGGTCAGCCCCGTGGTTGGGGTTTCATCTGCCCTGGAGCAGCAGATCTCTCCCCTTCCCTTCCTCCCTCACAGGTGGGTGTGAAGGTTCTTGCTGGGCTGTGCTGTGCTGCTCTGTGTCCTTCCTCTGCAGCCGAGGATGCTGAGCACCCCGAGATGCTCATCTCCTGCTGGGGGTTGTTTTCCTCTGCTTTGCTCACACTGGGCTCAGACCTTGGGTTGCCCAGAGGACTGTCCGTGACCAGGTGTTTTCCTGTTCTTGTAACAGGGATCTTCGCCATGAGGTGACAAGATGGGACTGGCGTGGGCTCCCTCCTGCTCACCACAGAGGCGACTGAATAGGAGATGAGCTCCCAGATCTGGGTCGTTACACTGGAATAACAAGAGGATCATAGAACCATAGAGTCATAGAATCATTAAGGCTGGAAAAGACCTCTAAAATCATCACGTTCATTCATCAGCACAGCACCACCGAGCCTACTGATGCTCCCCTTGGAGGCAGGTCTTGGACTGTGGGACTCCTTTGGCAGTGGCAGGAGTACAGGGCCTTCCCTGGTGCTGTGAAATCACCCCTCAAAATGGCGGTAGCAGTTTCTCCATGATTTTTGCCTCCAGTGGCTGTTAATGCTGATTTCTCACCACTGTGGCCTTAGACACAAAGGTTTTATTCCCCTGGAAATGGCAGGGGCTGGCTGCTATTCACCTCTTTGCTTCCACTTCCCGCCAAGGGACCTTGTCCACCTGCCCCGTTCTTCCCCCTGGACTTTTCCAGGGAACAGAGACTTTCTCCTCCCTTAGAGCAGGCGCTCGCTGGCTCCGCTCACACCTGACGACTGCTCCACGGTTGTGCTGGTGCTGTGATGCTGCTCAGCCCAGGGGACATGAGGCTTTTAGTGGCAGCTCAGCCCCAGGGCTGGGAATTGAAAAGCTTCCCGTGTGCCCTGGCCTTGCTGCGGCCACACTGGGTCAGTGCAGGGCAGGCAGCTTTGGGGCAACTCCCTGCCAGCGAGGATATCTTTTCATGCCAGGGCTGAACTCGGCTATAGGGAAGCAACTTCCAGTTCATGGTGTCTCCTTAAAAGTGTTGTGATGTGAGTGGTGTCCCTCAAGGATCTGTTCTGGGAGCAGAGCTGTTTAATGGCCTCATTACGGGTGGGTACGGTGGATCGAGTGCGCCTGCAGCCAGTTTGTGGGTGCCAGCGAGCTGAGTGGAGCATTGGATTCACCTGAGAGGGGACGTGATCCAGAGGGACCTTCAGGCTGGAGGAGCAGGCACAAGGGAATATCGTGTGGCTGAAGAAGGACAAGGGCAAGGTCCTGCCCCTCGGACAGCGCAAGCCCTAGAGCAGAGAAGGCTCTGGGAATCCTTATAGTGTTCTTTCCATATAAAAAGGGGCTTATAAGAAAGATGGAGAGAGACTTCTGAGCAGGGCCTGTAGGAACAGGCAAAGGGGCACCAGTTTTAAAGTGGGAGAGGGGAGATTCAGCCGAGCTGTAAGAAGAATTTGTGTCTGTCCTGGCTTCCCCGCCAAAGGGCTGCTGGCCATGGGGCAGTGGCCAGGGGAGTCTCTGTCCCCTCCAGGATTGCCTGCCCGGCTGGTGGTGGCTGAGCCCTGGGGGTGGCTGTGTGCTCTGAGGCTTGGGGGATGCGATGTGGGGCTGGGCGATGCTTTAGCCCCTCTGGCGAGCTGTGTCCTGGTGCCCCTGCACTCCCTGCTCACCCCATGCAGACACAGAACGGGTCTAGAAAAGGGTCTGGAGAAACAACGGCTTTTAATGAAATAACAAGAACAAAACAGTTTCTGAGAGTACTTCAAGTACTCCCTCCTCAACACCCACCCGCCCCCCACAAACAACAGCAACTCCCCAAACAACAAGAACCCCCCCCAAACAAGAACAACTCTCTAAACAACAACACTTGAAACAACAACAATTCTCTAAACAATATGAACACGTTAAAGAACAATTCCCCAAAACCCAGAAACATTTGAAACAAACACCCTCTCCCACCCCCCAAATAAGCAGATCCCTGCCCCAGCTCCAATCCCCCTCCCTCCCCAGCTCCGCCTGCCAGAGCCCTGCGCTGCTCCTGACATCCCGGTGACAGGGGATGTTCTGGCCCCAGACGCTGCCCTCGGCCATGGGGACACCAGAGCCCAGAGAGATGGAATTTTCTGGGTTGGTGTCCTACTCCATGGGCACATCAGTGGCGACGCTGATGTCCAGGACTGGAACGATGGCATCTTCCATCTCGACATCTGGACCCACAGAGATGTCCAAGAGTGGGGTTGAGCTGAGCTCTAAAGAAGATTTCTTTTCTGCTGAGGGTGGGGGGACTCTGGCCCAGGTTGCCCAGAGAAGCTGTGGCTGCCCCATCCCTGGAGGGGTTCAAGGCCAGGTCAGACGGGGCTTTGAGCATCTTGATCCAGTGGGAAGTGTCCCTGTCCATGACAGGGAGGCTGGATGGGATGATCTTTGAAGGTCCCTTCCAACTCAAATCATTATCCAATAAGGTGAAACCAAAACCCTCGTGTGCTTGTTCCTTCTTCATTAGCGCCAGTGAAAGGAGTTCAGGGCCCAGGGGAGTGGGAAGGTGCTTTACAAATCCCAGTGGGACAGAGCTGAGCTACAGTGATAGAAGTGCTTGTGCTGTCAAGGCCACATGGCAGAGGTCAGCTGTCACCAGCCTGTCCCAGATCATCCTCTTAGCTCGAGCTGCTGAGCTGAGGAAGCTGTTCTGTTATGTGGGGCAGACCCCTCGCTCTGGGCAATGGGGACCTAGCTATTGGGTAAACATAGCAGTCACAACCTCTTCCCTCTGAGGTCATGCAGGTTTTGCTTACTGATCCCAGAGCTGAGTGTTTCAGGACTGAATGAAATGCATTTGTACAGCTCTTGTGCCAAAACTTGGGACTGTGTTTGTGACACCAATTTCCCTTCCTCTGTCCAGTGCCAGGAGCATTTTCATTGTCCTAATCCCCAGGCACAGAGACTTCAATTGTTGTGGAGCCTGAGCTGTTTTCCAGCCTAGGAGCAGCTTTGTGCTCCAGGTTTCTGTACTTAATTAGATCAGTTCATGGAGATCAATGGGATGTTTCACATGCTAAGATAGGGTTGTGTTCTTGGTCAGGACATCAAAGATCAGTCCGTTTAATTTTCATTCCCTTTTATTTGTAAATCCAAAGGATTGTTTCCTCCTTTTCAGTTGCTAAAGTTCAGGAGAACTTCTACTGCATACATACAATTCCAATGTCCCATTCTGTGTTCCTGCCCCTGCTGTGGAAGTGCTGCAGCTGAAGGTTGATGTGATGAGCTGGTGGCACACGGCAGCGGTGCAGGAGCAACCTGTCACCTTGGGGATTGGCTCAGGCACCACATGGAGAGAGAAATGGGTTCTTGACTTCTTCCCCTGTCAATCTGTGTTTTGGAGCTCTGAGGGGTGAGCTGGGAGGTCACAATCATTCCCCTTCCATGAGCTGTGAGAGCTGATGGAGCAGGGGCAGCTGCATTGGTGCTCATGTGCTTAACCAGTGGCTGGTGCCAAGAGCAGCATCTGTTGTGGGGGTACAAAACAGATACAGATCCTGCACATCTGCGCTTTCTGTGCCTGGCAAGGGGAGTCCTTCAGGGTTAAATCAAGGCAAGTACATGCTCTCTCCTCGGCTTGCTGTGGTGCATACCCTCCTGGGAAACGGGATAACATATGGCAAATGCAAACAGCTAATAAGAACAGAATAAAGCAAAAGAGAAGTGAAGAGCTGGAAATAGTTCCTTACATAAAGGACTGGCTCTTCAATCTCATTAGTGTCTTAAGGAGCGGACACTTAGCTGCCTTCAGCTCCTACAAAGCAAACCACAATCTGATCAGCAATCGGCTTTGGGAACCTGTCAGGTCCACCGTGACACAGCCAGTGCCCCTCGGGGAGTGGCTCAGCACTGCTCCTCAGAGCTCGTGGTGCCTGTCCTAGCCAGCACATGCCTGGCAGGAGCGTGCCATGAAGCCCAGGCTGCTGTCCCACAGCCTGTAACGGGAGTCACTGTTTCAGAGGAGAAGGCACAATGAGGCAGCTGGGGATGAGGCGCGCGAGTCTCTCTGCCAGCCTGAAGATAGGGGATCACCGAGGCTGCTACCGGACACCGGAGGAAGAGGAAGTCCACATCCCATTTGCCCAGGACAGCCTGGTAAAGCAATGGAGCTCCATGCAGAATGTGACAGACAGGCACCAGGAGAAAAGCAAGACACCCATCCAAAGGAACAAGTATTTGCTCAACATTAATGTGGGTGGCAAATTGTTCCAGATCGCTTACAGCGTAGCAGCCCGCTACCCCATCACCAGGCTTGGGAAGCTGGCGCTTTACACAGACCCGATGAAGAAGTTGCAGCTCTGCGATGACTACTCAGTGCAGAAGAACGAGTACTTCTTTGACCGAGATCCTTCCATTTTCCACTACATCTTCCACTTCTACCGCAGTGGGGTCCTGTGGATAATGGATGAGATGTGCCCCAGTAACTTTGTGGAGGAAATCGAGTACTGGGGAATTCATCTGAAATACTCCCAACGCTGCTGCCGAATCCTGTTTGAGGAAAAGCAAGATGAACTCAGTGAGTATTTGAAAATACAGAAGGAGCTGGAAGCAGAACTGGAGCCCCTGGACTCAGCAGAGCACTTTGAGGGCAAATTTCTGGGGCAGTTTCGGAAGACGGTCTGGAACCTCATTGAGAACCCATACTCTTCTGTCCCAGCCAAGATCATTGCTGTCATGTCGAGCTTCTTTGTGCTTATCTCCATCGTGGGGATGACACTGAGCACAGTGGAGGAGATGAAACACAAGACAGGGAAGGTATGGATGGAGCAGCTGGAGATGATCTGTGCCATCTTCTTCACCTCTGAATACCTCATGCGGCTTATATCCTCCTCCAGCTTCAAGAAATTTTTGCGGGCAGCATTCAATGCTGTAGACCTGGTGGCCATCCTGCCCTTCTATATCCAGATTCTCTTTGAAAATTTGGACCAAGGGGACACGCTTTACCATGATGAACTGGATAAGGTAGAGAGTGTGAGCAAGCTGGGAAAAGTTCTCAAGCTCATCAAACTCATGAGGATCTTTCGCATCCTAAAGCTAGCTCGTCACTCCACCGGCCTCCGGGCCTTCGGATTCACCATGCGCCAGTGCTACCAGCAGGTTTGCTGCCTCCTCCTCTTCATTGCCATGGGGGTCTTCACCTTCTCTGCTCTCATGCACTCAGTGGAACACGATGTCCCAGGCACCAACTTCACTAGTATCCCCTATGCCTGGTGGTGGGCGGCGGTAAGATCTAAGCACCTTCTTCCAGAGGGGGATGTGGTGGGGCTCTGTGGGTAGGGGCTGCTCTGGTGCTCAAGGGTTTCATCACTGCTGCTGGCCAGGAGGTAGAAAAGGGCCTGATCTCCCCGTAAGCTTGGTAACGGTAGGAAAACCAGAGCCATATGCACTCCGAGAAAAGAAATCAGAGATTTAGACTAAGCTCAGAGGCTCAAAACCCAGAGCTGGGGTAGGATGATGGGACAGAAGTGGTGGCCCTGAGCACCTCCAGTCCTGGGTTAGTGACAAGAGTGATAGGACTTAGTCCAGGCTTTATCTGTTATGGGACCTAGTGTTGGGGGGATGTAGTTTAGACCCTGTGGGGATAGAGACAGCCTGAGGCTTGGGCAACACTGCAGCCCAGCTGGGCTCAGGAGGCGCAAGGGGGCCACAGCTTGTGGGGCTTTGCTGGGGGACGCGGAGCTGCAGGCAGGAACCAAGGAAAGGTGGTTGCATCATGTCTCAGTCCAAGAGGGGACACAGGCCAGAGTGTGTTGCAGCCAGAGACAGGAATCCTTGTTTGCTGCCCTGCTCGTGCCAGGAGCCGGCAGCTCTGCTAAGACGAGCACTATAATAAACCTGGGATTATCTCTGTGATGAGGAGCAGCTAAAGCACTTGAGAGCCAGGGCTTACAAGGGCATTTTGATGTATGGATGAAATGATCCCATAGATCACTTCTGCTCTTATTATCCCACTCAGCCACCACAGGCTGCCTACTGCAAATTAATCTCTTCTTAAGGAAGTGCAAAATCACACAGCAAAAACAACTGATTTGAGGACTTAAATGCCACAAGGTGATGCTGTCAGCATGGCTCCATGCACAGCCCAAACCTCTCTGCCTCTGCTTGCACCCTGTCCACATAGTCCTGCTCCCCTGTTGCTCAAACACAGTTCCTTGGGCACATTCCTGAGCAGTGCCTCAGTTTCCCCTGGTGGGAGGGTCTGGGAAACTTCATTCCTGTGAGACCAGGCAGGTTCCGACCAGGAAGCACTGGAGCTGCTGCTCCGTAGGGGCAGGAAGCTCCAGCAGACAGTCTGTCTGCTGGGTAAGTTCAGGTCAGTGATGTCCAGCTGGCTTTGGAGAGGCAGACACGAAAGGGAGGAGGGAGCAGGCAGGCTTGCCTCTGGTCTGCTGCTGGGGCCTCACCTAGCTCTTTTCTGGGGGTCTCCAAGCCCACCTGGAGCTGAGCCCTGGCCGTGTTGGCTGCTGGAGCAGGGCCAGCTGAGCTGGTGCTGCCAAGGTGCAGTGCTGGTTGTACCCAGCTCCTACGCCGGGGCAGAGCAAGGGAGAGTCCCAGCACCAGCAGGGGGGTCTGCTGGGATTCCTCATGTAGATTTTATCCTTTCCCTTCCTTGCCCAGGTCAGCCTCTCCACTGTGGGCTATGGAGATACGGTGCCCGACACGGTGCTTGGCCGGATGGTGGCGTTTGGCTGCATCTCCTTTGGCATCATCCTCAATGGCATGCCCATCTCCATCCTCTACAACAAGTTTTCTGACTACTATGCCAAGTTGAAGGCCCATGAGAACGAGACCAGCAACTCGGTCAAGCTCTCCAGGAAATTCCACTTGAAAAAGCGAGTCCTGCGGAAGCTGTCGGAATGCTGCCGATCAGAATCCCCCTGTCACCACTGACCAGCAACCCTTCGCTCCCCAGACCTTCACCACAGCGCATCCTGCCCTCCACTGGTCATCCTGCCAGAAAGCCCTGACCCCTCTGGAAGCTCCAGAGCTCGGGTAGCGAGCAGCAACCACAGTAAAGTAGTCAGTAAAGAACCAGCTAAAGGATGTGCTGAACAGCCAGGGCAGGAGCTGGTTGTGGGATGCATGAGGCTGAACTCTGTCACCTGCTGAGGATGGTAGAAGTGGACACTCATGAGATGAAGCCCAGTGTGATACCTGGACAGGTGCTGCTTTCCCCAAGTTGAGCGGGATGTGTACAGGCTTCGCACCAGGCAGTGGCCAAGAGCCCTGTGACTCCTTCCTGGCCAGGTGGGCATCCAGCCCAGGCTGAGTCCAGCAAATCCAGGGATCTGGGTGAAGAGCCACAGAAAAGCTGCAGCTGTGTGCCCTTCCAACCAACCCATTTTCCTTCCCACTGCCCTGGGAGCCTGGGGCATGGGCCTGGCTCGGGATGCTGCTGTGAAGGGAACCACAGCCACTCTGGGGATGCAGAGCTGGAAGCCAGAGCATCCCCAGGGACAGGCATTTAATAAACCAGGCACAAACCATTCCTTGTCTTGAATTATTGGCCAGATGTTTTGTGTATTTCAGTAAAATGCTCATAATCTGAGGGTGAGGAGAGGACTTCTCCCCTAGACTCACAACCACCTCTCCTGCCCATTGGTGGGAGGAAGGGGCACTTTTGAGATGCGGGAGAGGGAGCTCAGACTTTGGGGAAGGCAGTGGCAGGGAAGGGCCAGCAGCGGCGGGTGATGTTTTCAGGTGAGCAATGGGAGGAAACTGGTGCCCACCAGGCCAGGGTGGGATTTGGTCACCTGCAAGATGAGCTTGGAGAAGAGCTGCTGGGGGGCAGTCCTAGTGTCTGCCTGGGACCTTGGTTAAGCCGCTGCTGTTGGAAACAGTTGGAAAGAGGCTTGTCAGAGCTGAGCTCTCTGGCAGGGGTGGTCGTGGTCCTGCTGAGTTCTAGGACAAGGGGGCTGTACCAGTGTGTATGAGCTGGGGACCCCTGCCCAGACCTCTGACATCCTCCTTCTCTGCACCTTCCCATCACCACCCTGGCCCCACAACACTGGTCAGCTCTGTCTCCCACCCCACATATCTTCCACAAGAAAGCTCCCCTGGGGGCACAGCACAGTCTTCTCCAATCATCTTCATCCAGAGCTGTCCTTCCCACCACCCACCTGTCCAGCAGCATCATGAGCCAGCAGCGTGCTCAGGCGGCCAAGAAGCCCAACAGCATCCTGGCTTGGGGTGTCGGGAAGTGACTGTGTCCTTGTACTCAGTGCTGGTGACGCCCCACCTCGAATTCTGGGTTCAGTTCTGGGCCCCTCATTACAAGAAGAAGGATATTGAGGGGCTTGGAGCACATCCAGAGAAGGGGAATGGAGCTGAGGAAGGGGCTGGAGAAAAAGGGTAAAGAGGAGCAGCTGAAGGAGCTAGGGTTGTTTATCCTGGAGAAGGAGAGGCTGAAGGGAGACCTGGTCGAAGTCTATAGCTGCCTGAAAGGAGATTGTGGTGATGTGAGTGTTGGTCTCTTCCCTCAGTGACAAGTAATGGGATGAGAGGAAATAACCTCAAGTTGAGCCAGGGGAAGGTTAGATTGGATATTAAGAACAATTTATTTTCTACAAGAACAGTGAAGCCCTGGCTGAGGCTGCCCAGGGCAGTGGTGGGGTCCCCATCCATGGAGGGGTTTGAAAATCATGTAGATGTGATGCTGCGGGACATGGTTTAGTTGGCACAGTGGGGTTGGGCTTATGGTTGGACTGGATGAGCCTAGAGGGCTTTTCCAACCTCAAAAATTCTCTGATTTTATCACCTCCAGGCACCTCTCCATCCCTCTTGACCCCCAGACCCTGTCACCACACCCCCATCGCCTGCTCAGGGACACCACCCCCCCCCCCCCAGGCATTGCTGGCCAGCTGGTGCATCCTGAGCTAATACAGCTTCCATGGAAGGGGGCTCAGCAACCAAATACCTCCTGCCCAGAACATGCGCTGCGGTGGAATCTCCATCTCTGCGTGCACCAGCCCTCCCTATGCCACATTTGCTCACCCTCAACCAGCCCCGTGAGCAGGGGTCCCACAAGCATCCGCACAGAGAGCAACATGTTTAATAGCTCCTCTGAATTTATTTTACAAGTCACAACAATGCAGAAATGTACAGACATTTACAGGACCCTGTACAGGTGGTTTCTGTCATATATTAGAGCTCTTGCTATTTACATATAGTACAGCCAGCGGGACACCTCCGCGTGGGCACGGACCCTGCACCCTACGCAGGGCACCCCGACACTGAGCTATCGCCCCGGAGTTGCTGGGTCATTTGGGCTCATTAAGGTCGATTTAATTAGAGCTCAGCCCTGAGCCTTCCCAAGCACTGCTGGGGGGATGGCAGCCAGGACAGAGCTTTGCTCACTCTGGTCTCTTCTGTGGCGATTTTGGGGGGCAGAGACCCCACAGAGATGCTCTGATTGGAGCAGAAGCAGCTTTGGCCACGGTGACATTTCCACCTTCCTGCTCCTCCTGCCTCAGTGGCAGCCGCAGCTCCCAGCCACCATGTCATCGTACTGCTTGAGGACCACGTTCTCGTCATCGTCGAAGTAAAGGAGGTTGATGGAGTAGAGCTTGTCGGGCACACAGCAGGGGCTGCTGACACCCTCGCTTAGCTTGAGGGCATTGATGATGGACTGCACGGTGGCGTGGTTGGTCGGCCGCATGTTCTCGCCCAGCGGGAAGGGGCAGGAGCCTTTGCAGTGGTAGGCGTTGTACCCCCGTGGCGAGATGATCCAGCCCGACCAGCCGATCTCCTCAAAGTCCACGGACAAGGGATGTCTCTGGCAGGGCTGAAGCCGGTCCAGCGAGCGTGGGCTGCGTCGCCCGGTCAGCTTCTTGTTGGTGAGAATGGGAGCAGGAGGCTGTAAATCTGCCACAAAGGAGCACCCGATGCCATTAGCAATCAGAAGAGCCTGGGAAGATGGAAAACGTGGTGCAGCCTCCGCCACCACCTTTCGCCATGGGTTTTATCTGCAGCTGCCTAGTGTGGCAACCCCTTCGGTCAAAGCCTGTGATCAGCCCAGGCAGAGCCACCAGGAGGTGACAACCTCGGAGGGCCACAACCATGCTCATCAGGGCAAGGCAAATCCAGATTTCCATCTGTGAGCCTGCAACCCTACACAGACTAAAACAGAAAGGAGATGGCTTCTTCTGCTGGCCAGAGAAGGACCTTTGGATTTGAAGGAACCCAGGTACTGGGAGCTCCCCCTTGCCCCACAAGCAAGAGGATAGAAGCACCAAGGGAGCGTGCCAGGGTGTGTGAGACCCACCTGGGAAGCCAGCTGTGGGCAGGGATGCTCCCCGGCGCCCATCATCTGTGAACAGGACCAACATGGGCTTCTTGCTCTCATGATGGTCCCTGCCAGAGGCGAACCGCAGTGGTGGGGTGTTGAGAGGGCTCCCGCCCGGGCCCTGCACTGTCACCACCAAACCCTGGTTTCTGCTTTCATCTTCAGTCCAGTCACGAACCTGGGGAACCAAACTGGGGTCAGCACAGCACCACAGACCAGAGAGGCGCTCAGCCGGTGTCCCTGTGGCACGTGCCAGGCTGACGGACCCCATGCCCTGTCAGCAGCCAGGAGGCA
Organism: Clamator glandarius; assembly: GCA_033459285.1. Taxonomy (NCBI): domain Eukaryota; kingdom Metazoa; phylum Chordata; class Aves; order Cuculiformes; family Cuculidae; genus Clamator; species Clamator glandarius. Next base: position 986,323 of record JAUNZM010000097.1, on the reverse strand, counting down.
TCAACCAGGATCCCCCACGGCCGCTCTCTGTGCCGCAGCCATGGAAGGGGCTGAGCTGCTCCATGGCTGCGGCACGAGGGACATTGCGGCAGGAGCCGGCACCAGCATTACCTGCGGAGCAGTGGGACCAGGTTGGGGGCTGGATGGAGCAGCCCCTGGAGCTCTCAGCAGGGCCCTCACCCCCTCCCAGAAGCTGCATCCCCCCCTCGGGGCTGCAGAGCATTCAGATAGGAAATTGCATCAGAGCCTGAAGGGCTGCTGGAGTGAAAGGGGTTTCAAAAAATCCTGTGTGCAGGAATCCCTTGCAGGGTGGAGGTGCTGAGGGGGTCAGGGAAGGGGTCCCCATCCCACATGCCCTGGTACCATCCCACATTCCCACTGTGCCACCCAACCCAGGGGAAAAGCAACTCACAGCCTGCGTGATGGAGAAGACCTCCCAGCCAGAGCCCTGCAGCGAGACCAGCCTGGTGGCCAGCAACTTCTTCCCTGTGGGGGCATCCAGCTCGCTCCTCTCCAGCACTTGGTAGATGCTGACCTGGGGAAGGCAGCAAAGGGTGGTGACCACCAGGGGAAAGAGCCCAGACAGTACTGGGGGAAAAAGAGGTAAGATGGGAGAGTTGTCAGCTTGGGTTTGTCACAACCCACGGGTGCCTTGGCTGGTGCGTGCACAAACCAGAATGATATTTAAAAACCCACCGTGGTTAAAACATTGTGATTCTGTGTAACACAGTGACATTTGGTTGTATGAATTTCACGAAGCTGGGCTGTGCCCCACTACAGGTGAGTGGCTGCAGTGTCATTGGCATCCCCAGGCACCGGCTGGTGCCCGTCCCTGTTCCCATCCTCATCCCCATCCTCATCCTCACCCCTATCCTCATCCCCATCTTCACCTGGCAGAAGTGCTGTCTTTTGGGCCCATCAGTGGCCCTTGGCCAGAGGCGGAAGAGGTGCAGCTCTGCTGTCAAGATCTTCTCGCTCTTGGCCACGCTGGAGAGGATGAAGAGGAACCGCATCTCCTCGCTGTGAGCTGGAGGCAAGGATGGGTTGGGAGATGGAGCCAAACCAGGGGCACCGGCTGCGCTTGGCCCCTTCCCGCAGCCCAGTCCCCAGCACCGTGGGCACCCTCTGCCCTTACTTTTATCCAAGAAGCTGCGGACCGTGTTGCCCTCCAGGATGTCGGGGTTCTTGGTGACACCATCCGCGTTGGCGACAGTGTTGAATAGATCCACCATGTACTGGGGAGGCTGCTTGGAGGGAGCTGGGGGAGGCGGGGGGTCTTCCATGCCAAAGACTTCCAGGAGCTTCTTCAAGGCCTCAGCTCGCCTGCTCGCCGCTCCGCTCGGACTCGGGCACACGGGCTTGGCCAGGGCCAGCAGCAGCAGGACGGTCCCCAGCATGGCTCTCCTGTCCCTGCCCCAGCTCGACTCCCCTCTGCCTCTCCAGCAGGGAATTTATAGCTGGAAAGGTGGACTGGAGTCAAATATGCACAAGTGCAATCGTGAGGGTAAAGAGAGGTAATTGCTGTGCTAACAAGGTGCGAAGCTGGGCTCCCGGCACCTATTGGTCCCAGTACACAAGCAGGAGGGGAGACTGGCGCAGCCCAGCTGCTGGGGACACGGGGCTCTGGGGACACAGAGCCCTGGCTGGGCTGCGTTTGCTCTCCCTAGGAGACTAACTGGGGTTAATGATGGCACTAATGGGACAAACAGGAGGACCTTTGTGTAGAGGAATGCAGCCCACCTGCCAGAGCCGGAGGAGCATCCATCCCCTTCCCAGCTCTGTCCCGCTGCAGCAGCTCGGGCAGCACTGGGGGGCTCCCTGTCCCCCCACTGTCCCAATTCCCCGTCCCCGTCACACATGCAGGTGGGAGCCTGGGGGCCAGACTGTGCACCCCTCGATGCAGCCTCAGCCGAGGAGCCTGGGGAGCCAAACCCACAGGGAAAAGTGGGTTTCAGCCGAGAACCGGCAGCCCTAGGAGTTGCATAGGATCATGGAATCATTAGGTTTAGGGAAGACCTCTAAGCTCATCCAGTCCAGCCATGAGCCCAACCCCACTGTGCCTATTAAACTATGTCCCCAAGTGCCATGGCTACACATTTTTTTAACCCCTCCAGGGATGGAGACTCCACCACTGCCCTAGGCATCCTCTGCCAGGACTTCACTACTCAGTAAAGAAATTGTTCCTCATATGCAATCTGAACCTTCCCTGGTGCAACTTGAGGCTATCTCCTCTCATCCCACCACTTGTCACCTGGGAGAAGAGACCAACACTCGCTTCACCACAACCTCCTTTCCAGGAGCTGCAGAGAACGACGAGATCTCCCCTCAGCCTCCTCCAGACCAAACACCCTCAGCTGCTTTTTACAGCCCCCGGGCTCCAGCCCTTTCCCCAGCTCTGTTCCCTTCTCTGGACTCTCTCCAGCCCCTCAATGTCTTTCTTGTAGTGAGAAGCCCAGAACTGAACCCAGGATTCAAGGTGGGGCCCCAGCAGCACCGAGTCCAGGGGGACGATCCCTCCCCTGCTCCTGCTGCCCATACCACAGCAGATCCAGACGCGGGTGCTGTTGGTTTTCTTGGCCACCTGAGCACACTGCAGCATCCTTCCTCAGCGCTGCCAGGCCCTGGACTGCAGCAATAACCGCAGCAGGAGAACCAGACCAAAATTAACCTTTTTAAAAAAAAGAAAACAAACAAATAACCAATTGGCTTCCTGAGGATTAAAAGGTATTTGCTGCCAAGTCCTGAGTGCTCAACATGAATGAAATACTGTGAGAACCCTACATACACTGGATGATGGGTAACAGCAAGTTCTTTTGCTCTTATTCCTCAGTCACAGAGTAGCAGGGCTGGTGAAGGTGGGCGTGTTGGCACAGTGCACTTAGACCCCGTGTTTGCTCTTTGATTTAATGCCATGTGACCAAACAGAAAAAATCAGTGTTATTCAATACCCACTAGGGCACCACATCAAAAGAGCAGGATTAGAAAACCCTGATAGAATTTACAGGGAACAGGGAAATCCTTGTGAAGGAGATCCACAGGCACAAGTTCTGCAAGAGGCTCTGCTACACAGAATCACAGAATCACTAGGTTGGAAAGGACCCACCAGATCATCGAGTCCAACCATTCCTATCAATCACTAAATCATGTCCCTCAGCACCTCATCCACCTGTCCTTTAAACATCTCCAGGGAAAGTGACTCAACCTCCTTTCTGGGCAGCCTCTGCCAGTGCCCAATGACTCTTTCCATGAAAATGTTTTTCGTGATGTCCAGCCTGAACCTCTCCCAGTGGAGCTTGAGGCCATTCCCTCTCATCCTGTCCCCTGTCACTTGGGAGAAGAGCCCAGCTCCCTCCTCTCCACAACCTCCTTTCAGGTAGTTGTAGAGAGCAATGAGGTCTCCCCTCAGCCTCCTCTCCTCCAGGCTAAACACCCCCAGCTCTCTCAGCTGCTCCTCTTGTTCTCCAGCCCCTTCACCAGCTTCGTTGCTCTTCTCTGCACTCGCTCCAGAGCCTCAACATCCTTTTTGTGGTGAGGGGCCCAGAACTGAACACAGGATTCAAGGCTTGAAGAAGGGAAGGTGCAGGTGCCAAGCCAGCTCCCTCTGCCTGTCAGCGGGCAGGGACCAGCAGCGCTCCCGGCCCCACAATCACTTGGCCGAGGCTCTTCCAGGCCACTGCGATGGGAGACAACTCAAGGTCTACTCACCCAGCTCGTGGCTATAGTTTATTCTAACCCAATGCCTGGTGGATTAAAGGGCTTTTAAATATCTTGAGTAGGCAGGGAAGCAACGACAGGTTTGAGTTAATTGCTAGAGGAAACTATTTGCATCCTCTGGATTCTTTCCTTCTTCCTGCCTCGCCGGGGTGTGGCAGGTCTACAAGATACCTTGAACTGTTTGGGAGGGGATATCTCTGCCCCAACTCACCTACCAAACTGTTTCCTCTCCTCTCCAATTCCCACTTCACATTTTGAACACGGCAGCAGTTGTCTCCGTGCAAATCCCAGCCCGTTGGCTGCATCCCTCTGTGCCCACCACATCCTCCTGGGATGCTCGGGCAGACGAGGGGCCATGGGGCTGCACAGCGGCACTGAAGGAGCTGTGAATTGCCTGTGATGTTTATTTTACAAGCTGCAAAATATTTTGTAGAGGGTTCATTTATACAAGGGCTGTTTAAAACAGCTTTTATTCAAAAAAATAGCCTTCTCTCATTTACACGTAGTACAGACAGTCTGGCGGGGCTCTTGCAGGAGCCCCACCTGCAGCTCCCAATCCCACTACCCCCTGCACTTGCGCTGCCAGGTGGCAATCCCGGTGCCATCCTGGCAGCTCTTGAACACATGTACATCGTATGGTGAGGAACACAGTGGCTGGAGGCAGCTTCTGCCTGGAGCAGGCAATTCTCTGTCTTGTGGCTCCCTGCAATTAGAGACAAACTCAATACATCTCGTGGTCCCCACACCTTGCATCTCATCCTCTGGAAAAGGAGCCCCTTACCAGGGTTGGGGAGAAGGGAGACAGCTTTCTCCCAGTGGTATCTATTCCTTACTTCTTGTACCACCTGGTGAACCATCTCCTCCTTCTCTGCATGTGCAAAGCAGGAGTTATTTCTTTCTTTGTGGTTTCCCTTTGCATTTGCCACGTTTTTATGTCTCCAAGTAACACAAAGTGTGTCTGCTCCAGCCTGAAACCACTGTCAGGACTCTCGCTGCTCCAGAGCATCCTCCTGCTCCTCCTGCTCCACAGCATTGCCAGCAGGCAAAGGCAGGAATCCCAGGCTGCAGGAAGACACCGACAGGACTCATGTGAGGTGCTGCCACGGGGGACCACAAACTCTCTCACCAGCTGCCCAACAGACCGAATTCGGCATCATCGTTGGCCGGGTCTCCCTTACCCCTAAAGCGACGGAGCAGGGTGCTGCTGGCCAGACACAGCCCAGAGGGTGAGTGGGGTGGGCGACCCACACCCTGCTCCTTGCCACCCTGCCCCAGGAGCAGCAGATGCATTCCTTGAGAGGAATGGGACCAGCTCCAGCCTGCGCTGAACGTGTGCGTGTGCGGATGCGCCCAGGAAAGAGAACAGCCGCATCCTGGCAGCTGTGCTTACCCAAGGAAGCAGGGATCCCCTGAGGAGCAGCTGCCCAAGCACCTTCCCACATCGATTTCCTGCAAGGATTTGCAAAACAAAGGCACACAAATCCCCTGCAGCACCTGGGGACACCCCGGGGGACCTGCCTGCGCCCTCCACCCTCAGGCTGAGCCCACGCCCCAAGAAAGGGCAGCAGCCGGGCAAAGCCTGTACAAAGAATTTTGGGAGCACAGAAGTGTTTTTGGAGTCAGAGGTCTCTGTGCACACAGGTAATGTTAAAGTAGATGGCAGAGTCTCCACTGAACTGAGCATAAAACATACTTAATGATGAAATAGTTCTTTAAATAAATATCTCACATCTCCCTTAATTATTCTGTAAAGAAATCCTCATTCTAAAGATAACACCATTTGTAACTTTATGGCACTGATGCATGTACAGATTAGTGGCAGTGAAATATATTTACTATGTAAGATAACATAAAAGTGGGATTTTTACTGTTATAGTTTGTGGGTGGCTTGCACTGAGTTCTGCCAGAGTGAAGCTGCACATGTCAGAGCATCCACCGAGGTGTCTGAACCCCCTGTGCAGGGCCAGGAGCACGGCTGAACCCGCCAGAGAGGAGACTAAGCTGCAGGAAACCAACCTCGAGCCTCTCCTCCCTGTGTCCCAGCAAGCTGGGCAAAATTTCATAATAATATTCCATCTGGGAAGCATGATAGCATTTCTCCTTCATTTCACAGCTCTCCAGCTTCCGAACCACTTCCCTACCTTGTAGAGGTTTGACCAGAGTAGTGCTGAACTTTGTGGGAAGGCAGAAAAGTCCATCTGCAAGGTAAAAAGAAGGAAATCTAATTCGGGGCTGCATGATGCCACTGTGGCTGCATCTGCCCCACACAGGCACAGCGTCAGGCTCCGGCGTCCAGCACCCAGCGCGGAAAGGGCTGCATTCTGTGTGTGGATACCCAGCTGAGAGTTTGGGGCTCATTTCTTCACCAGCTCAGGGCCTCAGCAATAAGTTTTGTTCCTCCATCTCGGTTTCAGAGCACAGGGACAGAGGTTCAGAGCACATAAGTAGAGGTTATTCTGGGTATCGATTGTGAGTCCTGCACCAGACCCTGCAAAAGCCCATCTCTGGGTGGCAGCCTGAGCTATTTACACATTGTCTTCAAGGAATAAAGGTCTTGAAACATCAAATATTTTTCCAGAGATGTGGTCTTACACCAGGGAGCTGGGGAACATTATTTATCATTTACTCATTCAGCATTTCTTTCTGGATCTGCCACAGAGCGGTGCCCTGCAGGGGCTTCTTGGACACTGGAGCCAGTACGACCAACTCTGCTGGAGCAGATTCCCCTGGGCACCTCCAAAGGGTTCTCGTTGGGCTGGGCTCTCAGGTCACCATGCAAGCAGAGGAGCTGCCTGGGGCTGGGGTGATGGAGGCAGCATCTTCCCAAGTCACAACTCATCGTCTCTGCACGACCCTGCATTGTGGGATGGAGAAGGGCCAGTACAAGAGATAAGAAAAGGGAAGGAAAGCAGGGGGTGGCCCTTTGCCGTTTCTCTCCCTGTTCATGGTTTAAGTCAATGAAAAATTCCTGGGGCAAAACCCCACTACATTAGGACTTGCCATACCCAATCTGATCGTTAAGGAAACCATGCAGAGAGCTGCCAGAGGGGGGCTTTGCATGGGCAGACAAGAGATGCAACCTCACTGCTGGCTCCCCTCCAGGTCAGGACACGCTGTCTCTGTGTCACATCTCAGCAGCTTGAGAGGAGAGACAGAGGCTCCTCCAGCTGCAACTCACATCCAGTGGGAAGGAACCAGACACAGACTGTCCTGCCTGGCTCAGTGTGAACACACTTTTTGCGTAGACAGTTTGTCTGCTAAACCTCCCAGCTTTTCTCCCTCACCAGGTAAATCAGGAGTAAAATCCCCACTGCATGAGCTAGAGGATGGTAGAAGGGGTAATGAAGACTAGATGATCTTTAATTAGATGATCTTTAAGGTGCCTTCCAACTCAAACCACTGTAAGTTGACGGCTAAGTCAGTCTTGGGGTCCGGCTCTGAACAGGATCCAGTCTTGCCCTGTCCCAGCCCTTGCGTGCGGATCCTTTGGAGTTTGTGTTTGCTTCCTGGCTATAGAATGGTTGTAATAGTATCCTGCCCCCTCCCAGCTTCTGGAAGAGATTTCTTTGTTCCAGGATGGGGCTGTGTTTTCGGGGGAGAGAAAAGCAAAGCAAATCTCTCTGCGATGCCTCAGGACAGGGACACAGGGTGACAACAAATTTCTGGAAGCCAATATTTCCGGGTGAGGTTCGACCATCCTTCTCCAGCCCTCTCCTCACTTCTCTGATGTCGTCACCTTTAACACAACACCGAAAGTGTCAGCCTGACTGTACAGGGGAAAATCCATAAGGAAAGTGCTGAGACCTGCCCTAGGGCAGAGGCAAAGCCGGGAGTGAGTCCACATTTCCCAGCCCTAGGCCATTATCACTGAATGAGCCACGGTCCATTAGCCACCCCAGGACACCAGCGTGGTCCAGCACCTTCCAGTCACACGTCTGGGAAGTCAATGCTGATTCTCCTACCTCTGGAAAAAAACACTTCACGCTGCTTAATTCTCTTTTCCATTTGCTGTGTCTGGCAGCCGGATTGCACAAGAGCTGCGGCTGATGCCGGCTCTCTCGGAGGATGAGGAGCGTGTCTGCAAGCAGAGCCCCTTTGGGTTGGGTTTTCTCCACCAACCACTTGGTCACCAGGCTCTGCTCAGGCCCCTTCACTGCTTCCCCAGCTCACAGTAGTACTGGATTGGTCTCTGTCCCTCTCTAGTGGCTGTCGAACAGCCATGTCACAGGAGCCACCAAGAAGGTTCTGACGGGTTGGGTTGAGATGCAGAAATGCCAATAAATTACATCAACAAATTCCAAGAGAATTGATTTTATCAAGCACTTGTGGAAAATCATTTCAGCGAAACTTTCCATTCTGATAAAACTGGATCAGTTCATCTTCACCGCTGTGTTCACAAGACAGCATCTCAGTTCAGGACAATCCAGTTCGGCTTTATCCCAGTGGAAAGGTTTGCTCCATCTGGAACAATGTAGTTTGGAATTTCCATTTCCAAGTGATTTTTGAAACATCAGTGTGGTTTCCTGGTGCTGAGCTGAAAGGACAGGTCAGACCATGGGAAACGAAACTCCAGTTTTCAGTGGTGGCCAAGCGCCCTGTTTTCAGGAAAGCTTGTACCAGCGGCTTGTTTTTTTCACTTTGAGTGGGGGAGTTGAAGCAGAGACCCCTGAGGTCCCTCCAGCTGGTGTAACTCTGATGCTATGGTCTCTGGTCTGAGGACACTTCCCCATAAGAGGACGTGGTTATATCTTTATCCTCACAGCATGCACAGAGAATTACCACCTCACCTACAGCCCTGGGCTGCTGGGGCCCAGCACCAGAGGGAAAAGAAAACCCAAAATGCAACAATTCTGTTCCGACTGACTGCAAAGAGGGTTTGTGTAGCAGACTGGAGCGTTGTTGGATCACCCTCTGCACTCTAATGTTGCTGGTGGTGACACAGAAGGGCTCGTCCTCACGTTCCCAGAGCAGGGGCAGCTCCCCGTCATCCCCACATCTGTGTGTAGGGAGGGACAGATGCCAGGTCCTGCACTTGAGGCACAACAACCTTGTGCAGCTACAGACTAGGAGAAGTCTGTCTGGAAAGCTGCCTGGAGGAGAATGACCAGGGGGTGTTGGTTGACAGCGACTGAACACGAGCCAGCAGTGGCCCAGGTGGCCAAGAAGGCCAATGGCATCTTGGCTTGGATTAGAAATGGTGTGACCAGCAGCTCCAGGGAGGTTATTCTCCCCCTGTACACGGCACTAGTGAGACTGCTCCTTGAATCCTGTGTTCAGTTCTGGGCCCCTCACCACAAGAAGGATGTTGAGGCTCTGGAGCGAGTCCAGAGAAGAGCAACGAAGCTGGTGAGGGAGCTGGAGAACAAGAGGAGCGGCTGAGAGAGCTGGGGGTGTTTAGCGTGGAGAAGAGGAGGCTGACGGGAGACCTCATTGCTCTCTACAACTAACTCAAAGGAGGTTGTGGAGAGGAGGGAGCTGGGCTCTTCTCCCAGGTGACAGGGGACAGAACAAGAGGGAATGGCCTCAAGCTCCACCAGGGGAGGTTTAGGCTGGACATCAGGAAAAAAAATTCACAGAAAGGGTCATGGGGCACTGGCAGAGGCTGCACAGGGAGGGGTTTGAGTCACATTCCCTGAAGGTGTTTAAGGAATGGGTGGACAAGGTGCTGAGGGACATGGTTTAGTGATTGATGGGAATGGTTGGACTTGATGATCTGGGAGGTCTTTTCCAACCTGGTGATTCTATGATTTTATGATTTTCCCATTTTGACCGTGACTTCCCAGGGCAAGTCTGGGAAGGAGGTTTTCAGAGCTGGGAAATGGAGACATTCCTTGGGACACGTGCTGCAGTGACAGCCATCGACCACATCCATCCAAACACCTTTGAAGAGCAGGAGCCGCTCCAGCAGGCTCACAGCAGGAACCCGCAGGGCAGGACAGTGGGGCTTCAGCTGCGGTGGTGAGCTGGGGGCCTGAGCTGCAGCTGCACAGAACAGGGCAAATAGCAGACACACTGAAGAACAGCATCAACTCCCTAATAAAAACCTCTTCCACTCTAGAACTGACTCAGCTTTTACTCCTTCCCCCTGCATGGCAGCACTGCGTCACTGTGGTGCTGCTCTTCCCAGTGACACATTGATATCAAAGCTGTTTATTCCCTAAAGCTCTGCTCCAATCAGCTTAGTGTGTTGGTAAAGCAGTCCTTATTTCACACCAGGCTTCTCACCCAGAGGCTCAGCACGCTGACTGCTCTGAGGAGCGAACGTGGGTCTGCCAACCTGGAAGATGTTGTACCAGCAGTGCCACAGTGGTGGTAATGGCAGGACAAGTGCCAACAAGAGTTTTCAGAGTTACAGCCCCACAGGCAAACACAGGGCACACGTGTGCAGCGTAGAATCATAGAATCACTAGGTTGGAAAGGACCCACTGGATCATCAAGTCCAACCATTCCCATCAATCACTAAACCATGTCCCTCAGCACCTCGTCCACCCGTGCCTTAAACACCTCAAGGGAAGGTGACTCAACCCCCTCCCTGGGCAGCCTCTGCCAGTGCCCAATGACTCTTTCCATGAAAAAATTTTTCCTAATGTCCAGCCTGAACCTCCCCTGGTGCAGCGTGCGGCCATTCCCTCTCGTCCTGTCCCCTGTCACTTGGGAGAAGAGCCCAGCTCCCTCCTCTCTACAAACTCCTTTCAGGTAGTTGGAGAGAGCAATGAGGTCTCCCCTCAGCCTCCTCTTCTCCAGGCTAAACACCCCCAGCTCTCTCAGCCGCTCCTCTTGTTCTCCAGCCCCTTCACCAGCTCCATTGCTCTTCTCTGGACTCACTCCAGATCCTCAACATCCTTCTTGTGGTGAGGGGCCCAGAACTGATCATAGGATTCGAGGAGTGGTCTCAGCAGTGCTGAGTACAGAGGGAGAATAATCTCCCTGGACCTGCTGGTCACGCTGTTTCTGATAAAAGCCAAGATGCCATTGGCATCCTGCAGGGCTTGCTTCCAGCCTCTCACCAGGGTTAGTTCTCTTGGTGGAGATGGGACTTCAGACAATGTCTGCTTCCCTGGGATAAGGAGACGACCACAGCCTGTGCACTGCTGTGTCCGCAAACACACAGGCTCCTTCCAGTCCCCCTGGGAGGGACACATGGCATGTGAAAAGGGAATGTCAGGAGCACCTCAAAAGCCAGATATGCATCGTTAAAACACATGTCCTGCCTATTTTGCTCAACCAGGCAGAAAGTAGCCTCTGCATACAGGGCACCAGCTCTCACAAGCAATCTGATCCGGTGGGAGGTGTCCCTGCCCATGGCTGGGGTTGGAACTGGATGGGCTTTAAGGTCCCTTCCAACCCAAACCATTCTATGTGGCTGAAGGAGCTGGTCTTGCTGATGGGTGGTGGAGGACAGGAATAGGCTGAGCTGCTGCCTGGAGCAGCCAGGAAGCTGCTGTGATAGCCCTGCAGCTGAGCTCTGGCCCTTCTCCACGAGGCAGCCAGAACTGCTAGATGGTTTCCGTTTTTCTGGTTCACATAGTCCACTTCTTGCTGGCCAAAAGAGGACAGGAGACTCAGTGAAGCTATTTCTGCAATGCAGAACCCAAGAACAGGTATAACATGCGTAAAATCACAGCATTGGTGTGTGACCGCCACCCAGACCCAGCTTCTTCTGCCACTGGGATGACACAAATATTTTTCTCACCTTCTTGATCCCAAGGAAACTGAGCATGGATGAGCACCTGGAGAGCCCAGAAGACCAGGCTGGAGAGAGCAGAGCCCTTAGAAGCCACTTCCCACTGTCCATGCTGCCTGAGACATCTGAGAGACACACACTGACAACAGGGTTACTGCTCACTATTTGTGTCCTGCTGGAGACACCCAAGCTCCAATCAGAGCCAAGTGCAACACAAACACTGAACGAAAAGACATTCCTTCAAGAAATCTGCCTGGAAGAGAGATTCCTTCAGTCTGAGAACCCACAGAAATCCCAGAGGGAAAGCCCATCACTAGCACTGCACATACCACTGCTGTGTCTGCAGAGCAGAAGTAAATAATTTTGTAACAGCCTGGTAAATGCACTTCAGAACAAAGAGAATGCAATTTAAAACACACCAGGAAACAGTAGAGGTTGTATTCTTTAGTGATGGAGGATGGTGTGAGAATAGTTGGAGACTTTGATCAGCAAAGGGAAAATGTGAATGCTCAGCTGTTGCTGAACTACAGAGACTGAAGGGACCAAATAAGCCTGAGCACCCAGTGGATCCAGGACAGAAAGAGAATCTCAGCTCCCCTTGCCTAGAAGCCTGATAAACCTGTTCGTGGAGCTGCTTGAGCTAAAACTTAATCTGCACACCCCTATCACAATTCCATGGCTCCCCCAGCCTGGTGCATCCCCACACTGGCACTAGAAAGAAAGGACAAGAAGGTGGGAACGGGTGTGGGAACAGGGATCAGGCTTCCAGCGAGCATCAGTGCTTCTTGAGAACAACTGGGTTTGCTGCCAGCCTGGGGAAGCTCCCTTGGGGGTCTTTGTTATTATCACCAATTTCAAACTAATTAGGTCTGCAGTGACTGGAGCCACTTTTAAGCCACCTCATTTGAAAGGACCATGCTTCATCCCCACTCCTCGCATTACCTGGACAAGCTGGAGAAGTGGGGCTGTGTGAACACCATGAGGTTCAACAAGGCCAAGTATAAGGTCCTACACCTGGGACGGGGCAATCCACGGTTTCAATCACAGAATGATGTGATCAATCCACGGGATAACGGGATTGAGAGCAGCTCTGCGGAGAAGGACTCGGGGGGGTGCTGATTGATGAGAAGCTCAACATGAACGAGCAATAAGCACTCGCAGCCCAGGTGGCCAATGGTGTCTTGGGCCGCATCCCCAGCAGCGAGGCCAGCCAGGGAGAGAGGGGATTCTGCCCCTCTGCTCCACTCTACGGAGACCCCACCCGAAGCCCCACGTCCAGTTCTGGAATCACCAACATAAGAAGTCAAACCATTCCATAATTCCATGATTCAATGGCCTTTTTATCTTGGGACAACGCTCTCCTGTCCTTCCTCACCACCAAACAAAGACAAAACTGGCTCTGTGATGATGACGGTGGTGCTGTAGGACTCAGGCACAGCAAGTGTTCCCCTTGACCACACAGACCTGCAGCTCTGTGCTTTCTTATTCTGGCGTCCCCGAGCCCTGGAGCCAAGGGGAGGCATCTTTCTTTCTGGCTCATTAAATACATGTAGGGAATACCAGACTGCCAAGTCCCGGACACAGCAGAGTCACAGGCAGTGCTTGTGTGCTGCAGGGGCTGCTTGCAGCCACAGGCAGGGGCAACGTTTGTTCGAGATGCCTGCCACATGTCAGAAACCAGGATCTTTGTCCTGACTTGGCCAAGTACACAGGGACTGGAACCAATTCCCAGATGAACTTTTTTTTTGCCAGATCCAGGAACAGGAGCGCACAAGAGAACAGCAATGGCAGCTTAACACATCTGGCACCGCTCTGGCATTCAAAATAGCGGGGTTGGGATGGATTGTTCTGGTTACAATGACAAGTGCAGCAATTACAGAAACTTATGGAATCTGTGCACCCTTAGGAACAAGCCAAGCCTCCCAGGAGCTCATACATAGCTCCTGGAGGGCAGCAGGGCTTCACTGGGACAGATGCCTTGAGGAAACAACTAGCAAAAGCCAACAGCTATTGGCAGGCATCCTTTCTGTTTACCGCAGCACTACAGGAGCACCATCACTTGTCCCAGCAGCACAGAGCAGAAATCAGGACAGCTGTTCAACAGCAACAATTTAATTGTGTTCAGCCAAGAAACAAACATATACAAAGAAAAATACATTTCCATACAAAAAACAAATCCACCAAGCTGCTCTCTGTTCACAGCTCTGTGGTGCCATAGAGTGCCCAGAGAGGCAGAAGCTGCTGCTCTGTACCAGGGCAGGCGAGTGACATACAAAACAAGTATGAAAAAATATGCATTTTAAATAAAGAACTTCAAGAACTTTACAAAACATGATGGTTACCATCCCAGTGTCTCAATTCTAGGAGCTATTTTCGAAATCTCAACATTCTGTTTTCCACCCCACGTCTGACTCTGCAGGGTCTTTCTCCAGAGAGCTCTGTCTCTGTCCAGCTCAGTCCAAAGTACCTAAAAATGAAAAAAAAAACAACAAAACAATTACAGCCTCAGCAATCAGAAATGCAGTTACGTCAACAAATGAAACTTGTTTACAAGCTCCCAAAGGAATAGGCAGAAATTTAAAGGTTAAGCAGATCACACGAGTAAAACCAAAGCATCGTACATGCCTCACGGTTCAGTTGCTTTGTCTCTCACCCCTCAGAGTGGGGCAAAACAAGTTATATTAGTAAATGTCAAAGATGTTGAAAGAGAGGGTGCTTCAAATGATTCGGTTTTCTCTCTCCCAAGATGATTACACAAAATATTGAAACCAAGGGAAACCACATAGAAACTCACCTTCCAAAAAAGCGAATTCATCAATAGCTTCAATGGCATTATCTACAAAGCAAACAGAAAACAATTAAGACAGATAAACACCATTTGCACCTGCCTCAAGCAGAAGCATTTGAAATTACATCCCAGTGCAGTATCCATTTTCAAAGAGGTTTGCTGGGTTTGGAGCTGGTGTGTGAAATTATCAGCACAATATTTGGTAGCAGAGAAGTTTTTCTCTCCCACCTTCAGAAAAAAAGAGAAAGGCAACTACAATTGTTTCTCCACACCAGGAGAGGTGGAAAAATCACCCATCTCAGCAACCTTTTGCTAAGGACAGCATGGAATACGCTCTCATACCCAGGTCTTTTCTCTGCAGAGTTTTTCTCTTTCCTTGCTGAGCATACACGTATGCATCTTTGGCTATGGTTTCAACAAACAGCTCCTGCAAAGCAAAACAAGAGTTTCACATAAGGGACGAAAGCGGGAAGAGGAAACATCCTGAGGAAAGATACTACAAGGCTTCAGGAAGAAACCAGAATCTCTATCTTAACATTTCCCCTTTCCAATAAATAGCTCTGAAAATAACAAAAGTTGGACATGGAGGTCATTAACGGCAGCTAGCCGTTAGCTTCACCAGGGGCAAATCCTGTATAACCAACTTAGTGGCTTTCCATGATGGGGCAACCGCAGCAGTGGACACGGGTACACCAACGGATCTGATCTATCTGGACTTCTGTAAAGCCTTTGACGCGGTCCCCCACAACATCCTTCTCTCTAAATTGGAAATGGATTTGATAGGTGGACTGTTCAGTGGATGAGAAATTGATTGGAGGGTTGTACTCAGAGAGTAGTGGTCAATGGCTCAAAGTCCTGATGGAGATCCATGATGAGTGGTGTCCCTCAGGAGTCCTTATGGGGACCAGTGCTGTTTAATATCCTCATCAATGGTATTGACAGAGAGATCAAGGGCACCCTCACAAAGTTTGCAGATGACACCAAGCTGAGCAGTGCAGTTGCCACAGTGGAAGGACGGGATGTCATCCAGAGGGAGCTGGACAGGCTGGAGCAGTGGGGTTGTGAGAACCTCATGAGGTTCCACAAAGCCAAGTGGAGGGTCCAACACCTGGGTTGGGGCAATCCACGGTTTCAATACAGGATGGGGGATGATGTGATTGAGAGCTGCCCTGCAGAGAAAGACTTTGGGGCACTGGTCGATGAGAAGCTTGACGTGAGCTGGTAATGTGCACTCACAGGCCAGAAAGCCAACTGTGTCCTGGGCTGCATCAAAAGCAGTGTGGCCAGCAGGGCGGGGGAAGGTGATTCTGCCCCTATATTCCTCTCCTGTAAGACCTCATCTGGAGTCCTGTGTCCAGTTCTGGAATCCTCAACATAGGATGAAACAGTTGGAACGGGTCCAGAGGAGGCTACAAAGATGATCAGAGGGCTGGAGCACCTCCCACATGAGGACAGGCTGAGAGAGTTGGGCTTGTCCAGCCTCGAGAAGAGAAGGCTCCGAGGAGATCTTATGATGACCTTTCAGTACCTGAAAGGCGCTACAAGAAAGCTGGAGAGGGACTACTCACAAAGGTTTGTGGTGATAGGATGGGGGGGTGGGAAAAACTGAAGAGGGGCAGATTTAGACTTGATATAAGGAAAAATTTCTTCATCATGACAGTGGTGAGACACTGAAACAGGTTGCCCAGGGAAGCTGTGGCTGCCCCATCCCTGTAGGTGTTCAAGGCCAGGTTGGATGGGGCCTTGGACACACTGCTGGACAGTGATGCAGACAAGAACCAAGAGAGGAGAGAAGGCCGAGAATGACTGACGATCATGGAAGTCTTTTCCAACCTAGTGATTCTATGATTCCGTGACTGAACACAGATGATTCCTTGGAACAGGTCTGGGAGCCTAGGAACCAGGTCTGCGAGTCCCCTCAAACCCTGCACCCCCCCAGCTCTGCTCCCCCTGGCTTGCACCCCTTTGTCCCCTGCACTCCAGGGATCTGCCCCTCCTGCCAGCTCTGTCCCTTCCCCAGCCTTAGAATCATAGAATCACCAGGTTGGAAAAGACCTCCCAGATCATCGAGTCCAACTATTCCCATCAATCACTAAACCGTGCCCCTCAGCACCTTCTCCACCCGACCCTTAAACCCCTCCAGGGAAGGTGTCTCAACCCCCTCCCTGGGCAGCCTCTGTCAGTGCCCAGTGACCCTTTCTGTGAAAAATTTTTTCCTAATGTCCAACTTGAACCTTCCTTGGCGGAGCTTGTGGTCATTCCCTCTTGTTCTGTTCCCTGTCCCTTGGGAGAAGAGCCCAGCACCCTCCTCTCCACAACCTCCTTTCAGGGAGTTGTAGAGAACAATAAGGTCTCCCCTCAGCCTCCTCTTCTCCAGGCTAAACACTCCCAGCTCTCTCAGTCGCTCCTCATAAGGCCTGTTCTCCAGCTTCGTTGCTCTTCTCTGGACTCACTCCAGAGCATCAACGTCTTTCTTGTGCTGAGGGGCCCAGAACTGACCCCAGGATTCGAGGAGCGGTCTCACCAGTGCCGAGTACAGGGGGAGAAGAACCTCCCTGGACCTGCTGGTCACGCCGTTTCTGATCCAAGACAAGATGTCCTTGCCCTTCCCGCTCTCCCCCGCCACCTCTCCCCGCCGCCCCTCACCGCCGCCCTCGCCAGCACGAACACGGCCTCGTGGCTGGCCAGGCTCACGTCCGGATCCGCCTTCACCAGCGCCTTCACCCGCGCCAGCGGCAGCCGCGCCCCCCGCGGCCCCGGCCCCGCGGCCTCCTCCGCCGCCTCCGCGCCCGCCGCCGCCATCCCGGCCCCGCGCCGAGCCCCGAGCGCCGCCCCCAGCCCCAAACACCGCCCTCTGCCCCCCCCAACACCGCCCCCAGCCCCAAACACCGCCCCCAGCCCCAAACACCGCCCTCTGCCCCCCAAACACCGCCCCCAGCCCCCCAAACACCGCCCTCTGCCCCCCCCAACACCGCCCCCAGCCCCAAACACCGCCCTCTGCCCCCCAAACACCGCCCCCAGCCCCAAACACCGCCCTCTGCCCCCCAAACACCGCCCCCAGCCCCCCAAACACCGCCCCCAGCCCCAAACACCGCCCCCAGCCCCCCAAACACCGCCCCCAGCCCCAAACACCGCCCTCTGCCCCCCAAACACCGCCCCCAGCCCCAAACACCGCCCTCTGCCCCCCAAACACCGCCCCCAGCCCCAAACACCGCCCTCTGCCCCCCAAACACCGCCCTCTGCCCCCCAAACACCGCCCCCAGCCCCCCCAACACCGCCCCCAGCCCCAAACACCGCCCTCTGCCCCCCAAACACCGCCCTCTGCCCCCCCCAACACCGCCCTCTGCCCCCCAAACACCTCCCTCTGCCCCCCAAACACCGCCCTCTGCCCCCCCAAACACCGCCCCCAGCCCCAAACACCGCCCTCTGCCCCCCCAAACACCTCCCTCTGCCCCCCAAACACCGCCCTCTGCCCCCCCAAACACCGCCCCCAGCCCCAAACACCGCCCTCTGCCCCCCCAAACACCGCCCTCTGCCCCCCCAACACCGCCCTCTGCCCCCAAACACCTCCCTCTGCCCCCAGCCCCAAACACCGCCCCCAGTCCCCAAACACCTCCCTCTGCCCCCCAAACACCTCCCCCAGCCCCCCAAACACCGCCCCCAGTCCCCAAACACCTCCCCCAGCCCCCAAACACCTCCCCCAGCCCCCAAACACCGCCCCTTGACCCCCAAACACCTCCCTCAGCCCCCCAAACAGTGCTCTCTGACCCCCAGACACCGCCCTCTGCCCCCCACACCACCTCCAGCCCCTCAAACACCACCCTCTGCCCCCTACACCACCTCCAGCCCCCAAACGCTGCCCTCTGTCCCCCAAACACCGCCTCGCATCCCACCTGCACCCCCAAACAATGCTCCTCAGCCCCTCCGCACCCCAAACACTGCCCTGCATCCCCCCCTGCATCCCCAAACACCGTCCTGCATCCTCCTTTGCCCCTCAAACGTTGCCTCTTGTTCCCCACTGCTCACCTCAAAACCCACCCTGCAATCCTCCTCTTCACTCCCAAATGTGGCCCTTGGAGGTCCTATCACCCCCAAACACCAGCCTTGATCCTCTTCTTCACCCCCAAACACAGCCCTTGAGCTCCTCACCCCCCAAACACTGCCCTGCATCCTCCCCTCCACCCCCAAACTCAGTCCTCGAGTTTCCTGGCCCCCAAGCACCACCCTTCATCCTACCTTTCATCCGCAAATGTGGCTCTTGAGCTCCCTGAATTCTCAAACACCTCCCTGGATCCTCCCCTTCACCTCCAAACACAGCCCTTGAGCTCCCTGCCTCCCAAACAGCCACCCTGCTTCCCGTTGTCCCCCATGTCCTTGAGCCCCCCGGCATCCCTGTCCTCTTTGGAGGTAGCTCTGGGTCCTCCCTGTCACCCTTTGTCCCTCACACCCAGCTCTGTGTCCCCCCTCTGTCCCCCCTCATGGCAGTGGCACTGGGGCAGGGGGTGGAGGGTGGAGGAGGTGGCATGTCACCTCCCTGTGGGTCTAATTTGGGGCCTCCCAACACAACCCTCTCTATCCCACCTCCACCTCAGCGGGGGGTGGTCAGCTATGGCTGAGAGAGTTGGGTTTGTTCACCCTTGGATAAGAGAAAGCTCCGGGAAGCTCTGGTTGTGGTGTTTCTGTAGATAAGAAAGATGGGAACAGACTTTTTAGCAAGGCCTGTAGTGACAAGACAAGGAGGGATGGCTTTAAACTATAAGAAGGAAGACTCAGAAGTGCTCTAAGGAGCTCAGGGTGGTGAAACAATGGAACAGGTTTTCCAGAACAGTGGTAGAAGCCCTGGAGGTGTTCAAGGCCAGGTTGGATGGGGCTCTGAGCAGAAGGATTGAGTTGAAGATGGCCCTGTTCACTGCAGGGGGATCAGACCAGACGCCTTTGAGACTTGCCTTCCCACGCAAATCATTCCATGAGTCTAAAACCATCCGCAGGAAGGAGCTGCAGCCAGCACTGCTAGTGGGACATCTTAGACTCAAAGAATCATGGAATAGTTTGGGTTGGAAGGGACCTTAAAGTTCATCTAGTTCCAGTCCCTCTGTCATGGACAGGGACACGTCCCACTGGATCAGGCTGCCCAAGGCCCATCCAACCTGGCCTTGAACACCTCCAGGGATGGGGCAGCCACAGCTTCCAGTGCCTCACCATTCTCATGGTGAAGAAATTCATAGAATCACTAGGTTGGAAAAGACCCTCCAGATCATCGAGTCCAACCATTCCCATCAATCACTAAACCATGCCCCTCAGCGCCTTGTCCACTCGACCCTTAAACCCCTCCAGGGAAGGTGACTCAACTACCTCCCTGTGCAGCCTCTGCCACTGCCCAATGACTCTTTCCGTGAAAAAAAAATTCCTAATGTCCACTCTAAACCTCCCCTGTAGGAGCTTGAGGCCATTCCCTCTCATCCTGTCCCCTGTCACCTGGGAGAAGAGCCCAGCTCCCTCCACTCCACAACTCCCTTTCAGATAGTTGTAGAGAGCAATGAGGTCTCCTTTCTCTCCTTCTTCCTTACATCTAGTCTAAATCTGCCCCTCTCCACTTTATCCCCATCGCCCCTCATCCTATCACCACAAGCCTTTGTGAACAGTCCCTTTCCACCTTTCTTGTAGCCCCCTTTCAGGTACTGGAAGGTTGCTATAAGATCTCCTTGGAGCTTTCTCTTCTCCAGGCTTAACAAGCCCAATTCTCTCAGCCTTACCTTGTAGTGGAGGTGCTCCAGCCCTGGGATCATCTTTGTAGCCTTCTCTTCCCAAAGGGTGGGTGGACACACCATCCCAGGGTGAAGACATCAACATCTACTTGCAGTTGGCCAAAGCATCCTTGCCATGGGGCGTGACTCAACCTCTCAGCCCTTTCCTGTCTCTCAGGCAATAAAGAGCGAAACCAGGATATTTCAACATAGAAATGACCCAACTTGGCACTGTCACATGCAGAGGGCTTCCCCTGCATCCTGGTGAAGCTCAGCTCTTCACTGTAGCCAATGTTCCCCAGGTTTGGATGTGATGGCAAGCCCAGCCCTCTCCCCAGCCCTCCTGCATTCCTGTAGGGCTCAGCTTTGTGGGGTCATACTGGTTTTGCCATGCAAGCCCTGCAAATTGCCTCCACCCTCAGCGGGTCCCATGGGGCTCGGAAGACCTGACCTGCAGTGGATTCATGCCAGCTACCATCAGAAAAGAATGTAAGCCACTCTCCTGGTCCTTGCAGCACTCAGTCCCTCACATCCTGGAGTCACTCCCTGAACTCCAGGCTCTTATCTAGATGAGACTCCTATGGGCAGCAGGGCTTGGTGGGCTTCAAGCTTCCCAACAGCTGCGGAGTCCAAGTGCTTCAAAAGCTCCTCCTCCTCCTTGTCCTGTTTCACAGACAGGCTGCAGTGACTTCCTGGCATTGCCCACAGCTTCTCCCCAACACTTAGCAAAGAGTTTCTGGTTTCAGGGGAGGGGAACTTCAGAGAGACTTGTCTTGCACAAGTCCTTCTGCTTGGATGCCTC
This sequence comes from Clamator glandarius, assembly GCA_033459285.1. Taxonomy (NCBI): domain Eukaryota; kingdom Metazoa; phylum Chordata; class Aves; order Cuculiformes; family Cuculidae; genus Clamator; species Clamator glandarius. The sequence goes on along the minus strand of JAUNZM010000097.1, from coordinate 965,591 downwards.
TGGTGGCCTTCAGAAAGTAGGTGAGCATGCAGGAAAGCATCTACTGATGGAAAATGGTGAGTAAGAATGGGATCTGGGCTGTGCTGGACCTGGGGATGGAGAGCAGAGCTGTGTCTCTGCTTGAAAAGGCTTTGGCAGCGTCCTGGATCCTACCAGGATCCTCACTCCTTCTGGAACACCAAGTCCTTCTGTATGTCTGAGCTGGTCAGAGCTTCAGAAGTCTTTTTCCAGTTCCTGGGCTCAGTGCAAGATTTGCTGGGTAACGTTAGGCTGGATATAAAACCTATGAGAGAGGAGGAGGCCACTCAGCCACTGAGTCCAAGAGAGCTCCCACCAGGGCAAAATGTATTGAAAAGGCTAGGATTGGTCATGGGCATCCCACAGGCACATCTGGGGGCTTGGGGCACTTCTCAACTCATGGAACAGCTCCAAAATTGATACTCACAAACCTCTGGATCCTTCGGGTGCCGAAAATCCTGGTGGCATGTTTGGGAGTTTGGAAAAAGTTGCTTTTTCTCCGCTAGTTTGGGTGAAAGCCCCACAGCTCGGCATCCAGGAACCAGCAGAGTTGCACTGCTTTACCACAGGCTGCGTTCAAAGTGCTGCACATGCAGCATTCACCAGGGAACCTGCAGTGAGTGCCTGGGGGTGCAAGGGGAACTTGCACTTATTCAGGTACAGACGTATTTGAGAACTTGCATCTAAAAACCCTGCACTAGCATCTTTGCATGCAAGCCCTACTGTTGTGAAAGAAAAAACAACAGGCTAGCACAAACCCAAGCTAAAATTCCAGAGAGAGAACTTCAAAATCAAAGCCTTTGGGGCTTTTTGTTCACTCAGGAAGCTGGGCAGCTCTGTGCTGGGGCTGGTGTGCCCCAGTTCATGGTGTAAGCAGCGCAGGAAACACTGGGCAGGAAAGTAGGGCAGATCTGCTGCCTCTTGGCTTTTAATTTTGCACGCAGGCTTTGGCAGGAAACTCCTGCTAAGCTACCCTGGGTTCCTGGGAACCAGGACAAGGCAGGTTGCTCCCATCTGAGTCCTGGGCAATCTCTAGGTTTCAAATTATGCCCTTGGAAGCTTTGCTACTAGTAGGGTATAATCCCACCTCTTCTCTCTGTTTGGATGGTCCCTGGTAGTGGACAAAGGGTAGATCAGGCCAAAAGACTCCATGAAACACCTTTTGGATGGCCCCACGGTGGTGGGACCTGTTCCTCATCTGGTGCAGCCCAGTGCTGTTTTCTCAGGCATGCTCCAGAGCTGCTTTGAGGAAAGACCGCATTTCACGGAGGAGGTTTCTTGTTGGGTCATGTGGAAGAGATACTGCATTCCTCAGGGGGTCCTTTGGCTCCTTTTCCTCCATGGTGTTTTAACTGGTGCTTTTCTTAATGGTTGCAGACACATCTGGAGGGGAAAGAGGCTGTGGTAAGGCACCTAAGGGCAAAGTTCCAAGGGAACAGGAATGACCCTTCCGATGCAGGTGGCCAGCTGGAGAGTTGCTCTGCAGCATCCCCTGCAACAGAGCGCGAACAGACCCCAGCGCTGGGCTCCAAGGGTGAGCTGCCTCCCGAGTGTCCCCGGACCAAGAGGGTGGACTTCAGCAGGGCTTCTCCATCTCTCAGTAAAGGTCAGAGCATGGGACAGCATTTGACTCCTCATCCCGTCTGTGAGACCCCAGGACGGGTGGTGCAACTGAAGAAGTGGAATGCTCAAGGTGCTGGCTTTCCCCCAGTCCCTGCGAAGCCAAGAGGAGATTCATTCAACAAGGAGATGGGAACCACCTCTGATCCTCCCCCAAGACACACAGCCCAGCAGACACAGCCACTTGCCAAAGACAAAGGTCCTCCAATGGTTCCTGGCACAGACGCAGCTGCTGCAGCCTCCCTGGACACCATGGGAAGCCCTCACAGGACAGGGCACCCATCTGGGCCCCCGAGGAAGCCTTTGCCACACGTGAAGGTGCTGGGAGCGAGGCCACCCAAGCCCAGGCGCCCTCCTGTCGTGGATCTGGAGAAGTTTGGTGTGGCTCCACTTCCTGGGATGCGCATCCGTCCTGTCACAGAGACACCAAAAAGTGCTCATCCAGGTACAGCCGGGGGTCAGAGCTTACAGGGAGTAGGGTTGGAGGAAGCAGCACGAGGGATGCTGACAGATTGGAGTGAGCCCCGTGCAGGGCACTAAGAAGGTTGTGGGCTGCAGCACGTGGGGAAAGACAGGCTGTGACCCAAAGCCCAGGAGGAGAGCAGGTGATGGGGAGATCCTCTCACGGCCTACAGCTCCTCAATGGGAGGAGAGGATGGAGCCAGCCTCTTTCCAGAGGTGACCAGGAGCTGGACCAGAGGTGATGAGTGTGATCTGCAGCAGGGGAAATCCCAGTTACACATCAGGAGAAGGCTCTTTCCTGAGAGAAAAGCAGGCACCTGGGAGATAGGTATCTCCATTCTTGGAGATACGCAGTTGTCACCTGGATGAGGCCCTAAACACCTGCTCTGGCTCTGAGGCCAGTCTTGCTCTGAGCAGGAGGTTGGATGATGCTCAGAGGTCCTTTCCATCCTGTATGCCCATGTGCGGCTCTAAGAGCCGACAAGCCTGCCTGGTGAGAAGCAGAGCTCATTTCCATCCCATTGGCCAGAGGCACCCTTTGGCCAAGGGACAGAGCCTCTCTGAAGGTGGCAGCATGTTGCCCACAGCACCACCTGCCTCCAAGCCTGAAGGAGCTGCTGAGACTCCCCTGGCACAGCTGGAGCTATGTCTTGGCGTGCTCTCCGTACCAGCTGTCCTTGGGACACGGGGCTTGTTCTCTTGGACGTGGTGGTTCTCCATTTCGCATGAGCCCTGACATGCTCCATGGTGGCCTTCCAAATCAAGGCAGGTTTGTTGGTTTCTAACAGCAGCCTCTCTGCTAATCCTCACTCTGGGTGATGAAACTTGTTGCAAATCCCAGTTCTTCCTCAGCTCCTCTAAGTTCTTGCTCACAACCTCATTTAAGGGATGGTTCCCTATTAACCAGCTCATGCCGTACATAGCCTGAAGGGTAGAGGGCAATCGTAGGAATAGAGCCTCTTTCCTTCCTTATGAGAACTACAAAGCCTTGCTGGTTTATTGTTATGAGACATAATTATTGTATCAGCACACAGAGGCCATTCCAGTCTGTTCTGCTGGGAAATGCTCACCCACGAGAGCAGCTCTGACCCTGAGCTGAGTGGCCCTGACAGAGGAGGGAGCGAGCTGCTCTTCACATGTCCTACAAACCAGCAGGTTTCAAGTGGTTATTTGTTTCTGGATATTAAGGCAAATTTGAACATCTAGAAGTAAACCCTTGCCCCGCTTGTGGTTGCTTTTGTTAATTTTTAGGGCCATCTTATGATTTTTAGGGCCTAATATATGATCGCATGTTAGTTGGTACAATAACCCAGTGGAGCAGTGATGTTGTGCCACAGATCTTTGTGCTGGTTGTTGGCTGGTCTGGTTGTCCAGCCTGGTGACAGCTACAAGGCTGGTGATAAAATTAACAAGATCCCAGCAGGGATGCAGGTGTGCTGGCAGTTGTACAGGGTACAGCAGCAAGTTGGGGCAGATGATTCTCCTGAGCACATGGAGATACCCAGTACTTGCCCAGACTCTAGTATGGATCTGGAGTTTAGGGTTTTCATCACATTCAAAATATCCATTTTTGCCTTTTCTACTCTGCTTTCATCAGTGGTTCAAAGAGAAAGTAAAATTGGATGGAGAATAGCCCTGCCAAGAAGGACCTGGTGGTGCAGGGGGTTGAGAAGCTGGGCATGAGGCAACAATGTGTGCTGAAAGCCCAGAAATCCAAGCATCTCCTGGGCTGCATCCCCAGAAGCGAGGCCAGCAGGGCGAGGGAGGGGATCCTGCCCCTCTGTTCCACGATGGGGAGAGCCCACCTGGAGCCCCGTGTCCAGCTCTGGAGCCCTCAGCTCAGGAATGACACAGACCTGTTGAAGTGGGTCCAGATAAGGGCAAGGAGATGACGTGAGGGCTGAATCATCACACGTGTGAGGACAGGCTGAGAGAGTTGAGGTTATTCAGTCTGGAAAAGAGAAGGCTCCGGAGAGAACTTAGAGCAGCTTCCAGTCCTGAAAGTGGCTCCAGGAAAGCTGGGGAGGGGCTCTTGATCAGCAAGTGCCAGGGCAGGATGAGGAGGAACAGCATTAAGCTGCAAGAGGAGAGATTGAGATGAGACCATGGAGTAAGAACACCTCACTGGATGCAGCTGTGCCATCACTTTTAACTCCCTGCATCTTTCTGCACTAAATCCAGCTCAGGGCAGCTCTAACCCTCTGTGTGGGTTATAGAGTCAAGAAGAAAATGTGAAATAACACCTCACAATCCTCTCCGGTTCCTCTTTTCACCACAGGTTACCTAAGGACAGCCTGCATTGTATCAGCCCCAGCACAGCTCCCACTGCAGGATGCTCCGTCTGTAGTGGGGTAAGAACTCAGACGTCACTTTTACTCTGGGTGGTTTCCAAGCTCTCCCAATCCAGTGGGAAGGGCATGAGAGGGAACAGCAAGAGGGTCTTTGTTTTTTTCTGCCTGCTTCTGGAGCCCTTTTGCAGGCAGATCCTACAGTGCAATGTGCTTCACAGGCTGCATGACCGCACCGGTCTGGCTGCTGCCTTCACACCTCGCTGCCATCTCCTGCACCTCAGGCTACAGCGCCGCATTGCTGAGCCTCATGAGGAGCTGCTGGCACGTGGCACGGCGCTGCTGTCCACTCTGCCCCAAACCCAGGGCCAACCCATGTGCAGTCCAACCGCAGCCCACTCTCCTCCTGGAAGCCTCGATCCTGCCCTCGACCCCTGGTGCCATTGCTGCAACAGGGCTTCCTAATCACTCTCTGCCTCATCACAGGGACAAAGATGAGATATACGATGACGTAGAGCCCGTTGGACTGCTCAAGCGTGGCCAAGGCTTTCTGCTGCCCCCCACATCCTGGCCACCAGCACATCCCCATGCCAGAGGAGGTGGGTACTGGAGGGGTTGGGGTGCAGGGTGGGATAAGCCCTGCAGCTCAGAGAGCTCTGAGGCCCTGACGAGCCACAGGCAGCAGCAGAGCCCACGCTGAGCTCACTGATCCCATGCACAGTACATGCTGCTGCCCTGTACATGGATACAGGCAACCCACACTCAGGGGGAAAACTCAGGGTTTTGCCACCAGAGGAGAAAGCTCTTGCTGCTGTTTCAGTCTTGCACCCTGTCTCAGTGGATGTGTACACCTCGCAGCAGCCTCACAGCAGCATCTCTCCTGGGGTTTGGTTTTGCAGGTGGAGACACTGGTCAAGCCTCTAACAGGGCTGTGCTCCTGGCAGCTGCACACAGGTAATGGGGGCTTTTGCTTTTTCTAAGGGTCCCAAAATGGCCAGGGCTCCTGCTTGCTTTGGCAAAGCTCATGGTTTAATGATCTCTGGTGGGCTTATGATAGAAAAGTCCACGCGGAAGAGCACAAGTAGCAGGCTTTAACCTGGCCCAGGAGCCCAGCAACCCCAGAGGGAGGGGGCAAAGCTGCTGAAGGGCAATACGACAGGGCAGCAGCAGGGCTGGGAGAAGGGGAAGGGAGGGAGCTGAGCTTGGGGTCACCTGAGCTTTCCCGTGACTTGCAACAACTCCGCAGGGAAGCCCCAGTCTCCTGCAAGGTGAAGCCAATGACATTCAAGGAATGCAAGAAGGAAGAGAAGGCAGACAGAGATTTTCAGAAGAAATTCAAGGTGAGCAGCAACAAGCTATTATTTTTCCCTCTCAGCTCCCCCTCTCCTCCCAGGAAGGGAGTAATGAGAAGAGGTAGAGGGAGAGGGGAGAGCAGAGAGTAGCCATGCCCCACAGAGACAGGCAATACCCAGGTCATTCGTGCCTTGTTCCCCACTGAAACATCCCTTATCAGACCAGTCCCACAGAGCAGCTAGGGTGAGAGGCATCTGCTTTCCTCAAGAAGGGAGAGTGGTCGGAGCTGCTAGCTCATGCTTCTCCAGGGCGGACGCCGAGCTGCAGCGCTGCCATTTGTGTTTCAGTTTGAAGGAAACATCAATGTCCTGACTCAGATGATGGTTGACCCCGCAGCAACAGAGAAGAGGGGTGGAGGGAAGAACCTGCCACTGAGACGAGGAGAAATTCTCGATGTCATTCAGTTTACAAACCAAGAGCAAATCCTCTGCCGAAACAGCCAAAGGAGGTGTAAGTCGGGGTGGGCTGAGGTGTTGCCACAGCAGGGATCACAGCAAACAAAGGTTTGGGAACAAGTTTCCTTGTGTGCACACTCCCCTGATAGGCAGCAGGAGACAACATCTTGCTGTAAGACACATCTGATATACCCTGACTCTGTGGTGAGGCTGCACCTCAAATCCTGTGTTCAGTTCTGGACTCCTTACTATAAGACATTGAGATCCTGGAGCGTGTCCAGAGAAGAGCAACAGAGCTGGTAAAGTGGCTGGAAAACAAGTAGTATGAGGAGCAGCTGAGAGAGCTGGGGGTGTTTAGCCTTGAGAAGAGGAGGCTGAGGGGAGACCTTATTGCTCTCTACAACTTCCTAAAAGGAGGTTGTAGAGAGGTGAGTGTTGGTCTCTTCTCCACAAGAGGGAATGGCCTCAAGCTGCACCAGGGGAGATTTAGATTGGGTATTAGGAAAAATTTCTTCACAGAAAGTGTTGTCAAGCACTGGCAGAGGCTGCCCAGGGAGGTGGTTGAGTCTCCATCCCTGGAGTGTTTAAAAGGTGGATAGATGAGGTGCTTAGGGATCTGATTTAGTGGTGGATAGTTGATGATCTCAGGTCTTTTCCAACCTAATGATGATTTAAACTCACACTTCTCTTTGCACAAACATCCTCCTCTTCCTCCTGTTCAGCTACAGAATTTCTGCTGTCATCTGGGCTTGTTATCTCCCTCTGCTAAAGCCTTCACCGTTCTCAGAGCCTCTTGGCCACCAGCCTGGCACATCAGGCTTTGCTGTAGGCGCAGAATCCACAAGCCGTGTTTGCACTGAAGGACCCTCAGGTGAAATAGGCTGCACATCCCACAGGCAGAGAGATGGGAGCAGTCTCTTCCCAGGCAGCTACAGGCCAGCCTGGCTGGCTCATGCCCTGTATTGCCCTGAGCAGGTTCCTCCCAGGCATCCAGCTCAGCTTCCCAGAACTGGGCTCTTCCTTGTCCCCAGCTTTCCCTGGGGACAGGAGATATTGCCAGACCCCACATGTCCTGGGCAGGGGCAGGTGCTGGGGGAAGAATCTGGCCGGCCCCAGTCCCTGGCACATCCTGATGTGGTTTCGCTTGCTCTGTTGCAGATGGGTACGTGCCTCGGGCTGTGATGCTACACCTGTGAGTACCTTGTTCCCAGCCCCCTCCTCCCCACTCCATGAGCTGGAGCAATCACCCAGCTGGTGCCCAGCACCAAGCCAGCCCTGACCATTGGATGCCAGCTCAAACCCATCCACCCCGGGCAGTGACCATGACACGGGCTCATTATCCTGGAGCCATCTGCCATTCCTGGTGTCACGAGAGGTTCTGACACTGAGAGCAATTTCCTGGGGCACTGCGAGCCCTCCCCAAGCCCTGGTCCTTCATGTAGGACCTGCTCACAAGCTGCTCAGATGCTGACAGTGGCACAGCAGGATGCTGACCCTCCGTACAGCTCTGTTTGTGGCTCTTGGCAGCCCAGGAAGGGGCCACTATCCATGTGCAATGCAAGAGGGGCCAGAGTCGTGCTTATCCCATGCCAAAGGTTCCCATCCCTGCGGGGAGAGCACGAGGCTGGGTGCAGGCAAATGGGGTTGTTTGGAGGACTGCAGAACCTGTAGACCTGGTAGGAGAGATGGGACAGACACTGGAGCAGGAGCCAGCCCTTGCCTCAGCGTCAAGAGGTGGCGGGGATAGACCAGACTGCTCACAGCACCCATCTTTTTCCTTGCAGGGACACTGACATCTATGATGACGTTGAGATTTATGGTAGGTGCAGAGGGAACTGCTCCCATGGCCACTGTGCCAAGCGCTGGGCGATGCTCCCTGGCACAGGCAGGCAGCACTGATCCCCACACCTTCACCAGGGCCTCCCCTCCTGCCTCCCTCAGTGTTTCCCCACCTTTCCTCACTCCTTTCCCTCTCTGTGATTCCTCTCCCTCTCTCTGGGACATCCCTTCCTTCTCCTCAGTTCTCCACAAGTCCTCATTGTTTCTCTGTTCCCAGTTATTGGGACTTCCCTATACCCTGTCTCTTCTCATCTTGCTCCCTCCACTTGCTGCCAGCCCCAAGGACACTCAGATGTCCTTTGAGACGTCCCTGATCCCTCAGACAACGCGAGATACCTTTTCCCCAGCAGTTGCTCACTCCTAGCATGGAAACTCCATCCCTTGGCTCGCAGATGGCTCTGAAGATAAAGCCAAGCAGAGACAACTCTATTTCAGCTCTGCCAATGAGCAAACATTTTATCTAACTCTGCCGGACAGGTTAAGCGATCCATGCTGAAGCTGAAGGCACAAGACAGCACCAGCAGAGACCTCCCAAACTCTGAAACATGACAAGCACTGCCTGCCATACTCCCACTTTGGAAGGAGCTCTGCCTCCTCCAACAGAACCTGCAAACCCTGTGTCCCTGCTGTGGGGCTGTGGGATCCTGTCCAACGAGGGCAGGCAGTCCAGAGATCCTCTGGTTGAGCCTTCTTCGTGGCTGTCTTTTGTCTGTGTAAAACATGGCAATGGTTTGAGAGGGTTTTGTGGTTTCTTCAGGGTTGGGCATAAAATCTGGGCCGGTGAGGTTTTGATTGAGAGAGGTTTTAATATTCCCCATTCCCAGAGCATCCTCAGCCTAGGAACTGTGCTGTATCCCTAAACCCACCCACCTCACCTCCCAGCTGCCTTCTGCACCGCTCTCCTGCCCCAGCGAGGCTCCTGGCCTGAGTCAGAGTCTAAGTGGCCACAGAAATCCTCTAAAACATCATGGGCAGTGACGATTATCGACTTGGCTCCCCAGCAGCGTCGCGCAGCCTTGGGGCAGCTTCCCTGCAGAGCCAGCTGATCTGTTGGGTTTGATTCCTGCAGGCACATCCAGCATCACCTGTCAGAGCCCTGGGTTTGTGCCACTGCCATGGGAAGTTCTCCCCTTACCAGAGAACGTCTCCCTTTGCCAGCCTTGCCCTCAGGAAGCCCTTAGAGATGTGGGGTGGGATGTGCTCGCAGCTGGTGGGAGCACAAACACTGCAGCAGCTTCTGAAGGCAGGACTCGAATACTTCTGGCTCACAAACTGTGATTGCATGGGAGATTGGAGGCTGCATCCCTGCTCTCAGCCTGCAGCCCGTGGCCCTGATCCTGGGGGCAGAGGGTTAACCTGGAGGTTCGGCACCGTGCTGGCAGGATGCCAAGCCCAGATTAAGCAGTTGAAGACGTCACTTTCCATTATGGGAAAGACTCCCAAAGAGCCCCGAAGCTTTTGGTCCCGGGGATTAGCCACCGGCACACTCGGCTCCCAGCAAAGGACTGGGATCCAGCAGCACGGTGGTGCCCAGGGCGATGAACGGGGCAGGGAGCGGATCCGAGGGGCATCGCCTGGGCAGCTGAGGATGGCCATGTGGGAGCGGGTCAGGAAAGCTTTGAGGAGATCGCTGTCCACCAGCTGCCTGCACATCTGGAAGTGGGTACAGACTTTCTGGCACAAAAATGGCCTCTTGACCCTGTCGATGCTGTCGGTTGCCACCGGGTGCCTCCTGGGGTTCCTGCTGCGGGCGCTGGAGCTGACGGAGCTGGTAAGCCTGGCCGGGATGGAAACAGGGCTGGGAGCCAGGGGGATGGAGTGGGGCAGCTGGATCAACCAGCCCTGATGCTGCCAAGACATCATCATCAAGGGCCCTAGGTGAGCACAGCCCCAACAGCAGCGGCTCCTGCCCAAGAAAACCACCTTGCATGGCTGGTTTCGTCCTGAGGCTTTCCTTCTTTGACCAAAAATCTGTCAACAAATGCCAAAGTTGCCAGACAAATCCTGCCTCCCTCCACTGGGAGCAAGGGGCTCCAGGATGCCTCTAGGTGGGATGGGGATGGGAAAGCGGGGAATGGGTGCTCAGCTGCTGGATGCTCAGTAACAGGATCCCCCAAGTCCAACAGCAGCGCTGGAGTCTGAGAGAGGAGCTCCTCCTGTCGCTCTCCCCAGCTGCGCGATTCTCAGCCAGAGCCCATTCACTCTCTGGAGAAGGCCCAGTAAAAGTATATCCAGGGTTAGTGGGGAGCCAGAGAGCCTTCCAGGGGACCCTTCCTCCAAGGACCCTTGGAGATAAACATGTTGGAGAAAATGCACTGAACAAATGTGTTTACACAGCGCTTTCCTGGAGCATTGCGCTACGGAATGTCACCACACTAGAAGCCACGTGGCTTTAGCGGCATCGGGTGTCTTGGCCCTGGCTCAGCTCTGATCTCCCGCCAGGCTGGCTGAGTGCAGGAGGGAGGAGGCTGCTTTGGAGAGCTGGAGCATCCCCATGTCACCCAATGGATTACGCAGTCTTGTCACTTCAATTATGCCCTCCAGCATCACCCGCTGCTGTGGGGATGATCTTGTTACTTAATTGAAGCTGGCGTAATCTCCCCAGCAGCCTCCCACACCGTGCTTGGCGCCAGCAGAGCCTGGGGCTCCTGCTCCTCATCCTGCCATGCACCAAATTCATCCATCCTCTGCCCTGGTCCTATCCTGCCCTGCTGCCACAGCCCTGCTTGTGGTCCCCGGCAGCAGACGAGGGGCTGGAGAAGCAGTCAGTCTCTGCTTTCCTCCCCGTGATGGGACAGTGTTGCCTACTGAGAAACCCACTGACAAAAGAGATGCTGGTCGCATGTGTTATTACTCCTTGGACCTGGCCGGACTCATTGTGGCTCCGCTCTCTGTGAGCTCCCCAGGAAAACCAGCCAAAGCAGCCGAGTCACAGGGCTGCGTTAGCACAAGGACAGCAGCGTAGAGTGTGTATTTTAACAGCTTGGCTTGGTGTCCCTCAAAGCTCACTGGTGCTGGGTACTGTGGAGTAACCAAAAGTAACTGCCTGGCTTGGGGCCATCTCAGATCCATCCTTGACACCTCTACAGCAGCACAGGGAGAGACTGAGGCAGGAAGGGAGGGAGGCAAGAAGGATGAACGTATTGATGGGGTGAGGGATGGATAGAGGCATGGAAGGAACTCAACAGCCAAGATTATGGATGGATGGATGGATGGATGGATGGATGGATGGATGGATGGAGGTGACAGGATCATGCATAGAGATGAGGATAGATGGATGGTAGATGAATGGATGGTGGGTGGATGGAGGGATGCAAGCCAGGTGGCTGCTGGTCTCACAGACCCTTCACTCTTCTTGTGGTCATGGCTGTAGGATCTGGGCTTTGGAGGTCCCTCTCCAGGCAGCCCTACCCCACGCCCTCATGAGGAGTGTAGGGGTTGGACAGATACCATGGGGTGGAAACCTCCCTTGGTTCACCAAAGAGCCACATGACAGGTGGGACGCACACCTGGACTCCCCTTGAGCTCAGCATTGCCACAGCCACAAGGAATTTCCACCTTTCGCTGCTGGCACAAGGCAGCACCCAGCACCTTCGGGGCATGTTCGCATATGCAGTCAAGCCTCTGCTCCCCAATAACAAGTGCAACAATATTTGAGAGAAGCCAGCGATGGGGCCCTGCGGATCATTCACCAGAAGGCAATGGATCCAAGGATATTTTTGGAAGGGGACCAAACACACACCCCTCTCCGGTTCACAGGTGGGTTTCCTATGTGGCCAGTATTTCCCATCCCTGACCCAGCTCCTGGTAAAGGATGGCCAAGTTAATCACATCTCTCAGTGTTTCAGGGAGTGGCTGCTAGATCGGAACCAAGCTCAAAGCTGGGGCTGTTTGGGAAAAAGGCAAATTTATCAAGTTTGAGCCTTTAATCCAACCCACAATAAGCATCTGCTTCTCAGTTCTTGCCTGACACAATGTCTCTGCTCTATGTGCAGGAGAAGCAGTATTTTTCCTTTCCCGGAGAGCTCCTCATGAGGATGTTGAAGATGCTGATCCTGCCCTTAATCACCTCCAGGTAAGTCATCATCTTCTGCTTCTAATTTACCAGCTAAGGTCTGGGGAACAAATCCTAGGGTCTGGAGAACAGATTCTGTGATGAGCAGCTGAGGGAGATGGGGTTGTTTAACCTGGAGAAGAGGCTGTCTACAATTATCTGAAAGGAGGTGGTAGCGAGGTGTGTATTGATCTCTTCCCCCAAGTAACAAGTGATAGGAGGAGAGAAAACAGCCTCCAGTTGCACCAGGGGAGGCTCAGATTGGATAGGAGGAAAAACTTCTTCACTGAAAGAGTGAAAAGGCTGCCCAAGGCAGTGGTGGAGTCTCCATCCCTGGAGGTTTCCAAAAACAATGACATTTTGGGATAAGGTTTAGTGGGAATGGTGGGGTTGGGCTGGATGAGCTTAGAGGTCTTGTCCAACCTTAATGATTCTATGACATCTGCATCACGGTGAGGAGGTCACCTCAAAACTGCCTTGAGTATGAACAACCCCAATCCCAAGCAACCAGCAACCAAGCACTGTCCCCAAGCTCCGTGTCCATCCAGCCCCATTTCCCAGCAATGCTCTGCACCAGCTCCTTGGTGAACACCTGCATCCAGGTCAGATACCTGTGCTGGCCAGGATGTTTTCCTTCCTTTTGGGCTCAGCCAGCTGGCGATGTGGGACCATCCATGAGTGGTTGCTGATGGGCAGATGTTAAAAGCAGAGCAATTTCCTTATTTTGAGGGCTTTGAGAAAGTTCAGGTAGACACCACAAGCATCTCTCAACGTTGCATCTATGTCTGCAAATCCCATTTCTACTGGCTCATCCAGCTCTAGAAAAAAGAAACAGAGCTGATAGAGCCACACTCAACATAAGCAAGGACTTGAAAATCTGACATATTTTAAACAATTGCTGGCACATGCTCTTTAGAAATACTCAAGTGTTGTGGTTCCCTTCAGGGTGTCCCTTCTCTATTGTTTTCCAGAGTTTGCTTGCTGTCCCTTTGGTTCATTTTGGGGAGCAGTGTGGTCTCTATCCTGGCCACACTTGGCCTTTTAAGTATGAGCCTTGCAGAACTGCTTTCTTTTCCCCTCCAGTGTTTCCCACTCCTCCCCAAAGCTGCCTGGGTTCTCCCTGGCTCCAGAGGTGCTCCCAGCCCTCCTCGCAGCTCAGTGATGCTCGTCCATTCCAGATGAACGCTCTCCCGCTTGGGGGCACAAGGTCTGCCCAGGGCTCATGGGATTTTTCTTGCATGTTGAACTGAACCAGGCTCTTTTCTGATTTAATCACTGAATGATGGCGTGGTAGTGTCTTCCCTCTCTGTGCATTAGAAGGGACCTGGTGTGCCCTAGGGATGGGTTTGTCCAGGCTGGTGCTCAGCTCTGGAGCTCCTCGAGCCTTATATCAGAAAGCTTCACCCACCTCCACCTCTTTGGTTGCCCAGGGTCTCTCTCCTCCTGGACACGTGGCTGCTGGAGAGGATCTGTGGGCTGACCACCTGTCCCTAGGGTGGGGTTCATCCTCGCAGCCTCTGTGTCCATCACATCCCACCTGGGGCCCATCGGGTGCTGCTGAACACACTGTCTGGCTCGTGGATATAGGTTGTGTGGGTCCCCGAGGGAGCCAGAGCAGTGAAACCCAGTGGCCAGGAGCTCGGTGTGGGTCTGTGAGCACACAGGGCTTGCTGCAGCCCCTAAACACTCCCGACTGCCCCAGTGCCGGCACTGATCAGCTCTCCCTGTGGGTGCAGCCTGCAATTCCCTCTCTATTTTTAGTACAGTTTTGTTTAAAAGTAGCTTATGGGCTGCTTCTTAAGAAAGCTTACCTGTACTGGAGGTCTGACCCAGCAGCTCTCTCCGTGGGGAGTGGGGTCTGTCCCCAGCAGGATTTTATAAACCTCACTAATACCTCTGTTCCCAGTGACTCGCAGCAGCAGCACAAGATGGCAGAGATTTAAGAGACCGCTACCACAAATAAAAAAAAAAAAAAAAAAAAAAAAAAAAGATTCAGTGTTGGTTATTCACCACCAGAACACACTGAGAATATTTACTTCTTATCCCATGAAGAAATCAGAAAACACGGCCAAACCTTGAGAGAGGACTCAGAGAGGATCATCTTGCCTTTCACAGCTCAGCCTGTGCTGCCAATAGCCCATCCTGGGTGTGGGATCTTGCAGGAACAGGAATCTGCAAGAAATCGGGATGCCCTTAAGCGTTAGTTAAATAAATACCTATGGAAAAGTCTCCTACTGTGGGGGGTTTGTCCATCAGATGCATCCTGTGCAGTTCTGGGAGCAGGCACTGACCACAATCTTTTCACTCAGTCTCATGTCCGGACTGGCCACCATGGACTCCAAGGCGTGCGGGAAGATGGGGGTGATCACCATCACCTACTACCTTTGGACAACCTTCATGGCAGTGACCATTGGGATCATCCTTGTGGTCAGCATCCACCCCGGTGCAGCCGCCCAGAAAGACGACTACTCTGTGGGGAAAGTGGTGCTCAGCTCAGCTGATGCGTTACTGGATTTAATCAGGTACGCCGCAGGGTTTTGGGAGAAGCCACGGTCCTGATGGCATCTCAGAGAAGAGAGGGAAGAAGAAGGGGAAGAGCTCCTCAGCAGCAAGCACAAGGCTCTGGAAGAGCAGGCAGGGGGTGGTCAGAGTCTTTGCAAGGATGGGATGGAGATGGGGGAGTCGACAAGATCTTTCCACAAGGCATTGAGTTCCCAGGAGGTATTGAGATCTCAAGGGAAACAAGAGAACCGCTGGCCACACGGGTACCTCCAAGCCCAGTGACGTGGGGTTCATTTCTCTCTACATGTCCCTGTGGACACTCTGCCCACCCCTGCCCCCCTCCCAGCGCCGCCAGCAAAGGGGATGTCGCAGCAGAGAACAGGAAGGTTTAAATTCCCAGCAGTTCCGCAATTCTCCCTCCACAGCCCCAGGTGGGATGGCCAAGCCCTGCAGCATCTTGGGCTTTGCAAGGTGAAAATCAGCAGTTGGCCCAGGGCTGGATTAAAACAGTGAACAAGGGTGAACTGGGGAGGGGGTGCAGCACAGACCCAGGGGCTGGGGGAGAATCTCCATTTCTGGAGGCATTTGATTGCCTGGACAAGGCTCTGAGCACCTCACCTCAGCTTTGCAGGCTGTCCTGCTCCAAGCTGGAGGTGCCAGGGCTCCATCCCACCCTCTGGCTTTCCAGGAGTCCAGTTTATGGGTAGCTAGCTCACCATTCTGCTCTTCGTTCAGCTTCCAGCTGATCTTCACCCTCAGCACAAGGCTGTGAGCTGCTGTTGGCTGTGGTGGTTCTCCTCTTGTTCCGCCAGAGATGCTTCCCAGGTCGTTCCCTGTGTCCTCATGACATTCTCTAACCCCTGCACCGTTGCTTTCTTTCAGGAACATGTTCCCTTCCAATCTTGTCGAAGCGTCGTTCCAGCAGGTGAGTTCACAATGTGGGTGGCTGGGATGGTGCTCAGCTCCAGACGGGGCTGCTCTGCCCATCCAGGAGCTCCTCCTCAAACAAAGCCTAGACACAAGCCCCTTTCCTTCCCTCTGCCTCCCTCCCCACCCTGCTGATCCCCAGCTGCTCAATGGGAAGGTGCTGGTGGGGTCACAGGCACCCAGGGCTGATCCTGCCCTTGGCCTGGGGGCTCCTGCACCAAGGCAACGTGGCTCATCCCTCAAACCTCGCTCTCGGGCAGTGGGTTCTCAGTCACCAGGGATCGGGGAGCAGCAGCACAGGGAAGGAAAACCTGAAGGAGAGGTTGGGGTGGAGGAAGGGGAGAGGCCAAGGAGAGGCAGGTAGGGTGGAAGGAAGAAGGGAAGATGAGGTCACTCACAGTGGTGGGAAAGCACCTGCAAAGCCCCCAGAAGGAAAGGGATGGGGGCGGGTGGTGAAGGGATGAAGGGATGTCTCCTTGGCAAGTTTGTGGGTGACACTAAGCTGAGTGGAAGTGTGGATCTGCTGGAGGGTAGGGAGGCTCCAAAGGGATCTGAACAGGCTGGACCGCTGGACAGAGTCCAATGGGATGAGGTTTAACAAGGCCAAATGCCGGGTCCTGCTCTTGGGGCACAACAACCCTGAGCTGCTACAGACTAGGAGAAGCCTGTCTAGAAAGCTGTCTGGAGGAGAAGGACCTGGGGGTGTTGGTTGACAGTGACTGAACATGAGCCAGCAGTGGCCCAGGGGGCCAAGAAGGCCAGTGGCATCTGGGCTTGTATCAGAAACGGTGTGACCAGCAGGCCCAGGGAGGTTATTCTCCCTCTGTACTCGGCACTGGTGAAACCGCTCCGCGAGTCCTGTGTTCAGTTCTGGGCCCCTCACTACAAGAAGGATGTTGAGGCTCTGGAGTGAGTCCAGAGAAGAGCAACGAAGCTGGTGAAGGGGCTGGAGAACAAAAGGAGCGGCTGAGAGAGCTGGGGGTGTTTAGCCTGGAGAAGAGGAGGCTGAGGGGAGACCTTATTGCTCTCTACAACTACCTGAGGGCAGGTTGTGGAGAGGAGGGAGCTGGGCTCTTCTCCCAAGTGACAGGGGACAGGACGAGAGGCCTCAAGCTCCACCAGGGGAGGTTCAGGCTGGACATTAGGAAGAAGTTTTTCACGGAAAGGGTCATTGGGCACTGGCAGAGGCTGACCAGGGAGTTGGTTAAGTCACATTCTCTGGAGGTGTATAAGGGATGGGTAGACGAGGTGCTGAGGGACATGGTTTAGTGACTGATGGGAATGGTTGGACTTCATGATCCGGTGGGTCTTTTCCAACCTGATGATTCTATGATTCTATTACAAGGACCAGACCATTTGCCCAGTGCAGCCGCAGGATCCTGAGGGACCTGGCTCACAAATCCTTTGTGCCTGCCCAGAGGGGCACAGCCCAGCTGGAGGACAGCTCTGCTGACTCTGCAGGGAGCAACCACAGTCCCCCCACCTGTATCTCGTGTCTCTTCTTTTCACCTTTTACTTTTGCCTTTTACTGCCTGAAAACCAAACTTTGAACCTCCAGGACCACTCAGCCCAGTGCTGGTTTTGCCCTGTAGGATGAAGCCCATTGACAACAGGACCCTAACCTCACTGCTTTGCTTTTGTTCCAGTATCGAACTGTTATTGTCCCAGTGGTGAAGTCTCCCGGCTTTACAAAGATACCAGGGAAATCCCTCAGTTTTATTTACTTCGCACCCGATGACGAAAACCCTGAAATTCATCGGCCGGTGTTCCTTGAGCTGACGCCATCGCCTGAGATGACCTACAGGACCCTGCCCGGGACCAGCAACGAGATGAACGTCTTGGGAATTGTCATCTTCTCAGCAACTATAGGTACCTGCTCGATAGTGAACAGGCTCCACGCTGCTCCCTGACCAGCAGTGGCTGCAGCCCAGGGTGGTAACTGTGGCCACTGGTCTGTAAACTGAGGTCAAGATGTTTAGAGGAACAAGGTTATTTTAGCTGCAGCTGCTTAAGTCCCTGGGGAACCAGGCACAGCACAGAGCTTATACCAACACCTTTGTCAGTACCATCCATAGCAGAGCTCAGAAATGGTCTTAGGCACTGAAGAGGATGTTTTCTCCCAGATTTTCCATATGAGCCTTCACAGCCGACATGTGGGTCCTGAAGGTTTTGAAACCATCACATACACTAGCGGGTCCTTTGAATGAAGCCTGATGAAGTGAGTTGTAGCTTTGGCAGACACCTCCTGGGACACATTGGCAGAGTTCAACCTCCCTGACCAGGCAGTAGGAGAGAGCTGGGTCAGGCTTAGAGCCAGTCACAAAGGCATGGAAATTTGTATCAGGGCTTTCTGAAGAAGGCAAGAAGCTTCCTGCACTGAACAGTCTGCAATCATGTGTGGGCAAGGGGCTCGGCAGCAATTTTAGGAAGGAAGAAGCAGCAAAGATTGGATGGAGAGAACATGTGCAAGGGACAGGGAAGAAGAAGGCTTAAAGGAGAGAAAGTCCTTGGAAGAAGGAACCTGGAGGGGACTCAAAGCATAACAGAGGACACTGGGTGCAACGCTGAGTGAGAAAGGAAGAGGGGAAGCAGGAGGGAAAAGAGTAGGAGGCGATGAGATGATCTTGGGGGCAGGATTAGGTGTAGATTAAGAGGTGAGGGCAAAGAGCTTGACCTTAAATGTATAAGGAACCAAAAAGCCAATTAGAGGATTTGTGGGGTGGAGGCAGCGCAGCCAGCCCAGCGCTGGAGCACAGGCTGCTGTCAGAGCAAGAGAGAGGATGGTTTTACAGGCCACAAAGCATTGCCTGGAGGAGATGGGACAGAGGCAGAGCCCCTTCCAGACAAAAGCCATGTCAGTGGAAGACTCCTGTCCCAGCAACCACCAGCACCTGCTGACCACAGCCGCTCAGGGAACATGTGAAGCTCCAGCTCCCAGCACATGTGCTCTCCTCCAGCCCAGCCAAACAAGTGAGGAGAAGCCGCTTTTCTCTTCTGAGATTACCAGCCCACCCGCCTACCAGCGTGGGAGTGAGGATCAGCCCTGAGTTAGGGTGCAGCAGATCACTGTCACCAGCACCCAGCTGCACTCCCTGGGTTCTGCTCAGGGGGGATCTCTCCTGTGAGGAGAGATTGAATTAATGGGATTTGCCTTGCAGGAGGCAGAAGAGGGACAGGGAAGGGCAGGTAGCGCATATCTGTGCTGTGGGGAAATGGGGATCAGCAGATCCTTGCAGATCTGGAAGTTGATTGAGATCTTGGCAAAGGGTATTTGTGTCCAATACCAAAATGGGGCAGTTTGTGAGACTGAGGTGTCCACGCAGGTAGAGGTGGCTTTGTGGTGGATAGTAACAGAGCTGCCACAGCCCAGCTACCTCTCACTACCATCGAGCATCTCCAGTCACCTCTAGTGCTTTTGAAATCCAGAAAAGGCAGAGATTTCATAGAATCATAGAATCATAGAATCATAGAATCACCCGGTTGGAAGAGACCCACCGGATCATCGAGTCCAACCATTCCCACCAATCTCTAAAGCATGCCCCTCAGTATCTCATCCACCTGCACCTTAAACACCTCTAGGGAAGGAGAGTCAACCACCTCCCTGGGCAGCCTCTGCCAGTGCCTAATGACCCTTCTGGTGAAGAATTTTTTCATTATATTGAGCCTGAATCTCGCCTGGTGAAGCTTGAGGCCATTCCCTCTTGTTCTGTCCCCTGTCACTTGGGAGAAGAGCCCAGCTCCCTCCTCTTCACAACCTCCCTTCAGGTAGTTGGAGAGAGCAATGAGGTCTCCCCTCAGCCTCTTCTTCTCCAGGCTAAACACCCTCAGCTCTCTCAGTTGCTCCTTGTAAGAGGTACTTTAATGGTACTTGAGCAAAATCGTCCATTTGCCAGGGCGATCTTTTCCACATCAGCTGTCTCCAGGACCTAAGGAGAAATTGATTTCTTTCCAACCAGCTATTGTGGCCATCATATACTGGATGAACATGCACAGAGCTAAGATTTAAGTGTGTTGAGCCTGGTTTTACATCCAAAAGCCCCGGCAAAGATGGCTCTGTCTCATCTGGTTTCTGAGCAAGCCAAGAGACCCAACTACCTGCCAAGGCTCTCTAGAAGTCTCAGGCCTGAAGTGGGATGACAGGGACAAGGGAAGATCCTGACTATATGCCTCTTTTCCAAGCTAAAGCAGACACTTGCACAGCACTTTGAAAGTCATTTTAGTCAACAAGGCAACACAGAAGTCCATGCACCAGCTGGGAAGCTCAACGGGCAAATACTCAAGAGACTCGTATTCCAGCTGCTCAGGAGCCAGCGCAGCCCATCCGTGAGGGAACTGGGATCTAACACAGCTCGTGGGGACTGGGACAACCTGAGCACTGCCACAGTTCAACCAAGCAGCAGATGTGGCGCGAGGCTCTTCTCACTGCAGAGTGAGGGCAGGGATGCAGCCCTCATCACATCTTTAGCTCAACAGAACCGCACCAAGATTTGTCCTTTAAAAAAACAAGCCATTTTTGTTTCTGAGCTATCTTATCCTTGTATTACCAAACAGCAAAGAGATAGCTTAGCCACCTCTGGAGCTGACTCTCCTAGGAGTGACAAGTTTATTAGTGATCCGGGCAAGCAACAGTCCATATCCTGGGCTTGGGTTTGTGAGTTTCTTTGAGAAAAGTTCAGATGCTTTGTATTCCCTTGGAGCAGGGAGCCATCACGACCCATAAAAGATGTGGAGATGTGTATTAAGCCTGACCTGCTGTCAGTTTGCCCAGTGAAACCCATTCTGAGTCCACCAGAGCTTCAGGACACTTGGCAGGACACTCCCTGCTCCCACACTACTGAGTAACATAAATACATGTGCTTGGTTGCAGGACTTCTCCTGGGAAAAATGGGCGAGCGAGGAACCCCACTGGTTAACGTGTGCCAGTGCCTGAATGAAGCTGTTATGAAGATTGTCTCGATGGCTGTTTGGTAAATCTGGTTTGACTGATTCCGTTATTTTCTTGCCTGCCCCCTAATGGTAATGCCAGTTGTGCCTCTACAAGCATCCCCAGTGAACACTGGATTTCCATACATACGGCTGTGCCACAAGGCACCAAATCCTGTCAGGATGTCGTGTAGTGCTCCAGTGATAGCTGCATCCTCAGAAAGAATTCCTTCTACTTACTCCTTGCAGGTACTTCCCCTTTGGCATCGTATTTCTCATCGCTGGAAAGATCCTGGAGATGGAAGACCCATCGGTTATTGGGCAGAAGCTGGGGCTGTATGCCATCACAGTGGTGTCAGGGCTCGTCATCCACGGACTCGTTCTCTTACCTCTGCTTTTTGTGCTCATCACCAAGAAAAACCCCTTTGCTTTCATCCAGGGGATCCTACAAGCCTTGCTGATTGCCTTGGCAACATCCTCCAGGTACAAAATCGGGGCTGAAAGGTGCTGACACGGCTGAGACAGTGTGTGGTGTAGTGGAGGAAGATGGTGTGTATGGCCGGGCGAGCTGTGGGAGAAGAGGAATAAATCAGACAAAGAGAAATTACACCCCAGCAGTGTTTGACATGAGATCACTTCCACCTTTAGTAGGAAGCAGGGTGCTTGGTGTTGCCCTGGTCCCAGCGGGAAGAGCCTCAGGAGTCTTTGCAGTCCCGACCAGCTCGAGTTGCTTTGCTGCTCACCCTCTCCTGGCTTTTTTCCAGGGCAGAGCAGTGATGTCTGTGTGTCTGTCTGTGTCTGTGTGTCTGTCTGTATCTGTGTGCTTCCCATTGCGGCGGTCAGCTTCCTTTGAAAGAGTTCAAACCACGTCATTGTGGGGGCTGTAGAAAACAGCATAGGGTTATGACTCTGGGTTTTAGCTGAAAACATCAAAAACTCTCCTGAACACTTTCCTGAACATCTTAAATGAGCTCCTGGGCACCTGAAGGTCCTCCAAAGAAAAGCGTTATCTACTTTGATAAGATTTCATAATTTTAGATTACTTTTATCTATTTTATTTTAACTGAAAAACATCCTTCATCAAAATGAAGGAACTTTACATCAGAAACCACTGTCCTGCCTGGGAGACAGGCAAATTAACACAATTACTTGGAAACCATTGGATCAAGCAAAGGGTTTTCCTGGCCTCTCAAACGTTTCTTCTTCACATAATCCCCATCAAACCATCCAGGATTGTCCTTCCCTGCCACAGGACCCACTGATGCAGGGCTCTCCTGCTACTCCAAACTACTTGATCTCCTCTTGACCTTGGGTTCTCCAGCTCTGTCCCCACTGGGCTTTCTCCCTCCTCTCTGCTCTAGAGCTGTAGAATCATGGAATTATAGAATGGTTTGGGTTAGAAGGGACCTCAAAGCTCATCCAGTTTCACCATTCTGTCATGGGCAGAGACATCTCCCACTAAATCCAGTTGCTCCAAGCCCCATCCAACCTGGTCTTGGACACCTCCAGGGATGGGGCAGCTACCACTGCTCTGGGCAACCTGGGCCAGGGCCTCCCCGCCCTCACAGGAGAACATTTCTTCCTAAAATATCATCTCAATCTCCCCTCTTGCAGCTGAAAACCATTTCCCCTTGTCCTATCCCTGCATTCCCTGATCAAAAGCTCCAGCTTCCCTGGAGCCCCTTTCAGTACTGAAACTGCTCTAAGGTCTCCCTGGAGCCTTTTCTTCTCCAGGCTGAACAACCCCAACTCTGTTAGCCTGTCCTTGTATGGGAGGTGCTCCAGCCCTCAGATCATCTTTGTGGCTTCCTCTGGACCAGTTGCAACAGTTCCATGTCTTTCCTGTGCTGGGGATCCCAGATCTAGACACAGGGCTCCAGGTCGGGTCTCACAAGTGGTGAGTAGAGTGGAAGAATCCCCTCCTTCACCCTGCTGGCTCAGCAAGGCAGAGGGGTGACACAGAGCACAGAAGCACTTTGCTTCTTGTCCAGTCCTGCGGTCTCTGTCTGGGCCTGGGATCACCGTGTGATGGATGCGCTGCAGCCAGTTCCTTTCAGAAACGCAGTCTCTGCCTCCAGGAGCCCATCGCAATCCATTTCTTTTCTGTGCTCCTTTCCTTTCTTCCCTTCAGTCTTCTTCCTCCACTCTACCCCAGCTCCTGCGTGACAGCTCACATCCTCGGGCTAAGAGAGAAACGAGAGGGAGAGGTCAGGGGGTGCAAGCGCTGGGGCAGCTGCTCCTTGCACACGTGGCAGGGAGGAGGCGATCGAGGAGCCACAGGCTCTGCCTGGACCTTGGCACGGCTGGTGCTGGTGGATGCTGCCCCGCGCCAGTGTTGGAGGTGCTGCAGGATTAATGTGGGGACCAACGACGCACAAAGCTGGAACCATCACACACAGCGGCTCACAGAGGGCAGTTTACCTGGCAGCCAGTGGCTGACTGACTACTGGGCTGATTCTGTGTCCCCAGGGACTACAAGCTGAACTTCCACTGCTACAGCATTTTATATCCTATTGCGGCCCCACCTACCTCCAGGAGGACTTGTATTTCTCTACCATTATATCGATTCCTATTTATAAAGCTCAATAGTAGAGAGAATTACTGCTCATTTCTTCTTCTGCAGCTCAGCGACCTTGCCCATCACCCTGAAGTGTCTCCTGGAAAACAACGGAATCGACAGACGCGTGGCACGATTTGTCCTCCCCGTCGGTGCCACCATCAACATGGACGGGACGGCACTGTACGAAGCAGTCGCCGCTATCTTTATCGCCCAGGTCAACGAATACGAGTTGGATTTTGGACAAATAATAACAATAAGGTAAATATTTCTTTGCAGCAGATGAATTATTTCTCTCTGTTCACAGGCGTTCTGACAACCTCTCACACTTTCCCCATGTGGCAGAGTTCTCGCTGCTGCCCAGGGGGAGGTTTGCTGGCAGCTGAGGAGCAGGGCGAGGGGCAGCGGGTCCCAGCCCCTGCGCTGCGGCCAGGGAGAGCTCGGGCTCCGCACCCGCAGGATGGGAGCAGAGTCACTGCCTTTGCCTGTGGGTAAAAGCCAAGCTTTGAACAAACTGCATGGCCAGAACGAGTCAACCCTTGACTGTGGAGGGATTCTCTTGGCACAGAAGGGTTCATACAGGTTATCATTTACTCCCTTTCAGGAATGGGATATCCTCAAAAGAAGGATGAGCAGCAGGTTGAGGGAGGGGTGTCTCCCCCTCTGTTCTGCTGTTGTGAGAGCCCACCTGGAGCCCTCAGCACAGGGAGGACGTGGAGCTGTTGGAGAGAGTCCAGAGGCGGTCATGGAGATGATCTGAGGGCTGGAGCACCTCCCATACAAGGACAGGCTGGGAGAGTTGGGGTTGTTCAGCCTGGAGATGAGAAGGCTGTGCAGTACTGAAAGTGGCTCCAGGAAAGCTGGGGAGGGGTTCCCGGCCAGGGAGTGCAGGGATAGGACAAGGGGGGATGGTTTTGGGTTGCAAGAGGGAAGATTGAGATGAGGTCTTAGGAAGAAATGTTTTCCTGTGAGGGTGGGGAGGCCCTGGCCCAGGTTGCCCAGAGCAGGGGTGGCTGCTCCATCCCTGGAGGAGTTCAAGGCCAGGTTGGATGGGGCTTTGAGCCCCTGATCCAGTGGGAGGTGTCCCTGCCCATGGCAGAGGGGTGGAACTGGATGAGTTTTGAGATCCCTTCTAACCCAAACAATTGCATGATTCTATGATTTTATAAGCAGAGAAATAAAGCACCTAACTAGAAAAAAATAAGCAGAGTTGCAAATATTCAGCAGTTCCACGCAGGGGCTGCCTACTCTGGATCGCAGAGGGGTGCTGTGCAAGCACAAAGTCAGGAGTTCCCGCTGGAAGCACAGGTAGGGGTTTGGAGAGCATTGTGGAGCAGGAAGGTGGAGGAAGTCAGATCCAATCCAATACAACTCAACCCAATCCAATCCTTCCAAAACAGGAATAACTTTTTTTTTGCCATGCAAACTTGCTTTTTCTAAATTATCATCACAGCCCCCAATAACCAGCAGTCCCCTTCTCTTTGCAGCATAACAGCCACAGCCGCGAGCATAGGGGCAGCCGGGATCCCCCAGTCCGGCCTGGTTACGATGGTCATCGTGCTGACTTCTGTGGGGCTGCCGACCGAGGACATCACACTCATCATCGCCGTCGACTGGGCTCTGTAAGTGTCCTCCAGACACAACGTTACAGGGGTGCTCAGGGCCAACACACGGTGATGGACTTGAAGCAGCTCTCATGAAAGCAAATGGTGATCGAGGGAGCACAGAACAAGGCCAGGAGCCGACTGGGAGAGTCTTGAGGGTGACAGGTGATCGGACGAGAAGAAATGGTCTCAAGTTGCACCAGGACAGGTTCAGATTGGACATCAGGAAAAATTTCTTCACTGAAAGGGTTCTCAGGCACTGGCAGAGGCTGCTAGGGAGGTGGTGGAGACACCAGAAGGATTTAAAAGACAAGCAGATGAGGTACTCAGGGATCTTGTTTAGTAGTGGACAGGTATGTCAGACTCAATGATTTAAAGGTCTTTTCCAACCAAGCGATTCTATGATTCTACAAAACAGCTCATGATATCCATAGGCAAAGCCTCTTAACGGAGGGACCGAGGCATTTCTGTTCCAAGGTGCCCATCGCTGCCCAGTGCCAGTATGTGGGAGAACTAGTGATGGAATTCAGCCACTCTCTCAAGTAGGATCCCCACTTTGAAACACCAGTTTGTCCTGATCTTTCATCTAAAATCCTATCTGACTGTACCAGTTGGAGGTCTCAAACAAAAGGATGTCTCTTTCTGAAAGCACATTTATATTTTTATGAGACAAAAAGCACACTGCTCCACGAAGCATTACTGTCTAATGCTGCCAGGTAACATATTCCCTAGAAATACTTCACGTCCTAGTCTTCTCCAAGCTGTCCACTCTGTGAACGCAGCAGGATGGACAGCACAAGAGCCAAGGCAAAGTGGCGGAGGGTACAGGACTTGTTTTGGTGGAATATTAACCCTGGAAAAGGAACAGGATTGGTGAGGCAGGGTGAGAGGTATCCAGCTTCACACAAGGAGAAGGTAAAATTAGTCTGAAAGACACAAACAACTAAAAGAGAGTGACAAAAGGGGTAGAAACATGTTTGTTTGGGAAGCATGATCTCCAGGGGAAAAAAAAAATCAGTCAGAGAAACCAATAACAAACCATAAACCAGTGCAGATTATTTACAATATGGTCTCATCCAGTTTGCTGTTTCTATTTCCCAAACACGGGCATTTTCATAATTCAGAAGCAAAATGCAGAGAGAACCAGATGTCACATCAAAGTGGGAACAGGGTAAAGCACAAGCTGGTTGCACATCAAATCACAGCAGAAAAAAGGAGCATCAGTCCTTGAACAGATGTAGCAACCCCTCCTCTTGCATTTAATATGAAACTTCTCTCTCAAACCCATATTTCACCACATCTAACACATCCTTGGAGCTTCTAAAAGCATGACATTTTCAAATGACTGCATCCAACACTAAGGAAGTCTGCCTTCCAATGAGACCATCTCATCCTGATGGATGAAGACCAGGTGGGTCTGGAGACAAAACCTGATGATGATTACATTCGTCCTAGACAAACAGATGCCAACCCTAGCAGTCTGGGAGAGGTGCAGTTTTAAAGCACTAAGTTACAAACAAAGCGAATTAGCTAGATGAAACAAAATAGAGTAGATGCTGATGGTTGACACGTGGGTTGCCAATCCATCCTTCACAGCCACCTTGGACAGAGGGAACAACATCGAGTATCCTGGCTGCTTTGTTTTTTTTCTTTCACATGAGAGAAGTTTAACTGTTCAGGTGAAACTTGTAAAACCATGCACACTCAATTGTTGTGCATCATACAGCACCCAGCACCATCACCTGCCCCGTGTGCTCATGTGAGAGCTGCTGGGCTGGATAGACAAGATTTCCCCTTCTGAGAGGCATCTCAAAAAGGTTTATGGCTCACTGAGGCAGCTCACCCCCCGCAAATGAGCAAAAATGCTGATGGTGCCTCAGTTTGGGAAGCAGCACAGGCAGGAAAATGCACTAAAACGTGCAGCAAGATGAAACAAAAGCAGCCTCACTGCCTCCATGGTGCTGCAGTCACACAAACATCACAGATACCATTTTCTCTCAGTATTTGCAAGGCTGCCTTTATCTCAACTTTTAGCAAAGCCAGTGGTTGTACTGATTAAGGCACGGACCCCGTCAATGAAGCAACAAGTGAGATCCACTTTATTGATGCAAATCTTATATGGTGTTTCTGTATCCAGTAAACAGCTATCCTAGTGAATTTCCACCTGTGAGAAACCCACAGTTACAGCAGTAGAGTGCAATTCACTATTTTCCATAGATGTGGCCCTTATCCTCATGTCTTCTGTCTAATGCATTCTTTTCTTATTAACTCACAGGTCTTAGTAAAGATTCCCAGGTCTCACAAGCTAGCAAGCATGAGAACACCAGCCATTTGCTCTGTGCTTGCTGCTAATATCATGGGCACACCAAGGCATCAGCCACTTGTCCCAGCACACACACAATACTGAATCTTTTATGCCCACAAGTGGTAGAGACATTAGGGATGGAGGCTGATGTGTTTCAGAACCACAAAAGACCCTGGGCATGTTGGCTGCAGCCACCGACTGCATTCTCACGGCTTTCTCTCCTCTAGGGATCGATTCCGAACTATGACCAATGTCCTTGGGGATGCTCTGGCTGCCGGTATCATAGCACATGTCTGCGAGAAAGACTTTGCTCCCAAGCACCCCACGGTATGTACAGCTCGTCTAGGGGAGCAGGAGATGCAGTGACTGCACAGACAGCATAGCTGGTCGCTTCAGTGTCTAAAACTGGGGTTTTTTTCCTTTTGCAGCAGGATCCGGGAAGTAACGCAGACAAGTTTCCTTCTGCAGAGACCTCACAGCTGCATCTCAAAGACAACGTGATCGAAATGATTGAAGAAACTTTGTTTGATCAGACAGGAGTTCATTACAACATCTGTCAGGTGTAGAGCACAGCAATCCTGGTCCAGGAATGGGAGCTTCGTGCAGAACACTGACACTGTGAATGTCACACGTGGATGCTCTGCAAGATAGAGGCCTTACTTGGCACAAGTGGGAAAATCCTCTCTTTCCTTTGAAGATTGGGACTCTCCAGCAAATGTCGTGCCAGGGGAAAAGCCAGCTCCTCCCTGCAACTGAGGACACAGCTGCAAGCTCACAGCCCTGAAGTAGTTGGGATAAGAAGGGTTTCTGCTTCACATTTTTTTCCAAGACCAGTTCTTTTGAAGGCTGGGGAGGGCAGCAGGTATAGAAAATCAGCACTGGATGAGACGAGAAAGCAGCAGAGATGGGTCAAAACCTGACACCCCAGGTCAGCAGCCTGGATCCACTGGCCCAGCTGCGTTCTATACCATTTTATTTTCTTATTATAGAGACTATTTTTTTTAAATCTATACTTTTTATTACTAGGTTCTCATCTAAAAACTAAGATTAAGTGGGTTTTTGTCTAGAGCTCAAAATCCAAGTAGGACACAACTGGATTCCCAATCATTCCAGACAGCTGGCTGGAGTGTTCCGCCCGGCGAAAACAGCAAGGGGCCAAAGGACCAGCTGTATGTCCCGTTTAACCAGCTGGTTTACTACAGTGAAAATATTTGACCAGGCCAAACTGCAACTGTGTTGATTTTCCCAGCCAAGGATCTGTCCCTAAATTCAAATTCCATTTACAGCCTTAAACCCCAGGCTTCCCAGGGCAGTCTCCTCCACAAAAGCCTTTTATACCAACAATTCATATCATTAAATTAATTCTTTCTTGAAATGCCATCTCATTCCCTGTTCCCTCTTTGTCTTTACAGCCACAGCATTAAGACTCGTGGAAGCAGCTTAAGCTCCCACTAACATCCCTGAACTGTTCTCCAATTGCACATTAAGAAAACATTTCCTGCGTGTAATCCTTTGTGTTGGAGTCGGGGGTATTAAAATACTTTCCAATTTAGAAGAAACATTAATTCTACTTTTGCCAAAAGAAAAGCAGAAGTTATTAAATGCCATAAACCAGCACAAAAACTTGTCTTCTTCTCCCTATTAACTTCAAAAAGCTGTCAGAGCATCAGAATGACAGTCAAGGTAAGCTCGAGGCACTGCTGTTAGCTCTGGCCTTTCCTGCACTTTCCTCCTAGGGTGGTTAGGTCTTTATAGCTTCTTAAACGTTACTGTCCAGCTTTTCATTAATTGGAGCAGTTCTGTCTTTTGCAAAAGGAAAACTAATCACATTTCAAATTAAGGGACCTCAGCAGCATCCTAGGCCCCCCCTTCCTCCCGTGATCATTCCTCACCAGCTGGATGCACCGTGTTCAGCCCTGCAGGATGTCGAGTGGGTTGTTAACAGCGACTGCCGCGGCTCCGCTGCACCCAGAGCAAGGTCAGACAGAACCACCCACGGGAGATGCTGGTGAACACTGGGGAGGATCAGCACAGGAAGGACACGGAGCTGTTGGAGAGTCCAGAGGAGGACACATAGATGATCTGAAGTCTGGAGCTACCTCTGCGATGAGGCCAGGCTGAGAGAGTTGGGGTTGTTCAGCCTGGAGAAGAGAAGGCTCCACGGAGACCTTAGAGCAGCTTCCAGTGCTGAAAGGGGTTCCAGGAAAGCTGGGGAGGGGCTCTTGATCAGGGAGTGCAGGGATAGGACATGGGGTTTCGAGCTGCAAGAGGGGAGATTTAGATGAGATTTTAGGAAGAAATGTTTTCCTCTGCAGGTGGGGAGCCCCTGGCCCAGGTTGCCCAGAGCAGGGGTGGCTGCCCCATCCCTGGAGGGGTTCAAGGCCAGGTTGGATGGGACTTGGAGCCCATGATCCAGTGGGAGGTGTCCCTGCCCATGACAGAGGGTGGAATTGGACAGGGTTTGAGATCCCTTATAATGCAAACCATTCCATGACTCCATGATCCAGGCAGCTCCCAGCTCTGGGACAGGGACACCAGCACTGCTCACTCCTCCACAGAAGCCCGGCTGCCCCAGCTGTCTACAGTCCCCAAACTACAGATGGACAAACAGATGCTTCTGAAGCAGATTGTTCCAAAGCAGTCACTAAAAACAGGCAAGATTAAAAGGATAATTTATCAGACCTGTTTAGATGCCTGTTTTACAGGGCAGGGACTAGTCCCTGGAAGCACCCACATCGCTCACTGACAGCTTGAGAGGGAACGAACCCAGCAGCACGAAAGAGCAGCCAAGATGAATCCCACTTGTCACAGATATTCCCCCCTCATTAATGACCTCTGGGCATTGCAACACAGAATCTTAAACCTGCAATAAAAGCCAGGACTGAATGTCCATGATAGAGGTTTCCCAGGTCAGTGATTGGGATGCTGGATGGGGATTCAGGTGCTCACTCACATAATAGAGCTCTGCCTTCTGCAGAGCAGACAGATTTCCTCTGCTCCCTCCAGAGGCTGCAGTCCTGCAAGTAATGACTTAAAACAGTGCAAGCTCACTGCAACCGGAGAACAAACTTCTACTAACCAAAGTGAGTATTGCTTCCCAAGATAAATTCTAAAGCTAGTGAGTGAACACAGCTCAGTGCAGTTTGGCTCAGGAGTCACGAGCACTGTGGTTTATCAGGTGTTGGCGACATCTCCAAGTATCAGGTATTCTAGCAAAGCTGATTTGTGAAACCAGCAGCAAGGATGTTGGTTCTATGAAAGTTAGAAGTCAGAGGCAATGCAGCCTCATATCTTATGGGAAACATAGAGAGAGCTTTAACCACTCCACAGTCTCAAAGCAGGGCTGCAATCACTTTGCCCCTCTAATAAGATAGAACAAGGGGAAAAAATAACTCAAATGCTTCTGACCTCCTGTTTGTGGTCTGGTGAAGACTGAAGCCATCATTACCTTCCCTGGAGGTGTTTAAGGGATGGGTGGACATGGCACTGAGGGGCATGGTTTCGTATTTGATAGGAATGGTTGGACTCGATGATCTGGTGGGTCTCTTCCAAGCTGGTGATTCTGTAATTTTATGATTCTGGATTGGAGAAATCCAAAGGACCTGCTGCTCCATGGGGAACAGCAGCCTCGACTGGCTGAAGGTAAAAGCAGGCAGGCACCTGTCCAACTCCAAATTCAGCATGACTTTAAGTACACAGAGTAATGAAACTCAGCAGTGGCTGAGGGACAGGAGATTGCTGGAAGACAAGAAAGCAGCAGAGAGTGGATAAAGCCACTGGGCACAGAGTGGATAAAGCCACTGGGCATCGTCTGTAGGAGATAATTCTGTCCTGACTACATCCAGGAGCACCAGGACTAGAGGGAGGTGATGTTACATGCTCCACACTCAGCAAAATTACCTCATCGCTCTCTACAACTACCTAAAAGGAGGTTGCAGAGAGGTAGGTGTTGTTCTCTTCTCCCAAGTGAGAGGTGATAGGACAAGAGAATGGCCTCAAGTTACATCAAGGGAAATTTAGACTTGATATTAGGAAAAATTTCTTCACAGAAAGGATTGTCAAGCACTAGCACAGGCTCCCAGGGAGGTGGTTGAGTCCCCGTCCCTAGGGGAGTTTAAAAGGCAGGTAGATGAGGGCCCACTAGATGAGGGGGCTCCAAGCCCCATCCAACCTAGCCCTGGGCACCTCCAGGGATGGGGCAGCCACCACTGCTCTGGGCAACCTGGGCCAGGGCCTCCCCACCCTCACCAGAAAGCATTTCTTCCTAAGGTCGCATCTCAATCTCCCCTCTTTCAGCTGAAAACCATTCCCTTATGGCCTATACAGTATTTAGCAGAGGATGGTTTTAATCCATCAACTACTGGGTTATGGACCCAGCTCATGCGATTGGGGAATGACAGCTCACCTACAGTTTTGGTGAATTTGAGGATGCAATTCAGCATAAACACTAAGCTTCAGCAAATTCACAAGCAACTGACCCTTCAGCTTGAGTGCAAGCTTCACCCAAGAGAAAGCAGCTCCTTTCTGAAACCCACATTTTAGGTGCCTTCATTTCCAAGAGTGGGTGCCTTTCTGTGCTATTCAATGCAGCAGGACTTAATTCTACATTTCCGAATTTAGAAAAGTGATGAGCTTTGATCAGGGATTTCAACTTTTATATTATTTTTACATTGGATTTATACAATTTATACTTTATCTAGGATTTATAGAGTGGCTGCAGCAGTAGCCCAGCCTGGCAGCCCCTGGAATGGCCCAGAGAGTCAGCAGAGAGCGCTGCGCCCTTCTCATCTTCCCCTCACAAAGCCCCTTGGTTTGTTTTCCTGAAACAGAGAAAAAGAACAAAATGACTCAAGGTCATAACACGAAGCAAAATAAAATCAAACCAACAGATGTAAGGCACAGCTCAAACCTTCCATTCTTTAACCTAAACCACTATCGGTTTCTAAATTAATCCCTGCAAATTTGTAAAATAATTTGTTGAAAATTCCATTCCACAAGAAGTTTTGAAAGTCTTTATTTAAATATATTAATTCACCAGGTTTCTCTGTTAAATCAGGTTTGCAGAACGGCTCTAAGTGATACACACAGCTTAGTAGCCACAAGGAACCCACGCTGAACACTCCCTTAATCAGTAAATGCCTCCTGGTGAGCGTGTGCTGTGCCTTTGCCTCTTCCTGATTCACTGTAACCATTTATTTCCTTAAGAAATTTATTTTTCATAGAATGGTTTGGGTGGGAAAGGACCTTAAACCCCATCCAGTTCCAACCCTGCCATGGGCAGGGACACTTCCCACTGCATCAGGGGCTCCAAGCCCCATCCAACCTGGCCTTGAACCCCTCCAGGGATGGAGTAGCCACCGCTTCCCTGGGCAAGGGCCTCCCCATCCTCACAGGAAAACATTGCTTCCCAAGATCTCACCTCAATCTCCACATTTTGTATCATGTGATAATAAAACATTCTAGAAAACCCAAATAAATCATTGCAGCCCTCACAGCAGGAGGAGCTGTTACCTCCCCAAGTACAACTCAGCGGATCCCACTTCAGCTGTAGCACTATGAGGGCCAAAAAAGTCACAGCACGGCAACACTTGCTTTCTCAGTATTGTTTGCAAACTGTTCCACAACTGAAGTTCACACTCCCTGTGATCATCCTAGAGGACTATTCAACCCCCAGCGAGTCACAGAATCATCAAATAATGGAACTGTTTGGGCTGGGAGGGACCTCAAAGCCCATCCAGTTCCACCCCTGCCATAGGCAGGGACACTTCCAATAGACCAGGTTGCTCCAAGCCCCATCCAACCTGGCCTTGAACACCTCCAGGGGTGGGGCAGCCACCACTGCTCTGGGCAGCCCAGCCTACGCTCACAGGAGAAAACTTCTCTGTAAGATCTCATCTCAATCTTCCTTCTTTCAATTCAATACTGTTCCCCCTTATCCTATCATGCCCAGACCAAATTCTGCCCTCAGTAGAAGCCAGTAACCCAGCCAGTTTGACCTTTTGCTGAAGCACCTACCATGGCCTTTGCTCCATTAAAATATAACTCCCATGTGGGTACTTGGATGCTCTCTGCAAAAGCAAACTTCCTGCCACTGTGTTTCTAGGATGCAGATCACTTAGACAGTGAGCTGGAAACAACCCAGGCTACGAAACTTTGCATGTGCACTTAGATTTTCATACCTCTAAAAATATACTGGTGCTGTCCAGTAAAACCCAAGCTTGCATCATAGTGGACAGGTATGGTTGGACTTGATGATCTTATAGGTCTTTTCCAACTGGGGAATTGCATACTTTCTAAACTCTTTGTGCAGTGTTCAAATGCACCCGCATCTTCGCTGGGCACCCAGGACTGACGTCCAGACACACCAGCCCCAAGCAGAGCAAAGCGCCTCCCCCTGCAGCGCACTCGCCCTCCGCTGAGCACCACACACAGCGCAGGCCCCTTGTGGGCTCATTAGCTTGGATCTCGACAAGCCTGGGCTGTGTTGCATCTCACCGTGTTTGACATTCTCCTCTTGCAAGCTTCCCAGGATTTCAGCATGGGGAGGAAGCCAAAACTTCCCTGGGAAAGGTGCTCCAACATCCATGTCAGGAGTCAGCCAGCCCTGTGCAAGCACAGCCATCCTGGTGCTCGGGTGTGCAACGTACACTCACCTTTGTCTTCTATAATCTCATTTATATCACAGAAATGAAGTCCCCTGTAGCCAACAGAGAAAGCCAGGCATCTTCATGAGCAGAAAATCACTCCTATTTTAGGAGTTTATGAATCGTCCTCTGAAGTCTTGTACTGATGGGCTGGCACTGGGTGTTACGATTTTTAGCTGCTGGAGTCAGCAGGATGAACCCCTTCCAAATTACACAGAATTTAGAGCATAGTATTTATTTTTAGAATGCTGAGCCTTCAAACTCTATGAGACCAGTTTGGGCTTGGATTCTGAGACACAGTCTACTCAAACCCTAGCTTGACACAGAGAAGAAAGAATGACAGGCTTGAGACATAACACCCACCCCCAAACTGGCTGCTTCACTTACCTGGCCATCTCACCTCAGATCTCCTCAGTGGCCTTCCTTGAGCAGAACCACAACAAAACGGGTGTTTGGCCATTCTCCTTGTTTCCCTTTCAGTGATCCTGAAGTCTTCAATCATCTGCAAAGCATCACCTTAAACCACATTCTGGTGCTAAAGCATTAACAGCAGCAGTGTGACTCCCATCTGAGGAATCCTCCCTTGTATTTACACCCCAACTCCACTGTGCTGTCTTTTTGTCTGCCCTCGGAATGCCAAATCCCAGTTATTGACAAGCTGCAGTCACTGGAGACGGACAGAAAGAATGCTCTCTGCGCTCACAGCCTGGCAGGCATCTGCTGCTGATTTCACAGCTCTAGCCAGACCAAACTCCTCACGATTCTTCTCCTAATGCCCAGAAAACACCATGCCTGACCTTTCATTGTGAGTCTCTACTGCTTGTGTATCGGCAATCCTCCTGAGAGGATACCTACATCCAGTCGTCCATCATTCTGTTATCAGCTGCTACTCAAGACCCTGCTTTCTTCTAGCCTGAGTAGCGATCTGCATTTCCTATACTTGAATTCTTAAGTAGCAAATAAAACATTCAAACAAATCCTTCGCAAGTGACAATTTCCCACTTGCTCATAACCAGAGTTACAAAAGCAGAAATCTCGCTTTGTATTCATTCACACCCTCCCTTTTACAGACAGGTACACAAAACACAAAAGAACTGGTTATGTTTGTCCACACATTGGACCTGAATAATTTCAACTTCTGCATCCACAGTTGTAAAAATTCCCCTTCCATTTCACTTCATGACTGAGCAAAAGCACCAGGACCCAGGTTAGGTCTCACAGTTGTGACGTGGACGGGCATCAGAGAACAGACACGACCATCTGAGCCACATTGTTCAGAGTTGAACTCCTTGATCTTCTCCAGCACCCACACTGGGGTGTTTTCAGTCTGCCAGCCCTCGCCTCCACAGTGCCAGACCAGGCTTACAGAGAAAGGGACAAAGCCCCCTCCAACAGGCAGATACAAACCAGCCAGGTCCCTTCCTCTTTCCCTGTCCCCTCACCAAAGCACCCTAACACACGGCTCCTCCTAGGAATCCTAACAGAAGATCTCTCCCAAGATCTCATTTCTCAACCCGCAACACCAAAGCAGAAGCTCTGGGCTGCTGACTTCTTCTCTTCAGCACATCCCCATGTGGAACTGGTGAGGTCCACATGCCTGAGCTGCAGGGCGCTGCTCTCCATCGCAGCAAACAGCCAGTAAGGATGGTACTGGAGAAACCAAAGAGGTGGCTGCCCACAGAAGACCTGGGCTGCGAATGAGATGTGCACAGGTTTGGTACACAGTGCTGCATGCACCTGCTTAGCAATGTGTGATAATCTGGATCCAGCCTCCCTCTTCGACTATTTGTGACTCTCATCACCAGCCATCATGTGAAATAAAATATGCAGTTCAAAGCACTAAAGAGAATGTAACAATGAACCCACACATCAGCTCTGGAAGACAGAAAAAAAAGATCAGATGATAATATTGCATGGGTCAGAGGAGGAAAAAATTAGCAGAATCAAGCAGCCCATCCTGTACTGCATGAGGAGTCTGGTCAAAAAGGCAAAATTAAGATGCTAAGAGCCTGGTGTCATTACTTTACTGCTTCAGCTCACTGGTGTAAAAAGAGCACCGCTCGCCTGTACTCTACTAACCAGAATAAAAACCAAAGCATATCCTTTAGTTAACCCCTTGCTTACAGCTCTCAGATGTCACTGACCTAAGCATGTAACATCCTTAGTGAACAACAGCTCTTGAGAATGGAATTAATGTGATGCAAAGTAAAAAAAAAAAAAACAAAAAAACCCAACCAACCAAACTCATCTATGAATGTGTACAATTACTCAGACTGCACAAAGTGAGTGCTCAGCATTTCAGTTCTGCAAGCTGGTAAATTCTACCACTTCTTAATTTACAAGTAATATCTTCCTAACTTGGATTATTTCTCTATTTGCCTGGGTTCTTGCTTTAATAAAAATGTTAAACACCCACCCCAGCCCTTGAATCTTGTGCTATGCAGGCCTGGCTTTCACAACCACAACATCAGCTTCTGGAGCTGAGCAAGGGGCTGACAGAAACAGAAGCAGAGTACAGAGAGGCACCCGTGTGCTATGAAAATAGATACCTGACAAGTGTCTCATAGAAGCAATGCAATCAAAGAATAACAGTTGATTTCAGTGTGAAGCTCTTAATTTCCTGAGTTTCACAGAATGATGGAATGGTTTGGGCTGGAACAGAACGCAAAGCCCATCCTCTGCCACCCCCCAGCCGTGGGCAGGGACATCTCCCACTGGGTCAGGGTGCTTGAAGCCCCAGGACACTCTTTCTACTCTTTTGTACTCTTGCTAGTGTAACCAGGTGCTGCTGCACAGGAAACTGGAACAGCAGAGCCTTCACACTGCTGAAAAAAAGCCTTTATTTTACCAAGAGCACAGATACTGAGGCGTCTGGAACACCAACAGCTGGAGTTACAACTGCCATCATTGTCACTACACAAAGAGATTAACTGTGATAGCCATCGGGCTTAGAATAATCGAATAGCAATAAAGTGCTTTAGCTAGGATCACAGCAAGAGGAGGGAGATAAACCCCACCAGCAACAAATCAGGAGGTCTTGAGGCTGCTGCAGCCATCGTCAAAGCCATCCAAACGACACTGCCACACAGTTCCCACTGCAGGGGCTGCAGACAAGGAACACCAGCGTCCTGGTGCCCAAAGAGTCTCATAATAATGACCTGGTTTGCCATGGTGAATCCAAGCTCAGGCACCTTCACAGACACAGCTGTGGCAACGAGGCCCGGGCAGAGAAAATTCATCCTGGGGAAGCAGGGCTGAGGCTGTACAGGGCTGCGTGAACAGCGCCCAGCACTGCCAGGCAGCCGCACACATCCTGCAGCTGAGTGAGCCTCTGGTTCCTCAACAAACACAGCCTCCAGCTGCTCTTAACCTGCAACTCAATTAGGAACACGCTCTTGAACCCAGCCTTACAAAGGCAATTCTGAGAAGGAGACCATTTCAGTGGTGAGCACAACCCCTTGGCTGGCTCTGTAATCCCAGCAAGGCCCCCACGGACTTCACCTCAGAGAGGTGTGAGCTGGCTGAAGGTGAACATTCTGGCAGTTCAACAGGTTTTGTGCGTGCACAATTCATTCATTTCACTGCATCCTCAACCTATATGACACCCTCACTTCACTCGTATCTCGTCCCCAACTGGAAAACCACTGAAGTACTAAACCTGTCCACTGTCAGAAGAAGAAAAGCTGGGTGGTTCAGTTCAAAACTAACTCCCTCCTAAGCGAGAAGAGATCAAGCGCACCTGACTCATCACATGGACTCTCCTGCTCCTACAGAGCCCTGAGCAATTTACACCCCATGCTTTCTCTTCACAGAAATGTCCCACATCCACATTATCATCACTCATTGTTCCACACATTTGGTTCCTGAATGTGGAGTCTGGATGCTCCTCTTCACCGTGTCAGACCCACCCTCTGTGCATGAGCATTTATACTCCTCATTCTCACAAAAAAACTGGGAGAAGGGTTAGGGAGGGGGAAGTTCATAGCACGTAAATCATGTTCCAACACGAATGAATACTGAAAATGCTCCCTGAAAAGCTGGCAAACTGGCTAAAAATCTCCTGCTTTACTTTCCCCAACACTGTCTTTTGGTAAATCAATTCCCACCTTAAAATACTGTATTTTTAATTACCCAGGTTTAGTTAGGGTTACACCATCACTCTCTTTACACAGTGCCAGCTGAATGGTAGGTACTACATTTTATTTAGCTGTAAAACGTACTCATTTATAAAGAACTTATCAAAGAAACCCACCAAACCAATGTGATAAAATCCGTACCAATCTGTGACAAAATGTATTTGAATCATTTAACTTACTGCTGTATCTTTAAATACATAATCACAAATTTCACATAAGGCTTCAGCACTTTGTCAGGCTGTGCCTTGGTGGGACCAGGCTCCAGCCCTGGGGAGGAGCTGCCACAGCCCTCACTGCCTCCCTTCAGTGCTCTGCAGGCATGAGCAAGACATGCATCAAAACACATCGCATCGTACAGAGCGCAGATTAACAGGGCTTTACCTGCCCACACCACAGCCTCTAACACACATCTACCTCTTATACGCCCATTTCCACTCACAAGATCTCACCAGCACTGACAAATTCTTCTATTTCCTACCAGAACCGCAGTGCGAATGATGCACATACGCTGAAGGACACATCCATCTCCTCTTGTTTCCATCCACCAGCACCACTTCCATGTAGTCATACTTGCTTTAATCACTCACTTTGCCACAAACACCACATTCCCACCACAGCTGAAAATGAAGTCTCCCCCATTCCACCTCCTGATCTGTTACTGTCTCTTTTGGTGCCCACCAGCACTCCCTCTCCCCCATTTACTCTTTACTGTTCTTTAATACTGTGGGTTGGGTTTTTTCCAGTGCAGTTTGTTTTGCTTTTGCTGGGATTGGAGACCAAAGATGACAAAGCAGTTTTGACTAAGAAGCAACTCCCCTGTCCCTCACACCTATACATCAACTTCTTCATCCCACTAGTTCCCCTGGTTCCTCTGGTTTCCCTGAGTCACCCAGCTGGCACCAAGCACTCCAAGCACATTTGAGTACAACTTTGCTGGCAGCACCACTTTAAGCAGCCCTGAAATCAGCTATTGATCTACCCTGTACCTGTCCCTTCAGCAGCGCAGGTATCTATAACCCTGTGAGACTGCACGGAAAACAGATCCAAGCATAGAAAACAGATCCAAGAATGGATCCAGGTTTAAAGTAAACACAAGCGAGGCTTATCTTTCATTTAAATAAGTCCTACCAACAGTTTTATCTGCACAAATAAGATGATGGTGGAGGACTGGTATAACATGCTGGAGACTGGGGCATTTATTGTAACACCATCACCTACAATCATATCCAGAATGCAACTTCAGAGTCTTTTTTATGTCTATAATGACATTCAATTATTACTGTTTATGTTTTTTAGAACCTGAATATCTAAAATTCTCTTGTAGTATAAAAGCATTTTTGAAACCATATATTGTGTCTGTTAAGAGATAATAGCCTGTTGAGCTTTCACACAGATATGAGTGCTGACAGTGTGCAAGTGCAGCCACTGTAAGGAATTCCTCATCCCACCAGCTCCAATAAGGAGCAGGAGATGGAGAGGCCCTGGCTGAGAGCACAGCTTCAGCAGCAGCTGCGCTGGCAGGTAGGCAAGAGGATTGCACACTTGGGACGTGTACTGCAAAAGATTAAAACATTCCCGAGCATAAAATCCACACTTGTTCCTATAAGGACATCACATCCCACCTCTTTTCCTCCTTCGGTTTGTACAACAGGAAGTTTGCTTAGGAGATCATGCACGGTGGTGAAATGGCTTGACTCTCCCACCCAAGCGGCTCCGTATTGCACACTGACACGGAGCGCTGCCGCTAATGCTCCTACACAGACACCTTCCTTTTGCTCTGTTCAACACCCAGTAGCTATGAGATTGTCAGGGAGCTACCCTTTGCAGAGGGAGGATTGCACAAATTAGGTCAGGCTGCCTTAATCTCACCAATTCAACAAAACCCCCGTCCTTTTCCTTTTTAATTCTTCCTTGGAGGTGACCAGCTTGCATGATTCCCTCACTTCAAGCCAGGATGTACATCAACAAAGGACCTGGGAACTCAGATTCTACACAGGGGGCATTAGAGCTGCTCTTTTGTAAGGTCAGTATGTGTGACATGAAGGTAGAGAAGCCAAACTGAGGGCAAGCATTCCTTCCTCAAGGCCAAGGGCAACCTGCCACATGCGAGGCTCAGACCTGCCCAGCTGAACATGCTGTACACTGAAGCTGGGAGGAAAGCACAAAGCTTCACAAGATTCTCTGTCTTGTGCTGCCTTTGAGGATTACTGTGGTTTAGCTAACATAAGATGCGAATGAGGACAGCCAGAATGCTGCCTAAGAGCCATCACAGCCCTGGAAACGCTGCTGCTCAGGAATAAAACAACTGGAGCAAGTCCATGTAAGCCAGAGCAACTGAATAAGGCAAAGACATCACAGTGTGTCGTATCTCAAACTGTAACTTTGCCTTGTTCAGAGAGGAAGCACTCGGGCAAGGCTACAGAATGTTTTATCTAAGCTAGCACAAGCAGCCAGGGTGTCTATCCCAGAATCCAGTGACAGGGGTGGGAAAGCAACGCCTGGCTCTTTGCCACGGCAGACGCCGTCAGTCGCTGCCATTTCACTAGAATCACAGTCTTCCTTGAAGCTGACCTGTCTTCCTTCCTCCATTCCTGCAGGAAGAAAGGATTAAAACATTAAGGTCCATGGTAGAAACAGAAAGAGGAAAAAAAAACATAAGAAAAATGGCTTAAAATAAAATCAATTCAGAAGTCACTGACTCCCAAGGAAGTGACAGCGCTTTGTCTCACAGGGAGAATTGAACAGTAGGTGCTCCCTGAAAAGTGGTGATGTTGCGCGTTACAGAGCCACTTTTGAGAAAAGCACAATAAACACATGTGGCTGTTCGCTAAAGCTATTGCAAGAGAAATTGTAGAAAAAAATGATGTTAAATTTTTACCCAGAAGAGAATAATTTTCTTAGACTGCCATAGCTTAATCATCACATTCCCGTGCCATTATTAACGATACCTTATAAAGTTTTTCATAACCCTGGCTTTTTAAGGATGTACATCTTTGTACGAATTACTGTACACTGAGTAGGCAAGTGGAATAGCACAGATGTGCATAGACAGCAGACACCCAGCACTATTGTCTGTATTTGTTAATTGTATGCATGTGTTCTGAACAAACTATCTGTAAATACAGCCTATGCACATTTCAGCACATACACAGGTATGAGGTGTGCACATGCACACAGGTAAGCGTAGATGTGCACTGTGCCTCTAGAGGGATGCAAACTAAAAGGAACAGTCCGGGACAGAAAGGTGATCCAGGATGAATGGTCACAAAAGTGTTCCCTCCCAAATTTTCAAAGTGTGGTTTGACCAAGACCAATCCCATTTGTGCCATGACCATAGAGAAGCACACGAGTTCACTTACCACAGCCACTCATAGGCTGCAACACAGCCTTGACCTCCTGAAAGCGTGAGTGCCCGCTCCTTCCATGGTACCTGAGTGGGAGCCTACTGAAGGAAGCAGCTCAGCACTGTTTACACTGACTGACACTGCTCCTATGCCAAACAACTTCAGCTTTGCTCTCCTTTCTTTGCGGCATGCATGGACTGGACCTGCAGTAAATCTGTTCCAACACATTCAAACAGAATTTCAGTTAAAGCAAGTTTAGGGGGTCTGCTGATACCCACTGAGAGAACCCAGGGAGCCCCAAACTCATTTTTATTAAACTCAGGGAAGTTTCCTTGTAAGATTTAGTTTAAATCGAGAACTTGCTCTTTAACAGGCGCTCCAGCTACAGCTCTGCAGAGAAAAGGTGACCTGCTGCAAAAAGGTCAATAGTTAAAACATTAGGCACCATACTTAGAATTCAAACAAAGGACATCTGTAGCTTAACTGTGACAAATTTTGCTTAGTTTTGTTACAAAGAAAAAAATCATCAATAAGATGTCATAGAAGCTGTGTTCTGACAAACCAGAATCACATTTCCCTTTAGCTAAATTCACTGCTTCTACACAGAAAAGGAAGCATGTCACAGCAGAGTGAGCCACGGCTGTTCATTCACCTTCACTTCCCTGCACAGACAACACACACTGAAACATTACTCCAAACGTTCCATCTTTTCTTTCAGTCTCCTGATGCCAACAAGAGATGAAAGCAGAAGACAAAAAAAAAGCTTTGATCAACCAAGAAGCCAAAGGAAAGGGACGATATGGGAATAGGCAGGCCCCCTCTGATATCCAGCTACTCTGTGGGCTGGGGAAGCACGAGGGGAATGGAGAAGGGATGCTGGCCAGGGTCTGTGTACTTTCCGTAAATAGATTCTCTCCTGCCACTGCCAGAGACAAAACCCTGGGCTAAACACACCACTAAAGTGACCCAGAGGACATTCCTTATCCCCGTATTTTTCCATGTTTCCTTTTTTTTCATAAAGATACGAGATACAGAGGAAAATACACAGATGGGAGGATGTTTCTTCCACTTTGTTTTCTGACGTAGCAGTGAGAATCAGAGCAGGTTAACACCTTCCCCCTCACACCCCTTCTTCTACTCCCTTATATTCTGGGAATGAAGGGGGGCGATGTTTAACAGCTGGATACCCCAACAGTGCCCCCAGCAGAGCAAGTAGGGGAAAAGCCAGGGAGTCTATGGGGAATTCTGCAAATCCAGAAACTCCACCTGGGAGTCATTGGATCTACACTTGATTTTTTGGGTTGTTTTTGGACAACCAGCCATTTCTGTGTGGGGCTTGTCCTGTACAGGAACATGTGCTGAGGTGAAGCTTTTTGGGGTTAACACATGTTTTCCATTTAATTTTTCATAGAAGAAAAACCTGGAAAATACAATGGTGGTGAGAACAAACCTGTGCTAAGTGAATGACACAGGACTGACATCAGGTAGGAGGCAGAAGGCAGAAGCTGCCCCAGGTCCATCCAAAGGAAAAAACAGGAAAGGTCTGAAATTCCACACTGGTGAGTGAGCCTTCCCAGTTACAACACATTCAACAATCTGTTATTATACAGTAGTAACAGAAAGTATTAATTTCTATTCTTTACTAATTTAGCACAAAGAATAATTCCAACTTGGTGAATAGCGCTGGACCGAGCAATTCTCATAGCAAGGAAAGCCAGCTGGAAATCTAGTTTTGTACTGCATGGAGCTGCCTGAGCTGATGCAGCATCACCTTCTGTTCCATGTTGACATACAAAAAAACCTGCTTTTTTTTTTTTATTTTACATCCCTTTTCACAGGTAAGATACTAAGATAAGAGGAAAATCAGAACCCAGGTCCCAAATCAGAACCCAGGTGCTTAGCCTGGCTAAGAGAGATGGACAACACCTGCAACCAAGGAACACAGCAAGGACCTCCTGAAAATCATCAGGAGGCGACTTCAATTCATCAAACTTTAAAAATGCATTGGTGAAAAAGGGCGAAACACATGGCCTGCCCAGAGCCCACACGGGTTACCTCTGACTGACAGGACCCGGGTTCCCAAGCATTCCTTCAGGTCACCCACACAACCTCCCCGCGGCCACCACATCAGGCATCTGCCTGGTCTCTGAGCTACCTCCAGACCAGAGGAGTTGGAGAGCCCTTCCTGACCTGAGAGCTGACAGGTTCTTGGTTCTCAAGAGCTCTCTTCAACAGTGTCAAAACACTGAGGAACAGTGCAACTGGGCTTTAGGTTTGGTTTAATCAGGATAAACACCATAAAATGGAGAGAACAACTGTTTTTTCCCTGAAAAATAAGAAGGAAATCATGTGCCACCTTTTAATTCCATCTTTCTATTAGGGTTACAGGTTACAAAATCTCCAGTGGAGCAGGCTCGGCCAGCCGTGCATGAAAACAGTTCAGATTCTTCTGAAAATAAAGTCAAATTCCAAATTGCACAATAATCATCCAATTCCTGCAGGAAAAAAAAGACAAAATATGAACAAGTAAAAGCCTGATTCTATTTTGAAATACATCGCCTTTCAGTATAGATCGTTTAAAAACATCAAAAATGCGTTCCAAACAAGCACTCAACGAAACCAGCAATGAACATGTGGCAAAGTACAGAACTCCTTTGCTCTACTGACAAGTAATTAATTGCATTTAAGTATTAACACCAGCGCAAAATATCCAGGCATTGTTTCATTTCATTTTGAAAATACCACATAGAAAACAATGCTGACCATTCCATCCACAGGATTCTACAAAGCTGCTGCTTCAGTCAATAAATCTTGCAACTGTTTCAATATGAAAATTCCCACTTTTCAAATTGCTCAAAAATCATTGCAGAAAATTTCCAAGCACTCCAAGTGAAGCACAACCCAAGGGTGAACCTGGTACAATCTTGCCGTTATTTCT
Source organism: Clamator glandarius (assembly GCA_033459285.1). NCBI lineage: Eukaryota > Metazoa > Chordata > Aves > Cuculiformes > Cuculidae > Clamator > Clamator glandarius. Next base: position 921,682 of record JAUNZM010000097.1, on the reverse strand, counting down.
AAAATAAGTTAATTTACAGAAGTAGTCTCAAAATAACACAATGGGATTCAACTTCATTTTAGACATTTGGAAAGCAGTGTTGTACTTTATTTAAAATAAACCCATGTAAAAACAAAGTTTAAATGAAAATGGTACCTGAAAAATAAATTATTTGATATAAAACAAATCAATAACTTAAAAACACACTAAATATACAAAATGTTTAACCATATACTGTACAGTATGGAAAACAGTTGATAAAACCTTCTGTCTCACAAACAGATTAATTATAAACAAAAGATTACACAAGTTAAGGGAAATGAAATCAATAAGGACCAGAAGTACAGCATTATTCAAAATTAGTGCTCAAATAATGGTTTATCCCAACTTAAGCTTCCAATGTCTCAAGTAATTTTCTTCTCAATGATCAAGTGAAAAAGTTCAGCTGAAACCACTGAAACAGTGCTCAAAAACGTGTAAAACCAAGGAACAGTCCAGGAATAGAGGTTTTACTCCATGTGCACAGCGGCACACATTGGAGGGCTCAGTTCTACCATCACCACCACAAAAAGAATACAAGTGGTGAAAATTCCACGCAACAGGAAAACATTTCCAGTTCAACTCGTCATTGTTTTACCCCTTGTAAGCTAGACCAGCCGAGCCCGAGGAGAACACAGCTGGGATCTGAAGTCAAAGCGCTCGCCGGGGCCGTGCTTTGCTTTAGAGAGCAGAGAGGCTTCGACCAGTTTTGAAATCATGCAGGAGGAGAAAGCAATGCTTAAAGTTGGGTTTGGTTTTCCTACATGAGACTACTATAAAAAGCAACCCCAAACCGATGCTGTACCCGATCGACCTACGAGCAGCCACCAGCTCTAGAAAGGAGCTGCAATTTTCGGTCCTGCCGCTGCCAGGAGAAACAGCCCGGCACACAGGTGCCGTATGCAGGTACCAGCGCGAGGGAGGCCGATGCGACTTTTTTTATGAACCCTGCACTTTTTACATTAAAAGTAGAAATTCATAAGTTCGATAAACATAGAAAATAAACACTAGCTTTTTGATCTCCGCATTTATCAGCTCTATTGTGCCAAGGCCTGACAGTGAGACGTGCGCAGTGACCTCAGAGGAACTGGCCTAGGGCACAGACTCTGCTTCAGCTCCAGAGTTTAAAGTGCCCGGGGTGGGAAATTCAGCTCTTGACAAAACCAAGCATGGCTCCTCTAAGGTAGCTCTATGGGAGCCGAGTTCTCTTACGCTTAATGTGGATTTGGTCACTTCCCCCTAAAGCTATTCTTAGGAGCCTAAAAACAGACATGTTATAATAAGGTGCTTTGCTGATGGGGTTACAGAGGGGACATCTCCTCCTGCTGCAAGTCAGAAAGAGAGGAACCTTGTGCCAGAGGCATCAGGATAGATCGCTCGGTTTTTAATTTGGGATTGAACCATGGGATCACCATCAGTTCACAAAAAGCTGATTGTTAAAAACCTCCCACAAACTCTAACATTTCACAGGTCAAAGGACCTAATGTCAATAAGCAGTTTATTTTACTATAAGAGCTGTTTATTTTGTTAGAAAAGCATGGGGACGCCCTCCCAAGTTTGTTTTTAAAAAGCATACATGTAACTATGAAAGCTCCAAACAGGAACTTTCATTATTGCAGTTTGGAATAGACTGAAAAAAACCTCACCTGAAATATTTGAAGAATCTCTACTTTATTGACCTCACCCAGAACATTAAAGCAACATAAAATTATATTATAATCAATGCTCGAGGACCTTAAGGACCGCTTATGTCCCAACCTGAACATTCCAGATAACGGATCACCCTTACAGTCATTTCATTGGTTTGGTTTCACTGCTGAACATTCTATAAACGTAGCTATATCTTTTTTTTTTTAAGATTTTGAATTGCTTTGTATAAACACCATCACTACAATGGTCGATGCCCCTACAAACCAGGTACCCTCTCCATGCGGACACCATTTGGTCATCCAATCAAACAAAGCAACCACACCTAAGCACAGTGAGACTCCTGCTTCAGTGACTTGCATGTCTCTGCATTCCCAGAGGTTTTCATGCTACTGTGACACAGATAGACTGAAAAACCATAACCAACCAAAAGGAAGGAAGAAGCTGTGGGAACGTACTACTGCGGGACGCTGTTCTGAACAGTGGTGCGTCCTGACTTTTCCTCCAACCTAACAGATGGATCCTCAAGGCCTTCTCAGTCCCAGATCTAGCGCAGAAGCAAAGGGATTGGCACAAGCTCGGCACAGAAGGCAACATTAAGGGCACAGGTGCAGCTCCCCTCCCTCGACATGGAAGAGGAGAGCACACCATCCCAAGTAAACCAAACTTTAAGGTGACGTAGCTTGAAGAACAAATTCAATTCAACCCTTTAGTATGCAGATACTGTCTAAATCGGGATCACAAGAGAACTAAACATGCTAAGCTACTTTGATTCCAGTCATGTTTATAGCCTTTGTGATGCTGCGATCTCCTCTGAAGGAGCTGCACTTGCCTCTGCCAGTTTGCACAGAGCAAACAGCAACAGGAGAGGTTTCCTTTTGCTGTTTCCTGTGCAATTTCCCTACCTGCACATGGTTAACAGGAGGCTTAAACTATGCTCAGGCTGGCTTTCCGCCCAGGGATGAATTAATTCATAGTGGAAATCTGGGAAGCAAATACAAGTTACTGAGCAGGAGTAAAAACTTGTTAATAAATCAACAGACTGGAAAGACCAAGTCTGGATAAAGCCTTCAAGGAATTTTAAGTTTGACAAAACTTATTTTTTTTACATCCTAAGAAAACCTTATTTATTTTTTTAATTCTGTACAACACAAGTCAAGCCCAGAACATCTTCAGGGAAGTTGGGAGGTGGCTTTCAACCACAACCAAGACAGTTTTGCTCTTAACTAGGCATTGTCTCTTTTTTAGAGTGAAACTCCAGTCTTGCAAAGGAAGACGACTGCTCATATGCAGTTTTGGAAGCACTCCCACATGAGTGTTTCAAAGCCTTGCCTTGCCCTGCTGAGAGCCCTCCTGGAGTGCCAGGTACAACAAGTGCATGAAGAGAGTGACGAAAGGAGAGGTACCAAGTAAGGGCAGCAGAGCCTCCCATTTGAAAGAAATACTGAGCTAAACCAAAGTGACTCTAAAGCTAAAAGTGACAACGCAAATTGCCACAGAGGCCAGGTTCAAAGAGGCCTGGTTTGCAGGCTGCTTCCCAACGAGATAGCCAGAAGTGCAAATCCAGAGTCACTCAGCACCGGAAAAAGCTACAGAAGCAAAGGCCAGTTGCTGCTGGAGTGCTAAGCGTTCACTTACAGACAAGCTCTGTCTTTGTGAAAATGAGCAAGTTCTGGACACGCAGCAAACACTCCCACTTGAAAAGTACACCCAGAAGCCCGACAGCAGCATCGCTGGTCTTGCCATTGGTGTTCCCAGTTGGCTGAGCTTCAGCTCTCAGATGAGCTACCCTGGCTATACAGAGATGGATGAAAAAGCTTTCTCTCCCCTTTTGTTTTTAAACACAGGCAGATAAACTTCTCATCTTGTCCCCACATTTGTCTGTTTGATGAAAGAAGTAAAAAGGCAAAGGTGTTGCCCAAATTGCAGGTTCCCAAAAGCCAGGTTGACCTTTCAGAAGTGCTGTAACAAAAATCCGGGCCCTGTCCCAAGACATGAGGCCCTGCAAAAGCAGCATGGCCATAGCTGTGTTTTCATCAGGAATCGTACACAATGCTGCAAAAGCAATTACCTGCAGGTGCTCTGCATCCCAAAGCATTCCCATGATAGCTGCTCCCTACAGCACATCTCCAGTGTGGACCATGAAATCCAGGTCTTGAAAATCTGATCGTCACATTCTAATCCAGCAGCCAGGACTTTCAAGTCTTTTCTACCTCACTCAGCTTGCTGCACCTCAGCAGAGACATGAGACACCTCTGGTTTGAGAATAGCCTCTGGTTTACAAAGATCCTGTAAGCACAGAGGCAGAGCATCATCTGATAGAGACATCTCTCTTTCCTCTAATTAAAAGATGAAAAAGCAGAACACATCCACCGTTGTTCTAAACTCCCTGAGGATTAAAATCCCAAACCTCTCTTCAAACAGGTACGCTCAAGGGAGAGCTCCAAAGGAGGAAATGCTGGATGACATGGGGTGGAAAGCAACCGCTGATTCCTTTTGGGTAGGAAAGCTGTCGGTATATTTCTTCTTGTCAGAATTTAGTTTCCACTTCCAGAAGTTTCCTTTTGAACTTTACTAGCTGAATGCATGGGCTGTTTAGGACCAAAAGCATCAAGAATATATTCACCACTTTTTCTTGACATCAGCTTTTTATGCCAAGCATTTATCAACTGTTAGAATGGTGCAAACCATGCACTTCTGGTGGCAGCTCTCGGTATCTGAATAGGACTTTTCCCAACTCAAGCAGCAGTGCCTTGTGCACAGAAATTGCCCAGCAGCTGTTTTCAGAGCAACTATCAAAGGAAGCCTGGATCAGGTGTTCCCTAAAAGAGAAATAATATCCTGCACTGCCTTTTTGTTTAGCAAAGAATAAGAGATGGAAGAATAGGAAAGCAGTCAGATGACAATGATGCCAAAAAGCCTCCAGGAAGAGTTTTAGAAGTGGCAGCTAGAGAGCTCCCATCCGTTTGCTGCTGAGCCAAGGCCAGCACGCCCACAGTAACTATGGATGCGAAGTTATATTTATAGGGTGTCATTCACTGCAAGTCTGAACCACACTGAAATGCTGTGATAAAACAGCAACCCCCATTCAGTGTGAAAATTAATCTTCTATTAATTAATTAAGGTAAGAGAGAATGATGGGAAATTGGACATTACTGCAGAGCCAACTCCTGTGCAGCAGGACAGTGATGGGACACAGTGAAAGGACTTCTCTAGAGTTTTGACTTGGGAGAAATCCCCTGAATGCTTCTGAATATCTCCTTGTGCACAGAAGATAAATATTCATTGAGGTGATAAATGATGAGAAAATGATGGAGAAATCTGGAACAGACTCCAGAAAAGACAGTGGGAACACACTTTATGGGGTGGGAGTTGGTTGTTTGCTTTGTCACAGCCACCATTTTACAGACCATTGTGCTTCTCACAAGATGCCAGAGTGAACAGGATGAGCGGGAAAGGCAAGGCTGCGCATATTCATAGCAAAAATCCCACTGACGTTCACAGCACACGAGCTCAAAACTAGTGGAAGGCTGCTTGCTATGCCAAGGCCTAGCTACACAACTTTTTGTAGGCCACAAGCAGCTCCAGGAACACCCGCAGTGGCATTTCCCAGGCAGGGCTGAAGGCGGTTGATGGAGATGGGCAGGCAGCTCCGCCGTGCTGCAGCCGCAGTGTGCAGGGACACTGATGCAGACCTCTCCAGGCTGAGCAAGACCACAAATCTCATTGCAGGACAAGGAGAAACTACTGCAAACACATGGCAAAGCCAGCTAAGGATGGAGTGGTATGAGCAGGCAGCACAGAACGGCCTCTGCCGTTGGAAAATAAACTTTGGGACTGTGAGTTTCACCCAAAAAAAGGAGACGACAAAACTGCCACTCTCCCCATTTCCACCCTTGCTCTGCCTTGGGGCAACTGAACACAAACACTGGACCTGGATGTTGTCCAGATCAGCCTCTGTCCGCGCATGGTAACCACACGCTGCCTTCACCTAATGGAGAAATCCTTGTTGGGCTTCCTAGCAAGGAACACCTGCAGGGCTACACCCGCTGTGCAACAGCTTCTCTGCGACAAATTTACTGCAGTGCTTTTGGTTCAACCCTTATTCTTGGACTCATCTGTCAAAGGAGCGACTGAGAGCGCCTAGAGAGGAACTGCAGTTCTGAAAGCAACACTCTGAAAGCTGGACACTGTGTGCAAATAATTAGCAAAAAAATAACAGAAAATAAAAAACAAAACAAAATTTGAGCAAAACAAAATCAAATTTAATGTTCTTAAATGCAAAAGTAAAAACAAACAAAAAACACAAAAAAGCAAAAGAAAATTAACAGAAACAGAACAACTCAAAGTTTCAAGGCAGTCTGCAGAAAACTCGGGGGATTCATCTTTAAATCTACAAATCAAAGGGGGTTTCTGTTAATATCTAACTTGCAAGTAGTAAGTACTTTTCTGCTGAGTGTTCCATAAGTAAAGCTAGTTGTCAAAACAAAATCCTATTAAAATAGAAAAATCTAGCACTCATTAGAAGGGATGCGAGAAATACAATGCTCAAATGTTTATAACTGGTTTGCCTTTACAAAACAGAGCTACCAGAGGAATCCAGACTAGAAGGATCTTTGACAATGAATAAGTATCTTGCTGCATTATAATGTACCAGTAAGTAGTGCACCATGCATTAAATATTTGGACAGAAGAGATTCAGTTTGAGAAAGTAGCGACACATATTCACGCTCTCTTTTTGGAGTTTCATTTTGACTCTGAAATCTTCCCGGAGTTTCTTTGAAACTCTTTGGTCCGTTCCTATCAGAAAGTGGGCTTAAAAAGTAATGTTTCTAAAACCTTCCAATTTGACAGCTCAGCCACTGCTCAGTGTGCAGCTTAACTTACCTCCTCAATGGTGTTAAAGTTATGCTGGCATGCTACTACTTACAAGACCTTGCCTTTAGAAAGGCTCATCCTCAACTACAAATGCAATAATGAATATTAACTGAGCAAACAATTCACTGGCAACTAAAACATTAGTATTTCTCAACTTTTCTTCCATACTACCAAGGTTAGGGTAGAGAAGGTTAGGGGAGGAAAAACAACAAAAAAAAACCCAAGAAAATTAATTAACTCAGCCTGATATTTTTCAGCAAATTCCAGTTTTTGCAGACAACATTCAATGGAACAAATGCGAGTCTCATAAGTGAAAGCATGCTTCAATTTTACCACCATCCAGAGGGTCTGGTTAATTCAATCTGCTCAAGATTTCAGGGGATTTTTAATATGGTTTAAATGAAATAACTTAAAGGAACTTAAAATTGGTCTAACATTGTGGGATTTCAAACATTTGAACATGTCAGTTGCATCCCAGAATATAAAACCTTTTTCACTTCTCATTTAGACTAAAGACAAACACTTGTGAAAATTGGCGCAAAATGAGTTTTACACTAACAAAAATGTTTCAACTTCTGTCACTCCATTATCTATTCCATACAAAAAGCACGAGCAAGTTATTTGTGGGACTTGTTGGTTTTGAAGGAAACCTGTAAGATTTTGTCCCCCAGGCGGTAGCCGTTAAGACTCGCTATGGCCATTGCAGCTTCTTCATAGTTTGTCATGGTCACAAAACCAAACCCTTTGCACTTGTTGGTGTTGAAATCTCGAATAACTTTCACATTGGTAACCGCACCAAAGGGGCCAAACATCTGCCATAGGATTCCCTCATCAGCATCTTGACCAAGGTTGTAGATGAAGATACACCAGCCAGAAGATGCGTTTCCTGGAACATTTACACCAGAAAGCCCACTCATGTGATCTACACCCATAGGAGAGAACCTAGCAAATAAAAAGCACAACATTGCATGTAAAAGTTCAATTCAATTCAGCAAGTTAACTTGAATGGGAAGCAACTGAGAATGAATATATTCTACATGGACATCAAAACCGTCAGAAAGAAACGTTTCCCCATTCACATTGACAATCAAATTGAGAGCTGCCAGGGAAAAACAGTTAAGTATTCCAATAGGGAACTATCCTTAGCAATAGGCAGGCAACAGAATAGTTACAAGGCAAGATTCCGTGATTACCTTCACTGGGGACCTGGATTGATCTCAAACTCAGCAAGGCTGTTAAGAGTGCTCATGGCATCAGGGCAGAACTGCTCAGGTGCAAGGAACGGGCAACACCTCCCCAGAGGCCCCAGATTGGCAAGCCACCCCCAGGCATCTCCTCTAAAGGAGTTTGCATCCCATATCCTACTTTTCTTGCCTCTGAAGTAGTATGTTGGGAACTCAGGGGAGGAAGGGCTATGTGTTTGTTTTTTAGGAGTAGGGATCATGTGCACTGATCTAAATTTCATTTCTAGTGGAACAGAACAAACCCCACACCCTGACCTGCTGTAGGGCAGCAGGGACAGCAAACACCCCCAGCATCAGTAGGCAACTAAACACACCCCAGGGATACACACTGCCAGCTACAGGCAGCTAGGGAAATGGTGGCATCCCCTCAGACAGCTCTTGGGAGCTGGGGTGACCCACGTTTCTGTCTGCAGAAGTTACATCTTGGGGGTTTATTCTTTGATACTGGTTATGTAGATATTCACACTGTAGCAGCTTCCAAACACTGAAATAGCAAAGCACACTTAAGAACACAGTTTCAGTATTCATTTACTGTTTTCTTCTTATTAATTTTTACACCAACTTCATAGTAGGAAATCTTCTCTGTTTCTACTGAACTGGATTTTTACATTCCCCTTCCCACTCCACCTGAGCTTTGCCCCCTGCACAGCACTCCAGCAGCTTTCATACATAATACAAAGCAAAAAAACCTCTCCTTTTTATGTCTTGCTTTGTATTATTTTCTTTTCTCCTATAAACCACATCTCTAATTCCCCTTTATTCTACCTCTGGTCTCCATCCTAGAAATTCAAATCTTCAGACTATTTCAATGCAATATCAAGGTTGCACAGCTAAGCACTCAAATCAGGAAATGGTCAGGAAATGTGAAAGTTAAAAGTCACAATTTGCTCCCTTGCTTTTATGTATTTTCTAAAACTGTGAGGTCAGGCGATTGTAGAAATATAATGATACTATACCAGGGGCTCCCAAACTGTGGTGTACCACTGGGGACATGCAAACCACTTAAAAGCGGTACACGTGCTGCTCTCTGCCAAGAGCATGGCGGTGGCAGTTCCTGATTCTCTGCTGACCTGGAGAAAACAGGGAATGGATGTCTGGGCAGTGAACGCTGCATGAGCTGCCAAACACTTCCCTACTGATTCGTTCTTGCCCTGCACAAAACCAGGAGCTGCTGCTGCCTTTCCACAGCAGGGAGGATTGGAGGTGGTATGTGTTGGAGAGAAGGGGAGTGGAGCTGCAGCAGCATCCACATGCAGGGAAGCAGCTCCTGTTGGGTGTGGCTGATGCACCACACAAGAGAACCACTCAGTCACCATCCCCATCCCAGGCTCTCTGGTGCTCAGAGCTCATCTTCTCGGACCCATGAGATGTTAGACCCTCTTGCACCCAGCTGGTTGAACAGCCTCTTTCCCTCCATCAGACCCTGGCTGCTGCCTGCCTTGAGTCAGCCAGAGCAGATCTGGCTCAGCCAAGGCTGCAGCCCCACTGGCACCCGTCTCCATGTTTCTGGAGCTCCCGCTGCACACTCACTGCTGCTGCCACTGCAGGACAGCCCCAAGCAAATCCAAACTTGGGAAACCTTGTACTACTTACTGTACTGAGAAAGTAGTTACGAGTGTCAGAATGTGACTGAGAAGCACTCATCCCTGTGGTCTGATGATTGTGTGATACAGCTATTTATTTTTGCTTCTATATCAAAATGATCCTAGAGTTGCATGCTCTACACGTTACTTGTTCCGACAGCCATCTTCAGCTCTGCAGCTTCTCTCCATTTGAGTAATGATTTGGTGGGGTGTATTTACCCTCACATCTGAGAAGTTTTCATCTCAACAGATCACCAGTCCTGGGCTCCTGCTCCTGTGTGTGGGGAGCTGGCAATCACTAAGCTCGGCATCACATGCCATTGGTTCCAGCAGTTGGTGTGGCCCTGAACCTGCTCACTCTCAATGCTCTGGCTCTGCCCACAGGCCCAGATCAACAGCACATCACAGAATCACAGAATAACCAGGCTGGAAGAGACCCGCTGGACCGTCGAGTCCAACCATTCCCACCAATCCCTATCATCAGGGACTGGAAAGCCTTGCAAAAAGCAGCTAGAGGCTGAACTCAGGAAGACAACAAATCTAAATGCACATTACAGGCAAAATAATATAAACCAGTAAGTACCTCTGCCTTCCGGATACATTGATTTCAAACAGATTCTCTTCCCTTCCTGCTTGGACTCAAAAAAATGCTACAGTTTTATTAAAAAAAAAAAAAAAAAAAAAAAAAGAAGCCCAAAGACCAGGGTAAAAACACATTTAAACGACTAGAAAAGTCATTCCAAAGAAACAGACATAGGAAACATCCCTCTTACCCAGGTCTAATATGGTTCTAAAGTGAAGCTGTACTTTCAAAGCTCACATGGGAAAGAAATCTCCCACAGGAGTTTCTGGCCAGTTGCAAAGTGACCATCAAAAAAACAGTCTGCAGAAGTGACTGTAACCACAGTGCAGGACCAGACCAACGCAGAAGGCTTCATCTACATTTAGACTGGCATCCACCTGGACACCTCCCACAGAACACTGGGCACATGCAAGAGCGCTCACCCGATGTGCAAAGCGGGGCTCCTGCAGTGCAACCAGACCAATCCCTACACTCACCCCACATGACAGGTCTGTGTGCAGCTCAGGGCATGGGGACACAGTCGGGCCAGATCCAGTCCCCCAGCCGTGAGGACACCACCTCTCTCACCTACGGGAAGAGATTCGTTGGCCACACAGACATCAGATGACTCTGAGGAAGTTGTACTTACTAAGGATGTTTAAAAGACTGATCTGGGCAAATGACACCAAAGCCCACAGAGATTCAAGATGTTTGAGAGACGAGATTTTTAAATCACATAAATCCTGTAATTTGATGGATCCCAGTCTCACAGTGACTGCTAGTGTCCTCATTTCTGCTGCATTTCTTTTCATATGGTCTCTTCCACACTTTTTCTTCAACCCTCTGTATGCACCTGCAGATGACGTTACCTGTGGATGGTTCTTCTAAGCCTCAACCCTCGAACCTCATGTGACATTAACGATCAACACGAGTTAAGTATTTTTTAGTTGCTATCTTTTTCAGTTTATAAGCTTCTCATTTATATAAATCTTGTGCTCTACCACTACAAGACAGGCTGGTTCATTCAATAGAGTACTCTGTCATCTTCACTTGTATCAGAAACGGCGAGGCCAGCAGGTCCAGGGAGGTTCTTCTACCTCTGTACTCGGCACTGGTGAAACCGCACCTCGAATCCTGTGTTCAGTTCTGGGCCCCTCACTACAAGAAGGATGTTGAAACTCTGGAACGAGTCTAGAGAAGAGCAACGAAGCTGGTGAAGGGGCTGGAGAACAAGTCTTATAAGGAGCAGCTGAGAGAGCTGGGGGTGTTTAGCCTGGAGAAAAGGAGGCTGAGGGGAGACCTCACTGTTCTCTACAACTACCTGAAAGGAGATTGTAGAGAGGAGGGAGCTGGGCTCTTCTCCCAAGTGACAGGGGACAAGACGAGAGGCAATGGCCTCAAGCTGCCCCAGGGGAGATTCAGGCTGGATATCAGGAAAAAATTTTTTCACAGAAAGGGCCATTGGGCACTGGCAGAGGCTGCCCAGGGAGGGGGCTGAGCCACCTTCCCTGGAGGGGTTTAAGGGACGGGTGGACGAGGTTCTGAGGGACATGGTTTAGTGACTGATGGGAATGGTTGGACTCGATGATCCAAGAGGTCTTTTCCAACCTGGTGATTCTACGATTCTGTTTTAACACAAAAGAGGACACCATCTCAGAAGTGCCCCTCTTAAATGAAAACCAGTTATTTTTACTTCTTGGTCCAGAAATTCTTTTAGTTGAATTCTTTTCCCTGGCAGAGACAGGAGACACTGGAGTCTCCTCGCATCTCCCCTTGTTCAAAGGATTATCAAGAAATAACAATTCTCCTTCAGGCACTTTGGCCCTCACTGATGGGCTCTGGTACCAAGAGGTTTGCCCACCGAACTCAGTGAACTCCTTGCCCAGTGGGACAAGGGAGCCACAAATACCACAGGAGCTACAAGGGATTAACAGGACATTGAACAAAGGGTCTAAGCGATATCTGTAGGAAATTAATAATTACAAATTAGAGATACTAAACACTTAATCCTGGATTTACAGGGATATGATGGAATGAGATGAAGTATAATCAAAATGTCAGTTTAAGTATTCAGCCTCTGCACAACAGAGACCACAACTGTTATTTATACAGATTGAACTCTCTGGAAGCAGCTTATCCTTTCATCATGTTTTGTTTGCTACACAAAACAAGACACAGTCCAAGCTAAGGTTCCTAAGCTTTACCACAGTATGAATAATCATAACTCATTAAGTTCAGCACCTTTTAAGGGAAACTCACTGGAAAAACCTGCAGTTAACATCAAAGATGGCAAGAAAAACAGGCAGGGCTGTGGAACATTGTGCCTATGTGCACGTATGTGCCTGCACACACACACGACTGAGGGAAGGAAGTTGTATAGCAAGTGTTAAAGTTCTTGCAAGACTATGGATGGTTCGGTCTTCATAGCATATTCATAACTGCATGGCTCAACCCAGAATAGGTCTATCACCACCTCTGGTTTAGTGGTGGACTTATCAGTGTGAGGTTGATGGTTGGACTTGATGATTTTAAAGGTCTTTCCAACCAAAATTATTCTGTGACTGATTCCAACTGCTCATTAAAACTTAGTTTCACCTACAACTACTAACATAAATACATCAGTTATTTTTACTACTGAGTGATCATTACAAGACAGAACTGAAATTAATTCGTACCTTCATTATGGATGTGTACTGCTTATTGTGATGCATCTTAATTCTGCTATAAATTTTAAAGCGGAAGAATGAAGATGAAAATGTTCAATTACATTAAAAAAGAACACACGAGACCTAAGCCTCGGGATCTTCCCGGGACCAGGACACACTGAAACCCTCACTGGTGCAAAAGACAGAGATGTTTTTTTAATGGTTCGCCTAACTGCTGACAATGTACAATTTCATTCCTTGGTGCGGCTTAGGAGGTTTGGGTGCGGAGATCTAGATGAGAAATGAAATGAATTCTTGTTCAAGGAGCTGTCTGCACTGAACCTGCCTGGGCTGCTTGTGAAGAGAATCGAAGAACAACTGAGGCTGGCAGGGACCCCTGGAAATCCTCTAGCAAACCTCCCTGCTCAGGGGTACCAAGAGCAGCTCAGGCCCCTTCCAGTCAGGCTTTGAATATCTCCACAGCCGAGCACTCCACAGCCTCTCTGGGCAACCTGTTCAAACATCCATAGTGTAAAACACCAGTTGACTAGAAAGCACTAAATCTCACTGGAGAGCTCTTACACTCGACTGTTCTTAAAATGCTGAACGGAAGCACTAAGTAAAGGTCACAGCCATACTGGAACAGCAGCAATGTACAAAGCTATTTGAGTTCTTAGTCTGATTTTGCTGAGCTCATTGGATATCTCAGAGGAGAAAAGGGGAAATTCTCAGCAGGGAAGTACTACTCAAACTCTCATGAACACAACCATAACAAAATCAATGACCTTATCTGCAAGACAGTAACTCTAACGCATTTTCTAGAGCACAGTCCAACTATCAACATCTTTCTTTAAGCAGCCAAGGCTCAACTTCAAGCAATTCATATTCATAACAAGCAAGGCCATTCTCAAAGGCCAAAACACATCACCTTCTGCAGCTCATCACATGTTGGAAGCAGTTGATAATCCTACCGCATTCACAAGTACTCAAGGACAGAGAGAACCCCGCACTGCTCGAGATGCAGGAAGAAATCCTACACAACCAGAAATAAGGTTTGCCTGGTTTATTCCGACACCTCCCTGCTGGAACCAATGCTTCAGAGCTTTAAGTTGCCAAATTATATCTGCATTCAGATCTACGGACTGCAGAATGGGGATCTGTTGAGACAGGAATCTACCCACACCCCTCTGGAACCTGCCCATTTCTGTCCTCACACTATTCACACCGTTAAGTGTATGCACCTTTACATAATTAACTTCAATATCAATTTTACAAGTAAGATTTTACTTTAATTATATTTTAATTCAACAATTTATTTACATATAGGACACAGAATGCGCTATGGATTCATTCACACGCTGCAACAAAGATATTACTGTGCTGCTGCAAGAGTGCAGCTTCCCAGACGGACACGGGAACAGTCGGACAGCCTTAAATGCATTTTATTCTTCCTAACCTACCTGAATCTTTGCGCCTGGTGGTGCACCGGCCCTCCAAACCGTCTAGCTGGTGAATGACACAGCTGCGACAACAGGGCCACATTTTTGTTCTGGTTAGGATTGGCTGCAAACTTCACTGTAATGGGTTCGGAGGAACCTGGGGGTTTGTGACCATTGAAATTTGTAATTGCCTCTTCTGCTTCTGACCTTTTGTCAAACCGGATAAATGCGACCCCTCTGGACAAACCTTGTAACCAAACCAATAAAAAAAAAAAAAACAAAAAAAAATAAAAAAAATTGAAGTTCAGGATAAACTCAAAATAACTTTGAAAGCAAAGAACGAAAAAGTTAAATATTTCTATGGTCACAGCTTTCAAGTTCTCTACATTTACTGATACTTCTTCAGCAGCTGGTGGATAAAGTACAAAATTAACAAACAAAAGACATTCATTTCAGCGATAACAACCACAGTCACTAAAATACTTCATAAAAAAATTCAGTGGGGTAGAATTCCATGAAATCTTTCACCAACTGACATTTCCATTAGCAAAAACCTACCAAAATGTTAAATTAATTACACACACATACACAAAAAAATTCATTCCAGTTGGTTAAAGCCAGGCCCCTTAGCTTTGATCACTTTGTCACTGAATAGCATCTGCAAATACAAAATAAGACACTGATTGTTCTCAGTGGTTTCAGTTTTCCCCACTCTGGTTCCTAGGTGAGGGCTGCAGGTCTGACTAATAAAGCAGTTTAACCATCTGTAAAGAAGGGATCGCAAGTTCACCACATCACAGCTGTTACTTTTGTCACGCACATTATTTTTAATTCATTAAAAACTGATCACAAGCCATCACTCAGTAACCGCACTGAACGGTTACGCTGTGTCAGACACCTGCACCTCTTCCCTAGTTCCAGCCCCAGGCACTGGATGCCATTGTCCTTCTGATCCAGGGATGAGTTGTGCTTTGTGGGAGCTCTGCCTGCCCCCCCACTTCTCCTGTGCGAGACACCTGGTAATATCGGTTATCGCAGGGAAGCCTGTGGTTTCAATCCCATCCCACAGCAGATACTACAGTGAGGCTGGGGCAAAGGCTTCACCGGCTCCATTTCAGAAAGGGTCACATCAAATACTTCCAAGACCCCACACCCACACAGGGCACCTTTCTCTGTTGGTGTCAGAAACCGGTTAAGCCATAAATCACAAAGCTGTTTGTCACAATTGAATGGGCTTTCCTGTATTTCACAGGAGGAAATGCAACGTGACAAGCCCTGGGCATGCAGCAAGGAAGCAAAAGGGAATCCAAGCCCTGCAGCTACCGCAGTGTGGTCTCCAGGAAAGGCACTGGGAGAGCTTCCATAAATAACAACTCCTGTTTACTGCAGTTGCTAAGCAAGCAAAGCCACACGGCAAAAGCCTGGGTCCTACGTCACTGCGCCCTGTGAAGACAAGAACCGAACACTGCTGGAAGGTGGTGGATGCCAAAGGCAGCAGCTGGGGCTCCTGCAGTGGCCTGGGAAGGAGGCACCCGTTGAGGAGTTATTCCATTGTTTGATTTCTGGCTGGTTACTTCCAAAACCAAGAGGCTGGATCAGCTCATTGAACTAGAGCTGACTGCACTATATGCTCCAACACCACTGAGACTGGCCTTACCATGCCGGGAGGAAGCACATGCCCAATCCTGGAAAGGCAGCATCACCAGGAGCCAGCAGGGACTATCCCAGCACCCATCATGCTGTTACTGCTTCTCCATTTCCATGTTTCTCACCCAATCTATCAGAGTGTTCATTTAAAAACATCAATAGTGTAGAAAGCATCTTTTTAAACAGATTAATTCTCAGAAGCTGGAGAGCAGCCTCTGCTGAGAAGGTACGGCCGGAAGCACAAACTGAAATTCAGCCAAACTGGAACCAGATCAAGATACAGAACGTGGGTCTGAAAGCCAAGGCATGGCCACATTCCTAAATTGAAAAGCAACCCAGGCTACCCACGCATTAAAACTTTATAATGTAAGCAGGATATACTCTTCAAACAACACATCATTAATGTCGTTTGAAAGCAAGTGGTGTATTCTGAGCCAACACTGAACTGGTCAGCATCATGCCTGGATAGATTTTAAAAGTGTGACTGACCTCTGCCATCTAGTTTAGTGCTTGGGCACAGACAGACGCTGGCTGAGCTCCACTGGCAGCCAGAGGAAGGCGACTATTCTGGGTATTCTGGGCACTCATATTGATAGGTTTCCTGTGCAGAAGTCTCTCTCTCTCTGCTCCCTCTAACTGTCACCCATCTTACCGGGTGAATCCCACCTAAAGCTGCTGATGGCCCACTGCAACTTGCAGCAGACTCTTCACAGAGCATGGGAGCTGCTGCTTAACTACTGTGCATCAACATACATACTGCCACATAAACGTTAAATGTGGAATTGCTGAAAGATTATCCTCTATTCTAATACAGCCCGGGCATAATCAATGGAAAAGTGAATTCATAGAAGTTTGCTTCAAATTCCTATCTGACAAAGGGGCTGCTGGAAAAAACATGGGACACCTCAGGGTACAGGGTAAGCCATGCTCTTCCATTATATAGTCTAAGACAACTGGCTAAGAAATTAAAACACATTGTCACCCTGAGGCAGTGTCAACATTATAAAGGAAACTCTTAACTTTGGTCTCTCCTGAACTGAGTGCTTAACTAAGCAACTGCGCCCTTTTCTTTCCCCTTTTTTCATAAACAAAACGCATTCAGAAAAGTCAAGAGTGCAGCACTAAGTGCATTAAGTTCATTCTTTGGGTCAGGAGGAACCACAGGGGACTGTGAGACACCTTGGATGTTTTAAAATATGAGGAAATTGTGTTAGTGAGTTCCAAGTTGGTACAAAGACAAAATGCATTAGCGTTTTGGTTTTTAATCTAGAACTATAGCCCAAGATCTACATGTGGATAATAGCTGCATTTTTGTAGGGTAAAGGTACCGTTAGGACTCCAGAACAAACACTGCACTGCGGTAACACCAAGCGTCACAGCAAGAGAGTGGATCTGGCACAATGGACAGTAAAAGCATAAAACCAAAGGAGGCAGTGTGAGTAACAATGAGTTATAAAAAAAAATTGCTAAAGGCTATGCCGTTAAAACTATCAGTGGTTGCCACCAGGTGTCATGGTTAGTTTGTGACAGACTGGTTTATTTTTGGAACTATTAGCCTCAGAGGGACAGCAAACAGGCCACACATGACAGTTTTATGGCACCAGTGCAGCAGAACCCACCTGTAGTTTGATCCACAAGCACGCGCGAGTTGATGATGCGTCCAAAGCGTGAAAACATATCTTCTACATCTTTCTGTGTCATTGATCTTGGTAGTCCACTAATATATAAATTAGCATCCTTGATAACTTCAGAGCTTGGGCGAGCATAGGAAACCTTAGAAAAAAAAAATGGTATGTTCAGGGTGTAAACAGGAAAGAGTAATTTATCCTACAGGAGGCACTTTCATTTACTCCCCACTCAATGCGGGCATCTTTAAATGCAGTTCAAAAAAGTGGCACTGGGAGAAGGTGACGATTTCTAGAACAAAAGGAGAAAAGTCATGTGCTTGTACAGCTCCATTCATTTGGGGCTTATCCAGTCGATACAGGATGTCCTGGCACTGCTATAAGGAGACAGCGGCAGACCGATAACCAATATTGATGCTTCCAGCAACCACACCTGCTACATCCATGAATCCCTGCCTGAGGTTCCAACTCCAATACTGGACCAATCAGTAACCACGGATCACAAGATCTTGTGCTATCAGTATATTTTGTAAAGCCTCATAGAAAACATTTCACCAGATAAAGTGCAGTTTTCCATCTTAATTCCTGCTACTCGAGACAGCTCCAACTGTCACCTGAGTAGGAACGATTCACTGCACACACAGTGCTAGTGGTTATTTCTGAAAAGAAGTGCAACAGGAGTTAAAATGGAGATAATTAGGTGTCTGAGATATCTGTGAGTTCAAAAGCCTGACAACAATTTGGAATGATCCCACCTGCTGCTGTAAAAATGGTGGGAATGAGAAAAGGGGAATATTTGAATACAAAGCTCACTTCACCACTGTTCTCCTAGATTATGTGTGTCCTGCGACTGGAGAGCACACAGCCCTTACCACTGTAATGAAGTTTTTAGAATGTCTTTTATACAGAAGACAGAAAAAATCCAGACATCCTACCTTGATAGTTTTTGACTGAAGTCTGAGGCCGTTCAGTGTATTTATTGCTCTTTCCGCATCCTTTGCAGTGACGTAGTTCACAAAGCCATAGCCTAAGCTGTGTCCTGTGGGGAAGAACGTTTGTTAAATTAATCCTAGCAAAACAAAGTTATCTCCATCAACATTAAAGGAAATGCAAATGAGAAGTGAACTCAAACATATTCCACATAAGAAATATTTAAAGGAGACATGAAGTTCCTCAAGGCCTGTATCAAACAAAGTAACTCAGACCTCTCTCATTTCCACTCTGGTCAGTGTGTGCCAGATAGCTGCTGAGGATCACCGACAGCGAGGAATTCCAGCCCAAAACACCAGCTCTGAACACTCTGGTAAACTAAACAGGTGTGGAACACAGGCAAGAGTTCAACAAAGTTCCTAAGTACAAACTCTGTAAGTAAAGAGCAGAAAGTGAGAAAGTGTGAGCAGGTGAAAAGCTCAGTGAGAAATCCTCAAGCTGCTCATCTTTGTGTGGCTGTTCCAACCTGCACCCCTGGGGATGAGAGGGGAAAGGACGTTTTCATCCCTTCATACATGCACAGAGCCCATGTGCAGCACAGCTTCCAAACACAGGATGAAAAGAGAATTTTTCACTCTTCAATTAATGCAGACAATTCCTGTGCTGTTTCTTCAGTTCACTCTTTGAGAATAGCACAGATCTTCAAAACATTTTGGTTGAAGGATATCTATTCGAATATCTGTTTGGTTTGCTTCTACCTCCAACCACCATAAATGAATTATAATACTAAGACCATTTCGGGTTGCAATTTCCCAACAACTAGAGGGTCCTACCACTGTAGACCTAAACCCAACTACAATACTTTCAAGACTGGGTCAGTGCAATAAAGTAGCTCCCGTTCGATAAGACTCAACTTTTTCAGACAATCTCTCCCTGTCTCAGCCAGATCTATGGGATTTGCTAAAGAAAACTGTATGCAGACATAGGAGAATACATTATTTTAACAATATACTATTTTTAAGTTATTATTAAGCTCTGTTGTTAGGCCTGGGAACACTGGAAGACACAGCTAATTTTTACCATAGAGGATTCTCCTCTGAAATGCAGCCCCTTTTTAACCACACCACAGGGCTCCAAGGCACTCTCAGCTGGCAGGGAAGTTTCAAAACACAAAACACACACCCCACCACCACCCCCATCTCCCCAGAGTCCAACAGAGCTCACCTTAGCACAAAATGTTAGCGGAACTGAAGAGAAGGGTTGTGACACTGCAGATCAACCCCAGCTACTGGAAAAAGAATCACCAATCCACTGAAGGAACTGAGACCTTTGAACATGAGCAGCAAAAGAGATGGAAGGAAGATCTGGAGAGCCCTCACATGACAGACTGACATCAGAACCACAACAGCACAGCTCCCTGGCGTTGCCCTCCACTCAGGCCTCTTTGTTGTGAGTCCTAACAGACCAGTAACTCATCTCATCCCAAATGCTGCCATTGCCTGTTTCCTAATACACTCCATGTGTAAACAGTCCCAGTTCATTCTTACTGTCTGCTAACGCTCTCACAGAAGCCAGATCCCCTTTGTGTTCATCCTTCAGACAGGAACAACACCCTACAGATCTGGCATTACACCACCTCCAGCAGCACAGATCAGACTCTCATGATGCCAGAGGCTTCTGCACAATTGTAAAGTCAAACTGCTCTTTGACAGTCAAGCAGGAAAGGACGCTGCATAGGAAAGAAATAAATGCAATAAAAGCAAGATATTAGACACCAGCTGCTGCTCCTTTACCCTTTGAAGACCTACAGTACCACTGAGCAGGGCTCTGCAGACACATCTAACATTTATCTACAGCATGGGTTTTGTTGATTACTTTAGAACATTCATTTGCTGGTTTATTAGTCAGAGATCATCAATCATTTAGGTCAGATCTGGTCAGTTTGTAATTATTTGCTTGCTGAGATTCTTTTCCCTTGATTAAGAAAACAAATAATTTAACAATTACAGAAATGACTGGGTTCTGGCTTATTTCTCCAGACTGACCAAGAAAACAAAGACGAGTTGAAGAAGGAACAAATCTCACGCAGAGAGCAAGCAATGACTTTTCCCCTCCTAAGGGAAACAACACACCAGCACCCACTCAGAGCACCAGCTGCTCTGCAGATATTTTCAGTCTGTCCCAAGAGCCACACAATCAACATTCCAGCAAAGTATGGAATAGAACACGGACCTGATAGCACTTATGGAAATGGGGCCTTAAAGACCAGGGAAATAAATTTCAAGATTAATTTCTCCAGGCCTGATGATGGCACCCTGGTAGCCAGGGCTGCCTCTCCCCAGTGGATGCTGCCCTGGGGAGGGAGCGACTGTGTTCTCCTGGCAGAGGAAAAGCAGCAGAAGCCCACATCATATCAATTTAATAAGCTATCTTTAGTGCTCTGAGTCACGAAGGACAGGAGCTCAGCCTGTGACCAGTGCAAGCAAGTATCCCTCTCCATTTTCTTGCAACGAGTTCCCGGAGAACACAGCAGGCAGACAATCGTTCCTCACCCAGCGGCTTTCTGTGCTTATGCACTATCTGAAATGAGTCGCGAGGAAGATTCAGCTTTTGGGTTTATCCTGTATGCAAGTAACAGCACTCACAGACACACGGAAGCAAAGGGACCACGTGGTCTGGGTCCAGTTCCTACAGCCACAAACTGTCTACCCTCTCTCTTCTAAAATCATATGTGAGTTCCACATTAAAAGCAGTAGGATTTTTGTTTTACAAAGCCCCTCCAATGCTTGCTTTCTCTAAAAGGGGCTCTTTGTACTTACTATCCACTTATTCTTGTGCAAATTGTTGGTAGCAACTGACTGGACAAGGGGGAAACGGCCTCAAGATGCACCAGGGGAGATTTATGTTGGATATTGGAAGGAATTTCTTCACTGATAGCGTTGTCAAGCATTGGAAGAGGCTGCCCCGGGAGGTGGTTGAGTCCCCATCCCTGGAGGCATTTAAAAGACAGGCAGATATCATACTTGGGGACATGGCCTGGTGGTGGACTTAGCAGGGCTGGACTGATGGTTGGACTGGATGGTCTTAAAGGTCTTTTCCAACCAAATTGATTCCGTGATCCCATGAAATGCTGTCCTTGCACTTACACTCCCTCATCTGTCTGTTCCCCAAAACATGCACAAGTAGTGACCACACCCCATGGCATCTTATAAGGTCTGAGCAGAATTCTGTACCTTCCTCACTTCTATTGTTCTACAAGTCACTCAGTGACTACTCCTCATCAGAGTTAGAAAGCCCTGGGAAAATGGAGCAGGGACATCATGGGGTTCACTGGAATAAACATAGATTAAAAACAAAAGGGTCTGCAAACCGGCAGGATTACAGCAGTCACCAGATTTTCTCAGATTGACTCTAGGCATTTGACAATCACTTTGTACTAAAATCCAGACACTTAAATCACATAAACTTTTTGCAACCACTAGGTAAAAAATACCAGTTACCTGTCTTTGTCTGCAGAACACAAAAACATCAACCCTCCCTCTTGGACCACACTTCCCACCCTTCCATTGCACCAGCATAACATGGCTTCTCAGCCCTTAAGTGCTAAAAAAAAAGAAAGCCAACCCATGCAAAATCAACAATCAAACTTTTCTTGCTCTGAGTGGCACCTCCAGCCTCAGCCCTCTCCTGCCGGTCACCACCTCCAGCTTGGCAGGTGATCTAACACATGACAGCCACAGCCCAGCAGAAGGATGTCCCACTGCTCCCTGACAGAGCACTGAGCAGGAATGCTCTCTGCTCCATAGCTGCACTCTGTATCCCCCGTTCCCTAATAGACCAAACCACTCTCTTTGTCAGGCATTCCAGAAAAAAGAGGAATCCCCATTTATATAGCATTATGATTTATGGCAAGCAGACAAGTTATTTACTTTACCATGACGTTAAAGCCTGCTTTAAACCTGTCATGCAAAAGAAGGTGGCACTGTAACAGCTTTCAAACTGTTCTAGTGGACAGTAATTAATAATGTTTATTAAAAAATTTCATATATAAATGCAAACCTCCTCAAGAGACAGAGATAAGAAAAAGTGATAAGAAAAAGTAGGTCCTTATCCAGATGAATAATTAACAGAGTGACCATAAAACCTAGTTCTAAGCGAACTACTACACTCCTTCAGCAGGAAGAACCTGGTTTTGTTCCATGACAAAAAACTCTTTCATGAAAGAGGGGATTTGTTTCTTTCTGTGCATCACTTGGCTTTCTGTTCAAGTCCTCACTTCCTCTCCCATCTCCCTGAGCTGCACCGTTTCAGCTCTAGCTTGTTTCTTATTCCCCTCCCGCCACCAGCTGACAGCTCCAGTCTCACTGGGCGGCCCAACAGAGACCAGAGCCAGTGCTGCTTTCTCACTTCCCTGCAGAGCAGCTGCATCCCAAAAGCACTGAACACACATTGTACCCATCCGACCCTTCCCAAAGAAACCTAAAGGTAAACCTGGCTCCTGTTGTGGCAGAGCATTGCAGTACAAAGACATTTTGATTTCAAGGCATTTTAGTTTAGACTGTGTTTTCTGAACTGAGAAACAGTATTTTGTAATTAAATTAAAAACACAAGTCACTAACAGAGAAAGACAGGCCGTTGCTCCCCAGGCATCACTCAGGGGACAACAGGGAGTCTTTGAAAGTATTGGGATTGGGGTTTCTGTTTCTTTGGCTCTACAAAATGCGCTGTCAATGACAATCAGCCTAAATACATATGAACTCATCACAGAATACAGCATCCAAATACCAGGCACCAGAGTGCTGAATAAGCAGAATTCAAAGTGACGACTCTAGTTCAGAGGATGAGAACAGATTAAAAGCGCTCAGCTGTGCCTGCTGTGGGCTTTCCTCAGCACAGCTATGCTGCGGTACAGCTGAGGACACACCATCGCGTCGCCGAGAGAAGCACCAGCACCCTTGCACCTAATGTCCCCAAAGGGTTACAGTGATGCAGAAGCACAGAGTGAGCAAAGAAGAGCATGGATTCTAAACCGCTCAGACAGTCAGTACTGTGCACACAGCATCTCTTGTTTCCCAACATCCCAGCACCCAGGAAAACAAGCAGATGTGTCAGCAGGGCAGCCTGGCCAAGCAGGGGACCCATGGCAGAGCTCCAAGGCACATGGACAGCATTCCGGAGATGGAAGAAGCAACAGCCTACAAAGGAGGAATTCAGAAGCAGCAGCCATTCGGTCTCAGGAACGTCGGGGGCCAACTACAGCAGGGACTTGAAAGGAATAAAACCCACAAAACGTGGTATCAAGGATAATGAGAAAAGTTTCTGCTGCTATCTGAGCAGGACAAGGCTGGAAAAGGAAAATCTGGGACAGCTGATAAACATGGCATGTGATTCAGTGCCTGGTACCTGATGCCTTCTCTGCCTCAATCCTCAAAGCCCAACAGGCCTCTACACTTCAGAAGGAACTTGAGGAGAAGGAATGCTGGGTGAACACCAAGTCAGGGATTGATTGCTCGAGAGAACATGACCCACCCAAGTGGGACAAGATGAGCTCTTTCTAAAGGTGCTGAGACACCAAGCTCACATCCTGCCAAAAACTGCTCTCTATCATCTTTGAATGCTCGTGGGAATTGGAAGAGGTCCCGAACAACTGCAGGAAGGTAAACGCCATGTCCATCTTCAGAAAGAGGTATTTAATCTTCAGAGAGAGGTATTTATGCCTGCAGCAAGAGGAGTCTGGCAGGGATCCATCCTGGGACCTGCTGTTTAATGTTTTATTCATGACCCAGAAGAGGCAAAGCGAGCATGCTCACTCCAAGACCAGAGATGACAACAAGCCAGGAGGAACCTGGAGGGCAGGGCTGCCAGCCACCCAGAGGGACCTGAACAGCCCAAAAGAACAGGCAACAAGCACCTTGGGAAATGCAGCGAGGACAAAAGCGAAGTCCTGATCATGAGAAGGAAGAAAACACAGCAACACTGCAGACTGGGCACCTACTGGCTGAAGAGCAGCTCTATGGAAAAGGACCTCGGAATCATGGCATAGGGCAAGGCAAGCAGGAGCCAGCTGCGTGCTGTGACAGAGAAGGTTAACAGCATCCTATATCATACTAAGAAAAGAACAGCCAGAAGGAAGAGGTCAACCCTTGTACTCACCATTCACAACCACACCTAGAAGACCATATCCAATGTTTAATGCTCCTCCATAGGGGAAAAGCATTGATGAACTGCAGTGAGCTCAGCAAAGAGCCACCAGTATCCATAAGGAAATGGAGCATGGGGAGGTAGAGACCAGCTGGGATAAAGTCCTGAGCAGCTTGGTCTGACCTCCCAGCTGATTCCACTCTAAGCAGGAGGTTGGGCTACTGTCCCATGAAACTGCACCAACCTAAAACCCCAAATGAACGAGGAGCTCAATACCACGTTAACCGGCGGTTCTTCCAGTTCCACAGTACAAGGTCTCTTCGTATCAAGGCAGCCCATGTGCATACTTCATCTCAGAGGGGATGGAACGGAAATGGAAGGTTTGGAGAAGGTAAAGAATCAGATTTTGCTTCTTCCTTACAATATTTTTTCCCATTAATGGAACTATTTCTATATTTTGAGTTGATTTCTAGCGTAGCCTTTAAACCAGAGCCTGGAGTTACCAAAACTGCAACAGACCACTGGGAACTGTCATTCTGCCACACAGTTTTGGAAGAACCCACTCTCACGGTCTATTTTTGAGTGAAAACTCCTTTCGGTAGGTTTCCACTAGAATTCTTCCATCATTTTTTTGTCCACTGCTCTCAAGAGATGATGCTGGTTTCTAGCGCCTCCTTATGTCCGCCAACTCAATGTTAAATCTGATTCAAATTAGAACTGGTAACCACTTCTCCACTTCAATATTCTAAATGCCATCTTCAGAATCTGACACCTACTACACATACTGCTTGGCTTGACTTTGGAGACTGCCCCTTGGCAGTTTATGTTTTCATATTGCAAAGCATCCTTGAAAAAAAAGGGAAAGTGGGTTCTTGAAAGACCATTGTCAAAACAGATTTTTGGATGCAAACAAACATCAAGTATTTAATGACTGATCATAAAAACGAACAGTAAAAGGGCATGATCTTTCTCTGCAAGCTGATCAAATCCTACCATCACAACACAGAAGTGATTCTGTTTATTACTGGTTTATCATATAGCCCACATAGTACATTTTGGAAAACCCAGGGACCTCCTCGTACACTCAGTCCTTCACTGAAGATAGAGATGATACATTCAGCTACTCTGAAAACACATAAACACGAAGCTGAAACTCACAGCCTGAAGCAAAGCCTTTCTCCTGATCCAGTCCCCATGGACCCTGGACTGGGGTCCTTGGCTCAGGTTGCCCAGAGCAGTGGTGGCTGCCCCATCCCTGGAGGTGTCCAAGGCCAGGCTGGATGGGGCTTGGAGCAATCGGATCCAGTGGGAGGTGTCCCTGCCCATAGCAGGAGGGTGGAACTGGATGAGCTTTGAGGTCCTTTCCAACCCAAACCATTCCACGATTCCATGACCCAGTCCATTCTGCTGCGATGTCCTCACAGTCAGCCTTACAGCGACACAAAGGAGGTGCTGTGCAGCTCTGAGCACCCCCACTCTCTCCCAGTCACAGCATGGTGGTCACAGCATGGTGGTCACAGCAAGTCCCAGAAACAAATGTGCTGCCTGAGACAGAACCAAGCACAGTAGCTTTACTGCAGGTACTAAACTCAGCCTTTAATTTTAAAGATCTCTTTTGCTTTGCTGCCATTCCAGTGGCTTTTATATGGTTTGTGGGAAATGTAAGCAAGAATTTTTTTTCCCCTGAATGACTTCTTGGAGCCACAATTAATCACTCTGAATTACTTTTACAGTTCTGCTTCAGCTCCAGCTTTGTCATAAACACTGCCCAAAAACATCATCAGGCATTCAAACAGAACTCCCAAGTATTCCTGTCTGTGTCAGGCCAGGGGCAACGCTTGGCCGAGTGGCACAGTCTGGGCTCGTGCCCAACCTGGTGAGACACCTAGGAAGCACCGAACTGTTGTGAGTCTGAATTAGTGGATCAGCACTACACCGGGAATCACTGTCTCAGGCTCCACTTATGCTTTAAGCAAACCCAACTGCTCAGGTTTATATTTCCACATTTCATAGAATCATAAAACAGTTTGAGTTGGAAGGACCTCAAAGCCCATCGAGTTCAAAGAATCACAGAATCACCAGGTTGGAAAAGACCCATAGGATCACCAAGTCCAACCATTCGTATCA
This sequence comes from Clamator glandarius, assembly GCA_033459285.1. Taxonomy (NCBI): domain Eukaryota; kingdom Metazoa; phylum Chordata; class Aves; order Cuculiformes; family Cuculidae; genus Clamator; species Clamator glandarius. Next base: position 895,196 of record JAUNZM010000097.1, on the reverse strand, counting down.
GTCACTAAACCATGTCCCTCAGCACATCATCCACCCATCCCTTAAACCTCTCCAGGGAAGGTGACTCAATTTCCTCCCTGGGCAGCCTGTGCCAGTGCTCAATGACTCTTTCCATGAAAATTATTTTCCTAATGTCCAGCCTGAACCTCCCCTGCCTGAACCATTCCCTCTCGTCCCGTCCCCTCTCACGTGGGAGAAGAGCCCAGCTCCCTCCTCTCCACAACCTCCTTTCAGGGAGTTGTAGAGAGCAATGAGGTCTCCCCTCAGCCACCTCTCCTCCAGACTAAATACCCCCAGCTCTCTCAGCCGCTCCTCTTGTTCTCCAGCCCCCTCACCAGCTTCGTTGCTCTTCTCTGGACTCGCTCCAGAGCCTCAACATCCTTCTTGTGGTGAGGGGCCCCAGAACTGATCACAGGATTCGAGGAGCGGTCTCATCAGTGATGAGTACAGGGGGAGAATAACGTCCCTGGACCTGCTGGTCACGCCACTTCTGATACAAGCCAAGATCTTGGATCTCAGTAAAGCCTTTGACACAGTTTCTCGCAGCATTCTGCTTCAGAAACTGTCACCTCTGGCCTGGACAGGCACACACTCTCCTGGGTGAAAAACTAGTTGGATGGCCGGGCCCAGAGAGTGGTGGGAAATGGTGTTAAATCCAGCTGGAGGCCAGTTCCAAGTGGGGTTCCCCAGGGCTCAGTGCTGGGTCCAGCCCTGCTCAATGTCTTTGTCAATGACCTGGATGATGGCATCGAGTGCACCCTTAGCAAGTGTGCAGACGACACTAAGCTAGGTGGAAGTGTGGATCTGCTGGAGGGTCGGGAGGCTCCAAAGGGATCTGAACAGGCTGGATCCATGGGCTGAGACCAATGGGATGAGGTTTAACACAGCCAAATGCCGGGTCCTGCACTTCACAGAATCACAGAATCACAGAATGACCAGGTTGGAAGAGACCCACTGGATCATCGAGTCCAACCATTCCCACCAATCCCTAAATCATGCTCCTAAGCACCTCATCTACCCTAACCTTAAACACCTCCAGGGACGGTGACTCAACCACCTCCCTTGGCAGACCGTTCCAATGCCTAACCACCCTCTCCGTGAAGAACTTTTTCCTAATCTCAAGCCTAAATCTCCCCTGGCGGAGCTTGCTGTTTCTGATCCAAGCCAAGATGCCATTGGCCTTCTTGGCCCCCTGGGCCACTGCTGGCTCATGTTCAGTCGGCTATCAACCAGCACCCCCAGGTCCTTCTCCTCCTGGCAGCTTTCCAGCCAGGTTTCTCCTAGTTTGTACCTCTGCTTAGGGTTGTTGTGCCCCAAGTGCAGGACCCGGCATTAGGCCTTGTTAAACCTCATGCCGTTGGTCTCAGCCCAGCAGTCCAGCCTGTTCAGGTCCCTTTGCAGAGCTTCCCTACCCTCCAGCAGATCGACACTTCCACCCAGCTTGGTGTCATCTGCAAACTTGCTAAGGGAGGATTCAATGCCTTCAATCTAGGTCGTTGATAAAGGCATTAAACAGGACTGGACCCAGGACTGAGCCCAACTTGGGGCACAACAACCCTGTGCAGCTACAGACTAGGAGAAGTCTGTCTAGAAAGCTGCCTGGAGGAGAAGGACCTGGAGCTGTTGGTTGACAGCCGACTGAACATGAGCCAGCAGTGGCCCATGGGGCCAAGAAGGCCAATGGCATCTTGGCTTGGATCAGAAACAGCATGGCCAGCAGGTCCAGGGAGGTTATTCTCCCTCTGTACTCGGCACTGGTGAGACCACTCCTCGAATCCTGTGTTCAGTTCTGGGCCTCTCACCACAAGAAGGATGTTGAGGCTCTGGAGTGAGTCCAGAGAAGAGCAACGAAGCTGGTGAGGGGGGCTGGAGAACAGGCCTTATGAGGAGCGGCTGAAAGAGCTGGGGGTGTTTAGCCTGGAGAAGAGGAGGCTGAGGGGAGACCTCATTGCTCTCTCTAACTACATGAAAGGAGGTTGTAGAGAGGAGGGTAATGGCCTCTTCTTCCAAGTGAGAGGGGACAGGATGAGAGGGAATGGCCACAAGCTCTGTCAGGGGAGATTTAGGCTGGACATTAGGAAAAAATTTTTCACAGAAAGGGTTATTGAGCACTGGAACAGGCTGCCCAGGGAAGTGGTTGATTCACCTTCCCTGGAGGTGTTTAAGGCACGGGTGGACGAGGTGCTAAGGGGCATGGTTTAGTGTTTGACTGGAATGGCTGGACTCAATGATCTGGTGGGTCTCTTCCAACCTGGTTATTCTATGATTCTATGCCATTGGCCTTCTTGGTCACTTGGGCCACTGCCGGCTCATGTTCCATCCCCCACCATGGGCAGAGACATCTCCCATTGGATCAGGGGCCCCAAGCCCCATCCAAACTGGTCTTGAACATCTCCAGGGATGGGGCAGCCACCACTGCTCTGGGCAACCTGGGCCAGGGCCTCCCCACCCTCAATATGAATAATTCCTTCCTAATGTCTAATCTAATCTTCCCCCTTCAATTTAAAATCATATCCCTTCATCCTTTCACTTCATCCCCTTGTCAGAAGTCCCTCCCCAGCTTTCCTGGAAGCCCTTTCCATACTGGAAGCTTCTCTAAGTTCTCACTGTAGCCTTTTCTTCTCCAGACTGAACAACCCCAGCTCTCTCAGCCTGTCCTCATATCAGAGGGGCTCCAGACCTCAGATCATCTCCATGGCCTCCTCTGGCCATTCCAACAGTTCCATATCCTTCTCATGGCGATTCCAGAATTGGACACAATACTCCAGGTGAGGTCTCACAAGAGCTGAGTACAGGGGGAGAACCACCTCTGTCTATTATTTCCATAATATTTGTCCTTTAAAGGCCTCTATGGTCACTGCCAAGGCAGCAGCTCAGCACCCTTCTGCAGCAGTAACTGGATTCATCTTTACGGCAGTCTTTAAGTCACAGATCACTCTAAGCTAGTTCTTGCCTGCTCAAGACTTAAACGCCACAGCTCTTACTGGGACGGTCCTGATTGCAACAGAAGGAACTAGAACAGAAGAAGAGAAAATAATATCTGGTTTTACTGATACCAGTGTTCAAATACAGAAGTGTTCCCACTGGCTTCATACACCAGGATACACAGCACTTTCTGTGACGTGGCCAAATGATAAGTAGTCTCAACCATGGAAAGTTTAAGGCCAAAATCCAATCTAACAGGTTTGGAAAGACCGAGCTTCAAACAACTCAGCTAAGCATTACAAACTACAAATAACGTGACCTCTCCTCCATTTGTAAAATCAAAAGCATTTGCCTTGGAACTGAGACATAAGCAACTCAGACACTTCAGAGAGAAGTCAGAGGCTCCAAAGCTGACTGGACAACACAAGTCTGTTCTTCATCCTGTCTCAGAGACAGCTTCCAGAGATCTCGCCATCCCCACAATACTTAAACAACTCTACCACATGCAGTAAGAGTGAGAGCTTTAAACCCTGAAAACAGGTTCATTATTTGCAGTAATTAATTTCATTTACGGAAGTCCTCCTGCACACTAATCATTTCTGTACATTCTCTTTATGTTTTCTCCTTTCTCTCACTCCCAGAACGTTCTTTTATTGAGATTTGGTTTCACTTGCTCCAGGGCTCTTTTCTCAGATGAATCACAAGCATCCAAGATGCAGTGAAACAAAAAGGATTTGTAAACTGAACATAGAAAATACCAGGCCCAAAGCTGTGCATGAAGACCGTATGCTGATGTCTTGAGGAAGCCTCTGGGAGGAAAACACCTGGCTCGCTTATTGTAAGAACTCAATTCTTTAAACTTCGGAACAGCTTTTGTCCATCTGTGGTTGGAACAGAAACTTGACTATTCCACACTCCGAGGGCTGAAAAATCCACTCTCTCCACCTCCCTGGGAAGGCACCACAGCTTTCACATAACGGCACTTCTTTAGCTGCAAACATCACAATGCAAAATCTCAGCAAGTGTTCAGAAGCAACACAGTCAGACATTAAGCAGAACTAAACCATTATTCTGCAGAAACACGGCTGCTGCGCTGGAAGAGAATAAAAGGATTCTCAGATGAGGTGGAACAATGAATCCCACTAAAAATATGTTGAGAAACATTCGAGTACAACTGAAGATGCTGCTATACAGCTCATGGTTTAGTGAGGGAAAAGAAAGGCAAATGGAGTTATCTTTACCAGGGAGGGCAGGGATAGGACAAGGGGGAACGGTTTGAAGGTGAAAGAGAGGAGACTGAGATGAGATCTTAGGAAAAAATGTTTCCCTGTGAAGGTGGGGAGGCCCTGGCCCAGGTTGCCCAGAGTAGTGGTGGCTGCCCCATTACTGGAGGGGTTCAAGGCCAGGTTGGATGGGGCTTGGAGCCCCTGTTCCAGTGGGAGGTGTCCCTGCCCATGGCAGGGGTGAAACTGGATGGGCTTTGAGGTCCCTTCCAACTCAAACCATTGCATGACTCTGTGATTCTATGAAGTGAAGGTGTCACCTTGTGCAAAGCAGAGTGCTTCACATGACAGCCACTGCAGCTGTGCAGCCTTTCTGACTTTGTGCCTGTGTATCAGAAGGAGGGATGCTAAGCATGAACGCACTTAACCCTCTCAGTGTCTTCAGACAGAGTAAATGGATATCCACAACCCTAGAACATTAGGAGTCATCCTACGTCATGCCAGCCCTGCCTTACAGCTTTCAGAAGACACTGCAGAGGTCCCTCCTACTGGCAGCACAACTCCTCCAAGTTGTGTATTGTTTTCTGGAATGCCAAGGGTCAAACCTATCCCACCACCCAGGCCATTAAAGAAAACTTTGAACACAGTTGGCTCTGATGCCAAGCCTTTGGGTACTTCACTGGTGACTGGCCCTCAGCTGGACTTGGTGATACCCATTACCAGCCTCTGAGATCAGTGTTCAACCCAGTAACTGGTCTGTCACTTGGTGACTCAGGCCCTCCAGCAGCGACAAGAATGCATCCCTCATCCCCGCCTAAGGGAGCAGCCCCCAGCATCCCTGTGGCCCCAGACCTTCAGAGATGCACCCTCTTTCTGTCTCAGTCTCTGATGGTACAGGAAGAGTGGCTACAACAGCTGCTGGAGCCCATGTAGCCTGTCCCTTCATGTCACCTCTCAGAGCAGCACAGTGGTCTCCCATCAGCACTGCTGTCCTGTTTGCAGCACACTGGGAGCTGTGCTCCAGGCTGGGATGTTCCACAGACCTGTCCTGAGCAACAGCTGAAAAGATGCCTGACTCCCTAATCAGAGGCAACCAGAACGACAGCTCCAGTCTCCCTTCGACCAAGCGCGCTGAGAGAAGTCGAGGGTTCCCACAGCTTTCCTTTCCTAGCAGCAAGCACTCTACTTCCTCAAGGGGGTCCCACAAGTCCACTGACAGTCCCAGAAATTCCCCAAATATTCAGAAGCAGAGCCTGGGAGCTGCTGCTGCCTGTGCTTGCTTGGAGCCCACTTCAAGAACCCAAGCAGCCGTTATATCAAGCGCGCTTCCTCCCCTGCCAGCACTCCATTATTTCCTCCGAGGGAGTTCATCCGCCCAGCCCTATGATAAAGGAAATGAAGTGAAGCCGGCAAAGCGAGAAGGGTGTGAACATTTTTAGTGTTTGGCCTACTCGGCTGCAAGCCATCTGCACTCTCATTACGTTAACGGCTGCGGGTAGGCCATCCTGAACACACATTTAAAGAAATTGCAAACCACCAAATGTGATTAAAAGCTAGGAAACAACCCAAGTGTAATGATGCGTTCCCCTTGCATGGTTAACAGCAAAACGGCAGAAGCAATTTCATGGTTGTTTTCCATGCAAAAGGAAACAATTTCAGCCACAGAGAACACTTAAATACTTTCCACAAAATGCTACCACTTAAGAAGTCTGGTTCTTGACTGGAGCCCTGAGCTGGTGAAGCACACAATGAAGCACCCTGGCAGGGGAGCCGGAGCACTGCTCGCTGCCTTCCAGCAGCTGAAAGGGGGGCAAAGGAAATCTCGCCTCCCCTCCTCCTTTAAAAGTTTACAGGGACACAGCCATTCACCTCTTTTTCAGCTGCATCATTTCTGTGAAAAAGTCTTGCAGAGAAGATTTTGCAAAAAGAAAAAGACAAGGAAGAGGTGAAGACATACATTGATTCCCGAGGAATTCCATCTACCTGGAATTGATTTCCTCTTGGTTCTTTAAGCAACATGCCACAAGAGCAAGCAGTGTTACTGAGCGGTAACAATCTGGAGGTAGGCTCCAGATTTCTGCACACAACCTTAACAACTCACCCCAAATATCCACTTTGTCCCCAAGAGCTGCTGATCAAGGACTTCAACATTACTAAGCTTCATCAGAGCTCAAACTCACATGCACAAATGCAAAGACGAGAGGAAGCCCACTGCTCCTTTCAGTGCCTGCACAGAGATGGCTGTATTGGCGTAACTGACAGGTACAGCCAGAGTCTGGCACAGCCTGAAGGATCATATCCTGGACTTCCTAGAGTAGGAGCCGTACATACTTTGCCGTGAGTATCACAGGCCTCCCTTAGTGCCGGCTCAGGCACTACAGAAGGTGTGAGGGTGGAACAGAAACCCTCAAGACACCTCCCTAACAAAACCAACTGTCTTTAGAACACTTCCAGAGCACAACACACAGCCAACTCATCACCAGGTGCTCAGAGCAGGGCTAGGAGTGTCACGAGCAATAAAATTCCCAGAGCAGTTCAGGAACCTAAACAGTTTAACCCAACCGGTTCAGAGCTGTCAGACAGACAGATCTGAAAGAACCAACACTTCAGCAGAGTCAGGAGAAGGCAGAAGCTAAATATAATTTAGTCTCATGGCAGACTTGGTACTTCTGGGCCAAATGCTACAGCTGAAGGTAAAAGCCCGGTACGGATGCACAAAAAGCAGACTGAGGATGGGCAGGTTCTCTCAGAAAATGTACAGCTATGGATCAGAAGCACTCGCACTGTGCACCATCCTGACACAGCAAGTCATCCACATCTGTGCTGCAGGAAACTCAGCAAGACCAAAGTGGCACAAAGGCCTTGATTTCTGCAGGGACAAGTACAGAAGGAGAAGAAATGCTTTGAAAATGTACACCTGTAAGTGGAGTCCAGCCCAGTGGACTGGTAGGAACCCCAGAGCCCAGAATCTGGCTGTTCCAGGAGAGTCAAGCACCCCCAATGCAAAATGTGGCACAGGACACATTTTCTCTGTGGGATCACACACGGTAGGAGGTGGTGGCTCCCAGAAAATGGACATTTAACATTGCACACGTTGCTGGGTAGGACATCAGTCCAGAGCACAAGTTTGGCCCCACTGTGTCCGGTGAGTGCTAGAGGGCTGCAGTCCCACTGGTGCAGACTGACTGGACAAAGCCCAGGGCCCCTCCTTTCTTTCAGCCTCGTGAGCCAGAGCCACTGGGAGAGAGGATTTCCCCCACTGATGGCTGCCTATGAGCCTCAGCAGTTCCTACAAAAGACCAGGAGATACAACACTGAAAAGTTACATCTCAGACCCGACACCATGCCGTACTGTATTGGGAAGCAACCTTCTAGAACTTCCCCAGGGCTCAGAGTCCCGACATACGGGCAGTGCAAGTCTTGAGATCTGACAGAAAGAACAATATTCAACAACACGAGTTCCATAGTTCTCCTATGAAAACCCTGGATGTGCAACACATTCACCGTAAACCCAAGTACAGTGAGCAACAATCCAATATTTGCCCACTGACCCCAAGTCCTAATTCCCTCATCACAAGTCAAACAAAGCCACATCTGAGGAACATAACACACACATTGGAGAAGAAGGGACAAGCACCCTATCTTTCCAGTAGGATCAGGAACAGCTGAAGGAGCACTGTATCCTTTTTAATGTTCATCTGCTGTGCACAAGCTTCTCTTTAGTTACTGCAATAAACAGAAAAAGAAGTGATCACATCTCATACAACAAAATAGAGGCACAGTCACATTTTTACCAACTGCTCTATTCCATGTACACAAAGCAGAAACCTCACAATTTTGCTGCGACCTTCACGTTCCCATAGCACTCATCAGTAACAAAATAAAGAAGGAGCAGCCCTCAAAGTGTCTAAGTTTGATAAATACAATCTAATACACACAACAGCTTGTTCCCTCCAGTGCTATATCTGAAACAAAACCCAACAACACAGACACCCTGATCACAGCAAAACACTTTGCTCTAACAACACAAAACTTAGGCTTTCAAACCAGTCCTTTAATTGAAGAAATCAGTGTCCAGAAGGCCATGGCTCATTCCATAAATCGTTAAAAACTGCATTTCTGGCAGAAGCTGTTTTCTGCCCTACACGTTTCATTAACAGAGAACTGAGAAAAAAATATATGTACCAGTCATTGTCTAATGAAAAATAAGCACTATCAAAGATTGATTTTAACTCTGCTAATAAAAGCAACTCCAGAGACAAAACGCTTGGATTTAACAGAACACGATGAGGCATCAAAGCTGTGATTTCATTGAAAAGAACTAAACTGATCTAAGAAATCTAATCCCAACAAAAGTGGAGGTCACCTCCCTCCTGTCATAGAATCATGGAATGGTTTGGGTTGGAAGGGACCTCAAAGCCCATGCAGTTCCACCCCCCTGCTATGGGCAGGGACACCTCCTACTGGACCAGGCTGCTCAAGGCCCCATCCAACCTGGCTGCTCACATGCCAATATTACGACTTCTCGGACCTCAAAGAAACCAAGGTCAGGAGCTGAACAGGTTTTCCTGCAGTTCTTGTTCCCTGCTTGTCTGCCCTGGGGTCAGAAAAACACAGCTGGTGGCACGAGGGAGGCAGAATCCTGCCACAAGTGTGTTCTTTTCAGGGCCAGCCAAACACCAGAGCTGCTGGGAGCAGAGTTTCACAATCCAAAAATCTTCACACAAATATGAGGGGTGGAAAGGAAAGCAAAAGGAAGGGGAAAAGTGGTGCTTTTAGAAGGTTTTTTTTAGTTCCTGGTAGTCCAAAGCCACCCGTGAGCATGGAGGAGCCTGGCAATTGCTTCTAATGGTGCTGCAAGCAAACAAAAAATTAAGTAGCAACAAAACTAAGTGGTCTGACCAAAGAACTGTCCAGAACTGAACACCTGCAATCATGTTAGAGAGAAGCGAAATTTTCTCCATGGGCACTCAAGGATGCTGTGCAACACTGACAGGTATTTACTTGTGATTCCCTAGAGGCTGTTAAGAAAACCTGAAGCACAGAAGCGTATGTTTTGGACTTTAAATCACTCAGTCAAGTTCCAAGCTAAAGTTAATCAGACTTCACTGGAGTATTTGACACTGCAGCAAACAGTGAGAAGTAGGCTGTCAAGTTTCAGGTAATGATATGTCTTGCTTCCCGTTTAAAACATCCCTAGCTCCCATGTGGCTAATTTTGTGCTTATTTGAAAGTCTAAGGTGTGGATCAATTGTGACATTTGATGAATGGCCTGCTATAATGAAACAAGTGGTCTTATTTCCCTGTAAAAGTAGCTTCCAGCGCAAGCTTCTACTGCTAAACACCTCAAACTGTACAACAACATCGAAGCTGAACATTCAGCTATCAAACTATTCAAAGAAATCAGTAATTTATGTAACCATTTCATGATGATTTCACATACAAATTCCATAAGTACAGACCCACATTTAAGGCCATCACGTGAAATTTCATCTGAAAGGAACTAGGAAAACTAATGACATGGAAATCAGAGAAGCCATCCTGAAAGCCAGTTCTGAAGTCTTTAATGATTCAGCTCTGACGTCTATTCTGGAACACATAAAGTACCAGAGTCAGCACAGATAATGCACAAAAAACCCTCGTGTGCTTCACAACTTTCATGTCATTTTTACAGTCAGTGAAGGAGTTTCAGTCCTGTTTTGTTATGGATTAGATAATGATCTAAGCATTGCTAGGTTCTGAAATATGAGATTGAGAATGTGCAGCACCAAATTCCACAAAGCAAGCATCTGCTGGCTGAGAACAATCACACATTGCATAGCGAACAGCACAAAGACTTTACAGGAGCAACAGAGTCCTCCCACTCAATCCAGGATTCCCTGCATTCTGAATAAGAATAACCAGAATTTGTAAACAAAGTTTTTTTACAGTACAAGGATTAAAACATCATAGAATCACTTGGTTGGAAAAGACCTTTGAGATCATCAAGCAGATAAAAAGCTCTTACTGTGAAAATAGATGTGGCCTCTGGAACCAGCTGCTCTACCAGCATTTGTTTGTTTTCAAGGAAATATTAAGTTACACAGGTCTGAATAAGTCATTCCTCTCATTTTTAAAGCAATGTCTTTTAAAGAACTTAGAGGTTAAATTCCTGAGGAGTGATAAGGCCCATGGCATCTCAGATGCCTGCCACACCTCTATTGTACCAATCAAAATCAGACCACAAGGGTCATTCGCATTTTCGGAGCCCTGGCAGAGTCAAAAATGCTCAGACTGGAGGAAGAATAAATAAGCTGAGCACCAAATTCAAACCAGTTTTAGACAAGTCTGTTGATGCTCAACTGCCCAAGCAGTCTCCCACAATATAAACACTCCTTGTATGCCAGATAATACCTGCAACTTTGTCCCGAATAAGCTTTGCAGATTCAACTTCACCAATGCTGCTGAACAGACTCCGTAGCTCATCCTGCGTCATGTTCTGAGGGAGGTAGTTCACAATTAAATTTGTTCTCCCAATATCGTCCCTGCAATCTTCAGCCATGTGATCCTCATAACCATTTGACATCTTATAATGTATCTGCAAAGAGAAAATCCCAAGTAAGTTTGAGAGCTTTGCATTTCAATGAGCCAAACTTTCTCCACCTGAAATAAGTTTGAATGTTTATTTTTAAAGCTGAGAACAAATGACTGTTTCAACCACACATTTTTTCCACTCACAAAGCAAAACATTATGTGTTGAAAATTCCAGAACAATTCATGCTTTCAGATTAACATGTACAGCATTTTACAAAACTATGCCCCATTAAAGAGGTCTTCAGGATTTTTTGCTAACAAAAAAAAATCAAGACAGATTGCATTCACTTTCCTGTAAATACCAGTCTTCACGCCACCCAAAGCAAAAACCAGGTTCCTGTGCCCAAGCACCTGACAAGCAGAATCAAAACCTTCATTCCAACCTTATGCCCAGAGTTCTTAAGAGACCAAGAAGGTCTCTTAAGGTACCTCAAAGCCCTTCCAGTCCTACCCCCTGCCATGGGCAGGGACACCTCCCACTGGATCCAGTTGCTCAAAGCCCCATCCAACCTGGCCTTGAACACCTCCAGGGATGGGGCAGCCACCACTGCTCTAGGCAACCTGAGCCAGTTTCATAAATGTTTTGTGCTTTACACATTGTTTCTCCTGCACATTAAGGTCCTTTCATTGTTAATTGGTTGCCTTTGGGTGACTGCTTAATTGGAGTTATGAAACATAAATTTGTACTGGACCCTAATGTGGTGTATATTTGATAGAGTTTCTATTTTTGCACCTTTTTGAAGAAAGCCTTGAACAAGCCCTTTACAGCTGTCCTCTGCCTTAGCCAACAGTCAGGATTGTATCCCTTCTCTCCAAATGTAAGAGGACAGCTACAGCTCAAACCCTCAACAGCTCCAACCTGTTCCTCCTTCGGGGCCTGCCAGAAGATATTTTAAACCATTTTTACAACCTAGTTTGAAATTGTCAAAATCAGGATATCTAAACCCTATTCCTGCGAGAGCAGCAGGAGGTCTGGCAGACCCAGGAAGCCTAGACTGGCACCTTTCTGGAGAACAAACCCTCTGGGAAGCTCATTTCCTGCATGGATCAGACCTGGGTTCTCCTTTGCTGCTGCAGATTTGTTTATCCTCTCAATCTGAGTGCACTGAACTCCCCCAGCCCCAGAACCCCACAGTTTGGTTTAACAGCTCTTAAACAGCTGTGAAGCACGCAGAATTCGCAGGAAGGCTGAACGCCTGACATGGATCCACGGCCTCCTGGTGCTCAGCTCCAAGCTCCGACCCTGATGGCAGCATTGCTGTGCGTTTCACCACAGAATCAAGGCCCGAGGCCCAGAGCAGCACCCGGCCCCATCCATTCACACCATGAGGGTGCAACCACATTCACATATGAAATTGTTTCCAATTCAGACCCCATCAGTAAGAGGCAAAAGACTAAACACTTATTTTTGGGTGAAACAAAGGCTAATTTGAAAGGATACAGGGTTTTTTCTTCCTTCAATGCAGAGCTCTCACTGTAGGAACACAATCAGACACTTGGGCGCACACAGCTACAGCAGCAGTGCCTGCTCAGCACCTCATCTGCTCCTGCTACTCCGTTTACCAGCTCTGTAAATTCAGATTCCCACCACTGTAGTTCAGACTAAAGGTGAATGAATGCTTCACCTGACGAAGAGATCAGTGTAACAGCAAAGTCAGCCACTGGAAATGCAGCAGCAGACCTGCAACTCTCTAACTCCCTTCTAAAAGGGAAGGAACCTGGGAAGGTTAGCACAAACCTTCCCAGTTCCACAAGAACTCTGCTTCTCCCTGAACCTTGCGGTGCCATCACAGTTGAGTTCATTACCACAGACTAAAAGCCGAACTCAGTGTTCACTTTAACAGGACTTTCGGCTGATATACTCATTTGGTGCAAAGAACAACAGAAGGTGCTGCATTTCAACTGCTGTCACAGTTCTCCGGCTGCAGCCTGTCTGAGAACCAAGAGATTCTCTGGAGCAGGTATTACCAGCACAGCACTGGTCTTGCCTGAAGGGGTAACCAAGCCAACCTGGATTACAACAGGTCAAGACATTGTCGTTCCTCAGGCACCAGTAAAACACCAGGGCAGGGGTTCCAAGGATGCAGAAGTCTCCCACTGATCCCAGGAGGAAGCCTGACAGTACCACATCGTTAACACCGACTGCGCTGCCAATGGATTTTTGCATTCAGACGGGTCAGAAGGGCCCATACAAGTATGCGTGCTTCTCAGATCAGGCAGGTTTGAGTTACAACCATGAACACCACAAGACAACCATGAACCATAACCTCAAAGACTTCTGCGGAACCACAGGCATCGCTGTCCTCTCTGCCAAGGGCTGAGCAGCACTGGCATGCGGATCTACTGAAGAATGAGCCTTTCCAGGGACTGCAGCATTGCTGACAACCAGGAGTTGGATAGTGGAAACAGCCAGTAACAGCAATGAGAAATCCTAGATCTGGAAAGGGGTCTGAGAGCCCCGACAGGAAGGGGCTTGGTTCCCCGCCAGCAGCTCTTGGTAAGCTATGCTGCGAGTTTATTTCACACTTTCTTCTGGCAGAGGTCAAATATTTTAAATAGCAATAACAGAGTACATGATTTTGGAAAAAATCATGACCAGACTTATGTTCATTTGTGATTTAGCACAGGACAGATTTAAATTGAGCTCTTTTTTTTATAAGCATGCGTTGAAGCAAGCCCAGCCAGCAGCTACAGAAGAAGAGGGCCTACTCCTAGTTTCTGCATTCTCAGTGCCAACACCAGCCAGACCCAGTACCCTTCTGCCCAGGATAACCAATGTGTGCCATGAAAGCAAGAGAAAACACTAGGAGGGAAGCACTTTTTGTCATGCTTTCCTCCCAGTAAGATAAGCACCAGAGCTAATACTGGAGGAGAGAAGAGCAGGAGAAGAAACTGCAAAGCCAGAAGGAGGGGGAAGAGACTCTCCTCTTCATATGACATTAAGCTGCGTTGTGAAATTATATCATTAAACACACATTCCCTTCCAGCTCCATCAGAATAGTGTGAGCACAACATCCTAAGTTTCCTGGTCTGCAACCGAACAGCTAGGCTTTCTCTGTTCAACGTATCGGAGCTGTCAAACCCGATGATTTACAATTCAGAATTGTTTTAATGGAAGGCAACTTTACTTGCCTTTGTCCTCAGTAAAACTCAAGCCCCACAAGCACAGCACACTGATATGCTGGAGAAGGGAGGTTTTCAGTACAATTCAAGTGTTCAGTAACCAAAGGAAGAAACACTGAGATTTCTCCAGTTCTACGAAACAGAAGTTCACATTTCCTTCACTACAACCAAATTTGTCCAAGATAGGATACAAATCCTTCCTGACATCAAGATTCTCCTCCTGACAAGTTTAAGAAGCTGCTCTATATTTTAGCGCTTTCCAAAACCAAACACTTTTTAAAAAAATACCTGTTTCTGTATCCCCCTGGTACATATCTGCCAGCTAAGGAGGCGGCACCACAGCTGGATACCTAGTGCAGAGATTTCCCTGCACACTGTGAGGACAAACTCCTAGACTCACATCTGGCAGTAAGCAAAATTGACAGGAGCTTGGCAAGTGGCTATCACTGTAAATCATTCTGCTACAGCCTCTAATCTCTCTGCCAGCAGCACCTCCCATTCATATCTCCCGTGACAAACACAGAACACCGAGGGCAGTGTTGATTCAGAAGCAATCAGAACTGCAAAGGACACCTTCCATCCACTTCTCTTCAGACAGGAGAAAAACATTATAGAAAGCGCTCACATAAAGGCCTGGCAAACATTTTGCTGGGATGCAAGGAACAAAGCATACAGAAGGGATGAAGGCACAACAGAGGAGAGGAGAAGGAGCTGAACACTGATGAACAAGATACTCCTTTCTCCCTAATCTCTCACCTAGCACTTACACAACCTCCTGCAAGACTGACACTTCCTGGCCATCCTGGAAGGCAGTGGGAAACTGCTTCCTCTGCTGGCCGTGAAGAGCTCTCCTGGCACTGAGAATAAAAACTTCCCCTGAAGAACCGTTATCCTTGACATACTGAAAGGAATTTCAAAAAGAAAAGGCAGTACAAAATGGTCAGCAGGGAGGAAATTAGAAATGCTACATAAGAAAACAAGTTTATCATTCTGCTCTTGCTGAAATGTGTTGACAGAATCTCCCGAGCTTTCTTTACCAAAGAGAGAACAATCAAATTATATCAGTACATATTCCAGACATGAACCAGGCCTAGAAACGTAGTTGGATCTATAACCTCGTTAACTGATGACTGTTGATCCATGCTGACACAAAGCAGAGTCTGAATGCGTTCTATTCTCAGCAGACAAGTCAAGGGTGGAATGAAGGCCGAGCAGCTCCCTGGGGGAAGGCTACCTGTAAAGAGACTGGCTAGGTACTCTGCAGCCTTTCCAAAAAGGACTTCAATTCTGTGTCCCAAAAAAAGATTTCAAGAATAAGTTCCATTGCACTGCATTTCAAAAATGGAGGGAGTTTTAAACAACCAAACCCTCCAACTGCTTGGTTTCAAAGGCAGCTCTCTCTTCCTTCCTTGTGCAAGATGCTTGCAAACTTACAAGGCCAAGGATGCACAGAGCAACCAATGAGAAGCATATGTGCTGTGCTCAAACCTTCCAGTAATCCTGGAGGTGCTCAAACTCACAAAGCCCAACACTTCCCTGCCTGCTTCCAAGGTTGCTCACTCACCGACAGCCAGGTCTGTGTGTCCAGGGCTGGGCTGCAAAGCTCCAAGGTATTTTTTCAGAAGCATGCTGACTGTGACCATCATCGTGCACAAAGGTGCGCACATTCCCAGACTGTTTAAACCACAAATGACACAGGTGGTTCTGGCAACAGACCAAGAAAAGCTTTTTTGAAATGAGATTCAGAGTCTATATCCAGAACTCTTTCCTTGAGAGATGTCTGCCAAGAAGGAAGACCTGTATGAATCAGAGGTGAGAATCTGAAATGGGAACACTGGCAAGGAAGGCAACCGTCTGCCTGCAAGTATAGGCAGTTCACAGTTTTGCAAAGGCTCTGGACCACTACTGAGATCACAAACTTGAACCTGAACGGTCAGTAGGTAACATGAGCATTTTAGCTACTGCAGAACTTAAGATGGGAAATTCCTCCAGAAGCAAAGAGCTCCATGCTCCTCCACACCACTCCTACAGCACCTTTATTACAATTTAGGCAGCAGGTCTCACCTCTCCTGCCAATTACCTGTTCTCATTCCTGTGATCCAGCAAACACCAGGGAATGCCGCAGGTGAAGGGGTGAACACTGACACTGGCTGTGCCGAACACAAGATGCCAGAGCTGCCTCAAACAGGTGACAGGACAAGAGGAAATGGCCTCAGGCTCCGCCAGGGGAGGTTTAGGCTGGACATTAGAAAAAAAAATTCACAGAAAGGGTCATTGGACACTGGAACAAGCTGCCCATGGAGGGGGTTGAGTCACCTTCCCTGGAGGTGTTTAAGGCACGGGTGGACGAGGTGCTGAGGGACATGGTTTAGTGATTGATGGGTATGGTTGGACTCGATGATCTGGTGGGTCTCTTCCAACCTGGTTATTCTATGATTCTATGATATTCCTCGTCTCTGATACCAGAAGCACATGGACCACATCAGTGACTGATGCTTGGCCAGAGCGAGCCAGATGAACACGTTAAAGCACTGTGGCATAGAGTTTGTGTCACCTTCACTGGAGCACGGGGAATGGGCCATATGGAGCATGGCACAATTCTCAAGCCATGGGAGAACTGCGGCTGTGAGACAGGTCACTGGGCCAACACTGCGGCCTTTCTTTCCCATGGAGTGCAGGTCACCATTGCCAAGGACACACTACACAGGAGACACTGTCTCGCAGCGTCCCTAAACTGATGAAGTCTCCTCACTGAGGTTAACACCAGTGAATGACCAGGGAGTTTGCGCTGAAACAAGTGACCTCAGCAGAGTTCTGCTGGTGACTTGCCCTGATCAACTTGGACCTCAGCCTCAAGGGTTTATTCCTACATGCACTGCTGACCTCAAGAATCCTGACGGGGTGCTTCAAGCAGAACTTGCAGGCTATACAGAGACTTCCTCCTGCTTCTTCAGCACACGGGTGATGTTTGTTGACATCCACCCCCCCAAGCCGTGGTTGTCTCAGGCAAACAACAATTCTGGTGAACTGCCTTGGACACTGCTCAGCCACCCAATTCTAAAGCTGCTGAACAGTGTTCCCTGGAGATCACATCTGAAATGGAACAAAAGAACACTCCTACAGCAAGGGAAAAGCCATGCCACACAGCGATGAAGGGCAGATGCAGAGATGCTGAGGTGTCTGAGTTCCAACACAAGCCAAAAGCAGTGCCACACACACACAGACGGACCTGAGGAGCCTCCACGAGTTTTAACTGTGTCAAGAAAAATTTTCAAGAATGACCCAACACAGCAGTGCCATGAAAAAACTTGCTCTGCAGCCAGCTGTAAAGACAGGGCTGAGAGCCAAGAGTTCACTCATTACATCGAAGGGACAGAGACCACAGGAGAAAAAAAAAAACAAAAAACATGTTTTCTTCCAAGATATCACTGCAGGGAACAGAATATATGTCACCTTCAAAGCCACACCAGCAGAAAAACCTCCACTAGGCCTATGTGCCTGCCACAAAAAAAAAAAACAAACCACACTTTCCAAATGCTCCACAGCCAGAATATGTCTCTATTTCCTAATCCAGATGCATCTACTTTACATATGCCACAAATTCTACCCTATAATCTCTGAGAAAACCCCTTTTATTCTTTACACTCATTCCTTTCATGTTCCCAACAGCACAGACTCCCATGACCATCCATACGACTGCAGGTCAACAGCAGCTTAGGACAAGATCCGTTGCTATTCGACTCACACCACATTCACACAGTGTTACTTCAAAGAGCAGAGGATTTAATATTGACCAAACACCAAAAGCCAATTGGAAGGAGAAGGGAAATCACCCAATCCACAAATTCTCTTTTCAATTCAAGAACAGCATTTATAGAGCACAAGAGAACAAACATTAAGACCAGCAAAAAAGGTTGTCCTGGAGTGTACATAGACAGTACAGGTCACACTCCAAAACCTCAGCTCAGATCTGCACTACCTGCCCAAGCCTTTCACCAGATGATTTCACTGTATCAGGCAGTGATAATGCTTAAGTTTTCCTTATGAATAAAAATAATGTAGATATGAAGTAGCGTGCCAACGTCTGAGAGATGCCTCGTGTTGTTTCCAAAAAGTAAATCCATGACCACAAAGGGGGGATCTTGATCTCACATTTTCTGGCTTGTTATGCTTGCCCGGGTTAATGGGCACCTACTGAATTTTAAAGGCACAAATCTTCTGTTGCACTGGAAGAGCCATCTTCCTGAGCCTGGAAGCAGGATGTTTGCGTGCATGTGAAAACTTAAGGGCAGTAATTGAGGTGTCACAGGGTCCTTCCCCCAAACTGCACTGTACCCTAGTTCTGTTTTGACTGTCACACAGCAATCAGTAAAGCCAGTGCTGCGCCCCATGCCGCACTCTCAACTGAACTCCTCTCCCTCACCTCACAGCTGTGATATTTAAAATAAGCAATTGACAATATTCAATT
The DNA here is from genome assembly GCA_033459285.1 of Clamator glandarius. Lineage (NCBI taxonomy): Eukaryota > Metazoa > Chordata > Aves > Cuculiformes > Cuculidae > Clamator > Clamator glandarius. The sequence goes on along the minus strand of JAUNZM010000097.1, from coordinate 876,884 downwards.
TGATTTATTTGGCATTTGTATTCACGCCCTCAAGAATGAAACCAACTCCACCTGCTGAAACACACTCACAAAGGTCACTTTCATGCAAACTCCGAAGGGTTAAAGCTGTGTAAGCTGCTGAGCTTGTACCTGCATACTGCATCTACACCAAGGTGCAAGCTCTGTTTGTAAATCCTGCAACCAGCCAGACCCTTTCTGCTGGGCAGCCCTGCAGGTTTTTCAAAGTTAACAGCTTCTTTTTGTTGATTCCTCTCTGCTTTGTGCACCTGGAATAAAGGCACTGCCCCTTTTACTCCTCAGCTTGAATAAATTCAAGATTCCACCATTTTTTTCAGTTCTGTGTACCAGCAGAGGCTGTAAGGAAAAACTACCACTGTATTTCTGCAAGCTTTATGTGATAAATGAACCATTTCTGGTTGTTACAGTTTTTGTTTCCTATAGTACTGGACATAAACTCAGTTTTAAGCAAATTATCAGTCTCACAAATCTCAAATGCCTAATTTGAATCCACTAACAAAGCAGTTTTACATACTTTTAACAATCAAATACGTCTAAGAAGCTTTTAAATGCATATCTTTGTTGGTTTTATCCATGTCCATATAATGACAAAGTAAATGTTTTTGTCAATGCCAATGTTGTCGTTCAGAGACAGAAGCACTTGAGGGTAAAAAATAAGCTGTGTTGGTCAGAGGAATGACTTCATTTTACCATCAGGCTGCTGAACCACACTCAACTCCCAGGAACAGAATTAATGGCAGTTTGGGGTCTGTATGAAATCAGGCACGAACTGGCCATGGTACCACCCACTGCTGCTGGAACAAGAAGAAGGGATCAGGGCCTTCCAGCTCTGCTTGGTGTGCACAAACAGGCCAGTTCCAAACAACACAGCTCAGGCTCAGAACACCAGCAGCTGGATCCAAGATCGCACCATCTCTCAGGGTTAAGAGTTGGCTTTGACAGAGAGCAGGCAGAGAGCTCTGCTCAGAGCTGCACAGCAATACCTTCCCCAGCTGTTTCCTCCCTGGGTCAAAGACGCTGGCAGTGAACATGGGGAGTTCTCACACAGGGAAGAGATAGCTGGACAACTTTGGGGATCTGGGACTACCTCACCTCCTGCACTGAATTTTACAAAGGAGGAGTTTATAACAAACGGATATTTAAAAAAGCAAGATGATATCTTCCTTGTTCTAGAGAGGATGAGTCGTACTAGCAACTGCCTCTGGCAATTCTTCCAGCTACTAAAAAGATCTGGAGACAAAGAACTGTGCTGTGAGGGAGCAACTGCTTTCCTACACACAGGGCACAGGCAGTGAGTGAGAGACAGTGGACATAACCATGGATTCCAGGCACATTCCACCAATAACTGTTCCTCACACTGGTCCATCCTGGGAGAACAGCTGGGACTCTCACTACAATGGAACCAGAAGGCAAATGAAGCAACAGGAGGAGGAGACAGCACACAATTCATTCACCAGCACAAATGAGGAGCTGGAAATTCACCTCTGAAGGCTTGAAGAGACACCACAATGTGCTACTGCACTCCTGCAGCGATGCCATTGAGGCAGTGGGCGAGGGGAACATTTTACTTTATATTTGCTATGCCAGCTACTAGTACAAAATAAATAAAGGCAGCAAAACTAGGCAGGTGAAGAACCTCTCTGCCTTCTCAGCATTGCTTATTTCCACCCTACCCTCCTCCATCTCAAAAAAGCCCAAATAAAAGCTGTTCAAAATCTATTTCTGCATACATCACCCACCTATAGTGAGGTTGTATAACCCACAGGTCCTTGCAGACGGTGGTGGGAAGCCTGCAGGTGCCCACGTCACTGAACTGTGCATTGAAAAGAAGGGCCCTGATCGATTTCCTGTGGGAGGCTAATTTAACACCTCTCCTTTGCTGAACTATATCACTCTTCCCAAATGTTTAAATTACTGGGAATCTCCTGTCCCTGCCTTTTGTGATTTTTCCAAAATATTTGGAAGTGCACAAAGAGCAGCTGCTCTAAACATCTTCTGAAGTCTGCAAACACAGCAAGCTCGAGCTCCCTGTACCTACAAGTCTACCACCGTTGCAGGTCACTCATCCACAAGGCATGGAGTCAGGGCAACATCTCAGCACATTTTACCATAATCTGTTCACAGAGGGCTCTTAACAAACAGCCAAGAAAGCAGACAGAGACCAAGGCTTCAGGAAAGCAAGTAGGCAGGCACAACAGCTTAAATCCATACATCCTGACAGTAAAGCAACATGCCTGACAGGTCACAGCAGGGGTTCTTTTCAGGAAGAAAAAAGTGACAGGACATGCAAAACTCAACAAACAGAACAGAGTGCTGTAATTCAGAGCACAGAGGACACATCATGGTAAGCTGCTGTCAGCACCAGACACCAGCCACAGCCAACAGGCGTAGTTAAGAAGGATGCTATACGCAACATTCACATCTCTCTCTGGAGTGCACTCACTCCTTCTGCTGCTCCCACAAAACTCAGAGAAAAGCAGAATAACCACACTTGTCTGTGGTTATTCTGCCCAGGGCTGGATAGCTGAGGCCACAAATTGACTAGACAATGTATCTAACAACACCAGCTTCTGATCCCTGTTCCTATCCCAGTCAAACCAAGGGAGAGCCCACTCCGAGGGCAAACCACAGTTCTGCAACTCAGGGCTGCTGAGTACTTTGAGCCACGAAACAGCAGATCCATGTGCATCATTCTACCCGTTCAGTTACACTGCTTCCAAATGAGAACTAGGACAGACACAGAGCACTACCACACTGCAGACACACCAGAGCTCATGAATCCAGACTTGATTATCTATCACAGAACACAGACAACCCAAGAGTCAACAGAAGTCATATCACCCCATACTGGCTTGTTAAGGCCTACAGAATCCCCATTGCCCCAGTTTTCAGAGAGACACACAAGTCAGAACTGTTCACAGACCGTCAGAAAGAAGAGTGGTTAAAATGTGAGCACTGCGGAACTGCAGGCTGGCGAAGAGCTGAGTGCTATGGGCAGCCCCCATCCACGCTCGGGGCATAAAAGGAAAAAGGAACAGAAACACAGAGACCACAAAAAGTGACCAAATGTCAACAACCAGTACTAATAAACAGAATTAACCTCTATCCTTCCCATTTCCTTTCCCGCAGATGCCTCATAGGATCCCAGTACAAGTCCTTCAAGTACAAGTCCTTTTTCTTGCAAGAAAACACACTTCCCTCCTCAGTAGGTATCAGATAGCCTCTGTCCAAGATAATACTGCTCTAATACCCAGCATCCCAGAACAAGGTAACCAGCACACGCTTCCACACAGATATCCCACCGGAGCCCAGTGGCCCTTTCCCTGGGCAAAACACAAACAACCTTTCCACCCATGTCCTCCCACTGAACAGCCCTCAACACATTCCTATCTCTCCAAACACAGTAAGCACTCTGCTTTGAAAAGCCTCCCGCAAGTGCTAGCAATAGCAGGCTGCTACTTTACTCGCTATTTCTGCTGACCAAAAGCCCTTCACCCACCACCACTGAACCCTGCTCCAGCAGGCCCCCACTAGAATTAACATTCACAAAATCACAGAACTACCTGAACTGGAAGGGACCCACAAGGATCACTGAGTCCAACTCCAATGTCCACACTCAGGCACCACCAGATCATAGAATCACAGAATGCCACGTTGGAAGAGACCTATAGGATCATCTGGTCCAAACTTTTTTATGTGATATATACTTTAAATGAGATGGCCCAGCACTCTGTTAAGTTGAGCCTTAAAAGTGTCCACTGTAAGCAAATTGGCATTCATGAAGGTGGGAGATTCAAAAGCCGTGTCTGTACAGACATGGGCATGTTGCACAGAGTTGTAGGATGAGGGGGAATCACTCTAAATCCACTCCCTCCACCTCCCTGGAAAGGCACCACAGCTTTCACGTAACAGCACTTCTTTAGCTGCAAACATCACAATGCAAAATCTCAGCAAGTGTTCAGAGGCAACGCAGTCAGACATTAAGTGGGACTAAATTGTTATTCTGCAGAAACACGGCTGCTGTGCTGGAAGAGAATAAAAGGATTCTCAGATGAGGTGGAACAATGAATCCCACTAAAAATATGTTGAGAAACATTCGAGTACAACTGAAGATGCTGCTATACAGCTCATGGTTTAGTGAGGGAAAAGAAAGGCAAATGAAGTTATACCTACCAGGGAGTGCAGGGATAGGACATGGGGGGATGGTTTTCAGCTGAAAGAGGGGAGATCGAGATGAGATCTTAGGAAAAAATGTTTCCCTGTGAGGGTGAGGAGGCCCTGGCCCAGGCTGCCCAGAGCAGTGGTGGCTGCCCCATCCCTGGTGGGGTTCGAGGCCAGGCTGGATGGGGCTTGGAGCCCCTGATCCAGCGGGAGGTGTCCCTGCCCGCGGCAGAGGCGGCACTGGACGGACTTGCAGGCCCCTTGCACCCTAACCTATTGCAGGACCCGATGCCCCCGGCCGCGCCGCTCCCGCCCAGGCCTGGCCGGGCCCACAGGCCGCACCGCCCGGCGGTCCCCGCGCCGCGCTCCCCCGCGCCCCCGCGCCCGCGCCGGCCCCGCGGGAGCCCCGGGGAGGGGGGACGGGAGGGGGGCGGCGGCGCGGCCTCACCTGCGGCGGCGGCGGCGGGGCCCGTGCAGCGGGAGGCGATCGGCTCCGCAGCGCACAACGAGAGCCGCTGGCAGCGCCGCCCGCCGCGCCCCCCGCGCCGCCCGCCGCGCGCCACTGGCCGCCGCGCGCACGTGCCCCGCGCGCCATTGGCCCGCGCGCCCGCCCGTCACCGGCCCGCAGGGCGGGAACCGCGGCTGCGCGGGCCTCGCCGGGGACCGCGGCCTGGGCCCTGCGGGGAGAGCGCGGGGCGGCGGGATGCGGGGCCCGGTGCTCCTGGGGGGCAGGCCGGCCGGTCTCCTCCCACCCCGCTTCGGCTCCGGGGTCCTTCGCGCGGCCTCGTGCCCGCCGGGGCTCCGAGTGGGCACAGCGGGAGGCTCGCAGGGGGCAAGCGGTTGAATCATAGAATCTATAGACTCACTAGATTGGAAAGGACCCACTGCATCATCGAGTCCAACCATTCCCATCAATCACTAACCCATGTCCCTCAGCGCCTCGTCCACCCGTCCCTTAAACCCCTCCAGGGAAGGTGACTCAACCCCCTCCCTGGGCAGCCTCTGCCAGTTCCCAATGACCCTTTCCGTGAAATTTTTTTTCCTAATGTTCAGCCTGAACCTCCTCTGGTGGAGCTGGAGGCCATTCCCTCTCATCCTGTCCCCTGTCACTTGGGTGAAGAGCCCAGCTCCCTTTTCCCCACAACCTCCTTTCAGGGAGTTGTAGAGAGCAATGAGGTCTCCCCTCAGCCTCCTCCAGGCTAAACAGGTTGAGGTGTTCTTGCACCTAGGACCTCATCAGAGCAGCCTCCCAGCCACAAAGGGGCTGTGGGAAAGCTCTTGCTCTGGGCGTTCAGGCTATGGAGCAGCAGTGCACCCTCCCAGCCCAGAAAGCCTGTCCTGGGCTGCATCCCCAGCAGGGCAAGGGAGGGGATTCTGCCCCTCTGGTCTGATCTCATGACACCCTGCTTGGAGTCCTGTGGCCAGTTCTGGAATCCCCAATGTTAAAAGGATGTGGAACTGTTAGAACGAGTCCAGAGGAGGCCACAAGGATGATCTGAGGGCTGGAACATCTCCCATATGATGACAGGCTGAGAGAGTTGGGGTTGTTCAACCCCAGGGAAAATTTACAGCAGTACTGACAGGGGCTCCAGGAAAGTTGGGGAGGGAATTTTTACAAGGGGATGGAGTGACAGGATGAGAGGCGATGGTTTTAAATTGGAAAGGGGGAAGATTGAGATGAGACATTAAGAAGAAATTATTCATCACGAGGGTGGGAAGACCTTGGCCCAGCTTGCCCAGAGAAGTGGTGGCTGCCCCATCCCTGGAGGTGTTCAAGGCCAGGTTGGATGGGGCTTGGAGCCCCTGATCCAGTGGGAGGTATCCTTGCCCATGGCAGGGGGTAGAACTGGATAGGCTTTGAGGTCCCCTCCAACCCAAACTACTGTATGATTCTATGAAATGCTGAAATATAAACCTGAGCAGTCGGGTGTGTACACTAAAGGGTTTGCTTACAGCATGAATGGAGCCTGGGGTGGTGATTCCTGCTGTAGCGCCAATCCACTAATCCACCCTCACAACAGCAGGTCCCTTCCAAACCAAAGAAGTCTATGATTCTATGATCTGCAGGAGAAGCTGTGGTGGGTAGTGCTTTCTGTGCTCCGCAGTGACCCAAAGTACTTGCTGGGCAAGTTTTCCCTCTGACTACTGCCAGCAGCTTGTTGGAAGCCAAGGACATCCCTTTATATCTGAACCCATTTCCACTGTATAGGAGGAGTCTGTGAATGCAAAATGCCACTACTGAGCAGGAAAGAAATGTATTTTTGAAATTAACACTGTATTCTGTAGTAACTCCGGTGGTACAAAGCAGCACATTTCATGTGTGAAGTACTCAGCAGCTTGCAGGTCTGTAAATCCTGTATCCCGTCACAGCACTAGACTTTGGCCAAAAATTCAGAATACATTAAAATATATGATGTTTTTCATTCACAGACAATCATGATTTGAGTGTTACAGTTAAGCAACAGAACTGAAAATTGAAACAATGCATCTTTCTCTAGACAAGGAAACAGAGATCTCACCTGAAGGATAGGAAATTGCACTATTGCAGCAAAACCATATATATGATTGTGTTTTCTTTGCCATGTCCTTGTACCTGTGTGTGTGGAAATACTCCATATTCAGAAGTAATCACACTGGAACACGTGGCAAAGCACACAATGAAAATGAAAATCTTTACCTATCTGGATGTGGCTTCTAGTAAGGCTTTGTACGGTAAATTCGGACATCACTGCACTGATGGTATCTGGTTTGTCTCCTCAGAAAACCATTTCAGACCCTCCTCCAAGTGGTCCTGCTGTTCTGGGATATTCTGTACAGGCTCCTCATCTCTACATTATGACCAGGAGCAGCTCAGCCTCTGCCATAGTTCATAGGGCATGGTATCAAAACATCATTAAATGACACATCTATTGAGCATGTTAACAATTAAGAGAGATGTTAAAAACATTGCCGTTTTCTGTTTTTCTTTATCATAGCTTTCAGTGCCAGATGGGGAATCCTCACATGTAAAATCCAAGCCTGACAGGTCTGGAAATATCCTTCAAGGCCTCATAAAACATTAAAGATGTTTGTGCATCTGTTATTTGCTCATGCTGTGATGTATGCCAGCCACAATATCACAATTGTGTCATTCACATTGATGGTAGCTTTCTGTTACTGCGAATTTTCCTTCTCTCATTCAGGTGTTAATTAAGCAATCCAATTCCTGGGCCCAAGATGGGTCTCAGATCTCCAAAAATCGAGGCCTTGGGCACAAAACAACACTGCACAGAGCTTTGACATTTTCATATTGTAACAACACATTTGCAATCTGATAACTTCATTTATCACTATAAACACTGTGTTATTTCAGAATGTGATGGTAATTAGAAGGTATTAACCTGTTAAACTGTATGTTCAATTTAAAGGAATGATCTTATTTTGCTGAAATACATTTATTGTCATAGAATCATCATAGAACCATGGGCATCCACTTCCAACCCCTTGCCATGGGGACACCTCCCACTGGATCAGGTTGCTCCAAGCCCCATCCAGCCTGGCCTTGAACCCCTCCAGGGATGGGGCAGCCACCACTGCTCTGGGCAACCTGGGCCAGGGCCTCCCAACCCTCATAGCAAAATATTTCTTCCCAATGTCTCATCTCAATTTCCCCTCTTGCAGATGAAAACTGTTCCCCTTGTCCTACCCCTGCCCTCCCTGATCAAGAGCCTCCCCCAGCTTTCCTAGAGCCCCTTTGTGTGCTGGAAGCTGCTCTAAGGTCTCTGTGGAGCCTTCTCTTCTTCAGCTGAACAACCCCAACTCTCTCAGCCTTTTTCCAGAGCAGAGCTGTTCCAGCCCTTGCATCATCTTTGTGGCCTCTAGACCCTTTCCAACATGTCCATGTCGTTTCTGAGCTGAGAGTCCAGAGCTGGACGCGGGGCTCCATGTGGGCTCTCCCCAGAGCGGAGCAGAGCTGCAGGATCCCCTCCCTCGCCCTGCTGGCCTCGCTGCTGGGGATGCAGCCCAGGAGGCGCTGGGCTTTCTGCGCTGCCAGTGCACTGTATCCTGGGCTGCATCACAAGTTTCACCAGTAGTTACAGTATCTACACAAGAGTCTGGCAGTGTGTCAGCTCCATATGAACACATCTGTCAGAAGGTTTCATAGTAACATGGATTTTTGGAAACACAAGGTTGGGTGTCTGGCTGAAATCCTGCAGTGACACCATCAATGTGAATGCCACCCGGCTCTGCCAGCTGCACTCAGTCACGCTTTGCCTGCAGGCGTGTTGAAAGATGAAACAGGCTCCCTGCTAACAGGGTGACACTGGAGCCCTTTCTTGCATGGGTCGTACAAGGCAGGGAAATGAACACCACAGAAGGGAATCACTGGAGTGGCTACACAAGGACAAGCGAGAACTGACTCCAGCAGGGAGACCCTGCCTATGCGGACGGAACTGGATGGGCTTTAAGGTCCCTTCCACCCCAAACCATCCCGTGACTGCCTAGTTCGAGGGACTCCCTGTGACACGAGGGGGGATCCACAGCTGCCAGCAGCCCAGCGCAGGTACACACAGAATAATACAGAATCAATAGGTTGGAAAAGACCCACTGGATCATCGAGTCCAACCATTCCTATCAATCACTAAACCGTGCCCCTCAGCACTGGGGGGCTGCAGCAGGCATAGGGACTCCAGGCTCCCGCAGGCCCGTCTGTGACCCCACGGAGTGCAGGTTTATTAATAAATTCCCTAGGTTTACGTCGTTTCCCTTATCATCCCAAACGACTGTCTCCGACTTCTCACTCGCGTTCACCTAAAATGGCTGCCCGGGCCGGGACCCGGGCACCGCCCCGGGCTTTGCCCCCACTGGCCACGCCCCAGCCCCACATGGCCACGCCCCCGTGCTCCCGCCCCCGAGTGGCTTATCCTCGGGATGGCCACGCCTCTCGTTGGCCACGCCCCTATGACGTGATCACGCCCCCAGCCAGGCCCGCCATTCGCGTGGCCACGCCCCCTCGCTGGCCACGCCCCCATGGCCGTGGGGTGGTTGCGCTGCTGGGTGGGGTTTGGCTTTTCCGTCCTGTCCTCCCGGTGGCCTCGGAGGCGGCTCGGCTGCCCTGTCCCAGCGGCGCTGCCTTGCTGCCTCCCGGGGGCCATTCTGCGGGTGCTGGCGTGTCCTGAGGAGCTCTTGCTTCCCTGGGTCTCTGCTCTGGCTGAGAGTCTCCGCACTGAGCCGCGTCCAAGGCTCCGTTCAGCCTTCCCTCCCGGGTCTCCGTGCTGTTTGTCCGCCTTTCCCTGCTCCGTTAGGCCCCGGGTCGGTCTGATCTTGCTGCTCAGAGCTCACCTGCACTCTCTCTTGCGCTGCCTTGCTGCGGGGTCTCTGTCCTGGGCTGCCACAAAAACAAGTCTTATGAGGAGCGGCTGAAGGAGCTGGGGTTGTTTAGCCTGGAGAAGAGGAGGCTGAGGGGAGACCTTACTGGCTTAGGGGGATTGAGAGGGTCCTGGAGGAGGTTTGAGGGGGTCTTATGGGTATTTCCCCTTTCCTGCCCCCAGAAGCATCGGAGCCGAGAGCTGGAAAACATGAACATTTTATGTTCAAGAAACACATTTTTTTCCACATCCTGGAAGGGGAGGGAAAAAATATAAATAAATCTCTTTTTTTTTCTTGTTGGTTTGAGGGTTTTTTTGTTTTGTTTTGACCTTACCCAGAGAAGAAAAAGCCAAAAAGCCCCAAACAAACAGGTGGGACTGGACCCCCCCAGTCCCCACTAAAAAGTGATGGGGGGGTTAGTGACTGGCATCCCCCTGCCAAATCCACATTGGGAATGGAAAATGGGGGGCGCCTCACTAGAAAAGTAATGCTCCCTAAGGGGGCTTTACTCGCATCTCCTCAAAGAAGGAGCCCCCCGTCTATAATGCCGCTCCCCTCTCAAAAATGCTCCCAGTGGCACTGCAAAGCATGGGAAGGGTGTCTTTAAAGAAATGGAATTTGACCCAATTTAGAGCTGGGGAGGGGACAGGGGAACCCCCCAGAGAAGCCACGTTGGCAAAATCCAACCAGTGCTGGAATTGGGGGTGTTTGGGGGGCTCTGTTGAGGTAGGCAAACCTAGGGTGGTGAGAAAAAGACAGAGATGGTCCCCCCGCCTCCCCTTACCTGCCGATCTCTTCGGAAGAGCTCACAGCCTGCACTGCAGCCTGGCCAGCACGGGGCTCAGCCACCATCTCTCTGGTTTTCTTTCAGCTTGCAGCAGCTCCTGTCCTGGGCCAAAGCCGGTCTGTGCGGGGGGCACGGGGAGCTCTTTCCCAGCACGCTGTCCCCTTCCCAGAGGAGCTGGCAGTGGGGCAGGAGGTGAGTGAGCAGGGCCTGGAGTTGAGTGTTGGCCACGTTCTCCTTGCCTGCTTGGTCCCTCAGCGCCTCCAGGGTGGAAGCTGCTGCCTTGGCTGCTGCTCTGGTGCCTTCAAGGGGAGGAGGTGCTGGGCAAGGGCCCCCAGTGCTGAGCTCCTGGGGAGGGAGAGGGGAGAATACAGACCTGGAACCACCCGAGCTCTGGTTGGTTTTGCTGTTGTTGGAGTTGTGCAGTGTCTTGCTGCACCCCTTTGGCTCATCCCGTCGTGGGCAGGAGGAGTGCGAGTGGCTGGGCTGGGCAGACAGCAGGGAAAGCAAGAGCTGCCGTGCCTGCCGGGGCCTGGAGGAACCATGATTCTCCATGTTTCTCCATGATTTTTGCCTCCAGGGGCTGTTAATGCAGATTTCTCACCACTGTGGCCTTAGACACAAAGGTTTTATTCCCCTGGAAATGGCAGGGGCTGGCTGCTATTCACCTCTTTGCTTCCACTTCCAGCCAAGGGACCTTGTCCACCTGCCCCGTTCTTCCCCCTGGACTTTTCCAGGGAACAGAGACTTTCTCCTCCCTTAGAGCAGGCGCTCGCTGGCTCCACTCACACCTGACGACTGCTCCACGGTTGTGCTGGTGCTGTGATGCTGCTCAGCCCAGGGGACATGAGGCTTTTAGTGGCAGCTCAGCCCCAGGGCTGGGAGTTGAAAAGCTTCCCGTGTGCCCTGGCCTTGCTGCGGCCACACTGGGTCAGTGCAGGGCAGGCAGCTTTGGGGCAACTCCCTGCCAGCGAGGATCTCTTTTCACGCCAGGGCTGAACTCGGCGTTAGGGAAGCAACTTCCAGTTCATGGTGTCTCCTTAAAAGTGTTGTGATGTGAGTGGTGTCCCTCAAGGATCTGTTCTGGGAGCAGAGCTGTTTAATGGCCTCATCACGGGTGGGTACGGTGGATCGAGTGCACCCACAGCCAGTTTGTGGGTACCAGCAAGCTGAGTGGAGCATCGGATTCACCTGGGAGGGGACGCGATCCAGAGGGACCTTCAGGCTGGAGGAGTCAGTGCAAGGGAACATTGTGTGGTTGAAGGATGAGGGCAACATCCTGCCCCTTGGACGGGGCAAGCCCTGGAGCAGAGAAGGCTCTGGGTAATCTTATAGTGTCCTTTCCATTTAAAAAGGGGGCTTGTAAGAAAGATGGAGAGAGACTTCTGAGCGGGGCCTGTAGGAACAGGTAAAGAGGCAACAGTTTTAAAGTGGGAGAGGGGAGATTCAGCCGAGCTCTACGGAAGAATTGTTTTCTGCTGAGGTTGAGGCTCTTCAGGTTGTTCAGAGAAGCTGTGGTTGCTCCATCCCTGGAGGTATTCAGTGCCTGGTAGGACAGGGCTCTGAGCAACCCGGTCTGGAGGAAGGTGTCCCTGCCCACAGCAGGGGCTTTGGAGCTGGATGGGCCTTAAAATCCCCAGCTCTGCTTTCCAAGAAGGTGGGAGGCTGGTGACCAGGGTGGCGGGGTCAGCGGTGGTTTGGGTGTGGGGCCATGTCCGTGAGTCCTGCAGGGCCATGTCCATCCTGGTTCCCTGCCATCGGGCTGCTGGCCGTGGGGCAGGGGCCAGGGGAGTCCCCATCCCCCCTAGGATTGCCTGCCCAGCTGGTGGTGGCTGAGCCCTGGGGGCAGCTCTGTGCCCTTTGGGGCTTGGGGGATGCGATGTGGGGCTGGGCGAGGCTTTGTCCCTCTGGTGAGCTGTGTCCTGGTGCCCCTGCACTCCCTGCCCACCCCATGCAGACAGAGAAAAGGTCTGGAAAACAGCTTTTAATGAAAACATGAGAACAAAACACTTTCTGAAAGTACTCCCTCCTCAGCGCTCCACCCCGACCCCAAACAAACACCACCACCACAAATCCACTGGATCTCTGCACAATCTCACTTCCTCCCTGTAGTCCACCCAAGGTGCCTGTCCCTTCTTTTGAAGCTTATAGAGATCCCTCTTTTTTCTGATATTTCTCAAGATCTCCCTACTCAACCAATCTGGTTTTTTCCCCCGCCGTCTCCTTTTCCGAAACATGGAGACAGCTTGTTCCTAAGCTGCTAGGATTTCCTTTCTGAAGAGCTCCCTCATGGGCTCCCTTGCCCTTAAGGACTGTCTCCCATGGGACTTTGTCAACTAGCCTTCTGAACAGTCCAATCTCTGCCCTCTGGAAGTTTAATGTGACTGTTCTATTAATCCCCCTTTTCACCTCACCTAGAACTGAAAAACCTATCATCTCATGATCACTTTGTCCTAGGCATCCTCCAGCCTTCACATCCCCACAAGGCCTTCTCTGTTCATGAACAGCAGGTCCAGAAGGACATCTCCCCTTGTCAGTTCGTTCGCCAGTTGTGCGAGGAAGTTGTCTTCCATGCACTCCAGGAATCTCCTAGACTGCTTCCTTTCTGCTGTATTGTACTTCCAGCAGATATCCAGAAGACTGAAGTCTCCCAAGAGGACAAGAGGTAGCGATCTAGAGACTATCCCCAGTTGTTTATAGAAGAGCTTATCAGCTACTTCTTCTTGGCTGGGTGGTCTGTAACAGACTCCCACCACAATATCTGCCTTCTTGTGGGCTCCTCTGATTTAAACCCACAGGCACTCAGTCCCTTCCTCACCGTAATTGAGCTCGAGGGTATCAAAGCCCTCTCTAGCACAGAGGGCTACCCCGCCTCCTCTCCTACCCTTCCTGTCCCTCCTGAAGAGTTTATACCCACCATAGCTGCACTCCAGTTATTCAAGTCATCCACCACGTTTCTGTGATGGCAACAACATCGTAGTCTCCTTGCCCTACAACAGCTTCCAACTCCTCCTGCTTATTGCCCATGCTGCGGGTATTGGTGTAAATGCACTTCAACTGGGCTGGTGAACCTTCAGCCCTCATAAACATAATAGATTTCGTTCCCAATAATCCTTCAGTTCCAGTTTCATCCTTACCATCACCAGATGTACTCACCTCCACTTGCTCCAGTGTCATACTAGAAGTCCTTGTCAGCACATCATCTCTCAGGCACTGGAGTCCCTCTTTCAGGCTCACTCCTGACGAGCTTGGCTTTATCCCCCTTCCCCTTCACACCTAGTTTAAAGCTCTATTTATGAGCATAGCTAGATTTTTAGTAAGGACTTTAGTCCCTCTAGGAGACAAGCATGTCCCATCCCTAGTAAGGAAGCCTAGGGGTACATGGGCCACCCCATGATCAAAGAACCCAAAGCCTTTCTCCTCACATCAGGCTCGCAGCCAGGTATTAAGCAAGTGCTTCTTTTTGACCTCTTGCTCCTCATTCCTTAGCGCTGGAATGGAGCTAAACACTACCTGTGCCCAAGAGCCTTGAATCATTGTCCCCAGAGCCCTGAAGTCTCCCTTAATGGCTTTCAGCTTTCTGCTCTGTATGTCATCATTGCCATTTTGAAATATTATTAGAGGATAATAATCTGTCTCTTTGACCAGGAAAGGAAGTTTTCTAGTTATATCCTTCCCTGATGCCCCCGGTAAGCAGCAGACCTCCCTGTGGAGTGGGTCCGATCTGCAGATGGGTCCTTCTGTTCCTTTTAGAAGGGAATCCCCTAAGACAATCACTCTCCTCTTCTTATTAATAGAGGATGTTTTTATGTTTTATGAGGATGGCACAGCCCAGGGAAAGATTATAGACTTTGAGAGCCATCTTCTTCATCTTTGGGGATGGATTCCACCTGCAGCCTTTCATATTTGTTCTTCAGGGGGATCTGGGGTTTTGTTGTATGGAAGAGGGGAGCAGGTTTCCTTCACTGGGCAAGAACTTGCTGCCATTCCCCATCTCTTGTTCCCCCAGCCTTGCAGTTTGCAGATGAGTAGTGCTCAGACACACCAGCTCCAGCAGCCCACTGAGTTAGTGAGAGGGCACTGCTCCACTGGTCTATCTCCCTCTCGCATTCCCTGATGGTCCTTAGCCTATTAACCTCCTCCCTTAGCTCTTCCACCTTTGTCATGGTCCACTCATAGGCGGATGTGTGATGGTTCATTTCATTTATGATTTCAGAGTGCAACGGGAAAAAGGCAACAATTCAACAAGTCAGGGGAGTTAAATTTCAATATAAATTGCTGCTTTATTAATTGTGCTCATAAAGCGACTTATGATAGAAAGAGACAGAGAACAAGGAAAGAGATGGGGAGAAAAGGGAAGGAAAAGGGGTTTATAGGTACCACTACGGATCCACAGATGTCCAGCATCTCTGGGAGTCCCGATCCAGAAGGTGTTCCACTGCTTCTGTCTTCGATCGATGTTGTGGAATGGAGGGAGCTGGGCTCTCCTCCCAGGTGACAGGGGACAGGACAAGGGGGAACAGCCTCAGGCTCCACCAGGGGAGGGTCAGGCTGGACATCAGGGAAACATTTTTCACAGAAAGGGTCATTTGGCTCAAGCTGCCCAGGGAGATGGTTGAGTCACGTTCCCTGGAGATGTTTAAAGGACAGGTGGACGAGGTGCTGAGGGACGTGGTTTAGTGATTGATGGGAACGTTTGGACTCGATGATCCAGTGGGTCCTTTCCAACCTAGTCATTCTATGATTCGGTGAAATGCCCTGGTGTGGCTCCAAGGCTTCACTTACTGAAGGTGCCCTTTACTCGTCTGTTGGTTTGTGGATCCACACTGTGGCCCCATCAGCCAGCAAAGGGCTCTGTATTGCTGCACTGCCAGCATCCTTTTCAGTCACACTCTGGTTTGCCTTCCTCGGACATCCCTTATGCTCTCCTCTCTCTTTCTGGTATTCCTTCCTTGGTGCTTTTGTCTTTGTACGTGAGGGTAAGTTTTCTCCCTGAGATCTGCTCTGGTAACATCCACTCGTCTGGAGTGATTTATCCTCCCCAGAAGTGCTGTCTTCCTGGAGCCGTACCTGGTGTCTTGCTCGCACAGGAGTTTCCTTCCACGTGGTCAGCTGTAACTGCACCTTTCCTTCTTCCTGTGCTGTTCTTTCCCCTCTGGGGTGAAATCTGTCCCTTGGGCCTGTTTGTCTCTTCCTTGTACTGCAGGAATATCACCTGCAGTTAAACCGTCAGTGGATTATTGGAGAACTTCTCCAGCCTTTCCCAGATGGATGCAGAAAACAGTGGGAATGCTCTGTCAAGCTCTGGAGTGGACTGAGCCTCTGCAGTGAGTGTCTTGGCTGGTGGACCTGTCTGTTCAGGTTCCTCTGCACTGAGTTTCTCTAATTAAACCAACCACGCTTAGTCATTTGTGGGAAGACATGGATAAGTTTTAATTCACTTGAAATTTGCAGTTGTTATAAGTTGTTATTGAAGCTGATTTTCCTCTTACCCTTTCTTTGATTTCTCTTTTTGTGTGAATTGCATTGGAATTATTCCCCATGTATTTGTGTCCAGCCACACTGTCTGCTAGCCCAGTTCCTGGAATCACCTCCTTTAACGTTTATTAGTGGGTAAAATACCTCCACAGTTAAACAGCAAAGTGGAAGGAAGCAAAATGGAAGCTTTTCAGCTTACCTTTGTTCCCGGCTCATTGTTTATGAAGGCTGTGGTTGTACCGGTTGTGAATGGTGCCCATGTCAATTGTTTAATTCAATGTAGTGGTTATTTGTAGCATCACTCTATCTGTCTGGTGAGCTGTTAATTTTCTATTGCAATTAAAATCTAGGATAACAAGTTTTTTAATCCTCAACCTGCTACATATCTTGGACTGAATGGGGAAGCAACTGGCTAGAAAGTGCTTAGGATATTTTGTGCTAAATCAAATTATGCATTTAAGTTTTGACACTTTAGATCCCTCCTTAAACAGTAATCACTTACAGTGGTGGCTGGCAGTGTGCTTTCATTTGCTTATCTCTCTGGTGTATAGGAGCAAATTATTTTTTTTTTTGTAGTAGTAGTGGCATAAATCACTGCTTCTGCATGTTGCCTACTGGTTCTGGCCTTGGCACCAGACTTCCTAGTGTGCTGTAGCCTTGTTTATCCTGGAAAGATGGGTTGAGCTCACTGACTGACCACATTCTGTAGTCTCAGCTTGGTGGGAAAAAAACTTTGTCCAACTCTCAGTAAGGCAATATTGATTACATTTCTCATCATCTTTCAGTCCTTGAAATTTAGGGATGATGTTAAGCTGTAGGAAAATCCATAGTAAACATACAGTTTTAATTCATTTTTTTGTTTCCTAGAGACTCAGAGAAAGCATCAGTCTTTTCTGTAATTTGGAATGTTTGGCAAAACCTGCTGCTGAAGTGTCCTCGTACAAACTAGGAGCAGGGAGTTGAAAAGCCTGATGTGAGCCTTAGAGATGGTTGTTTGAGAGCAGCTTGTTAGTCTTGGGATCAAGTATTTATTGTCACAAAAACAAATACATGGAAATAGATTTCCTGACCTGTTCTTGTATGATTCAAATGTCTACAGTCATTTAACTGCTTTCTTGAAGCCACAGATTTAGTCTGCATGTATCAGCAATGGCAAGTCATAGAATCATCAGTTTGTGGAACTGGTTGGGTTGGAAGGGACCTCAAAGCTCATACAGTTCCAACCCCTGCCAAGGGCAAGGACACCTCCCACTGGATGAGGGTGCTCCAAGCCCCATCCAACCTGGCCTTGGACACCTCCAGGGATGGGGCAGCCACCACTGCTCTGGGCAGCCTGGGCCAGAGCCTCCCCACCCCCACAGGAAAACATTTATTCTGAAGATCTCATCTCAATTTCCCCTTTTTCAGCTTAATGTCATCAAAAGCCCCTCCCCGGTTTTCCTGGAGTTCCTGTCAGTACTGGAAGGTTGCTCTAGTGTCTCCCTGCAGCCTTCTCTTCTCCAGACTGAACAACTCCAACTCTCTCAGTCTGTCCATGGACACTGCTGCCACATCTGACATTGAGGTGGTTTGGGCTCACACCAACAGCAATTACATAGCACTCAGTGGTTTTGATACATTTGACATGAATGGTTTGCTTTCACTGCCAGAGGTTTCTGGTTTCCAGAGCATATATTCTTGCTGGTCTTAAAAGCAGAAAATGTGGTGATCAGAACACCGTAATGCCTAAGGAATCTCCTAGGGCTGTTGAAGTAATTAGTTGGCCTGAATTTTATGGCACTTGTACAAGCCTTCAGTGTCCTTTATCACCACCTTGGAAGCAATAAAACACTACAGAATTGCTGTGTTATCACACTTTGAGTGTCTTCATACTTCAGGAATGTATTTCCGAATCCTGTCTGAAAGGGATAATGGGATTGTTGTTGTAGTAAGCATACCAGCTTGCAACAAATATGTTAAGAAGCAGCACGTAGTCCTGATCTGGTTTTATCCCCAAACGAGTAGACCTGCAGTTTCAAGGTAAGTGCTCTAGATGATCATTGAATCATAGAATGGTTTGGGTGCTCTAGATGATCATTGAATCATAGAATGGTTTGGGTTAGAAGGAACCTTAAAGCCCATCCAGTTCCACCTCCTGCCATGAGCAGGGACACCTCCCACTGGATCAAGGGCTCCAAGCCCCATCCAGTCCGGCCTTGAACCCCTCCAGGGATGGAGCAGCCACCACTGCTCTGGTCAGCCTGGACCAGGGCCTCCCCACTCTCACAGCAAAACATTTCTTCCCAAGATCTCATCTCAATTTCCCCTCTTTCAGCTGAAAACCATTCCTCTCATCCTGCCTCTGCCCTCCCTAATCAAGAGCCCCTTTTTCTGATAAGAAATAATCTTTTATCTCAATACACTCCACAGTGGAATGCAGGATCTGCTCAGGGATTGTCTCAGTCAACTGGCTGGTGTCGGCCAATGTGTGGCTGTCCAGCAGTACATCTGACAGTGAGATTCATTTTTTCCCGTTTCCAGCCTTACACTCTAGATACGTTTACATGCCTTTCCTGGACAAGTGGGATGTCTCAGGATGCCTGCTTACACAGATACACATTATTTGTGCCTTTTAAAGGATTTAACTCCAGAAATTCTAGTTATCTAGTCCCGAGTATCTTGGTGATTCAACTGTCAGGAGAGACACACCATCAGCAGGGTGACAATAAGTCAAGCCCTGTCTTTCAAAAATTTCTCCCAAGAAGAGCTTGCAGGTTTCTATTGCTCATAGTACAAGTGTTGCCTTTGCAATGTATTGACCCAACCACTGTGATTTATCGATGGAAATGATTGCTACATCTCAAGTGGTGACTTTTTCCTGGCCATCAGAACTTGTTCTACCAGCACTTTTGCTCCTTGAGTCTGTGCAGTATTTAATTTTGAGACTTTAGGTTGAATTTGCAGGCCTGCCCCTTAAAAGGAGGCTTTTTGTAATGCTGAAATAAGCACACACAACACAGAAATCCAGACTAAAATCATATCCTCTCTTGTGGGACTGGTTCTTGTGGGAGTTTGTCAGAATCATTTTGTTGCTCATTGCTCACCGAGACTGTGACCAGAGAGTAAAGTGCAGCTGATATCAGTATTTCCTAGGAACCTCCGTCTCAGTAGAGTATTCTATTCTCATGCTTTAAAGATAATAAAGTGAGTCATTGTCTTTACCTCTCATGTGATTTATTATAGACATACAGCACTCATGTTTTCCGAGGGAAAACAAACAGATCTTTTGTTCAGACTTGTGGCTTTGCACTAGCAGCCTGGTTGGCAGTTCACTTAATATAGGAGGTGCTTTGATTTATTTTTTTAATCTATGTACTGAGAACACTTCAGCAGACAATGGAGTTCATGGGAGTTTTTGAATTGTTTATTTTTATAGGTGTACTTCTGCTTTGGCATCAAAGACGAATAGATTCAGCAGTGACTTAGAATCATAGAATTGTTTGGAAAAGACCTTTGAGATTAAGTCCAACTGTACCTGAACACTACTAAACTCTAATCACCTCATCTGCCTGTCTTTTAAATCCCTTCAGGGATGGGGAGTCAACCACTTCCCTGGGAGTCTCTGCTAGTCCATATGCATATGTCAATGTTTCGTTCTTCTACTGAAAAAGTGAGGCTTATCTGCACCGGGTGTGGATTGCTGGCTCTGATAAAGGAGTACACTGGACATTTTTTCTTTGTGATGTCCATTTGTGAAGTGTTGGGAGTACAGAAAACACCCTAGACCTACCAATACAAACTCTGCAGTAATGTCAGCCACCCATTATGCCATTTGCATCTTACATACTTTTTAATGACCTCATTCTACTTCTGTCATGAAGGGGCTAAGGTGGAGTTACAACAAGAAGTAAAACACTTGTGGCACAACAACCCTATGCAGTGCTACAGACTAGACGAAGTCTGTCTAGAAAGCTGTCAGGAGGAGAAGGACCTGGGAGTGTTGGTTGACAGCGGCTGAACATGAGCCAGCAGTGGCCCAGGTGGCCAAGAAGGCCGATGGCATCTTGGCTTGGATCAGAAATGGAGTGACCAGCAGGTCCAGGGAGGTTATTCTCCCTCTGTACTCGGCACTGGTGAGACTGCATCTCGAATCCTGTGTTCAGTTCTGGGCCCCTCACCACAAGAAGGATGTTGAGGCTCTGGAGCGAGTCCAGAGAAGAGCAACGAAGCTGGTGAAGGGGCTGGAGAACAAGTCTTATGAGGAACGGCTGAGAGAGCTGGGGGTGTTTAGCCTGGGGAAGAGGAGGCTGAGGGGAGACCTCATTGCTCTCTATAACAACCTGAAAGGAGGTTGTAGGGAGGAGGATAATGGCCTCTTCTTCCAAGTGACAAGGGACAGGACGAGAGAGAATGGCCACAAGCTCCACCAGGAGAGATTTAGACTGGACATTAGGAAAAAAATTTTCACAGAAAGGGTCATTGGGCACTGGAACAGGCTACCCAGGGAAGTGGTTGATTCACCTTCCCTGGAGGTGTTTAAGGCACGGGTGGACAAGGTGCTAAGGAACATGATTTAGTGATTGATAGGAATGGTTGGAGTCGATGATCTGGTGGGTCTCTTCCAACCTGGTTATTCTATGATTCTATGAAAAGGAAAATGCATGTTAGCAACCCAAAAGCTGTATTTGTAGGAGTGGGTGTCCTTACTGCCAAGTAAGGGCAGGATGTTTGGAAGGAGTCCTGGGAGTGGCCAAGAAATTCAAGGCAAATGTATGTGCTTGAGCAGAAAATACTTAGAACCTCTCTAGATGCTCCCTGGTGACAGAAATGACAAGCTGCTCTGCAGAGAACAGAGGAAGAACAGGACCCTTATCCACCTCCCACAGTAAACCCATTTCTCAGTTACAAGCCCTCCTTGCCCACAGTGACACTCTTTTGCTGGGTGATGTCTAATGCCACCTCCAGCTGGTCCACAGACCTGATGACCTACACAGAACAGCCTTTTGTTATTCCTGCTCTAAACTAAGACTGTCAGTAAGCTTTGTAAGGTAGAAATGTTACAGCTTTTAGTTGTTTGAAATGTTGGATGTGCCTGCTATGGTACAGATGAAGAAGGGAATTACAGGGCCCACCAGATTTGCTTCTAGAACAAACTGGCCCATACAGGGAGAAATCTCTAATGATGCTGAAGGCTGCATAGCTCCCAGAGTTTTCATGGACCATTAGGAAAACAGTCATATGTATTTTTTCTCAAAATACCTATATAATTTACTGTTCTATATCATGTATGATAAGAATTGAATCCTAATTTCCTGGCTGTAGGAGGTGCTGGGATCGAGTGCACAATTGGCTACATGCCTGAATATCAGATAGAACTGCAGTGACCTTTGGTTTTGGAATTAATTGGTTTGAGATGAAGAGATTTGGGGGTTTTCTGGTTGGCTGTATGTTGGAACTTCTCTCTGGTGTGAGGAGACTTTTTCTGCTAGATTATAGCAGGTTATACTGGCAATGCAGTGTGGCAGGAGTCATAGAATCATAGAATCAATAAGATTGGAAAAGACCTCTAAGCTCATCCAGTCCAACTGTCAGCCCAACCCCACCACACCCACCAAACCATGTCCTGAAGTGACACCTTTACACATTTTTTTTTTAATCCCTCATGGGATGGAGACTCCAGCACTGTCCTGGGCAGCCTCTGCCAGTGCTTCACTACTCTTTCAGTAAAGGAATTTTTTGCAGTAGCTGATCTGAACCTGCCCTGATATAACTTGAGGCCATTTCCTCTCGACCTGTCTCTTGTTACTTGGTTGAAGAGACCAGCATTCACTGCAATCTCCTTTCCAGGAGCTGCAGAGCGCCACGAGGTCTCCAGGCTAAACAACCACAATTCCCTCAGCTATTCATCTAAGACTTGTTATCCCTTGTTTTTAAACTTCATGGAGTGAAGTATGGGTCAGTATATTCATTGTCTGAAAAGAATGATGAGCAGTGAGGTGATATAATCTATTGTTATGTAGGACAGAGCATGAGGAGTTATAGGAAGACTTTATGCATGACTGAATAATTAACATACAAAAGTAAAACTCTGCAGAAAATTGCCCTGGCTTTTCCACAGTGCAAGGAGCACTGGCTTTAAGTTGAAGAAAAGAAGATTTAGATTAGACATTAGGAAGAAATTCTTCACAATGAAGATGAGAAGGTGCTGGCCCATGTTGCCCAGAGAAGCTGTGGCTGCCCCATCCCTGGAGGTGTTCAAGGTCAGGTTGGATGGGACTTTGAGCAACCAGATCTAGTGGGAGGCATCCCTGTCCAAGGCAAGAGGGTTGGAATTAGGTGATCTTTAAGGTCCCTTCCAACCCAAACCATTCTATGATTCTATGACATGTGTTGAGTGTTACCAAAAGACAAACTATGTCAGGGATATTCTCGGGGCTGACAATCAAAGTGGAGGGACTTGTGAGTGAGTGCTCCGTGTTGCCTCTTCTCTCAGTGCTTGCTCATAGGCACCACTGGAGACAGGACACTGCACTGGATATACCCGAGTGTGCTTACTGTGGCACAGCACCTTTGTGACAAACCTCGCACAGCTGCTTTTTGCTACTGCACGTTTTCCTCCTCTGTATGGGCTTCCCGTTTCTGACAGCTTTGCCTCTGTGTACGCTGATCCAGGCTCCCCCTGTAGGCAACAGAAAGGCATGGTCTGGATGCTTCCCTGCCGTAGGTGCCTGCTGCTCTCTGGCCACTTAGAGCAGACAGACGCCTATGTCCTCTGCCTGGTGACCAGCAGCCTTTCCAGGTGCTCGGAACCCGATTTGACCTGCCACTGCCTGCAGCCCCTGGGTGTCTCAGGGTAACAGACCACTAAAGAAACTGTTGTGTGTTATACTGAGCTGAACACCTCATTTCTTAAGGGATGGTCTTTTTTTTTTTTTTCTTTCCTAACACAATCTGTTTCAGTCCTTAATAAGTATCTCTGGGTATTGCTGTCACAGAATCACAGAATAATCAGGTTGGAAAAGACCCACAGGATCATCGAGTCCCATCATTCCTATCAATCACTAAACCATGCCCCTCATCCACCCATCTTTTAAACACCTCAAGGGAAGGTGACTCAATCACCTCCCTGGGCAGCCTCTGCCAGTGCCCAATGACCCTTTGCATGAAAAATGTTTTTCTGATGTCAAGCCTAAACCTCCCCTGGTGGAACTTGAGGCCATTCCCTCTTGCCCTGTCCCCTGTCACTTGGGAGAAAAGCCCAGCTCCCTCCTCTTCACAACCTCCTTTCAGGTGTTTGTAGAGAGCAATGAGGTCTCCCCTCAGCCTCCACTTCTACAGGCAAAACAACCCCACCTCTCTCAGCCACTTTTTGTAAGACTTGTTCTCCAGCCTCTTCACCAGCTTCATTGCTCTTCTCTGGACTCACTCCAGAGCCTCAACATCCTTCTTGCGGTGAGGGACCCAGAACTGAACACAGGATTCGAGGAGCGGTCTCACCAGTGCCGAGTCCAGAGGGAGAAGAACCTCCCTGGACCTGCTGGTCATGCCGTTTCTGATCCAAGCCAATATGCCATTGGCCTTCTTGGCCACCTGGGCCACTGCTGGCTCATGTTCAGTCGGCTGTCAACCAACACCCCCAGGTCCCTCTCCTCCTGGCAGCTTTCCAGCCAGACTTCTCCTAATCTGTAGCTGTACAGGGTTGTTGTGCCCCTAGTGCAGGACTCGGCATTTGGCCTTGTCAAACCTCATGCTATTGGACTCTGCCCAGTGGTCCAGCCTGTTCAGATCCCTTTGGAGCCTCCTGACCCTCCAGCAGATCCACACTTCCACCCAGCTTAGTGTCATCTGCAAACTTGTTAAGGGTGCACTCAATGCTTTCATCCAGGTCATCGATAAAGACATTGAGCAGGGCTGGACCCAGCACTGAGCCCTGGGGAACCCCACTTGGAACTGGCCTCCAGCTGGAGTTAACTCCATTTCCCACCATTCTTTGGGCCCAGCCATCCAACCAGTTTTCCACCCAGGAGAGTGTTCACCTGTCCAGGCCAGAGGCTGACAGTTTCCTAAGCAGAATGCTGTGAGAAACTGTCAAAAGCTTTACTCAAGTCCAAGAAGATACATCCATAGCCTTTCCCTTGTCCAGTAGGTGGGTCACTTTGTCATAGAAAGTGATCAGGTTAGTTTGGCAAGACCTGCCTTTCATGAACCCGTGTTGACTAGGCCTGATCACCCGGTTCTCTTGCAAGTGCTTCATGATAGCACTCAAGATCACCTGTTCCATGACTTTCCCTGGCAGTGAGGTCAGACTGACAGGCCTGTGGTTCCCTGGATCCTCCCTGCAACCCTTCTTGTAGATGCACACAACATCATCCTCCAGTCCAGTGGAACTTCCCGGTCAGCCAGGACTGCTGGAAGATGATGGAAAGGGGTTTGGCCAGCTCACCCAGTAGCTCCTTCAATACTCTTGGGTGGATTCAATTTAGCCCCATTGGCTTGTGGGTGTCTAACTGGGCAAGCAAGTCCCTAACTGCCTCCTCTTGGATCGTGGGAGCTTTGTTCTGCTCCTCTAACATCTGTGTGTGTACACACAGGGAACAACTGTCAATGGATCATCTTTGACTTTCCGCTGAATTTTAGAGAAATGCTTCTAGACATCAGCAGGGTTTCTGCTTCTTTTTAATTGGCAAGGCACTGTTTGTTATTCAACAGTGTTCCAGGAGTAGGTATGTCAGAATAAACACAGAGAATCATGGAATGGTTTGGGTTGGAGAGGACATTAAAGCCCACCCAGTTCCACCCCTGCTGTGGGCAGAGACACCTCTCACTGGATTATGTTGCTCTAAGCCTCATCCAAATGGCCTTCAACACTTCCAGGGATGGGGCAGCCACCACTGCTCTGGGCAACCTGGGCCAGGGCCTCCCCACCCTCACAGGAAAACATTTCTTCCTAACATCTTACTCTTCCCTCCCCGCATTGCAATAATATCTATTTGGAACCTGTCACACTAGCAAAAACATGGGATTTTGTATGTTTTAATGAGGTCTTGTACCTTACTTCAGAAATTTGTGACATACATTAATTTAGGGGGACTCAAACTGAACAGTGTTTGGAATTGGAATGAGACCTTTTATGGGAATGAATTAGAACTACCTTCTCATTCAGAGTTACTGTCAGTGGTTCCTGCTGTTTCCCTGCACCTCCAGCCGAGCTCTGCCAGCACCAGTACAATTCACCTGCTTCCTGCTCCCAGGTCACTCCCTGCCAACACATTCAAAATGCCATTAGGTATCTTCACTATAACCAATCTTCTGATCCACTATTGGAGGCAGATGTCAAGAAATTAAATCTGTGAACTGGCTGCTATGTCTGTAAATTAAAACCCTACAGTCTGTCTTATTCACCTTTTTGTTCTTCTGTTGGGGTTCTGTATACAGGATAATTCCAGTTATGAACTACAAACATCTGCAAGGTGAGCTACGGGCCAGTTCCAGCCTGCTCATCCACAGTGTGTTCCCTGTATTCCTGCTACCCAGCACTGCTGGAATCCAGCAACCAGCTTTCCTGTAGGTATGTGTTGTGTTTTAAAGTTGTTGCAGTACAAGGAGTTTGGTCTCCAACAAGACCCTTAAACATAAGGTTGTGGGTTCCTGTGGTCACTGAAGGACATCACCTTCCTGCTCAGAAACTCTCTGGAGGAGCTGATCTCTCTGCTAAGAGAAAGAGAAGAGTTTCTTCAGCATGAAATTACTACTGTGAATTGGACTTTCCAGCTCAAATATCATGGAATCATAGACTGCTTTAGGTTGGGAGGGACTATCAAAGTCATCTGGTTCAACCCCTCTGCAGTTAGCAGGGGTATCTTCCACTTGATCGGGTTGCTCAAAGCCCTTTCCAACCTGGCCTTGAATGTTTCCAGGGATGTGGCTTCTACCCCGGCCTTGAGAAACTTGGGCCAATGTCTCACCACCCCCAGTGTTAAAAATTTCTTCCTAGTATCCAATCTAAACCTCTTCTCTTTTAGTTTAAAAGCATTACCCTTTGTCCTACAGGCCCTGCTAAGAAGTTTTTCCCCATCTTTATCAGCTCTCTTTAAGTATTGGAAGGCCACAATAAGGTGTCCTTGGAGTCTTCTCCAGGCTGAACAACCCCAGCACTCTCAGCTGTTCTCCTTTGCCTCTTCTGGACCCGTTCCAACAGGACCAAGTCCTTCCTTGGCTGAGGATCCAGAGCTGATAATATATTTCACATCAGACACTTGGTTCCAATAAATAGGTTGCATTTAATGCATGTTCTGAAATTGTGGCAATACGAAATACAGGAAATTATTTTCACTTCTTTCTTTTGTGTCTTTGGAACTAGAAAACATAACATTACTTCATAATCTTGTCTCCAAACTGGATTTGATGTAACTTGAATACATAAGCAATGTTTTTCACTATTTGTTGAGAGAATGTGGTGATATAAACTGTGGATTATAAATATTATTCATTAATTCCTTAAAACTTTGCTAAGAAAAGTGGTATTTCTGTAGCACTGGATTTGAGAAATCTGAAGTAAAACTGTTACAGAATTAGTATTTCACCTTTTTAACTGGAGCAGTAAATTAGGTTACTCCAGCATTACTTTGGGGGTGAGGGGAAGGTTTAAATAGGTCCAGTGTTTGAGAGATTCTAAAAATATGTTCCTTGAGCTCCTGCATATGTGTGCATAAAAAGCATAGGATGGATCGCAGTTTATTTACAACTAAAATTCCTTAACTTAACTTAACTTAACTGGTTAACTTTGTCCTGAAGCAAGAAGTGCTAAAAACTGACTCATATTTTGTTAACCCTTATTTTTAGTACTGATATTCATACTGGTAATGAGATAAACTTTCTTATCCAGATAAAATGTAAATATTTTGATGATAAATGCAGAGTTTTTTCTGCCTATTGAAATGAGTACCCACTCTCTAAAACTTTTCACTTACTCAGCTTTGTATTTCTTCACCTGAATTCTTATGATTTTTGTTAAATAATCTCCTGCTGTTTTAAGAAAAAAAAATTGTGGATGTGCTAAACATCTCCTTACTAACTTAATTTATATGAAATTTTGGGAACACTTCTTCTGGGGCCCCTACTGTCCTGCACTGGTTCTTGGTGTGTCCATTAATGCCTGGAATCAGGGCTAGTTGCCTCCCCAGAGGAGTGTGTGAACCCACCCAACTGTGACTTCCACCTTGAGAAACAAAACCTGAGAGATTTTTATTCCCTCTTTCCTGTAATACTTTCCCAGCTTGCTCCCAACATGACAGTTCATGGTGGAGGAATAGAGAGATCTGTTACTTGAAGTGACGCTTGCAGGGAGCTGTAACGCCTTACAAGAGAGTAGATGTTATCGCATCTAAAACCCCTACAAGTTTTTCAGAAGTGAGCATGTGATGTGCCTGTAACTGCCTGGCCTCTTTGAACTTCTCACAGCGTTAGTTATGATTCTTAGTCAGTGCCTGAAAACTGAAATGACAAACAGACTGGGGCAAAGGGTCCTTGATTTTGGCTTGAGCACCTCCCATACAAGGACAGGCTGAAAGACTTGGAGTTGTTCACCCTGGAGAAGAGAAGGTTCCAGCAAGACCTGAGAGTGACCTTCAGTACCTGAAGGAGGCTACAGGAAAGCTGGGAAGGGGCTTTTTACAAAGACATGAAGTGATAGGATGAGAGGGAAAAGGCTTTAAATTGGAGAGGGGCAGATTTAGACTAGACATAAGGAGGAAATTCTTCATTATGAGGGTGTGGAGGCCATGGCTTTGGTTTCCCAGGGAACTCATGGCTGTCCCACCCGTGGAGGTGTTCAAGGCCAGGTTGGATGGGGCCTTGAGCAGCCTGATCCAGTGGGAGGTGTCCCTGCCTGTGGAATTAGATGATCTTTAAAGGTCCCTTCCAACTCAAACCATTCTGTGATTCTATGATTCTTCATATTCAATGAGGTGCTGTGCATCTAGCTCAGTGCATGCCTGTGATATTGTCACCTGTATCTAAACCAGCTGTGTTAGGGAGGTTCTGCAGTCAACAAAAAGCTGACTGTGCTGTGGTGCTGGCCGTGTGTAGGTTCTGCAGCCATGACTGGGCTAACTGTAAAGGGAGCCTAAAATGAACTGGTTGTGTGTGTGCTTGGAGTGTGCAAGGCAGTACTGGAGACTTTTGTCCAATTGTTAGGGCTTGCAAGCTTTTCATACCCTGCACATTTGAATGTGCCTCCAAAGGAAAGGGGGTTTTGTTTTACTTTGAGTGTTTCAGGAAAATTTCCATTCATTTTCAGAGGACATTTAGCAGTATAGTAGGAAAACAGTCCCATCATTGACAGAGAGATGAATATGTTGCCCTGTGTGACTGCAGGCTTACCGGGAGCACTGAGAATGATAAAAGCACAAAGAGAAGACATTGTTCAGAAGACAGGAAACCAAGCAACAGGAGCCTCAGGACTCAGAGTAGCTTCAATGCGAGCTCTGTGATGTCTTTTGTGTGGAAGCAGGTGTGCGTGTAGCACATATGCATCTTCGGGGAGCCATCAGAAGGTGGGACAGATCTGTAGAGCTATCAGCATGACAGAGCTTGCTCAAGTTGTACAAATGTGTACAGGGAGGAGAAGATCCCTCAACAGCATTTCTGAAGGAAAAACTGCAATGGAAGGATATACTTTAGTGAGTTCACTGATGTGAATCATCTCTCAGGCCAACAATGGGTGCTGGCAGCCCAGAAAGCCAACCGTATCCTGGGCTGCATCCAAAGCAGTAGGACCAGCAGAGCGAGGGAGGGGATCCTGTCCCTCTGCTCTGCTCTGGGGAGAGCCCACCTGGAGCCCCACATTCAGTTCTGGAGCCCTCAGCTCACAAAGGAGATGGACCTGTTGGAGCGGGTCCAGAGGAGGCCGCAGAGGTGATCTGAGGGCTGGAGCATCTCCCATATGAGAACAGGCTGAAAGAGTTGAGGTTGTTCAGTCTGGAGAAGAAAAGGCCCCAGGGAGACCTTAGAGCAGCTTCCAGTACCTGAAGGAGGCCTACAAGAAAGCTGGGAAAGGACAGTTTACAGGGGCATGGAATGATAGGATGAGGAGGAATGACCTTAAATTGGGAGGAGAAAGATTTAGATTAGGCATTAAGAAGTTCTTCACTATGACAGTGGGGAGGCCCTGGCCCACATCGCCCAGGGAAGTGGTGGTTGCCCCATCCCTGGAGGTGTTCAAGGCCAGGTCGGATGGGGCTTGGAGCAACTGGATCCAGTGGGAGATATCCCTGCCCATGTCAGGGGATTGGATCTGGATGGGCTTTAGTGTCCCTTCCAATCCAAACCATTCCATGATTCTATGAAAAAATATCCAAGTTCATTGTAAGCTCAGAGTAAAGTTTCAGTGGGTTCGTATTTCATATTCGGAGAGTGGTGCTAGAGTTCTACAGCCAAATGTAAAATGTGATAGAAGGGGAAAACAGTTCTGTTCTTGCCTAGGCCCATAAAACTGCAGTAGATGTGATGGGAAAATACCAGTAAATAACAAAATATCCACAGAGCCTCCCAGCAACTCATTCTAACCTGCAGTGGGGATACATTCTACTATTCTGTCTGCTTTTGAGGAGAATTTCTTGCGTGATTACTGCAGTTAAGAAGATTACTGGGCAGCTGTAAAATCCCGTGTGCACTCAGTTGTCTTAGATCTTTAACATTTTTAGAAAGAAGCTCTGAACTGAGCTCTTCATTCCCTTCTCAGTCATCCCAGGGAGTTGCTGTTTGCTGTCAAGTGCAGGTCAATGGGTTGTTTGTGTGTGGTTGGTTGGAGAGGAGGCTGTGTGTGGTTCAGGAATGAAGAAGCAAAGATAATTTCTTACTTAGCTACTAATATGCTAAAATTATTACAGCTGTTGATACATTCTGGTGGTTTTACTGGTCTGTGACAATGCGATCTCGAAACTAATTTCAGTGTGCTAAAAAACCCAAGGCAGACTCCCAAGGACAAGTGTGTGTTTGGAGAAGCAGCAATGTTTGGTTAAAGGGAAAGAAAGTTTGTTTGCTTTTTACTTCTAACATGTCTCTTGTATCCTCTCCAATCAGCAGTGGGATTTGTTGTAGAAAAGATTTCAAGAAGGGCATGAAGCCTGTTAAGTCCTGGCTTTTCTGTCACAGGATAGGAGAGGGACCCAAGAAGGCTTGTTAAGGATTAAGGATCACAGCCTCCAAGATGAGGAATGATGCATCCCAGCAAAGAGAACATCAGGCAAAAACACCAGGAGGCCTGCATGGATGAACAAAATGCTCCCGGAGAAACTTAAACTGAAAGAAGAAGCCTACAGAGGGTGGAAGCAAGGACAGGTGTCCTGGAAAGAATACAGAGAAATTGTCTGAGCAGCCAAGCATCAGGTTAGGAAAGGTAAAGCCCCAGTAGAATTAAATGTAGCAAGAGACATCAAGGGCAACAAGAACAGCTTCTGTAGTTATGTCAGTGATAGAAGGAAGACTAGGTAAAATGTGAGTCCTCTCTGGAAAGAAATGGGAGATTTGGTTGCCCAGGATATTGAGAAGAGTTAGGTACTCAATGACTTTTCTGCCTCAGTCTTCAATGACAAGGGCTCAAGCCACATGGCGCAGTTTGCAGAAGGTAAATGCAGGGACTGGGAGGTCAAAGAACTGCCCACTGTAGTAAAGGGTAAGATGTGAGACCATCTAAGGAACCTGAAGTTGCACAAGTCCATGGGACCCAATGAGATACATCCACAGGTCCTGAGGGAACTGGTGGATGACTTTGCTAACCCACTCTCCATCATCTTTGAAAATTCATGGCAGTCCGGTGAAGTCCCCACTGACTGGAAAAGAGGAAACACAACTCCCACTTTTTAAAAGGAAAAAAGGAAGACTTCAGGAACTCCAGGCTGGTCAGTCTCACCTCTGTGCCTGGCAAGATGATGGAGCAGATCCTTCTGAAAACTCTGCTGCGGCATATGGAAAATAAGGAGGCAACTGGTGACAGCCAATATGGCTTCACTCAGGACAAATTGCACCTGACAAATCTGGTGGCCTTCAGGGCTACAGCACTGGTTTAAATTATATCACCTACTTGGACAAGTGCAAAGAATTTGACACTGCCTCACATGACATTCTTATCTCTAAATTGTCAAGACATGTATTTGATGGATGGACCACTTGGTGGATAAGGAATTGTATGGATGGTTGCACTCAAAGCATTGTGGTCAATGGCTCAATGTCCAAGTGGAGAATGTTGATAAGTGGTACTCCTCAGGGTTCAGTATTGTTTAACATCTTTGTCACAGACATGGACAGTGGCATTAAGGGCACCCTCAGCAAGTTTGCTGGTGACACCAAGCTGGGTGGTATGATTGACACACTGGAGGGAAGGGATGCCATCCAGAGGGACCTGGAGAAGCTTGAGGCCAAGGCAAGGCTGGATGAGACTTTAAGCAACCTGATCCAGTGGGAGGTATCTCTGCCCATTGCAGAGGAGATCGAACTGGATGGGCTTTGAGGTCCCTTCCAACACAAACCATTCCATGGTTCTATGATTCTATATTCTTGAAGGTGTTGTATTGGGAATACTTGGCAGGTGCGTACCGCAGCATTACCCAGGAGCCTCACTGGAACTTCTGGCACAGCAACTCATGCTGTGAATGTTCCTCAGCTCCACTGCCTCTTGGTTGGTTTCTTATGACAGTGCGTTGCGTGATGTTTTGACTCCTCTGCACTGCTGAGCTGCTCTGTTAAAATAACATTGATAGCAACGCTCTCTCCAGGAAAGGGACCCATCTGCCTCCTCATTCACAGGGGAGGACTGACACTTGGGTTTGTCAGAGATGTGTTTCAAGCCCCCAGGCGCTCACACTTAGCTTTTGCAAAGCTCACAGTGCTTTTCTGAACACTTAGAGTCATTATTTATAGAAAAGCTTTTAAGGGAGGGCTCAAATGCTGTAACTGTGCTCATTCCAGAGAACTTAAAGTGTGAGTAGTTTGTTGCATTTTCTTATTTAAGGTAAAACAAAATTCCAGGACAACTTCAGCAGTTTTTAAACTTTCTTTTTAATTCTCTGCCTGCTGAATTTTGCCGTTAAAAAACCTGACTGCAGCATCTCTTTTTGCGTGAGGGGTTTTCTTCCTCTTATTTTGTGCGGTCAGATGATCCTGGGCTGCAAAATCTCTGTTGGAGAGGGAAGTTGACTGCTCTGGAGACTGGGACCTGCCAGGGGTGAGGTGATGTCCTAGCCCATGCACAGGTAGAAAAGCACAGCCGTTATCAGCAGGTAGGGAGGACACTTCAGTACGTGTTCCTAGCAGAGGGATGCTGGAGATTCCCACTGCAATTAATGCAATTAAACTACTGAGAGATATGCTCTGCATTTTATTTAATATGAAAATATTAATTCTCTCTGTGGAGAAGGACTTGGGGGTGCTAACTGATGAAAAGCTCAACATGAGCCAGCAATGTGTGCTTCCAGCCCAGAAGGCCAATTGTATCCTGGGCTGCATCCCCAGCAGTGAGGCCAGCAGGGTGAGGGAGGGGATTCTGCCCCTCTGCTGCGCTCTGGGGAGAGACCACCTGGAGTCCTGTGTCCAGCTCTGGAATCCTAAACATAAGGAGGATATGGAACTGTTGGAATGGATACAGAGAAGGCCATGAAGATGATCCGAGGGCTGAAGCACCTGCCATACAAGGACAGGCTGAGAGAATTGGAGTTGTTCACCCCAGAGGAGAGAAGGCTCCAGAGAGACATTAGAGCAGCTTCCAGTACCTGAAGGGGGCTACAAGAAAGCTGGGGAGGGACTTTTTACAAGGGCATGGAGTAATAGGATGAAAAGGAATGGCTTTAAATTGGAGAGGGGAAGATTTGGACTGGACATAAGGAGGAATTTCTTCACAATGTGGGTGGGGAGACCCTGACTCAGGTTGCCCAGAGCTCTTGTGGCTGCCTCACCCCTGGAGGTGTTCAAGGCCAGATCGGATGAGACTTTGAGCAACTGGATCTAGTGGCAGGTGTCCCTCGCTGGAATCAGAGGATCTTTAAGGTCTCTTCCAACTCAAACTATTCTATGATTCTGTGTTTATTACATACCTATCATTAATTACACCAGGAACTGTATTGACATTGCTCGCTTTGTAATAAAGGGGCTCATTCAAAGTAAGTGAATGTTTCAATGAGGATCCAGTTGTCTTTAAATATAATGCTACTTATTTGAAATGTTTCCATCTGCTATTAAGTCCTCTGCCATGTTTTTATTGTCTGTTTGGAAACCATAGAACTTATTGTCACAGATATAATCATAGCTCAATCCTTCTTCTATTCGGTTTGCTTGGCCTTTCTTGGTTTGTTGTGCAGTAGGAAAGGTCATTTAGGTAGAAGTACTTCTTTTTCATGGACATTTAAAATCTGCCCGACTGCGCAGTTTCTTTGCAATGAGAGCATTGACTTTCTTTGCCAGAATAAGGAAACACTAAAATCCTACAGTTACTCATGTTAAATAGAATACAGGTCAAGATTACATTAAAATCACTGGAACTGGTCTTGCTTGAAACCCCTGTGGAAGTTTAAGAAGGCTTCAGCTTGGACAGTGAACTGTTGATTACTTATTTTCAAAGTAGCTGCCCTCCTTCACTGTAGGTTAGTGTTTGCAATATGAGCTGAATTGCTATGCGTGGTGTGATGGCAGCGATGATCTTCTAAATAACTTTAAATCCCACCTTCCATAGTGTGTGTGGGAAGAACTGCAGATTTCTACGTGCATCCTTCACACGGCTGCCTTTGTTGCAGTTGTGATGGTACTGTTTTATCTCCTCCTTCTCCCAGCATAGTTTTAAAAATGCTGGCTTTCAGAAAAAAAAAAAAAAAGATTAGACAGGGGACTTGTCAAGGGCCCCTTGCCATCTCCAAAAAATGCATTTAATGCATACAATAAAAAAGAAGAGGCAGCTAGGAGAGCAGAGGGTGAAGGAGGTGGGGAAAAGGGCAGAAAAGAAGATGCTGCCTAATAATGATGCTGTGTGTATACAATAATGTTCACATGGTTCCAATTTTTATATAAAGATGTCCTGGTGTGGTCCAACCCCTTACATTTTTAGTAACTTTGCATCAAAGCGCATGCTGTGGGTGGTTCAAAGCTGTAATTCCTGCAGGAATGGCCCCATGTGGAAGAGTGGAGTTGCCTGTAGCAACAGCTCCTTTCCTTCTGTTACGTCTCCTTCCCCTCCTGCTCACTTGCTCTGGAAGGAACTCTGCCCACAGCAAAACAGGTAGGCAGGTGCTGTAAAAGAAATTAAAAATAAACCCTCCAGGCAAATCCCCCCTTTGGTACTGAGTGTATACGTTATACATTTCTTTATTACTTTATATTTCTGCCCTTTAGATTCTTGGAGTGGGGAGTCTCATCCTCCAGGGATCCCTGTTTGATGCAGTGTGAGAGTGTGGAGTTGTACAGACGCTCATCTGCTTGCCTAGAGCCTCTTTGGTGGGGATGGTGAGGTTAACCAAGCCAAGATGTGAATGCCAGGCTGCACTGTGGCCTTGGCATTGTCCGAAAAGTCCCTGCAAAGAGTGCATTGGAGACAACCGGAGCTGAGTGCTCTTCAAAGAATCGTAGGATGGTTTGGGTTGGAAGGGACCTCAAAGTCCATCCAGTTCCAAAACCCTGACAGAGACACCTCCTACAGGATCTGGTTGCTTAAAGCCCCATCTAACCTGGCCTTGAACACCTCCAGGGATGGAGCAGCCACCACTGCTCTGGGCAACCTGGGCCAGGGCCTCCTCATCCTCACAAGAAAACATTTCTTCCTATGATCTCATCTCAGTCTCCCCTCTTTCAACTGAAAACCATTCCGCCTTATCCCATCCCTGCACTCCCTGATCAAAAGCCCCTCCCCAGCTTTCCTGGAGCTTCCTTTCAGCTCTGGGTAGCTTCCATAGATGTTTAAATAGATGCATTGTTTTGTTGAACTACTACAGGGCAGTGTGTTCTGAATTGAAGGGTGCTGGCTCTGCTGTAGTGGCTGCCACCCCTCTGTACATTTAGCGTTAGCATCACCTCATGCCAGAGCCTTGACTCCGATCTTCCTTTTGCCGTACTGTCATACTCATCTGTCTCTGCTAAATCAGAAAGATTGGGAAGTGTTGAAATACTGTGAGCAGTTTCTAGCCTTTTACCTTAGTCAGATCAAAAGAGGATGAAATAGCACATCCATGCCAAAGAGCTTCCCTCATTGGAAATTAGGAAGTAAAACCATCAGCCGCCACCACATATGCTGCCAGAGATGAAAGCCAAGTCATGATACCAAATACAGAAGAGTTTAACTGTTGTAGCAGTCCCCGTTCAGCGTTACTGATGCAGAAGAACCCAGGTTTAGAATTTGCCTCAAGTGCTGCTCATCAGCCCCCAGTACATTCACTCACACAATCATGGGCACTGCAGAGAAGGTCTAGTGTGACGGGATACAGCGGCTTCCACCCCATCAGGGTTTGGTGTGCGGTGATCTGCTGTAGCTGCTACATCAACCGTTAAGCATTCCCAGTTGAATTCCTTGCTGGGGCGTTAATTTGTGCATTGGTCTTTGCATGGGAAGGGTCTGTCTGGCTCCTGGTCATGCAGTGTGCATAGCATACGGCTGCAGGACAGCATCTGAACCTGGAGGTGTGTATGGCTGGTGGGAGAAGGGTGAGGCTACAGCATCATCTAAAGATCCAGACTCTATCCAGGGTGAAATATGCTTTCAATTGATCCTCTGTCTACATGGTGTTGGGTTGGAATAAAAACCTTTGCTATGAAAGGAGCCTTTAAACTCAGTGATGTTCTCTTCAATTACTGGAGACTGGATGTCAAAAACCAAGACAAACTGTGCTGCCCTCAGGAGCAGCAGGAAGGAAGCAGCCCCACTGGACAGCTTGTCCCACTCCAGGTTTGCATTTTAAAGCCAGGTCAGTTGAGTTGTGCTTTGGAGATTCCTGTTTTTCCATAGGCTAAAGAGAGAGCTAGAAGCTACCTGGATGTTTGACTTCAGATGCTAAAAGGACAGGTAAAGAGAATCTGCTTTGAGCTGGTGTGGAGGCAAGGTGGGGAAGAGTTGTAGAATCACATAATCATAGATTGTCCTGAGTTGGAAGGGACTCGCAAGGATCATTGAGTCCAGCTCCTGTCCCTGCACAGAACACCCCAACATTCACACCATGCGGCTGAGGGCGTTGGCCAAATGCTTCTGGAATATGCTTCAGGCTTGGCACTGTGACTGCTTCCCTGGGCAGCTGTTCCAGTGTTCCACCACCCGCTGGGTGGACAACTTTTTCCTAATGTTCAACCTAGCCCTCCCCGGGATATCTTCCTGCCATTCCTTCATGTCTTGTTGTTGTTCACCAGAGAGAAGAGCTCAGCGCCTGCTCCTCTTTCCTTGTGAGGAAGCTGCAGACCACAATGAGGTCTCCCCTCAGTCTCCTCTTCTCCAGGCTGAACAGACCAAGTGACTTCAGCTGCTCCTCACACTCTTCCCCTCTAAACCCTTCACCCACAGAAGGTGTCCTACTACAGAATTGCAGGACAGATTCCTCACGCTGAGAAGGCCCATTTCTGGTGAGCCCAACTATGCTGTCAGTGTGGGCTGAAGGGAGGTGAGTTGGCAGAATAGAGCCCATGGGCTCCCAGCTGCAGATGCCAAATCGTTGCTGAGAAGAAAGGAGCTGGGTTTTCTGTACAAATTGTGCTGCTGTTTCTAATGAATTGTTGTCCATCCTTCCTCTTTCCTGCTCCAGCCTCTGGTACCTTGGATAACCTTCATCCTTCGTCTTGGCAGGAATAACTCTGCTCAACCGTTCTGGCACTGTGCTTGTGACTGTGAGCCTGACTATCCCTAACCCACAGGAAGGAGGAAGATTGACAAGTGGTTAAAGCCTCAGCCTAGGAGGTGAGAAAAACATTTCCCATGCTACTGCACATTCACCCAGCACTTTGGAAGTGCTACAAAATCTGGATGTTTTCATAAAATCACAGAATAGTTTGGGTTGAAAGGGATCTCAAAGTCCATCCAGTTCCAATCCCCTGCCACCAGATCAGTTTGCTTAAAGCCCCATTCAACCCAGCCTTGAACACCTCCAGAGATGGGGCAGCCACCACTGCTCTGGGCAAGATGGGCCAGGGCCTTCCCATTCTCACAAGAAAACATTTCTTCTTACAATCTCATCTCAATCTCCCCTCTTTCAGATGAAAATCATTCCCTCTCATCCTGTCCCTGCACACCCTGATCAAGAGCCCCTTCCCAGCTTTCCTGGAGCCTCTTTCAGTACTGAAGCTGCTCTAAGGTCCCCCTAGAGCCTTCTTTTCTCTGGGTTGAACAACCCCAACTCTCTCAGCCTTTCTCCAGAGAAGAGCTGTTTCACCCTCACATCATCTCTCTGCCTTCCTTCAGACCCGCTCCAACAACTCCAGCTCCTTCCTGAGCTCAGGGCTCCAGAGCTGGATGTAGGGCTCCAGATGGGGCTTCATGAGAGCAGAGCAGAGGGGCAGGATCCCCTCCCTCTCCCTGCTGGTCCCACTGCTTCGGATGCAGCCCAAGAGATAACTTACTTACTGGGCTGCCAGCGCACACTGGGGGCTCATGTTGAGCTTCTCATCTACCAACACCCCAAGTCCTTCCTTTCAGGGTTGCTTCCAATCCATTCTCTGCCCAGCCTATAATTGTGCTTGGGAGTGCTACAGTTTTGATCAGCTACAGGCTGTTCTAGAGGGACCTGGACATGCTGGTGATTCAGCTGTACTACACGCGGCTGGGCTGTGCAGTGCAGGTATCTACTTAGCTGCACCAGAGAAGAGATGAAGACAGTTTGGAGGACCAATGTCTTGAAGACCAAGGCACTGACTGGGTGCTAGGTACCCAGACAGGTAAAGGAAGCAAATGGGAGTCTCTTTGCTGGCCATACAATTGGACAGAGAAAGCCCATGTATTAAGGCTGAGCTATTGTTTCCTGTGTGTGAGCTCTCTGGGCTGAGGTCACGCCTGTAACGATCGGATGTGGCAAAAGCCAAAATTACAAAACGTTTCTCTTTCTTGCAGAGAATACGGTACGGACCCCAGGCCATCTGATGCTGAGCCTGGGAGTGTGGTGCGGGGGCTGTAAGGATGAGCTCTCATGTCTGTCCTCAAGCCTGAAAAGACCTAGTGTCTAATGCAGAGGAGAATGCAAGGAGCGCTCCTGGGGAAACACATCCCAAGAATCCTATGAACAGACCAGCTCAAATGGCTTGGAGAAGTAGTTTCCTGATGGAAAAATATAACCAGGTGCTGAAACCACTGACTGGTTTGGGGTAGTTTTCTTCTACATTGCCTTTGCCTTTGAATTGTCAGGGGTTTTTTTGAAGGCTTGAATGAAACCTAAACAAAAAAGTACACACAAAAATTCCCAACCCAAGACCCCTGAATCAAGCATGGTGTTTTCCTGAAACTGCGTTTTCTTCTTTTTCAGCAGTTTTTTCAGAGTACTGGAAATGTACATTAGTACAAAACTGGTCTCCACCTTTCTGTCTGGGCTGATGAGCTGCAGAGGCAATTCTTCCTTTCCCACTAGTGGCGGATGCTGGAGGACATAGATAAGCTACTGCTCTTTGACAGTGGTGTTCTTCTAAAGGTCTCTTTGCCCATTTTAGGCTGTGATGCATCTCTGTTTCCATCCCGTCTGGAGCAGCAAGGTGGCAGGCCATGCTCCCGGATCAACCCCTCCTTACATCTCAGAAGTTGGTCCTGTGATGGAATTAGATCCCAGACGCTCCCTGGTCCCACCACATCCTCCTGGAGAGCCACTGCCACCATGAGCTGCTCCGATCATGACAATCAAGGTGGGACCAGCAAATCTCCCTGTTTGCAGAGGGATCATTTATTTTCTGGGTGCTGCAGGGCAGGAGATCTGATGATCTGCAGCTGATTTCTAGCGAGGGTGTGTACTTGTGCCCTCGGAGGGTAAAAGTTGTTTTAAATGTTGTCAAATAATGAGTCATGGTGATTACTGTGTGACTGTGCGGCAGGCACTAGGACCTCCGAGACGCTGCCTCCGCAGCCCTTAGCAGAAGAGAAATCAGGAAATAACGCAGTCGCTCTTTCTGGAAGCATGCCCTTGAAAATAAAGCTTTGCTGCTCCATATGAAAGAGAATCTACTCTCCAGGAATTCAGGAATCTGAGCCCAGGCTTAGCTCTCAGCTACCCGAAGACATCGTTGCCCCAGGGACCTGCATGGACGTGGCTGGGAGGTAGGTGCCAGGGCTGGGAGAGCTGCTGTGAGCAGATGAGGTTGTAGTGGCTCTGCTCTGTCAGTGGAGAGGGATAGATGTGGTGTCATTGCATTAAGAACATCGCAGTCAGTGGGGAAATGCCCAGGGGTCACTTGTTTTTCAGGAAAAATGTTGTATTTGCCATTTGTCCAAGTGACCCTTAGTGCGGCCGGGTGTTGGTAAGATAGTTCTCCAGTGTGTATTTCAAAGGTGGGTGCACAGTGCAGCCAGCTCCGATTTCAGTGCCGAGGTGCAATCTGCCAGCGCTCGTTTCCCCTTTTCTGCCCCTGTGCCGCTGGGTCTGGCAGCTCCTCAGCTGGGGTAACACAACCAAACTGGAGCTCTCCTGTTCAGGGTTGGGGTGGCTCCACCAAACCGCACTGTGTTTCTGTACTTCTAAATCCCACTGCAAATACTCAGGGCAGCTGATTAAAAAGGGGTGTATAACAGCTCCAAAACACAGAGGAAAGCAAGCAACTCCTCCTAGACTTTCTACCCATGCATCCTGCTTGTGGGAACGTTCATTCTGGTGATGGGAACTGCATGGACCAAAGATCTCCAAACACAAAGAATTGCTTTAGAACAAGGCATGTGGGTGGCACCAGGAAGAAGGTGATTCACTGCCATTGCTTGCTGGTGGCTGGGTGGAGGCATTGGCTGGTCTCCAGGCTCTGCCAGTGGCAGGTGTCCATGCAAGGTACATGTCCAGCCCTAGTGCCACCTGGGCAGAAGAGAAGCCAGGCCCTTGGGCAGTCAGAGTTGAGGATCCATCCCTTCCAAGCACCACCTGCTGTCCTCACACAGGTGCGACTGAGCAAACAGATGCTGCTTTTCACCAGAAATTACTGTCCTGGAGCAGCAGAAAATGAGGGAGCAGCTGCCAATCCTTCCCGACTCAGCCAGCAGGTCCCTCCTTGTACCAGACTGGACTACAGCAAGGGGTGCGTAGCAGACCCTGTCCTTAATATCTCTTCCATGACGTCCTCATCCATCCTGGAACTGAGCTGAGCTGCATCCAGTCACATCAGGCTTCAGCTGTGTCCTCTGGGAACACACACAGAGCAGCTGCCTTGGCATCTCAAAGTCCACCAAGATGATCCGTGGGCATGGTTGGGTTGCAGGACAAGAAGATGACTGTGCTAGCAAATGATGGCTTCTGGAACAGATAAAATTGCTTCCTCCTAATAGTAACATTGTGACAGCAGCAATTACCCCTTTCTTGTTGTTGCTCTGCATAGGGACAGGCATGATAAGTCCTCAGCTCCTCGCCATCATGGAGCTAGGCTGGGGCTTACCACCAGCGATGCAGAGGAGTGACCGTGACTCACACTCCCAAAGAGGAATACAGCGAAGACTGTCAGCTCTGCTCCAAGGAGCTGAGTGAGCCCCCGCACCTCTCCCAGCCCAGCAGAGCCAGGGAGACATTGTGCTTCTCTGATTCAAAGTTTCCAAGAGGTCACGAGTGGAGTTTCCCAAGAGCAGCACAGTCAGTGCCGGTCCCAGCCCTGCATTGGCTGGTCCAGGCTCTCATGTTCCCTAAGCACCAAGAAAGCCAGTACATGGATGAAATCACTTCTCCCCATCCTCCGATGTTTCTCATCTCTGGAAGCTGATGGTCTTCTAGCTGTTTTGAGGTCTTGGAAACAGAGAGAAGGACCAAGCCTCTGGGATAGCTTCACACTCTCTAGTTCCTTGATAGGAAGCAGCAAGTGAGCACAAAACAGCTTCATCTACATGGGTCTCATCAGATGATGTCTTTGGCAAAGCTGAAAAGTGTGATCTGTGAGCACTGAGAAATCCCATTATCTTTTAGAAAAGGAGAGAAAGTGTTTGGCATGCAGTGAGACAGAAACTGCAACTGCAGAATGGATCTGGAGGAAGAGTGCTCAAATCGGAACAAAATTTACAGAAACCATGACGACTTCTAGGAGTGTGGTGCATTTGGGGGTGATGCTGTGGTATAGGGATAAGCAGCAGCCCAGGCAGTGCCACCAAGGACACAAGACTTGGTGTTAGCGCCCCAGTGCACGGGCTGTCCTCGCCTCAGCCCTGTGTGCTGCTAGGGAAGCAGGAGAAGATTAATCCACTGCATTTCAGCTGTTCAAGGAATGAGCAGGTGGAGCTCTCTGGGACACTGCCCTGAGGGATGAAGGAGCTGAACAGGGCTCTTAGATCTTTAAGGATCTTAGAGCTCAGGAATTCTGAATTCCTATATGTTAAAAAAATTGGGCAAGGAAGGCAGGACCTCCTAGTCAAACCAAAGTATTAGAAGGAAATGCACAGTCAGTGGAACCAGAGACACATATGCTAGAAGGAATATGGGGATGCTGCTTGGATGTGTAGGAGTGGAATCAGGAAAGCAAAGGCACAGTTGGAGTGGAATTTGGTGAGGGATGCAAAGAACAATCAGGAGAGCCTCTACAGGTATGTTGGCCGGGAAAGGAAGGTTAAAGAATATGTGCACCACCCTTTAAATAAAATGGGGGAGCTGGCAACAACCAACGTGGAGAAGGCTGAGGAACTAAACGTATTTTCCTTTTTGCCTCAGTTTTCAATAGAAGTCCCTCTTCCTACATCTCTCAGGCCCCTGAAACTCAAGGCAAGGATTGGTTAACAAGGTCCCTCCCACTGTAGGAGAAGATCAGGTTCAAGACCACCTGAGGGACCTGAATATCAGTAACAAGGTGCAGCCCAAGGCTGAGGGAATTGGCTGATGTGGTTGCCAAGCCACTCTCCATCATATCTGAAAAGTTGTGGCAGCCAGGCAAAGTTCCCAGTGCTGGGAAAAGGGAAAAATTGCATGCATTAAAAAGGGTGAAAGAGAGGATCCTGGGAACTACCAACCTGTCAGCATCACCTCACTGTTCTGTAAAAACATGTAGTAGACACTCCTGGAAGATATAGTGAAACTCATGGAAGATGAAGAATTGATTAGAGATAGCCAGCACGTCTTCACCAGGGACAAACAGTGCCTGACTAATCTAACAGCTTTCTATGATGGACCGACTGCATCAGTGGACTAGTGAAAATCTATGGATGTCATCTTCCTGGACTTTTATTAGGCTTTTGATACAGTTCCCCTCATCATTCTTTCCTCTAAACTGGAGAGATATGAGCTTGAGCCCAGCCCTGGAGCTCTCATCTCAGGAAGGACCTGGCCCTGCTGGAGTGGATCTAGAGGAGGGCATGGAGAAGATGTGAGGGCTGGAACAGCGCTGCTCTTGAGAAAAGCTAAGAGAGTTGGGGTTGTTCAGCCTGGAGAAGAGAAGAGTAGAAGACTCACAATTTTGACTTGGAAAGTGGCCACACACACAGCAAGTTGATGGCAATGGGAGTACAGGGACCTTGCACAATTATCCCACA
Organism: Clamator glandarius; assembly: GCA_033459285.1. NCBI lineage: Eukaryota > Metazoa > Chordata > Aves > Cuculiformes > Cuculidae > Clamator > Clamator glandarius. The sequence continues at coordinate 834,483 of JAUNZM010000097.1, read as the reverse complement.
GCCAGCGGGTTTGACAATCCCACCTCAGCCCAGCCAAGGCTGACAGCCCCCACGTCAGCCCTGCTGTGCTCCACATTAGTGGGTCTCCCACACCCAGTGCCTCTCGTGGCACTGATGACTTGGAGGTACTGAAACAGGAGGTGAAAGAAGAAGTTCCTGTTAAAACCACATTCCCCCATCAGCTGCAGCAATGGGTTCCTGCCGTGGCAGCAGCTCTTGTGGGTGACAGAGCCCATCTGTGGGCTCCAAGGCAGGGAGGAGGGACAGGAGCCAGGACAGCTGGGTCCTGCTCCACCTAGGGTTTGGGACAGGATTGTCCCTGAGTTACAGCAAAAGTGGGCAGGGTTAGCAACCTGCTCTAAGCCTTTTTCTCCCTCCTGTCGTTTGGGGCTGCCCTGTGTTATGGACAGGCTTGAAAGGAGCTGTGGTGGCCAGAGAAGCCTGCGGGAAACAGCAGTGGTGGCCTGGAGTGGGACAGGTCAACCTCATCCCTCTATAGCCCCCTTTGATTTCTTCTCTGCAGGTGGCAGCAGGAGAGGACAAGGAGTTCCTGATGCACTGACAGCCAACCATGTCTGGGGTGAGCGGGGCTGCCACCGGGGTGCCAGCACTCTTGGCAATATTGGGATGTCGTGTTCCCCCAGGACCACAGTGGTGTGCAGGGGGGCTCCACACACCCAGTGCCCTTTGTTCTCAGCCAGAGCTTCCAGTGGTCCTTGGGGCGGGCTCTGGGGGCTGTGGGAGGTGGAGGAGGGGGCAGATCTCCTGCTCTCTGCTGACCCTGCCTTCTCCTTTGCAGAAACACTGGTCCCCTGGGACGCAGTGCGTCACCAAGCATGATCACACCAAGCCCAAGGGCCAGGAGCTGGCCTTCCGCAAGGGTGATGTGGTCACCATTATTGAGGCCATGGAGGTGAGCCCGATGGGTGCCAAAGGAGGGCATGGAGGGGATGGGACCCTTGTGCTGAACTGCCAGAGCCAGGCTTGCCCCTTCCTAGAGGGATCTCCTCTTCCTTCCCTTGTCCTGAGACCCTCTCTCCCCCAGGGCAAGGGTTGGTACCGTGCAAGACACAACGAGACGGGGCAGGAGGGGTTGCTGGCAGCCAGCGTGCTGCGGGAGCCCGGCGCCATTCGCGTCGACCCCAAGCTCAGCCTGATGCCGTGAGTACAGCTGGGGAGGACGAGGGGAGTGGGCAGCAACTCAACCCCAGGAGCTGCAACAGGGGATGAGTCCAGCACATTTCCCCCAGCCAGGTTTTGGGTAGGCAGCTGAGGGCAGAGCAGCCACAGCCGTGCCCTGGAGATGAAGGGATTTGCTGCAGTCAACACTTGGCCTTAAAGACACCCAGTTGTGGCCACCCAGCTTGGATGGAGCTCTCGGGGAGGGCGTTCATGCAATGGGGTCTATGTAGCTTTGCTGGGGGCTCTGCTAGCCCCATCTCCAGCTCTGGAGCTCTCAGCTCAGGAAGGTGATGGCCCCATCAGAGCGGACCCAGAGGAGGCCACAGAGATGATCCAAGGGCTGGAACAGCTTCCCTGTGAAGAGAGGCTGAGGGAGTTGGGATTGTTCAGCTTGGAGAAGAATGAAGAGACCTTATATTGGCCTTTTAATGCTTAAAGGGGTCCGATAAGAAACATGGGGAAAAGCTTTTTAGCAGGGCCTGTAGCAACAGGACAAGGGGTAATGGTTTCCAACTAAAAGAGAAGTTTAAACTGGAGATTAGGAAGAAATTTTTTACACTGAGGGTGGTGAAACATCAGTCCATGTTGCCCAGTCTGGTGGTAGGATGCCCCATCCTGGAAATACTCAGGGTCAGGCTGGATGGCGCTCTGAGCAACCTGATTGAGTAGAAGATGTCCCTGCTCACTGGAGGGGAATTGGACCAGATGTTCACGGTCTCTTCCAGCCCCAACCATTCTATGATTCAATAATCTCACTGCTGGGGTTGCCTGCCAGCACAGCCCTTCTCCTCAATGCCCCTCTCCCCAGCTGGTTCCATGGGAAGATCTCAGGGGTGGAGGCGGTGCAGGAGCTGCAGCCCCCTGAGGATGGGCTGTTCCTGGTGCGTGAGTCCGTCCGGCATCCTGGTGACTACGTGCTCTGTGTGAGCTTCTGCAAGGAGGTGATCCACTACCGCGTGGTGCACGAGGAAAACACACTCAGCATCGACAGCCAGCAGTACTTCTCCAACCTCATTGATATGATTGAGGTGAGAATCTCCTCTTCCCCCAGCAGTGAGGAATGAGGACAAGAACCTCATAGGGTCACACAGAGAGGCAGCAGGTCCCAGTCCTTTTCTCCTGTGGTTTTCATTGGACTTTGTTACCTGGTGATAATTCTCCCTCCCTGTCAAAGGCCCATGGTTCCCACTCAGCTCAGGGTCAAATGCACAGATCTGGGATGTCTCAGGATGTCCTCTGCTGTGAACCAGCCATGGCAATGGCAGCTCTGGACTTCTGCTTCCCCCTGTTTCCCCTCATCCCTGCTCATTTGCTGCTTCATGCAGCATTGGGGTGAGAGCAGTCTGGAAAACTAAAATCTCAACAACATCTGTCACCCCTGGACCCTGGCCTGAGCCCTGCTGAGGCTTTGAGGCATTTTCCCAAATTTCTGTCCCTCCAAGCCCTGCAGTCATCTCCTGAGCCCTGGCTGACACATGAGCCCTTCTGGTGAGCTCTTCCTCACCGACCATCTTCACCCTGTCTCGCAGATGCTGTGTCCTCTGTGGGGGTTGCACCTTCGTATGTTTTCCTCATTTAGACATAACTTCTGCTTTTGGGTGGGTTCTTTCCCCTTTTGGCAGCCCTAGTCCCGCTCTGTAACCACAACAGACGTCCCACAGCTTGTGCTCCTCATCTCCTCAGCTGCTGCAGTGCCCGCCAGGGGTTTGAATTCCGTTGGGTGCATCCAGCTCACCAGTAGTGTCCTGTACTGCTCGCCTGGCTGTGCCTGGTGGGGAGCAGGTCTGAGACAGGGGCTGTGAATCACAGTGCTCAGGGAAATGTGATGTTTCATGCTGCCTAAGTTGAAGGGTCTCCAGGCCCCTCAAGAGTGGTGAGGGTGTTGATGTCCTGTGGAGCATCGCATCACTGTTTCCTGGCTCAACACCTCGAGCTTGAGGGTAAGAGGTGGCATCATTGCATCATCTCTGTCTGTCCATCCCTCACAGCACTACATGAAGGAGCAGGGAGCCATCTGCACTAAACTGGTGAAGCCCAAACCAAAAACAGGGATGAAGTCAGCTGAGGAGGAGTTAGCCAAAGGTAGGGGATGATGAGAGAGGGTAGTGGTTCAGATTTGGGGGGCAAGGCAGCATGGCCCCACTGGTGGCCCCTCTAACCTGACTTTGTGCTTGTGCCCAGCCGGCTGGCTACTGAACCTGCAGCATTTAACGCTGGGAGATCGCATCGGGCAAGGCGAGTTTGGAGGTAGGTGAGGAGTTGGAGGTTCCCTGGCCATGGGTTCCCCAAATGGCACCCCCTGACATCCCCTCCCTGTCCTGTGGCATGGGGGACTCAGTCTGGAATGCAGAAGGTGGGTGTGGGGCTGAGCCTGACCCCATGCATCTGCTTCCAGATGTCCTGCAGGGTGAGTATATGGGGCAGAAGGTGGCTGTGAAGAACATCAAGTGCGATGTCACTGCCCAAGCCTTCCTTGCCGAAACGGCTGCCATGACGTGAGTGTCTCATGAGGAGATATGACCCAACCCTGCCCCATGGTCAAGGGATGAGCAGGCACCCCCTTGACCCAGATCCCTTCCCCTTCAGGAAGGTCCGGCACAAAAACCTGGTGTGTTTGCTTGGTGTGATTCTGCACAATGGCCTCTACATTGTCATGGAGTTCATGAGCAAGGTGAGAGCACCTGGCTAGTTCTCGGCCAGTGGGACATGTTGCCACTCAGATTTGGGCACAAAATACCCATCTGGGGAACAAGTTGGGCAAATGCTGGGTGCTGCAGCCCAGGTGGGAGGCAGAGTCTCCAGGCAGCCCTGTCCCACTGGTCCTTACATATTTCTCCTCCTCTGTCAGGGCAACCTGGTGAACTTCTTGCGCACACGGGGTCGGGCACTTGTCCCAACCCAGCAGCTCCTCCTGTTTGCTCTGTAAGTCCATCTCCCTCCCTCCAGGCTGGGAACTGGTGGTTTACATCACCCCAGGGGTAACGCTGTGCTCTGCATCACTGGGCCATGGCAGGGACGTTGCCCAGGGCATGGACTACCTGGAGTCCAAGAAGCTGGTGCACAGGGACCTGGCTGCCCGCAACATCCTCATCTCAGAGGAGAATGTGGCCAAAGTGAGCGATTTCGGCTTGGCCCGGGTCAATCCCAAGGGAGCAGACACCACTTTGCTGCCCGTGAAGTGGACAGCTCCAGAGGCACTGAAACACAATGTGAGTGATGGTGGGAAGGGAGGGATGTCCAGGGCTCCTCCTGAAGCAGCTTGCCTCCTCGGTTCCCCCCTCCCACTGACACCTCCCTGTCTCGTGGTACCTTCTGGCATATTCAGCCCTTCATCTCCTGACATTTGGGGTCTGTCCTGACCAGCCCTGGCCCTTGTGTGTATCAGTAACTGGGGAGCTCCTGCGGGACAGAGCAGGATCGACCCATGGCCGTGTGGGTGATGGGAAGGGATGGGGTCCCACCCTGGGGAGCTGGGGGTGGCAGAGGGGCAGATGCTGTCTCCTGTCCTGGGGAGGTATGGGGCCCAGTGTGGCCCTTGGCCAACTTCAGCCTCTCCTACTGCTTCAGAAATTCTCTTCCAAGTCGGATGTATGGAGCTACGGGATCCTCCTGTGGGAAGCCTTTTCCTTCGGCAGAGCGCCCTACCCCAAGCTGGTGAGTGCTGTGTTGGAGAACAACACGGGCTCTGGTGGAATGGGCATCCCACTGTCCCCTGGCCGGGGTGAACCCCCAGCAGGGCAGGAGAGCAGGGATCCCAGTTGCCTTCTCTGTCCCACCAGAGCCTGAAGGAGGTGACGGAGCTGCTGGAGCAAGGATACCGCATGGAGCCTCCTGAGGGCTGCCCGCCTGCTGTCTATGCCCTGATGAAAAGCTGCTGGGAGCTGGACCCAGGGAAGCGACCATCCTTCAAGAAACTCACAGAGAAGCTGCAGAAGGAGCTGAAGCACCTGAGGGATCTTTAACTCCCATCTTGCTCCTGGGACCCATGGCCAGAAGTGCCCTGGGCCTACCAGCTTTGGGAATGGTGCAACAAAGGGTGGCCAGGCAAATGAGCCCACAGTGCAGCTCTCTCCTGGAGGAGTTGGGGCAGCAAATGAGGGAGGTTGTCCTCTACTGGGACATATGAATAGGGGGCAACAGCTTCCCCCCAATCCCAGCACAAGTTCTCATCCCACCACACAGTTGCAGGTTCCCAGGGGGTCGATCTCTCCAACTGCCCAGGATGGGGACAGCAGTGCCCAAGGAGACTGTGCTCCTCACACCCCCTGCTCAGACCTGGACATGGGAGTCCTATTGAGTTGCTCCTCTGGTGACGTGGGACTGGATGGGACATCTCCATTCACCGGAGGATGAAACCCCAATCCAGACACAGCCTTACTCCATCCACTTGGGCCTGCGTGCGGACACTGAGCGCAGCTGGATAAACCATCCGGGTTTGGGCTTTTTGATTAAACTGAAGAAATTAGTTCAACAGCATCTTTAAGCTTCTGGGCTCAAATTAGGCCTATCCCTCGCTCGGGTCTGGCAGAGCACAGGGAAATGCTTGGGGGGGGCCAGGAGCTCCGGCTGTTGGAAGCCCCACATGCAGCCTGGTCCCGCTCCCCTCAGGCTTTGCTCAGCCGGGGATTATTCTTTTAATCAGAGCTATATGAGAATTGCTTGCATATAGATTACAGGAGGGGGCATGTCCTCCAGCAGTGGGAAGCCCCTGGTCTCACCATCTCCCAAGCAATCTCGACATATCAGTGGAGCTGGGATTAACGGGGGCACGGGGCCACACGGGCGCTTGGGGTTGTGTGTGTGCGTGTGCCAGCCTGCCACCTCATCTTCCTTCCAGTCCTTTGACCCTTGATTGGGTTTTTTTGGCTAAATCTCTTGGGTCTTCTCCGCACTGACTTCTTGCACCTCCAGCCCTGTGTGCTGCTCCCAGTGGCTCCAAATGCTCCTGGACCAGGGCCCCTCGCAACAGGAGTTGGCCTTGGGGGTGTTGTATCCCATCATGGCCCATACAAAGGAGGGTATTTCACCTGATCTGTGTGGCGCTGGGGCTTGCTGACTCCTTCCACCTCCCATCACCCCAATGGGGCAGCATCCTGCTGTCCCCCCATAACATCATTTCCCTCAAGCACCCCTGGGTGCAGTGAGCAGCATGGGAAGGTCTTTCCACCCCGGTGGCTGTGGCTTCCCCTCCTAATGCCTTAATCCGCCCCTGATCCGCAGTGCCCCCAGAGCTGGCGGTCCTGATGACCTTGCAGGTACTGGCCCTGGGCAAGCACCTGGAGGTGCTGGGCACGGTGGGGCACAGGCTGCTCAAGCCATCCACCCATGGCCACCTTCTTCACAACCACCCTGAAGAGCTTTCGAGGGGGTAATGAGGAGCCGCCCAAGGGCCCCCCCAAGGATGGCAAAGTGGCCACGCTGCCCAACGGCATGGGCCGCGAGGAGTTTGAGGAGTACCAGCGGCAGCTGCTGGAGGAGAAGTAAGGCTTTGCCAAGACTGGGCAGGGGGAGGAGGGGGAGCACTGGGGACTGGGGTCTCACCCACCATGGGTTGTCCCTGGGGTGCGGCAGGGCCAGTGGATGCCTCTCCATGTAGCACAGAAATTCCTCATGGGTGCTGGCACAGTGCCGGCTCAGTGCTCTGTAGGTGACGAGGGGCACCCTTGGGTGTCAGTGTCCCGGAGTGGTGGGAGTCTGGTGCCAGGACAGCATCCATGGAGCTGAGGGACAACAGGGGCTGGCACAGGATTACATGGGTCCCACCTTCCTGGGTTCAGGTGCTGTGGGGACCTGGTAACTCAGCATCCAGGAGCTGAGACAATCAAGTCCTTCCAATGGATATCTTTGCTGAGCATCTCTGATGGGTGCTGGATGGGCAGGATGTGCTCTCTGCCCCCAGATCCCCATTGCAATCCTCTTGCAGGACGTTGCATCCCCTTTTAGTCTCCCCCTGGCCCCAGGACAAGCACAGCTACTCTGCTGCTGAAGGCCTAGGGCAATGCTGGAGGGCGGGGGGGGAGGTTAAGATGGGGGCTTGGTGAGGCAAGGGGTGACAGTGGGGTGCCTGTTGCTGCAGGATTGAGAGGGACAAGGCCTTTGCGCAGAAGAAGGCAGAACGGGCCACTGTGCGGATGCACCTGCGGGACAAGTACCACCTGGCCCAGGTAAGGACCAGACGACCCATGGTGGGATCTCAGGGGTTTTCCCTTGGACCCTTCATCCTCTGGGACAGCCCCAGGCCAGGTGACTGCTGGGCGTCCCACGGGATGGGAGATGATTCCTCAAGAGGGCAGCAAACAGCTGCTGTCTCTGTCTGAACCACCACCCGTGTATCTGTCCAGCTGTCCAAATCTGGAACCGGACAGTCCTGGCATTCCCCCAGCATCCCCAGTGTCCCTGCAGCACCCGCTGTCCCCTGTCCCCACCCCATGGCTGGCATGCCTGCATCTGCCCCCAGCCCTGACACTGTCTTCCACTCACATGCAGGACGAGAGGGACGATGCTCAGCTGCACGTGGCTGGCGGCGCGGTGGAGCTGCCGCAGGAGCTGGCCGCCATGGTGCACAGCGAAGAGCAGGAGGAGGAGGGGGAGGATGGTGCTGGGGCCTTCGCCTTCCTGTCAAAGATGCGGGAGGTGGACCTGCCGGCACTGCGGGACCGTGCGCTGGGCACTGTGGACGAGGTGAAGGAGAGGTGCACCCTGATGTAGCATTGCTGCCCACCCTGCCGGCAGGTGACACCAGCAGTGTTGGGGCTTAGCCCCTGTTCCCCAGGAGCAATGGTGTTATGTGTCCATTACCTGGGGGTGGAGGTCCTAATACATGAGCTGGGAGTGGGTTTTCCTTCCCAAAACTATTCCCTGTTGGTTCTCTGAGGTGCACTGGGTGAGTGTTGGGTTGCAGTGTGCTTGGATCTCTAGCTGTGCTGGTCAAGCCCATCCCTGTGGTGGTCCTGGTACGAGTGCCCGGCAGGATGGGTGGTGGTCTTGGAACCAGCCCTGGGGCATCATGCACTGTTTGGCTTATTAAATGAGGATTTTGCCGGCACCAGTCTGGTCTTCCTGCTGTACCCCTCATCCACACGAAGCCTGTCCTGGGTGGGTTGGAAGAGGATACAATGGCATTGCTGCAGCAGGGCTTCCCCTGATGCCTCCAAGCCAGTCCCCAGCCCATCAGGCTTGGCTGCCACGCTTGTCCCACCTGCTTCCGCAGCAGCCTCACTGCACCCCAGCAGCGCATGGGAGCCACTGCAACCCAGACCCTCAGCAGGTATCCCTTGGGGGAGCATTTGCTTTCCCTTCGGGCATGCCCCTGCCAGTGCAGGCAGCACGGGGGTCCCCTCAGCTGGGGTGACCCACTCTCTCGCCCCTCCAGGACTCACTCTCTTATCCTGGGTGTTCGCAGCAGCACTGGCTTAAAGGCCGCCACGCCGGAAGGCTGGGGGCTGCTGAGATCGCTAATACCTGCCTATTTTAGTGAGGTCTAATCTGCCTGAGTCGCCTGTCCCCGAAGACTAAGCTAGCTGAACCCTCGTAAAATGTATGGCCAGTCCTAGCCCTGCCAGAGCGGGAGCCGGGGGAGTCACGCTGTGTTCGCATGAAAGAAAGGACGCTCTGAGCCTCCCCGTCCTCCCCACAGCGGGGCCATCTGCTCCGAATGGGTTGTGGGGCCCAGGCGGTGGCTGCGGGGCTGCGAGGGGGCAGCCAAACCCAGCCCAATGTGATAGGAGCTGTGCCATGGTTCTCATTGCTGTCACAAGACCTGCAGGTCTCAGCCACTCCAGCTGGAGCACACGGAGCTGCGAGGAGCTCCAGCAGGGAGATCTTGATTCCCCTCCTGGGCACCCATCCCTCCAGGTAGTAGACAAGGAGCTGGGGACTGCTGGAGCATCCCATGGAGTGTGGCAGCCACATCAGGGCTTGACATTTCACAGCCTCTTTGTGTTTGGTGGCCCCACTGTCCCCACTCTTCCTGCCATTCCTACCCTTGCCACCATCCCCACTATTCAGCCTTACTTCTGAACTTGCAGAGTCTCCCATTTGGGCACTAAACCCCACCCGTCTTGCGTGAGATGGGGACATGGCTTTCCCCCCAGCTCCCTAGTGGGGATGGCAGCAGACACGGCACCTGGCACTGCCCCGTTCCCACCCCACTTCTCCAGTGTCTCCATGGCTCGGGCTTGACACTGAGTGCCAGCTGCTGGACACTGGGGTCTCCAGTGCTCCCATCACAGAAATCTCCTCCTTCCCTGCTTCGTGCTGGGGCCCCCTCCCACTCCCCGGGCAGGTCAGCTCCCAGTGCTTCCAGTGGGCATGCACAGGGGCTCCCAGTGCTTCCAGTGGGGATGCGCAGGGGCTCCCAGCACCGGCTGGGATTCAGGTCAGGACCCTCCGCCAGGTCTCCTTGGCTAATCGTCCTGCCCCCCCCCCCCGCCCTCGCGCCCTCCCCGTGCTGCCACCTGCCTCCTGCTCAGCACCCTTTTGGGTCACCCCTGCCTCCTCCCCGCCTGCCCAAGGCCTCTTAATGAACTAAAAAAGTGATAAATCCCCGGCCGAGCTGGTCACGTGAGGCCGGTGGCCCCCGGCCGCCCCCCACCCCGACCCCCGCCTCCGGCCCCACCGCCCCGGTAAGCTGACGCAGCGTCTCTAAGCGTTAGCAGCTTTGCCAGCTAATAGGATTAGGGAGGTTTAAAACTGTCATTTGAGTGAACTAAACCCCCTGATACTCTGCATTGCACCTTCTTAACCAATTTGCCTTCAATTAGGGTAATTGGGAAACTAGCAAAGAAGTATAGCATTAATATTTTAAAGTGATGAAGCGATTACGGGCCTTGGACGAGGAAGCAAATCAATTTGCTATCTGCTCCTAAAAGGCAATTATAATCATTTGGCAAATCAGCCTGCTGGCCTCCCATGGGCGAGCCAACACCTTAAGGCGGTCAGTGGAGCCAGCGCTGCACACACCGTACGGGCAGCAACACGAAGTCAGGCAGCTGGGCAGCCCTTGCTCCTCCAATCAGCCCTCAAACCAGGGACCGCGGCTGCCAGCATCTCCCTGCACCCCTGGGGTTGGGGACACCTTGGGGAGCAGCCGCAAGCACTCGAGTGGGGACCCAGCTCCTACATCCGCCGTGGTGGCCCATATCCACCGTGGACACAAGCGTCCCCAGTGCCACGTGTTGGCCCTGCACCCAGAGACGTCCCCAAACTGCCCCAAAAGTCATCACCTCTCCACCTCCTGCTGCAGGTGGGGCTCTGGCAGCACCACATAGTGTGGGGGTGCCAGCCTGGGGCCATATCACCCCATCCCTGTGTGGAGACAGCCTGTCCTGGGGATGGTGGCACACTATCCCCGGAGTGGTGACATGCCAGCATTCTGCTGTCACCAGAGCAGCGTTGGACAGGGCAGGTGAGGCTGCTCAACCCCCCTGCCCCAGAGAAGGACAACAAGCCAGCACCAGGGCTCGAGCTGGGACACAGAAGCAGCTGCAGAGTCTGGGTGGTAGCAGCTCCAGCGGGGAGGGCACAGACCCACATGGGGCCAGCAGTCACCAGGCATGGCAAGGATGGGGGCACAATCCCCTCCTCCCACCCCCCGGTGACATTTGCCACCCAAAATGGGAACTGTGGTGAGGAGAGGAAGGGAGTGGGAGGAAGCTGAGACAGTGGCTGGGGCGGCAGCGTTTGCAGGTGGCAGGAAAGGGCTTTGGGGGCAAAGTAAAAGTGAGCAAAGAAAAGGGCAAACCCACCCCATGGGACAGGATAGGGGGGCAGGCAGCACCAAGAGCCCCCAGAGCACCCCAGGTCCCCAGTGTGATGTTCCCTTTGCTCCCCAAGCAGGGGTCCCCTGGGAGGCAGCAGAAGGGAGGAGATGGACAGCGTTTCTGCCTCCTAGCCTGGCTGCCCCTGCCCCACAGCCCCACGGCCCCATGGCCCCACAGCCTCATGGCTCCACAGCCCCATGGCCCTACAGCCCTATGGCCCCATGGCCCCATGGCCCCATGGCCCCATGGCCCCACAGCCCCACAGCCCCAGAGTCCCATGGCCCCACAGCCCCACAGACTCATGACCCCACAGCCCTATGTCCCTATGGCCCCACGGCCCCACAGCCCTATGTCCCTATGGCCCCACGGCCCCACAGCTTCACAGCCCCACAGCCCCACGACCCCACAGCCCTATGGCCCCACGGCCCCACAGCTTCACGGCCCCACAGTCCCACGACCCCACAGCCTCATGGCCCCACAGCCCCACAGCTTCACGGCCCCACAGCCCTACAGCCCCAGAGTCCTATGGCCCCACAGCCCCACAGCCTCATGGCCCCACAGCCCCACAGCCCCACAGCCTCACAGCCCCACGACCCCACAGCCCCACAGCCTCACAGCCCCACGACCCCACAGCCCCACAAGCCCACAGCCCTATGGCCCTATGGCCCCACAGCCCCACAGCCTCACAGCCCCACGGCCCCACAGCCCTATGGCCCTATGGCCCCACGGCCCCACAGCTTCACGGCCCCACAGTCCCACGACCCCACAGCCTCATGGCCCCACAGCCCCACAGCTTCACGGCCCCACAGCCCCACAGCCCCAGAGTCCTATGGCCCCACAGCCCCACAGCCTCATGGCCCCACAGCCCCACAGCCTCACAGCCCCACGACCCCACAGCCCCACAAGCCCACAGCCCTATGGCCCTATGGCCCCACAGCCCCACAGCCTCACAGCCCCACGGCCCCACAGCCCTATGGCCCTATGGCCCCACAGCCCCACAGCCTCACAGCCCCACGGCCCCACAGCCCCACGGCCCTATGGCCCCACAGCCCCACAGCCTCACAGCCCCACGGCCCCACAGCCCCACGGCCCCAGAGTCCCTATGTCCCTATGGCCCCACGGCCCCACAGCCCTATGTCCCTATGGCCCCACGGCCCCACAGCTTCACAGCCCCACAGCCCCACGACCCCACAGCCCTCTGTCCCTATGGCCCCACGGCCCCACAACTTCACGGCCCCACAGCCCCACGACCCCACAGCCCTATGGCCCCACGGCCCCACAGCTTCACGGCCCCACAGTCCCACGACCCCACAGCCTCATGGCCCCACAGCCCCACAGCTTCACGGCCCCACAGCCCCACAGCCCCAGAGTCCTATGGCCCCACAGCCCCACAGCCTCATGGCCCCACAGCCCCACAGCCCCACAGCCTCACAGCCCCACGACCCCACAGCCCCACAGCCTCACAGCCCCACGACCCCACAGCCCCACAAGCCCACAGCCCTATGGCCCTATGGCCCCACAGCCCCACAGCCTCACAGCCCCACGGCCCCACAGCCCTATGGCCCTATGGCCCCACGGCCCCACAGCCCTATGGCCCTATGGCCCCACGGCCCCACAGCTTCACGGCCCCACAGTCCCACGACCCCACAGCCTCATGGCCCCACAGCCCCACAGCTTCACGGCCCCACAGCCCCACAGCCCCAGAGTCCTATGGCCCCACAGCCCCACAGCCTCATGGCCCCACAGCCCCACAGCCTCACAGCCCCACGACCCCACAGCCCCACAGCCTCACAGCCCCACGACCCCACAGCCCCACAAGCCCACAGCCCTATGGCCCTATGGCCCCACAGCCCCACAGCCTCACAGCCCCACGGCCCCACAGCCCTATGGCCCTATGGCCCCACAGCCCCACAGCCTCACAGCCCCACGGCCCCACAGCCCCACGGCCCTATGGCCCCACAGCCCCACAGCCTCACAGCCCCACGGCCCCACAGCCCCACGGCCCTATGGCCCCACAGCCCCACAGCCTCACAGCCCCACGGCCCCACAGCCCTATGGCCCTATGGCCCTATGGCCCCACAGCCTCACAGCCCCACGACCCCACAGCCCTATGGCCCTATGGCCCCACAGCCCCACAGCCTCACAGCCCCACGGCCCCACAGCCCCACGGCCCTATGGCCCCACAGCCCCACAGCCCCACAGCCCCACAGCCTCACAGCCCCAAGGCCCTATGGCCCCACAGCCTCATGGCCCCACAGCCCCAGAGTCCCATGGCCCCACAGCCCCACGGCCCCACAGCTCCACAGCCTCACGGCCCCACAGCCCCAGAGCCCCGCGGCCCTACAGCCTCACGGCCTCACGGCCCCACAGACTCACGGCCCCACGGCCCCACAGCTGGGCCCCACTGGATGTCCCCATGCCCGGTCCCTGAAATCAGTCCCATCTCCAAGGCGTGTCCCTACACACGGTCCCATGGACAGTGTTCAGGCCTGCTCCCTGTGGCTGCTGCCCACACTTGGTCCCCTGCCTGCTCCCTGCCCCGGTCCCCATGGCTGGGCAGGGTGCCTGGTCCCTGTGCCCAGTCTCTACATTTGGTCTTCATAGCTCGGCCCCAAACACAGACCCCAGGCCCCACACCCGGTCCCTGTCCCCACACCCCATGCGCTGGCTGTCACACTGACCCAGACATCACTCTCGGCTCCCATCCCTGCTCCCCACACCGGGCACTGTGGGCAGCATCACCGGGTGCCTGCAGGGCCACACACGCTCTCACCGGGGCCACCCCAGGTCTCGCCATCACTTTCTGGGGGTGATGACACCCACCTCCACAGTATCCCCATCGCATCGAGGCTTGGGGTGTCCACCCCGGACCCCATCCCCGGGCACAGCCTCCGAGCCGAAGGCAATCCTCCCCCTGCCCCCATTGCCCAGCCTTTCTTCTCCGCTCCCCCTGGTTCTAATTCTTTTTCCTCGCCCGTAATGAGGGGATTACAAGGCAAACTCCAGCAGGACGCCTTTGTGGGGAGACAATCTGAGTGGGGAAGGCAGTTCGGGGCTTTGTCCGCCACCCCCCCGGACCCGCGCTGGGGGGACATTTAGAGCAATTACTTGTCCAGAAAGTAACTGTCAATCATTCTTAAAGGGGAAGGCCTCCAATTAATAACCTCGTCTTAATCCTTTGGACTCATTTCCAATCTGCGGGGCCTTGGTGACATCTGCAACACTAAATAAAGATTCTCCCGAGCCTTAGAGCAGCGGTTCTGTGACAAATAAGAAGACTAGAGGCAACTTTGGCTGCCAAAGCTGCGAGATTGGTGAGGTTGAGCCGCTTGTTTGGTTCCCGGGAGGGACCGACAAAGTTAAATACTCCTGGAAAAGCCGAGTTGGGTCCAGCAGGTAACGCCGTTTTATTCGGATTTGGGAGGATGCTCTGGGGGAAGATGCTCAGAAAGGGAGCGGTTGTCCGCAGGGTGTGCCCGGGGCTGAGGTTGGGGCTGGCACCCTTCCCCGGGGGCTCAGACGTGGCTGCCAGACACCCGGCAGCATCACTTGCAGCGATGTACACCCGGGGCTGGAGGGCAGGAGCCTCCCACGCTCCCCACTGCCCATGCTGGTGGCTGCCAAAAGCCCATCCCAGCTGGCCCAAGCATGGGGGCCACATCCTGGCACCCAGATGGGCTTTCGAAGGCAAAATAATGGGACCAAACAGAAGCCCTCAGCTCTCCGTCCCGTGTCCCCCGTGGCCACTTCTCCTTGATGATGCTTTGGTGCTTTCCAGCATTGAAGAAGTGATATTTTTATCCACTTCAACCGGGTCTCAATGCTGATTATGTTGCATTTTCGGGTCTTTAATAACTCATGATGCCTCAACATGGGCTAGCAGCCCCCACAGAAACACTACAGGTCAGGGTGTTGAATAGATGGGGTGAAAAACTCTCACAAGCCTTTAGGTCCTTGTTGTTCCCTGCACAGTTCTAAAGCTCAAGAGTTTAAACCCCAAAAGTGCTGCTGGGCTGACAGTGGCCGCAGGAAAATGGACACTGGGAGCAGGGATCCCTTGCTGCAACAACCGCTCAGCGCTGCCCAGTTTTGGGCAGAATTCCCGAAGGTGAAGGCTCTGGGCTCCTGGGGAGTCCCTGGAGGAAGGAGGACCATGAGATGGCTGGGTGTCCCAGCCCAATCCCACTGGGGTCCCCCGTTCCCATCCAGGGACCTCCGTGACCCTGAGTAGGCTGAGGAAGAGAGGGGTGTGGGGTGAAGGGGCCCAGCCCTTGCAGCCCCATCCCACAGGGTTCAGTGCAGTTGGGTCGCTCTCGTCTGGTTATTTTGGTTCTTCACTTCGTTCCTGATCCCACACTGATTTGCTCTGTTTCCTGGGTGGGGATTTGGCCTCCTCTGCTTTCAGATGGGGTCAGAGTCGAGGGACAACACAGCTGCGCCCTGTCACTGCACCTCATCCTTGTTACCCTGCACTGCCTCACCTTTTCTCCTCCAGTTTGTCCCATCGTGTCCCCACTGGTGCCTTGTCTCACCCATCCCCATTGCTCCTGCTCCCCCCCATTGCTCTGTGGAGCCTTGGGACATGGCTGGGCAGGGCAGCTGGGGGGCCCATTTGGGGTGCTGGGTCCCCAGGGGGTCCGTGGCCCAGGCGGGGACTCTGGGGGCTCTGGGGGCTCACCTCCTCTCCCCTCTCCTTGCAGGTGTGGAGCTGCGCAAATGAGAAGCGGGTGAGTGAGAGCGGGATGGCGGCAGGGGACCCCATCCCCTCCCCATGTCCCCAGCCCCAATACACACCGTGATGCTCACACGGTGACAATGAGGCCCCTGCTCTTCCCAGCACCCACTCACCTCCACCTCGTGGCACCCCAGGGTGCAGCACCCAGCACTCCAGCCCCAGCTCATGGCTCTCCCTTGGGCACCCCAAGACTGCAACTCCCCTGTGGCTGCAGAGCTGGACTCAGGGTTAAGAGAGCCCCCAAGAGGGGCTGGGGGGCGGCTGGGGCGGCTGGCAGCTCCCAAAGTCACACACCCTGATGCCATTCACACACTGCCCACACATGGCACGCAGCCCCTGTACGTGCACATGCTGCCCCTGCAACACCCACTGCGCTGCACCCACTGCCTGCACGGCCCCTGGGCATGCCCTGTGCACGCTGCACCTGCAATGCACACCATGATCCCTGCTGCACCTGCATGGCACACAGACTCTGTACATGCACTGCACACACTGCACCTGCAACACACACTGCGAACCCTGCGCACTGTGCACACTGCATGCTCAGCCCTAGGTATGCACTGCCCATGCTATACATGCTGCATCCAGGGCACCACACATGCTGTGCTCCCAGAGCACACGCTCCGAGCACTCTGCAGGGCCAGCAGGCACAGCATCAACATGCACTGGGCACCCTGTGCAGGACAAATAGATACTGCACGCCCTGCGCACCTGCACATACTGTGCACACTGCTCTGTGTCGCTGCAGCTTGCACACGCCTCCACTGTGCGCCCTGCACAGGCACTGCACAAATGCTGCATGCACTGCCTCCCCGCAGATTCACACCGTACCTACACGTTGTGCAGGCCCCGCATACATTGCATGCACTGCATTCCGTGCACACACACTGGGCTGCACAAACTCTGCATGCACAGCACGTACTGAGCGCATGCACTGCGCCCTGTGGGCTGCAGGTGCAGACACTGCGATGTGCATGCTGCATGCATGGCACAGACACTGCACCTGCACTGCACATCATGGGCATGCAGCACAAACTGCCCTGCACATGCACACACGCACACACACGCTTTGTGCGGTCACACCCAGACTGCACACACATGGCCCCACACTTTGCACACGCTGCACACACCCACACTGAGCACACACTGCCCACACGCGCACACTGCACACACTCACACTGAGCACACACTGCACATGCACACGCTGCACCTGCACACGCTGCGCACACCCACACTGAGCACATGCACACACTGCACACACGCACTGCTCACATGTGTACACACTGCACACACCCTCACTGCATGGGTACGCTGCATGCACACATGTTGCACAAACACACACTACGCACATGGACATGCACAAAGCACACAAGGACATGTTTCACATGTTCCACCCTGTGCTCAGCACATCCTCCACACCCAACTGCATGCAACCACAGTGCGGCCGAACACCCCACTCCTGCCTAGGTGGCTGAGCCATGCACTGCACGCACTCCATGCACACACAGACTCTGTGCTCACACCCCCACTGCACAGGCAACCACAGCCATGCACCCTGCGTGCCGTGCAGAGACACCCACACTGCACACACGCACATTGCACACATGCACACTGCACACACGCACACAGCACACACACAGCCACACTGCACACACCTAACACAGCAGACACGCCTGCTGTGTGTGCACAGCCACACTGTGCACATGTACGCTGCACGCAGCCACACTGCACACATGTACGCTGCACGCAGCCACACTGCACACATGCACAGACACACTACACACACATGTGCTGCACAAACACACACATACTTCCCATGTTCCACCCCGTGCTCAGTCCATGCACACAAACCCTCTGTGCCCTGCTGTGCGCACCCGCAGCGCACCCCAGCACCCACTCCTGCCCAGGCAGAAGGGTCGCATGCTGTGCACACCCCATGCCTGCACAGGCACCCGCCTGCTGGAGACACACCTCTCACACCTGCAGCATCCACTGCACGCAGAGCCATGCACCCTGCACAGACACTTGACATGCACAGCCTGAGCAGCACTCAACACCCCCTCTCTGCATGCTGCCCAATTGGGACCCCCATTTCTGCCCTCCCAGCATCAACTGATGCTCCCTTTCACCCCACACCCGCTGGGCCATCAGCCCAATTGTTCCCGGCAGCTGTGGGTAATGCAGCCCCTTCCCCTCGCCAACAGCACCCCAGAATTACCGCTTTCTGCCCCGTTTCCATGTTTTTCTGCATCCTCATGGTGGAATGGGACCCTTAATCCCCAGCAAATACTGTGGGAAGATTTCAGATGCGGATAAAAAGCTTAAAGATGAAACGTTGCAAGGGTTGAAAATGCTTATAAGCACACAGAATGGATATTAACAGCTGGGGTTGCTGCTGGCTCCTTTGGCCATGCTGGAGACTGACACAAGGTCCTCAGGTGGCTCAGGGTCCTTGTGGTTTTGTAGCCCATGTGGAAGAGGGGCTGGAGGAGGGGAGCTGAGCTGGAGTGAGGGAGCTGACCAGGGAGGTCAGGCTGGCTCTCAGTGATTTCATAAAATCCTCCTCTTTAGGTGCAATTTGACTCTAGCTTCAGGTGGGTGCATTGGCCTGGTTGCATCAAACCATGGAGCCAAGCATGGGGTGCCCAGCACACCCATCCCTGTGACCCCGGTCCCTTGGACACGGAGCCCCTGCGATAACGCTGTGGCAGAAGAAAGGATTACACTTTTGCGTAACCTGTTTCAGGACCTTCCCAACCTCCATCTGTCTGTCCACTTGTCCGTCCGAGCCAGCATGGGGCTTCACAGGGGGTCCAGTGTCGCTGCGCCCCACCTAACCCCTGCATTCCCCTAACAGGTGCCACCATGTTCCTGAATAAGTGTGAGGGGGACCTGGGGGAGCTGCAGAAGCCAGGGGATGGCGAGGGCACCTCACCAGCTGCTGCTGAGGAGGAACAGCCCAAGAAGAAGCACCGGAGGAATCGCACCACCTTCACCACCTACCAGCTGCACGAGCTGGAACGCGCCTTCGAGAAGTCCCACTACCCCGATGTCTACAGCCGCGAGGAGCTGGCCATGAAGGTCAACCTGCCAGAGGTCCGCGTGCAGGTAGGGAGGACGCCCAGTGGCCTGGCAGCCCAGACCTGTCCCCTGGCTGGTGGCAGAGGGACCATCCTGGTGTGGAGAGCTACGCTTAGCTCCCAGCTCCATTGATGCCACCTTGCTCTCTGCCTCAGTTTCCCCATCACTTGAGAGAGAATTGATGTCTCCACAGAGCCACCTGCTCCTGCCAAAACCAGGGAGGGGATTTAACAGCCAAACATCATTCCCCTCCAACGTCCCAGTTGTGCCAAAGGCTCTGTTTGAGCAGGCAGATGGTGTCTAGAGAACTTTTTCTCCGGCTGATGACAGCTGCTCACATCCCTCCAGCAGACCTGTGGGAAAGCAGCCAAACCCCAGCCACACATGACCAGGTCTTCAGGGCTGGGAAAGCACAAGATCCTCATGGGTTTGGGGGTTTTAATCTAGTCAGAGTGGGGCAGTTCTGAGGAGTGGTGGGGCTGGGGAGGTTTTGCTCCTGGCGCTTCAGGAAAAGGCTCTGTGGAGGAGGCGCAGCCTGGGAAAGAACCAGAGGTCCTGCCAGTCTGCTTTGCACCACCTCTGGGGTTGACAGGGTGAGACAAGGGCAAAGGAAAGGGTCATGGACTTGGAGAAACAACCAACTCACTACAAAGCAAGGCACTAATCCCCTTAGAAATGAACCGAGTTTCCCAGGCCTCAGCCCCAGTCCAAGCCAGTGCAGCCTTTTTCGAGGGGGTCCAGACCACAGGGACACCTGAGCAACAACCAGCTCCATAGAATCACTTAGGTTGGAAAAGACCCTTAAGATCATCAAGTTCAACCATTAACCTAAAGCCACCAACTCCATCAGTGAACCACAGAATCAGAATATTTGGAAAAGACCTCTGAGCTCCTCCAGCTCAACCAGCCCAACCCCACCATGCCTGCTAAAACTATGTCCTGAAGTGCCATGGCCACACATTGTTTGAACCACTCTGGGGATGGAGACTCCACCACCGCCCTGGGCAGCCTCTGCCAATGTTTCACCACTCTGTCAGTGAAGAAATTTTTCCCAGTATCCACTCTAAGCCTACCCTGGCACAATGTGAGGCCATTCCCTCTCATCCTATCACTTGCCACTTGGGAGAAGAGACCAGCACCCACCTCACTACAACCTCCTCTCAGGGAGCTGCAGAGCGCGATGAGGTGTCTCTTTAGCTTTCTCTTCAATAGACTGAACAGCCTATGGTCCCTCAGTTGCTCCTCATAACCCCTGTGCTCCAGAACCTTTCCCAGCTCCATTTGCTTCCTCTGGACACAAAGTTTGTTCCAGTATGGCCCAGTGTCCAGTAACAGCTCTGACCAGCTCATAGGAGAGTTCCCCTCTTCAGCCCAGCCGTCCACAATTACTCCCCTCCACACAGCATGGCTGGCAGCCTGGGTTCTGTGGATGCAGAGACCAGTAGTCTGATGAGCAGCTCCCATGAGCTGAGAAGTTACTTCTGGCCTTGGCTTACCAGTTCCTCTCATTCCTGATGGAGTTTTGGTGGAACCATGGCAGTTCAGCTTCAAAAAGCTTTTATCAAGGGGCTTTTGAAGGCCCGATAACATTATACTGAGGACTGCCTAGGTGTTTGCAGGGCTGGAGTGCAAATTCCCATGGAGTAGCGAGGGCAGGGGTGCCTCTTGCGTTCCACACCTTGGAGATGCCCTCAGACTCTGGGGTTTACACGAAGGGTTTGGCAGAGGTGCAAGGGGTGCTGGGGGTTGTTGGAGCCTGGTGGGATGGGATGAGAGCTGGGTGCCTCATCTGGAGCATCCCGTATGGGGCACCCTTGTACAGGGCCTCCACATAGGATAAAACACCATGGGGCACACTGCATGGGACACCTCACGTGCTGTGAGGGACTGTCTGGCCAGAGTAGGGCTCATCCTGGCTCTCACCTTGCAGGTCTGGTTCCAGAACCGACGAGCCAAATGGAGGCGGCAGGAGAAGATGGAGGCCAGCTCCATGAAGCTCCACGACACCCCTGTGCTTTCCTTCAACCGGCCCCCCATGGCCACCAATGTGGGGCCCATGAGCAACTCCCTCCCGCTCGACCCATGGTTGACATCCCCAATCTCTGGTGCCACCACGGTCCACAGCATCCCCGGCTTCATGGGAGCCCCCCAGGCCCTGCAGCCCCCCTATGGTGGGCACTCCTTCCTCAACACCCCCCCACCGATGGCACAGGGCATGCAGCCCATGGCCCCCGCACCCTACCAGTGCGGCACCACCTTTGTGGACAAGTACCCTCTGGAGGAGGTAGACCAGAGGAGTTCCAGCATCGCCTCACTCCGCATGAAAGCCAAGGAGCACATTCAGACCATTGACAAGACCTGGCAGCCCATTTGATGAACGCTCCCCTCCAGCCATGTCAGCCCCTGGCTCCTGCTCCCAGCATCCGCTCAGCCCCAGGGCAGGAATCGAGGGTGATGGTGGGATGCTTGGCAGAACCAAAGCCAGTGTAGGACAGGGATGCCAGGCTGCATCCTCCCCTACCAGGCTGGCACCGTCGGTGGCAGGGGACCCAGGGCACTGGTGGGACCCCAAGATGGAGTAGCACCCCAGCAGGCACCTGCACCCTTCTGCCTTGCCGAGACCAAGGATCTGGCCAAGGTCAGGCACCTAGCCGTGCCACTGGGCCACCCACCGCCCTGGTTGGACACCATCTTTCCCCACACTCCTTCCCATTATTATTATTTTTTTTTAATGCTGCAGATTTAAACAAAACTGGACAGAAAAGCTCTAGTTTCCTAGGGAGTATGTGGGGGGATGTTTTAGCCGCATTGGGGCACAACGCCAGTTGTGCCAGTAGATACGTCAATGCTGAGAAGACGGTTGTATCGTGAGTAAAGAGATAAGATGAATGGCTGCTGTGTGCTGGAGTTGGGCACTGACGGGGCCCTTCCCACCATGCTGCTCGTTAGCTGTACCACTCATTAGTGTGCTGGGAATGCTGAGCCTCTGGCGGGAAGGAGCTTTCTGGGGGGATGCGGGACCCTCCCGCCCCACTCCCTCAGGCTGTTGCATATGGAGCTGGGGCTGGATCCAGGCACTGGTGACCAGATCCACGCACAGGTAACTGGATCCAAGCATGAATGACCAGTTCTAGGCATGAATGAATGGATCCAGGCATGGTTTACCAGATCCAGTCATGAGTGACCAGATCCAGGTATGGGTGACCTGATGCAGCCCTGTCTGTGGCTTTGTGCCACATCACATCCTCAGTGTCTCGTCAGGGGTGTGTGCTCAGCCACCCCTTGGCGGCTGCACCCGCTTGCCCTAGTTGCTCCCAGTGGTGCCCACCTGGCTGCATGTTGGAGACACAAAGCTGCCAGAATTGTGCTGGTGGGAGGGTGGGCAGCAGTGGGACCCCCGCACCCCCTGGAATGGGGTTGGTGAGGGAAGGGGGCTGACTAGGAGCCCTGGGGTACCCACGGTGGGATTACCCCTTGCTGACCAGGAGCAGTTTTGGGTGCAACCATGGCAGCTTGGCTTGGTGGTGGCACGGTGCCACATCCCTAAGATTCACAGCATGGCTCCACAGCCCCAGGGGACCCCGCCTGTTCACCCACCAGTGATGGGGGCACAGCCAGTGGCACTGGCAGCCTCACAGAGGTGACAAGGCCAGCACAGCCCCAGCAGAGATGGCTGAGTGCACGATGACTCTGAGTTCATGGCATTGCCAGGTGACACGGCTAGGCCAATAAGAGATGGAGACTAAGCCCTAGGCAACTGCCCTAATAACTAAGCCCTAGGTTCCTGAGGTGCCCGTGTTCCCTGGATTGTCCTGGATCCCTAGAGTCCCTGGGTCACCAAGGAAAGCAAGGCGAGCACCAATCTTCTCCCTACCAAAACAAGAAGCTTCCCCAGAAAATCTTTCTGCACCAGACACAGGGTTTTGTTGGCCATTCCTGGCCACCTTCCCACATTCCAGCTCAGACCCCGCTCAGCACCAGCACCCCGGCCACAGCCCCCAGCCTCGAGGATCTCACCCCAATCCAACATACCCAAGGCTGGACTCCAATGCCCACACAGCCCTGGGGTCAGAAAGGACCAGCCAAGTTGCCACCAGGCCAGGAGAGGCATTGACCCCAGTGAGACCCTTCTCCTTGTTTCTTGTCCCCTGGCTGCTGTTGCTCGTCTGCTTCGTTAGTGACAATTAAACCTTTAACAACCCATTAAATGCATAATCGATGCTCCTCCAGCTCCCCAGCCAGGCTAATGGGGTGAAGCAGCCCCGGCAGAGGCGTGCTCTGGCGGGGAGATAATGAAGCAAGGGCCGCGGAAGTAATGGGGTTTGATCCAGGGGATGGGATGTGCTCAATGGGGGCTGCGCTTTTCACATGACATAATTGCTGAGGCTGGCGCCAGGCTGGGACACCCCTTGGCCTCCCGAGTATCAACAAAGGCCGGATGGCGTGGAGACCAAGGGGCTCGGCACCCCCCGACCTATTTGATCAGACACTAATTGGGGCAAGGATGGCTCCCCCCACAATGTTGCAACCGCCACCCAAAAAGCAAGGGCACAGAGAGGCCCCGGGATGAGGATGCATCTCCCTGGGTTCCCCTGGTTGAGGGGTTATGCTAATTATTTAAATGAGCTAATTCACATGGGTAGGCACTGCCCCAGGGCATGGAGCTGGGGGATGTTAGGGTGCTCCTACAGGAGAGGCTGGTTGCCCCTTCCCTCCTATGAGCACCTCATAGAATCATGGAATAGCTTTGGTTGGAAGTGACCTCAAAACCCATGAAGTTCCACCTCCCCTGCCATGGGCAGGGACAACTCCCACGGGCAGGGACACCTCCCACTGGATCTGGTTGCTCCAAGCCCCATCCAGCCTGGCCTGGAAACCCTCCAGGGACAGGGCAGCCACCACTGCTCTGGGCAATCTGGGCCAGGGCCTCCCCACTCTCACTGGGAAATATTTCTCCCTAAGATCTCATCTCAATCTCCCCTCTTTCAGCTTAAAACAGGTTCCCCTCATCCTATCCCTACAAGCCCTGATCAAGAGCCCCTCCTCAGCTTTCCTGGAGCCCCCTTCAGTACTGGAAGCTGCTCTAAGTTCTCTGTGGAGTCTTCTCTTCTTCAGCTGAACAACCCCAACCCTCCGCCTTTTATTCAGAGCAAGCTGTTCCAGCCCTTGCATCAACTTTGTGGCTTTCTCTGGACTTGCTCCAACAGCTCCATGTCGTTCTTGAGCTGAGGGTTCCAGAGCTGGATGCGGGGCTCCAGGTGGGCTCTCCCCAGAGAGGAGCAGAGGAGCAGGATCCCCTCCCTCGCCATGCTGGTCCCACTTCTACTGGTGCAGCGCTGAGGCTGTGCTGCACATTAGGCATAAATAGGCAAGATTTTGGGCCCAAAGAAATGCCATTGAAACCCCAGAAAACTGTAGGAGCACTGAGCCACTTGCCCTTCCCTTTTTTATTTCTGCTTGCCCCACTTGAGATGCAGCGGAGCACACCCCGTGTCACTCACAGCCACTGCATGGGAAAAATGCAAGCAAAAAGTAATTTCCCTCCCCTTCTGGACAGGGCCAGCACAGCCCTACACCTGGAGTTGGACTGGGTTCTTCTGGGAGCATGGGTTATTCTCCTAGCCCCTTGTAGCAGAGCAGAAGCCCTCCCGCTCCCACCCCTCTAATCCCCTCTTGTGGGATTTGCCCTCTAATCTGCTTATTTCTCTCTATTTCTCCTAGGTCTGAATGAACCCAGCCCTGCCCCAGTGCAACGCCTCGTGCCAGCTGAGCCGTGGGCTCTGGGCACTCTGCCCCCACACTGCCAGGCAGTGAACTGGAACATGGGATGTGGGGCTGGCACTGCCACAGATGTGGGGCTGGCACTACCATGGGATGTGGGGTGGCATTGCCACTGAATGTGGGGTGGCACTGCCACTGAATGTGGGGTGGCACTGCCATGCCAGGAGGCTGCCATGGCCCTGGGACATTGGGTTGGCCCTGCCTTTTTTATGGGTCTGGCAGTGCCCTGGAATGTGGGGCTGGCAGTGCTGTGCCAGGGGATGTGAGGTTGACTCTGACCCATTTATGGGTTCGGCAGTCCCAGGGGTGTGGGGCTGACAGTGTCACGCCAGGGGTTATGGGGCTGCCAGTACCAGTGGTGGCCGTGCCACGAGCACAGGGCAGCACTCTCTGCAGTCCCCAGCTCAAGGGAATCCCTGTTGTGCCACACAGCAAGTCCTGCACCCCCAGCACCAGCCAGGGTGGGGGTCACTACCCTCGCACGCACCTCTACCCACGTCACCTCCATCCCCTCCAGCCCCAGCAGGACAGACATGGCCCCAGGATCCTCAGTGACAAGGGGAAGCCGCTCCATCTCTCTATGGAGTATGGGAGCCAGGGACATGCGGGATCAGGAGCTCCCCGCTGTGTCCCAGCTCCCGGGGGGAGAGGTGGAGAGGGAGCTGTCTGGCAGTGAGGGGGCGGCTGCCAGCTGCAGGTTGAGCTTCGCAATGAGTGGCTTGCCCACGCTCACCGTCTGCCTCTCCTCCACAAAGTCGTCCATGCCATGGTAGCGGTACTGCAGGCAGATGGTGAAGGCCAACTCCTGCTGTGGGGACACAGGCAGCGTGGGCACCTGTCCTGGGCCATGGCCGGGGTCATGATCTGCTCCCAGTACCAGCCCCTTGCCCATGCACCGCTCTTACCTTCAGCTTCTGCAAGCCACAGAGCCGGCTATAGAGGCAGCAGGAGGGGCAGCTGAGGCTCCATGTAGGTGCCAGTGGGCTGCCCACCTCCTCTGGGCTCTCCTTGTTGGTGTATTTAAGGTCCACATCCAGCTCCTGCCACAGATGACATCCAGTCACCATGGGTCTCCCCACCCTGTTCCCTGGCATCACCCCAGCATGGGCTCCTGCAGCCCGCTCTGACCTCAGGTATGTCAGTGACCCTGGCGTCACATGTGATGATGTCCTCGGGGATGGCCACCACACGAGTGTAGATGATCATGATGTTGGAGAACTCAGCAGCAAAGCCCAGCTGGACGGTTGCGCCACAGTCAAAGTGGAGGTGCCGGCTCTCTGGCAGGACTGCAGGGGGACAGCAAGTATGAGGCTGGGACGTGCAGGGGCTCAGGGCCAGCACTGCACTCGCAGGTGAGCAGGGACACCAAAATGATGCTCCTGCCACCAGGCTGGTGGCTCTGTGTTGGTGGTTTCCCTCCCTCAGGGTGGGAGAAGCAGGTGCTGCCCACTGCCTCTCCCTGTGACTCAGCACTGTCCCCCCAGGTGCCAGCTCCAGCCAGGGGGTTTGGACCCTCACCATGAGCCTTCGCCCACTGCAGGTTCCTGGCAGAGGACTCATCCAAGCCCAGGGGGCGGATGGGATCTGTCAGAGCCCGTCTCTCTGATAGGTTGCTGCGGAGCTCCAGTGCCTGTCTTCCCCGTGTGATCTCCAGCTTGCCCATGTCTGTTGGTGGCACAGGGGGTCAGCAGGGGCCACTGGCAGGGTCGCTGTGCCACACTGCTCCCCACTCACCCTCAGCCACCTTGTCCAGCAGCACTGTGATCTTTTCATCCTCCAGCAGCCAGCGCATTAGGAAGGTGACAAAGATGCCATTGGAGAGCTCACCCTGGCTGAGCTCGTAGGCTTCAGCATCCGCACACCTGCAAGAGTGAGGCAGTGCTCAGCTCAGTCATGGGCTCCCGGGATCCGGTGCCCACCTGGGCAACAGCTGTGGGGAAGCCAGAACCGGGCACCCATGGCTCTGCCCACTCCCATTGACTTATCTACCCATGGCTCTGCCCACTCCCATTGACTTATCCTGCCATGGTGCCAATGAGAGGCAGGAGCCAGGGCTGGATCCCAGATGCTTAGAGCATTATCAGCCCCAAACCCTGTGCACCAGAGGAGCCTTGAGGCTTAATCCCCTCGCGTTAAGTCCAAAGCTGAGCAGGGCCATGGACATCTCCCTGCCCTGTCACAGCCTGGGGGCTGTCACTCACCCACTACCTCCAGCAGGCCAGAGGGAGAGATGCTGCTGGTACGCAGGGGAATGACATGGCTGCAAGTGGGGCTGAGCTATGGTGAGGGCTGAACCCCAGGCAGGGCAACTCAGCCCCACTGGCTGTGCCAGGGGCTGGCTGGGAGGGGACTCACGTGGCGTAGCCAAAGACAATGTTGGCTGTGACTTCCAGTGCCCCGACCTGTGGGATGACATCATCATTGAGGTTCCTGTGAAAGAAATGCTGCTGGATAGAGCCAGGAACTGGTGCCCCCCAAACCGAGGCACCCCAGACCCCAGGGGCTGCCCCATGCCATTCTGCCCACACATCGTGGCATTTGCTGGCTCAGCTGGGGCAATGATGCTTTGGGACACCCAGGCAATGCCAGTGGGTTTGGATGGGATGCCAGGCATGCCCTGCTCCCCCGGCAGCCAACACCCACAGGCACCCCCATTCCAGGATCTCGCAATGTGGAAGCTTGTCCCTGAGTTGGTGGCTGGGGCTGGGTCACCTCTTGCGGCACATGTCGAGCAGGAAGACGTTGAGGCCGGTGCGGCGCTCCTGCATGCTCCGCAGCACCCGCTGCACACACAGGCAGTGGGCAGAGGTGTAGGAGCTGGGGGCATCAATGGGCACCATGAAGCTGTTGCCAAAATTTTCATAACCATGCCCGGCGTAGTAGAGCAAACCTGCTGGGAGAGGGGAGAGTGGGTGGGTGACACCCGCCTGACCTGCTGGTGCCCACTTCTTGCCTGGCTGCACTCCAAAGCCCTGCCAGCACAAAGCATCCATCTTCATGCTGGCTAGAGCCATCCCAGTGGGTGCCACCGCACCGTAGACTCCCTTGTCGAGGAGGAGGAGGAACTCATCAACAGCCATCTCCATCTCTGCCTTGCATAGGTCCAGCAGCGAGACCACCTTGAAGTCGAGCTGGCGGAGGAGGGCGCTGAGGGCGTGCACATCCACCATGGGCGCTTTCAGCTGCTTGTGGTGCTGGTAGTGCATGTTGCCCATCAGCAGGGCCACTTTGTCGGTGGCTGCTGGGACGGAAGAGGGAGGCACTGGGGTGTGAGCAGGACAACCCTGCTGTCCCTACTGCCTTCAGCCCACAGAGTTGATGCCCAGTTGCGGCCTGTCACACTGTCCCTGGGTAACTGGGGTGCCTCGTGGCATCCCTGCCTTGCTGCTCTGCTCTCCTTGCATCCCTGACTGAGTGAAGCCTTGTAGGGGGACACAGGATACTGGGAACATTGGGGATGGTCACAGCCCCACAGGGCCACCAGCCCCTTCCTGAGCAGGCTCTTACCGTACAGCTGTCCAGCACTACCGTGCTCCAGGGACCCTGGAGAGAGATGAATTTGGTGCCATGGCCCTACAGTGACCAGGGAGTGCTATGGGAAGAGCAGTGGGGACCTGCCAGCTCTGCCCCCACTTACCTCTGTCCCCCTCCTGCCAGAAGCCTCCAGAGGTGAAGAGCCGTGGGCCTACAGCAAAGGAAGGAGTTAGGGAGCCTCAAGCACAGCAGCACTTCCCAGCTCAGGCTGGAGCCCCTCAAAACTACAAGGAAGCCATAGGAGGGCTTTAGAGGGGCTCAGAGCAAAGCCAGGACATCCCATGCTGGGTGGGGGACTACAGAGGTCTGCCTGGAGCCCTCACCAATCTCAACGTCCACCTTCTGGCTCCACACCTCATGGAAGAGGTTGAACACACGGCAGGAGTAGCTGCCCCGCTCAGCTGTGGTCACCAGCTTCACCTGCCGGTGGTACAGAGCAGGCAGCTGGGGCACTGTGCCATGCCACACTATGCCACGATGTGCTGTGCAGCACCAGGAGCCCCACCATACCTGGAGCTGGGGTGTCTGAGCACCCTCCACAGGGCAGCGGTTCCTGAACCACTGGTACTGGGGTGGGGGGTTGCCGATGGCTCTGCACTCCAGCACCAGTGTGTCCCCCTCTGCCAGGCGGCAGGGCTGTGGCTGCTGCAGGATCTGCAGCCCCGCCATGGTCGGGCAGTAACCACTGGCTGGGGAGGGATAAGACATCAAATCCAGCACCTGAACACAGCAGACTACCCTCAAGTCCCTCACACGCAGACCCTGGCATCCATGGGTGGCATAATCCAGCAGACATGAGGAATTTGGCTCCTCTGTGGGCATCATCACACCAGGAAGTCCAAAGACCCTTGTGGCTGAGCCACACGGCAAGCGATGCTTTGTGGGAGCCATCCTGGTCCCAACAGTGGTACCCCACTGTGCCAGCCCAGTCCCAGTGGTGTGAGCAGTGCCCCATGATGCCAGCCCAGTCCCAACAGTGCAAGCGCTGCTCTACAGTTATAGCCTGGGGACACAGGACTCGGGGCCCACCTGAGCTGGGGCTGCTGCTCTCCACCTGGACGTGGGCCCACTTGGAGAAGGCAAAGGCAGCCCCACAGTTCACCCGGCAGATGTACCATGCAGGCTGGCTTGGTGGGGGAGCCGTGTCAATCACCAGCTCTGGGGCTGTGGCTCCAGGCACCTGTGAGACAGAAGGAGGCCAAGGAATCGAGGGTACACCACTCCAGGTGCCCTCAACTTGGATGGTATCTGGGGGCCCTACTTGCAATGGCACAGCAGGACCTCACCTCCTGCTTCCCGCAGAACCACTGGTACACAAGCCCCGGTGGGCCGGTCGCCCAGCAGGTCAGGGACACCCGTGTCCCCTCCCTCACCACCTGCAACTCCGGCTGCACCGTGATGCGGATCATGTCCTGGACTGTGGGAGAGGAGAGACCAGCCTTGGCTGGCTGAGACCCCTGTTCCACACCATCACATCCAGTCTCAGCCTGTCCTGTCTCATCACACACTGTCTGACCCCTGCCCACAGCAACCTCTCCTCTGCCATCCCATCCCATCTCATCCCATCCCGTCCCGTCCCATCTCATCCCATCCCGTCCCGTCCCATCCCATCCCATCCCATCCCATCCCATCCCATCCCATCCCATCCCATCCCATCCCATCCCATCCCATCCCGTCCCGTCCCGTCCTGTCCCATCCCGTCCCATTCCATCCCATCCCACCACACCCTGTCCTACCCCATCCTTCTATCCTGTCCCAACCATTTCCTCCTACCTTGTCCCATTCAGTGCCATCCCACCCAATCTACCCCGTCTCCACCTGTGCCATCCTACCCCACCCCTCTTTGCTCCACTACATCCCATCTTGTTCCATTATACCCTGTCCGATCACACCCCACCGCAGCCCTTTTTGTCCCAACACAACCTCTCCAATCCTGTTAAATCACACCATATCCCATTGCCTGCCCCACCATTCCATCACACCACTTCCCATCCTATCTCATCCTACTGCATCCATCCCAACCCAACCCACCCAGCCCAGCCCATGGCCCCACTACCCAGAGCAAGACCACCACCAGAAAGTGCTGCTCCTCGTCTCCCTCTGCTTTC
Source organism: Clamator glandarius (assembly GCA_033459285.1). Lineage (NCBI taxonomy): Eukaryota > Metazoa > Chordata > Aves > Cuculiformes > Cuculidae > Clamator > Clamator glandarius. The sequence goes on along the minus strand of JAUNZM010000097.1, from coordinate 804,301 downwards.
CCTCTGCTGAACCCCCATGCTGCTCTCCAGGCCCCACGGGACCCCTCTGCCTACACCTACCAGCGCTGTTGAGGATCTGGCAGGCCTGTGGGTGCCCCATCCTCTCCAGGCAGTCCAGCAGGTACTTTAGGGTGCAGTTGCGCTCCGCCAGGAGCTGCAGGAGGCACTGAGTGGGGCTGCCATGGGGCTCCAGCACTTTCAGCGAGCACATCTCCAGCTCCTCCGCACTGCAAGGTGCCCACAGTGCTCAATGCCCACCTCCTGCCCAGGGAGGACCAGGACCCTTGCTGGGGCACTCAGCAGTGCTCCCAGCCAAGGCTGTGGCCACAGTGGGGTGGCTGCAGAACCCACATGCCCCATGGCAGGGCTGTGCCTGCATGCTTTTTGTCACTGGCCTGGGGACAAACCCTTGGAGATGATCCCTCATCCTTACCTGCATTTGAAGCATTTCTCTGCCCCTGCCACCTCAGCCAGCTTGCGCCAGCCTCGGCCAGCGTTATCCAGGAGCTCACAGAGTCGGGACACCACCTCCTCACCCAGCGAGCCTATGGGCATGCTCCAGTCCCCCATTCCTTCCCAGCCCTGCCACCATCTGCCTGAGGACACAGAGAGGAAGAGCCATCAGTGGGTAACGGGGCGACAGATGCCGATGCCAGCTGGACAACACCGGGTGCTGCTCCAGCTGGGCACGAGGTGGCTCAGGAGGGACTGCACCTCGCCGGCGCTGGGTCAGCTCCCAGCAGGAGCCTGAGTTTTGGCCTCTCCAGGGCAGTGCTGGGAGGTGGCAGGCAGGGCTGCTGAATCTGGCTGCCAGCAGCCAGCCGGGAACGACCTAAGCTCCCCCTCCACGCATCAGGGACAGGAGCCATGACAGGGGCACAGTGGATCCTGATCATTCCCTGGCCTCAGGCAAGCAGCCAGGGACATCTTAGCCTGGCCCCAGGATGGAGCCCTTCATGGGACAGGGAGCAATGAGCTGGAAAGAGGGGTGGTCCCCTGTCACCTTCCTCATCTCTTCAGGGGGCATAGAGAATGGGGCCCATCTTAGAGGACTGAGCCCAGGGACCCCTCTCCTTCCAGCAGAGCCCCTGCAGGGCTCCAGCCCCCTTGCTGTCACCAGGGCCTGGGTGGTGGCTCTGGAGCCAGCATGCGCCCTTGCCACGCCACCATGAGGAGCCCACAGAGGGGGAAGGGGAGGGGACATGGGGGTCCTGGGGCTGGGACACACCTCAGCTTCCGTTTACACCAGCAAAGGCTTTGGCAGTGAGGGGCATATGGCAGGAATCACCCTGGACAGGGGCAGCACCCAGGGACGGGTTCCCACCCACCCCAGGCTGACACTGGACCCCAGGACCAAGCCACACGCAGCCGCTGGGGACACTCACCTGAGCAGGGTGGCTCGCAGATGGAGGACAGGGACTCAGGTGCCCCCTCTGCTTAGCTGCAGCTGCACTTGGAGGGGCTGGAGGTGCTGGTGGGTGAGGGGAGGAGAAGCTGTGGGAGGGACACGTGGGGACAGGGCACTTACCGCAGGATACGGCCCAGCCTGAGCCCCGTCAGCTCTGAGGGCGCACGCTGAGCCCCGTGCAGAGGAAATGAGGGATCAACCCAACACCTCCCCAGGCCCCCCCGTGACACGACACGGCACTTCTGCTTTCCTCCGCCATTTCATGTGCCGCGCGGCGCGGGCGCTGCAGATGCCACGCTGGCCACCCCACAGCATCCTGGCATCCGACCTGGGCCCTGACACAGGCCATGGGGCACTGGGCACACTGGTGACCTGGTAGTGGTCCTGTCACCCCTTCCTCACTGCAGGAGGACCTTACAGGCAGCTGTTTTGTACTTGTAGCCCATCTCGAGGTCAGGAAGGAGCTGCAGGGCAGCAAATGCAGGACAGAGATGAATCCTGGGGGCAGGGGCACCTCTCAGTCAGGGGATCCCAATGCAAGGGTAGGACTGAGGCCCCGGGGAAGCTGCTGGCCTCTCCCAGGCTGGAGCAGGACGAGGATACATGGGCAAGAGGTAGCAACGACCCTTTGCTGTGGGGAAGACCCTGCCACCACCATACAGCCAGCCAGGCTGGGGCCCCTGTGCCACAGCAGCTGATGCTCCCTGCTGCCAGAGAAGGAAGCGAGCACAAGTTCAGGGGTGGCATAGCAAGGGACCACCACGTTTCCCTCACTGCACCCACTGCCCCTGTGACCCCATCAGAGCCAATCCACCTCCTCCCAGCCCAGGGTGCTCAGGCTGCTCAGGAACCACAGCCCCCAGGGACACAGAGGCGCCCTTGCAGTCACTGACCACCCGCCCCAGCCATTTCCCCACAGCGAGAGCCAGGAACAGAACTCATTGCAGGGCACAGGCAAATGGGTGCTGATCTTCTGTTTCCACATAATCACAGAAAGGTTTGGGTAAGAAGGGACCTTTCAAGATCATCTGTTCCAACCCCCATGCAGTGAGGGTTGCATTTGCAACTAAGTCATTCTGCTCAGACCCCAATCCAATCTGGACTTGAACACCTCCAGGGGTGGGGCTTCCATCACCACACAGGGAAACCTGGGGAAGTGTTTAACAACACTCAGTAAACAATTGCCTACTTATCTCTTGTCTGAATCTTTCTCTTCCAGTACAAAACTACTGCTGCTTTTCCTGTCGCTACAGGTCCTGCCCAACTGTTTCAAAAGGGAAGAGGCAGCACCAGAGGCCTCAACCTGGGGGAAAGCACAGGGCTCTGGCAGAGAGAGCTGGGACAGGAGGAGAGATTGAGGCTGGGGCAGGGATCCAGTGGACTGGGGGGCAGTGGTTGACAAGGGAGTAGTTTTAGCTCCGCCACATGAGGCTACTCCAGCAGCCAGGCCAGCTGGCTGTCTCCAACAGGGTTACCAAGCTCTTCTCTCTCCAGGGCCCAGATTTGCAGCCAGTGCACAACTCCAAGAACACCAAAACCAAGCAGTTCCAGGTCTTTATTCTCCTCTTCCCCTCCCCAACAGCTCTCTCCACTCATACCTACACAAACACACCAATGGGCGCTCTCTTGCAAATGGCCCTTGGTTCTCAGCAGAGCAGCTCTGGAAGCGCCGCACACTCCCTCCCACAAAGGGCAGTTTCTCCTGGGGGACAGCAGCACACCCACAGCCCAGCCTCGAGTGCCAGAGCCCTGCTCTACGGCTCCGCACTAGGGGCTCTTGCCCAGCCGCCTCCTCCAGCAGGAGATGAACGTCTCGGGATGCTCAGCATCCTCGGCTACAGAGGAAGGTCAGAGAGCAGCACAGCACGGCCAACAGAACGCAGCAGCTTCTCAGACTGGGCTGAGCAACTGGCACTGCAGCCCAGCAAGAGCCTTCACACCCGCCTGTGAGGGAGGAAGGGAAGGGGAGAGATCTGCTGCTCCAGGGCAGATGAAACCCCAATCACAGGGCTGACCAGCAGCAGAACCACTGGGAAAAGCTGTTCCCAGAGGGGAAAGCTCTGGAGGCCAGAGCCATGGGGCAGAGGGATTTCTCCCTCATGCACGCAGAGAGCATGAGGAAGAAAGAGCAACAATTCCATCAAGCTCCCAGCTCACCTCATGGGCAGCGTTCAAAGCAGCCTCCAACCCCAGCCTGGCTGAGTTCCCACTTCACCTCAAGAGCACCAAGAGGCCTCTCTCGATTGATGCAAACCCTTATCAATGCCCCATGGCAGCCAAGAGGGAACCGTGCCCTGGGCTGCATCCAGCACGGCATCACCCGCCGGCCGAGTGAGGGGATTGTCCTGCTCTGCTCCACACTGGGGTGACCCCAACTTGAGTGCTGGGGGCAGGTTTGGGCACCACACGATAAAAAGGTCTAAAGCCACTGGAGAGTGTCCAGTGGAGTGCAGGGAGGTGGTGAGGGGTGTAGAGGGGGAGAGTGTGAGGAGTGGCTCAAGTCCCTTGGTCTGGTTGGCCTGGCGAAGAGCGGAGAGAGGGGAGACCTCATCGAGGTCTGCAGCTTCCTCAGCTCAGCAGCTCGAGCTAAGAGGATGATCTGGGACAGGCTGGTGACAGCTGATCTCTGCCATGTGGCCTTGACAGCACAAGCGCTTCTATCACCCTAGCTCAGCCCTGTCCCACTGGGATTTGTAAAGCACCTTCCCGCTCCACTGGGCCCTGAACTCCTTTCGCTGGCACTAATGAAGAAGGAATAAACACACGAGGGTTTTGGTTTCACCTTATTGGAGAACGATTTGAGTTGGAAGGGACCTTCAAAGATCATCTGGTCCAGCCTCCCTGCCATGGACAGGGACACCTCCCACTGGATCAAGATGCTCAAAGATCCATCCAACCTGGCCTTGAAAGCCTCCAGGGATGGGGATTTTGCCACCGCTTTGGGCAACCTGAGCCAGAGTCTCACCACCCTTGGCAGAAAGGAATTCTTCCACAGAGCTCATCTGAATCTCCCCACTTTCAGCTGAAAAACGTTGCCCCTTTTCCTGTCACTACAGGCCCCGCTGTCTGTCACTGGGGAAGAGATTAAACCATACTGGGCCCAGTGGTCCCATACTGGGACACCATTCGATATGGGTCTCCATGGTGCCCTGAGTGGGACTCTGAACTCTGGTGGGAACCATTGCTGTCCCCGAGCAGAGCTGTTGTCGGGTGCAGAACCCTGAGAGCCCCAACATTTGTCCCAGCAACGCTCAAACAGGAACGGCCAGTGCAGCAACTGACCAACAGTTGGGGCTCGGCCACTCAGCAGAGCACAGCCGATCCCCGAGCTGCCAGCCCTGGGCACCCACGTTGTGGTCCCAGGGCTCAACGAGACTGTCTTGAGCTCAAGGACCTGTTCCTGTGCCCTTCAAAGATCTCCGTGTGAGGCAAGGACTGACACAAGGCAACCAGGGGAGAGGCCTCGCCTGACCTGCTGGGTACAAACAGAGAAGGACTGGTGGGAGATGGGATGATTGGATGTCATCTTGGACTTAGTGATAAACTATCAGGAGCAGAGCCCAGCCTCTGGCTGCCAGCTTCACCGTGGGCCACCACTTGGCTGCTGCCCTGGGCTGGGGCAGACCCAGGGGCCTCCCATGGGGCAGGTGTGTGGGAGAGGGATTTGGAGTAAGGACCAGGATGGGTGTTTGTTACAGGGTGGGAGGTGGATGTATATTTGGGGGGTTTCTGTTGTTTGGGGAGTTGCTGTTGTTTGTGAGGGGTGGGTGGCGGGTTGGGTTTTGAGGAGGGAGTAGTTTTAGAAACAGTTTTGTTCTTGTTATTTCATTAAACGCCGTTGCTTCTCCAGACCCTTTCCATGTCTGCATGGGGTGGGCAGAGAGTGCAGGGGCACCAGGACACAGCTCACCAGAGGGGTAAAAGTCTCGCCCAGCTCCACATCACATCCCCCAAGCCTCGAAGGGCACAGAGACGCCCCCAGGGCTCAGCCACCACCAGCTGGGCAGGCAATCCTGGGGGTGACGGAGACTCCACTGGCCCCTAGTCCAGGGCAAGCAGCCCTTTGGCAGGGGAGCCAGGATAGACATCTCTGTGAGCATCAATGTCCCCATGGAAGTGGACACCCTGACAGCCTGGGACACCTCCATCAGCACAATGTCCACATGGAAGAGGACGCCCTGCAAACTGTTGACATCTCCGTCAGCACCATGACAACAGTCTCCCAGCCTTTCACATCCATTTGCCATCCACAGAGGCAGCCCCTCTCAACACCACTGTGGCCGTGGAGGTGACACAATCCCAGCCTGCGACATCTCAGTCACCACTGACTGATGTCCCGATGGAAGAAGACCCCCTTCCAGCCCTGGATAACTCTGGACACTGATGTGCCCACAGAATAGGACACGCTCCCAGACATTAATGCCTCTCTGGGCAGTGATGTCCCCATGGATGAGGGCAGCCTCCCAGGCCATAACATCCTCCAATACCGGGATGTCACCCCCGGCCACTCTGCTGCCCTCCAGGTCCAATGCACCAGGGACCCCATGGGGACTCCAGCCAGGAACACAGTGTCCTCTCAGCAGGGTCTGCTGGAGAAGGCTGGGAGGCGCTTGGCTCTCTCCGTGGGGGCAGTGGGGATCCGCCAGCACCGTCCTGGCAGTGTCCCCATGCCCAGGGCCCTGATGACACCGGGGCTCCCTCCCCAGCACCAGAGCAGATCACACTGCTGCCCAAGAAGGTGCTGGCGGGGACTGCACTGTCCCCAACACCTCCACAGTCACCCTGAGCAGGGAGCGGTCCAAGGCCACCAGGACGGATCCCGAGGCTCCCTGGCAGGATGCAGGGACAGCCCTGCCAGCCCCCAGGGCAGCGGGTCCCAGCAAGAGCCCGGCTGGGAAAGGGAAGGAAGAACCAGTGACAGGGGTCATGGCCAGAAGCCGGGGGCAAGCACGGGGCTCTGGCAGGTGGGTCTGGGGCAGGGATCCAGAGATTTTCTGGTGGCGGTATTTGTTTGGGGTTGGGGTGGAGTGTTGAGGAGGGAGTACTTTCAGCGAGGGGTTTGTTCTCATGTTTTCATTAAAAGCCATTTTCCAGACTTTTTCCGTGTCTGTATGGAGTGGGCAGGGAGTGCAGGGGCACCAGGACACAGCTCACCAGAGGGACAAAGCCTCGCCCAGCCCCACATTGCATCCTCCAAGCCCCGAATGGCACAGAGCCACCCCGCAGGGCACAGCAACCCCCAGCCAGGCAGGCAATCCTGGAGGGGACAGGGACTACCCTGGCCCCTGCCCCACAGCCAGCAGCCCTTTGGCGGGGAAGCCAGGACAGACATGGCCTGCAGGACTCACAGACACGGCCCCACGCCCAAACCACCGCTGACCCCACCACCCTGGTCACCATCCTCCCACCTCCTTGGAAAGCAGAGCTGGGGATTTTAAGGCCCCTCCAGCTCCAAAGCCCCTCCTGTGGGCAGAGACACCCAAGGGCTCTGGAAGGCAGGGCTGGGGCCGCGATCCAGAGGTTTGGGGGTGGTATTGTTTGTTTGTGGGGTCGGGTGGGTGTTGGCAAAACAGAGCTCTCTGCAGCAGAAACATCCTGCCTGGGGAACTGCCTTTGCATTTTAAGCCAAGTGCTCACAGAACCCAGAATGGTTTCAGCTGCAAAACAGTGATGGGGCTTTTAAAGGCCATCCAGCTACAAAGCCTCTGCTGTGGTCACGGACACTTTCCACCAGACCAGGTTGCTCAGAGCCCTATCCAACCTCACCTTGAACGCCTTCTCTAGACAACCTATGCCATAGCCTCTGCACTCTCGGCAGAAAAGGATTCTTTGTTATAGCTCAGCTGAATCTCCCCTCTTTTCATGGAAAACTGTTGCCCCTTTTCCTGTCCCTTCAGGCCCTGCTCAGAAGCCTCTTTGTGTCTTTTTTATCAGCCCTCTTGAAGTATGGAAAGGCTGCATTCAGGCCTGCCCAGAGCCTTTTCCTCTGCAGGCTGAACAACCCCAACTCTCTCCACCCACACATCATTTCTGTGGCCATCTCTGTACCGGCTCCAGCAGCTCCATGTCCTTCCTGAGCTGAGGGCTCCAGAGCTGGACACGGGGCTCCAGGTGGGCTCTCCCCAGAGCGGAGCAGAGTGGCAGGATCCCCTCCCTCATCCTGCTGGCCTCGCTGCTGGGGATGCAGCCCAGGAGACTCTGGGCTTTCTGTGCTGCCAGCGCATATTGCCAGCTCATGGCCAGCTTCTCATCCTCCAGCATTCCTAAGTCCTTTTCTTCATCCTTTCCTCCCCCAATTTGTTTTGGTAAATACACTGAGGATTTGTGGCCTTGTTGCTTCAGCCCCTCACCAGCCCCTGGCACAATGCAGGAACTGCACTGAGCTGGCCGATGGCCCAGGTTTGTCACAACCTCTGTAACAGACATTGGCCTCATCACAGATTTATTGCCAGTCTATAGCAGAAGAGACCAAAAGCAGGAGCTGGGCCCAGCATCTGCGGCACCCCCATGCCCTGAGCTCTGCAGCGCCTAGAGCTTCTTGCCCTTCTTCAGCCTGTTGCGGCGCCACGTGTCGTACTTCCGCAGGCGCCTCCAGTACTCAATTGAGTCGGGGTCAAGCTCCTCCAGCTTCTTGGGGGGGCCAAGGTGGATCTTGAAGAGCCTGGAGGTGAACATAGAGGGGGTTAGGCTGTAGCAAGGAGCGCAAGGGGACAAGAACAGGTCACAGTGATGGAAGTGCATGACTAGTGACATATTACTCCCCCGTGAAGCTGCTAAATAGGACTACTGCTTTGCTGAGTCATGGGGTAGAGGGGAGCAAGATGAAGGTAGCCACTCCACATCGGGGCCACTTCAAAGCCCGCGTGTGCCGTAAGGAATGGGGGAGAATAAGCTAGTGGTTATACCACCAGTTTGCCTATCAGGATGACCAAACCGGCCCCTGGTCACACCCTCCCACATATCAAAGCAAGTATGCACATAAAGCAGAGTTATACCATAGCTGCAGAACAAAGAATTAGAGATCATCCTGAAAGCAGAAGTATTAATAAGATTTATGAACAAAAACCAATATGTGTTGTACTTGGGTGACTTATACGTCTGGGAACAGCAGGTTTTGTGTGTTGGAAATGGCTTGATGTATGATGCTGGAGTTTTTTGTATCCCTACACAGTGGTGGAGGTTGCACCAGCACAGGGGTCGAAGCAACCCACTGTGTCCCTTAGCAGCGTGGCTGCTGACAAGAAGATAAGGAGCTGGATTGACTGATACCCTAGATGCTACCACTCCAGAATGGACTGAGGATGAGAGGAGCAAGTCATAACTAGAGCTCCTTCTCAGCTGGTCTGAGACCCCCACCGACATCAGCATAACATTGTGGGTCCAATCCACGGAGCATCTGCAAAACTTCACCTGCAGCAACCTCGTCCAAACATCTAAAATGACTTTAGCACTGATCTCCAGATACGTTATAGTCCACCACAAACCCTTATAGGTATCAGTACTGGTCTAGACTAAAGCTTATACTCTGGACTTAGAATTGTAACATTACAGGTAATAAATAACTGTTTCAGTGCAGTTCTGGGTCCTACTCTGTCTCTTTGGGGTGTGACAACTGCGGGGTGCAGACCACTCACCCACCACATCCAAGGAGCAGCCTGCTCTCCTCCCGTGGCTCAAGGGGAAGGTGTCCAAGGGGAAAGTGTTGGGGCTGCAGCGCAGCAGTGTGCCTCCTCCCACAACAAATCCCTGCCCCTCCGGCACTCGTCTGTGACAGCAGCTCTGCAGGGACGGGCACCCTGGGAGGGCACTGCTTCCGTACATGGCTGGGGAGCGAGGCAGCACCTACCAGTCAGGGTACTCGGAGTCGGGCTTCAGAGCCACCTCCGGGCCCTCCTTGAAGTAGTTAACCCCCATGGCGTGGGTGGCGAGCATGGTGGGGTCCGTGCACACCTCCGGCGCTGCCAGGCCCTCCTTTGGCACGACCTTGCCCTTGGATTTCAGAGCTGCGGGAACAGGGTTAGGGACGCGGGAGGGCAGCAGTGTGGGCAGGAACTCGTCCCCGGTATGGGATAGGGACTAGGAATGGGACAGGGGCACAGGGATGAGCGACAAGGGGTGGGAAAGGGGAACAGGACAAGGACAGGGAATGAGTGCAGGGCAGTGGGATAGAAACGAGGGACAGGGATGAGAGACAATGACAGCGACAAGGGGCAGGGCAGAAGCACAGGGACGGAGGATGTGGACATAGGCTGGGGCAGAGGGACAGGATAAGGAGAGGGGACAGGGCAGTGCGACCGGGTGTGGGATGGGGCCTGGAGACAGCGGGTAGGCCGGGGACAAGGAATGGGGCAGGAGAACAGAGACGGCGCCGCGCTCACCCGGTTTCTTGGCGTATCCGCGGGCCGGGCCGGGCAGCGCCGCCCTCGCCGCCCGCAGCAGCGCCCGCGCGGCCATGGCGGGCGCGACCGAGCCGGCACCGGAAGCGGGACTGGAGCCGGCACCGGAAGCGGAAGCGGCGGCTCCGCCCCCCCGGGCTGGGCCGGGCATGGAGCGGGAGCCGGAGCCGGAGCCGGAGCCGGGGGGCTGGGGCGACCCGGAGGGCGGGGAGCAGAGGGCGGTGGCGCCGGCCGAGATGGACACTGGGCCGGGAACGGGGGCGGCGGGGATGGAGCTGGGAGGGCGCGCAGGGCCGGAGGGGCCGAGGCTACGAGGGGGTACGGGGCCGGAGGAGCTGGGAGCGGCGGAGATGGAGCTGGGAGGGGGTACGGGGCCGGGGGCACCGGGGATGGAGCTGGAGGAGCCGGGGCCCGTAGCGGATGAGCCCCGGGAGATGGACGTCCTGCTGTCCCGGCTCCGTTCCCTCGGCCCCGTGGGTCAGACGCGGTGCCCGGCCGCCTGCCCGCCCTGCCCGCTGCATGTGGCCACGCGCCGAGGCCTGCGCAGCTCACCCTGCTGCTCCCGCCGCCCCACCGGCTCCCGGCCCTGCCACGGGCTGCTCTTCGCCGACAGCGACCGCGAGGCGCTGCTGAGCCTCCTGCGCGGCGAGGGCACGATGCCCGAGCCTGGCACCGAGACGCCCCTCGCGCGCTCCCTGGAGATGCCGCAGGCTCGGGAGGAACCGGCCGCTCCGGGGAACCCGCGGAACTTGGAGGAAGGACCTGCCGGTGGTTGGGATGATGGAGACGGGCTCTGCAAAGCCGACTCAGCCCGCAAGGACAGCCAGGAAGGTTCCCCAGAGCCGGCTTGGCCACCCGTGCTTCCCTCTCCAGCCCCAGATGCCAAGGAGCCGCCCCAAGGCGACAGGACTGTGAGTGCTTAGCAGCCAGGACGTGCCCCTTGTCTCCACACCCTCGTGGGGCTTTGGGTGGTGGTGAGGGGATCCAGGGTGCCTGTTCTTGGGGACTTGCGCTGCCGGGGCTCTCAGACAAGACCCCTCAGTACTGGCTTTGGCTCCTGCTGCCCTGAGTGCTGGGGGATGTTTGCATGGCTGTTGGGTCCGTGTGTGTCCTGGAGAAGAGGCTGGGCCTCAGGGCCCGGCGCCCACCTGCACCTTCATCCCCAGGGCCCGGCGCCCACCTGCACCTTCATCCCCAGGGTCCGGCGCCCACCTGCACCTTCATCCCCAGGGTCCGGCGCCCACCTGCACCTTCATCCCCAGGGTCCGGCGCCCACCTGCACCTTCATCCCCAGGGCCCGGCACCCACCTGCACCTTCATCCCCAGGGCCCGGCGCCCACCTGCACCTTCATCCCTAGGGCCCGGCGCCCACCTGCACCTTCATCCCCAGGGTCCGGCGCCCACCTGCACCTTCATCCCCAGGGTCCGGCGCCCACCTGCACCTTCATCCCCAGGGTCCGGCGCCCACCTGCACCTTCATCCCCAGGGTCCGGCGCCCACCTGCACCTTCATCCCCAGGGTCCGGCGCCCACCTGCACCTTCATCCCCAGGGTCCGGCGCCCACCTGCACCTTCATCCCCAGGGTCCGGCGCCCACCTGCACCTTCATCCCCAGGGTCCGGCGCCCACCTGCACCTTCATCCCCAGGGCCCGGCGCCCACCTGCACCTTCATCCCCAGGGCCCGGCGCCCACCTGCACCTTCATCCCCAGGGCCCGGCGCCCACCTGCACCTTCATCCCCAGGGCCCGGCGCCCACCTGCACCTTCATCCCCAGGGCCCGGCGCCCACCTGCACCTTCATCCCCAGGGCCCGGCGCCCACCTGCACCTTCATCCCCAGGGCCCGGCGCCCACCTGCACCTTCATCCCCAGGGCCCGGCGCCCACCTGCACCTTCATCCCCAGGGCCCGGCGCCCACCTGCACCTTCATCCCCAGGGCCCGGTGCCCACCCGCACCTTCATCCTCAAGGCCCTGTGCTCACCCTCCTCTTCATCCCCAGGGCCTGCGCTGTCCTTGTCCTGGAAATCCAGTTGCATCCTGGCTGCTGGGCCAGTAGACCTGGGATTGCAGTCAGGGCCTCACCTGTTCTCTCATTGCTTTGCAGAACAGGGAACCACCATCCTCCTGCTTGGCCTTCAAAGATGGTGAGTTGCTTCTGTGCTGAAAGAGCAAAAGCACTGAGGAATTCTGTCCAGCTCCCTCCAACCCTGGATGCGGGGTGGTCAGGGGTCCCAGCCAGGGAGAGAGAGAGAGCACCTTGCTCTGCACCCATGCAGGTGGCAACGTGGCTGCAGACTCCATGTGGCTTATTTGATCCCAGCTTGCCCTTCGCTGCCCTGATGCCCAGGCTTGGGAAGGGAGAAAGAGGGATGCCAGGGTGTGCCCAGGGGAAGGGAGAAGCAGGCCTGGGGTCGGAGTTGGTGCCCTGGTGATGGCAGGAGCCCATCTTCCAAGCTGAGCTGCTTTGCCATGTGTAGGAATGCAGCTAAGGGGCAGTAGGAGTCGTTTACCCCTGTTTTCAGAGGTGGGGGACCAGCCCCTGCTGAGCCCCTCCCCATGCCTCAGTTCCAGGCCCTTGCGACCCGGAGGATCTGCTGGATGGTGTGATTTTTGGTGCAAAGTACCTGGGCTCCACGCAGCTGGTTTCGGAGAGGAACCCCCCAACTCGTGTCCGCATGGCACAAGCGCAGGAGGCAGTGGACAGGATCAAGGTGCAGTGGGGTAGCGGGACATGACTGCTGCCAGCCTCATGGGTGTGGGGCAGCGCTCAGGACCTGGCTAGAGGTGTCCCAGTTAGGGGGCAGGGACCCAGAGGAGTCCTGGTAGCAGCAGTGACCTCTCTGGGGTGCTTCATTCTGCAGGCTCCGGAGGGGGAGTCCCAGCCTATGACGGAGGTGGATCTGTTTGTGTCCACACAGAGGATCAAGGTGCTCACAGCCGACACTCAGGTGAGCAGGGAGCGGGAGCACCCATGTGGCTCTGGGGCTGCTGAAACCTTCCTGTTTGGCCTTGGGATCACTGCTTTGCATCTGTCCTCGTGGGGTCGCGCCGAGGGATGGTCCACAGGCGAGCACACATTTAGGAGGAGATGTCCCTCCGCAGCCATCCCACATAGACACCTTGTGTCCTGGGTTGTCACATGAGGCTCCTCATGTGAACTGCGCCTTGCAGGAGCTGCTGGGTTACCAGACCAAACTCCAGGGAAGCTGGGCTTGAAACTTCTCTAGTTCTTTGCCTCAGGAATACTTTCTACTTTATAGTAAGAGTGAAGAGCTGTCCCCTGGCTGCACCCAGAGACATGGATGAGTCCTTGATTGAAGAAGGTTTTCCTACCTTTTAGTGTAGCCATGATTTCTGCCTGGTGTGTGTCAGGTGTTTGAGTTGCACCCCAGCATGGTGGCATTTAAACCCAAACCTTTCCTGCTTGTGGCAGTGCTGGCTGGCTCACAGGCTGCCTGTGTGACCTATTGGACTGGGAAGGGCTGAACAACTCTGCCTTGTTGCCCTTGCCAGGAGGCCATGATGGATCATTCCCTCCAGACCATCTCCTACATCGCTGACATCGGCTCCCTCGTGGTGCTCATGGCGCGCCGGAAGCTGCCTCAGTGTTTGGAGGGGGTCGAAGTGAAGCGGCTCTACAAGATGATCTGCCACGTCTTCCACTCAACTGACGTGAGGCGACATACCACGAGTCCCTTGGGAGGGATGTCCCAGAGCTCCAGGGCACTGGCAGCTGTTGGTTCCAGCCTGGCCCTGAGCCACGAGCACCAACAGCCCCTCTCTTCCTCCAGGCCCAGGTCATCGCTCAGGCTATCGGGCAGGCGTTTGGTGTGGCCTACCAGCGCTTCCTGGAGGCCAACAGCATCGACCCAAGCGAGCTGAGCCCTCGCCAGTACAGCCGTGCCCTTGAGGACCAGGAGCACTACAATGCAGAGCTGACTCACTTCTCCCGGCAGGAGAACTGCAAGGATGTAAGAGCTGCTTTGGAGGGGTGGGGACTGTGGTACCCGCTGACACCTCTGTGCCATCCTGCCCACAGCTCCCTGAGCAGCTGTAGTCCCATCCCAGCTGGCTGTGAGCCCAGGACTCCTGTGTTGGCTGGGACACATGGCCTATCTTTTCTTAGTAAAAATATAAGAGGATTGAGTGGCTGAGTAAATTTTTCAACAAAAATCTTTTGGGGACCTGACCCTTTCTGTTCAGCTTAAGAACAAAACTAAAGGGGACAAGGGAGCAAAACCAGTCACAGTTGATAGGAATATTTCAGATGTAGATTACATAGATCTCACATTCCAGGGGAGGTTTAGACTGGGTATGGGAAATATTACTTCACTGAAAGGGTTGTGAAGCACTGGCAGAGGCTGCCCAGGGTGGAGTCACCATCCCTGGAGGTGTTTAAAAGACACCCTGTGATTCTAATGACTGTGACCTGTCTGTGCCCCCCACCAGGTCTGCATCCAGAAGCAGAAGGGGGAGATCCTGGGCATCGCCATCGTGGAGTCAGGCTGGGGCTCCATCCTGCCCACAGTGGTCATCGCCAATCTGATGCACGGGGGCCCAGCAGAGCAGTCGGGAGAGCTGAGCATCGGGGACCGCCTCATGTCCGTCAATGGGACGAGCCTGGTGGGGCTGCCCCTCACCACCTGCCAGAGCATCATCCGGGTGAGCCAGGGCTGTGCCTGGGGCGGCCACCTTTTCCATCTTCCACCTCCCAGGCTCAAAGGAGTGGAAAGCAAGGACAGTGTAGTCTCAGGCATGGAGTGGGATGTCTTGGACTGAATGTACAAGTTCTTCTCCCTGAATCTGAACACAGGCCATATTCCTGTGTTCCCACAGTTTCCCCACTGAAACAGGTTACTCGTCCTGTGAGCAACACAGCTGTGTCGCCCCTTTCAGCCACACTGAATAGCTCTGCAAAGTCTGACAAAGCCCCATCCCATCTTCCAGGAGCTGAAGCATCAGACAGAGGTGACGCTGAACATCGTGCACTGTCCCCCTGTCACCACAGCTGTCATTCGACGTCCTGACTCCAAGTACCAGCTGGGCTTCTGTGTTGAGAACGGTGTGGTGAGTGCCTGAGGGGATGGGCGCAGGGTGAGCTGAGGGCTTCAGCTGCCCATCTGGCAGAGGGACACATGGTTTGGGCTGTGCCCGCGTGGATGAGCACACAGCTCTAGTGCTCCTTGTGCTTGCCAGGGCTGAGGCTCCACCAGGCTCCACTGTGCCACAGCAAAAGGCCCTTCAGAGCTGTCCTGCAGTGCGTCAGCAGTTGCTCCATCACCCTGGTGCTCCTTAGCTGTTTGCTTTCAGAGTGGTGGTTTCTTCCTGGCATGACCTTAGTGACTTTTGTTGCTGCCTCAGTGCCTCAGCCACTCCCTGCTCTAGGCTCCACCGTGGCTGCCTTGGAAAGGCAGGGACATGCATTTCCAGGACCAGGGGGAGTTGATGGGGTGGGTGGGCAGTGGAGGGGCTGACATGGCTGCATCACGTGTGATCCGATGCTCCCAACAGTACTGGGAATGCAGTTACCCCTGGCATACAGGAGATGCTGCCCCAACTCAGCCCAGGCCTGATGGGAGCCCAATGGTTCCAGGGGCAGATACACGGAGCTGAGCTCTCAATCAGCTGGGGGAACAAAACTGTGCGGGCTGCCCTTGCCCCGCACATAGCTCCAGCAGCAGCAGTGGGAAGGGGACATCCCTGCCCTTACTGCACACCCATGGGTTGGAGGAGGCAGCACCCCCATCGGGAGCTCTTGCCAGGAGCCCACACAGCTGAGAGGCTTCAGGGTGGTGGTTCTGCCTGGCACTGGGCTGTGGGTGCAACTCGGATCTTACCAGCGCTCCCTGCTCCCCAGATCTGCAGCCTGATGCGTGGGGGCATCGCAGAGAGAGGCGGTATCCGCGTGGGGCACCGCATCATCGAGATCAACGGGCAGAGCGTGGTGGCAATGCCACATGATAAGATCATCCAGCTGCTCACACAGGCAGTCAGTGAGGTGAGCGGGCCTGGTCCTGCCTGTGCCGTGGGGCAGCTGCGCCGCACACAGAGCAGGCTGGGCTCAGTTTTGTGCCAGCACCCTCCAGCCTGGGGTCCAGCCTCTCTGGGCTGACCTATGTGTCCCTGCCTAGGTTCACATCAAGACCATGCCGGCCTCAACGTACCGCCTGCTGACCGGGCAGGAGCAGCCCCTCTTCCTCTGAGCTGCTGGCCGAGCCCAGCTGTTGCTGCACATGCCCAGGGCCAGGCAGGAGTGAGCCCGAGGAGCCACAAGCTCTGCCTCCTGTCCCAGTGCCCTTGTCGGAACCCTCTGGTCTCCAGCGGGGCCTAATCCTGCACCTCGATGGTTTTACTCAGGACACAGAGGGAGACTCTGGGGGCCCGATACCCAGCTTGAGCAGTGTCAGGGCCTATGGTGCTGTAGTTGGGGCACCTCCTGCCCCTCCACTGACCCCTCTGTGCCTGCACGCTGCGTGTCTCACTGCTTCCCAGGGTTGCTTGCCTGGGCCTGGTGGTGGCAGGAGGAGAGGGGACCCTGTGTGAAAGGTCGCTCCATCCCCTCACTCACTACAGACAGTGCTTTTACACACAGTTATGGTGCCTTTCCCCACATGGGGATGGTGCTGGAAGCACAGCTCGAGCACAGCCTAGAGCAGTGCTGAGCCCGCACACGAGTGCCTGGGTGCACATTGGCACTGTGAGGGAGAGCTGGCAGCTGCCAGACTCAGTTTTAAGGGCAGCAGCACTCCTGGCACATGCTCCTTTTCCCTGGCTTTGCTGGGGGCTTGTGGGAGTGCAAAGAAAACTCCCCATCACCCCTGCTGCAGTAAGCTGGGAAACGACTGCTGCCTTTCCCTGGTGCTGCCTTAAACTGTTCAGCACCCACAGCCCCAGGTGCCGGGGTTGCAAGCCCTCAGGCTGTCCCTGCAGTGAAAGGGAACACTTCCTGGGGAGCCTGGGGTCTGAGCCAAAGGGACCAGCCCTGCTGAGGTGCCTTTCTACGAGTGGGGCTCTGGGCCTCGCGGCTGAGGCAGCACTAACCTGAGTCTGCCTGTGTGCTTGGTTAATATAAAAATAAAAAGGTTTGGGGAACGTGGGAAACTGAGGAGCCCTGACCAATGCACCCTGAGCCAGCTGCAGGGCCAGATGTTGGTACAACCCAGGCCTGATCCTACACTGATGCCTCTAGGGCAGACAGGGTGCCCAGCTGCAAGGAGCCTGTGTCCCAGAAAGGCCTGGACCCTGCACGCTGCCCCCCAGTATGCAGGGGAAACAGCCCATCCTGATCAAAACATCCATTTTTATTCCAGCAGCAGAGGCTACAGCCAAAAGGTGGAAGGAGGCACTCGGTGGTGCTGGGTGGTGAGGGCTACAACATGATTAGGCCCACCCCAGCCTAGCCACAGGGCCCACGTCACATGGACCCGGTGACATGGGCCTGTGGTGGCAGGGCTGGTCCCCGGGCCCAGATGCCCAGTGGGACAGAGGCCAGGTGGTACCACTACACATCTGTAGCTGGGCCCCACTCATAGCCTTCATCCTGGTCAGAGTCATCCCTGGCACGTGTGAACCTCTTCCTCACTGCGTCGTGCTCATACTCCCTAGGGGACAGAAGGGTGATGCCTCTGTCACCTGGTAGAGACAAGTGGCAGAGCCAGGCTGGGCAGAGTCAGCACCCAGGACTTTCTAGCCCTTCCCCAGCTGCTCCTTCATGCCGCTCCCCCTGGCCCTGTTGCATGGTACCTGATGCTGTTGTAGCGCTGACCCTGCTGTTGCTGCTTGGTCACCTGTGAAAGAGCAGATAGATAAGGGGGTCACAGGTGGAGGCAGGATTTGTGCTCCAGCCTGGTGCTGCGCTGAGCTTCTCCGCGGGGAACCTGTGCTGGGCACAGATGCACAGCTGGAGCCGGCAGCAGCCAGAAGTGACTTCTGCCTATGCTGCAGGTGATAGGAATTAGCCCCCCTCACTGGGCACTATGCCCCCCAAGCCTGCCCCACCAGCCCCTCGTACCAGGGAGGGTCACCCACCTGCTCACTCAGGCTGTGGTCTGGGGACATCTGCGCTGGCTCGGAGGAGCGGGCCAGCCCGGGCTGGTCGTAGGTGTCCTCCACCTCACCATCAGTGTAGGTGCCCGCCTCACCGTCTGTGTCATCGTAGTCGCTGTTGGCGTGACTGTCACAGGTCAGGTAGCCAGAGGCTGCTGCACTTGGTGGGTTCAGCAGGTCCAGACTTTCCTCCGGTGCCACATCTGTCTGCGGGGTGGGGATGACAGAGCCCTGGAACCACGGGCGCGTGGCCCTGTCGCCTGGCTGGCTGCAGCCCAAGCAGACTCGACCCCACGCACCATACCTGCTCCACTGCCGTCCAGATGGGCTGGCTCTGCTGTGTCCTGATGATGTCCTTGATTGCCTCATACCAGCTGTTGCCGCTGCCACTGAGGCTGATGGTGGCAGTGAAGAGATGGCTGCAGTACTTCTTCATCTTGCTGGCCTGGGCGTAGAGGCGACGGGAGCTCTTCCTGGAGTCAGGCGCTAGCCACTGGCGCATTGCCTTGATGCCCTGCCGGCTCTCAGGCTCACAGAACACCACCACGGGGTAGTACTGCACGTAGTTGAGGCGCTCAATGGCTGAGGGCGTGATGTCCAACAAGGCGTGCTTGTTCTGGGGCAGGGCACGGCCATCAGCCTCATCGGAGACAAGGACAGAGACCAGGCCCTGCCCCCCTCCACCCCAGCTCCAAGGACATGCGAAGGGTATTTCACCTTTTCTGCAATCTGCCGCACTGAATCCAACTTGATGACCTTGGATGATGCTCCATCGCGGGGCATGCTCGCTGCAGGACACAGGGATGTGGCATTAGGGGGCTGGGGGAGATGCGGCATCTCCAGCAGCCCAGGCTGGGCCTGGCTGTGCCCAGCTCCACACCTGTGTCCCACACAACAGAGGCACATCTGGGGCCTGGGTGGTACCACAATGCATGACAGAGGGTGAATGAGTCCAAGAAGGAGTTGGGGAGCCACAGGAAGGGGGCAATGCAGCTGGGTTGGGATGGAGTTGCAGGGAAACCTCCCACAAGTTCTGGACACTGAGGGTCCGGTTCCTGGATACAATTTCCCACCAGCATGGGGGCACTTACGGGCAATCTCAAACAGCTCAGGCAGCTCTGTGCTCAGCTTCTGCATGGCAATGTCTGCGATGGGGCCTAGGATCACCACCGGCCGCTTGAAGCTGGCTGTGAGGAAAAGACAGACTGGCTCAGGGAGGCCAGAGCTTGTAGCTCCCAGGTGTCCAGCCCTGCTCCTCAAGGTGCCCGTGGGCCTGGGATTTGCCCTGCTCCTGCCAGTAGAGCGGAGCCCACTTGCACCCACAGAAGAGCAGCCCCAGGGCCAACATCCCCCAGGTGGGGTTGTGCGATGGGGACAGCCCTGGTGCCCACCTTCCTTCAAGACCACCCGCTCATAGGGGGGGTAGCGGCCCTGCTTTGTGAGTGCAGACAGGTCCTCTCGACTCTTCCGCAGCATCTTCTTGGCTCCCCGCAGGCCTCGCAGCTTCCAAAACTCAGCCCGTGCCCCAGAGGCATTGGCATTGGACGTGGCTTTCAGCACCGACTCCAGGCTGGCGATCTGCTCAGCCCTGGGAGGGGAAAGGGCTCAGGACCTGAAGCCTCCAGATTTACCACTAGCTTTGTCTCTCTCTTTGCCTCTTTGTCTCTGTCTCTACCGCAGATGAGGCTGTGGTAGCCTCTTTCTTCTGGCACCTTGGATAACCAGAGCATAAACTACCCCATCACCCCATAGAATGGATTTCACCAGCTCTGCTTCCCACCACTTTCCACCAGCATTTGCCCTTCCTCTTACTGGGCCCGCCATTCATATCCCTGTCTCACTGGACAGCCATGCCCCAGCTCTGCTTGTCTCAGGGACATTCCTGGCCCCATCCCTACCTGCTCCGGTTGGGAATGATGCCCTTGTCCTGCTCCTGCAGGTCCCTGCCCATGCGCACAGCCAGCCAGTTCCCCAGCTTGCCCCGGTACATGGTGTCAAGCACATGGAAGACATTCCCACGGACAAAGCTGAGTCCCGACGGTGTGTCCTTCTCGAAGTCAAAGTGTGTCCGGATGTAGAATGAGTCACCCACATTGGATGAGATCATCTTCCTGTAAACTGGAGCCCAGGGTGAGAGGGAACATCAGGGGAAGAAGTGGCTGAGGAGGAAGATGCTGGAGAGGAAGGTGCTGGAGGGACCTGGGGAGGAGCTGGGCTGCCTAGGGGCCTCCACAGTAGACCTCACTGCTAAGGAGGATGTTGGGGACACCTTTTCCTCCATGGTGCTTTCAGGTTTGCTGGGAAGAGCAGGACCTGACCCTGCAGCACACATTGGCTGCTCCAGGCTAAGCCACGGTGCCAGAAAGACCCCATGCTCCAGGATGGTGAGGCACAAACAGGGACAGGATGGTCTGGTCCCCTCTCATCACTTCTCTGGAGGAGCAGGAGGGGGTTGCAGGGAAGAAGGACCACACTGAGGGGGCAGGAAGGGCTACAGCAAGTCCAGTAGCTCTGACAGAAAGGCTTAAGTCCAGCATGAGTCTAGTCATCACTCACTGTCCTGCTTGCTCTGGATCCACAGCGTGATGTCCTCGCCTGGCGGCAGGCTCATAAGATACTCCACGGCCTCCTCGCGGGTCAGGTTCTGGAAACTGGTGTCATTCA
Source organism: Clamator glandarius (assembly GCA_033459285.1). Classification (NCBI taxonomy): domain Eukaryota; kingdom Metazoa; phylum Chordata; class Aves; order Cuculiformes; family Cuculidae; genus Clamator; species Clamator glandarius. Next base: position 783,788 of record JAUNZM010000097.1, on the reverse strand, counting down.
CCTTCCATGGAAAAGCACTTGGACACAGCCCTGCTGCCGGGACAGCAGGCGCAGGTTCCCACAGAGGTCCAGGAAGGGCAGTGCCCCAGGCACAGTGAGAGAGGCAATGGGTCTTTCTCGCCCACATGCCCATCCCAACCTCTAGGAGGCCCATTCAGGGTCTGGGCCAGCAGGGTAGTGCCTGGAACCCCACTAGGAGTCAGCATGGTTCCAGAGACAGTGCTCACAGAGACAGTCCAATACGTATGGACCATGGGCACCAGCACTGACCAAAACCAATGCCCAGCAGGAGAAATCCAAGCCTCTGGGGCAACTCCCAGCTCTGGGTACCTGCAGGATCTGGTCCCCTTCCTGGACACCCTGGCTGTCAGCCGGGCTCCCCTCCTGCACGCTCGACACAAAGATGCCCACGTCATTCCCACCGGCCAGCTGCAGCCCAATGTTCTTGCCCTTCACAAAGCTCACGATTCTGGAGTCAGCACTGTACCTGCAGGGGGAAGCCACGAATGGCCTGAGAGTGACATGCTGGGGACAGCACAAGGGGTCACCAGCCTTGTGACGCCAACCCTGTGCTGGAGCAACTCCACATCTCCTGCCCTTCCCCACCAGTCTTACCCATTGTTGTAGGCAGCGTGGGCACCGGCGCTGGCATGGGGGCTCTGGCAGTCATCCTCCTCCATGGCTTCCAGCAGGCCTGCAGGGAAGCAGGGCTGGTCCAGGAGACGGCAGTGGCTGGGGCAGCCGAGGCACAGGGTGGTGTGGCACAGCTTTGCCAGGGAGTTTGGACAGTGTAGACACGCAGGAGCCTGGAAGCCACCCAGTGCCCACAGCTCCCCTGGCCTGATGTGAGCTCACTCACCAGGGCCCTGAGCATCGTCCACCATCGTGTCAGCTGCAGGGTCCCTATTCAGTCGTCTCCTCTCCCTGGAACAAAGTTGGGGCAGGATTTAGGCAGGCACTGGATGGGCACGGGCAGCAGAGACAGTGGCAAAAGCTGGGATTAAATGGCAGAACCATCTCCCTTTTGAAGTGGCCCCAGGATGGAGGAGAAGCAGACAGGCAGAAAACCATGGGGAGTCTGAGGGCAGAAGAGGGGCTTGTGGGGACAGAGCAGGGCTTACAGTGGTGGATTCATCCTGGCAGCAGCTGGAGGCTGAGGGGAGGTCTCAGGGGAGGGTGGATGGGACAAATCAGAGTCAATATCAGAGATATCTGCAGAAACAGGAGAGAATATGCACTAGTGACCATCCAGCCCCTGTGCTGTGTTTGGCTCCTGGCCCCATCACCGCATCCCCTCACCTTCCATCCGGGAGCTGTTGCTCTGGCTATCCTCTATGTCAGCAATGTTGACCAGGAACTGCCGGTGGTCCCGGAGGACAAGCAAGGTCAGGGTCCCCTCTGTCTTCTTGATGAGCTGCTGGGTGTCAGCCAGGGACATGTCCTCACTGGCCACCCCGTTGATCTAGAGGGGGCAGAGCGGGAGGCCTCAGGGTGCTCGCTCCTGGGAAAGCTACCCCCAGGGAAGTTCCACTCAAACCAGATGCACTGACTGCCACCTGCCCAGACCCCTCCCAGCCCCTCCAGCCTGGCACCAGTTCCATGGCTTTGCCTATCCTGGCCAAGTCCCTGCTACTGGCTGCCTCCCCATGGGGCCTCCTCCTGCACAGAGGAAACAAATTTAGAATGGCTAAATTAACTCCCAGCTTTGGCTGCTGGCATCCTGATGAGGAGCTGTAAACACTGCCCAAAGCTCAATTTGATTTTTTGCTGTCATCCACACAATGGACAAGACTGGGTAGTCAGGCCACAAGCAGACCGTGGAGCTCTGATCTCCTCGAGGCACAGCAGCTTTTCCCACCACATTGCTGGGATGAAATCCCTCCCATTTGCCCCAGAGTCGCTTTAGCCACCATTCCCAGCAGCCACAGGGATGCCTTGCCTATGTGTGCAAATGCAGCATCCCCCTTCCTCTCTTTTCTCCTCCCCACATACTCTGAGCATCGTTTCATCTGATGTATCCCAAACACCTGAGCTCCTTGGGCTGACTCCCCCCAGCCAGGCACACACACACAGAGCAAGAGATCAGGTACTGCAGGGAGGGGCAGACACAATCCCACTGTGGCAGCCGGAGAAGCCACCAGCCATGGTTGAAGGCTGCAAGGCTGCCTTAACCAGCCAGCCCTGGCATCGTGGGTTGTTGGTGCCCAAGAGCCCATGGAGACCCTTGTGAGCCAGGGCAGGGTGCAGGCACCAGACAGAGCTGCCTCCAGCCAAGCCGCCATCCTCTGCAGGCAGCGAGAAGCACACTCTTAGTTTGTCCCCTGTGGTGACACCAAAGAGGGGAAGATGAGATCCCGAGTAAACACTGTGCACCCCATGGGTCCCTGTACCTTCAGGATGAGGTCTCCTTCCTGCAAGGAGCTGCCCTTTGCCGCCAGCCCATTATCCACTATGTGCTTGATGAAGAGCTGACTTCCCAGCTTCAGGCCGTACTCTGCATCAGAAAGAGCCCAGGGCAGTGCTGGAGCCAGGCAAAGGACCCCTGTGAGGTACCCCCTCACTGCCATCCCCCTCGTCGCATGCCAGACCCTGGCACCAACCCTGCCATCACCTCCTCCCCAGCGAGATGCACAGCCACAAGGTGATGAGACCCAGGGACAGTGGGAGCAGGAGGGCCTCACCTTCATTCTGCTTCTGCTTCACCAAGACTGACGTAATGGGCTTCATCGGCACATCCTGACGTGGCAATCGCTTAAAGCCTGACACCAGGGCCAGCCCATTGGTATCATATTCATGCCCAAAGTCACTGGTGGAGCGATGCTGGCTGTAGCCCTTCTGATCAGAGCTGCTGCCAGGGCTCTGCCTCCAGTGGCTGCTGTCCTGACTTCGCCTCCGGCTCCGCAATACTGGCTTGTGGTGGCGGCGGTCATCACGGTGGTGGCCAGAGCTCCTCTCGCTGGATGAGTCCCCATCATAGCCCTGGCTGTGATCCAGGTCATCCCGGGAGCGGCGCAGGGCTGGATCTGCACCATGCGACCCGTAGTCCTCATCTGAGTCATAGCGATGGGCTGCAATGGGGGACCCGGGGGTGCTCTTGCTCACAGGGAGGTGGACTGTCTTCTGTCTTTTCAGTGTCTGCAGGGAGAAAGTGAGAAGAGGAAGATGGTGGTGCAGCCATCTCTGCCAGGAGAAGTTTCTACAGCAATTCCCAAGCCCCAGGGTGTGTAGGGCAGGGGAGTCAGAATGGGGACAGGGCACAGTGCACTCCTGTGCACACCACTGGCCTCCATCCTGCCACAGGCCACACTCACAATGTTGGCAATCTTGCCACAGGTTTTAAGTGTTTGGATGGCAAAGGAAGATGAGACGTTCTCCATGGAAAGGCCATTCACCATCACGATGTGATCCTTCCTCCTGGGAGAGAAAAAGCAGCTGTGGCTCTGCCCCAGAAGCAGCCCCTAGCCAGGGACCTGGCAGGGTGCTAAGGGCAGTGTTGCCCCAGGGGAACCCGTCCCAGCTGGGCAAGGTGGCAGTGGTGGTGGCCCTGTCCCAGCAGGAGCAATTCACTGCCCTTCCCAACCCTGCTGGCAGCAAGCACCCCCCACATCTCCATGCACTCACTGGAGTTGGCCCACTGCTGGTCCCCCGGTCACCACATCGGAAACAACCACCGCTGTGTCCCCAGTGACCTTGTTGGGACGGTCCCGGCCTCCAGAGATAGCAAAGCCAAAGCCCCGCTGAGGGTCCTAGGGGGAACAGGCAGAGAGGGGTCAGAGCTGGCCCCACAGCACTCGTCCTGTCCCACAACCACCCTGGGCCACACTCACTTTGCTCAGCGTCACCGTATGCTGCTCCCAGATCACCATCTCCTCCATGGTGGCCACTCGCCAGTGCAAGTGAGGGTGGGCAACTGCAGCAGCTGGCCTGGGTGGCAGCCCCTGCCCAGCGGCCGGGAGCGCAGGCCGGCTCTGACTCCTCTTTGCAGCCGCTTGCCCCTTCCTCAATCCCACTTCGGGCTGCAATGAAGAGCAGAAGCAAAGCTGAGCTGCAGGCACCAGGGACCTCAAGGGTGCAAGGGACAGTGCCCAGCCAGGGGCACCAGAGTTTGTGGCTGCAATCGCACCCTGGTAAACGCTGTGAGGGAGCTGGCTCCAAAACCCAGAGCTGCCTCCCTGCAGCGTGAAATTCTCCCTCGGGAGGTCCATCTCCACACCCTTGGATGTGTGTCTGTGGAAGGGCAGTTTTTATGCAGGGCAAGCAGGTCAGGCCCCATCTCCATGGCTGGAAGCACTGCCTACACTGTCCTTACAGTCCTGCACCAATCCCTCCTCCCTTGAGCTGGCAGATTGGACGGGATGGTGCTGTGGTGCCCTCCCACCCCTCTGCTCTGGCACAACGGCAGCGCAGGCAGCTCTAGTAGCCACTTTGGGAGAACTGGCAACTGAGTTTTCCTCAAATCCAAAGTTTTCCACCTAGGACAGACAAGTGTGACTGATGGAGAGATGTCCTGTCCACACTGAAACACCTGGGATGGGCCCAAGGTTCCCCTCCACCAGCTCCTGTCTCCCTGGAGGAACTGTTGGCATGAACCCACAGATAAGCTGGATTCCTACATGGGGTGGTAGACAGTGGGTCCAGAGCCTCCTGTGACTTCCCATGGGGTGGGGCAGGAAGGAGCCAGGCTCACCTATGCCATTGCACATGCCAAGGAAACACCAATGAGGCTGGTGAAAACATTTGCCCTTATACTCAGCATTGGAGAGGCCACACCTCAGATCCTGGGTTCGGTTTTGGGGTCCCTCACTACAAGGACATTGATGGGCTGGAGTGTCCCCCGAGAAGAGAATGGAGCTGGGGAAGGGGCTGGAGAACAAGTCCTGCGAGGAGCAGCTGAGCGATCTGGGGCTGTTTAGGCTGGAGAAAAGGAGGTTGAGGGGACCCTTATCACTGTCTACAACTGCCTGAAAGGAGGTTGTGGTAAGGCAGGTTTTGGTCTCTTCTCCCAAGTGACAGGCAATAGGACAACAGGAAATGGCCTTAAGCTTCACCAGGGCAAGTTCAGATTGAACATTAGGAAATACTTCTTCACCAAAAGGGTTTCCAAGCATTGGAACAGCCAGCTGCCCAAGGAGGTGGTTGAGTCACAATCCCTGGAGGGATTTAAAAGATGGGCAGATGAGGTGCTCAGGGATCTGGTTTAGTAATGGACAGGTATGGTTGGGCTTGATGATCTCAAAGGTATTTTCCAACCTAGTGATTCTATAATTCTATGATTCCAGGGCAATGAGGACGGAAAAGCCAACAGCCCAGTGTGATGACGATGCCACCACTACCACCAGGTCCTCACCTCTCTGACCAGTGCAGGGACCAGGACAGAGCCACACGCATTGCCTGCACACGGCAGCTCTAAGCCAGAAGGAGGAGAAACACCCCATGCCCAGCCAGTCTGCCCCTAGCTGGCCTGTTCCACTCCTGCTCCTGGCACCCCTGGGCTGCCAGCACCATCCTGCTCCTACCCATGGCCATGGCACAGGGACGGCACAGCCTATCACAGGCTCAATGGCCACAGCCATGCTGGCACTGTCAACTCTGGTGCCTTTGTGCCATCATCAAGGTGTGGCAGCAGCTCAGCTGGCAGAGATCTCTCCAGTGCTGAATGGCCAACAGCAGAGGCGTGAGCACCATCTCTTGGCACTGACTGGTCAACAGCTCTGCTGTGGCAGATCTCCTGGGGATCTGGGTGGCCAACGGCTCTGCTGTGGCCACGCTGGTCCTGCTGCCTGAGCGGCCCCATGGTGCCTGATGCTCAGGGGCCAAGCTAGCTCCCCAGCGCAGCTCGGCCACTCTCAAGCCCAGCTGGGGCCCTGCTGCATGAGCACCACGGGAAGCTCAAAGTCTCCACAGCCCTTAGGGAATCAGCCTTGCGGCAGCTTCATCAGAGCCAAGCGCTGATGGCCTGCAGGCAGTGCCGAGTAGGGAACCTGTGGGGACTCTGCAGCCAGCAGTGGGCAGCTGGCCAGGGGCAAGTATGGCTCAGCCCCCTCCTTTCCATGGAGCTCCAGCTGGAGCTGCACCAAAGCAGCCAGATGGGGCCCCCAAACGGGACCAGGCTCACGGCAGCCCTGGGCAGGGCGGTGTAATCATTCACCTGGGGTTCTGATAGAGCTCTGTTAGCCAGGCTGCACACCAGTGAGCACACAGGGCAGAGTCCAGGTTTTCACTCTGTATCACAAGCACTGAAACCAGCCCAAGCGCCTGCTCGCCACTCACCAGCTCTCAACACCAGGTGTGGCTGGGGCTCAGCAGGGCCCTGCTGTGGTGGCACCTAAGGTCCTGTCCCAGTGCTCATCAGACCAGCACCAAACAGGAGACCCAAGCATGGTGGTAGCAGCTTCCTGCCGGATCAGTGAGCTGAACTGGCAGGTCCTGTCTCACCCATGTCATCAGCGTCAGCCAGTCATCAGTGTTTGCAGCCCCTCTGGACACGTGTGGGTGACATGGTGTGGGTCATAGGCCCATGGGACCCTCATCGCAGGGCAGCCAAGGCATCCCCCTCCCCAGAGGCACAGCTCATCCACTGTGCCAGAGCCGACCCTGCGGCCACTCAACACAGCCCCTCACTGGCCCCAGCCACTCCCACTGCTGTCCCATCACCAGGGCACACAAATCAGCCACACACCTGTGTCCCACCGCAGCCGTGGCTCTCCATGGGCAGTGGCATTCTGGGGTGGGGGGAACAGCATGGGTATGGCAGCAGCTCCAGTCTCACCAGCCAGCACTCGAAGTGCCACCAAGCCCCAGTCCTGTCCCTTGTCTCCCCCAGGGGACCTGGCGCAGGGCCTGGCCAAACCAAAGGCCGAGGCTGGCAGCTGGAGGAGCCGGCTCAGCCGGTTTCCGACAGAAACCAGCCCGCACCCGCAATGCCCCTGCTGGGAGAGGCAGTATCTGGGCTGAGCTGACCATGGCCCAGCACCAGACACCAGCAGCACAGGTAGCTCACACACCCCACTGTGCCCCATGGCTGGCATCTCCCATGGGTTTTTATGCCAAATGATGAAGCCCAGGCTGCAATGGGACAGCTCATCCTGCTGCAAGATCCCTGACTCTGGGCTGTGCCTGGCTCCAGGTGACACCACCGACAGTGGCCACCATGAGGACAGCAATAGGTGAGGAGGTTGTTTATCAGAGAGTGACGCACCCTGCCCACCCCAGCCTTGCCCCACAGCCATCCCCACCATCCATAACCTGTTTCCCAACCCTGCTGCCAACGGGATTCCTCAATCTGTAACAGGAAAGCCCTTCCAGGATCAGCGAGGTCCCCACTCTCAGCCAGTGCTGCAGAACTGCTCATCCTTTGCCTGTTCCTGGCTGTGCAGGACCAGAGTCCCAGCTCACCCCAAAAGTTCCTCGAACCCAACCCCACCCACATAACTATGGGCTGATCCTGACCACTCCACTTCTGGGGAAAGAATCTCTAGAGGATCTGACCCAGCTGAGGTATCGGATGGAGGCACTCCAGCCTTTGGGGTGCAGAGCTGAAACTGCAGGGTCCCAGGATCCCCAAACCCCTGTGTATCTCCCAGTCACCAGGGTAGGACTCCAGGAGGGTCACCAGGTCCTGGAAGCACCCAGAGAGGGACAGAGCATGGCTGGGTCCCTGTCTCCATTGGGGAAGTGGAGCCAGCAGATCCTGGGGGACAGGGTTAGGCACTCACCGAGCCTCCTCGAATCTGACCAGGAAGGAGCTGAGCTCCTGGGCCGGTGGCAGTGGTGTCACTCCAGGGTGTCTTGCGTAACCCTTTGTGTGCCAGATGCTGCCTGCAGGTGGGAAAGAGAAAGAAGGGGTTTTCCACAGAAAAACAGGAATGAAGGAGGAGAAGCTGTCCCTGCTGTCCCCCACGGTGCTGGTGGCACGGCCATATCCCAGCCCTGGGAGAGGCAGCTCACGGGGTTCGGACTGGCAGTGCCCAGGGATCAGGTCGCCCCAGCCCTCTCCAAGCAAGTGGGAGGGCTCTGCGTTGGACCCCAAACCCTCCCTGGTGAGTCCCTGCAGCGAGCGAAGGGCTCAGCGCCCCAGGAGGCGACAGGGCCGGTGCCCAGCCTGGGGCTCCCGGTCCGGGCGGGCTGTGGGAGAACAGGTGACCCTGCGGGTGGCTGCTGCCGCCCCCATCTCCCCTCTCCTCTCTCCCCTCTCCTCTCCTCCCACCTGGGGCGCAGCCCCACGCCGCTCCTCCTTCCGCGGGATCGCTTTGCTGGAGCGACAGAAATCAGCTCCACGCCTCGGCTCTTCGTCCAGGCTACTGCTTCCCACCGGGGCCGGTATCGACGCGGCAGGCGAAGACCCCAGCTCCGCGGGGCAGCGAGGGGGGACCAGCTCCTCCGGACCCCCCCGGCCAGCAGCCGCCACCCCGGAGCCGGAGCCATGGGGCCGCCGTTTTCCCCCCGGTCCTCCCGTCAGCATCAAGCGGCCCCGTCCGGCCGAAGCCCCCGTGAGCCCGAGGAGGAGAAGGGGCAGCTGTGCAGTCCCAGCCGCAGCCTCCCTGCCGCTGCGGGGACACCGGCTGCTCTCTGGCCCCGGCCAGGAGCCCCTCGGGCGCGGGGACGGACCCGCCGCCCAGCAGCCTCATCGCGGGCACCGGCCCCGGCCCGGGAGGGGCAGCCACGCCGAGCCGGTTTCGCGGCTGCGGCTGACTCTGCCTCCGACACGTACGTCCCCCGGGGCCACGGGGCCGGAGCGGGGGAACCGGTGCGGCCGGCCCGCGCTGACTCGCAGCCCGAGGCGTCTCCAGTGCCCGAGTCGGGAGGGGGGGGACTCTCGAAAGGACCGGACTGGCGGCATTGGCTGCTCCCGGGAAAGAACCGGGGGCAGGGGGTGCGAATCGGTGCCCGGCACCGTGAGGGGCCGACACAAGGCGGCGCCAGGGGCGGGCGATGCTGGACTCCCAGGTTCCAGGCTGCTGTCCCCGAGGTGCTGGGGACACAGGGTCTCGGGACAGTCCATGCCCGTTCCACGGCGCCTCCCCTCCCATACACCCATGAATCATAGAATCACTAAGTTGGAATTCCAAGACCCACTGGATCATCGAGTCCAACCATTCCTATCAATCACTAAACCATGCCCCTCAGCACCTCATCCACCCATCCCTTACACACCTCCAAGGAAGGTGACTTAACCAACTCCCTGGGTAGCCTCTGCCAGTGTCCAATGACCCTTTCCGTGAATTTTTTTTTCCTAATATCCAGCCTAAACCTCGCCTAGCGGAGCTTGAGGCCATTCTCTCTTGTCCTATCCCCTGTCATTTGGGAGAAGTGGCCAGCTCCCTCCTCTCCACAACCTCCTTTCAATTAGTTGTAGAGAGCAGTGAGGTCTCCCCTCAGCCTCCTCTTCTCCAGGCTAAACACCCCCAGCTCTCTCAGTCGCTCCTCATAAGATTTGTTCTCCAGCCCCTTCACCAGCTTCTTTTCTCTTCTCTGGACTCACTCCAGAGCCTCAACATCCTTCTTGCGGTGAGGGACCCAGAACTGAACACAGGATTCAAGGTGCGGTCTCACCAGTGCTGAGTACAGAGGGAGAAGAACCTCCCTGGACCTGCTGGTCACGCCGTTTCTGATCCAAGCCAAGATGCCATTGGCCTTCTTGGCCACCTGGGCCACTGCTGGCTCATGTTCAGTCGGCTGTCAACCAACACCCCCAGGTCCTTGTCCTCCAGGCAGCTTTCCAGCCAGACTTCTCCCAGTCTGTAGCTGCTCAGGGTTGTTGTGGCCCAAGTGCAGGACCCGGCATTTGGCCTTGTTAAACCTCATCCCATTGGACTCTGCCCAGCGGACCAGCCTGTTCAGATCCCTTTGGAGCCTCCCGACCCTCCAGCAGATCCACACTTCCACCCAGCTTGGTGTCATCTGCAAACTTGCTAAGGGAGCACTCGATGCCTTCATGCAGGCCATTGACAAAGACATTGATAAAGATAAAGGCATTGATAAGGGCATCGATGAAGACATAGGCCCATTCCCTGCCCCTTTCTCGCGGCCCGGAGCGGCCGCAGCCCTCCCGCCGTGAGCGGCGTCCCCAGGAGCGGAGGGAACTTCCGGCGCCGTCACGGCCGCTTCCGCCCGGCGCGGGGCTTGCCCGGCCGCGGCCCCGCCCCCGCCGCTCCCAGCCTGCTCTGCGGCGCCGGGGCCGGGCGGAGCGCGGCGGCAGCGGGGCCGCGGGCTCGTCCTGCGCCGCCTGCTCTGCCCGGCGGCCGCTATGGAGCTGGAGGTGCCCGAGGAGGCGGAGGGCTCTGCCGCGGCAGGCGCCGGTGCCATCACCCCCGAGGCTGGTGGGGGGGGACTGGACACGGCAGGAGGTAACGGCTCCGAGCACTGGGCGGCAGCCTGGGCCGCGGCCCCCCCACCGCGAGGCGCCGTCTGTGAGGCGCCGCTCTCGCCCGGGGCCCCGCGCTGTCCCCGTGTCCTCTCGAGCCCGCAGTGACTTGGCCCAAGTGTGCCCCCCCTTCCCCCCCCGAGGGATCGCAGTGGTCCCTCCCGCCCAGGCCCCTGCCTGCTGTCGCCGTGTCCCTGTCCTGTTCCCCCGCCCGTAGTGGTTTAGCCCAGGTGTCCCCCTCCCCAGGGTCCTAGTGGTCCCTCCCGCCCGGGCCCCCCGCCGTCCCTGGGGGCTGCTCGGGATGGTTCAGTCCTGCCACTCCCTCCCCGGGCCCCGCGTGGTCCCATCCGTCCGCCCTTCCCCACCTGGATGGTTCTGTCCCCGGGGGTCCCGGGTCCCTCCTCGCCCGCCCCGCCAGTGCTTGTGGGGCCGCTCCCGCTGGGGTCCCTGAGGCTGCCCTGGCCCCTCCCCGCCACCCCCGGTACCGCTGGCCGCCGTGCACCCTGGCACCCTGGTACCGGATTCCCCTGGGGTGTGGGGGTCCCGGTCCCGCCGGGGTTCTGGGGCGCAGGATAGGGCGCGGGGGCCGCTGCTTCCCCTCGGCTGCCCGGTGATTTCTAGTTCGTGAAGAGCCTCGCAATCGGTAGTGCTGCCCGTGCACTCGCGCTGGGTCGGGTCCCTCGGGGGTTCCGGGGCGCTCGGTGCCTGCGGGAGGCCGCCGGGTGTTCGACAGCATCTCCTCGGCCTCGGGCCTTCGGCTGAGAGTAGCCGGACCCAGCCGGTGGCAGCGGGAGCTGCGATCGCTCACAAGGTGCCCTGCGCAGCTGGGAGTTGGATGTAGCCTGGGGTTTTGGTAAATGCTGAGATTTAGGCAAGTGCCTGGCTGTCCTCTGTGTTCGTTGATGTCACCAGGGAAATGGAGAGGTTGTCTGCGTGCCGCTTGCCTTTCCCGGGCTGTCCCTGCACTCCCCCCCGCCACTTGGACCTCTTTCTTCAGGAGCGTTCTCCTGGCCCTGTGTTGTGGATGGTGGGCTTCCAGCTTGAACCATCGAGAGGGTCTCCCTCTCACTCCCTTGCCAATGATCATTTAAAATATTGTTTATTCTTCTGATATGAGCATCCTGATCCAGTGGAAAGTGTCCCTGCCCATGGCAGGGGAGTTGGAAGTGGATGGGCTTTGATGTCCTTTCCAACTCATTCCATGATTCCCTGTTCTCTCTCTGGTTTTGGGGAGGTAGTGGTTGCTGCTTAGGATGAGACAGGGTGCCTGCAGGAGCTGTTGCTCTGCAGGGGCTGTTGCTCTGCAGGGGCTGAAACAAGAAGCATGTGGTTTGTTCCCCCTTTAAGTATGTCTGAATTCACAAACCTGTGGGCTGGCTTACCTTACGCTGAGAGTAAAAAAGATGAAACAAAGCCAGAAACCTCATCAATGCTTTGATTTTTTGAGTCAAGTTACTAACTCCTGACTTGGATAGTGTCCAAGTTGTGTCACTTGGCCTCAGCCATGCTTGTAACGGCAGCTCCGAGGAGGGCTGGGACAATGAGCATGATGGCTAACGAGTGGTTTTGGGAAGAGAACAAAACCTCAGGGGTCTGGAGGTGCCCAAGGTGGCCTGATCACACCCATGCTTCGAGTGGGCTGTGCTGCATGTCATGGGTCAGGGCTGCCAGAGTGCATCTGTGTGCTTCACGCTGCAGCAGATGGACTTGCCGCACACTGGAGCTGTGTGCCTGGGAGCAGAGGTACTTGTGCCGAATGCTGTCCCATCTCATTGCCTGTTTCAAAGCTGATGGTGACAAATCCAGCACAGCGTGCACGGTGCTGATGCCTTCACTGCTGCTGGGAGCAATGGTGAGTAGTGCAGTGCTTGTGACCCACCAGTGCAGGTGCCTTGTGCTGCTCACCTTAATGCTCATGCTGATGCTGAAGGGCTAACAGTGTAGCCAAAATTTGCCCCCCGCCCCAGCTCTGCTGGAGAGTGAGAATGGCTCCTACCAGAGTTCAGAGTCCCACTCAGGGCACCATGGAAACCCATATCGAGTGGTGTCCCAGTACGGGACCACAGGGACCAGTATGGTTTAATCCAGTGGGAGGTGTCCCTGTCCATGGGAGGGAGGCTGGACCAGATGATCTTTGAAGGTCCCTTCCAACTCAAATCATTGCATGCTTTATTAAACAAATGTGGTGGGATTAATCCAGACCTAGCTCAGTCAGCAACAACCTTCTCCAAGTGCTCAGGAAATATCGAGAGGGATCTGGTGAGTCTGGTAACAGGGGTAAAACGAGATGGAGCAGAGGGGCTGAAAGGCAGAGAAACCACAAGGTTACTGAAGGCACAGAAAATTTAAAGGAGTGTTTGGAAGTCTCATAATACACTTTGTGGGAGAAAACCTCATTTAGTGCCAGCAACTGGGTTCATATGCAGACATGCCAGCCCAGCACGTCCTTTTCCGAGATCCTGGCTGTGAGGTTTTAAAATGTTTTCTAACTGCCGTGGTTGAAAAGGGAGTTTCAAAATCTGACAGGTGTAAAGGTCTGCTGTGCCTCTTCCCTGAATCTGTGCCCTCCTGCCCTGGGGAGGGGCTGTAGGGAGTGGAAGATACTGCTTGCTGGTTTTGGTGCTGGTGGCAGAGCAGTCGGCAGGAGTGGAGGCACGGTGTGAGCAGCAGGATTATTCAGATTGGGGTGCCCTGACCCCAGAAACAGCTGGATGAGTGAGAAAAGGCCACCCATCCTTCTGCCTGGGTGCAGTCTGGAGACAGTAGGTCTGGAAGCCTCTGCTTATCCAAGGGCGCTCAAGTGATTATAGAGCTGTTGGTACAGAGCCGGCCCTTGACGTCTCTTTGCAAAGGTGGAAATGCTCTGCCTGATGGGGAAGCAGAGGCCAAGATGATCCAAGGGCTGGAGCACCTCCCATACAAGGACAGGCTGGCAGAGTTGGTGTTGTTCAGCCTGGAGAAAAGAAGGCCCCAGGGAGACCTTAGAGCAGCTTCCAGTAAAGAAAGGGGCCCCAGGAAAGCTGGGGAGGAGCTCTTGATCAGGGAAAGCAGGGACAGGACAAAGGGGAATGGCTTGAAGCTGAAAGTGGTGAAATTGAGATGAGATCTTAGGAAGAAATGTTTTGTTTTGAGGGTGGGGAGGCCCTGGCCCAATTTGTCCAGAGAAGTGGTGGCTTCCCCATCCCTGGAGGTGTTCAAGACCAGATTGGATGGGGCCTGGAGCAACCTGATCCGGTGGGAGGTGTCCCTGCCCATGGCAGGAGTTGAAACTAGATGGGCTTTGAGGTCCCTTCCAACCCAAACCATCCCATGATTTCCATTTTTTTTGAGGCTCCATTACCTGGATTGCAGCCTACCCATCATATATGGTTTAGAGTCTGGGCAGAAGCCTCTAATGTGTTTTCCAGGGTTGAATTCCTCTACGTTTCGGAGCTGAATTGATTTCACAAGTACTTATGCTGTTGTTCAACACTTGCCTGTCTCTGTGTACCTGGAGCTGGAAACAGCCCAGTGGTGATCCCGGCCACGGGCAGCAGAGCTGAGTGTGCTGGATGCTGCAGCACCTTGCAGGCTGTCCACAAACAGCATTGGGAAAGTGTTGGTGGTCGCAGACAAGGTATCACAGTTCTTCCCAATTTGCAGTGATAACTTTGAAGTGACTTTTGAAGGGTTGCTGGAAGCAATTTTTTCAGTGAGCAGATTAGAGATAAGGGAAGAATTCCAGCCCGTGGGGCATGAGCAGTTCAATCCATACCAACATGATGGAGAGGGAAATTGGAGAGAGCTTATCAGCTTGAGGAAAAATCAAATGTAAACATCATCCCCAGCATGATGATGGTTCACAGCTCAGTTGGATGTCACATGTCCCTTTCCCGTGAAATGGTGCTAGCGAGGATGATGGCAGAGGGAGCCAGCTGGGCAAAACCGGACCAAAAACAACCCGCGCCTTGAACTCTTGGGCCCTGCGGTTCCTTCACAGTCAATACGTCACAGCTCAGCTGCGGGGAAGGCGGAAGGCAATGAAAATAGAATTCAGGCTGCTCTGGCAAATTAATTGGTCCTTAAGATGTGAATCGGCTGGAAATAAATAGAGAAGCTAGAATTGCGGGGCCTGTGAGCTGCGGAGAGCAGGGAACCCTGGGTGCTACCCAAGGGGTGCTGAGTCCCCTGCATCAGTGTCAGGCCAGGCTGGAGAACGAAGCCCCCAGAACCCAGGGCGAAGAATGATTAAGCTAATTTTCATTAACTAGCATTTGACTGTGACCTGTATGTAACAGCTTGTTATGCCGCTGCTGGATCTGCGACTGGCAGAGCTGCTGCAGCTGAGTCCCACTTGGGCTCTCCAGAAACACTCCTCAGGGAACAGCCTGAGTGAAGTCAATCTGAGCAGTGATAATTCGGGAACGATTATTAAAGTGATTTGCTTATGTGACCATTATGGTCTGTCACAGATACACAATGTTATTAAATATTATTTTCCCATATAAGGTCGCAGCAGCCTGAAAAGCAGCAGCATGAATTCCAGTGCTTCATGGACACATCTTTCACTCGCAGCCCATCATGTCTGTCACAGTGGTACAGAACCCTGACAGAGGCTTGGGGAGCCCTTCTCGTGGTGTGCTGCTTAGAGCTTTGCCACGTTTGGTTATTTCTGTGTATCTTTTCAGTCTGCCAAGTGCATTCCTTACAGCAGGATTAATCTGTAGAGGCCTGCCAGGTGCCTCGTTCCTGACATGGATGCAGTGCCCATGTGCTCAGCACAAGATCTGTTCCCATCTGTGCATTTGGGAACTGCAGGCGTTATGTGGGTAAATTAACTTGCAACTCACAAGTCAGAAAATGTTGCACGTTACCATGCTGGGGAATGTCAGAAGTGGAGCTGGGGTGGGAAATGCTTGCTAGCTCCTCTGCTGGGGTCTGGCTGTGTTTGAGTGGCAGTGACCTTCAGTCTGGCTCACATGCTCTGCTCCCACAGCACCACTGGGACAGAGCCACTGGTTGTGCCGCTTGCAGATGTTCCCTCTCGGAGCCTGGCTGTAGGAAAGTGGGTGCCGAGGTGGGTCCTGCCCTCCCGGCTGGTCTGATCCCATGGCTGTGCCCACCCTGATCTGCACTGGAGCCTGCGGTGCTGGGTGAGCTGTTGGGAACAGCCAGTATTGGGACAGGTTGCTGGCTTTGAGCCATACTCTTGAAACCCTGGGAAGCTGAAAGCAGAGGACTTGACACCTCTTTTCTTGAAGGTGCATGTGCAGGGAGAGGGGTGACTGCACGTGTGAACTCAGAAACAGCAGTGCAACTAGACCTAGGTGACTTTTTTTGCTTCCCATTCTGTCTTTCCAGGCCTCTGACCAAAATTTCTGATAGTCCCCTTTAAATTCAGTTTGTTTAATAACCTGGCTGACAGCGTTTTGAACCTTCAGCTGTCTCCCAAGCTGTTGCCTTCCAGGCCTGCAAGCTGGGTCGCCTTGTGCCCAGGAACAGAATTTCCCAGTCACATCAGACTGGGTGCCTGTGACTGCATCCATGGGGCTGGGCTGGAGCTGATTTTGAAGAGTTATGTAGCTGTGTGATGTGAGTCCCCATGGGGCGGCCATTATCAGGGCAGGACCTCTGTGCCATGTTTCGCCATTCCTGATCCTGTCAGTGCCTGGAGCAGGAACTCAAATTAGGAAAGCACTGACATTTTCTGTAAGTCTTTGGCAAATGCAGAATTTCTGGCATGAGCACCATCTCTGCATTTGCTGCCTACGGATGCTGCACCACTCCGTGTTCGCCCAACAGACAAGTGCAACCACTTATGTTTTCCTCCATTGAGGAGGATACTGTAAGGAAAACGTGTGCCGTGCCGAGCACCTGCCTGCGCAGCACTGCCCGGCTTCTCCACCACATGGATACATCCAAAGCAGTGGGGCCAGCAGGGCAAGGGAGGGGATTCTGCCCCTCTCCTCTGCTCTGGTGAGACCCCACCTGGAGAATCCACTTCCCTGCTGGTCCCACTTCTCCTGATGCCATCCAGGAGGCGGTTTGTACTTTTTAAACAGAATTAGGGAAGCGTGGTTGTTTTGCTGTATTCAAAGAAAGCTGGAAAAGAAGCAGAGGGGCCAACTCATAGGGTGGGAAACTTGCAGCCTCCGCCCAGAGCTACTGACAATGAAACGAGTCATGGTTAGCAGTGACCAGTGACATCAGACATACCGTGAGCACCAGGGCAACCAAACACATTGAAGCCTCCCAGTTTTCTCTCCACTGCAGGCTGGACTCTGACTCAGCGGGGTTATTCACCACAAGTCAGTGCAGAAACCCACACTTAATCTGGGGAAGCCACAAGAACACATGATGGGAGAAGGCGACACTTAATTAGGGGTTGACAGCATCTTCTGCTTAAGTATGTGGGTGAGTAGAGACAAAGTGTCAGAAAAGCTGCTCTGATCACTTCTAGCTTTTTAATTACAGAAAGCATTTCCCAGAAAGTCCTAAGGTTAACTCTGCTACCAGCAACACTGGAAAACAAACAGGTGCCAGGTTGTTTAGGGACAGGGTGTTTCTAGGAGCTACCCAAAGGAGGAAAACCACCAGCATTCCCATATTTTGACTGGCTCTTGTAGGGCTGCTTGGAGGGTTGGAACTGGTTGGGCTTTAAGGTCCCTTCTGACCCAAAACATTCTATGATTCTATGAAATACGTACAACTTGACAGTGTGCAATTTGAAAGGCTCTCTTAAATATTTACCATAACACAGAAACAGGCTGGAATACTTGATATTTGAAGAACAGCAGCATTATTTTGTAGCATTGAGCTTGTGTGTTCTGTATGTTAGCACCTCTAGCAATGATGGTTGGAAGGGCAGTCCCTCTGCATAATTGCACGGCTTTGCACAGTAGATCTAGAATTGCAGAAAATGAGCCTCACAATGTCTGGTCACTGTGGGTATGGTTTGCATTCAGCACAAGGAGCATAAAACACTTTGCAGACTCACTGAGGGGCACAGTGCTCATATTCTCTGTAATTAGTAGAATCTGCATGTTCTATTTGCAGAGATTGGTATTGGAGAGGATGGGAAAGGCTCCCTGGGAGAAGAGAGAAGTTGGACACTAGCAGTTTACTTTTCTGGCATTTACACCACTGCAGGATTGTCCACTGTGTTTAGAAAAGAAGAGTCTCCACTCCGGTAGCATGCCTGCTGCACAAGGTGCTTGTGGATGGGGCAGAAGAACTGGGGTCACAGCCAGGTTTTGTCACAAGACTGACCAGCCGATCTGCTCCCGCTTCTGCAAAGGCCTGGAGCTTAGCTGAGCATGGGAACACTGCATGCAACAGGCTCGCGTCTTTGTTCTGTGTGAAACTGCTCTATCTCCTGAACTGGGAGGAATTAGCGGATTATAAAACAAGGGCAGCTTTGCCTTGTTTGCAGTCATTAAACCATAGCAGCACTGCTGGGCCGATGCCGTCACTGACATGGGCTGGTGGGGAGCTTGGTACCAGCCAAACTCCAAGTAGCTCAAACACTGTTTTTGGTTTTACTGCGTGACATCGAATTTCTCCCAGCCAGGGAATGGTGTTCAATGCAGCTTCCACCTTGCACTTCAACTGCCACTGTTAAGACTTCGCTGCTCTGTGCTCTGGGTTTGCAGTGGTCCCACTGGTGCCTGCGGTGGCTGTTGCTGGGCGATGTTCTCACGTGGGGTTTGGCGGCTCCTGCAGAGTTAGTTCTCTCTGCTCTGGGGGATATGTAGCCAGAGTAGTTAATAACTCCACATTTAAACTTGGTAATGCTTTGATGAGGCTCTGTCAAGCTACTGACTCTTCACATTCAGATTCTCTCTGCTCCTGTATTGCGGTAAACACCTCCTGATTTCTTCTCCAGAAGATCTTGGAGCACTTTGACCTTAGCTGGCACTGAGCTCCTGGGGGAAAGGCAGAGGAAGGGGAGCACTGGGCTGGGAGCCAGACAGGTCCCTGCTATTTTACTGAATTCAGTAATGCAGAGTAATGCCTCATCTGTTCCATGTTTTTTCCATAGGAGACAAAGTGATCTGCAGCTTTTGAGGTCAGGTGGCTGAGCTCACACAGTCATTTGGCAGAACTGGAGTTGAAAGTCCCTAACATAGGACACATCGCGATGCTGTCCTTCAAAATGGGTGTCTCCATCATCTCAGACTGTGCTAGTGACCATGTTACAATTCTGCAAGAGTAGAATTAGTCAAGGTTATTTTGTCTTTTCATTTGTGGCCTGGCAAAATGTTGTTTAAACTACTGGTTGTACTTTTCTTTTATTCCCATTGGAGTTTGCCATTCTCAGTTGCTGCTTCCTACTCTGTCAACCCAAGTGAGTTAAGATCTCCAGTGGCTGAGATGGCTGCTGAGACCAGGGAAGCACAGCCTAATGGGGCTGGGTACTGACATGAAAACTTTCCATGATCTCTATTGAAAGAGCATCATTTGCAAAGTTAAATGCAAAGATGTGAGGTCGAGTTTGATGCACAAACTTTCTTCCTGCCTCTCTGGTAAGTCTGGATGCTCTCCACCTGTGTGTGCTAGCAGTTTGGATGGTGTCTTGCTCAGCCCCATGTGGGGCAGGAAAGGCCTTATAGTGTACCTGAAGGGGCTGCAGGAAAGCTAGGGAGGGATTTTGTACAAGGGCATGGAGTTATAGGGTGAGGGGGTATGGCTTTAAATTGGAAAGGAGAAGATTTAGATTAGACGTTAGGAAGAAATTCTTCATGATTAGGATGGAGATGCTCTGGACAGCCTAGTCCAGAGAAGTGGTGGCTGCCCCATCCCTGGAGATGTTTAAGGCCAGGTTGGATGGGGCTTTGAGGAACCGGATCCAATGGGAGACGTCCCTGCCCTTGGCAGGAGGTGGAGCTGGATGGGCTTTGAGGTCCCTTCCAACTTAAACCATTCCATGATTCTATGATTCTCTGATAAGGATGGGGAGGAGTGAGGTGGATAAAAGGAAAGCAGTGCTACCTTATTTAAAGCGGGAGTAATGTAGGTCATCTTAATCTGCTCTCCCTTCTCCCTTTTCTGCAGGGTGGGAGAGTCCCAGCCATGCGTGCTGCAGGGTGACAGTGAGGTGGGCCAGCCTTTGTTTTGCTGCTTCTCTGCCTCTGGAGCATTTGGGAATCTCTGCAGGCTTTTCCACTGGTTTATTACCTACCAAAACAAAAAACCCTAACCCTCTCTATCCAGCAGCTGAGCAGAGCAGTGTTGTTTCTGTGCATGAAGTGAATGGCTGTAAGCTGTTCCAAGTTACTTTTTAGGGTGGAATTCCTGATTTGTGGGTGGAACTGATTCTGTTCAATGGGTGAGTTAACAGCAGCCTGCTGAGCTCTTGGGTGTTCGCTTGAGTTTTCTCCCATTGGAATCGTCAGCAGTGCAGTTGCAGTGCTGCTTCAGTTATTGTGTGGCTACCGGCTACCTGTGGCTACCTTTCTGATGGGAGTCCTTTCACCTCCAGTGATCAGAGTTCGGTACAGAAGGGCTGCATATAGATTTTCATTTCTCATTCATGTCATGAAGGTCTCTCTGCACAAATCTGAGCAACCGGAGCTTTGGGAGCAATCTTGGTTGGCACAGGAATACAGCTCACAGGGAGTTTGGAGCACTGGAGAAATATTTTTATGTAATTGGCAAGTTTTGTGAACCCTTCCCAAAGCTCCTGGAAGCCCACGGCTGCTGTGCCATAAAACGGCTGATCCTTCCAATCTGCACATCAGTGATGGACACACCAACAGCAGCGTGTGCCACTCGTTTGCTGTGTCGACGCAGTTAATGAGATCTCGGGGGTTACAGCTGCTGGGATGGGACATGGCTGGGTTTTTGCACCTTCAGCTCAGATTTGTCACCACTTTGTCCAAGATGGGTCAGCTTCTGGCCACCAGCCAAGTGTCCTTGCTGGTATCTGTGGATTTTACTCAAGATCCTGAAAATTTGAGGGATTGAAGAAAAACCTCCAGGCTTGGCTTAGGGTCTAGAAACACAAGTTTCCATGTTATAAAGGAAAATGAAGGTGATTCACTGGAGTTTCCCATTGCTACCAGATGAGCAGCCTGGTTTCTTTCTGCAGGATGCCTACCTGTCATCTAAGCATGACAGTAGAACCAAAGTTCGTGTTGGCTTTCATAGAACCATGGAATGGTTTGGGTTGGAAGGGACCTCAAAGCCCATCCAGCTCCAGCCCCTGCCCTGGGCAGTGACACCTCCCACTGGATCAGGTTGCTCCAAGCCCCATCCAACCTGGCCTTGAACACCTCCAGGGATGGGGCAGCCACTACTTCCCTGGGCAACCTGGGCCAGGACTTCCCCACCCTCACTGGGAGAACATTTCTTCCTAAGATCTCACCTCAATCTCCCCACTTTCAGCTGAAAACTGTTCCACCTTGTCCTATCCCGGCACTGCCTGATGAAGAGCCCCTTCCCAGCTTTCCTGGATCCCCTTTCTGTGCTGGAAGGCTTCGTGACACTGGTGGTGGTTGTTGTGCTGGTTCCCATGAGAAGAGGGAAGACTCAAACACAGGGCAGCAGTACTAGGTCTTTGCTGACTGCTCCATAAGACAGGCAGAATTTGCCGATGTCTTAATGCTCACTTGTGATGTTTGGTGCATTCTGTGACCTGGGCAGTAACACAGGCAGAATCTTCCGAAAGCTTCTGGTGTGGGCAGGATGCAGCATCTGATTTCAAAGATGCTGCAGCAGTTTCTATTCTGTAGTCTCTCTGTGCATCTGATGAAACAAATTTTGTGAATTTTTCAAGGCAAAATTGTCCATGACTGCGTTTTTCAAGGGAGGCAGCTGGCTAAAATCATTGTCTGGCTGAGTGCTCTTCCCTGAATGTGTGCCTGATGGCCCTTCAGGCAGGCGGGCACTGCATTTAGATGCTGATGGGAACTTATTCTCTCTGATTTTTTGACTGCCCGGTTTGTGTCCATGCCACTGGTTCCGCAGCACGTGCGTCCCCATGCCAAGAAGAAGGGGTGATGAATCAGCAGTCCCATGCACTGCCGAGAGGGCAGTTGTAGTACCTGGAGCTTGTTGTCTTCTCTCTAAATGTCACTTTTAAATGAGTGTTGTCTTTCAAATGCCAGTCTTCCTTTCTGTACGTGTTCAGTGCTGCTCTGCCATCTGTCTGAGTACGTTGTGGTGGGGGCAGCGCACAAACCGACGCTGAGTTTGCTGGCAGGAACACAAACTATGGAGATGTAAAACAGTTCCCAATCTCAAAGCTGGAATCAAGACAGCAGAAATTTATCCCATCTTGAAGCTGTACCTGTCAGGGTGAAACACTGCACTCTGCAATCACGGGGCAAGCGCTTGCCGAGGAGGAATCCAAAAATGAGGCTGAGCTGTTCAGTTTGGCCTGGCAGGCAGGGATTGTTTATGGGTTTCAGCAGCACACATTGTGGGATCATTTTGGTGTTGGTGAGGACTGTTCAGTGATCAGAGCTGGAATCTCTCTGGCTCACAATTGCCTTTGCTTCACTAACGCTAACTTACATTACAGAATAATTGTGGTTTGCGAACTTATGTTACAGGATAATTGTGGTTTCCAAGAAGTGCATGTTGTGCTGTGTTTTGTAGCTTTTGATATGCAGAGTGAGGTGGTTTTAATTCCAGGACACTTCCTCCCAACCCAGCATTTCTTCAGGCTTAAATGTTGATGGGACAGAACTGATGACAGAGTCTTTCTTCACCTGAGTCTCAGAGGGCTGATTGTTTTCATTTCTCTATTAAGGAGGAGTCACTAGTGGATTAACTATCTAGGACGCTCTTGAGAAAGAGGCTTCTGGGGCTGGTAATGCCAGAAAATGCTTACTAAAGAAAATGAGAAACTGAAGGAGCGAACATCCTGAAACTGCTCATTGCTGCCATGGCTTCTGCACAGACTGACCTTATGCAGGTCCTGCGTGTCATTGCAACCTGCGCTGCTGCTCCCTTGCAGAGAGCCTCTTAACATCTTCATCAAGGTCAAGTGCTCTCTCTGTCAGTTTGCAGATTACACCAAATTGAGTGGGAGTGTGGATCTGCTCAAGGGCAGGAAGGCTCTGCAGAGGCACCTGGACAGGCTGGGTCCACCGGCTGCAACTAATGGTGTGAGGTTCAACAAGGCCAAGTGCCGGTTCCTGCGCTTGGGTCACAACCCTGTGCAATGCTCCAGGCTTGGGGAAGAGTGACTGGAAAGCTGCTCAGTGGGAAAGGACCTGGGGATGCTGGTTGATAGTGGCTGAACATGAGACAGCATCCTGGCTTTGATCAGCCATGGTGTGACTATCAGGAGCAGAGAAGTCCTCCCTTCCCTGTACTGCATTGGTGAGGCCGCACCTCAAATCCTGGATTCAGTTTTGGGCCCCTCCCTATAAGAAGGATATTGAGGGGCTGGAGCACGTCCAGAGAAGGGGAACAGAGCTGGGGAAGGGGAGGGGCAATGAGGATTATGATTGGTGGTTGAGAGGAACTGGGGTTGTTTAGGCTGTAGAAAAATAGGCTGAGGGGAGACCTCATCACTATCTACAACTGCCTGAAAGGAGATTTTGGTGAGGTGGGTGTTGGTCTCTTTCCCCAAGTCACAAGTGATAGGACAAGAGGAAATGGCCTCTAGTTGCGCTAGGGCAGGCTCAGATTGGATATTAGGAAAGAATTCTTTACTGATGGAATGGTGAAGCATTGGCAGAGGCTGCCCAGGGAGAATCTCCATCCCTGGAGGGGTTCAAAACCCATTTGGCCATGGCACCTCAAAACATGATTCAGTAGGCACAGTGGGGTTAGGCTGACAGTTGGACTGGATGATCTCAGAGATCTTTTCCAACTTTAATGATTTTATGATTCTTTACTTTCTTTAAAGTCTTGGCAAACAGTAGAGAGACCCTGTGAGATGATGCTGTGTCATTCCAAAATGTTATTCAGCTGTAGCTTTCTGTGCTTCATGAATGTCTCTCACTGAAGTGAGGCTGCTCCAAAACCTGCAAGAGGTGACCCTACTTGCTTCCCTTCACCTAGTAACAGTCTGCTCTCAGACACAGCCTAGACACCACAGAATCCCTTCAGAAAGACCTTGACCACCTGGTGTCCCATGCAAGAGCAGGATACAAAGGGTAAGAGCTGCACAGCTCAGCAGTGACTGGTCTCTGTTCCTTGGAATCCCAAAGAGTGGTGCTGCTTGTGGAGGAGCTCGAGGCTGAACTGGGCATGAACGTATGGGTGTGAGTGTGTGTGGCAGCCTCAGGGAAAATAGTAACAGAAATCCACAGGGTGCTCAGCACCTGGGCTAGGTGTAGCCAGTCCCACAGCTCTGCCTGCAGAGCCCACAAGCTCTTTTGGATTTTGCTCTTTGTTCTTTTACATCTTTAGTTTGAACACATACCTCTACAGAGTCTGGAGCAGAGCTGTTCCCAAGTGGGTAGATCAATGGCCATAGCTGCACCTGGGGAAATAGCAGAAATAAATGCCTGGCTCGGTCTCCAAGTGAGAATCCTGCAGCCTGGACTGGAGAATCTGCTTTACTGACCTCACTTTTGAGCAAGTGGCATATCAGTGCCATAAGGAGCATGTCCGTTTGCCTGGGTTGGAGGGGACTGTCCATCCTTGCACAGCCAGCCCCTCTGCTCTGGGGAGAGTCCACCTACATCCAGTTCTGGAGGGACATGGATCTATTGGAGTGAGTCCAGAGGAGGCCACAGAGATGATTTGAGGGCTGGGGCACCTCCTGTATGGGAACAGGCTGAGACAGCTGTTCAGCCTGGAGAAGAGAAGGCTCTGAGAAGACTTTAGAGCAGCTTCTAGTACTGAAAGGGGCTCCAGAAAAGCTGGGGACAGACATTTTAGCAAGGCATGTTGTGAAAGAACAGGGAGGAATGGTTTTAAACTGAGGGAGGGTGGATTTAAACTGGATATAAGAAAGAATTTTTTTTTATCCTGAGGGTGGTGAGACTGGCTCGACAGTGTAATGCAGCTGAAACATCTGCATAGCCCAGCACAGATGCCAGGTTCTCTCTTCCCAACAGCTCTGCCTGTCTCACCTTTCTGTATTTCCTATAACGAGCTCTAGAAATCTTTTTAACAATTTAGTTATTTTTTAGGTAGCTTAATTTTAGCTGGTAGTCGAGTCACTACTCCCACGCTGATGCCAGGATCCCAGGGAGGGAAGAGGCTACTCGCTGAAACTTTGAGTTACGGGTTTTGGCAGCATGCTTCATCTTTTGAGCTTGTTCTACCATAGCTTGTTTTGTTCCATCTGTTCAGGTGCCTTTCTTAGAGCAGAGCAGGAGCACCCGACCGAAACGTTCTAGTCAGAGAAAGCAGTAGAGGCTTCAACTAGACTGATGGGAAAGAATGCGGTGGTGAGCAATAATTTAAATGTAGTCATAACCTTCCACCCCTCCCGCCTTGCAGCAGCTCTGGAGGTCTGTCCTCATCTTCATGACACTGATATATTGCCTGTGTAGAGCTGCTCCAGGGGACATCTGCTCCGAGCTGTGGTCAAGGAGAGGTCTGGGGGCTTGAAACCCTTCCTGGGAACCAACCCTCTCGGCCTCGGGGAGAGGGGAAGTGTTGGCATGTCCAGGAAGGTGTGGGATCCACCTGGAGGAAAGGATCTGCAGTAGCTGGGATAGATGAGGGAGAGTTCGCTCCTGAAGAGCTGGCTTGACCTTGCTGTGCGTGTTGTAGGGTTCGGATGGGTTGTGCAAAGTCCATGTTGCCTACGTGGGAAGAGGGTGTAGGTAGCAAGAGCAGAGGAAGTACTGGTGGGATGCAGCAAAACACCAGCCAGGTCTGGCCTGCTGCCACATGTGAGTTGGGGCAGTGAATTCCGATTGAGGCCAAGAAATCTCCAATAGCTTCGTGTGCAATGAGCTCTGAGACACGCATGCAACAGAAGAGCTTGAATTTCTGGTGGGTATGACATCAAGAGCTTAAGTTTATTTAGAAGTCAATCTCTCAAACAGAGATGTGTCGCTGGTTGGCTTTTCCTGTCATGTTGTCTTTAACTGCATGTTTCTAGGGGACTTGCTCAGTCTTATGGCCCCCTCTGAGCTGCGTCGGGGCCCTGCTCTTTAAGTGGCTGCGTCACAAACCTATGCTTGGAAAACAGATCCAGAAGTTCACCCTGATGCTTTTGCCTTGACGTGTGTTTTTGAAACAGAAGTTACACCTGTCCCCCACCTTCTCTACACCCAGGCCTCATCCTCAGCATTGCGATGTGAATCTGTATGTACGTGTGAGTAGTGCAGCGCTGTCAGCAGCACCCACAGCACCTGGAAGGGTTCCATGGAGGAGAATTCACCGAAGCTGGTGGGAGCAGCCTAGCAAAAGGACTTTATACCCAGTGACGCATGTTGTATGCGACCTGGTTCTGAAATCCCCTTTCAAGTCTGCACTGTTGGAGCACGCCCGGAAAATCTCTGTCAAGCAACATTAGCAAGAGCGGAATTAAATCTTAGAGGATTTAGCCGAGCGGCTTTGGCTATGGAGTAAATCAGGAAATACCCCATTCGTTAAAAATCCAGGTGCATCTTCAGGATGGCTTGGGTGCGGGGGGAGGCTGCAGATACAACAACTGTTTTCCCTTTGGAGTTTGCTCTTGTTTGGAATTTTGAGCTCCCACGGCTTTAAATCTAGGCTTGCTATATATCCTGGAATGCGGGAGGCAGTTATGTGAAACTTTGGGTAGATTCCTTCGCCTGCTGTGACTGCAGTAACTGGACTTCAGCACACCCTTTAGAAGGTCAGGAACTGGAGCATTTGGGGAAGCGGATGTCTTTCTTGAGTAGTATTCTTCTGTTTTAATGTGATTTAGTCTGAGACTCATTCTTGACCGTAAATGAGCAAGGGCAGTGAGCCCTTTCTTGTAACTTCTTTAGGGAGACACTTTTAAATAGTGGAAGCGATAAACAGCCTGACCCGTCCCTCCTGGATCAGAGGTGCTGACTTTGTTCAGATGTAGAACCCTCTTTGAGAGAGGGCTGACTTATAAAATAAGGGAGTAGTTTGTCACTGTCTCACATAGCTTGCACTCTGCTGCTCTCTGCTTCTCCTACCAGCAGCTGGAATGATGTCTTTAACTTGCCGCTGCACTCCTGGACAGGCTGGGATCCTTTGATGCCGTACCCAGAGAGGCAGAACTGTAAAGGGAACCAGCCTGAGGTATGAAGGCATCCTCCAGCTCTTGCGTTAAAGGGGTTTTGCTATCTCAGGAACACTATCCTGGGCTCTTTATCAGCTAGAGAAGTTTTGGGATTGGTCACAGTGAAGATTTCCCTTTTCCAGCCACTGATACCTTGTACCAGCTTGGTACCAGCCTTGCAGGTATCCTCATGGAGATGGCAGGTTGCAAAGGGAGCTCAGGAAGGCTGGGTAGTTGAGAAGAACCTCCAGCAGCACCAACCCTGACCTGCCAGGGTAGCGCTGAGGTCTGGCATTAAGCCTGGCACAATTAAACCACTGAGCCATGGTTCATGGCAAATCCTGCAGGTTTGAGGCAGGATAACGGCTCTAGCAAGCTATGTGTGACCTCAGAGTAGTCAGCTCATGCTTCTCCCCCTTTATGTGCAGCACTTGGAGAATCATAGAATTGTGGAATTGTTAGGGCTGGAAGGGACCTCAAAGCCCATCCAGTTCCACCCCATTACCATGGGCAGGGACACCTCCCACTGGATCACGTTCCTCAAAGCCCCATCCAACCTGGCCTTGGAAACCTCCAGGGATGGGGCAGCCGTCACTTCTCTGGGCAACCTGAACCAGAGCCTCCCTACCCTCACAGAAAAACATTTCTTCTATAGATCACTTCTCAGTCTCCCCTCTTTCACTTTGAAACCGTTCCTCCTCATCCTGTCCCTGCAATCCCTGATCATGAGCCCCTCCTCAGCTTTCCTGGGGACCCTTTCAGTACTGGAAAGTCACTAGGTCTCCCTGGGGCCTTCTCTTCTCCAGGCTGAGCAACCTCATCTCTCTCAGCCTGTTTCGTTATTGGAGGTGCTCCATCCCTTGGATCATATGTATGACCTCTGGCCTCACTCTAACAAAATGACATGGTGAAGGATGCAGCTGAGCATCCTATCCCTGCACAGAGGTAGGACACTGCACAAGCTGAAAGCACCAAATCCTGCTCCTAGGCAGGACCCTGCAGGCAGGGAAGTGTCAGCGATTGGAAAGCAAAGGAGGGAAGCGAATTCTGGACCAGGGCTTCGCAAAGCTGTGTTGTGCTTCTCTGATCTGAGGTTGGGAAACTGCTCTCTGGGCCCCATGACAGCTGAGAACTCCATCTGAACACACAAAGAGCATTCCAAGGGCTGCCTGGGGTCATGCTCTACCTTCAGGTTCCTGATGTTTTTGCAGCGCATCTGGAAAGGCAACATGAGGTTCTGGAGAGCAACATTGGTGGGTTAGGACCCACCACAGGGGCTGGACAACTTGTCCTACCACTGAGCAACGGCACGAGGCAACTGAATGTTTCTCTGGCTCTCGTGCGTGATCGTGAGGAACGTGACTTCAAAGTCCTTTAGCCTTGTCTGGCCTCCCTCTAAACTGGTGGTGTGATGTGGAGCCACTGGGCCTGGACGCTGTCACAGGCGTCGAGAGCTGGCTCTGACCTGGAGAGGTGATGCTTCCTGCTGTGATGTTTGCTGTCTCTAATTAATCCTAATCAATCTTGGTATGAATGCGAGTAGACAGGTTTGTGTTTGGAGGTTGTAATAAAGACAGAAGCCAGAGGCCAGGAAGAGGCTGGCATCCCTCATGCCACTGCCAGGGTCCCTGACCTTGGGACTGTCTCTCCTTTCTGAAGCAACTCTGGACGTGCCGGGGAGCGTGTGTTGTTCCACTCCGCAATCCTCCTGTGACCAGCAGCGTGGCCGGGAGCAGGGACACTGTGTTCAGATAAGGCTGCACCTTCCCCATCTAGCAGATGTTTGCCTGCACATCCCGCTGGATTGCATAACAAGGGCTGGATGTGGAGCTGAGTGGCTGCAGCCTTTTCCGCTGCTGGGTGTCAGCTATTGTGTGCTACTCTTGATGAGGTTTTTGTTTGGCGTTTTTGTCAGCTGTGTCACACGGTTCAGGCAAGATGCTCTAAAATTGTCCTTTTTTTTCTCCATGCAGCTGATCTGAGACAAGAAAACAAATCAGTTCTTTGGAAATTTCATTTCCCTGGTCTTGTCCTGCTTATTCCTTGCTGTAATTGGGCGTCTGTGCTGTAAGCGCTTTTCTGGTGAGTTGTCAGGGAAATGCTTTAGCATGGTGTGTCCTGGCTCAGCAGTATGGCTCCGAGGAGCGCTGCACCGTGGATGCGGTCCTGCACCTGCAGCAGAGGGAGGAAGGCGTTAACTACCCGCCTTCAGCTTCTGCCCTGCCTCTTGAGCTGGGATAAATGGGTTTATTTCCGAGGCAGAAAGAGCTTCTGCATAACAACAGTAATCAACCAAGCTAGTAGATGCCTTTCCTGCAGCATCATCCCGTTGCAGGGAGTGGTGATGCTCCTTGAGCTAGGTTTGGAGTGGCTCTGGCTGGGCTGTGTGACCCCAGGCTGGAATGACCTCATCCCTATGGAGCGCTGGTAGCAAGCTCTGCTAGAATCTGGGCTTCAAAACCCTCAGGCAGGAACCTGGAGAGAGTGGCAGGGGCAGGACCCTGGTGGGAGGGACTGGTGGGGATGTCCTGAGCTGCCCGTGTGCGGCCAAGAGAAGAGCTCTGGATGGAAACAGCTAGGGTGGAAAGGAAGGAGCGAGTGGTGCCCCTGGCCTCGGCCTGCCTAGCTGGTACATTAAGCTCTCTTCCTTAATTTGCACAAGGCATGCTGTTCCTTTCCCTAACGAGTTTATGCTCAAATAAACCAGACAAAGGGCACGGGAAAAAGTGCAGCACATGGAGTTGGTATAGCAGATCATGGCTTGCAGATGCTGTCTTCGCTCCCCAGCATGGAGCTTGTTCTTTTGTGTCTGAAATGGCCAAACGAGGCCTGGAGCTGGTGTGGGTGGCAAGCAGGGGCTGAGGACAGGGAGGAGCACAGGGCAGCCAAGGTGGGATTAAATAGGATTACTTATCCCTGGCTGCTCCTGAGAGTCCAATTTAAATCCTGCCCAATGGTGCAAGCAGTTCTGTCTGTCTGCAGGGAACTGCTGGACTCTTGATGGTGATGGACATGTCCTGTGCCATGATTGGCCCTAGGGATGGGGCGAGCCTGGCCTGAGCTCTGGGCTTCATGGAGCTCACTGAGAGCAAGAGAGAGTGTTCAGGTTGTTTATGTTCAGCCAGCACGAGTTTTGTGTCTGTGATCCCAAAAAACATTCAGTCAGCAAGTGCTCCCTGAAAAAATGGATGCATTTTGTATCAAAGCTACACAGATTCTTTGTAACAGGGAGGGCAACAGATCTGGGGAAGGGGCTGGAGCACAGGAGGCCTGGGAGAGATTGAGGGAACTGGGGCTGTTCAGTCTGGAAAAGAGGAGACAGGGAAGACCTCATCACTCTTCTGCAGCTTCCTGAAAGGAGGTTGTGGTGAGGTGGGTGCTGGGCTCTTCTCCCAAGTAACAAATGATAGGACAAGAGGAAATGGCCTCAAGTTATGCCAGAAGAGGGTTAGAGTGGATATTGTGGAAAAAAATCTTCACCAAAAGAGTTGTTAGGTACTGTCAGAGGTTGCCCAGAATAATGTTTGAGTCACCATCCCTGCAGGGATTTACAAGGGATGTGGCACTTAGGGACATGGTTCAGTGGTGGAGTTGGCAGAGTTAGCTTAATGATTGGGCTCATTCATCTTAAGGGTCTTTTTGAACCCAAGTGATTCTATGATTCTGTGGTTCTATGGAGCTGTGTGTAGCTCAGGACTTGGCACAGATATCCTTACGGTTAGAGATATCCCTATGGTCTGGAGTCTCCATCCCTGGAGGTGTTAAAAACTTGCAGATGTGGCACTTGGGCATCTAGTTTAGTAGGTACGGTGGGGCTGGGTTAGCAGTTGGACTGGATGAGCTTAGAGATCTTTTCCAACTTCAATGATTCCATGATTCTAAGCAGAATTCATCTCTGGTTGGTTTGTTTCTGTATTCTTGCTAGAAGCTCTCCCAGGGCAGAAGCAGCTACCAGTGCCGGAGGGGCAGAGCCATCAGCGTCAGCTATTCCTGCTGCAAGAAGCACTGCATTTAAGGGGGAAACCCCCAACCTTTTGATTCTAGTATTGTGGCTGACTGGATGTCTCTCATCCTGATCAAATTGTGTTATTTTGTGGGAAGGAACAAATTGTGTTATTTTGTGTTTGATGGTATGAAGTAGGTCATCCTGGATGCCTGGGAAGGGCAGGTTGTAAATAGCAGCCTTCTCCAGGAGGGTGCTGAGAGTCTGGCCTCTGCTCCCTGCTGTGTCTCCTCCTCTCTAATGATGGCCCTGGGCTGCTGGTCCTGCCTGCTGGGAGCAGAAGCAGCACATTTTGAGGGCAAGAAGAAATTCAGAAGTTGCCTTCTGTCTTTGCCTTTCAATATGGCCTGATGCTCACGCCAGTTCTCAGGAGGCCCCAGATGGCTGCCTGCACTGGTTTAGGTGCCGCCTCTCCACTGAGTAGTGTTTTCTGGCATCCATTCCGAATTAGAATCATAGAATCATGGAATAGTTTGGATTGGAAAGGGCCTTAAAGCCTGTCCAGTTCCAACCCCCCTGCTATGGCCAGGGACACCTCCCACTGGATCAGGTTGCTCAAAGCCCCATCCAAACTGCCTGTGAACACCTCCAGGGATGAGGGAGACACAACCTGGTCCCCAGCCTCATCATGAAGAATTTCTTCCTAACATCTAATCTAAATCTTCCCCCTCAACTTAGAGCCATTCCGTCTCATCCTATCACTCCATACCTTTGTAAAATGTACCTTTTCTGCTTTCCTGGAGCCCCTTTCAGTACTGGAAGTTGCTCTAAGGTCTACCTGGGGCCTTCTTTTCTCCAGGCTGAACAACCCCAACTCTCCAGCCTCTCCCTGCCTTAATTTTCCTTTCTTTTTGTCAGCAGTCCCGTACAGGAAGCACCAGCTGCCTCTCTTGATGGATGCATTTCATTTCCAGCCTTTCTCTCTTTGTTCCGGCTGCAACACATCTGCTGCACGAGTAGAGCCTTTAACTTTCATGGCTTATGCCTCTTTAAGATGCTTTTGCACATCATTCATTGACCACACGGGGCTGCGTTTGGAGGGGTCTGATCGAACAATAAATCTTAGTGTCCTGCTTGCAGTCCTCACCTCCTCTTACCATCCCAGTGGGTTGCTCAGGTGCGCCACATTGTCTTGTTCTCAGTTGAATAAGTGTAAAATCGGATCCAGCCCCACTCCAGGGCATGTCCTTGCAGCTCTCCAGCCACAGCACTGGGTTTGTGTTAAGTCTTGGTTCTGAAAAGGCTGCTGTCAAGGGGTGCTTGGATTGATGATCTCAAAGGTCCTTTCCAAACAAATGATTCGATGATTCTAACTCAGTGGTTCAAAAGCAAAGAACAAATAAAATAAATTAAATAATAAAATAAAATAAAAAACCAACAAATCCAACCTGCTAGTCCAGCACTTTTACAGAGCTCTGCTTTGAGAACTAGGCCTGTTTGATTGCAGTTGTTCCAGCCTGGGTGAGCGAGTGGCAAACAGCGAGTCTCGTGCAGCCAAAGAGATTATGTGGGAGTTCAATTCTAAAGTATTTTTCATCAGTCACATTGTGTGGCACCTGGTAAGCACTTTAATGAAGTTAAGCTTTTATCAAATATGCAGCACAGTCCGACTGGAGGACAGCCTGAGAGAGATGGGGTTGTCCAGCCTGGAGAAGAGAAGGCTCCAGGGAGACCTTGAGAACAGCTTCCAGTACTGGAACGGCCTCCAGGAAAGCTGGGGAGGGCCTCTTAATCAGGGGTAGGATTAGGGGGAATATTTTGTAGCTGAAAGAGGAGAGATTGGGATGAGATATTGGGAAGAAATGTTTTTCTGAGAGGGTGAGGAGGCTCTGGCCCAGGTTGCTGAGAGCAGGGGTGGCTGCCCCATCCCTGGAAGGGTTCAAGGCCAGGTTGGATGGGGCTTGGAGCCCCTGATCCAGTGGGAGGTGTCCCTGCCCATGGCAGGGGGCTGGAACTGGATGGGCTTTGAGGTGCCTTCCAACCCAAACCATTCTATGATTCTATGAAATCAGAGCTGAGAACTGCTGAATGCTGTAACTGGAGTGTTTGTTTCTGAGGCTATGAAGGAGCTTGGGCATTGGGATAGGGTCAACTCTAATCTCTTCATAGATAAGAAAAGGAACTGAAGGCAGCAGGTCAAGTGTGTATGAAACACATTACAAAACTGAGACACAAGCTGGAGACAGGGCAGGAGGCTGTGGTTGCGTCCTGGGGATCCCCTTCCAGAGCTGCCCATCACATTTCTATGTTTACATTCGCTAAGCTGCACCAAATAGGATAAGAATCATTTCAATTAGCTTGTGAAGTGTTGAAACTTCCTGCATCCGAGCTCCTGTTCCCACAAACCCTTGTGCTGTCTCTCATGGCTGCAAAACCCCTGAAGCCAGAGTTAAATCAGTTCTCGCCAGGCCATCTGTCAGTGTGTTTGAGGTGAGTGCAGCCGAGTGCCACGAGTAGCCAGCGGAAAAGAGGTTTTTTCATTTTCTGCCTAGACAAGTTGATTTTATAAAGCTGATTTTGGGTTGGTTTTGCTGGTGATGCTCTTGTCCACCTGAAGCATCTTTTCTCTTGGAGATGAGCAGTTCCTCGCCTCTGATCCCTTTCCTTCACCCAGGCGGTTGGTGTTGATTCCACGTTTGATACGTGTACAGCAGCAGACACTTAGAAGCTGGGAATGAAAGCAGCTTGTGGTAATTATCACAAAATTAAAGATAATCTCCTGCTCTGGAATTGTGACAAAGTGCAGAAGAGAGATTAGTGCAGTAGGAGAGCAGTTGCAGCTGTGGCAGGGAGAGTGTAGTCTGCTGGCCCGGGGCTTTCTGGGCTGCATTCTGTTCCCAGGAATTTTCAGTGTTCAGCCTGGAGCAGTGTTCACCCCTTGGGGTTCCTCTGCGGTCATGAATTGCTGCTGCCAAGTGCTCCCTCGGTGCCGTATCCCCTGCTCCCACGGCCATCACAGCACTGTTTGTGGAATGACCATAAGATTGCATTGTCTTGGGCCAATGGATGGATTTTTCAGCACAAACACTGATGCGGAGTTAGCAGTGTCTTGGGAGCAGCATTCCAGCGTGGTCCTACAGAGCCAGAGGGAGTGATGGGGTTTCATCAGACAACAGACAGGCTGAGGGTTGTGGACTCTGGTGGGTGATGGAGGGAAGACACTGTGCTAGTGAGGGGTCCTCACTCTGCTTGCCTCCTGCCCTCCTGTTTGAGATGGGATTGCATGATGCAGCTTGCATGGAGGGAATGGGATTTCAGACCTTGAAGTCCCGAGATTCTGTTCCTGATGTGAAACTTGGGCATCCAAGAGCACAATTTAAAACAAAACAAGAAGTGAATCTTCCCATGCTGCTTCTGCTAGGCTATGGGGCTCAGGAGCTGCATTGCAGCCAGTTCCAATGTCCTGTTGACTAGACCCATTTTGCACCAGGGCATCCCTTGTTTGCTGAGACCAGACAGTGAGATAAACTCAGCACTTCTGGTTGAGAGTGATTTCATTCCCTGTGCCCACCAAGGGGGTTTGTTGGTGTTTCTTGGTTTTTTGCTTCCCAGTGCCTGCAGTATTTCCTGAAATGTAATCACTGCTTGTACTCCAGGAGCCTGAGCTTTTACCTCACTTACACCACCATAGCTCCCCCTTGGTCAAACAGGGAAGTGCTGGGCTGGATCCTCTGGGGCTTTTCCTTCTCTCCCAGCAGGGCTGGACATCTCCTGCTCCCCTGGCAGAGGGGCTAGCCCCTCTCTTTAGCACAGCTATCCCTTTTGAGTTGCAGGATTCGAGCACCGAACACCAGGAGGTGGTTGTGTGATCCACCCATTGCCCTCGAGTAGGGAAAAGCTGAGGGCTCGTAAGAGCCTTTCTTCTTCCCAGCCAAAGCTCTCAAGCTCTGCTCAACGGTGTCTTGTGAAATGAAGCCCTTTCTAAAGGCCTATGGGTTGCTTAACAATCTGCACCTGCAGGAACACTGCAAACAGGCTCGGGAGCACAGGCTCGTACCTGGAAGCAGGTGGCCTTGGGTTTGCGTTGTGCGCAGATAGGGGTCTCTCCCCATGCCTGGGTTCTGCATGCTGAGGTAGCCCAGGAGGCTGGGGAGCTGCCCTGTGCTGCTGGATTGGGGGGAGCTGCTCCTCTGAAGCAACTTTTGATCTGTGTTCATAGCAGCTTTCCAGAGGCAGCGGGGCTGGAGCCTGTGGTCCCATGCATGAGGCTCTAGGTAGGGCAGCCAACACCTCACGAGGCCAATGGCAGAGGTGCCTGTTCTCATGGTTGCCTAAAAATAAGGAGCTCCTTGCAAACTTAGGCTTGTACTAGGGAGTGGAAAGGTGGCCCCGTGTCAGAGGAGGGGTTGGGCCCCTGTTTTCAGCTCTGAGGATGTGTCTGAACCCTTTAGGCGAAATCTTGATTTCTCATCGTTCGCTGCAATGGTGGTGGTTCCTCCCAGAGGCAGTGGTAGAGATAAATGATGCATTCATTTCTGTGCTATATTTGGACATTAGATTCTATAAATAGATTCAATTATCAATACAGTTTGTCAAGTGCCTTCTGAGCAGCTCGGAAACAGCTTCATGAATGTCTCTGAGCAATGTACAGACCCAACTCCTCAGTGCAGCATGAGCTTGATCCTTGTGGTGCAGAGGGCTTTATGAGGAACTGTTTCTGCTGAAGCCTCTATGAACCATTAATGCTTGGAAAAATGGAGGGGGGGGTGTGCTCCTGAATACAAAACTGTTTGGGTGACCCCTGTAACTTAGGACTCCTGCGCTGGGAAAACTGAAAACAGAGCAAAGTCAGCACTCGTAAAGGCATTCCCACTTGCTTGAAAAAGCAGTTTTCTCAGTGGGTTTTTCCTGCTGTCCCTGCTGTTACTGATGCTCTTCCCTTCTCTCCTCAGGTGTGGCATCGAAGAAGGCAGCAGTCACCGAGGTGAGATTTGTAAAGCTGGCCTTGAAATCTCTTATTGAGAAATGAGAGCACAGAGCTCTAGCAGAAACCTCTTCCTGACTTTTTTGAGCAAAGCTGGATTTCAGAATACATTGAAAAGTACTGAAAATCTACTATCTGTTATTAGGGAGAAAGAAAATCAGTGGCAGGTCCCAGGAGTCCCTGGGTGGCATCACATTTACAGAGGGGATGTGAAGGGATTATGTGCACCACATGGCCAATTCCAGTGGCGTGATGCATATCTGTACATGGCTGAGGGCACCTCTTCCACACCAGAACATGAAGGTAATAAATAAATGAAGGTAACAATAAATGGAGAATCCATGTACTGGGTGTCGCCAGGGCCCTGTGTTTGGTCTCACCTTCTCCTGGGAACAAGTCCAGGTGGCTGCAATTTGTGAAGACATCAAATGGGAACATGTCAAGGGACTGGTCTTCTCTCACGCGTAATCCAGGTCACAGGTTGCCGAATCACTGTTGCCTTCTGGAGCAAAACTCCACGCAGTTGGCAGCAGGGAACCCGGTAGGAGGATCTGTGTCTGCAAGCTGTTCCTGCAGCCCACACTTTTGGTGTAGGGCACTGTGTTCAGATGATGTTTGTTTGATCATGTTTTCTGACATAGCCCTTGACACTGCTGGCCTGGGATGAGCAGCGTTTTTATACATGAGTAGAATCCTCGCATCAGACTCCCAGGAATGTGGGTAGGAAGCTTAACTTCTGTGGAAGTTGATTGCTGTGTTAATGCACAAATAGCATCATTTTCTTTTGCCCTGGAAGCATGGTCATAGGTAGAGGAAGAGATTGTGGAAGAGGCTGCTGTTGCTGCACTTCATCTGATGGCAGCCACTTAATCAATACCTCTGTCTGTTAATCGTTTTGAGAGGATGATGAGGAGCCACGTGGTGAGGCACGACTGTACAGCTTGAGCTTGCGTGTAATAGGATCCAGCTTGTCGGCTGGAAGCTGCAAGGGAAGGATAAGCCGAACTGCTAATCATGGCTGTGTGGAAAAGGAGGGCTCGGCTGCAAGCCTGGCTGTGCTGAGTGTTTAGAGTGGAGTAAGAATAAGATTTTTGAAGGAGAAGTCAAACTGCCCCTTAGTACCAGGAGTACAAGCACTTTGACCAGAAATAGCTGCAAGCTCCTGATTAAAAGCTGAAACACAAAGAACTTCTGTAGTCAGAGCAGCATTGTACATTGTCTGCTGCAGACATCAGTTCTGAGAGATGAGTCTGTGCAGCACTCGAGAGAGACAGTGATAAAATGCTGTCACTTGGGAAGTGACCTTGGCTCTCTGCACGCTGCTTAAAGGAACATCCAAAGCCTGGCTGTTCTCTGCTGTAACAAACACCCAAATGCCACTGTTGGCTTGCTGGCAGGTTTAGCCACGAGCTGATTTCCACACTCCTGAGCTGGTGGGAGAGGTGGGAAGAAGGTGAAGTGTTAACCAGAGGTGGAGTATGGAGGCCTTGCACTTGAGCTGTGTTGAACTCCACAAAACACAGTTGTGTTGCCTTGTTCAAGGGTGCAGCCGTGATTCTCTTCCTTCCTGGATCAGCAAGAAGAGACCCAGGCAGAGTCAGAGGAAGAGGAGGAGGAAGTGAGGTGAGAGTGAGTTTGTTCTCACTCTGAAGTGCTGGCAGTCCCATAGCATTCCTGTAAATGCTTTGTGAAACCTTAGGAAGAGCTGTTACTGCCATTCACCCGGGGTGAGCTTGTCCTTTGAATTGTAAACAAATGGTCTTGCTTAAATGGATTATCTCCACGTGAATGCAGAAGTGGGGCTGTGCTGTCCCTGTTCCCCGTCCCTTGTTTCTCCAGTTGAGTGCAAGGTACCAGTCTTGACACTTGAAGACATGGGTTTTTAAGAATAAACTCTCTCTGTTTGATATAATACAGCACTATTTTAAATCAACAAGAAACCACAGTCAAGCAGCTCCTGTGAGGTTGTGACAGCCAGGGGGCAAGCAGATCTTTCCTGAATGCAGCATCTTCAAGGGCTCTGCCCAGTTGATGCTGAGGGTGGCAGATGAAGAGTTTGGATATTCGCAGAATCACTAGGTTGGAAAAGACCCACAGGATCATTGAGTCCAACCATTCCTGTCAATCACTAAACCATGCCCCTCAGCACCTCATCTACTCGTCCTTTAAACCCCTCCAGGGAAGGTGACTCAACCACCTCCCTGTTCCAGTGTCCAGTGACCTTTTCCATGAAATTTTTTTTCCAGATGTCAAGCCTTAACCTCCCCTGGCGGAGCTTGAGGCTATTCCCTCTTGTTCTGTCCTCTGTCACTTAGGAGAAGAGCCCAGCACCCTCCTCTGTAAAACCTCCTTTCAGGTAGTTGTAGAGAGCAATAAGGTCTCCCCTTAGCCTTCTCTAGGCTAAACAACCCCAGCTCTCTCAGCCGCGTCTCCTAAGACTTGTTTTCCAGCCTTCGAACTCTTCTTGTCTGGAGGGATGGGTGTATAATCCAGTCAGCCTTAGTCAAGGCTTGCAGGTGTCTGTTAAACTGGTTGCACTCTGCAGATATTCTCCAGTGGTGGGAAGCAACCTCTCTGTCCACTACAGCTGTGTGAGCAAGGTGGTTTCTGCACTTCTCTGCCTGTTCTTCTCAGCCAGGTCAGCTGCTGTTCTGGGCTTTAGCTGTGTTCTCTCATTGCAGGGACCATCGCTTCCAGGACAGCCTGGACAAGGAAAGAAGATTGGCCATCGAGGTGTCGATGCTTCTGGTGAAACCACCTACAAAAAGGTCTGGGTTTATGGAGTGGGGACTGGCAGCTGGGGGTGGGCATCGAGCTGAGAGGCTGGGGCCTGAGGTCAGCAGCAGCACAGCCAAGCTCTCCTGGCTCACTTTGTTTGTAGCTGCCAGTCTGATTTAGATTTTATGCAGCACCCTTGTACTGTGCAATCTTGCAAATGGCAAACCTTCTGGAAGCCTTAATCCATCTCCCCTGCAGGGGCCTGAACTTGTTTAGCAGCATGTGGTGCCTGAGGTGACCCTACAGGAACCATAGACTGTGTTGTAATATAGGCGGTGTTACCATGATAATCTGCCTGGAAGTGCTCACTGACAGCTCCTTTCTTTCTGCCAGACCACCTCATCCACTCTGAAGGGGGCCATCCAGCTAGGGATTGGATATACGGTTGGCAATCTGAGCTCCAAGCCAGAGAGAGATGTCCTGATGCAGGACTTCTACGTGGTGGAGAGCATTTTTTTCCCAAGGTAAAGGAGACAGGGAAAACAGGACAAACGGTTGAGTTATTCCTTTTTCTCTCACTGATTTTTCAAGAGAGCTTATATCTGTCTTTAGATCAGAGTTAGATGCTCTGAATGTTTTAAATAAGGACATATTCCATCCAAACATCACAGTGGGAAGCATTATATTGTGCAGCATGCTGGCTTGCAAGGAGGTGCAGTGTAAGATGCAATGCTGTGAGCTTGAGTTTGTGAGCCCTTCTGCTGCCTCTCTTTCAACCTGTCCATCTCAAATTTCTTCCACAAAATTATACCATGAAAGATGAAAGAAACTCATTCTGGTAGCTCTTTAACTCTGTGAATAAGCAAAGCTCATCAAAGTTCTGTTCTCTGTGTAAATACATTCGGCTTGGCAAGTTGTTGTTCATTGTGCTTTTTGGAAATAGATTTTGGCACTTAATTTAAACCTGTTTTGCTGTTCTGCTAAAGAAGGAAGATATTTTTATTGTTGTTGTTGTTCCTAACATGTCTTTTTGCAAGGCTCAGTTCATCTAAGTATACAGTAGCCTTGATGTGATTGTACGTATCTGCTGAAGGGTCATACTGAGGCCCTGCTGATGTCACGTCTGTTCTGTGCAGCGAAGGCAGTAATCTCACCCCTGCTCACCACTACGCTGACTTCAGGTTCAAGACCTACGCACCAGTGGCTTTTCGGTATTTCCGAGAACTCTTTGGGATTCGTCCAGATGATTACTTGGTACGGATATATTTTTGGATTTCTCTGTCTCTCTTTTATCGAGATAGGCCAGAATAACACTAGGCAATTGCCCCTAAATCAAGGCTGTTGACAATTCTTGTCAAAAAGGGACAGAAAAGAATTGAGGAATGGAGATGATCCAGTGGCTGGAGCACTTCCCATACAAGGACAGGCTGAGAGAGCTGGGATTGTTCAGCCTGGAGAAGAGAAGGTTCCAAGGAGACCTTAGAGCAGCTTCCAGTACAGAAAGGGGCCCCAGGAAAGCTGGGGAGGAGCTCTTGATCAGGGAAGGCAGGGACAGGATGAAGGGGAATTACTTGAAGCTGAAAGGATTGAAATTGAGATGAGATCTTAGGGAGAAATGTTTTGCTTTGAGGGTGGGAAGGCTCTGGCACAGGTTGCCCAGAGCAGTGGTGGCTGCCCCATCCCTGGAGGTGTTCAAGGCCAGACTGGATGGGGCTTTGAGGAACGTGATCCAGTGGGAGGTGTCCCTGCCCATGGTAATGGGGTGGAACTGGATGGGCTTTGAGGTCCCTTCCAACCCAAACTATTCCATGATTCTATGAACCATTCTGATCCCAGCAAGGAGTGGGAACAGGCTGTGGATTTAGGGTCTCTGTTCAGTTTTTGAGGCAATTTAGTGACAACCGCAGAACAACCAGCACCACTCAGTGCAAGACTTTGTTTGCTAAGAGGTAGCTGCCTGCTTCCACTGGAGGAAATGGAACTGATCTGCATACAGCATGTGCTGTGTAAGCTGTGCAGTGGGGTTCCCTCTCCCTTGCTTGTGACAATAACTTACTGTGTTTACAAGCGAAAGGAGCTGTGTTCTGCTGGGTGCAACCCTGTAATGTCCCCTGGGGCTAAGCGGACAAAGATCAGAATTCTTCCTTGTATACTCACTCCAGAGCTGTGTGAGTGTAGTTATTTTAATCATCTTACAAAGACAGAATAAAACACAAGTTGTTCTTGTGCTCGGAAAGCTCCTTAGAGCTGG
Organism: Clamator glandarius; assembly: GCA_033459285.1. Taxonomy (NCBI): domain Eukaryota; kingdom Metazoa; phylum Chordata; class Aves; order Cuculiformes; family Cuculidae; genus Clamator; species Clamator glandarius. The sequence continues at coordinate 743,409 of JAUNZM010000097.1, read as the reverse complement.
AAAGGCTGGTTTTTAAATACCCAATAGTACAGGCTGTTGGGGTTGGAGTACGCTGGGGCTAAATTTTTTCCCTTGCACATGTCTGACGTCCTGCTCTTTAGGAAAGTACACTTGTTGAACTGGGAAAGAGAACACATCCAAATGGGCACATGCCCTCCACCTTTAAGAGCCCTATTCTTTGACTGTAGATAGGTGTCCTGCTGCAATTCCTCCTGTGAGCAATTCCTCCTGTATCTGAGCAATTGCAGGGTTTGGCAGTGGCTGTGGTCGCTGTCTAGGCCATCCAAGGTGATGCTGCCTGATTTGATAACTTGGGTGAGGCAAAAAGCCTGCCTCAGTTGCAAAGGTTACAGCTCTGATTTGTTGCTTCTGCTTCCCTGATTCTCTCTTGCCTGCCACAACAGCAAATGCCTTTAATTATGCATGGGATAATTAACTTGATCAAGTCTTGGATCATTAATCTGTACAGTGCTGAAAGCTGTTTTCAGCACGTAATGATGTGCATTCAATTTATTGCTCTGATTATCCTTCACCGACCCTACCTCCCCCTCCCCGCCTCACCTCTCACTGGGGCAGCTCTGACGTGGTGCTGTTCTGAGCCCTTTCACCCATGCAGTTATCCTGGGGTAGCTTCCTCACTGCAAAGGGCATGTGCATGCTCGCTCTTTCTTTGTTCCCTGCTGCTAGGCATGTGTTCATCTGGGGGCCTGCTTTTGCACGCTCATGTCTGGAAATGCCCTCCCAGCTCATGCAGGGCCCCGTGCTGTGCTTGTGCAGCGCTGATCCCATTCTTCTTTATCGAACATTTGGGGTAACACTTCTCATGTTCCTAGCAGGGTGGGGCGGTGAGATGTGGCTGTAAAAACCCTCTGTAAGGGGGAGCACGAGGCCAGAGGTGGCTCTGAGAACAGCCAGGGCAATGCATTCCCTCCAGTGCAATGATGGGTGGTACCCTGAGCAGACTGTCCTGTCTCTTAAATCCCATCTTCCAGTCCGCACTCACAGTAATGTGCTGAAAGAAGCCTAAATGCGATACACGCACAGTGGGAAAAGATAAGATGTCATTATGAAGCTTGGATGTTGCTGAAAGCAGATTATTAGCTTGATTCTGAGCAGCTGGGATGCTCTGAACTGTAATTTCAGCCTCTAATTGTAAATTGTCCATGAGCTTTCCTGCTTAGACCCAACCCATAATGCAGATAGTTCTGACTTAAGCTTTGCAACCCCTTCATCTTTCAGGGAGACAACAAGCTGGGGAAGGTCCTCAGAGGCGTGGAACTCAATGTGCAATGAGTAATCATCTTTTTTTTCTTTTCCTCTCTAGTATTCATTGTGCAATGAACCTCTGATAGAGCTGTCAAACCCTGGTGCCAGTGGCTCCCTCTTCTATGTCACCAGCGACGATGAATTCATCATAAAAACTGTGATGCACAAGGAGGCTGAATTCCTACAGAAGCTCCTTCCTGGCTACTACATGGTGCGTTATCACCCAGTGTCTTAGACCCAAACAGAGTTTGTCCTGGCAGCATTTCTGTCCAGAGCTTCACTCAGGGCACGTCCTCCACGTGGGTTTCTTCTGGCCTGCCCATGTTGTACAGGAAAACCTAACTGTATCACAAAGCTAGTCCCAGAGCCCCCATCCTGCCAGTTATGTGCCAGCTCTGTGGGTAAACTTGAAGCAGATAATTATGCCATGGCTTGTAGGCATGTTCTGGCCTGAAAATGGTTTCCCAGTGTGTGTTTCTGAATGTAGTTTTTCCAGAAGTAGTTTGTTCTTCTCTCAGGACTGTGCATCTGCCAGGCTGCTGTTGATTGCAATAATGCAACCACCTTGGGTTTGTGAGGAAACCGCTGCTGTCCCTAGGTATCTCCTGCATCTGCTGTTTAGCAGAGTTACTCTGAAGGCAGCTGCTGGTTATCCTGTCTCCCACTGGCTGCAGTACTAAGCTACAGACTCCTGTGGTGTCAGCCAGTTCTGCACATCCAGTCTGCTGCAGGTAGTTGGTACCTAAATCTCGGGGCTAGCAAGGAGATATCAAACCCAGAAGGTGTCATGTGGTGCAAAGTGTAAACCGTACCATCATAGAATGAAGGGATGAATCTCTTCATCAGGCTGGACAACCCCAATTCTCTCAGCCTGTCTTCCGATGCTGTTGCTCGTATCCCAGGAGCCGTCTCCCTGCATAACAGTGGGGAAGGGTCCAGCTCTATAGATGAGGGCACTGAAATTCTGTTAGAACCGGCCAGGGATCTGTATTTCCTGGAGATGCCAAGGAGAAGGTGATGGCAAACAATGTTAATGCTGCCCCATCCATGTGCCTGTTGTGGTGGATTGGATTCATGTGATCAAGCACTATTTTCAGGAAAATAATTGTTCAATATTTACTGGGGAAAATTTGCCAAAGAAGGACGGGGTGTGGGGTGTCTGTACACAACTGAAAGCCAGCATTCTTGGACAGGAGGAGCTTTCTTGGAAAGTGTTTCCTGTTGCCTAATGTAAGGAGTAAATCAGGTAGAGGGGGCAAATGGATGTGGTGTTGCTCTGTTGTCCTGGATTCTGCAGTTGTCCTGGCTTAGCAATCAGTGCAGTGAATCAAACACAGCTTACCTGTCTGGGGCAGAGTTAGGTGTGACCGATTGTAGCGTTCCTGTGTTTGTGGGTTACTGTGGTGCTGACATGTGGCCTCTGCTGTTCTTGGGAAACCCACGCAGTGTAAAAGAAAGACATTGAGGGGCTGGAGCACGTCTGGAGAAGGAGAACAAAGCTGGGGGAGGAGCTGGAGAACAAGGGTTATGAGAGACAGCTGAGGGGCCTGGGGTTGTTTAGTCTGGGGAAGAGGAGGCTGAGGAGAGACCTCATCACTGTCTACAGCTGCTTGAAAGGAGGTTGTGTTGAGGTGGATGCTCATCTCTACTCCCAAGTAACAAGTGATAGAACAAAAGGAAATGGCCTCAAGTTGCGCTGGAGGAGGTTTAGAGTGGATATATAGCAAAAACTACTTCTCAAAAAGGGTTGTTCAGCACTTGCAGAGGCTGCCCAGGGAAGTGGTTGAGTCCCCATCCCTGGAGGGATTTAAAAGATGGGCAGATGATGTGTTCAGAGATCTGTTTTAGTAGTGGACAAGTATGGTTGGATTCTATGATCTCAAAGGTCTTTTCCAAACAAATTATTTGATGATTCTGTGAAAGTAGTCTGTGGACAGGATGCAGAGTAGTTTCACCCTGAGTTAGTTTGAAGCCTCCTTGTGTTTGGTCTCGTCTGCTCCTGTTCTTTTTATTCTGCACCGTGTTGAAGAGCACACTCAGAGAGGGCTCACCCATGTGCCAGTGAGGTGACGAGGGGCATGAAATAATACAGCCATGATTCTGCTGTCTGTCAGAACCTGTCAGGGCTGAACTTTGTTTCCTAGCATGCAGGGATGTTGTTTCCTTCCCAGATTTTACCAAAGCTGAACAAGCAAATCACGCCTGTCATGTCGTTCCTAATAATATTGCTGCCTTAAAAAAGGACATGACAGCAGAGCAGGGTATCCATGCTCGTAGGCCAACTAGGTTTTGTACAGCTTCTCTGCAAAAGGAAGGGTATTTTTTTTCAAAACCCCACATCCCTGGTTTATTCTGGGCCATAGAACAGCTCTTGATTTCTGACACTTTTGAAGAGATGAAGAGAGGTGTTATTTTTAAACTTGAAGTTCCCACTTATTGTGTTTGTTTCTCTTCCAGTTTGGTTTCCCATTTTAGCTGCTGTTGATGGGGAAAGCGGGGAATTTCCGGACTTGGTTGTTTGCCCAGGGTGTGCTGTACATCCTATTCCCTGTATTCAAGGCATTGTGGTGTTTTCAAGTCCTCAAGCCACTGGAATGCAAGGGTTGGTCAAATGTGTCAAGTGCACTCTCATGTAAAGTTCAGAAACTCTTGGTGAAGTAACTCTGGTCCGACTGCTCCAAAATCTATTGACATGTGTTGTGTTGAACACAGCAAGACTCTTGTGCTGAAGTGACCATTCCGTGTGCTTTTTTTCCAACCCTACTGCAGAACCTGAACCAGAACCCACGGACACTGCTGCCCAAGTTTTATGGACTGTACTGTGTGCAATCTGGGGGCAAAAACATCCGCGTCGTCGTGATGAACAACATTCTGCCTCGCGTGGTGAAAATGCACCTGAAATTTGACCTGAAAGGCTCAACCTACAAACGCCGGGCATCTAAGAAGGAGAAAGAGAAATCCAGCCCTACGTACAAGGATCTAGACTTTATACAGGACATGCCCGAGGGCCTGATGCTGGATGCAGACACTTTCAGTGCACTGGTGAAAACGTTGCAACGAGACTGTCTGGTAAGGAGGGAGCTGGAGGAGGAGATTAATGAAGATCTAGGGCCCTCAAGCATGAGGAAGAGCAAATGATTGAGAACCTTGCTAATCTGCTAACCCCAAAGCAGTATAAATCCATCCTTTTGCCATTTTCCTTGAAAGCAAAGCAGTAGAGTTGGATGTCATGGCAGCCTCTGAGGACTAAGGCTGCTTTCCTTTGCCTGGTACAGCAAGTTGTGGCAGCCTGCTTGCCTTGTAGCTGGGCTCTTGGTGATAAACATGTTTTTGCTATATGGTGTGCATGGATACCTGGTACATCAGTGGTATCTGCAAGCCTTCAGCTGCTTGGGTTGATTGTGGAATGGGCAAACTATGTGATCCAGTCCAGAGATGACTGTTGGCTGAGAAACATTCAAGCTCCGGCAAAGGAATTGTTAGGGAGAATGTGGGTGGGCTGTATTTGACCTGCTGGCCTGATATTTTGTCTTTGTTCTTCAACTCAATACTAACCTGTAGGTGCTGGAAAGTTTTAAAATCATGGACTATAGCCTCCTGCTTGGGGTTCATAACATAGACCAGCAGGAACGGGAGCGGCAGTCCGAGGGAGCCCACAGCACATCGGATGAGAAGCGTCCTGTGGGGCAGAAGGCACTTTACTCTACAGCCATGGAATCCATCCAGGGTGGGGCTACCCGGGGGGAGTCCATAGACACAGATGACACGTAGGTGAAAACGTGGTTCTCTTGCGCTGCTGGGAGGGACAGGGGAGGAGATTGGAGTAGTGAATTCCTAACTGAGGCCCTGCTGGAGCAAGCATCTCTCCTGGGGGTTATGGTACTGCTGCCAGTGTGGGATGAAAGGGGGAAGCTAGGATGGAAATGCTTCTGTAAGATTCCTGCTTCATAGCAGCCTCTTCTCAGGCCAGTCTGAAGGCTGTCAGCTCCTGTAATAGCCTCTAAACATCCACACATGCTCTGGGGAGGAGAAACTAGCTCAGTTCTAGCTCAGCATCCAGGTACTGCAGTGGAAGTAGAGATCAGCCTGTCCCTAGGAACTTTGTTCTCCATCTTTGGAATCCCTGACTGTACTCTTGAGGCCATCCTAGGGCAGTTAACAAAGAGCATTATAGTCTAGTGCTGGAGTAACTGATGGAGCTGCGGGCTGGAGGTTGCCCCAAACTTGTCCTGTGCTGTGCCCAATCACTGGCTCTGGGGCTGCAGGTGGCTCTTGCAGCTGTTGCTCTGGCTCTGGGGCCTGAGCTTGCTAACAAACATGGAGTTTGCTGTTTGTTGCTGTCTGAAACCAGCTGCTCCAGTCCTGATGGAAAATGAGTCACAGTGGAGCCAGGACAACACTTTAGTATTTCCATTCTTTCAAGTAGCACCATTCTTTACAGTGCCCTGCCTGATACCTGCATGCTTTGTTGTGTGCTGGTGTGAGTGGTTGCTGCACTTATGGCAGGACTGAGTCAGTGTGGACGGGACTGTAAATGCCTTCCTTAAAGGTTTGCTGCCCTGAGAGGCAGACGCACACGCTGACATGATACATAATCTGGTCCCCAGAATAAAATGTCCTGTAGCTTAGAAAAAACAATGTGGTGCTTCCTAGCCCTGGCAGAATTGTTGCTATGTGGTCCTGTCTGGGTAGCTGGCGATCCAGGCAAGCAGAATCCTGGGAACACCCTGGGCCAGCAGGTGACTCCGCATGATTGCACACCAGGTGATGCTGTAGGTTTTGTGTTGCATCTGACCACCACATCACAGCCCTCTGCTTGGCACTGCTGCCCTTCCCCAGGCCTCGGGGTGTCAGACCTGCTCTTCAGGAGGCTGCACTCACTGAGCTTTTATTTTACCTGCAGGATGGGAGGAATCCCAGCAGTGAATGGCAAAGGAGAGCGTCTCCTGCTACACGTAGGAATAATAGATATCCTTCAGTCATACAGGTGGGTAACTCTGCAGTCATCTGTTCTTTCATTGTGTTGAGGTGCCGATGGCATCTTTGCCTGTATCAGAAACAGCATGGCCAGCAGCACAAGGGGGGTGATCGTGCCCCTGTACTCAGCACTGGTGAAGCCGCATCTTTAATTCTGGATTCAGTTCTGGGCCTCTCACTACAAGAAGGACAGTGAGGGTCTGGAGCGAGTCCAGAGAAGGGGAACAGAGCTGGAGAAGGGTCTGGAGAACAAGTCCTTTGAGGAGCAGCTGAGTGGAACTGGGGTTGTTTAGCCTGGAGAAGAGGAGGCTGAGGGGAGACTTCATCACTGTCTACAAGTGCCTGAAAGGAGGTTGTGATGAGGTGGGTGTTGTTCTCTTCCCTCAGGTAAAAAGTGGTGGGACAAGACGGAATAGCCTCAAGTTGTGCCAGGGGAGATTTATATTAGACATTAGGCAAAAGTTCTTCACCAGAAGGGTTGTCAAGCACTGGAACAGGTGGAGTCCCCATCTCTGGAGGGATTTCAAAGATGGACAGATGAGGTGCTCAGGGATCTAATTTAGTCGTGGACTGGGGTGGTTGTACTAGATCTTACAGGTTTTTTCCAACCAAACAATTTTTTGATTCTGTGGCATCTCTTTTAATACTGAATGAAAGCAGGAAAATTTTCTTCTCCTGGAGAGTTTGACAACAAGTAAGAAGGCTGCCTAGCACTGTCTGGCAATGCATGCTGGGGGCTGTGGATTTTTATCCTGTCCTAGTTGACACAGAGCCATTTTTCTAATATCTAATGAATTGCTCCTAAAGAGGTTTCCTGTCTCTGTGCTTAGGATGGGCCACACATCTCCAGGGATGGAAGGTGATTGTCTGCCCCTTTTCTATCGCATCTTCCTTCCCTGTGGGTTTCCCAGGGAGTCCTGGCCTGACTGCAGAGGCATCAGTATGGTCAGCCGACCTCTGTTGGCTGGGGGAAAGCTACCCTGCAGCTGAAGGAGGGATCATTAGCAGCTCAGTGAGCTCTCCTATGTGGTGTATAAAGGGTGGATTAGACATGCAGTACATGCTTGAATCTCCCTTTCTTTTTCTTTCTGCTTTTTCCCTGAAATTAGGTTCATCAAGAAGCTCGAACATACCTGGAAGGCCCTTGTCCATGATGGGGTGAGTGCCTCTACAAAGGCAGGAATTGTCAAGGCCTTGGCAGGATCACCTGCCTTGGCTTCGTTTATGCTAGTTAGTGCTGATTACCTTGCTATTTTTAGTGCTCGAACTGGCACATTGAGCTGATGAAAGGAATAGTTCTTGCCTCTTGTGCCTCCACACTGGTGCAGAGCCACTTATTCCCAGTCAGGTTTCCTCACTCACTCACCTCCTCGCATTGCTTAGTGCCATACTACTGGATCTCCTTCCCTGTTGCATCTGTCATTTCCCTTCTTCCCGTGATACTAAGAGCTGTACACACAGGCATTCGGGTATGTGTCAGAGCCCTGCATATGCTCTCCTTAGTGACTGACTCTGTTTCCACTTCAGTAAGCGATCCCTTCCCGTGTTTCCGTGCTGCCTTGTCTCCTAAAGCAGTCAGGTGCATGTTTGCAGAAGAGCAACCTTGATATGGAAATGAGTTTTCAGCACTGTGTATCCTAGCATCTCTTAAATAATACGGCAAAGGAGATGTGTCCAAGTCGTAGTAGCTCAATCGAACATCAGGAGACAGCTTCAGTTTTACTATTCTAAACAAAAAGTGCAGGTTTCTCCTCCTCTGCTCTGTTCTGGTGAGACCTCCCTGGAGTCCTATGTCCTGTTCTGGAATCCTCAACATAAAAAGGATGTGGAACTGTTGAACGGGTCCAGACGAGGCCATGGAGATGGTCTGAGGGCTGGAGCCCCTCTGCCATCAGGACAGGCTGAGAGAGTTTGAGTTGTTCAGCCTGGAGAAGAGAAGGCTGCGGGGAGACTTTAGCGCAGCTTCCAGTATCAAAAGGAGCTCTAGAAAAGCTGGGGAGGGACTTTTTACAAGGGCACGGAGTGACGGGACAAGGGGGAATGAGTTTAAATTTGAAGGGGAAAGACTTATATTAGACAATAGGAAGAAATTCTTCACAAATGAGTGTGGTGAGGCCCTGACCCAGGTAGCCCAGAGAAGTCATGGCTGCCTTGTCCCTGGAGGTGTTCAAGGCCAGGTTGGATGGGGATTTTAAGCAACCTGATCCAGTGGGAGGCATGGGGGTGAAACTGGATGGGCTTTGAGGTTCCTTGCAGCTCAAACCATTCCATGATTCTGTAATTTGAAATGTATGGAGACCTTTGACTGAATTGTGATGCCCATGTTGTGTGCAGAGGTCCAGCTGTGCCTTGAACATCAAGCGGCAAAGCCAGAAGTTTCATGTGTGTGATCAGGCCAATATTTGACAAATCCAGGAAGTCTAAAAAGGAATAAAATCACCAAAATCCATAATAAAATTACAGCATGAATATAATTAAATGCAATCAAATCAAAGGCGATGCTTCGGGCTTATTTATAGCATTAATCAGATCATTTCTGTTAAGCCTTTTCATTTTAAGGCTCCATCAGTGCTAAATGTTGGAATGAAAAAAGACTGTGCTGATTGTTAGAGAAATTCTGCCTTGAGAGAGAATTTTGAAATGAAGTGATCCCTTGTTGCCTTTGTAGGACACAGTGTCAGTGCACAGACCCAGCTTTTACGCAGAGAGATTCTTCAAATTCATGACCAACACGGTGTTTCGAAAGAATTCCTGTAAGTACCTCAAGCTGTGAGGGAAGCCTTATCGCAGTCCTGCTGCTCCAGTCCAGCTTCTGAGACAGAGTCTGAGCAGGCTTTCCCACTGTAACATGGAGGAAAGCAGGGGAACGGCAGAGCCCTGGGGTTGTCATGGTGTGCTTTGAGCTGCTCAACTCCCACCTAGGAGCAATCCCTGCAGCCTGACCCAGGCTCAGTCCTTTGAAGATGGCACTTGCAGAGCCTGTGAGTGTCTCTGTGGATGTGCATGTGTCTCTCCCTGTGAAGGGAAAGTGCCTTTGGTGTGACAGGAGTCTCTTCCATCTTGTCCCTCAGCTCTGAAGTCATCTCCCTCGAAGAAAGGGCGCAGTGCCTTGCTGGCTGTCAAGACAGCCGGTCCAACAGCCGCGTTTTCAGCCAGCCAGCTTCCCTCTGAAAAGGATGAAACGCAGTATGACCTTCGTGCGGCCAGGAGCTACCCCACACTTGACGACGAAGGTGATGGTCTCGTTTGGTGGCTGATGGCTGTGTGATTACCCTTTCTTTCCTAGCAGTTCCTTAGGATCCTCCCCTGTTCTCGTCAAGTTCCCCACTGTGCACCAAACACATCTTCCTTGAGGAATAGCTCTTCATTGCATGTCTTGCTGTGCTTTGCAGGTGCTAAACTTAACCAGGACAGGGGAGAAGGTAAGAGTATGTTGTTTTGTGACAACACCAACAGTTGTTTGATTGAGGGAGCAACATTTCTGCATCAAAGAAGACCAAACCCCTTTACATCACTGTGTAGTTCTGCAGTAAAAAAGGTCACTGTGTAGCTGCTGCAGGGCAGCTTCTGCCAACTGGCAATGGCCCTCATAGCCCAAAAGGGATCAGAAAGTTGAATTTTCCACCTCTCTTTAAAAACGAGGAGGGCTGGGAACTGCAGGACTCTAATGATGGTGTTTGAGCATTTGTTATGGGGCAAGATCTTGCTACTGAAAAAATGATGAATGGCTTGGTTCTCTGCTGCCTTTTTGTCACTTCCGTCTGGGCTGTATTTAGATGAGTGGTGATGGACAGGCTTCTCAAGTGCATACGTGTTAGATTTCTACCTATGCAAAGCAGTGAACACTCGATTCATCTCTTAATTCACTTGGTGATCTCTGGTGATCCGAGCTTTTAATCCAGCTTTGGGTACCAGTGAGATATCTCCATTCACACTATGTTTTCTCTAGCCACTGTCTATAATGCTGGAAATAGTGCTTTCTGGATCTCTCATGAGGATTCCTTGGGAGAAGCTGTTGCATTCATGAACCCAGCTGAACTTCTGGCCTGTTTGTGGTTTTAAGTGATTAGTCCCAGTGAGGGTGTGCGGGTTGATGATGAAACAGCCACACACAGGGCTGTTTTGGGGAAGGTGTTTGACCTGCTCATCTCTTTCTTCCTTCATCTCTCCTGCCCTCCACTCTGGGCCAGCAGGCAGGCCAGACCTGCTACCCTGCACACCTCCTTCCTTTGAAGAAGCGACAACGGCCTCCATAGCCACGACACTGTCTTCAACGTCTCTCTCTGTTCCCGAGCGATCCCCTTCGGAGACCTCTGAGCAGCCCAGGTACAGGTGAGGACAGCACTCATCACCTGCTCCCACTGGAGTGAAGTGGCTGACATTCCTCTTCGTGCCACAGATCTCGACAGGCTGCCTTATGCTCTGGAATGCTAATGACCGATTTTAATTAAATCTCTCCTGGGAGCAAGCAGACACAGCTTTGATGGGATTAATTATTGCTGGGAGAAGTATCAGCTGTTAAGTAGAACATCTCCCTCATGGGGTGGGGTGTTAGATTTGGGGGCAGTGTAGGATTTCTGTCTTAAATGCTCCTCAAACTCTGCTTTTCTGGTTTCTTTCTGCAGGAGGTGCACACACTCCTCGGGGCAGGATGGCAGGTGAGAAATAGGTCTTAGCTCTTCTTGCGTGGCTGCAGAGGCCTCATGGTTGTCCCTGTGCAAAGTTTTTTTGAGCAATGAATGTGAATTTCACCAGCCTAAGATTTTAGCATGGTCCTGTGCAGGATGATGAGGTTCTTTCTTCAATTGAATGATCCCCATTTCTTACACAGAATTTTCCTTACAAGCAGATCTCTCAGTGCCTTGCAAGGAATCTGACATCTTACCCTGTTACTTGATGGAAAAAAGGACAACTGAGTTGTCCAAATTTACCCACCCAACCAGCACCAGAATCCAGGTCCCTCTCTGGGTAAGGGAACCTTAACTGCAGGAACTTTCCTCTACCCATCTGCCCACCGCCCTGGTGTGATGGGGGGGAATATGGGAGAGGACTTTGACTTTGTGAGCACCATTAGTCTCCAGAGAAGCGGCATCCAGTATTTTCAGGAATTCAGGTACTTTGAGGGTTTTTCCCCTCCTTTGGTGATAGGTGGCTCAGAGCCAAGCATGAGGTAGGACAAGAATCCCCTGCTGCATAGGGATGTCTGGATTTAGAGGCTTGTGTTGGGTGATTATCTTGTATGTTTTTGTACTGGTGAAAATGACCCTGTTGCCTGTGTCAGTGGGATCTACACGAGGACCCTGCATTCATTGCTGACCCTGCCCTGGCTTTCCAGGACATCTTCTAAGCAGAGTAGGTGCAGATTCTGAAACGCTAACCAGAGACTCGGTGTTGGGCTGTGCCATGGCCAGCGGAGCTGCTGGGCAGGCTGATGTCCTCTCTCCCTGTAGTGTTTGGTGCTTCAGAGGAAGACAAGGACTTTTGGAAAATGAGGGTTTGCACCATCTTGTTCCTACCTTTTAGGGAATTGCTGAGCTTCAGATCACAGACACTGTGAAAAAAAATCCTTCCCATGGTATTTCTTAATGAAAGTCCCCCTGGATGCTGCGTGTCACTGAATTGATAAACTCCTGTCACGGGAGGATGAGGACCTGCTTGCTGTTGATCTGCAGCATCTGATAAAGCGTCCAGGATCTGTGAAGCACCTAACCTCTTGTAGAAAGCATTGTCTGAAACTGTGGAAAATGGGAGACTCCAAGTCATGCATCAGTGGTGGAACCCCTCTAGCAAACCTCACCCATGTTACTCCCAACTCCCAGGTCCCTGGTGGAGGGAGCCGCTGCAGGATGGGACTGCTCACCCAGGAGTAGGTCATAGTAATGGAAAGACTGTCCCTGGACTATACAGGGACTTTAGTGTCTTGGTCTGAAGGAGATCTGCCTGTCACAGATTTGCCACAACCCACCCAAGTGCGGCCGCCTGTGCTGTTTTTTTCCTGGTTTTCCATTCCTGGTGTCTTTGCTTGCCCTTTGCAGGGGAGCAGAGACCTCGGTGTTCGTGGAGTGCTCTGTGATCCCCTGGTGTAGGCCAGAACAAGAAGTGTGAATTACATTCCTGAGATGAAATTAAAAAGGCATTAGCCAATTCACTCAAGAATGTGTCACACCTCTGATTATTCTCATCTGTGAGATGGAGGGATTCCCTCCTGCTTTCTGAGATCCACCTCTGTGAGGAGAGGAGTGAGATGCCTGGCTGTGGGCTGGGCAGGAGTGCCGCCTGCTGGCTCTGGCTTTGGGCCAGGGACAGCGCAAAGCAGGGCAGTACTGCTAAAGAACCCTGGAGCTCATCCCTTCCCTGAGACCCTGCCCTTGGCTTGGCAAGTGTCTCCTTCCCCTGAGAATGATGGAGTCAGCCCCACTGGCACAAGCAATTACTTTAGTCGCACAAGGTATTAAATGAAGACTGTCAGAAACAGGTCCTGAGTGTACTGATAAATCCAGTGTGAACTCTGGAGCATGTGTGAACAGCTTCAGTGCACTGAGAGTCTCAGAAGAGGTCAGAAGCTTTGGCTCTTGTGCAGCTGATAGATCACACTGATCCTCTTCTGGATGCAGGTTTTCCCCAGAGGCCAGCTCTCCTCTTTCCTCTCCTACTCCCTTTGATGCTGCCCATCTTTCCTGCATCACTGGCTAATTAATTCCTTCCCTCTTGTCCTCTTTTCCGTCCTTGTTAATATTGAGCGCTGTGATCTGACAGGACTGATTCTTTTTCCTGGGAGTTTTGGTTTTCCTAATCCTCAGTCCAGGGAGGTCTGATGGCTCCATCTGAGCTGAAATCAACAGCTCAGTCTGTGCCAGGAGCTCAATGTCATGAGGGCTGGGGCAGAGCAGCTCAGCTTGCTCCAGTGGGAGGCTACAGTGTGAGAGGCTGAGCTGACCTAGAATTGAGGACTGTGCATTACTAGTGCCCAACTGAGCCTTTGGACTTGTCTTTCTTCAATTTTCAGGTCACACGAGGAGGCGCGGGTTGAGGAGGAGCTTCAGCAGATCTGTGTCGAGCTGGAGCCCAAGTGTGATGTTGAGATCGTAGCTCCTGAAGAAGAAGACAAAGAGTGGGTGTTTCAGAGTGCTGGGCAGCTTTGCAAATCCCTACCTGGTGTCCTTTGGTCTGTGGCAACTTACGCTGGAGGCTTTGTAGGGTACCAGCTTTATGGAAGGGACAGTTGCTTCCCTAGATGTGTTCATGTGCTACATGAAGTGTAGCGCTGTTACTGATCTTTCTGGGTGCAACAACTGAGCATCTTCAGCTTCTCTGTAATAAATCAGCCTTGCTTGCTCCTTTTCTTATCACAGTAAGTACACTTTGTCATTTCTTTCCCCCTCCAGAGAGGCAGCTTCTTCAGCCTGTGCCATTGTAACATCCACAGCTACAATCGAGGTGGAGACGGCCAGCCAGGCCTCAGAACCAGCCAGCCAGGCCTCAGATGAAGATGACGTGCCAGTCACAGACATATACTTTGTAAGAACCCTTCTCTGCCTGGCGTGCTAGGGGTGTGATGGGAAAGGCTGGATGAGGCTGTACCAGCCTAGATTTCGGGTGGCTGGGGCCAGGGCAGTGTCTGCCCCCTGTCTTCCTGTTGCGCACCTTGAGATCTTAACACTGGATGGGTTTTTGAATGCAGAGAACTGGATTAAGCCTTGGAGAGCTCAGAGCAGCATCTAGCAGGGCTCACGTGGGTGGCACTGCTGCTGTGGATGTAGCTGTAGGTGTGCTGCTCTGCTTCCAAGCACAGCTGAAGGGCTTATCTAGGCCGATGTGTTCACTCCTGGGAGAAGCCAAGGTGAATGTAGGTGCAACCAAGGTTCTTCCTTCCTCAGCCAGAGAGCCCAGCTGCTTTCCCGAACACAAATGTGCCACAGTGGCCTAGAGCGAGAAAGGGGATGGGGCTGACCTCAGACCCTGGTGAACTCTGGCTTTTCCTTTTCCTGCAGGCAGATGCGTTAGTTGATGCAGTGGAAATCTAGTGCTGAGATGAGGGAGTAAGTGAGGTGGTTGTTGGTTGGCAAGCAGAGTGTGGTGGAGCCTGGCGTTGTGTTCCTCAGTCAGCTCTCAATGTCTGAGCAGCTTCTGCAGACCAGAGCAGAGTTTTCAACAAGATGTCCCTGCCTCAGGGGTTCCCAGAGCAGAGCTGAGGGGCTGACCCCAGAAAGCTGCATGCCTGGGCACTGGAACCTTATCATTAAAAGAGGTGTCCAGTTCCTCCCTGCTCAAGCTCATTGCTGTTGGTTCTATGGCAGTGGAGATGAGCTGAGCCCTTGTGATGAGCTCCTTCAGGCTAACCTAAAAATGGCAACGTTTGCCTTTCCCTGTGCTTACGTGACTCTGCTGCAGAGCTGCTCACTCCTTGCCAAGTCATTCCGACACTCATGTGAGCTGTGGAAGGAATCAGCTCCATTTTAAAAGCTTGTCTGTTTGGGTTTTGATGCATGTTGTTCAAAATGCAAACAGCTCCCTCTAACACTGCCTGCTCGCTCTTTGCCTGTGGATGGCAGCTGTGTGCAAGCTGCCTGCAGATTACAGCCTGCTCCACGGGCAAGTGTCTTCTAGTGAGGGTCAGCTCCTCTTCTTCCCTGTCCCTGGGCACGTGGCCTGCCCCAGCTTGAGGGGCAACTCTCTGTCCGGAGGAAACCATCTGCGTGCAGTGTGTGCTCACAGAGCCTGACTGACTACTCATCAGCATTTCATACTTCATCTGAGTCCTTGGGTTTTGCATTAAATGTGTGTCGTGTGCTGTGGAGTGTTTGTTGCTGCTGGGACGAAGGGAAAAGCTGCTTTGGGTTTCCACAGGCACTGTCCTTGGAAAAACCACTTGAGCTGGAGCTCAGGTGAGGCTGCACCAGAGTACAGAGGGGCTTGACCCACAGTTGCTCACTTGCAGGAGTGCGCCAAGGGCAACAGTTTGATGCTGTTCTGTAGAGTATGATTTGTCAAGTCCCTGGGGACTGTGATCTGATCTCAGGAAGTCTCCAAGCACTTTATCCTCCTGTTCACCCACAGGGGAATAAAAGTACTGAGATTGTGGTGGGGCATGGGTGCTGCTCTTCCCACGCATGGCTTTCCTGCCCGCTTATCTGTTCAGGCCTGGAGTTGCCCAGCCCCTTGTTTTTGCTTTCATCCTCTCCTTCACATCATCCTTTGTTTTTTCCTCTGTTTCCTTTCTCACTTCACTTGCCCTGGGGCCATCCAGTTCACAGATGGGAGGTACTGGATTTACTCGCCCCGCCAGCGCAGACTCCGAACCACCTCGAATTCCTCTGGGATTGTAAGTGACCATGCTAGCATGTAAGGGAGCAGAGCTGCAGCTTTGAAACACTGGGGCCACCACTCCATTACCCTTGGATGCTGTGGCTCTGTGTTGTGTGGCCATTAGGAACCAGCCTCGCAGAAACTGGGGAAGCACATGGAAATTGCATGAATGGGATCTCCCTCTAGGGTCTTGCAGAAGCACATGCTCTGCCCTGCTTCTCTGCAAGCTGGGGACAGAACTTCTGCCATGGAGCTGCAGCATTGCCCAGCTCTTGGGCAAACCTGCAAGCACCAGCCCTGGCCTAAGGCCACTGAACCTTTGGAGGTGACCGTTAGTCTGGTGCCCTTGGCCTGGGAAGCCAGATGGGGTTCCCAAGAGACCATTAAGGTGTTTTGACGCTGCTAAAACTCCAGTTGTGAACAGAACCTTCTAGGCTTGTAGCTGGCCATCTTTCTGGTAGCTGGGATGGTCAGCAGCTTGTAAAGCCAAATTAGTTAGGAGTTGCTGCTGAGTTAGGGATGGTTTCTACTCTCCAGCCCTTCTCAACATCACTCCTTTCTCAATGCAGATTTTCCATAGGCAGTGAGGGTTTTCCTTCTCAAAAGATGTGGGGAGACGGTTGACGGTTTACGGGCTGAATCCAGAGCTCAGGCTGCTCTAGCTTTTTTAATATTTCTCTTCTCAGGCTTTGGGAAAGTTTTGTTCTCAGCACTGTCAGAGCCTCGACATTAACATTTGTACAGTGTGGTCTTCCCAGCGTCTGCCAGGCAGGAGAGCACTGGAGAGGGTATCGGGCAGGGCACATGAGGAAGCAGGGACAGGGACATGCTGATGGCATGAGGAAAGTGCTGCACCTACATGGGCAAACAAACAAACCCTCCTGGCAGTTCTGCCTGCCTTCTCAGCTGGGTTCAGCTGCTCCAGCACAGGGAGGGTTAATACAAGCACCAGATGCTCTTTTATCTCCCTGCTGGGTTTGCAGCCCAGCAGCTCCCTGCAAGCATCTGAGCTCCTAAAAGGGTCTGAAAGAGTCTGGCTGGAGCATGTGGTTCAGTCAGGATGGATGAAAAACAGGATGTGGGGCAGGCTTTATGCAGCCTTGAGCTTTCCTGCACATCTAGCAGAGATCTGTAAGAAGCTCCAGGCAAGGGCTTCTCTTCCCTCCTTCTGCCCAGTGGTCTCTGCTAATGCAGCTGCAATTATTGATGTGGTTCAGCATGTAGAGCCCAGTGCTTCAAAGCTCCTCTGGCTTCTTATAGTTCCTTGTACATCATAGGCTGTTACACTTGGTTTCTAGGCTGGGACGCCCCTAGAACCCAGTTCCATTTCTCTTCCTTTGCAAACCCCAGGCTGAGTCAGAGGGGGCAGCTCCCTCTCTCTGGGAGCACCTCTAGAGCCAAAAGAACCTGTTTGCAGTGGAAGTGGGTCCCCCAGGGAACACTGGAAGCAGGCACCAGCCCTGCCTGAGTTTCTCTCTGCTCTATGAGCAGCAGAAGGATGGTTTGTCACACCAGTGTCCAGTGTTGTGACAACTGGCTCCCACAACACACATGCCCCTTCCCTCTCATTCTGTCCAAGATCCAGTTGTGTTTTTGCCTCCTTTGTCGTACGTGTTCCCATCACCCCACTGTCTCCAAAGCTGTCAGTGATGATGGTTTCCTTTCGGTTGCCACCATCCACCATGGTCCAACCCGCCCATCGACTCCCTTGCTTGGCCTGCAGGGAAGGGGGAAGGCACAGCAAACCAGATCAGGTGTCACTGTGTAAAAGCCATCCTGGACACCAGGGATGACAGCTTGTAGCACGCACAGGGCTTCGGAAGCAGGAGGTTGAGAGCTAGAAGTGGGTTGCAGGAGCCAAGAGCTCTGTCACTGCCCCAAGGTGAGTCAGTTCCCAAGTCTCTTGCTTTCTCTGGAGCCGGGGTGATACTCTGGCAGGGAGCTGAGGGTTCCCTGGCATCTCAAAAGCTCTAGAAATATGTCCCTGCAATAGGAGAGGTTGTGTCATCCCCACGGCACCTGGAGCAGGGTCCAGGGTCCCGGCTGGTAGGGAGCAGGCATGTACTGAGGATGAGGAAGGGTCCTCTACTGAGAGCTGGCACTGAGCTTGGTTCTCTACCTCCAAGTGAACAGCTGTTCTTACTGTTATTGTTTCCTACTCTTTTTATTTTCTCCTTTTATTTTTTACTCTTCTCTCCTTTGCTCCCTGCTCTGCTGCTGCTCTCCTTGCATTCTCCCTGCCGTCTCTGGCCACTCTGGCAGCCGACAGACGAGAGGAGTTGGGTTTACTCCCCGCTCCACTATAGCGCTCAGCTCCACTCTGTCTCCGATGAGGAGAGCGATACAGTAAGTGTACAAGAAATGTGTGCCGGGGGCCTGGTGGGTCAAGGTCATTGCGTTCTCTCTGTAAGGTCAGCTCGCAGTGGGGGCCGCTGTGGCCTCTGCGCAGCATGGGGCTCTTGCATGGCTGTGGCAGAGCCCTGCTGCATCTTGGAGCAGCTCTGCGGCAGCAGGCAGGATCTGCACTGGCAGAGACCCAGTCTGCTCAGCAAGGGTTGTGCCTTGTTCTGAATCATTGGGTGCAATGAAAGCTTTGGGGAGCTGAAGTTCTCCAGTGGTGTTGTCACTACTGGAGGATGCAAAACCTTCTGTCTTCACAATGGTTTGGATTCTGGGGAGTTGTCTGGGCTCAGGCCTGACTGAATGCAGCGTGGGTGCTCAGATCTTGACTCTCTTTTCTTTGCCTCTTGCAGTAATCTCTATGCAGACACAGAAGCCCCAGAGAGCAGCAATTTGCTCTGCAGGTCGATGTGTTCCCTCTTTGTTGATGCAGCCGTTCCAGTGGGATGGGGAAGAGCTTGCTGACACCAGTATTGCTGCACTGCAGGATCCCAGGCACTGCATTTCAGAACGGAGCAAAACTATAACCATGTATTTCTACTTCTCCCAGATGTGGGCAGCAAAGAACCCTCCCGCTCACCTGCAGCTCCCAACGGAGACATCCAGCTGGGTGTAGAGAATCCTAGGTAGTAACACAGTGTTTTCCAGATGTGCACTACCGTAGCTACCTGTCCATGTGTGATACTGTGAACCTTTTTAATTTTTTACTCATGTATTTATTTCTTTTATCTTTGCACAGAGACAGCACAAATGTGCTTTTTAAAACATTTAGTTTACTGCACTTTTCTTTTTTCTTTTTTTTTTGGTCATATCTTTGTGCATCAGAAAGGAGCATAAGCCCTCACTGGAAAATTGGTAGGAGCACGTTGCTGGGGAGGGCAGGGAGCGGAGGGGCTTTGCTCGAGGCAGCAGCGTGGTCTAACCAGCTGATAGAGTCAGGAGGTTTAAGGCTGTCCAGACTCTGCCACGGTTTTGCCCTGTGACCTAAGACAAGTCACATAACCAGTCTGTGCCTCGGTTTTCCCCTGTGCTGATGGGTGTGCAGGACCCACTTCTGTTAAAGCACTTAAACCCTGGGATGAAAGGTGCTATGTAAATGCAACGTATTAAAGGCCATTGACTAGAATTGTTCCCATGTCACAGTAGTCCAAAGTAGCCATGCCAATTTACTTGCATTCCAAACTCGCTAGTGACTTCTCTTGATCTGTAACACTGTGCGGGGGAAGCAAATGATTCCTGGCAACGGCAACGTGGTCACCTCGGCCCTCCTCCAGATGTCGCAGTGTGTTCTGCCTTCACCATGTGCTGCTCTGCTGCATCACTCCATCACTCCATGTTTGGAGTTCACACTTCATCTTTTACCAGCTGTCGCACCACACCTGCTTTGGACACGGGCATGGACAGATGAGAACTGTGCACCTCCAGGGACCAGCTGCACCGGCGTGCGAGTTCCCTGCTCTGCCCAGGCCCAGACATGGTACCTCCAGACACCACAACCTACTGAAGCCACTTAGCACCTCGCATGCTCATGGGTGCATCTGACTGCCCAGTCCGCGGGGGTCACGAACATTGGGTTTGCTTGTATCCTCCTGTACCTTAGGGTGGTCGGGGAGGTGTGTGCACGTCTGTACACAACTGGAGGCTGACATGGAAGCCTGGCACTTGCTCCCAATTGCGCCGGGCGGTGGTGTGTTCATGGACTCTATTGGACAAAAAGCTGGGTGACTGGGATGTCTCCTGTGGTAATGTCTGCTGTTGGAAATTGCTGGTTTGGGTGTCTGAGTTTGCTTTGTGAGGGCTGCAGGCGTTAGGTGAGAGGGTTTGGTGTCACGGAGTAGTCTTCAAGCTACGCTCAGCCCACTGTCAACAGGACACGGACGATAGCATCGTCTTTAACTTTAGCAATCCCATCCTCATCTCCCAGAGAAGAAAGGAAATCCTTTAGGCCAGAACCAGTGTGGTCTTATCCATGTGCTTTATGAGCCTCATATGAAAAAGAGGATCAGAATCTCTTTATTCTCATTACAATTCAGACTGTCCTTGGGAACCCTTGTAGAGGAGTGGGAGAACCCTTCTCTTGGGGCTCAGTCCCCCCAGTCTGTCTTCACAGTGGCACTTAGGAGGAGTGAATTCGGGTCCCAGAAGGTAACTGGTCTGGTGGGAAGCTCTTCCCCTCTACAATGTGCTGAGCTTGGTGGGGTCCTTGATGAATTGACTTTTTTTCTTGCCTAGAACTGTGGGGCCCAGACTTCCCCCCCTACCTGCTGAGGGCTGTAGAGTGAACTGCTCCCAAGAGCACAAGCTGGGGATCCCACAAGCTGCTGCCATTAGGATGTGTCCATGTATTTACCAAATAACCAAAAGTCTTTCAAGAAACACTCCCCTTTCAGTCATTGCTTCACCCAACCAGCAGCCTCTCTCCAGGGCAGCCCCAGCATAGGCTGGCGAGTGGCTCTGATACCCCCCCATCTGCCAGTCCCACCCAGCTCTTGGGCTGCCTGGGCAGCACAACAGGGACTGTGTGGTTGGCAGAAGGGAGACAGAAGCAGTGCACTACCCACAGCCAAACCTGCCTCTGGTGAGGGCTGGAGGCAAGAGGCTTCCAACTGCTATAAATGCAGCCTTTGTTTTTTTCCTCTAGAAGAAGAGATCAGAGGGAGCCACATCCCCTTCTGCGTCTTCCCATGTTGCCCTTGAGTGCTGTGCTGGAGGAACGCAGCTCTGGGGAGGATCCTGGGCTTTTGGGCTCAGGCTTTCTCAGCCAAGGCCCAGCTGCACTAGTTCCACCTCAGCTAGTGGGTTCAGCCTCATCAGGACTTCCAGGCACCTTGTGAAGATGGTTTGGGCATCACTGATGGAGACCTTGTTCTTCCCCTCATTTTGGGGGTCTCTAAAGCTGCTTAGCCTCTGTGCAGTGAGTATCCAAGCCCCACATTCACAGACTATGAGCTATGCTTATACGTAGCTGAAGCTACACCTGGTCCCAACAGATATGGGCAAACCCAGACCTTGTGCAACATGTTCATTCTAGCCATTGTCATTCGTTAAGTGTTTGGGCTTCTTGAGACAATCTTTGTGCAGTTCCATACAAGTGAACCTTTCAGAGCAAGCAGGTCAGGGTGCAGAGGGTTTGTGTGCAAGAGGATGGGCAAAGGGGCTTTATAGCAACCTTTGTCAGTGTGAGGAGCCTTCCTTTAGGGCAATGCTGATCTGAAACAGAAGCTGCCCCTTTACAGGCTTGCTGCTGGGTCACCTGGTGAGCTCTGAGCTGGAGAAGTGCTCATCCTTTGTTCCCAGGGAGGTTAGGAGGACCTTGGAGTTTGCTCTTGGCATCCCTCTCTGCCCTATGCTGCAGTGTGGGCACAGCCAGGAGCGCTGGAGCATTTCCCAAGTGCTGTCAATGCCTTTGGAGGATGCAGGGTCAGAGGAGGGCAGGACTTGCCGCAGGAAAGAGCCCTTTTCTAGGGAAAGGGAACCCTCATCCATCCTTGGTCTGACTGTCTTTCCAGCTCATCTGGGACATGTTTCCTGGTCATCCTCTGTCAGGGCTTTCTCTAGTGCCCCAGGTGCTGCCCCTGATGTAACCCCAGCTCTTGCTATCCTTAAAAGGAGGCACTGTGTTTCTTTTACTCCTGTGAGGTGCGAGCAGAGCAGCCCTGCATGACGGTGGGTTCCCGTGTAGCTCTGTGTCACCACTGTCCTCCATCCCCAACTTATTTCTGGACATGGCCCAGTGCTAAGGCTGCTGAGCTGAGGGCTCTGGCCTGGCGCTGGGTGGCTGCTGCTGCCAGGAAGGGCTTGGCAAGAGGACACTGGCATCTCTGCTTGCCCTTCAGCTCCCAGGCAGGTGCAGAGGCAAGGCATGGGGCAGAGCCAGGGCTGGGGCAGAGCCAAGGCTGGCACAGAGCGTGGGGCGCTTGTGTGAGGGATGCAGCCTTTGACTGTGGCTGCCCCTGCAGCAAGCAGCTTCTCTGTGTGTGTGAAAGCTGGGTGCAGGGAAACTGGAGTGCTCATAGGTGTGGGCACGGGGCTGGTCTGGGCTCCATCACCGGGCCCTGCTGCCGTTCCCAATTCCTAGCTGGTTCCTTACGAAGAGGCCAAGGCAAAGGTGCTGGCTGGGTGCCCCAGATCCCAGTCCGCACCCGCCCTGCTGTGTGTCTGGGGGTCCTGCTCCCCGGTACCGGTGTGCGCGGGGCGTCAGGCTGTGTTCTCGGGGTTCTGCTGCGGGGGCTCCGGAGTGCGCGGGGCAGCGGGACGCGGGGCTCTGCTCTCGGGGTCCCGGGAACCGCGCACGGTGCTGTCTGTCCTCGGCTCTGTCATAAAGCAACCCTGGTCTGTGCTGTGATCACGACTCTGCCTCCTCTCTGCCGCGACCGCGACGGGGCCGAACGGGGGCGCGGGGCGGGACCTCGGCGAGCAAGTCCCCGCCCAACGCTCCAGGCCCCTCTGCCATCCGGGCCCAGCCCTCCGCGTCAAGGCCCCGCCCATCCCCCGGCGACACAGCGCCCGTAGCCCGGGCCGCGCCCACCGCAGGGCGCTTTTCCTCGCCGGAACCCCGCCCAACCGGTCCGTCCTCGCCATCCGCCAGCCCCCGCCCCTCCAGGCCCCCGTTCCCTCCCGCCGCGCCCCCGTCATGGCCCGCCCGCCGCCCGGCTCCGTTCACCCCGGCCCCGGCTACTTCCGGGCCTTGCTCCACTCCCGGTCCCCGCCCACCACGGGGTCCTATCGGCGGGGCTGCCCGGCTATTGCCTGCGCGCTGCTGCCGCCGCCGCCGCGGGGCTCGGCGCAGGCAGGCGGTCGCGTGGGCAGCCCTGCGCGCGGGGCGGTGCCGGAGGTCCCCGGGAGGAGCCGGAGCCGCCTATGGGGTCGGGGTCGCGGTCGCCGCGCCGGCAGCGCTCCAGTAGCCGGGGGGAGCGGCGGCGGCGGCGGGAGCCCAGCTCAGGGTGAGAGACGGGGCTGTGGGAGGAGGTGGAGCGGGACCGGGAGCAGCTGGGCCGCATCTGAGGGGCGGCCGGGATCGGAGGAGACGGGGCCCGGCGAGCGGGAACCCAGGGTGCGGGAGAACCGGGGGTGTGGCGTATGGGATCCAGTCGGGACCGCGGGAGGGCGGCCGGGCCAAGGCAGGCCCCTCTCCCGGTGCTCGGGTGGCTCCCTTTCCCGCCTTGCTCAGCCGCTCGGGGCCGGGCGGGGGACGCGGCCGGGACCGGTGGTGGCTGGATCACCCGGGTGGGTTGCAAATCTGTGTCGGTGACGGAGAACCGACCCGTTCAGGGGAGGGAGTGCCTCCGTGACGGCGCCTTCGGGCTCGCCGAGAGCTCTGCCTGCGCTGGGTCGGTTCTCGCCGCACTGGCAGGGGCAGGGACCGGCATTCTGGAGCGCTCGTTGTCCACCACAGAGCCCATAACCGCCTCCCAGCTGAAATGTGACTTTCCCCCCACCCCAGCTCTGACTCTGACGATGAGAGACAGAAATGGAAGAAAAAGAAAAGCAAAAGCAGGGACCAGCATCGTAAAAACCAGAAGAAACACCGCTCACGGTCCCGGGGTTCCTCTGCCTCCAGCTCAGAGCGTGAGCGGGTCAAAAGGAGAGCACGGAGCAGAGAGCGACGGAGGAAGAGAGATGGCTCTAAGTCTTCTGTGTCCTCTGTCAGCTCACCCTCCCCTCTGCGCTCCCGGGGCAGGGAGGAGTCAGGGCAGCAGTTGAGCCTCCAAGAGCGCTTGAGGCTGAAGGAGGAGAAGAAGAAGCAGGCTGCCCTTATGAAGGCCTTGGAGACACCCGAGGAGAAACGGGCTCGCCGGCTGGCTAAGAAAGAGGCCAAGGAGAGGAAGAAGCGGGAGAAGATGGGGTGGGGAGAGGAGTACATGGGTTACACCAACACTGACAATCCCTTTGGGGACAACAACTTGTTGGGCACCTTCATCTGGAGCAAGGTGAGCTCTGATCGGTGCCTGTGAGATGTTGGGGGCTGCTTGAAGGAGGCCACGCCCCAGTGGCCACCACAGAACAAGACAGCCATGTCGAGGGGGACTTCTTCGCTTGAGGTGGGATCCTCTGTAACCCTGAAAGCAGCCATATGAGAGTAAAGCATTTGCCTAATGCAGCCACTGGGTATTTCTGATAAACTCAGTGGGGTTTTGCCCCCTTTCTTCTGAAGACCAAGGTCTGTAGACAGGGGTGTGGGGTGAGGAAGTGGTCAAGGTGCAGGGAAGGGCCCCAGAACTGCTGGGAGCTGCAAGCTGAGTGCTGGGCAAAGTTTACTGGTGCACTAGCACTCACCAGACTGGGTGGCCTGCCTGGGCTGAACCTGCGTGTCACTGAGGTGCTTCAGGAGTAGAATTTGAGGACCTTTAACAGGATCAGAACTTGTTGGGGCAGTGGAAGTGAGTGAATGTGATGGCATTTTCTGGCTGGTGAGGGGGCTGTAGGGATTGCTGGATTTCACAGCTGCCCTTGGCCACTCTATTTCAGGCACTGGAAAAGAAAGGGATCAGCCACTTGGATGAGAAAGACCTGAAGGAGAGGAACAAGCGAATCCAGGAGGACAATCGCCTGGAGCTGCAGAAGGTGGGGTCAGATGTTCCCTTCCTTCCACCATCTGACAAAGAACGCTGTAAACAGCCCAGTTCTCCCAGCCGTTCACCTGGAAGTCCCCTTGTTCTTCTCGCTGGGGTTGTCCATAGGTTGTAGGATCAGGGGGAATAGTTGCTGATTTCTGCTGTTCCACGGTGAAAAGAGTTCTCCTGGAATTGAGTCCACCTCTGTGGGTGCGGAGGAGGACAAGTGACAGATCACGACACTGAGACACTTGGTTGTGCCCATGTCCCCTGTCCTCCCAAGGCTGGACCCAGCCCTAGTGACCAACGCCAGCTCTCCTTCCCCTCCTGGCTCCCCAGGAACCTCTGGCCAGTGGCAGGAGCTGAGGCAGCTCAGTGAGTGGTGGTAGGGCTGTGTCCTCGAATGGGTGTCCTGCATGACTGCCTCTGCCACAGTGACCGCATGTCTCACTCCACCCCGAGCAGGTGAAGCAGCTGCGCCTGGAGCGGGAGCGGGAGAAGGCAATGCGGGAGCAGGAGCTGGAGATGCTGCAGCGGGAGAAAGAGGCAGAGCACTTCAAAACCTGGGAGGAGCAGGAGGACAACTTCCACCTGCAGCAGGCCAAGCTGCGGTAGGTGTGAGGCTTCCCAGAAACAGGCCTGCCTGGGTGCAGAGGATGGCAGTCTCTGCTCACTGCCCCTCTTCTCTTGCTCAGATCGAAGATCCGCATTAGGGACGGGAGGGCAAAACCCATTGATCTTCTGGCCAAGTACATCAGCGCAGAGGATGATGACCTGGCTGTGGAGATGCATGAGCCCTACACCTTCCTGAATGGCCTGACCATCTCTGATATGGAGGATCTGGTGGAGGACATCCAGGTGCCAGCTCTGCCATCCCTGCACCGCAGGCAGCAGCTCAAGACTTCTGCCCTCAGCACCACCTCCCTGCCCATGGTGTGGAGCAGGAGCCTGATGTCCTGCTTGTCTCCTGCCTGCAGGTTTACATGGAGCTGGAGCAAGGGAAGAACGTGGACTTCTGGAGGGACATGACCATCATCACAGAGGATGAGATAGCCAAGCTCCGCAAACTGGAGGCTTCTGGAAAAGGAGGACCAGGTAAGTGAGAGGACAGAGCCTGGTGTGAGTGTTAAGGGGAGTGTGAGCAGTGAGTAAAGCAGGGCACAGGGTCTGCTGCATGCACTCAGGCTCAGGGGTGCTCTGGGATCTGCTGGGTGGAGGCTGTGGATCTGGCAGCCATTCCCTGCTGGGGTCCAACCTCCCGCTTCAGGGTGCAGCTCAGAAGGGCCTGGGTGAAAGCAGGTTCTGTGCTCGGAGCCTGACTGTCTGCTCTCGCTCATCTGCTCAGGGGAGCGTCGGGATGGTGTCAATGCCTCCGTCAGCTCAGATGTGCAGTCTGTGTTCAAGGGGAAAACATACAACCAGCTGCAAGTGCTGTACCAAGGCATCGAGAGCAAGATCCGGGCAGGAGGACCTAACCTTGACATCGGCTACTGGGAGAGCCTGTTGCAGCAGCTGAAAGCTTACATGGCTCGGGCCAGGTGAGAGCAGGGCCTGGACCTGGCTGTTGAAGGGGCAGCACAAACCCCACCATGAGCAGAGTCAGGAACACAAAAACCTAGCATCAGTGGCAGAAGGGGTTCTGTCTTTTCTGAAATGGTTGGTTCTCCCAAGACAGGAGGAGGGCTGAACACTCAGGTGCTCAGGACACTGAACTACAGGGTAATTTGGCCCAAAACTGTACAAAACCCAGCAGATTTCTTGCTGGTGTGGTGGGTATCACAGCTCTGGGCAGCATGGGCATGAGGTGGTTCTACTAGCTGGGACCTGACGGTTCATCTTTCCACAGGCTTCGGGAGCGGCACCAGGATGTGCTGCGCCAGAAGCTTTACAAGTTGAAGCAGGAGCAAGGTGTGGAGAGCGAACCGCTCTTCCCCATCATCAAGCAGGAGCCGGCCTCCCCCAGTGACAGGTACGCAGCCCTTTCCTGGGGGAGCACAGCCATCTGGGCCTCTCCCATGGGACACCCAGTGCAGAAAATGCAGCCTCGTGTTCCTGCCCTTCCATAGCCAGACCTCAGGTGAGCAGAGAACAAGGGTATCATCCCTGTCCCAGTTCTCTCTTCTCTCTTTCCTGCAGGCTGGATCCAGAGGAGAGTCTTGTGCAGCCAGGGCCGTCCTCAGAGCCAGAGGCTGAGCAGGATGCGGAGGCCAAAGGAGAGGCTGAAGGGGAAGCCGTACTCATGGAGGAGGACTTGATCCAGCAGAGCCTGGATGACTATGATGCGGGGAAATACAGCCCCCGGCTGCTGAGCCCCAATGAGCTGCCCTTCGATGCCCACGTGCTGGAGGCTGAGGAGGACACACACCGGCTCCTGCTCTTGCGTCAGCAGCTCCAGGTCACAGGTAGGAGCCCTGGGAGGCGGGGCTGGAGCAGGATCCTGCCCTCAGGAAAAGGGGGGTTGGAGCTGGAGTGGGAGCATGCACCTGGCAGAGGGCTGCCCCGGGCAGTGAGGGTGTTGTGACCTGGTCAAGAACAGGGAGATGGGGCTCCGACCACTGAGTGGGTACCTGCATTGCATCCTTCCCCCTCTTCTAGCCACACCACCAAACTGTTTAGGCTGTGGGCAAGTGGGAAGAGTGTTCTGGATGAGGCTTCCAGCACAACTCACCCCAGTGCCCACATGGAGTCTGCTGAGCAGCATGAGCAGCTGTATGTCCGTATCCCCTGCTCCTTTCCTCTGCGTGCCCAAGAGCAGCATCCCACCTCTCCTTCATACAGGTGATGCCAATGAGAGCACCGATGACATCTTCTTCCGCAAGGCCAAGGAGGGCATGGGTGCAGATGAGGCGCAGTTCAGTGTGGAGATGCCTCTGACAGGCAAGGCCTACCTCTGGGCTGACAAGTACCGACCCCGCAAACCCCGTTTCTTCAACCGCGTGCACACGGGCTTTGAGTGGAACAAGTACAATCAGACTCATTATGACTTTGACAACCCACCCCCCAAGATCGTACAGGGCTACAAGTTCAACATATTCTACCCCGACCTCATCGACAAGCGCTCGACGCCCGAGTACTTCCTTGAGGCCTGCCAGGACAACAAGGACTTCGCCATCCTGCGCTTCCACGCCGGGCCGCCCTACGAGGACATAGCCTTCAAGATTGTCAACCGGGAGTGGGAGTATTCCCACCGCCATGGCTTCCGCTGCCAGTTTGCCAATGGGATCTTCCAGCTCTGGTTCCACTTCAAGCGTTACCGTTACCGCAGATAAAAGGCTGCTCAGCTCTCTTCTGCATCCCTGGAACAGGGAGGGGGTAGGGAGGTCTCATCCCCCATCTTCAGCATGGTTCTACAGCTCTCCCCAAGGCCTGGCCCAGCACAGGGCCTGTTACTGAGGGTTTTCTGTTTCCTTGCTTTTATTCCGAGAGACACTGAGACAAATAAATACAAACAAATAGGAGTTGTTTACACCGTGGCCTCCTGCGTGCACACCCTATGCTCTGTGGTGTCATCAGCTGGTACCACGCTGGGTCAATGCTAGGATCAGTTTAGCTCTGGAGGTGCCAGCACAGCGTTTTGTTCCCCCCCTACCACTGTGCCATTACCTCTGTCCTCCCCTTGCCTCTTCCAGCCTCACAGTGACCCCTCCCTGCCTCCAGCATCCCAGCCAGACCTGTCCAGCCTGGATGCTCTCCAGCTGCAGCCGCAGTGCCCTTTTCTCCCCGTCCCTGGGTGTCCCCAGGCTACAGTCCCTGCTGGGCCCATTGCCCTCCCCCCGCCCCCACTTCTGTAAGTTCTCAGCCTTGGATCCAGCTTTCACAGCGTGGGAGCCCTGCCACCTCCCTCGACCCTGGCTGTAGGATGGAAGGGTTCAGTGGCTGTGAGGGGCCTGCCTCTGGCAGGAGGAGGCACGGGTTTGGACGGGGAAATCTCCTTACAGGGAAAAATCCGGTTCACAGGGCCCATGGTCCCTCCCCCCAAGTGCCTGAGCAGCTCTGGCTGCCTTGGGGCAGGGGTAGCTGCACTCCAGCCCCCCTGGCCCTACAGTGGGGGTCCCCGAGGGCCTCGGGGCGATGCTCGGTGGGTTTGGGGCATCTGGGGGAGCGGTTCCGCCATGTGTGCCTGTGGGTACCAGCTGTGGGGCACAGCCATGTGTGTCTGTGATTGCTCCCCGTTGCTCTCTGACCCTCGGGGGTGCCTGGCTTGCGCTTGAGCAGCCAGGAGGCAATGCTGCTGCCAGACTGATGCTGGTAGTGCAACTTCCAGGAATCATGCATCTTGGCCGTGAACCATCGCAGCAGGGTGGTTTCCTCCCCACTGGCCTCACTGCATCCTGCCCCCCATTCAGCCCCAAGGTCGAGGGGCCGGGGGCGCCCTGGCAGAGCTGGCCCTGCTGGGGGACTCCCTGTCCCACAGCTGCTGCTTCCCCTGGGGCTCAGGGGGGTCTGCCCTGTCCCACTGCTCCGTACTGCAGGCAGGATCCGGCCTTGCAGATGCCATGGCAGCTCCTGCTCTGGAGGCTCCCATGCTCACCAGGGTTCAACTGCCGTGGGATGGGGAGACCCCAACCACCTCAGCCCCCACCCTGCTGGCATTCTGGGGCCATTGGCTGCACCAGGACCCATACCCTGGACTCTCCTTCCTGTGGGTTATTTAAAGCCATGAGCGGCTGCTTGGTGCAGGGGGGTCAGAGCCTGAGTTCCGCGCAGGAAGCATCTGAAGGCCTGGACAGAGGCGGCTTTGGAGGAAACGGGAAAAAAACATCCAAAGCTGAGTGCCCTCCCTGCTTGACTGCCTGGCAGAGCTGCCCTGCTGCAGCCCCTCCCTCTCTTGGGCACGCACGGGGTCTCCCCATAACATCCCACTGTGACCACGGCCTGGACACCATTCGCATCCCCTCCTTTTTCCCACTCCCCTGACCTGGAGCCCTGGGCAGAGCCACTGGCGGGGCATGAGAACCCTAGGAGCTGCCGTAGGTGGGCGCCCACCACAGCTAGGCCAGGCACTGGATCCGCCTGGAGCCAGGATGTGTTTTTCCAGGTCTGGCTCTTCTCCACACCTCCTCTATGTTTTAGGGGGAGCTGCTTCCATGACAGCAGCTTGGCCGGGGTTGTGCCAGGGCGGTGGTAGGTGATGCAGAGATGCCTTTGTGCCCACGTCCTCTGTGAGCACGGCTGCCCCACATCCCGGGGTGGCGGGAGGGTCGGCACAGCCAGCCGGTATCTGGACACGGCAGGTGGCAGCTGAGCCGGGTTCTGCTCACAGCGGGACCACTGCTGCCTCGGGCACACACTCCCCTGGCTCAAGCCGACCGTCACCCTCCTCAGTGCTCTCACTGGGAAAGCTTTGCCCCACACCGTGGGGGGATGGGGTCTACAGCTCCTCAGGGCCAAGGGGGTGGCAAGAAAATCTCCTGCTTGGGCCTCAGCGTCACCCACCCGTTCGCATGCCCCAGCCTTGCTGGCCTTGGTGGGACGCTGGGCACACAGGATGCGTCACCCGTGGGCTGAGAAACTCCCAGTGCTCTGGAGCTGGACGGAGATGGGCTCTTCCCTCCCCTGCGGAGCGTGAAGAGAATGAACAGAGGCCGTCGTGGCTCCCACATCTCAGGACAGTGCCCGAACCCGACTGGCCTGGCACGGGGCAGCACAATGACCGAGCAGTCGGGCTGCGAGAACCGGCAGCATGTGACCCCCGGGGCAGTGTCCAGCCGTGTCCCCATGGCTGCGGGGGCACCCAGGGATCCTGACAGGGGGGTAGCCGCTCTCCTCAGCCCCCTCCTCCCTACCCCTGGGTCCCAGGGCCCGAAACGGGGGACAGCGGGCACCTCGCCCCCCAGATTGGGGGGCGAGGTTCCAGCACAGCAGTGTCCATGTGGGTCCCATTGGGACAGGGGTTGGCGGGACTGATTCCCCCCCAGACCGCTCCGGACGCAGGAATCCAGCTCGGGTAAACAAATGAGTAACTCGGATAAGAGCCCAGCTCCACTAAATATAGCCGGGGCGGTGGGGAGGGGTGTCTCAGTGCAGCGCCTTCGCGCAGCCGCTCGGGTCCAGGTGAGGCTGGGGGATACGGGGCCTCGCCTAGCGGGTCCAGGGGAGGCTGGGGAACGTGAACTGTCACCCGACGTGGCCGCTGCCACCTCCAAGGGCTCCGGGTGCGGGGGGGATGGGAGCGGGGCTGCATTTGGACCCCGGGTTGAGGGTGCGGAGCGGGATGAGGCACAGGGAGCCCGACCCTTCCCTTCCCCGAACGCGAACTGAGGGGAGCCCAGCGGGGCTGAGCCGGGCGGGGCCGGGCGGGGCCGAGCCGAGCCGAGCCGAGCCGAGCCGAGCCGAGCCGAGCCGAGCCGAGCCGAGCCGAGCCGTCGGTGCCCCCGCGGCAGCGAGGTGGGTCCCGGGGCGGCGAGGGGCGCACGGCCGGGGAGGGTGGAGGGGAAGGGGAGCGGAGGGTGTGAGGAGGACAAAGGGGCCCACGAGGCTGCGATGCGCGGAGGGAGGGGACCGACAAAGAGCCCGCAGAGCTGGGAAGGGGCGATAAGGGCTGCCCCGGTTCGCCCCCGAACCCCACGAGCTGCAGCGTTTGGGGCCGGGCAGCGGTGTCCGCGCGGGGTACGCGACGTCTGTCTGTTCGGGGACTGTCTATCCCTCTGAGGGTTATCTGGTTGCCCCCCCCCCCCGAGAACTGTCTGTCTGTCCCCCCGAGCTGTCTGTCCCCCCAGCGGGTGTATGTCTGTCCCCCAGGGGCTGTGTGTCCCCCAGGGGGGTTGTATATCTGTCCCCCCGGGCTGTCTGTCCCCCAGGGGCTGTCTGTCCCCCCCGAGCTGTCTGTCCCCCCAGCGGGTGTATGTCTGTCCCCTCGGGCTGTCTGTCCCCCAGGGGGATGTATGTCTGTCCCCCCGGGCTGTCTGTCCCCCCAGCGGGTGTATGTCTGTCCCCTCGGGCTGTCTGTCCCCCAGGGGGTTGTATATCTGTCCCCCCGGGCTGTCTGTCCCCCAGGGGCTGTCTGTCCCCCAGGGGGATGTATGTCTGTCCCCCCGGGATGTCTGTCCCCCAGGGGCTGTCTGTCCCCCCCGAGCTGTCTGTCCCCCCAGCGGGTGTATGTCTGTCCCCTCGGGCTGTCTGTCCCCCAGGGGGATGTATGTCTGTCCCCCCGGGCTGTCTGTCCCCCAGGGGCTGTCTGTCCCCCAGGGGGATGTATGTCTGTCCCCCCAGGCTGTCTGTCCCCCAGGGGCTGTCTGTCCCCCAGGGGGGTGTATGTCTGTCCCCCCGGGCTGTCTGTCCCCCAGGGGCTGTCTGTCCCCCCGAGCTGTCTGTCCCCCCAGCGGGTGTATGTCTGTCCCCTCGGGCTGTGTGTCCCCCAGGGGGGTTGTATATCTGTCCCCCCGGGCTGTCTGTCCCCCAGGGGCTGTCTGTCCCCCAGGGGGATGTATGTCTGTCCCCCCGGGCTGTCTGTCCCCCAGGGGCTGTCTGTCCCCCCGAGCTGTCTGTCCCCCCAGTGGGTGTATGTCTGTCCCCTCGGGCTGTCTGTCCCCCAGGGGGATGTATGTCTGTCCCCCCAGGCTGTCTGTCCCCCAGGGGCTGTCTGTCCTCCAGGGGGGTGTATGTCTGTCCCCCCGGGCTGTCTGTCCCCCCGGGCTGTCTGTCCCCCAGGGGCTGTCTGTCCTCCCGGGCTGTCTCTCCCCCAGGGGGGGTGTATGTCTGTCCCCCCGGGCTGTCTGTCTGGCCGGGACCAGCCCTGCTCCTGTGTCACTGCTGCCCACTGGCATCCTGCGTTCTCCAGGCTGGGCTGTCCCTTCTCTCTCCCAGCTCCACATCCCTTTGATGGTGGCTGTTGCCCTTCCCACCCCGGCTTGGCCTTGAGCTGGTGAGAGGAAACAGTCTCAAGTTGTGCCAGGGGAGGTTTAGGTTTGGTATCAGGAATAATTTCTTTACTGAGTGGTGAAGCACTGGCTGCCCAGGGCTCTGGTGTAGTCGCCATTCCTGAAGGGGTTTAAAAAGCATGTAGGTGCCTCTGGGATGTGGTTTAGTAGGGGTGATGGTGCTGGGCTGACGACTGGACTGGAAGCACTTTGAGGTCTTTTCCAACTTCAACAATTCTAGAATTCTATGATCTGAGCCCCAGCCTGGGGGCGGGTGGAGGTGGGGCCACTTCCATCCCTGGTAGGGACAGACGTGCCTAACAGTGTCCCACGGGACCACCTGCGCAAGGGACATCAGGCCAGAGAGGAAGAGGAGACACTGCAGAGAAAATCATTGTCCTTCCAGGACATAGTGGGATGGGGCAGTCCCCAGAGAGGGACAGCAAACAAAGTGAAGAGACTGGACACATGAGAGAAAAGTGCAAATGCCCCACAGCATCTTCTGCACAGCTGCCCTGGGTGGCAGAGCCCAGTCCGAGGGGCACTTGGGGTGCAAGGGATGGAGTCACTGCTGCCCTGTTTGGGGTCCCTTTGCAGGCATGTGATGCCCAGCAAACCTTCCTTCCCAGTCCCTCATCCGACCAGCCTTGCCCAAGGAAGCCAAGGGCTCAGTGGGAGCTGCCCTGATAAGGAGCAGCCACCCGTCCTCCCCATTAGCCTCTTGCCTTTCCCTTGCAAACCTCGGATGTGGCCAGGGCAGGAAGCGATGCCTGGTGGAGGCAGGGGAGCCTGCAGTGCATCTGCGGCACAAAACCAACCCACGGGCTTGCACGGCGCCAAGAACCCCATTAGAGCCCACACCCTTCCCCACCACTGCTGCCAGCGCCTCAGCCTCCAGCAGCTCCTCACGAGCAGCTCCTCGCAACTAGGATTTTAACCCAGCACCCTTTTCATTTTCACTCACAGCCAAACCCTTGTGGGATTGCCCATGGAGAGGGTTTTGCTGGATCCAGTAACCCCAAACTGAAGCCGGTGGGGACAGGCACTGCGCGCGAGGTCTCTCCTCTGCAGGACCTGCTGTCCACACACATCCTCCTGCAGTGGCCACCCGCGATGAGGGGACACAGCGAGTGAGGAGCCCCTACATGAATCCGTAAGTGCCTCCGGTTTGCCGTGGCCCATGCAGGGCTCGGCTCATTCCCAGCTGGTGCTAAATGGCCCGTCTTTAATATTTGATTCCTTTTAAGTGCTGCGTGGTTCCCAGCAGCCAAGGCAGTGCTGTGCAGGGCCCTGAGCCCACCCCAGTGCTGCCAGCCAGTCCTGGGCAGAGCCCCTGCCATCCCTGCCGGTAGCGAGCGGTAGATGAGGGAGGGAACATGGGTGATAGGGGGGCTTGGGAGGATGTGGAGCTGCCAGGGCTGATGCATCCTCACCAAACCGTGGTGCCACGGCTTCTGGTTGCCGTGGAGAGGGAGTGCCACACTGAGCCAGTCAGCAGCCAAGAGTATCCCCTGGCATCCCATGTCCATGTGAGCAGCACTGCCCCGGGGCTCCTGATCCCAAGCCATGCTGGAGAGAGCACTCGGAACACCCTGGGGGGTGTGGTGTGACCCCAAGAGCATAAGCAGACACATGGGAAGGGACAATGAGTGGTATCCCTGAGCCATGGCACCCACATGGCATCGCTGTGGGGCAGGAGGGGAATTTGCCACCTCCCTGGGAGAGAAATCCCAGGGGACACAGGAAAGGTTTCTTGGGGTTCCAGAACTGTCACACTGATGCCTGGCCACACGTCTCAAGGGGACTGTCACCTTCGGGGTTGCCACTGCTGTCCCTCAGGGATTGGAGAAAGCAAACAGTGGCGAGTTTTCGCTCTTGTCTCATGGAAAAAGGCACAGCCGTCCTCACACTGTGAATCACCACCACACTCTGCCAGCTGCCCACACCAGGATGGGGACCAGGATGGGGATGTGCTCCCACTGCCACCCCTGGGCACTTCGCCGCTCCCCAGCAGCCACGGGGCCAATGGTGCAGCTGGTGATGGGGCCAAGAGCAGGGGTGCTGCTGTGCTGGATGGATGCCAGCACCCTCATCCCTGCAGCCCGCGTGGATGCAGCCTTGGAGGACAATGTTGCAATGCCTGGCCCCTTCCCAGCCTTGCTCTGGGCTGTGGGATCGGCGTGTGCCGGGGTGTGCACAGCAGCTCCCAGTCCTGTGGCCGCCCTCGTGCCAGGAGCCAGAAAGGGGGTGCCGAGTGGGGGCTGCCAGGCTGCAGGATGAGGCACGCGGTTTGCCTGGCTCATGGGGACATGGAGCAGGGCCAGATGCAGGACCAGCGACAGGGTTTGGTGCCAATCGGTGCTGGCTGGAGATTTGACTTAGGAATGGGGGTGCAGGTGACAGTGCCACCCTGCATGAGGGAAAGACAGGGGTTCCAGGACCCCCAGAAGGATCTCTGCAGAAGCAGTGGGTCAGGATACAACTGGGCATCCCCTGGGGGCCACCAGGCCAGGAACGATGTCAACCAGTGGTGTGGGGACAGGGTAGGTGGGGTGACAAAGACATCCACAGCCTGGAGAAATGAGACCTAGGAGAGGAGGGGGCTGATCCCTGTGGGATCTGGTCCCCAAAGTGCCTTTTCCCAACAGCCACCATGCCTCTGCCCTAGCCCACAACATCTCGTTTGCAGCCTGGACTACTTAGTGATGGAGCAGCAGCCCTGGGGCTTCCCAGATGCTGAATGCTCCCTGGCACTGGATTGCTGCTGTGGCATCACCCGGCCTGCCCCAACCACAGCTGTCCTCATGCACCCTGCCACAGCCACCATCCTGGTGACAAACACTGGCCTTCAGCTGCAGTAGGGCTGGGGGAGCAGAATGGGGATGTCACACATATGAGCCAGCCGTGTGTCCCACAGCTCTGGGTCAACCATGGTGCTGGCATCAGGGGCTGCAGTGCACACAGCCCCAGGCACGGCCACCTCACCCTGTGTGAGTTCCCTCCCGCCCGAACGAGGCTTCTCCTCCTCGAGTCGGGGCTACAGAGAGAAGGGTGCAGGGATGGGGAGAGGTGAGTCAGGATTGGACGCTGGTGCAGCTGCCCTGTGCCTGCGCGCCTCGTCCTTCAGTGCGGCCCCACGGCTGCAGCGGAGGGCAGATGTCCTTGAGCTCAGCTGCCAGAGCCACACTTCTCCAAACACTCACCACGCCAGATTGTAGCCTCGTGGCAACAGCGCCATGTGGCTTGCAGCCGGGGACTGTTAATCCCAGACAGCTGTGGTGCTGGGGCTGTCCACGCCTCCTGCTACTGCGCCTGGCGCAGCACCAGCCTAGCACACACTGCAGTGCTGATGTGTCCCCTCCAGAGCCTGGGGGAGACCCATGTTTGCAGAGCTTTGGTGGATGATGGGTGGGTTTGGCCATGGGGGACTGGCCCTAAACCCTCCTCCTTGTTCCCACAGGGCAAGGTGGGATCGGTGCTGGCACCAGCAGGGTCAGAAGGCATGGAGCTGAGCCAGGAGGGCACCTGAAGCCACTAGAAGGAGTAGGGGGACATGGAACCTCCCAATGGCAGCATAGCTGACACATGCTTTGGGGCTTTCAACGCCAGTGATGGACGCAGCAATGCGCAGAACCGCATTGCCTCGCCCTGGTTCTCCACTGCCTTCGGCCTCATCGGCCTCTGCTCCAATCTCTTTGCCCTCTGTGTCCTGATCAGCTCCTCCCGCAAGCTGTCCAGCCGGACCCGCTCCTCCTTCCTTGTCTTCCTCTGCGGGTTGGTAGTCACGGACTTCATGGGGCTGCTGGTGACGGCCTCAGTCATCATCCCATACCACTTCATCAAATTCGCCTGGACTGAGGTGGACCCTGGCTGCCACCTTTGCAACTTCCTTGGCTTCTCCATGGTCTTTTTTGGGCAGTGCCCGCTGCTGCTAGGGGCCACTATGGCTGGCGAGAGGTTCTTTGGCATCAACCACCCCTTCTCCCGCTCCACCAGCATCTCCAAGCGCCGTGCCTGGTCCATCGTGGGGCTGGTGTGGGGCTTCTCCTGCATGCTGGGGCTGCTGCCAGTGCTGGGGCTGGGGCAGTACACGTTGCAGTACCCCGGCTCCTGGTGCTTCCTTACCCTCCTGCCTGACACCGGCAATGTCATCTTCTGCCTGCTCTTTGCCCTAATGGGCATCTTCTCCGTGCTGCTCTCCTTCATCTTCAACACAGTCAGTGTGGTGACACTCTGCCGTGTCTATCATGACCGGGAGTCAGTGCAGCGGCGCCGGGACAGCGAGGTGGAGATGATGGTGCAGCTCGTGGGCATCATGATCATTGCCACAATCTGCTGGATGCCCCTCCTGGTGAGGACCTGGGTCTTAGTGTGTGCCCCATGCACCAACTGTTGAGGTCCACATCCTCAATGTCTCCCCCGCACTGTGCCATGTTCCTCCTGGTGAGGGTCTGAGTGTTCCCCTACCACCACTCTGCCCCCTGGGTTGACACCTGGGTGATGGGCTCCGGGGCTCAGCACCACTCGCAGACAGAGCGGGTGCCACAAAACAGCCTGGGACCCCTCTCCAACAGGCTTAATGCCCAGCCTGGCCCCTCATCGCCTCCCCCACCCTGCAGCTACTCATGGCCTCTGTGTGCACCCCACCACTGACACCTTGTCCCCTTCCCCCCTGCACAGATCTTCATCGTCCAGACGGTCCTGCAGCAGCTGCAGGCCGATGGCCAGATCCAGATGCTGCCCACGAAGACACAGGAGATGCTGCTCATCTACATCCGCATGGTGACCTGGAATCAGATCCTGGACCCCTGGGTCTACATCCTCTTCCGTCGGGCCGTGCTGCAGCGTGTCTACCCCAGCCTGCGCCCCCGGCCCTCCATCATCTCCCTCTACCCTGTCCTCAATCCCTCCCTGCGCCGCAAGTTCACTGCCAGCTCCGTCCTGCAGTAGTGATCCAGGGTCGGGCACATGGGGTGGGGACAGCACCTCCAGGATAATTCATCGTCCCCCTCACCCGCATCCATGGGCTCTCACCACAACCCCAAGTCCAGTACTTGAGTGGATTGGCAGGGGGCACAGAGCTGCTCCCCTGTCCCCATCTAAGCAGCCACCCCCTCAATAAAACGCAGCTTGTGCAGCTCCCCATGCCCACCTGGGGGCCCAGCTCTGGCGGCAGCCACAACACCAGCACTTGTCCTCCAGTCTCCACTTTAATGGCCTGTGTCTGCCTCCTGCCACAACTCGGGGAGCACAAGGGGGTGGTTTGGGGTTGGGGGTGGTGCTGGGTACCCTGCTGTCCCCCCAGCCTAAGTGCAGCTCAGGAAGGGCAGGATGGGGACCCCCCAGGGTGGGGTCACGCGTGGGGAGGGGACGAGGGCGAGAGGCGCCGCTGCCCCCAGCTACTCCTGCCCGCGGGGCTGGCAGACGGCCGCCCACACCTCGGCCACGAACTCCTGGGGAAAGGCAAACTCGCCCAGCACTGAGTCCAAGTCACAGGCAAGCTGAGCTGCGCTGGGGCTCTCCTTCGCTGCTGCCACCATCGTTGAGGCTGAGGAGGAGAAGAGAGTGTCAGCAAGGACCAGAGAATTAGGGAATGGTTTGGGTTAGAACGGACCTCAAAGCCCATCCAGTTCCACCCTGTCATGGGCAGGGACACCTCCCAAGGGATCAGGTTGCTCAAAATCTCATCCAACCCCGTCTTGAGCACCTGCAGGGATGGGGCAACCTGGGCCAGGGCCTCCCCACCCTCGCTGGGAAACATTTCTCCCTAAGATCACATCTCAGTC
The DNA here is from genome assembly GCA_033459285.1 of Clamator glandarius. Lineage (NCBI taxonomy): Eukaryota > Metazoa > Chordata > Aves > Cuculiformes > Cuculidae > Clamator > Clamator glandarius. The sequence continues at coordinate 705,261 of JAUNZM010000097.1, read as the reverse complement.
TCCCCTCTTTCAGCTTAAAACCCTTCCCCCTCGTCCTATTCCTGCACTCCCTGATCAAGAGCCCCTCCCCAGCTTTCCAGGAGCTCCTTTCAGTCCTGAAAGCTGCTCTAAGGTCTCTCTGGAGCCTTCTCTTCAGACTGAACAACCCCAGATCTCTCAGTCTTTCTCCATAGCGGAGCTGTTCCCAGCCCTCGGATCATCGCTGTGACCTCCTCTGGACTCTTTAACAGCTCCACGTCTGTACCGAGGACTTCAGAACTGGACACTCAGCTCACCCAGCTCACTGTCGCGGATGCCCATGTAGCTCTCCAGCAGGTCGTCCACCCTGTGGGCAGCTTCCTCCTCAAAGGGGCTGAGCTGGGGGCAAGAGGCTCAGTGCGTGGGTGCCAGGGGGTGGGGGCACAGCCCAGGGACCCCCTGCTCCCACTGAGCTGGGCCCATGGGTGCAGCACGTGTGGGCACCAAGCACTGGTGGGGTGCAGTGCAGGGTTCACGCAGGGCATGGGGATGCTCTTCCCCATGCCTAAGGCAGTGTATGGCTCAGGGTGGGGGCTCTGGAGGAGGTCTTACCCCCTCCTCCAGCGTGGCTGGACCCTGCGCCCGCAACCGCAGCGTTTCCTTCCCGCTGGCCACTCTGCCCTCGCTGGGGGACTTGCTGCTCCGCATCCTCTGGCCGATCATGTCTGCACCCCAGGATGGGGGATGAGGAGGTGGTGAAGGTGCAGGCAGAGCCTGGCACCTCCTGCCTCTCACCCAGCCGCCACTCAGCCCCAACCCACACGTCACGGCAGTGTGGACTGTGCCTAGGCAGAGCAAGCTCAAACACGTTAGGGGCGCCTGTAGGCACGAGGTGGGGTGCACGAGGTTATAGCGTGACCAGGACAGTGCACACATAGCAGTGGGGCTGCCCCTGGGGAGGACAAGGGGTGCCCCCCAGGAGTGCCCGGGCTACACACATGGATGATGTGTCTGGAGGGACACAGGGATGGGCTCCTCCCATGGCTATAGCCTCCCACCACGACTCACCAAAAGCCTTTTTGGGCTGTACCAGGCGGAGGGTGAAGGGCTGAGCCCTGGGCAACTCCCGCAGCATCCGGGCCACCTCGTAGTGCCGGCAGCCCACGATGGTTTGGTCATTGATGGCCTCAATGCTGTCACCCACACACACGGTCTGAAGGCGGTTGATGATGCTCCCCTCCTTGATTCTCTGAGGATCACGGAGGGGGACAGGGACACACAACAATCAGGTGGCACCATGGGTAGGACAGGCAAATGCAGCCCCCGTCCCACACCACACAGAAGCACCTGGTCCCATATCCTTTAGCAACTGGATCAGGCAGGGAGGGTCCCCCCTCCGCCCCCAAATACACCACAGCAGGAGAGCCCCCCAGGGCCAGGGGGACCCAGGAAAGGCACAGGGGGTGTCAGGAAAGGAACAGGGTCTCAGGGATGCCACCCTGCAGGGGTACAGCCCCAGCACAGCCCCATAGAGGGGTTCACCTTGATGAAAGCGTAGCCAGCCCCATTGTCTGTGATGGTGAGGCCAAGCGCATCCTCCGTCTTGGTCACCTCCACCTCCTTTGTCTCACCTCGGACATGGGCGAAAATGAAGTCCTCCAGTCCAATCTGTCCCCCCAGCAGCTTCTGCATGTCTACTTTGTGTGTGTTGAGCGTGCAAAAGAGGATCTGTCCCAGGGAATCCCAGCATCAGGGGCTGAGGATGCCCTGGCAGTGCAGGAACCAACCAAGGACAGATCCAGCCAGGTCTGGGTGCTGCTGGAGCAGAGGGAGCCAGGGGCACCCAGCTTGGTCATCCTTGTGCACCCTTCCCTAAGCTGCAGGCTTCACCGCAGCTGGCAACAGCCAGGGAACAGGCAGCCCTGGCTCCTTGCCCACATATGGGGTGGGGGAAACTGAGGCACAGAGCCACCCAAATACTACACAAGAGGAGAGCAGACAGACCCAAGACTGAAATACTCTTTAACAGGTGATTTTGGGAGCTGCATTTGCAGGCAGCTGAGGACCCACAGGAGGGCTGACTATGGATGTGCTGTGGGCTTTGTGTCCCTCACTTTGAGTGCAATCCCCATCCCCACCATCTCCTCACCTCGGTGGGCGAGATGCTGAAGACCTCAGCGATTTTGGCGTAGAGCTCCTTGACGTTGGTGAAGCCCTCGATGCGCCCTGTGGGGCTGCCGTGGGCCAACTGGGTGTGGAAAACCAGCCGCGGGCGGGCACGGGGGGGCCGAGGGGCTGGGGTGCCCTCAGGAGGAGCTGGCTCAGGGGTCCCCAGATTCTGCCTCATGCCGTTCTCCATGGGGCTGCCCTCCTGGGCCTGCCTGCTGCACCTGCCGGCCCGTCGCATTCTGCTGCTGGCACTGATGAATTATATATGGGAGCCAGCTCCCGGCTGGGCTGTAAGGCGAGCCCTGGGCCTGGGAACCTGATCCTGCTGTGCAGGTCACCCAACCTTAGATCAGGTAAGCTCCGTCACCTAGCAAGGGCCCTGGCCAGGCTGGAGGCAGAGCAGATGGCACAGAGGCAGCTCCACTGCACCCTCCCCTACCGTGGCTGGGAGCTGCAGCAATGAGCTCAGTGCCAGCACCCTTGCTCCACACCCAAAAGTGCCCAGGAGCTAGGAGCAGCTCTGAAGCCACCTCTGAGCACGAAGACAAGGAGGCCAGGCTGGTTGTTTCTCCAACATTTATTTGCTCCCATCTCCATCCCAAAGCCAAGCAGCCACCAGGAGATTAATCTACAGAGCACGAACCTCACAGGTGAGACAGGCGATTGCGCACCAGCTCTGGGTTAAGCCCAGGGCCTGATCAATGAATGTAGTGCTAGTAAGAAAATAAGACACTCTAATTACAGTCTGAGATTAGTGACAGGCAGGGCTGGGGACAGCTGACCCCAGCACCACACGGCCAGTACACAGCTGGCCTCAATGGTCCCACAATGCAGAACAGGCTCTGGCCAAAAGCACCAAAAGCCTGGACACCGCCCCATCCATCATCCCCCAGGGCGGGGACAGGTTCGGTCCCTGTTCCCCCTCTGGCATGAAGACTTTCTGCCTTCACGGCTGCAGAGAGCAGAAGCTGCCCTGCCTGGTCCCGGAGGCACAGGGGAATGAGGTTACAGGCAGGGTAACGCGTGTAGGGTTGAAGGCACCAAGAGGTGGAAACAGGAAGATGACAGCGAGAGGAAGGAAGCCTGTCATCTTGCCTGCTGCAGGATGGGGGACAAGAGGCTCCTGGGGCAGATCCAGGGGCCAGGGCACCTGGCTGCCTTCCTCCCATTGCAGCCTGGCTCATAGCAGCCCCCGAGTCAAGCTGGAAGAGGATGATTGACTCCAGGCTAGCAACCCACAGGCACCTCATTTACCCCCAAGCAGCCTGAGGGGCGGCTCTGGTCAGCAAGACAAGAGGGTCGGGGGGATGCTGGTGCCCACCACTGACCACCACGCCCAGCACCGCTCAGGCTGGGGGCTCTCAACCCTGTCACCACTTGGTCCCCAGAAGCTCAAGGTCTTCAGAGATGGTGCAGGCTGTGTGTGCCATCTCTCTTCTCCAGCAAGGTGCATGGGGTGGAGGTGGAAGCAGCTGGACAACCAACAGAGACTGTCTCTTGCGCAAGCTCCAAGGGACAGGGCTGTGGTCCGGCCACCCCCAAGCTCTGGGAAGGACTGGTCCTCTTCACAAGTGTTCACTGAAGAGGGAGAAATGCAAGGCTGAATTACAGGGGTTGGCTTCTCTCTCCCACAACCACCTGGAGCAGCTTGAAGTCCACCTTCCCAGCTCAGCTCCCGTCACATCCCTCCCTCAGCTGACCCAGAGGCCCCAGGGCTCACTGGGACATGAGGGTCCCAGGCACCAGCTCCAGCCAGCCCTGCCAGCTCACCTGGCTATCCGGGACAGGATCTCCTTGATGCGTACCACCAGTTTCTCATGCTGCAGCGGGTTGCTCTCAATGGCACTGTGCAGCTTGGCCATGTAGAAGTCCAGAGTGCTCAGCGTGGGGGTCTCCCCAGTGCCTGTGGGGCAGCAGCCCAGTGAGCAGGGACAGCAGGGCCTCATCCAGCCCTGCCTAGCCTGCTGGTGACTGGGAAGGGACATTGAACACACATGCCATCTCCTGCAGCAGCACAGAGCCTGGCACCAACACAAGCCCAGGAACACAAGCGTTTGGGGCAATCACTGTCTGGCAGGTACAGTTGCAGCCACAGCCCAAGAGGACAGCACCCAGCCTGTCTGACGCTATCACAGGGGAGCCAACTGGCTGTCACAGACCTGGTCTCCTTGGAGAGCCCCCCAAAGTGCTCTAGTAATCTGCCCCATCAGCAGCTGACCTTTTATCACTACCCCACTGGTGCACCCACTTGTACTACATGCAACCTAACAGTGTCCCTTCTACACAGCCATCAGATCCCAGCTGGTTCCCACAGCTGTCCCGAACTCACCAGGGATGGGGAGGGAGGCAAAGCTTGCAGTGAGGGCTTGCCGCACGGACTGGAGCTGCTGCTGCAAGGCCAGGGTCTGCCTCTCCTCCTGGGCCAGCTCCTGCTCCAGCTTCTCCTTGGCACAGTTCATGCTTTCTGTGTGTTTCTGCAAGATGGCATTCTGCTCCTCAAACTCAGTGTTCATCTTCCGCAGGCGCCGCAGCTCAGCCTCACGGGCTGCCAGGATCACGCAGTGTCAGGATGGATGGCCCCTCTGGTCTCGCCCCCATCACAAACCCAATTCCTTCCCCAGCCACAACTCTGTCCAAGAGGCACAGTACTGCCAACCCCTGGGCTCCAAACAGGATTTGGTCCCTCTATCCAGGGACCTCTCACAGCCTGTATCTCACATTCACCCATGGTTCTGTCTAGTGGGATTCCAGCTGCCCCAGCAAAGACATCACTTGCTGCAGCCAACCCTCACGCAAGATACTGCAGGCCCTGCCCCACAGCCCAGACCCTCACCTTTGTTTTGGTCCAAGAACTCCTCTGTGAAGATAGGCACATCAAAGGTGGAGAAGGTATCGCTGCACTCGCCAACCTGGGGATGGGAGAGGACAGATTAGACAGGGCTGAGCCCACCAGAGGGGATCCCATCTCCTTGGGGCTGGGCAGACAGAAGGCACAGGGACAGAGCAAGGGGACGGCTGTGCTCTGCCTCCTGCCAGGCTCTGCTTCAACAGGAAGCTGGCACCCTGAAGTACAACCCATGCCTTTGCCCAGGCTGGCAGCCAGTCTGGTCTCCACAGGCCAAACCCAGCACTGCCACGTGCCTCAGTGTCCCCACACGTGGATGAACCCGCCGGGGCCTTACCTTGTGCAAGTGCCCGTTCAGCAGTGTATTCACAGCTGCAGAGCCTGCATCCTCTGGAAATGGAGAAGGAGGTTACCCTGGGTGCCAGCTCAGCACCCTGAAAGTCTTTGGCAGTGCTCAGCAAGATCCTGCAGCGATGCCAGCAGCCCCTGCTCCCACAACTCACCTTTCTTGATCTTCTTCTCCTGGATCTTCTCTGTGCACATCTTGTAGGCCTCTGACTGCTGGTATTCCCGTAGCTCCTTCATGTACTGCTGCTTCTCCCGCTCTGCTTCATCCAGATACCGCTACAGTCACAGAGGATCCTCAGTCTGGCCCAGCGACAGGCTCCCCACCACTCAAGGTCCAGCTTCACCACCCCACCAGTACTGGGACAAGTTCCCTTTGTGGAGCTGCAGCCAGTGGTGAGCACAGGGCTTTGGGGTGCAGGCTCCGGAGCGCTGCCCAGCCCCGGGGGAGGCCTCTCCTGGCTGCCAGTACCTGTTTCTCCGAAAGCTGCAGCTTGCTCCACTCAGCCCCCAGCATCTTGGTGATCTCCGGGAAGGGCAGGTCAGGATGCTGCGTGCGGATCTGCTCCCGCCGCTCATTCAGGAAACGCACGTAGCCCGTCACAGGGGCTTTGGGGCCATTGGGAAGGATCTTCTTCCTCTTCTTTCCCTTGGGCCAGCCCCTCTTCTTCACCGGCTGGCACCCAGCGAAGGGAAAAGGACAACACAGCATAGATCAGAGCACGTGATGCCGTCACAGAGGCAGGACACAGCCTGCAGACCTGCCTGGGCCTCCTGTCCCTCAAGGGAAGGTTCCTTGGGCTGCAGCTGCAGCCAGGGGCTCACCTGGGCCACTCAGGGGTGAGCAGAGGGACAGCCCCAGGCTGGGCACACAGACCCAGCTCTCAGGGACCAGGAAAGGAGGGATGCAGACACCAGAGCTCACCTCCTCCTCACTATGCGGCTTCTCACCGCTTGTCCGTGTCGACTCTCCTTTCTCCTGCTTGATGGCCACCAAGAAGTTCCCATGCTGAGCTTTGCCTGTGGCATGTCTGCAGGCAGAAAGAACCCATCAGGAAACCCCTGGGACTGATGGCAATACAAGCCCTGGCAGGGAGGCCTTGTGCTCACCACATTCCCCAGCTCCCGCCCCCCCAAACAGCCCTCAAATCCACCACCAGCCCTGGAGTCCCCATTGCCCTGTGAGAGGAGACCACGCTTGAGTGATGGGACTCAAGTAGAGCCTAGCATCAGGTGAGCAGGGCAGTCCTGGGCAAACAAAAGCTGCCCCAAATCCAATGATGGCCTTTCAACCACATTTGCATAGGAACTGCCAATGCTGTTCTTGTGAGCAGTGAGTCCAAATTCTGCATGCCACCAAGGCTTGGGTGCACACCTTGGTGAGGAGTCTCCCTCTGCAAGGGATGAGGAGCTGCGTGGGTTTGGATCCTGGCTCCAGGGGCACCTCCTGGAAGCATTACCCACACCCAGTGCAAACGCTGCCAGGGATAAGGAGAACCCTCAAGGCAGAGTATGAGGACAGGGAGCTGGCGCCAGCTCGACCCGCTCCAGCCACAACTGCTCCATCAGGTTCCTGCTGCCTGTGCTGCCTGCAAGACGCATGGAGCCACCTCCAAAATGCACCAAGCAGCTCTAATGCAGGCTGGCAGCCCCAGCTTACACTCTCCAACTTGCTGCCTCATCTCTACAGAGCAGCTTCTGCTTTCACCAAAGCACATGGGTCCAGCACCCAGGTCAGCAGAGCTTCCCTGTCCCAGCTGAACACACACAGCACCCCCCAGCAGCATCGCCATAGGGGGTCCCCAAGCCTTCCCGGCCTCTTCTCCACTGGCTCTGTCCCACAGCAGAGCCCCTGTCCTGCTTACACCTTTTGGTTCCCATGCAGCCCCTGCTCTGTTGAAGAACACCTGCCAGCAGAGCATGGTCAGGACGCTGGTGTGGAGGGAGCCATGAAAAGCTCAAGCGTTGCAGCAAACAGCACTCACTTGGGATTCATCCAAGTCACAAGACATGGTAACCAGCACAGGGCCAAGCACAAGCCCCGATAAATAAAAGAAAACACCACTGTGCATCAAAAGCCAGACTGATCCCAACCCGCTTGGGATGAACCCTAGAGCTCCTCTCGCCCATTTGTCACATCAAATACCTGGTGTAAACTCAAACCTGCTCAGAAAACCCAACCTACTGCCAGGTAATCACCCGTATAAGCCAACCCTGTGATTAATTTTCCAGGGCCCTCTCCGTATGCTCTGCGCATGCTGCACTGGTCGCTGCAGATGGAGCGGTGCCCAGCATGAGCTCTTCCTTTCAGGATCTGAGCCTGACCACCCGTCCTACATCCACACATGCACAAAAAATCCCATAGGAAGGTGTGAGATCATCTCTTCTTCCATCTTCTGGAGGAAAAAAAACATCCCTGAGGCTCTGCAGGGGCACAGCCAGCCTTGGCCTTCCCATATAAGCTCTAATAGAAATGCTCCTGGTGAAGCCACATAGCATAATCACACCCAGTCATCGTGGCCAGGAACGCGCTAATCAGACACTGGTTCTCTGCCTCCCTCCTCCGCAATCCAGATTCCTCACGTGCCTAAGAATGCTTTAAAACGTCAAGTTATTTCAGGCAAGATTCCTCGTCTTATCTGAGCCTCCCTCAGCCAGTTTGCTCTGGCATTCACCTCCCTGCACCTCGGAGAGTTTGCCAGGAGCTGCCATGGCCCCACACTCTTGGTCAATGCCAGCTCTGGACAGCACACTGTTCTTCCCATAGGAATTGACCTCACCAGATGCTTCTTCCACACCAGCTCTCACTTTGCCCTGTGCTAATTAGCCAGGCTCATGCAAGTATGAGCTAAAGCAGCTGGTGAGTGAGGGGAGCACAGTGCAGCTCACAGCAGGGGGCAGGAGGTGTCCTCAAAAACACAGGAGACCCCCAAGGCAAGGCTGGCAACCCTACAGCAAGAAGACAAGGGCCCAGAGCAGCATGCAGGAAGGGAACTGGGGTCACCCAAATGCACAGAAATCCCCAAGGTGAGGCTAGCTGCCCCACAGAGCCGAGGGGCACACAGTGCAGCACTTACAGCATAGCAGCCGGCAGCTGCCTGGCGCTGTGGGCCATGGGTCCACTCCGTAGCTGCACTCCGCTCGAGTTGGCTCTGTGGAACAGGGACGGAGCTGGCACGCCTAGCCAGCTGGGTGGTGCTTAGCAAGACCTAAAACCCCTGGCAAGGCCCTCCCTGAGGGGGCACCCTGGGCCCCGACTGGTGCCCCCTCCCTGGCTGGATGCTCAGGACCCCCAAACTCTCCTCCCCACACCAAACCCTGTCGCTTCCCCACCCCCAGCCTCTGCCCCCCCGTGGTCCTAGGCGCCCCCTCAAGGCCCCCTTCACCCTCCCTAGCCAGACACCCCAGTCCCCATGGAGCCACTACCCCGCGACCCCAACGCCCTCCGTGCTCCCGGACACACCCCCTCCCTCCCCGAGCCACTCTCGGCCCCGACCCGCACATCCGCGCCCCCCATCGGCTCCCGGGCCCCCCCCCCCGCACCCCCAGCTCCCTGCCCGCCTCGTCACGGACGCGCTGCCCCCCGCCCAGCTGCAATGACGTCACTTAGGTCCCGCCCCCCATTGGTCGCCGCCGTGTGCCTCGGGGCGCCAGCCCGCCGCCGATTGGCTGGTCTCGCTGACGTCACTAGGGACGCCATGAGGAAGGGGCGGGGCCGGCGCGCAAGCGCGCCGTACAGCGAGTCCGGCGCGCGCCGCAGGCTGCTCGCCAATCAGCGATCGGCGTGCGGACGCGGGGGCGGGGCGGGCGGCACCTTCAAGCGGCAATGGCACATCCACGGTGGGGCCCACAGCGACCGCCCGAGGAGGAGCCCCTAGCGCCCACTCTTAGGGTCCCAGTCACCCCCACGCCGTTCCGGGTGACCCTAATACTGACAACACTGCTCCAGTACCGCTCGTACTGGTTCTGGTGACGCCAGTACCCACTGAAGAGGAGGTCCAAGTGTACCCCCATACTGCTCCCAGTTACCCAACTATTCATCTCATTACTCCAGTAGAAGCTCCAGAGTCACAGTGGCCCTAGTACTCGCACGCACGCTGCTCCCAGTAACACCGTGACTGCCCATACAGCTGCTGGTGGCCCTGGCACCGACTCAAGCGGAGGTCCAGGGCATCCTAGCCTCCCCCATGCTGCTCCCGGTGGCAGCGATACCCATCAAAGCAGAGGGTCCCCACAGCCCCAGTAGCACCCCAGAGTCCCGGTGATCCCAGTTCCCTCCACACTAGTTCCAGTGCCCGCCACCAGGAGACCCGGCGACCCCCAGGCGCGGGAGCGCGGAGGCCCTTGGGCACTGCTCGGAGCATCTTCCCGGGGCTCGAGGGGCTCAGAGCGTCCTCCCTGGACCCAGGGCCGCAGAGCCCCTCGGGAGGAGTTTAGAGCGTCCTTCCCGGGCTCAGAGCATCCTCCCTAGGCTCGGGGGGCTCGCAGCATCCCCCCCGGCGCGGGCGGAGCTGGCCCCGAGGAGGGGGCGGGCGCGGGGGCGGGTCCGGGCCGGTCAGCCGCTCCGCTCCAGTCCCGCCCCGCCGGCCGGCGCTGTCCCGGGGGTCGGTGCGGGATGGCGGAGCGGAGGGGCAGCGGGGCGGCGGAGCTGCCGCTGCGGGCTCGGCTGAGCTTCGCTGCCGGGCATTTCCTGAACGACCTGTGCGCCTCGCTGTGGTTCACGTACCTGCTGCTCTACCTGCACGCCGTGCTGGGCTACGGGCACCGGCTGGCGGGGGCGCTGCTGCTGGCGGGGCAGGCGGCGGACGGGCTCTGCACGCCCCTGCTCGGCTACGAAACCGACCGCTCCGCCGGCTGCGGGCGCTACGGGCGCAGGAAATCCTGGCACCTGGCCGGTGGGTGCTGGCGCCGGGGGAACCCGGGGTGCAGGAGCAGCCCCCAGGGCGGTGGGGGGACAGCCCTGCGTGGGAGCCGAACCAGGGAGTCTTTCTGGGGTGCCCTGGGGGAGATGGGGAGCCCCGAGGGAGCCTTTCTGGGGGTGCAGGAGCAGCCCCGGCGTGCCTTCTGTGGTGTCCTGAGTGGACTGGAAGGGGCCGGAGTAGCGTTTCTGGGGTGCCCTGGGTTAGAAAACTGAGGGTGCCTTTCTAGGGTGCCCTGGATGGAGATGGGTGGCCCCAGGGGAGCGTTTCTGGGCTGCAGGAGCAGCCCCTGGGGTGCCTTTCTGGGATGCCCTGAGCAGACAGGAATGGCCCAAGGGTAGCGTTTTCTGGGGTGCCCTGGGTGGAGATAAGTGCCCTCAAGGGAGCCTTTCTAGGGTGCAGGAGCAGCCCTGGAGTTACTTACTGGGGTGCTGTGGGCAGGGAATGGGGCCAACAGTACTTTTCCAGAGTGCACTGGATGGAGACAGCTGGACCCAGGGGGCCTTTAAGGGATGCCCTAGGTGGAGAAACTAAGGATGACTTTCTGGGGCTCAGGAGCAGCCCCCAGGGTGCCTTTCTGGGGCTCAGGAGCAGCCCCAGGGGTGCCTTTCTGGGATGCCCTGAGTGGAGAGGGGTGGCCCAGGGGGAGCCTTTTGGGGTAGAGAATAGCCCTGGAGTTCCTTACTGGGGTGTCCTGAGTGGACAGAGGTCCCTTTCTGGGTGCTCTGGCACAGGGAGAGCAGCCCTAGGGACAACTTTCTGGGATGGAGTTCAGCCCTGGGGATGCCCTGGTTGGGGGGGAACTAGGATGCCCCATGTGGAGGGAAACCTTCAAGATGGGGGGGCTTTGGCGGAGACTTTCTGGGGTGGGGATCAGCTCCAGGGAAGCTTTCCTGGAGTCCCCTGCCCATGGCAGTGAGGCCACCCCCTTGGTGGAGAGAGGCAGCCACAGGGGTCAGCAGAATTGGGGATCCTAGGGTGCAAGGAAGCAGCCCCTCCTGTGGAAGGGGGTCTGTTCTGGGGGGTGTGCCGAATGCCCTGTCTGGGGGAAGCAGCCCCAGGGCTGAAGGCGCAGCACCCTGAGGGGAATGGAAATGAACCCGGGGTGCCCTGAAGGGGCTGCAGACCAAGGAGGTGCCTTTCTGGGGTGTCCCATAAGGAGAGGCAGCATCCCCATGGCGGTGAGGTGGGGACAGCGGTGTGATTGACGTCCCCCGGGCACCAATGGCTGAAACCAGATGGGGAAGGGGGATCGTGGTGTCCCCATCCTGTCTGGGCACTGTACCCATCCTGCTGGCCGTGTCAGGGAGTGCCTGGGCACTCACAGCTTGGGGGTCCCTGTTGTCCCCTAGGCCACCCATGCTTGGGGGTCTGCAGGATGTCCCTACGTTGGGGTGGCATGGAGTTGGGGTGCAGCTGGTCGATGCTCCAGCAAAAATGGCAACAACAGTAAAACCTGAGCCCAGGGGTTTTACCTGGGAGCTGCTTATGGCTGTCCCTGTGGGTGGCCCTGGGTCACAGGGCACTCAGCAGTGTCAAGACTGGGCATCCCCCCCGTGCTGCATTCACAGGGGACAGAAGCAGGCACCGGGTGAGTAAGGCACCCGTGGCGATGTGGAGGAGGTGCCGCCTGGGTATGAATTATTAACAGTCTTGTGTTGTGCCCTGGGGCCAAAAGATGGTGGGGGAGGGCTGGTGGGGACTCCTGTGTCTGGGTCCCTCTCTGTGGGGACAGTGTGACCTGGAGAAGGGTCCTACTTAGTCCCCGCTGGGCTGGCAGAGGAGACAGAACAGCTGGTGAGAAGAAACGCCACTCATCAGCCGGAGATAAAGACCCTTGGTGCTTCCTCCCCTGTAACAGCACCGTGAAGTCCAAGCAGCAGCTCACCCAGAGTGGACCCATGCAAGGAGTGGATGGTTGTAGTGTGGATGCTTTTATCTGAAATTATCTTGGCCAACCACTTGCAACTGCACTGATAAGGTGCCCGATAAGGTGGCTGCTCTCCCCGGAGTCCTGCTTGACAAGTCAGGGGGGTATTGTGGGGCCAGCTTCGTCCCTCACCACAGCATCACCCCACATCTGTGGCCTAGATTTGGGGAAGTGGCTGGAGCTGTGCTTCCCCCCTGCCCTGGGCCACTCCGCTCCAGCCTAGCGTGCAGTGAAGGGGAAGTCCTGAATCACATCTTGCAGAGGGGCTGAGCTGCTCCAGCCCTGCCGGCTTCAGCAGCATGGATGGAGGCTGGGAGCACAGAGGCTGGAGACTGGGAGCATGAATGGAGTTTGGGAGCATGGCTGGAGACTGGCAGCACGGGTGGAGGCTGCGAGCTTAGGGCTTGAGGCTGGCAGCATGCATGACGGCTGCATTTCCCTGGCAGGAGCATGGACTGTTCTAGGAGGTGGTGGCTGTCCCACTGCCTCCCTTGGCTGGCTGTGTTGTGACCCAGTGGGGCTGTCAAACCCCTTGGAACCGGCTGTGCCGGTACCGCTCTTGGCTTTTTTGGTCACGCTGCGGCAAAAGGCTTCTCGTGGGAGCGGGCGGCTTGTCTGATGGCAACCCGTGCTCAGATCAGAGGAGACGCTGTGAAACCACAGCCTCAGGGGGAGCACAGAGGGATGTGGGGACACCACGAGTTGCTATCGGTGGCATCTCCCCACCACGGTGCTGGGGTGCCACTGCTGATTCTTGTGCTTGGCTCGCCCCACATGCCAGCCTGTCTGTCTGCTCCCTGGCTGTTTGGGGGCAGCTTCTTGCCACAATGGGCTGAGAAGGGTGCATGGTGCTTTGCTGCCTGTCTGAGCCAGTCTGGCAGCACTGGCCCAAATCCCCTGCCTGGGGCATCCACAGCCTTGCATTCCCGTGATCCTGCCCCACAGCACCCAGAGATGAAAGCCTGAACCTCTGCAGCCTGCCTGGGGTGCTGCAGGAATGGGCAGGGTGGTCTTGAGGGGCTCCTGTGACCCCACCTGGGAGACTGGGAGGTCCCCAGGACTGCTCTGGCTCACAGTGAGGCCACTTGGCTTGGGTAGACCCAGGGATACGCGAGCATCGGGGTGCAGTGGACAGCCCCGTGCTGGAAGAGCTCAGCTCCATGGGGTGGCTGATGGGGAGCACTGCCTGCTCCTGGGACCATGAAGAGGGGGCAGGAGTCTCCTGTGCGTGTGGTGGCTCATGGGTGAGTGTAGGGGCAGACAGGGAGGCCACAGATCCTGCCCCAAAGCTTCCCCGGGATGCAGGCAAGTCCCTTGCAGCCTCTGGGGACTGCAGAGCCTGAGCTAGTGGGACTCTGGGACTGGGCAGGGGACAGAGCTTCCCCAGTCCTCTGGACAGGACTCAGTTAAACTGTCAGTCCTGTACTAGGAAACAAAGAAAACCTGGTCTGGTTTGAACCTTCTTGGACCCTTCCCATACCAGTGGCTTGTGTGGGGCAGAGACACTGCGGGGTGCCCAGGTCCCTCTCCTTTGGGGAGGTCCTGGAGCACCAGAGCTGGCTGTGACCTGGTGGTGTGCAGCACCCAAGGTCCTTGCTCTGGATGGGTCTGAGCTGGGCCTGGAATTGTTGCTACCTGCACTTGGCACAAGCAGAACCGTTTTCTGCTGGCCCTGTGGCAGCTGGGAAGTGATGGAGAGGAGGAATTGCTGTTCACAATTGAGAGCAGAAATCACTTGTGAGGAGGAAGATCTTGCAAAGTCCCCTGGAGAGGGGACCTTGGGGACCTGGTAGAGTGGCTCCAGGTTCCTTCAGCTATAGAAACAGGATCCTATGACTCTTTGACAGCACGCAGTGCAGCTGGGGATACGCAGGACAGGGCACATGGCTATCTCCGCGTCAGCACCTGGGGAGCAATGGAGCATCTCAGCAGATTCGCTCTGTAACCTTGTGAAAGGGGAGGGAGAAGCCAGCTTGTCCCTGCTTGCACCACGCAGGCGTCCCCACGCTGTCACGCTGTGGCAGAGGGAGGAGCGTGGCTCTGCTGTCCCTGACTCAGCCAAGACCTTCCCGTGGCTTAGAGCCTGGCATGGGGGGGAAGATCTGCTCCTGTTTTCCCTGTTACACTGTGGGTGGCCTTGGCCCTCTCAGTCTTCTGCAAGCATGGAGGGAGCATGTCTGCCTGTGCTACCCCATGAGAGAAGGGATAAAGGGACAGACGGGCTACCCTTGCACCCGCACTGCACTCCTGGCCCTTGGGGTGCCTTATCACCCTTGGGCAAGCAGCAGGGCAGTGTGTGTCCTTGGGGCTGCTTATCTGCAAGCTGGAGATGGGAGGAGAAGCTCTTGGTGGCTGTGTGTTGTGACAACATGAGGGTCTGTCCTCTGGTGTTTCGAGGGGGACAGAATGGATGTGAGATGGTGCTGCACTTTGTGCGGGGAACTTGACTAGGGAGAAGTGTGCTGACGTGTGTCTGGCTGGCTGGGTGTGAGAGGGAAGGACATTACCCTGTGCAGGACAGGCGAGTGGAGGGCTGGGGCTCTTGTGTCTCACCCTGCTGAGGAAAGGGGCTCACCTTCCTGCCCACCCCTGAAGGGTAGGACCTGTCCTAGCAGCAGGCTGGCCATGTCTATCCGGCTGTGTCAGACCTGGCTGGGGCCATTAGGGTTCCAGGGAAACAGGGTTTGCAGCCTCTCACTGCTCTGCTCTCTTCTCAGGCACCACTTGTGTCCTCGTGTCCTTCCCTTTCATCTTCAACCCTTGCCTGGGCTGCAATGAGAACACACCGCAGTGGGCAGCCTTCGTCTACTACCTCCCCTTCATCCTCATATTCCAGTTTGGCTGGGCAGCCACACAGATCTCCCACCTATCCCTCATTCCTGAGCTGGTATCCAGTGACCATGAGAAGGTGGAGCTCACAGCTTTCAGGTGAGCATGGCCAGACCTAAGTGTCCTCCAAGCCCGAGGAAGCAGGCCTGCCTGCACCAGGTCCCATCACTTGTGTGACCAGAGGTCCCCTGGGTGCCCTGAAGGCACACTTGAACCCTTGGTATGGCAGGACCAGGGCCGAGTTGTGTGTGTGTCTTGTAAGACAAGTGACACTGGCCTTGTGGAGTTGTGGCCCAAACCTTTTGGTGCCAGGAGGGAATGTCTTGATACCAGGAGTGCTGGTGACACAGCCTGCAGGGACTGGAGGGTGATGCTCACAGGGAAGAGATGGACCCCCCTGGGATGTCCCCAGGGAGAGCTGGGCATGGCCCAGGGCCAGGCTGGGCAGCACCATGCATGGAGCCCAGCTCAGTGCCACTTCTCTGGCAGGATCAGGCTGTGGGACGCAATGTTTGTTGGATGGAGTGGGGCTTGGTTTTCTGCCCTAGAGGGAGAAAGTTCTCCTGACAGTAGACAAGCAGGGATCACAGTGCAGATAGGCAGGAAAGGTGTGTGGCTGGGGTAACTCTGGGGCCAAAGGATCTGGCTCTGGGGCACTAGATGAGGCAGCTTGGGTTGTCCTTGGGGCAGAGGTGAGCTATGACTGGAGGGTGGACAAGGGATCTTGGTTTCCTCCCAATCATGTCCCAAGGATTGGACTGGGCATGCTGGAAGGTGCACCAGTAAGGCCAGTGCCTAGCCAGATACTGCATGCCTCAGCAATGACACTGGGATGCAAAGCTGCCTGGCTTGGGGGACAGCCTTGGGTCGAGATGTCCCCACCATGCCTGGAGCTGTGCTCATGCCTCCGCATCACCCTGAGGTGCTGTCTCCTCTCAGGTACGCCTTTACTGTCATGGCAAATATCACTGTTTATGGCCTGGCCTGGCTCCTGCTGAACTTCCAGGTGGATCAGCCTGACCGCACAGAGCACCTAGGTGTCCAGGATGTTCCTATATTTCGGGTAAGTGGCAGGGCTGAGGGGCTGGGGTCCTTTCTTCCCTGCGTGGGACATGGCTGACCTGTGGAGGTACTGGAGGCAGCACCTCAAATCCTGAGTTCAGTCTTGGGCCCCTCACAACAAGAAGGACATTGAGGGGCTGGAGCATATCCAGAGAAGAGAAACTGAGCTGGGGGAAGAGCTGGAGAACAAGTCCTGTGAGGAGTGGCTGGGGTTGTTCAGCCTGGAGAAAAGGAGGCTGAGGGGAGACCACATCACTGTCTACAACTAGCTGAAAGGAGGGAGTGGTGAGGTGGATGCTGGGCTCTTCTCCCAAGTGACAGGTGATAGGATGAGAGGGAATGGCCTCAAGCTGCTCCAGGGGAGGTTTAGATTAGCTATTAGGAAACATTTCTTCACCAAAAGGGTTGTCAAGCACTGGCAGAGGCTGCCCAGGGAGGTGGTTGAGGGATTTAAAAGATGGGCAGATGAGGTGCTCAGGGATCTGGTTTAGTAGTGGACAGGTATGGTTGGACTTGATGATCTCAAGTCTTTCCAAACTAGCAATTCTATGATTCTATGAAATAGCAGTGCCCTGAAATACCAGCTCCTGCTCTGGGCAGGGGCCACATTGGGTTCTCCCTGGGTTTTTGGGAACCTCTCTTTATTCACCATACTGCTGAGGGGTGGATGATGGGCAGGCAAAGGCACACCCCTGCTATGCTTACCCTCTTTGTCTCACCCAGGATCTGTCCCTCATTGTGGTGGGGGTCGGGGCTGTGTTCTCCCTCATCTTCCACCTGGGCACCAAGGAGAAGCCGTACACAGGCTCACTGCCCCAGCCGGAAGAGAACGTGGCCCTGTTGCAGAAGGAGCCTACGAGCCCCGCACACTCGCTGCTGATCTGGAAGGACTGGCTGCTGGAGCCTGCCTTCTACCAGGTATGGCTGCAGGCAAGGCTCATGGCACCTGTCCTGGGCCACTGCCCTGCCTGGGCGCTGCAGGCGTCATCTGGTGGTGGGATGTGCCCCTGGTGCTGGTGGCGATGGAGGGATGGGCTGTACTGGGTACCCACCTACCACGTCAGAGGGCCTGTCGCCTTCTCAGTGGGGATCTGATTGCTCATTCTTAATAAGGGATAACCTTATTGCTCTCTACAAGTACCTAAAAGGAGGTTGTGATGAGGTGGGTGCTGGTCTCTTCAACCAAGTAACAAGTGATGGGATGAAAGGAAATGGCCTCAAGTTGCACCAGGGGAGGTTCAGATTGGATGTTAGGAAAAATTTCTTTACTGAAAGAGTGGTGAAGCATTGGAAGAGGCTGCCCAGAGCAGTGTTGGAGTCACCATCCCTGGAGATGTTTGAAAAGCGTGTAGATGTCATGTTCAGGACATAGTCTAGTAGGCATGTTGATATTGTGTTGATGGTCGGAATGGATCTTTGCCAACTTTAATGTTTCTATGAGTCTATGATCTGTGCCGTGACAGGGTTGGGTGTGGCAGGTGCCAGGCCATCCCTGCCTCCAGTTTGCACAGGCTGAGCAATGCTGCCCTGTCTTTGTCCCCTCACAGGTCGCGGTGCTTTACATGTCCACCCGGCTCATTGTCAACTTGTCCCAGACCTACATCGCTATGTACCTGACCAACTCACTGCTGCTGCCCAAGGTCAGTAAAGGGCAGGTCCCTGCCTGCATGTCAAAGTTGCATGAGCA
The DNA here is from genome assembly GCA_033459285.1 of Clamator glandarius. Lineage (NCBI taxonomy): Eukaryota > Metazoa > Chordata > Aves > Cuculiformes > Cuculidae > Clamator > Clamator glandarius. The sequence continues at coordinate 687,517 of JAUNZM010000097.1, read as the reverse complement.
AGGCCACTGTGCCAACAGTCCAGAACTCATCATCTCCCTATCCTCATCTCTTGCAGAAATACATTGCCACCATCCCGTTGGTGATGTACATCAGTGGCTTCCTCTCCTCCTTCCTCATGAAGCCTGTGAATAAGTGGATAGGTCGAAATGTGAGTGCTTAGGGCCTGGTAAGGTTTGAGTTGGACCCAAGGAGAGGCCTAAGGGCCAGATCCTGACCACACAAGTGAGCAGAGCACTTGGCATGCCTGAGCCTGGCTGGAGACTAGGGACCTCATGTGCATTGCCTGCAGATGATCCCGTGCTGCAGTGTGGGTCCTGCTGAGACAATGCAGGTGGTGGGTAGGGTGAGGGAGCATGGGCCTATCATGCCCATCTCTGAGCTCAGGGAAAACAATGCTGGTCCAGAGTCAATCCGTCCTGTGCAGCCCTGTCAGGACTGGGAGGACCCCATGGTGCCCATGAGAGGCAGAAGGGAGGGTTTGCCCTAGCCATAGCATGGGGGTCTACCCCACCAGCACTGCTGCAAGCACCATTGTTCCCCAGTAAGCACCCTCCTCTCCTACTGGATTGACATCCCTATGCCCTTTGCAGGCATTCCAGTGCTCTTAGGCTGTGGCCAATGCTGTAAAACAGCCTGGACTGTAAGGCCCTTCCTCTTTGGGGGCTTCTTGTTTAAAAACAGCTGGAAGAGAGCCTGGGCTGTCCCCAGAAGGTCCTAGCAGGCTGCCATGCCCTCGTCACTCACCCCTGCCTTGCTGGGTGCCAGCTGAGCTGGGCCTTGAGCTCTCCCTTCTCCCTCTGCCTGTTCCCATGCCGGCCTGGAGCAGCTGACCTACTTCGTGGGCATCCTGGTGGTCTTGGCCTTTGCCTCCTGGGTGACCCTGGCCAGGGAGATGGGACCAGAGATCTACGGGGCGGCTGTGCTGCTTGGGGCTGGCTCTGCCACTATCCTTGTCACCTCCCTCTCCATGACAGCAGACCTCATTGGCACCAACACGGTATGTCTACTCCTCTCAGTTGGGAGGGACCGGGGTGGCACAGCAGGGCTCTGATCCCGTAGGCTGGGGCAGTCACTGGCATGGAGTCGGGGGGGATGGAGACCGCTGTGAGGGGTCCCTGCTGTGGGGCTGCAGGCAGCCCTGTACCCTGTGCCCAGCTCTGCTGTAATATGGGTTCTGCCCATGAGAGGGCACAAGGCTCTCGCTGCCTGCACAGCCGGGCTGGCCTCTGTGAAGTGGCTGATGAGGTTTCCTCTTTCCTTGCAGCACAGTAGTGCATTCGTCTATGGCGCCATGAGCTTCACGGACAAGATGGCCAACGGCCTGGCTGTGATGGCGATCCAGAACCTGCACCCGTGCCCGTAAGTGTCCTTGCAGGGTGGGAGACTTACCAGTGGCAGCTGCAGCCACATTGCTTGAAAGCCAGGTAGCAAACATCCCTGGCTCAGAGTGGGCGACATGGGTGGAAAACAGCTCTAATTTGTCCTAAACCCATCCTGGACTTCTGCTCTGGCCCTGGACAAGGGCAGCATCTCTGGGATGCACAAAAGATGGGGGACCTCAAGGTCCAGAGTGCTGCACTTTCCTTGTCCTGGGCCTTCTTCCATGTGTCCCAATCTGAATCAGTTGTGACAACAAGGACACAGGACCACTGTCAGCAGCCCCAGAGCACCTGGGCAGCACTAGGACAGGCTTTGGTGCCGGCCACCAAGCCATGTACCTGCCTTCTCCCTGCAGGACTGAGCTCTGCTGCCCTGCCTGTATCAGCTTCTACCACTGGGTGATGGTGGTGGTCACGGGGGGCATTGCCATCGCCGCCATCGCATCTCTGTGCTGTATCATGGTCTGGCCCATCCGTGTCCGCTACCGTGAGTGGGACTGGGGACGTTGTGGGGGGAGCAGGCATCTGGATGGGGGCCCTGGGAGCACCGTGTCCTGTGCCAATCTGGGCTAAAGCAAAAGTGTATCCCCAGATGGCTCTGGCTGTGGGGAGGTGGCCAGAGCCCTATCCCGGCACGGTGCTGAAGCAGGGTTGGCTGCAGGGACTCTTGGTGGCACAACCCACAAGACAACCCTCATGGTAGGCAGGCAGGGAAATGTCACCATCCTGCTCTGTCGTTCCTGGCCCAGGATCTGCGGGCTGCGCCTGCTTGCTGTGCCCTCCTGGAGGGTGGGATCTACCCCTGCTTGGCCCTGCAATGGCTGTTCTGACCCTGGCACCCTTTGGGTCACTGAGGGGTGGCAGGGGCTGCTCCGTGTGCTGGTAGCCAGAGGTAGGTAGGGGCAGGGGTTGGGAATGGGAAACCTCGGCACCCGTGCTAGGCACTGGTGCTCAGCACCAGCTCAGGAGCTGCTTCTGCCTCGCTGGGTCCCTGTGCCTCGCTCTGGGATGTGGGAACAGGATCGCCATCCCTGTGCTGCCGTGGTCCGTCCTGGTAAGGCCCTGGAGCCAGTGGCAGGAGAGTCCAGAAGGTTCAGGCCAGCATTTGGTGGGAACCCCAGCAGCTACAATGGCTTCTAACCTGTCCCTTCACTCCCCTCCCACAGATGCCGTCTGCCTGCATGGGATGAGCGGAGAGAAGTCCTATGGCACAACGGAAAGCGTGGAGGGGGAGAGTGGGAGCGGCACTGTCAACTGAGCAGGGCTCGTGTCCTCAGCTGCTGCCATGCTCTGCCAGAGGGTTCCCTGGCACAGGGATGACACTGGGCTTGGGGGCAGCCCTGCCCTGTCCCCCACACTGGACTGGAGTCCCTGCATCCTGTGCCTGCCTGGGGACACATGAAGGCTTCGCCTGTGCTCACACGAGTTTAACACTAGAAGCCCCAGGGCTGGGCTGGGGTTGGGCCATGCGCCTGGCCTTCGTTTTAACGCGCCTTGTAAGGTCAGTATGTACAGACAGCACTTTTAATGGAGGAGAAGGAGCAGAGAAAAGGAAAAAAAAAAACGAACACAAAAAAAACCAACAAAGCACTTCTTGGTGTGGGTCAAAGTTAATGGACTTCAACCCAGCTGGAGGTCAGTCACAAGTCGTGTCCCCACAGCACAGTACTGGGTCTAGTCCTGTTCTGTGTCTTTATCAGTGACCTGGATGAGGGGATTGAGTGCACCCTTAGCAAATTTGCAGATAACACTAAACTGGGAGGAAGTGTTAATCTGCTGCAGAGTAGGGAGGCAGGTAGTTGTAGAGAGCAATGAGGTCTCCCCTCAGCCTCCTCTTCTCCAGGCTAAACACCCCCAGCTCTCTCAGCCACTCCTCTTGTTCTCCAGCCCCCTCACCAGTTTCATTGCTCTTCTCTGGACTCGCTCCAGAGCCTCAACATCCTTCTTGTGGTGAGGGACCCAGAATGAACACAGGATTCGAGGAGCGGTCTCACCAGTGCTGAGGGAAAATAACCTCCCTGGACATGCTGGTCGCACCGTTTCTGGTCCAAGCCAAGATGCCATTGGCCTTCTTGGCCACCTGGGCCACTGCTGGCTCATGTTCAGTCGCTGTCAACCAACACTCCCACGTCCTTCTCCTCCGGGCAAAAGAATTCTATTAAAGATTTGGGTGCGCGGGGCGACGCTTTGGAGGCAGGGAGGGAGGCGCCGCCGTGGCTGCCCTCAACAACGATGGCGGCCGCGCCCGCAAACAAAATGGCGGGGCCGGGCTGGGGCTTGGCTCCTGGGCAGCCAATGGCGAGCGGCCCCGCCGCCCCAGCCCGGGGGGTTCGTGGCCGCGGAACGGGCGGGGGCCCCGCCTCGGCCCTGCTCTCCCGCGCGGTGCAGCCGGGCGCGGCCCGTGTCCTCGCTGCTCCCAGCACCGTCCCGTGCCTCACCACCCTCAGTCTGGAGAAATGTCTAGTCTAAATCTTCTCTTCTCAAATTTAGAGCCATTCCCCCAGTTGTGTCATTACGTGCCTTTATAAAAAGTCCCTCCCCAGCTTTCTTGTAAACCCCGTTCAGTTACTGGAAGGTCTGGACACTGAAAGATACTGAACATTGAAAGGCCTCCCTGGAGCCTTCTCTTCTCCAGGCAGAACAAACCAAATTCTCTCAGCCTGTACTTGTATGGGCTATCCCTCTGATCATAGAATTATAGAATCAGAATAGTTTGGGTTGGAAAAGACATAAAGATCAGCTAGTTCCAATCCCCCTTGTCACTGGCAGGGACGCCTCCCACTGGATCAGGCTGCCCAAGCCCCATCCATACTGGCCTGAACACTTCCAGGGATGAGGCAGCCACAGCTGCTCTGGGCAACCTGGGCCAGGGCCTCCCCACTCTCATGGTGAAGAAATTCTTTATGTTTAGGAGCGCCCCACTGTGCTCCGAGCCTGCTCCGCTCCACCGCTGCCAGGGTTGTGGTGCCGGAGCTGGGATTGGGGGAGGAGAGCTGGGTCTCAGGATAGGGGCTGGAGCTGGGATTAGGGGGACAGGGCTGGGATTTGAGGTGTTGGAGCTGGGAGTGGGAGGACGGTGCTGGGATGTGAGAGGATGGAACTGGGATCTGGGAGGACAGAGCTGGGTCCCTGAGGACAGGGCTGGGATTCGGGGACAAGGCTGGGTCCAGGGGGATGGAGCTGCGATCAGGGCAGGGGGTGGGTGGTGTGCAGAGCTGAGTCCCTGGGCCCCATGGACTGCAGGCATGGTGGTCTCAGCAGGGAGCAAGGGCCCAAACTCACTCCAGCGCCCGCAGGGGCCTCTGCCCACTGCCCTCGAGCCCCGCACAGCCCCGGCCCTGCAGACAGCAGGTGATGCTGTGGGATGTCCAGCTGAACTCCAGGGGCTGCGCTCACAGGAGGATGCAGAGTGTGTTGTGACCCACTGGGGGCTCCTTTGGGGGCTGCGGGACACCAGCTCGGGGCAGCGTTGGTGGGGGACACTGGGCAGATAGGAGTGTTGGACAGGCAGGGGTCACTGGGCAGAATCACAGAATTACTAGGTTGGAAAAGACTCACTGGATCATTGAGCCCAGCCATTCCTATCAAACCCTGCCCCTCAGCACCTCATTCACCCATCCTCTAAACAGCTCCAGGGAAGGTGACTCAACCACCTCCCTGGGCAGCCTGTTCCAGTGCCAAATGACCCTTTCTGTGAAATTTTTTTTCCAGATGTCAAGCCTGAACCTCCCCTGACGGAGCTTGAGGCCATTCCCCCTTGTCCTGTCCCTTGTCACTTGGGAGAGAAACCCAGCTCCCTCCTCTCCACAACCTCCTTTCAGGTAGTTATAGAGAGCAATGAGGTCTCCCCTCAGCCTCCTCTTCTCCAGGCTAAACACCCCCAGCTCTCTCAGCTGCTCCTCTTGTTCTCCAGCCCCCTCACCAGCTTCGTTGCTCTTTTCTGGACTCACTCCAGAGCCTCAACATCCTTCTTGTGGTGAGGGGCCCAGAACTGAACACAGGATTTGAGGAGCAGTCTCACCAGTGCCGAATCCAGAGGGAAAATAACCTCCCTGGACCTGCTGGCCATGGCGTTTCTGATCCAAGCCAAGATGCCACTGGCCTTCTTGGCCACCTGGGCCACTGCTGGCTCATGTTCAGTTGCTGTCAACCAACATCCCCAGGTCTTTCTCCTCCAGACAGCTCTCCAGCCAGAATTCTCCTAGTCTCTAGCTGCACAGGGTTGTTGTGCCCCAAGAGCACGACCCGGCATTTGGCAAGTGGGAGACACTGGACGGGCAGGAGATCCTGGGCAGGAGGGAGGCGTTGGACAGACGGAGGGACACTGGGCATGAGCTCTGCCAGCCACAGCCTCAGGGTGGTTTTTCTCCCCTCCCTGGTCGGGTCCTGCGCCCCGCGGGATTCGGGGGCTCCAGCCACTTTGTACCCCTTCCCACCCGTCGCGCTGCCCCGTGGGGGCTTCCCTTGCCGGGGGAATGGGGCTGGTGCCAGGATCACCCCGAGGGGTCCCGGAAAGGGGGATACAGAGGCAGGGCGGCTTCCAGCCCCCTCCCAGAATCCTGCCAGCTCCCATATGGGGCGGGGCTGCTCCCCCCGCAGCCCCCGGTTGCCCCGGGCTAGTATTCGCCCCGGCCACTCCCTGCCAACCTGCAGCGGCCGGTCCTGCCCCGCCTGCCCGCGGGAGGAGGGGGAGGAGGGCTGGGCGGTGCCTGGAAGGAACGCGAGTGAGAGAGGGACCCGGACGGGCCTGGGGGGCTCCAGGTACCGCGGGATGGACAGGGTCGGGGGGCTCTGCCCTTCCCGCACCCCCGCCCCGAGCGCCGGGAGGGACCGGGGCAGCCACCGGCTGCTGCCGGAGAGCCCCCCGCCCCGCACTACCCGGCCCCGGGGCCAGCAGTCACGGACCGTCCCTACGGGGAAACTGAGGCACGGCGGCGGCGAGGGTGGCTGGGCGGCAGGGAGGGGCGCTGCGTGTCCACGGGAGCCCCGAGAGAGGAGGGGGCACCGGGGGGCAGGTGGGAGAGGGGAGCTCCAGGACTGGCAGCTGCGAGGGGACTGCAGCTGGTGGAGGCACCATGGGGTGGGAGATGCGTACGTGTCCCCGGGTGGGCTTTGTCCTGGTCCCACCCGGGACTGAGCCCTGTCCTCACCTCCCCGCGAAGTGGCCGCGTCCGGTGGCTGCGCTGCGGGAGCTGCTGCACTGCAGGGACGGGCAGCGTGGGGACCCCCCACCCCTATCCCAGCTGTGCGGGACTCAACCTTGATGCCGGCAAAGCTGCGGAGGAGCAGCAGAGGGGTGCTTGGTGAAAAGCGGTGGCAGAGCCTGGAGGAGAGGAGCAGCAGCACAGCCGCCCAACTGGGACACCCCGTGCTTGCCAGGTGGGCTCTGTGCCTCCCTGGGGGCCCCTTTGCCCCACTGCTCTGGCACGGCCGTGCCTCCAGGTGCAAGGGCGCGGTGCCCATGCGTGCGCCCCTCACTCACCCCTGCCTACTGCTCCCTGACAGGTCTAAAACCTACGACCCCTCCTTCTGCAAGAGGACAGAGCAGGCAGCAGTAGCCACACGGGCACCCCCATCCCCATCAGTGAGTCTCAGGGCACGAGGAGGGGGGCCCCCAAGTGCCGGGGTCTGTCGGGGTGCTCTCTGTGGGATGGCACTGAGGGAGGGCCCGGGCTGTTTCTGTGGCAGAGGTGGCACTGGAGCAGGGTGCCCAGTGTGCCACGCCAGCCCCACAGCCCTGCCTGCCTCACAGCTGAGCAAGCGTGTGGCCAGCTACCACAAAGCCTTTGCGGAGCTCGCGGGGCAGGAAGAGCTGCTGGCCTGCTTCTCCTGTGCCTGGCAGAGAGAGGTGCCCTACCATGGCCGCCTCTACATCTCCTCCTACCACGTCTGTTTCCACTCCAGCCTCCTCCTCAAGGACATCAAGGTGTGCTGGGGGTGGGCAGGGGGCAGTGTCTCTGATGGGGGCATGGGCAGCAGCTAGGGACATGGTGACACTGCCTGTCTCCCTGTGCAGGCTGTGGTCCCCATTGCCTCCATCTCATCCCTCAAGAAGACCAACACGGTGCTCCTGGTGCCCAACGCGCTCAGCATCCGCACGGCCGAGGGAGAGAAGGTGGGAGCAGGGACGGTGCTGAGGGGCAGCTTGGCACAGGGGTGTCCTGGTTGCTGTGGCTGGCAGGCCCTGGGCTGTGACTGAGGGAGCAGCTCTGGCACAAACCCTATTCCTGCTCCCTGGTAGTTCCTCTTCGTATCACTGCGCCAGCGGGAGGCCACGTACCAGCTCCTGAAGTCAGTCTGCAAGCATCTGCAGGTACGTACTGATCGGCACCAGGGGCAGGTCTATGGGGTATCTGGTACCCCTTCACACCCCCTTCATCTCTGCCTATCCAGGACAGTGGCTGGAGCCCCCTGGCCTCTCCGAGGACTGAGGAAATCCTTAGGAAGCCTCTGGTAAGGTCAGGAAATGGTTCGAGAAGGATTTGGGCAAAGGGATACACAACCCCAGCTCCCTGGACTGGGACAGGGATGGGTGCGGTGGTGGCAGCCCATGCTGTGGATACTTGCCCTCCCCAAAGGCTTTCAGGTGGAAATGTGGATCTGAAAAGCCCCAGCCAGGGGCAGCACAGACCCCAGGTCCCTCAGAACTCCCTTCTCAGGGTTGGCATGACTCCCATCAGGTCCCACTCATGTCCCAGTGGCATGCACCAGGGTTTGTCTTCTTTCAGACCTCAAGCCAGTCAGACCTGGAGCAGAGCACCCCGGGGCCCAACAGCTTCCAGGAGCTGCCTGGTAAGTGCCAGAGCCCTGCTTGTGTGAGAACACGTGTCCGCACTTGCAGTTCTGCCCGCTGACACTTCTCAGCTCTGCTCCCCATCCCCAGCCATGCACGGTCCAGGAGGGACTGCTCCACCCTCCAGCACCTAAACAGCATCTCCCATAGCACCAGGGAGTGCAGGATCACCTCCTTGCAGCCCTGTGTGCCCTTCTGGCTCCCCAGAAACCCCACTCCCCTCCTGGGCACTCATCAAACATCTGTTGCACACAGATGGGCCAAGCCTGACACCAAGGCAAGGGGAGGAGGAGAATGGAGAGGCAGCAGCACTGGCTCTTAGCAGTGGTGAGCGGGTGCCCTTGGCAAAGCTGCATGGCCCCCAGGGTCAGGCAGGGGTGCTGGGGAGGGTGATGCTGGGGCTTCACCCCATGCTGGCCCCCAGCATCAGGCAGAGCTAATGGTGGGGGCCAGGCTGAGGCTTTCACAGCCCCAGCACTGATATCACCTCAACCCTGCAGAGACACCCCCTACCATGCTCTGGGCTCAGACTCCTGCGCTGTTGATCCCCCTCAACACCGTCATCCTCATCTACCTGCTGCTGTGAGTGCCCAGGACCTGTCTGTGTCCCGCAGGGCTTCAGGACACCTCACATTCCTGTCCTGTGGGCAGGCTCTTCCATGGGGTGCTGGCAGCCTGGGGTTCCCCTGCTCCCCTTGGGCCGCTGCATCCCCAGGGTGAGTGCATGGAGCCCAGCGGCAGTCTTGTCCCACCCTGCTGTGCCCCCCCTGATGCTGACATGTCCTCCAGGATGGTGGCCCTGCTGCTGTCCTCGGGGTACATCAGTCTGCGCATGGTGGAGCTGGAGCAGCAGCTGGTGGCCATGGGAGCTTGGCCAGACCTCAACGTTTCACAACAGTGAGTGGTGGGGCCAGGAGCCCCTCTGTTCCCGGTGCAGCAGGGACCCCCCTCACCCTGCATCCACCCCACCATGTAAAAGAAGACATGAAACCAGCAAGGACCTACCTGTCACCAGGCTCAGCTGCAGCCCAGGCACAGGCTCAGGGCCTGCTCAGAGCTCTTCATCCACCTCTTGGGGAATGAAATAGGGCTGGGGCTCTATCACCAGGAGCCTTCTAGCCCCCCTAGAATGCCTGGGGACCCCACCTAAGCTGTGGGACTCCGCTCTGCTCCCTCGGTGCCTGCCAGCACCAGGAACGCCCCAGGCCAAGCTGCAGGGGCAGTGAGAAGGGTGCAGGGGCTGGCTGGGCTCCTGTGCCCACTGCCCTCCCCACGCAGGGAGGGGGGCAGAGGATGCCCAGCACCAGGCATGACAGGGACAAAGGAATAGAATTACTTTGTTAATAAAGATGTGAGCCCTTCTGGGGTCTCTTTGGGCTGGGGGTGGGGGGCACAGTGCTCTATCCCTGAGGACACACAACTGTCTTATTCCTTGGGACAAGTGGAGAGAGGCTCTTAGCTCCCCAACCAAGGATCTGGGGGCTGGGGTGCCCCACAGCACAGGGTGAGCACCAACCTGTGCCCCTATTCTGCAGCCCTCCTCCCACCCCCTGCCATGCTCCTGCCCCAGGACAGGTCTCTCCTGCCAGAGGAAGGGGCCCCAATAGGCTGAGGGTCCCGGGGCTGTGGTGGGGACCATGGGGTCTCACCAGGCCACCTCCTGTAGGTGCAGAGCTGGGGAGGGGCACAGAAGGACCTGCACCCCACAGCAGAGTCCTCCCAGCCCAAAGCCCTTGAGCTGAACCCTCCTATCCTGATCCTCCCACTTGAAGTGGGAAAACCGAGGCACTGAGCAGTCCTTGCCCGTGCTATTTTCTTCTCTCAGTTCCCCGTGCCATCTCTCTCCTTCCCAGACCCCCAGATCAGACCTGGGGGGCCTTCCAGTACTGAAAGAGGCTGTAGGAAAGCTGGGCAGGGACTTTTTACAAGGGCACGGAGTGATAGGATGAGGTGGAATGACTTTAAATTGGAAAGGGAAAGATTTAAGATTAGATGTTAGGGAGAAAGTCTTCATGATGAGGGTAGGGAGGCCCTGGCCCAGGTTGCCCAGAGAAGTTGTAGATGCCCCAATTCCTGAAGGCATTCAAGGCTAGGCTTGAATAAGGCTCAAAGCAACCAGATCCAGTGGGAAGTGTCCGTGCCCCTGGCAGGGGGGCAGAATTGGGTGGGCTTTGAGGTTCTTTCCAACACAAACTATTCATTCTACAGGGCTGCACCCCACTTGTGTCCATAACAGCTGCAGGATCTGATGGGGCTGGAGTTCTCCCTGGGCTGGTGGGACAGATCCAGCAAGGTCAGCACAAGAGCTGCCACATCCTCCCCACACAGGTCACTGCTGCCCCAGAGAAACCGAGGCACAGCCAGGCAGGAGAGGCCATGGCCATGGCCTGGGCCAGGGGTTTCTCCTCTGCCAGACAAGGCTCCAACCTGCAGAGCATGACCCAGGGTCTGTGCTGCCCCAGCTCCATGCCCATGGCAGTGCTGCCCATGGCCTTGCAGCCAAGTGCCAACACTGGTGGCCAAGGGGACACTTTTGATCCCTTCCTGCCCCCAGAGGGGAGCAAGGGCAGGGCAGGGTAGTGCGCACTGGGGATTTTCCAGCAGCAGGAAACCAAATAGGAGCTTGCAGGTGGGAGCAATAAACCACAGGCAGGACTCACGCTAAGGAAGCTGGAACCTCTGGAGCCAGAGTCCCTGAGGCCTCTGAACCCCGTGGGGCAGCTCTGGAGCACCTGGGGACTCAGCGCTTCTCACCTTGCCATGGAAAACCAAAAGGGAGACCTTTTCACGTCATCACAGAAAAGCAAAAGGGAGATACCAAGCCCAAGGGAAATAAATTCACAACATGTTTAATGCCAGTTAGATTGCTTTACATGGAAAAGTACAACACGCTCCATTTTCCCCCCACCATATAACAATGCTAACAAGGTTGCAGACGTTATCGCCCAGGCCGAGGGAGGACCCTTTGCTCCACCCGCGTGGCTCAGCACTCGCCAATCACACCCCACAGTTACGAGATGCCATCAGCCTTGGTCTTTTCCCCATTTATCGCACCACAGGTGCTCCAGCCTGCTGACGGCATTGCACTGTGCGCCCTCCCCCTGTGAGGCATGCACCCACACTGCTGCTGTGGGAGAGCTGCAGGAAGCACTGCCAGGAACTCGGAGTGGGTGAGGGAAGCAGTTTGTGCCACGCTTCAATAGTGAAGTCAATCAGAGCAGCTCTTTCTCAGTTAGTGGGCTCAGCTGCAAACCAGCCATTACCTAGAAATCACTGGCCCTCCCTGCCAAGCACTGTGAGAGAAGCCACCACATGCCAACCTGCTCTCAAAACAGCTCCAAAGCAAGAAAAGTGTAATGTGGTTTGTGAAAGTCCCTGGCAAGAGAGGATGGGAGGAAAGAGTAACAAGGGTCTGTGTCTCCTGTGCAGCTTTCTATGACATAGCTGGACGCTGGGAGAGCCGGGAGCACTGAGCTGGGGATGCAGCACAGGCCACACACCTGGACAGGGCTGCGCACCACCCCAGCATCGCTCAGGAGTCCTCCACGGAATGCAGCCACGTTGCAGGGCAGGAGGCAAACCCACCACCCCTCTCGCCATCCCTGCAGGAGTCTCAGGGCTGCAGGTAGTCCCTGTAACATAGTGCTCACCCCGTGTACCCCACATTCCAGCTCCCTCCTCCAGCTCCAGAATGTGCACAAACCAAGCTGAACGCCCTGTGCCTGAGACTGCCCGGTGCCCCCATCCCAACGACCTACTTCTTCCTGGAGAAGAAACCAGTGTCTCCTGGGGTCTGCATGTGTAGAGGTGATACAGACAGAAAAGAGAATGCACATCAACATTACTGACCCCCTGACCCTAGGCTGACAACCCTGACGCCACATCTCGCTGCAAACCTGCTTACCAGCTTCACCATCAGACTTAATGCTAACAGCTCCTCTATGCGCTGTTGTGTTCATTCTAGTAAGTTCAACAGTGCCAGTTAAATCACACGCAAGAGAGGGGCTGGGAGGCTAGTGGATGATTTTTAATCCAAGCCCCATGCTCCCACAGCAAGAACCACACTCAAATAGTTGTGTTGAAACCATATTCCAGAAATTACATTGAAATCACATTTTGCAGGCAAGCAAGGCTGGAAGCTGACAGCGTGGCTGCACTTTGGGCTTTGGAGACTCTGGAGCTGCCAGCTCCTGCACACAAGCTCCACAAGCCTGCCTTTGAGTACCTGTGCTGGGCAGAGGCCAGAGTCTGTGCCCAGCCCAGGTAAAGGCACCCGTGGCCAAGGCTGTGGTGAAGACAATGGCACCTCACTGCCCTTCTCCGTACCAGCCTTCCCCCACCGCAGCAGCTCACCCTACAGGTGGCACTGAGGAGGGACAGTTGCATTCCTACCACCATCCCTACAGTCTGGCTTCAGAAAAAGAAGGAGAAAATAAAGGAAGAAAAGACGAAGTATTGCCTACGTACTTTACAGGTTGAGGTCTATATACACAGCCAGGAAAACCCAAACGAGGAAAGGAAACGGTGCTCCCAGCCCCGTGCACTGGGGAGGGCAGGAGGCAGGCACATGGCAGGGAGAGCATTGGCACATATAGAGTCAGACAGGAACAGGCTGCTGCAAGCCTAACAGCTTCACTTTAAATTAAAAAGCAACACAGAGATGCTTTGCATTGCATCCCACTGCACTCGTCACACAAGCCCCACACACACAAGCAGACATTCTCTTCCCATACACCTACCAAAAAAAAAAATTCAGAACACAAATCAACCACACGTCCCTGGCTGGGACTTGGAGATAAAAAGAGAGCAACACTTTTTCCTTGCTTTACAAAAAGAACCCCTCTCACCAAGATGTGGTGTCTCCCGCCTTGAGCCAGAAGAGGTGACACTCTCCAAAAAAAACCACAAACAAACAGATCCACATGAGTTGTTTGTTTCTCAAAAGAATCTCAACTGCTTTTGTCCTCAGGAAGACTCCAGAGCAACCAGCCTGCCACAAATGGCACTGCAGGAAGCTCCACGTGCATGGTGGTTGGTGGCTGTTGATGGTTTGTTTCTTTTTTTTTTTTTAAAAGCCATTGTTTTTCCTGTTAACTAAAAGAATCAACCCAGAACATGCAACAATAATTTCAGAACTTTCTGAATGCGCTCGCTTGGAGGTGGAGACTCTTCTAAGTCTCCTCCAAAGTTCAGAGCCCAGAAATATCTTTATTTGAAGGCAGCTGTCACGCATGCCACAAATCAAGCTGTCCTACAGGAATGACTGTATCAAACACTACAGTACCTCTCCAAAATTAAAGAAAAAAAGGGAAAATAAGCTGTTCACCAGTTTCTTTATGTCATGGGGATGCCAGGCTATAACCAATGCCCTTAGGTAATCGGAGAGGCTAACACCCAGCCTGGAGTCTGGCCCCTACCTCCAAAGATGTCCATCCAAGGACACAGGAACCCAGGGCAGCACCTTCAACTCATTCCCACAGAGGCAAGGATACTCTCGTCTCCCTTAAGAGAGGACAGAAACAGCAGCTGGGATGGCCTTGGTCTAGTCTCAATGGTCCACGTCATGCGTTTTCTCCAGGGCACAACATGAGGGTTGGAGGATGTTGGTTTAACAGCTCTTGTACCAGTTTCCCTTTATGGTGGATGAATCTGTAAACCTTCAGCAGTTCCCTCCCAACCCCATCCCAAATACTGCCCAGCACGGTTCACAAGCACATATTTAATTAGCATCCATTGGGTCCATCCTCTGCTCCCTCTCCTTCTGGCTGATTGGTTGGGGTTCCATGCACACTAAGGCAGTGGTTTTATCCTGGTGTGTCAGGTTCTGGTCTCCTGGGTCATAGTAAGTGGGGTTTATCGTATTCTGGTGAAGAGGTTGAGAACGGATACAGACTCCTAACAAGAAAAGACAAAGCAGGTGCTGAGTAACACATGGCACACTGAGTGTTACTCTACGTGCTTCTGTTGTTTGTTTTTTTAATAAAACAGCTGCTAATCTAGCAAGGCTTAGGGCGTGACCTGAGCTCAAAGTCCAACACCATAAATATTCCCATGGTTTTTCCCCAGCTGATAACAAGCAGCAGTGCAGCCAAGTGTGTCATTCTAAGGGGCACAGTTTAGTGTTTAATAGGAATGGTTGGACTCGATGATCCAGTGGGTCTCTTTCAACCTGGTTGTTCTATGATTCTATGATTCCCACAGCTCTGCAGGAAGCTGGACCCAAGTGCTGCCAGAAGCCAGGGGTCACCCAGAGGTGTGCAATGCCAGCTCCCGGCAGCTCCTTCCTGGGTCTCTACCATTCTCCACTGCCTGGGCCAGACAACCAGAAAAGCTCTCACAGTATCTAGCACAACCCCCTTTCAGTGATGGCGAGTTGTCAGAGGCAGCATCCATGATCCTGTTTCCATTCAAGTCAGTTTTAAGCAGTTCCATACAGAGCTGAGGGAGAAACACCTCGGAGAGCCGGGCCAGCTCACAGCAGTGTGCTAGAGGGCAGAAGGAGGGCTCCGGGGTGAGTTCCCCAAATGCTGCTGTGTTCAGCACAAGGGTGTTCTGTCACCCTGCTTTGGGTACAGAGGCAACCTTTTATTTCATTTGATGACTACAGATCCCTTTCTACCTCCAAGTTTAAATCCTTCACTGCTTCCAGCTCTTGCTCGCAGAGCTCAGAGGCCAGGCAGCAGAACAGAGCAAACTTGGACTGAATTCCCCATCAAAGGCTGAGCCTCCCCTGCAGGATACACAATGCATCCTTACCTTCGTTGAGCGAGTTTTACTGAAGACGTTCCAGAAGCGCAAGGTTTCATCTCCAGCTCCTGTAACTATGGCTTCCCCATCAGGGGACATTGCCTAAGGCCAAAAGAGAGCAACCTATAGCATCTGGTACATTTTTGAGGTTAAAAACAAATCTTCATTGGAATGCACAAGGAATATTTAACTCTTCTTCCTACTTGGCTGGCAATGAGAAACCAAACAACTACCTCTGCTTCCACATGCCTTATTCAGTCTCAGTAGGCGTAAATTTCAGCACTTGCATTTACTTACACAGCTATGGAACACACAGGTGGAGTTACCATAAAAAGGACTTCTGTGTTAAGAAACCCAAGCCATTTGTAATCGAGGCTATTCCTCCCTGGATCATAGACATATGTTAATGCAGGAAGCATGACTTGCCAGCCTTATCAGTCACTTGCACTGGAATCCACTTCACAAAACAGTCTCAGCACATTTATCTCTTATGAATCTGCTGAAACCCCTACGTACCAGTAACAAAGCAGGTACAAGATCACTGGGGATTAACTGCACCAAGCACTTTAATGACAAATGAAGAGGACTAAAGGCATCAAATTCTGCCCCTGCTGGCAGTCACCAGTGAAAAACCATACAAGTCTTAAGGCAACAAAAAGAGATGCTTCTGCCCCTTCAGAAGAGTTTTGGCAGGCTTTGCTATTCATTAATAAACCCTCACATTTCCATAGCAGCAAATTAAAGTATCCCTTGCAGGCAAGGAAATCAGATTGAGAGCATTCTCCATTGCTTGCAGGGCAGCATTCAGATCTCCACCTCAACTACAGGTGGCTCACAGCACCACTGGCACCTCAACTTTGGGTTTTGTCTCAGCACACACATGCCCAGATAAACAGATACAATAGTTTTCAGGGACACAGCACTTACTTACCAGATACAACACTCTGTATGAGTGCCCCGTTAGTTTTGCCACTTGAGTTAACGAGGGGTATTTCCAGACGAGGATCTGGTTCTGTGAGTATCCATGGGTACTCACCTGAAAGGAGAGAGGGAAATATGCATCACAGTTCCTAACACAAGAGAGCTCTGCAGCAGGACCCACAGGGAGGAACTTACCAGCTCATTGGCGTGTTTCGACCAGGCCAGGTTGCACACTTGCGACCCAGTGTCAATGCACTGCAAAGGCTGCCCGGTGAGTGTGTTCCAGAAGCGTATGCAGCGATCAGCTGTCCCACCGCCAGAGGCAAGGAGCCCATGCTGGTGTGGAGACCATGCGATAGCTTTTACTGCTGCAAGATGCTCAGTGTATTGTTGGACAGGACTCAGACTGGAGTGGTTCCAGACAAGGAGCTGGCAGAGAGGAGAGACCTGATCAAACTTGTGCTGCAGTCACACATCCACAACACCCACAAGCCATGAGATCAAACTGTGACTGAAGGAGGCAGTTGGGCAACAAGATGCTTTCCCACAGCTCTCCCCAAACACTGCATCTCCACTTGGCAGCCCTGAAGCCAGTTCCACCTTGCCACCATGCTCAAACAAGGAACCATGCTGCCATTGGGCTGCAGGGAAGCTGGAAGTCCTTCAGTTAAGCTCATGAAGCTAAAGACAGCATCACTGGATGTGAACTCCAACTCTTCTTTTGTCTTTATGGCTGTATTATTCCAGAACAGTTCGAAATATGCCCCAGTTCATTAGGAGTTATTCTGAGCAGGAAGAACTCAGTACAGCCATGCTGTCACACAGACACTGGGCAAATTCACTACTTAGCAACCCGCTCCGAAGGGCTCTGAACATTGCTTCTCTGTAACAGATGCTTCTCCCATATGGCGCTTTGTGAACTGGAAGCTGCGCTATAGATATCAGAAATGACAGAGCTCTAAACTCAGTTTCCTTCTGCATACATAAACATTACTGCAACAAATTTGCCTATATGCTACCTAAACAAAGCCAGGAAGGGCAGTATAGCTGTGCCTTTGTTGAACTCAAACTCCTGAGTTAAGCTATAGATTTAATGAGTCAAATAGAGAAGCAAAGTTACACTTCTCTTTTTAAGTTTATTAGAGAGGAAATCGAGTAGAAGCTCAGCATGATTTGTGCTTGGGCACAATCCCACAATGGAAACAAAATTCCCTTTTGGAGAGGCTGAATATCCTTAAAGAAAAGGTGTCTGACATTTTTGGGTGAAGATCTAGAGATGCTGACCCTCACATAACTCCCTGGAAGCACTGTACCTTATTATCATTTCCTCCAGAGGCCAGGAGCTGGTGGTCTGTAGACCATTTGAGCCCACAGACCTCCTGCCTGTGGCCCTGGAGCCGCCGCTCAGACTGCAGGGGCGGGGTGCGGATGTCCCTCTGGAGGATCATCCTGTCTCGACTCCCAGAAGACAGCTGGTCTGCATTCCATGCCAAAGCACCTGTAATGCAGGCAGAGCATAAGAGTCCTCCAGGAGCGAGCAGGCAGAACAGCTACAGCTGCCAAGGTTTTAGACAAAAACAGATCAAAACCAACCCCCCCTAAAACCAAAACCAAACTCCAGTGCTTACAGGCGACCCTTACATCAACTGTCTGAAGTCCTAGAATGGTGTACAAAGAAAGATTAACCTGAACACACTTAGTGCAGTTGTCACTAACCCCATTTCACAGTGCAGCGCAGCACAGAAATAGAACTCAGAAGGTGCCGCGACTTCCCAAATCTCACTGCAGCATTCAGATTCACAACATCCCCGAGCAGAAACAAAACAGTACCCACAGAATAAGGGAACTGGAAATCTCAGTGTAAAGCAGCCTGCCTGCAGGGCTCAAACCGGAAGCCAGTAGCAGTGAAGAAAGATGTTGTAACCAAACCAAAAATGCCTCAAACATGGGGAAAACACCTCCTGTAATAGTCAAACACCACCAAACCCAAGTTCAGAGCATCATAATTATGGGATGATAACATTCTGAAGACAGCTCAAGACACAGCAGGTGATACATATAAATTCTGGTACTTCTTGAGTTCTGTTATTTCCAGCTGACTAGGAAAAAGGTAAATAACGAGGAAACGAAACACGTGAAACCTCTGCCTCCCAGCTCCTTACCGACTCTGGCTGTGTGTCCCTCTAGCATGGAGAGCTTTTTTCCTGCAGCTGCATCCCAGATCTGTACAAAGCCCTTGTGAGTGCCAACGGCTACCAAGTTCCCCTAGGCAAAAAGAAACCCACAATCACTACAGCCAATAAGCAAAGTCAGACATAAACCAAGAGCTAGACGCTGAGGAAAAGACTGGAGATCAATCCCACCAGACTCAATGATCCAGTGGGTCTCCTCCAACCTGGTGATTCTATGAAAGCATCCATCATTCCTCCATCTTACATCTTTCCCTGCTAAGAGTGCCAAGTAGCCTGGCTGGAATACATTTCTTATAACATTTTATTGTCAAGAGCTGGAGAAGCAAACAGTCTCTTTCTCCCTCCCACAACTCTTAGCAAAAGCCTTGAGAACCTCAAGATAAAAGAGGTTGCTCTCTATCCCCCTCACTTAGCAGAGAAAAGTAGTGCAGGCAGGAAAACAGATTTAATTTGTGACGCATACAAGGAAGTCTGGGGAAACACACACAGGCAAACAACCCAAGTTAAAACCTGTGAGGAAGAGCTACACAGCTCTGAGGACAGTGTCTAAGTTACAAGTGTTTTTGGCTGCCGTTGTTGACAATGTTATACTGACCCGTTCTGACCAGCCCACAGATGTTACTGAATCTCCTTCCACAGAGAGATCACACAGTCGGGTTACCTTGAAAGCAGGACAGGATGGAATAAGAAATACTTGTTATTGTCATGCTACACTACCGTCTGTCTCACAATCAGTACTTGTTTTAGGAGAGAGCATTACAAGTGCTCAACATCTCACATAGCATATTCCATAGCTCTGAAAGATGCTATGGCTGGAAATGACCTACAACAACGGGTACTTCACTCTCCAGACACCGATGATCGTTTACCTGGCTGGTGCAAGCGCTCCACAGGTAAACACAAGTCCCAAGGCCAACGCTGAGGACGTTAAGAGAGGACCAGTCCACTAGGTTCAGGTAGAAATCATCCTGCAGCTCTGGGGCATCCAGGACTTTGAAAGGAATCTTGGAGATTTTCCGAGTCGGTTTTCGAGGTGAGCGTAGCAACTTCTGACTGTTTACAAAACCAGATATAAACCTGCCTGCAGGATCCTGCACACCACTGCAGACATAGATGCAGCCACTCTTAAAACAAACCTGCATTTCTATAGAAATGCACAGACACAGAGGCTGCACAATCCTTTCCAGCAGGCGAGACTTGAAAGAATAATGTTCCGCTTCTATAAAAGAGCGAGCGAGCAAAAAGGTAAACTGACTACTGAAAGTTGGCCAAGATATATTGGGTATTTCTGCAGGTGCCCACCCTGCCTAGGCTCTTAGAATTTAACTATCCGTACTTACTTATGTCCCCAGATTTCCAAAAACAACTCACATAGTAATTCTAGGTGCCTTGGAAAGAAACCCTAGACCCCCCTCACTGAATACTGTGGTCCAGCCCTCCCCTCCTCACAGTTGTGGAGAATGAGCATTACCTTTTGTTGCTGACAGGAGACAGGGAATATGGTGAGACCTCGTTGCCATCATCTGGACTGGAACGTTTTGTGCTGAGTGAATACTGTAAAAAGAAAACACATCCAGTAAGAATCTCAGAGTGCCTGAGATACAGGGGATAACTACAACATGCACTGGTGCCTGATGCCAAGAGAACTTCCAACACCCAGTCAGCTTTTCCATCCCTTCCAGTTCCTCCCTTTTCCAGGTACTCCAGAACGATACAAAAAAAAACCCCAAAAAATCCAAAAAACCAAACCAAAAAAACATCTCCACAGAAGCCCAAAAGCTGGATTTGGTCATTTACCACACTGTCCAAAAAATGCTTGGTACCAATCTTGTCTTCCCTGCCAGGACAGGGACAGGAAGCACGCAGCTCGCTGCAGATATGTACTCTTTCCAGGCCACCAAACTTTGTTATCAACAACTTATCTGAGTCAAACCACAACACTCACTCACCTGCACTAGCAACTTGACAGAACTGTGCTTTGCTCCTGTGATGTACATGTGCAAAACCCATTGGTTTTAATGCAAAGTTACCAACTTACAGTGAAGAGAGACTTCTTTTCTGGGGTGGACGGCTGCAGCCTCCTGTCTTCTGTCTGTGGGTCTTGCACTTTCTCTATCCCTGCTCCTAAGAGTTCGTTCTTCAGCAAGGCAGAGTATGCAAGGCCATCTGTGAACCCAAATGAGTGCTTAGGAAGAGAGCTCAAACCCAACAAACAGCTCTGCAAGGAGTGGTAGGATCACATCTGCCCAATTTATACAATCACAGGGCCTCTTAATTAACCATGGGGTCCCAGTTTGGAATAAGATTAGCAGCAAGGTTCCCCTTGTTTCACTCCATCATGGAACTGCTGCCATGGAACAATAAATCAAAGACACAAATACACTCGCACTTCCCAGACACTCATCAGAAGCTCTAGGTGACCTGGTATTCACTCTTGTGATGTGGGCATTTCCTAAAACACCAGCAGGAGTTATTTTGCATAAGAACGGAAGCATTAGCATTCCCTGGATTTCCAGGCATGGCACAAGTCTTAGGAAGGTGGTCTCACCTTTGCCATTGTCTGATGTAGCATCCTTTGCTTTTCTGTTTTGACTTGGTGATTTTTCATTTTCCTGAAAAGGAAAAACATGCCATCACCACATAGAAACCCCATAACACATGGTAAAATAACAAAGTAAGGCGTTTCCCAGACTGCGGGGCAGCCTGATTGAATACGTGCATACAAAGGAAAATTTTTTGGGCAGCAGCAGAATGCAGTGCACAAGATAAGCAGAGCAATTATACCAGGCAAACCAAAAATGCATGATTCCCTCTCAGTTCCAAGCCTGAGCTGTAGAAGAGGGAAGCAAGACTTACATTTATTCTGTGGAAGTTGATGCTCCAGTTGGCCCCAGCTCTTGAGGGAATGAATCTGTCGCCATGCTTACTTGGAGAAGACATCGGAGAATTGGAAGGTGTCAGGGTTCTTCTCATCTCTGCTACCTGAATTAAATAAAAGACACACAAATCCAGGTATTGAACACAGCAGGCATGTGAAAAACATGAGAGGTCTTGCCAAAGCTAAATACGCATAAGCAGAAGAACCAGTAAGCACAGAGTCCTACTGTCATGGAAACTCCTGCCAAAAGAAGCAATTACACAGCCTCTTTCTCACTGCTCCTTCTCAAGCCGACATTTTCAAGGCAAACGTGGAAGGCTGGAGCAGGGCAGGCTGCTTGCAGTGAGAGCAGCAGATTCCTCAACTGCAGTCACATTCTTTTTCATAGAGTAATTTATGTTGGAAAGGACTGCAGCTCCAAACAGGCTAATTTCAAACTTACGCTGAAGGTCACAGCCCCATCCAATTGGGTTTTCAGCATCTCCAAAGACACTGACCCCACAAGCTTCCGGTTGCAGTGTTTGGACGCCCTCAACTGTGGACGTTGTTTTCTAACATCTAACTGGAATTCCCCCTGTTGCAGCTTATGTCCACTGACTTCAGTCCTTCCATGGTCTGAAAAAGACCGATTCCTTTTCTCCATAACCACCCACCAGGTAGCTGAAGGCAACAATTTCACCCCTCCCAAGTTTTCTCCAGGCTGAACAACACAGTTCGCAGCATCTTTCTGCCCAGCCCCTCCTAACATCTTGCTGGCCTCTGCTGGACTTGCTTTATCTTGTCAAGCCCTACAGTTGGTTTGTTTATTTTCCCATAACTTCTTACATTCCGCATGTACTTACTGATATTACTTAGTGAAAAGACGTTACTGAGCTACAGAAAGACATCTTAACTCCTTTTTGCAACCTGAATAGAATTTATATATTCAAAAACTTTGTCTAAGTCAAGTTATTTGGTTATTCCTGGAACAGCTCAGAAACTCACACCTGCTCACAGCCCAACAACAGACCAAAGTCTGCTTCAAAGAAGTCCCCAAGTTTGTGATTTTTCACAGGCTCAAGTGAAAATAGTCACAGGCAAGACAGACAACAACATCATAGTCAGACAGACTGTTTCACACAGTCCATTTGTACTTACACAAGGCATTGTGTTTTCATTCTGTATGTTGATTTGGCGTAGGAGGCGCCTCTCGTAATCCTGGTCCATGGTGGAAAGCAGAGGCCGGGAAGTTCAGCAGCAGGCTCAGGAGTTTATGTTCATCAAGTCCAAGCAGTAATCAGTCTGCTGCAACAAAGACAGAAAGAAAACCACCAAACTATTACATTCCTTCCTAGGGAAGCAGCTTCCTCACAATCTCCTAAGCCTATTCTTTAAACTTTTTCCTCTCCCGAGCATTGGTATCAAACTTGCGTGACACAGCTCAGGGTGCTACTGAAGGCAATTTCTGTATCATTGCCCTTGGCTGCTGATTCATGTGATTAGCATTCTGTGTCTGGCAGGGCCTCAGCAGGCAGCCACCACCAGTGGAGCAGAGACAATTGCCAGGAGCACAGCCCAGCCAGCCCTCAGTACCTGGGCACAGACAAACCCAACACCCACAGCCCATCCCACCTTGGGCCAGAGGCACTACCACAGCACACAACACCGTTGCCTATGCTTGGTAAGAGCTTTTACCCACTTTACAAGTCCTACAGACTTTCAGTACCATACGCTGCCAGGTACCAACAGCTAGGTAGCCCCGGGCTAATATCCCGTATCTGATGCTCATGCTGTCTTGGATATTCCTCTTGGCAAGAAGAAAGCCAGCTCATGTATGGCCACACAATCTATGAGCAACGTTAAGCAGCTTTCAAGCACACATTTCATAACAGGGCTGCTCCACAGGGTAGATCTG
This sequence comes from Clamator glandarius, assembly GCA_033459285.1. Taxonomy (NCBI): domain Eukaryota; kingdom Metazoa; phylum Chordata; class Aves; order Cuculiformes; family Cuculidae; genus Clamator; species Clamator glandarius. The sequence goes on along the minus strand of JAUNZM010000097.1, from coordinate 664,712 downwards.
CCTGGCTATATTACAGCATGCATCAATACGACAGCCGGCTAACACTTCTGAGTTGGCAGAACCCTTCTCCAACCTCAGAAGGACACAAGCCAGCATTGTTAGAGCCCAGCCTCCCTGACCCACACACACCTTGCGCTTTGTCAACAGCTCACGTGGACACAAAAATGCCAGTGCCAGAAGAGATGGGCCAAACTGGTTTTTCAGCCCAAGATAAACACCTACAAAGTGAAAGGTGGAATCTAACACACTGGCCACACAAAAATCCCCACCAGAAGCTGTGCAGAATGGAAAGAGATTTTCATTCACTGTTACTGTACAAATGTTTATGGCATCTGGCTGGAGTCCTGGCTATACAAACAGTGTTGCCTCTAAATATAAAATTGTGGCAAGGTCCAGTAGTGCTAGGAGGAAGCTGCCTGATGCCAAAGTGCGCAGTGCCATGCTCATGGCCTGCCCTAAACTGCCCTCAGCCGCCACCAGCATGAGTGTTTGAGGGGGGAAGTATGACCTCCCAGAAGAGGGAACACACACAGAGCTTACCATTACAAACTAAAGGGAGGTTACCAAGCTAAGAGGGGCACAGCAGCATGTACTGTAATCCAGTGAGATTACAGTGATTAAGTATTACAATATCTATGAAATTAGCTTGAAGGAGAGATAAAGCACACAGTTCTGGGGTACAGTTGGCTAGGAGCTAGCAGAGCTGCTTTCCTTTTATCCAAACCATTTGTTAGCACTGAAACTTGGACTTCTCACATGCTGAAGTGCAGAGGCCTTTTCTTCCTTGCCATTAAGCATGTCAACACTTTTACAGTAGCATCCCTGAAATAGCTAGTGCCACGCTGTCTCCATGTACACCTACTCACCTCTGCTGGCCCTCCCCACGCTTTTACTTTTGTAATTTAATACAGTTCTCCCATACATTCTTTCAGAGGCAAAACTGGAGAAAACTACCAAACTGAACGTTCATCAGCTTCCACCAAACGAAAATAAGAGTCAGAGACGGCATTATTGCAAGTAAAAAGTTAGGAAAGCCTGTGATGTAATAACAAAGGAGGCTAAAATAAAATCAACATAGTGCATCCCTTGTCAAGCGCTCTCACTCATTTTGCAGTTTACTTCCCCCAATCTTTACCTACTCATGATCTTCCAAATCTATCTGAGAGGTTAACAGGGCCTCCCAAACAAAGCTTTTCAACAAAATATCCCTCCCCTCCTTCTCTTTTTTTAACACCATGAATAACAACAACCAGCTTGCAGAACCCACATGAGGAGCAGGATCAGCTGGGGAAAACCACACATTCAAAGCCTCCTCCTCAAACGACTCAGCATGGTTGAGATCCAGACCCACTTACAAAGCACTGACAGTTTTAATTCTGGATATGAAATACATTTGCTTTTAGAGCTTTCCATGAGTTCCTGTCTGTACAAATTTTGACTGCAACTTCTAATCAGAAATAGAGCAGAAAGAGTGAGCAACAGAAGAAACTGCACAGGCAGAACTGGCATGTAATACTCACAAGCCTCAAATCATCTTTTTCAGGCTTCAGATGCTTCAAAATAAAGCATCAACATAACATTAACTGTATTTGAATTACCAATACATTCTCTACGACCTTCAACCTTGTCTAAATTTGGAAACATATTTCGTTCTTACACTAAAAGTTCTCCTGCCTTTGGTATTCTCAGAGGCTCGCACTTTGATCAGCACCTCTCATGCTGAACACTTATCCATCCAATTCCCTTCCAGTTTTAAGGCGGGACAAAAGACTTCTGGAACAGAAAGGATCAGGGATTGTCCAGCTCTTGCTCTGCTAAGATAGGCCACATTCTGAACTGACAGAGTCATAGAATCATAGAATCACTAAGTTGGAAAAGATCCACTGGATCATTGAGTCCAACCATTCCTATCAATCACTAAACCATATCCCTCAGCACCTCAATGTCTTTATCCAGGTCATTGATAAAGACAGGGCTGGACCCAGCACTGAGCCCTGGGGAACCCCACTTGTAACTGGCCTATGTTTGGCAGCTCAACTTCAACACTTGCTGAAAGAGGCTGCCTCTCAAATGACAGCAACAACTTTGCAAAATTACTGCTTTCATTTCCCTGCCACCCCTGCCATTCTGCACCAGGCTGATTAAAGACAGATCCATAGTGAGAAAAAAACCCAAAACATTTAAGTGCTTGACTATATTAAGGGTGTAAAAAGAACAAAACACACTTGTTCAGCACCATAACGTTGTCCACAAGTATTGTCCTGAAAATCATGTGAACTGAGATGAAATGCAGCCAAATCGGAGACTGGACATCAGGTGTATGAAGGGAAGAGTCAGAATCCAAACCCTTCCCTAGGAATCAAAACTACTCCCTAACCCCCACCTTTCTTCTCCAAGTATAAACTGCATAATTGGTTACAAAATCATATCCTAAAAGAATATATAATACCCGCAGTTCCTTGAGACCTTTTATTTCTTCATGTAAAAAGAGAACTTATAGCCTGCACACTCCAAATCCTGAGAGCAAAGCCTTTCCTATCCCCCCCTTGCTTCAGGGAAATGGAAACCCACCTCCTTCCCACAGATAAATTCAGAGTTTGCAAGAACCCACCCAGACCCAGAGAGAGTTCAGCTTCTCTTACAGGCTGTATTTCATGGTGCTGGTTTTGAGGTAAAAATATGTCACTCTTCAGGTGCTAAATATTTACAAGCTCTCAGGAAGTGCCGCATAATTTACCAAGGGGAAATGGATGGCATAAACAAGTACTGGGTCCTCTAAAGTCATGAGCACCAGGATTCAAAATCAAACCCTGACGCCCTGCATCCTCAAAGACAACATTTTCATCTCCCATTGATTTATCAGACCCCATTACTTGGCAACACTCACAAGTCAAAGATCTCAGCTGGCAACAGGAGTGCTGGTCTGTCTATCCCTGCACCTCCCCTGAGCCACCTCTGGCCCCTGCCCCACCACACACACACTGTTTTGGATCACTAAGATGACAGAGAACTTACTCCGACTCATAGGGCAGGAGCTCTCTGCTGCACCTCCACCTTGGACTGGAGTCTTGGTATTTTAGTTATGGAACCTTCTATTTCCCAGACTTTTGAACAAGCTGTAAGAAAACACAAAAGCTAAACCACAGAAATTTTGCTATGCAATAGTCAAACCTATCCAAAATGCATCCACAGGGCTCAAGTCAGCTTCACAGCACTAACACAGACATCGACAAGAAGCAGGATACTCTGCTCTGCCAGCCTTAAGCAGAGCTCATCCATGCTTAGCCCAAAGGAAGAGTTCACTCTCAGTTTCACCTTTGTAAAGCTAGGAGCATGCAACTTCTTACCCAGCAATTATGACAGTATTAGTGCAAAAAGCATTTATAAAATTAACCGTCAGTAACCCCTAAACAAAGGAAGCGGTGAAGGTTTATTTCAAAACACAATATAACATAAATTTTGCTGCCTCACACTTGTCAAAGATGGTTCAGAACCAGGTATCGCATAGATCCCACGCTAGCAACAGTGACAGACAAGATCATCACCCAAACGTCACTTTGAAGGCTGCAGGGAGTCAATCCTCCACTAATAAACTGAGACACTGTGTTACTGCACAGACCATCACATTGCATTCATGTATTTCAGAGGAGCACAGGTAGGTGACTGTTCTTCCCCGAGGGTCCTGCAAAAATCCATGTTATTTCTGCCTTTCCAAAGCTTCTGCCCAGATAGCTCATACCCCTTTACAGACTTGCTGCCAGCAGCTCTAGAGTGCCCCTGTTCAAAAAATGTCAACTGTTTGGTGACCAGCAATAGGTGCAAACAGAATTCTAGTTTGATTTGAAAAGCCACGTGGCTGAAAGGCAAAGCTGAGACGTTGCTTTCATCTCCTGCCTGCACTCAGCCTCTCAGTTCATAACAGTGGCATAGAAGCTGGAGATGCTGCAATTCCACATGAAGCTTAGGAGACAACTGGCATGCACTCCCATGTCAGAAATCATCACCCCTGCCTCACCAGCAAGGACCCAACCTGGTGTTTGGGCTGGAGGTGACAAATGTGTGACTTTCTGCAACTCACTGCACCTCTGCACAGACAAGCTACAAGACATTCCCCCGCCCTCCACACCAGCTTCTGAAGCAAGTTTAAGGTTTTGTGTCTGCCCTTTCAAAGCAGCATATAGCCCTACCGAGCTGATGGAGGAACTCTGCCCAAACTGCCAGGCACCAGTGCTCACTTGAGACACTCAGGTTGCAGAACGGTGCAGGATGCTGGCATGAGCCAAGGGTTAATATCTACAACAAAGAACTCTGGACGCAAAATAGCCTTTCACGTGCCAGTGGAAACCCAGGGTTGTAACACCTTCAGGAAACAGCAAAGCCTTTGTCGCTGGAAGAGTCTTTACTGAAAATAAACACCCTCCTCTGCTAACAAACCCTCTCAGCACACTGTTATGAGCCAAACATTTTTTCACCGTGACTTTCATATACAAAACCATTGTTCTTAGACACCAGCGCCCATCTCAGGGGAATGCTCCAGGAAGTCTAAGAACACAAGAACACTGCTATTGCTGCCTCTTTTCTGTGGGTGATGCTCAGATATCACTGTTGCTTTCAGCACTGATGTTTTTCCTAAATCCCCCTTCTCTTCACAACTGGAAGAAAAGAAGGGAAGCCAACAGAGCCACGCTTGCCAAATTGTACTCAAAACACAAGTACCTTTCCAACTGTTCAACTGAAGGCTCCTGTACAAGTGTGAGGGCTAGTTACTCAGACTGTCAGAGCCACAGCCTGAACTGCTGCTGCACCCATGCTGCAGGCAGGCCCCGCGCAGAGGCACTTCCACATTTGCTTCAACCAGCTGTTAATAAGGTAGAAGAATTGTAGGTTTGTTACTTTCCATTCATGGGTGATGTTTTCATTCAATACACACCTTGCTGCAGCATACAGCAGCCTGCTTGGAGCAGTGTTTATTGATGCAGACGTGACAATCATGTACTACACAAGGGATTTCTCAGAAAATCATCACCATCCAAACCCATTTTATTGCCTGCAGGTAGTGATTATTTCATCTTTGCACCGTGCTGCTCCATAAATAAGTGGCAATGCCTGCTCCCAGTAAATCTAAAATAAAGTACGATGCCCTCAGCAGTGCAGGAAGCCACATGCTGAGAAAGACAAGGAGCATGAAAACATAATGCATGCTCAACAAGGAGTTACCTCTCACTTAGGGATCAAAATGCAATCTCCGCATCTAATTAACAGAGTCTCCTAAGAGGTTCATCTATTATGAAAGCAAAACAAGTAAGAGGCAGCAGAAGAAAACTCCAGTTTGAAACACGCAATAATTAGCAAAGGTACCTGGGTCAAACGGATCTCAAACACTTCCTCCTGTCCATCTGTTACAAAGGCTCTACTAAAGCTCAAAGGCTGAGTTAAAATCAGTTCAGCTCTGGCAGATCATGCTTGAGAAACACCAAGTGCTGAACATGTCCTGCTATTCCCATCCACTCTGCTGCTCCCGTGGATGTGATGGAACAGGTTCCTGCTGGCTGTATCTCTGCACTTGGGCAGAATGGGCGCAAAACCCTACTCCTGACTGTGGGTGCTGGAGGATCACACACAGCTGGGGAAAGAGCTAAGTGCAGTTTCTTCAAGGTATAACTTGACATAGAGGAGATCTGCATTAACCTTGCCATGTTCTGCTTTGAGAGTTCACCTCAGGCCACGACATAAGCTGTGCCAAACTGAGACATCTGGATGCTGCCGCCGTTCCTTACTGGCAAAGCTGAGGAAGCAACTGAAAACCCATACAGCTTTCTCCTTGCTGCCTGGCCACTGCACCTCCTCCAGGACCAGAGAATAGAGGCACTGGCAGCACTGGCTGAGGAAGCAGCAGGCAGGCTGTGGCTACAACACTCCCAGCTCTGCTGGCACCTGATGGCAGATTTCCCACATAAACACACTGTCTGGACAAGTCACCAGACAGCCAGGAGACATGGAGGTTCTGCTGACAGCTGCTCATTGACCACCACTCATTTTGGTCATTACCTGGAAGGTATTTACTCATTTATTTATTCTGCAAACCACACAGCATTCAATAAAAGGAAGTGAGGATGGATGAGGCACTTAGACCTTATGAATACAGGGTGGACCTTTTCTGTGTTAAGCATTCTGGACTCACAGAGCACTAACTGAGAAAGACAGGGAAGCCCAAGAGAAAGGCTCCTGCACTTCAAAACATTCTACAGAACCTTCAGGGCTTTGATTTGGTTTAGCAGTTTACATGCTCTGTCAGTGCAGGGCTTCCATAACACTCAGCTTCCCCTCAGAAAAATTCACATAATACGGTTGTCCAATTATTGCACATATCAAACCAGAGTATAAACAGTGAAGAGCACCCGGAGAGATGGTCTGCTTTGTCAGAATCATGGAACAGTTTGGGTTGGAAGGGACCTCAAAGCCCATCCAGTTCCACCCCACTGCTACGAGAAGAGACACCTCCTACTGGATCAGGTTGCTCCAAGCCCCATCCAACCTGGTCATGGACACTTCCAGGGATGGGGCAGCCACCACTGCTCAGGGCAATGTGAGCCAGGGCCTCTCCACCCTCACTAGGAAACATTTCTTCCCAATGTCTCATCTCAATCTCTCCTCTTGCAGCTGAAAACTGTTCCCCCTTGTCCTATCCCTGCAGTCCCTAATCGAGAGCTCCTCCTCAGCTTTCCTGGAGCCCCTTTCTGTACTGGAAGCTGTTCTAAGGTCTCCTCCTTGGAGCCTTCTCTTCTCCAGACTGAACTACCCCAACTCTCTCAGCTTTTCTCCATAGCAGTTCCTCGTGCAGGCGATGCTCCAGGTCACCTCCATGGCCTCCACTGCACTGGCTCCAACGGTTCCATGTCTTTCCCGAAGAAAGAAGCCTTATCAGAAGTCAGTGCACTGAAAGCCAAGGTTAACAATTCACCAGCAGCCTCGTCCACGGAGCTTTACTGGAAAGGCCAGGCGATTTCAACGTCAGCTTCATCACAACACTGAAGCTACTGAAGGTGCAACGGTGCCGCTGCCAACCCGCGAAAGGGAATCACAGGATTTAGAAAACACAGCAGCTTCAGTCAGCAGACTCAGAAAATTCTGCTTCTGTATTAGCGGCAATAATCGGCCTTTAATGCGAGATGCCGCTTCACGAGGAATCTTCGGCACAAAATATCATCAACGGGCTCCGCGGGAGGAGCTGAGCCCCGCGGAACGCGACGGGAACCGGCCCGGCCGGGCGGCCCCGCTCCCCGCCGGGCCCTGCTCTGGGCCTGAAGGCCGGCCGCCCCGGGACCGCGAGCGGCGGAGCCGGAGCACCGGGGGCAGGGGAAGCCCCAGTCAGACCCAGCCCCGTCGCGGTGCCCCCGGTAGCCCCCTCTCCTCCCCGTACCTGCGGCCGCTCCGCCTCCCGGTGGCCCCGCTCCCCAATATGGCGGCGCCGGCCCCGCCCGCCCCGCGCGCGGCACCACGGGACCTGCCGGTTCGAATCCGCGCGGCCGCCCGCGAGTGACGTCACCGCTCAGCGCGGGGACATCAGCCTCCAGGACGCTGACGTCACCCACAACACAGTGACGTCACCGTTCAGCACAAGGACTTCACGGGCCCCTCACCGCAAGGATGTTGAGGCACTGGAGGGAGTCCTGAGAAGAGCAACGAAGCTGGTGAAGGGGCTGGAGAACAAGAGGAGCGGCTGAGAGAGCTGGGGGTGTTTAGCCTGGAGAAGAAGAGGCTGAGGGGAGACCTCATTGCTCTCTACAACTACCTGAGAGGAGGTTGTGGAGAGGAGGGAGCTGGGCTCTTCTCCCGAGTGACAGGGGACAGGACAAGAGGGAATGGCCACAAGCTCCACTAGGAGAGGTTCAGGCTTGGCATTGGGGAAAAAAAAATCATGGAAAGGGTCATTGGGCCCTGGCAGAGGCTGCCCAGGGAGGTGGTTGAGTCACCTTCCCTGGAGGTATTTAAAAGATGGGTGAGTGAGGTGCTGAGGGGCAGGGTTTAGTGATAGGAATGGTTGGACTCGATGATCCAGTGGGTCTTTTCCAACCTAGTGATTCTATGATTCTGCAGTATGGCAGTGCCAGAGCCCTGCCCCAGCTTGGCCAATCCCTGGGTGCTGGCAGCATGCACCCCCCACCCCCCCCACCCCCAATCATGGGTCGTGAGCAGCCCTGAGGAGAAGGACTTGGGGTGTTGAGGGAGGAGGACCTCAACAGGAGTCGGTTGATATGCTGGAGGGAATGGATGGCACCCAGAGCAACATGCAGATGGGTTGGGGCAACCCCTGGTGTCAGTGCAGGTTGGGACTTGAAGGGATGGAGAGCAGCCCTGCCGAGAATGACCTGCGAGTGCTGGGGGTTGAGAAGCTGGCCATGTGCGCTGGCAGCGCAGAAAGCCCAGCGTCTCCTGGGCTGCATCCCCAGCAGTGAGGCCAGCAGGGTGAGGGAGGGGATCCTGCAGCTCTGCTCCGCTCTGGGGAGAGCCCACCTGGAGCCCTCAGCTCAGGAAGGAGCTGGAGCTGCTGGAGCGGGTCCAGAGGAGGCCACAGAGATGTTGCGAGGATGGAACAGCTCCCCTTTGAAGAGAGATTGGAGAGTTGGGGTTATTCAGCCTGTAGAAGATAAGGCTCCACAGAGACCTTAGAGCAGCTTCCAGTACAGAAAGGGGCTCCAGGAAAGCTGGGGGAGGCTCTTGATCAGGGAGTGCAGGGGCAAGACAAAGAGGGACAATTTTCGGCTGCAAGAGGAGAGATTGAGATGAGACATTGGGAAGAAATGTTTCCCAGTGAGAGTGGGGAGGCCGTAGCTGAGGTCGCCCAGGGAAGTGGTGGCTGCCCTATCCCTGGAGGTGTTCAAGGCTAGGCTGGATGGGGCTTGGAGCAATCTAATCCAGTTGAAGGTGTCCCTGCCTGTGGCAAGAGTGTGGAACTTGATGGGCTTTGAGGTCCCTTCCAACCCAAACCATTTCATGATTCTCTAATACACAGTAGGTTCAGCTGGGGAGCACAAGGGAGCCTCAGCGCCCAAGTGGCTGCTGGAGGTGGTACTGGCTGGAGGCCATGCTCCCAGGAGCCCTTCCCAACAGCAGTGCCTGTCTGGGAGCCACCCTGGCCAAGCCCTCACCTACTGTGTGTAGTGCCCATCCCAGGGGTCAGGGCAGGCCAGGGCCCCATCACCAGGCTGTGTCCATCTGTAACAGCCCGGGACTCTGTCACCCCGCATCCCAACTGGCACGTCTGCTCTCAGCTGTGCTGTGGCTGCAGGCATACAATTCCTCCATTATTGGTGCAGCTCGGCCTCCTGTGGTTGATTGAATAATGTTCTGGAGCTTCTATGTATTTTATTTACAACAAGAAGAAGCAGCTCATAACTGCAGCCTGAGGAGGACCTGAACCTTTCCTTTCAAAGAGCCCTAGAGCAGGACACAAAGTGCACAGCAGCTTCCCCAGCGTCCCCATTATCATCCAGGACCTTGGATACAGAATATCCCTACCATGGCACATCCCTTGCCAGGCCAGATGGGGCTCTGAGGAATCAGGTCTGGGTAAAGATTTCCTAGCTCCTGCACGGAAGTTGGACTGGATGACCTGTAAAACATTCTGTGATTCTATGATTCCATTCTGAAAACCCAGGAAGCTTTGGGGATCTGGGGCACTGCTTGCAGAGCACAATCAGGGGCCCAGCACTGTGGGCATAAAGATTCCAGTATTGCGTGTATGCTGGGGCAAATGGCTGATGCCTTGGTGTACCTGTGATATTAGCAGCAAGCACAGAACAAGCAGCCAATGTTCTCATGCTTGCTAGCTTATGAGACCTTGGAATCTTTATTAAGGCCCATGGGTTAATAGGAAAGGAATGCACTAGGCAGAAAACATGAAGATAAGGGGCCCATCTATGGAAAACAGGGGGTTGCACTCTGTTGCTGCACTGTGGGATTCTTACAGGTGGAAATTCACTGGGATAGTTGTTACTGGATACAGAGGCACTATATAAGGTTTGCATTCTCTAAATTAAGTTGATCTCGATTGTCACCCCCATCGACAAGGTCCATGCCTTAATCGCTACACAGCATCACTTGTTTATTATTGGCAGGTTTCATGGGTTTTGGGTGCAAACTCTTGCCCACAGTGGATCCTGATGCTCCTTTCCCTGCCTCCCACAAACCAAACGTGTGAGTGTGGATTGGGACAGACGGTGCACCGGGCTCCGACCAGGCAGGGTGCAGCCCAGGACCCTGTGACACCTGCAGCCTCTCCAGTGCAGCCCAAGGCTCTGTGACACCTGCAGCCTCCCCGGTGCAACGCAGGGACACCTGCAGCATCCCCACTGCAGCCCAGGACCCATGGGCACCCGCAGCCTCCCCGGTGCAGCCCTAGACACCTACAGCCTCCCCGGTGCAGCCCGGGGCAACTGCAGCCTTCCCAGTTCCCCCTCTCCGGTGCAGCCGCGCCGGGGCCACCCACATTACCCGGTGGCACCGCCCCGCCCCGCCCCTCGGTGCCGCCGTGACCCCGAGGGCGATCGCTTCCAGGGCGGCCCCGGCTCCCGATTTGAAAATGCGGGGCGGGGCGGGTGGCGCAGCATGAGCGGCCCCGCCGGGTGGGACGCGGCGCAGCGGCGGGCCTGGCTCCGGCGGTTCTACCGGCAGCGGCAGAAACGGCTCATGACCGTAAGCAAGGGGGACGCGAAGGGGTGGGGGGGATGCAGGGGACACGGGTACGAGGAGGACTGGGGATGTAATAGACTGCGGACAAGAGTATGGGTTCAATTAGAATTTATTGAATTATAGCAGGCAAGGCAAAGGCAAAAACAGCGCTGGGCGACAGAGGAGTCTATTGCTCCTCAAACTGCCGCAACATCTCAGGTCTCAGTTTCCTTTTTATACAGTTCTGTTCCCTGCTATGCGGCTTTTTTTCGTTAGTACTCTGCGCCTGCTTATCTTGTTGCCATGGGCCTTCGACCTTCCTTGCGATGCAGGTGGTGTTTTGGTACGATGCATTCCTGGTTCGGCAGCTGCTTTGACTGCGTCCTGGTTCTTCAGTAAACAGCTGTGTCAGCGGATAGCTATACCTAAATACTTAGAGACTTAAAACTAAAACAAACTTGAATCAGTGAACAAAAACATGGATTATATTTCCCACAGGGGCACGGGGAGACAAAGAGGGGGGAATGCAGGGGATGTGACGGGCAGGCATCGGGGCGGGGAGACCTGGGGGGACAAAGGGTAGGGGATGCAGGAGATGAGATGGGGGGAACAAGTGGCTGATGGGGGAATGGGGACCTGGCGTCGGGAGGATTGGGGGAGGGTAATCATTTGAGCTGGCCTCTTTTCCCAAGTGACAGGGGACAGGACGAGAGGGAATGGCCTCAAGCTTCACGAGGGGAGGGTCAGGCTTGACATCAGGAAAGAATATTTCATAGAAAGGGGCATTGGGCACTGGAACAGGCTGCCTGGGAAGATGGTTGAGTCACCTTTCTTGGTGGGGTTTAAAAGGGTGGACACGGTTTAGTGATTGATGGGAATGGTTGGACTCGATGATCCAGTGGGTCCTTTCCAACCTTGTGATTCTATGATAGGGCAGACACGGGGGTCATGAGGAGACAAAGAGTGGGGGACACAGGGGACACGTGGGACATGAAATACATGGACAGGAAGGATGTGGGATGCAAAGGACATAAGGGGCGCACAGGTCATGGGGACTCAAAAATGGGGAACAAGGATGTGCAGGACACAGCACAGGGTTAGGAAGGATGGGGGGAATGGGAGAACACAGGGCCCAAGGACACAGAGGGTGGTGAACATGGGGGACGTGTGGAACCCAAAACACTGGGACAGGAAGGATGTGGGACACAAAGGAGATGAGAGGGACATAGAGGTGGCAAAGGATGGGGAATGTTTGGGACACAAAGACAGAGACATGAAAGATGGGGGGACACGATGGACAGGGGACTTGAAGGACACATGATGTGAACCCAGGCACAAAGGGCAGGGGATGCAGAGCACACGGGGACACGAAGTGGGGGAACCTCAACAGTGGAGGACACAAAGGATGGGAGATGTGAAAGGCCTGGGGACACGCGGCAGCAAGAACAAGTGCTTAGAAGGGGACTCACTTCCCTGAGCAGTTACCAAGGAAGAGGAAAAAAGCTTTGCTCAAAACATCTTAATGATGTTTTTTTTTTAATTTAATAACAGAAACCCTGTTCCCGTGGAGGGGCTGGGAGCGTGAGTACTTGCTCCCCTTTCCGAATCGTATTTGAGCCTGCAGGTCACTCTGTTGCAGGAAAGCAAGTAGTACTAACTGAAAAATAACACTGCTGAGTAAGTGGCTGCCCAAAAAAGGACTTTTCTGAAAGGGTCTGTGGCACCTGGGAATCTTGTTCAGGTCACAACTCTTGCCTGGTGGATTTGCAGTGATGTTTCTCAGGAACAGGGAAATTGGGGCCAGTGGTAGTGCGGGTCAGGGCAGCCAGCTGCTGGCACCAGGCACCCTCCCTGCTGCAAGGAGGTTGCCTGGACCAGATGGTCTTCAGAGGCGGGGTCCCAGCGAAGCACAGGATGGGGAAGAGCTGTCACACCCCTCTTTTCTCCCTGCCATGCTGCAGCTCTTGATTGCTCGCCGGAGGAGAACCAGCTGCTACTTCTACCCCCGTGCCTGGCCCAGCCTCAGGAACACAGACTGGTGGGAGCGGGTGGTCCTGAAGGAGTTTGGGCCCCAGGACTGGCTGGAGAAGTTTCGGATGTCCAAGGAAACCTTCTTCTTCATCTGCAACCAGCTGCGGCCTGGTCTGGCTCCACACAGTGCCCACTTCCACCCGACCCTGCCCCTGGAGAAGAGGGTGGCCGTGGCCTTGTGGCACTTGGCCACCAATGTGGAGTATCAAACTCTCAGCCCGCTTTTCGGCGTGGGGCCCTCTACAGTGCAGACATGCGTTCGGGAGGTGAGCTACGCTGTCGTCTTGCTGCTGAAGCCCCTCTATCTCCGGGTGCCCAATGAGAAGGAGCTGGAGAACATGGTGCGCATCTTCTGCACACGCTGGGGCTTCCCGCACTGCATCGGTGCCCTGGACAGCCTCCACATCCCCATCCACCCGCCCCTGCGCCTCAGTGCCGACTACTGCAATGGCCAGGGTTGGCACTCCATCCTCACGCAGGCCACCGTGGACGGGCTGGGCCAGTTCTGGGATGTCTCCACGGCCTTCCCTGGCAGCATGGAGAACAGTGCAGTCCTGGAGAGCTCCAGCCTATGGGTGCTGGCCAAGGAGGGCCGGCTGTGCCCCAACCCTCCCAAGCACTTCATGGGGAAGGCGCAGAAGTACGTGCTGCTGGGTGATTCAACCTACCCCTTGCAAGACTGGATCCTCAAGCCCTACCAGGAGGATGAGAATCTCACTCAGCGGCAGCTGCAGTTCAACTACCGCCTAAAGCGGGCGCACAGCGTGATCGAGAACGCCTTCCTGCGCCTGAAGGCACGCTGGCAGATCCTCCTGAAGTGTGATGACTGCAGCCTGGAGCTGCTGCCCACCCTCATCCTTGCCTGCTGCATCCTGCACAATGTCTGTGAAGCCCACGACAACCCCTTCAATGAGGAGTGGCTGGAGGGCACCGAGCCAACTGAGCTGCCCAAGCCCTGCCAGCCCGCACCTGCTGCCATGGAGGACGGCCGGGCTGAGCAAGTGCGCGAGCTGATGTGCCAGTACTTTGAGAGCTGTGGGAAGGGCTGATGGGGCCAGGGGAGAAGCAGCTGTGTGCACACTTGCTTGCGGACTTCCCTTGGACTCTAGCAAACGTGGGCCAGTGAAATGGGCTGTTTGGCAAAGGACCACGCTTTCTTGCCTCTGCTGAAGGCTGTGGGCTGCACCATCTGTTCCTGGGGTGGGGAGGGGGTAGCTGTGTTGTGCTTTTGCCCAGTTTGCCACAGTGCTTTGAGGCAGTTGAATGTATTTGTGCCCATGCTCTCTTCCAGGATTTGAGTGTTCTGGTGGTGTGTTGTGTGAATAAAGCGGGGATCGGGGCTGGGAGAGGAAGGAGCTGCCTGGGTCCCCCTTTCCTGGGAGCAAGTCTGTGCCCCGGGGCCCCTCTGTCAGGTGAGAACCAGCAGGAAGCTTGAAATAAGAAGGCAAAACCCATTTAAAGGGAAGAAACTTGCTATGTAAACACAGCTGGGAGAAGAAGGGAAGGAAGAGGCAGAACAGTGCCTGGCCAGTGGCTGGCACCAGCTCGGAACAAAACTGCATCTGCAAATTCGTGTTCTGCTGCTGTTCAGGTAGAATGCGCCACCTCGCAGCGAGCTAAGCCCCCACCTCCTTGCTCCTGTCCCGAGGGGTTTGCCGTGACTCGGCCTCTAGGGTCCCTGCCTGACCCACGGGCCGGTTCCTTCTGCCGGCGCCTCTGATCTCTGCTCCCAGCCCGGCTGCCGTGCGAGCAGAAGCGCCCACCTCTGCCCCACGTATCGGCTGAGAAACCATAGGTTGCTTAGAAAGGTCTCCAGCGGGGAAACGCGACTCCCCACGGCTGAGCGAGGCCTCCAACCCGCAGCGCGGACCGTGGGGCCGCCCCCACGTTTCTCTCCCGGGGTGCAGGCGCCGCTGCTGGCCGCGGTCCCTGGCCGCTCCCATTCGGTGGGGGGGGGGGGGGGGGGGAGGGGGGAAGTGGAAACGTAGCTGTCCCGCGCCCCCCTCGGGCGGCGTGATGGTTGGCGCCGCGGTCACGTGACCGGCGCATACGCCACCGCCCCCCCGGCGCGTGGTCACGTGGCGGTTCATTACCGCCTTTAACGCCCCCGGGGCACGCGGCGGTCACGTGACGGCAGCGATGGCGGCGCGCGGTGAGTGCGGGGCCGGTCGCTGGGGTCCCTGTGGGTCCTCACAGGGCTGGGACCCCTTGTCCTCCCTGTCTGGGTGAGGAGGCCCACGGCCCCCAGGGGCCGGACTTTAGCCTCCTGTGAGCCCTTTCTCGCTTTCAGGAGTGTGACCGGCAGGAGCCGTGCTGCGCCCTGCGTGTGACCGGATCGATTCCCCCCCGCCCGCCGCCATGGTGACCGAGGAGGAGGTGGAGGCCATCGGCCGCACGCTGGTGGACGCCACACAGCCCCTGCCTGCGCGGTTCCGGGCCCTCTTCACCCTGCGCAACCTGGGCGGCTGCGCGGCGGTGGAATGGATCAGCCGGGCCTTTGGGGATGACTCTACGCTACTGAAGCACGAGCTGGCCTACTGCCTGGGCCAGATGCAGGATGAAGCGGCCATCCCTGTGCTCATCCGTGTGCTGGAAGACACTGGCCAGGAGCCCATGGTCAGGCATGAGGCCGGTATGCTGGCAGCCCCTATGGGTGCAGGGGAAGGGTTCAGCCTGCAAGGGGGACTTTTGGGTGCTTCCTTCCCTAGCGAACAGCTTGTGATGGTCTGATCCAGCTTGGGTGTTGTGGCTTGGACAACCCTGAGGCATTTAACTACTTCACCATGTTCTCTGGCTGGACTGGTTGGTTGAGCCTTCCTCTTTGTGCTGGCCAGGTCGCTCCTGCTCTGTTCCTGTGCCTGGCTGTGTCACTTGGGATTGGTCACAGTCAGGCCTATGTCCCCACTGCCGAGGGAGGTGAGGCTTTGCTGGAGGACACAGCAGGGCCCTCCTTGTGTGGACGCATTGGTGACATACTGACATATCCTTCCTTCAGGTGAAGCCCTGGGTGCTATTGGGAATCCCACTGTTCTGGATATCCTGAAACGCTACTCGGAGGATCCTGTGGTTGAGGTGAGACTTGGAGACGTGGGACATTTCCCTGGGATGCTGCACTGCTGGTCCCAGTGGGTGAGGCAGGGGTCTCCTAAGCAGTCAGGGACATCAGGAGCAGCATCTTGCCCTGTGTTGGTGACTTGGCACCCTGCCAGTGCCATTCTGCAGCCAGGGCTCTGTCCCTTTCCCCACAGGTAGCAGAGACATGTCAGTTGGCAGTGAGGAGGCTGGAGTGGCTGCAGGAGCACAGGCAGGAGCCAGGCAGCAGCCTTTACCTCTCTGTGGATCCTGCGCCCCCTGCTGAGGAGACGGATGTGTCCAAGCTCCGTGAAACCCTCCTGGATGAGTCCCGCACACTGTTTGACCGCTACAGGGCCATGTTTGCCCTGCGCAACCTGGGGGGCCAGGATGCTGTGCTGGCGCTGGCAGATGGTAAGGACCGGCGCAAGGCTGCCTCCAGTCTGCACAGGTTAATCTGGGATTGGTTCCATTGAGGGCTGCCAGAGCTGTGGGGCTCCTCTTAGGTCCTTCACGCATTTGTTTTTAGATCTGCTGTCCCACTGCTTGCTTGTAAGAGCCACATCACAAAGTGCTGGGTGCTGTCTGGTGTTTCACAGCCCCCTTGCTGTTGCTTTCCCTGTGGATCCAGGTGGGAGAGGACATGGTTTGTAATGTTGGCTTGGAACCAACCAGCCTGGGCCTGTGTCTCCTGATGGGACACAGCCCCAGGGTGTCAGGGTCCTGCTTTCCCTCTTAGGCTGTCAGAAGTTGCCTACCTCGTCCTGGCATTTGGGAATAGCTCTACAGAGGGGGGTGGATATCTCCTGAGCGGGGAAGGGGCAGACCACAGCTCAGGAACTGCTGCGACCCACACCCCAGCCCAAGGGGAGAAGACGGGGCTGTCTAGCCATCGGGGGTGAGCTGAGGGTGTTTCTGCACTGTGACACTAGGTGTGCAGGGGTCGGTGAGCTCTTGCTGTGGCTCTTCAGTCCTGCGCACAGGAGGGCCCGAGGCTGTGGCTGCACTGCCAGTCTGCCCAGGAGAATTGCACTGATGGGGCACGGTCTGGGGGCAATGCAGGCTTGTTGGGGCAAATGAGGGTGCTGGCAGCTCTGCAGGATGCTGCTGACATAAGGGTGCATCCCTATGCCCCAGATGTGCAGGGTCAGGGAGCTGGGTGGGACAGCCCTTCCCTTAGGTATTTATTGTCATCTTCTACAAAAGCTCCCATGAGTCTGGGGGCAACTGCTAGCTCTGACCCCCAGGCCACATCTTCCCTGGCAGGCTGAGAGGATTGAGGTTGATTAGCCTGGAGAAGAGAAGGCTCCAGGGAGACCTTAGAGCAGCTTCCAGTACAGAAAGGGGCTCCAGGAAAGCAGGGGGGTTGGCCCTTGATCAGGGCATGCAGGGATAGGATGGGTGGGAATGATTTTCAGCTGAAAGAAGGAAAGAAGGGAGATTGAGAGCAGATACTGGGACGAAATGTTTCCCAGTGAGAGTGGGGAGGCCCTGGCCCAGGTTGCCCAGAGCAGTGGTGGCTGCCCCATGCCTGGAGGTGTTCAAGGCCAGGTTGGATGGGGCTTGGAGCCCCTGATCCAGTGGGAAGTGTCCCTGCCCATGGCTTTGGGGTGGGAATGGATAGGCTTTGAGGTCCCTTCTGCCCCAAACTGTTCCATGATTCTATGATTACCTGGCTTCTGAGTGGGGGTTCCAGCCAAGCATCCAGGTGCTCTCTAGAGTGGTGGTGGCTCATTCTCCCCTCCTTCCCACAGGACTGTGCTCCGGCAGTGCCCTGTTCCGCCACGAGATTGGCTACGTGCTGGGCCAGATGCAGGATGAGGCCTGCGTCCCGCAGCTGACAGCCGTGCTGCGCAGCCGCACTGAGAGTCCTATGGTGCGTCACGAGTGTGCCGAGGCCCTGGGCTCCATTGCTCAGCCCTCCTGCCTGGAGACCCTACGTGTCTTTGCCTGCGATGAGGAGCGGGTGGTGCGGGAGAGCTGCGAGGTGGCACTGGACATGTATGAATATGAGAACAGTGCTCAGTTCCAGTACGCCGATGGGCTCTGCAAGCTGCAGGCCTCTGCCTGAGCCCTGCTGCAGGGGACATGTGCTGGGCACGCTGCCTCCCAGCGCCCCTCATCTGCACTTCCTTGGTCACCCTTGTTGGCGTGGATCCATGCCTTGCCACAGTGGAGGTGGAAGAGGAACTGAATTTGCTCTCTGGCACAATTACAGCTGCCTTCTCCCTCCAAAACCAGGCTGAGCCTTTACTTGCCCCCTCCCCTTACTGTCTAGTTCCTGGATCTGCCCCTTCTTCCCTGCCAGGACCAGCACTGCCTGCTTGCAGCCTGGCCCGGGGCTTGGACCAGGTGGGCTCCACTCTGCAGGTTGGAGCCTGTCACGGCTGTGCGGGGCCTGGGGCTATTCCGGGCTTGTGCTGCTGTTGTGGCTGGGTGTGAAACAGCTCCGCTTGCTCTACCTGAGCTTTGCTTGGGAGCCAGGGCTGCTTTGGGCACTTGTAGGTTGTATTACCAATGCCTTGAAATTGCCCTTGGTGCTGATGCCAAGTTGGGTCCCTTTTTGGCTCTGTGATGCAAGAGTTGCTGTCAGTTTGGCCTCTCCTGTCGGGGCAGGCCAGGGCTGTGCTTGCGGCAGCCTTTGCCCTGGGATGGAGTTGTTTTGTGGCAAAATTTGGAAGATTTGGCTGCGCTTCTTGTAGGGAATGATGCTGCCATTAGGGCTTGCAGGGTGAGGCAGAGCCTGCCCGGACTTTCCCCCACATTTAACCAGACCTGTGAGGGTTGAGGCTGGTGTCTGTCTACCAGCACCCAACCCCCCAATCCTGGGCAGCCCAGCATGAGCACAACGGGGCTGGCAGGGAATAAAGTGCTGTTGCGAGGAGCTCCCATGTGAGTCAAGCTGTGATTTGGCACTTGCCTGTATGTGAGGTGCATTCAATGTCGCAAGGTGAGGAGCCTCATGGCTGCCTTGATAGAGTTATAGAACAGAATAATTTAGAATCAAAAAGATCTTTAGGATCGTCGGGTCCAGCCATAATGGAAGGAGAGAGCAAGGGGTGGGGTCCCTGATGGCACGGAGTAAACCCTTGCACGGAATAAACCCTTGCTCCTGGGGAGGGGGACAGGTGTTCCCATGGGTCCTGCTGCACTGCAGGGACCAGCATACTGCTGACAGTGGTTTTCTTCTTGACTGAAGTCTCCCTGAGAGTTGAGCTCCTGGGCCCAATCCTCTTAGTTCCTACAGACACTGCTGCAGCTGGCTCAGCATCCCTGCAGCTCTAGTGTTTCGGAGCATAGCTGGAGTGGGGAGCCCAGTTCAGGACCCTGTGGAAGGGGCTTTTACTGGAGACATCACCAGTTCGGGTTGCCTGTACACAATGGAATTCTACCCGTATGCCTAAGTGCTGTGCGTGGGGTTGCTCGCATGTGACTTGGAGGATGAGGCCCCCTAACCTCTGTTCATCAGCATTTGAGACAAAGACTCCAAAGGGTGTTTTCTCACCCTTTTGGAGTTGGCAGCCATTATGGGACTTCTTGTGCCCCTTCCTTGCTTTCCGTAGCATCTGGTTGATAGGCAGGACCTGGCTGGCACTGCCAGTGTCTCCCTGGTGTTTGCTGGAATGTTTGTCACCATATCCCACCCCAGCTGCTCCAATCCTTGCTCGCCGCTGTTCTCCAGCATTTCCACAGGTGGGCTCACTCGGGCTGTGCAGCGTTGTGTCCAAATGTCTCTGTGTCAGCATTTGCCTCTGCTCGCTCAAATGCCTTTTAAGCCCAAATTGGAATGAATCTGGCATTTTTGTGGTCAGTTTTTGGCCAGGGGTGACCTGGGTATGGGAGGGCCTGGGCACTATGCCCTGACTTGGCACTGAACCCTGTGCGCACCTTTGTCCCTCCCTGGCCAACGCAGTCTGGGAAGGGTTCGAGTTTCATTTCCAAGGCTGCCTGCTGCTGTGGGCCTCCCTGTGCAGAGTGCATTGCATTTGGGTGTTCCCCGCCCCCTGCACCCCCGCCTTGCAGGCTAATCCTCACTGAAGGAGCCACACTGGGCACCAGGGCACTGTGCAGTGGCCAAAGTGAAGCTCTGGGAAGGCAGCAGCCCCCCATTGTGGCTGCTTTGCTGTGGCTGGGCTCAGCGTGGGGCTGCATCTCGCTGCCTGTCAGCTCCCACTCTCAGAGGATGCTGTGTCCTTCAGGAGAGAGAGCTGCTGCCAGGATTTCACACCATCTGCTTGGGGGATCTGGGCCCTGCCGAGGGATTTAACCAAGTTTAGGGAGGAGGGGAACCGTGGGGGCACCCTTCCCCATCTCTGCCTTTGAGGCATCTGCAACTGTAGGCAATTCCTTATTCCCGGGGGGATGGTGATACCTGGGGTGCTGCTGGAGGGTCAGACTCTGGGGATCCTGAGCCACCTTGGAGTACCCTGGTAGCCCCCTATGCTGAGCCTGCCAGGGCTGTGCCCGGATTAGAGGGCGCTAAGCTCCTTTCTGCAGATGCTCTGTCCTCCAGCGGCAGTGGGCAAGCAGCTCCGCACTGCATGGAGATGAGTGGCACTGCTACCAGGCATGGGGACCACACTGTTCCCATGAGCTGCTGGCACTGAGGAGCCTCACAGACCCTGATGCCACTTCTCTCCTGCGGCACAGCACAGGCTTGGGGCTGAGCTGTGGGGGGAACTGGCAATGGCCCTGGCAGGAGACATGCCGCTCCCCAGCACCGGGCGGGCATGGGGGGTGCGGCAGTTGCTACAGTCCCCCCCTGAGGAGGATGGAGTCCTGTACGTAGACTACAAGCCCCCCGCGCTTGACAGCATCCGCTTGCCCCGCTATGTCCTTTACCTGGTGATGGCGGCCAGCCTGGTGCTGGTGGTGGCTTACGCCATTGTGGGCCACCTCATCAAGGACCTGGTGCACGACTTCGCTGGTGAGTGCTGCCTGGAGCAGGGTTGAGCTTTGGGGCTCCTTGTAGGGCTAAGCTGGGGGTGAGAGGGGCCCCCAAAATCCTGAGCCTTTGCAGTGATGCCATGCTGCTGATGGCTCCATCTCTGCCCCTGCAGACTGGGCGTTCGGGCCCAAGCCAGAGGAGAAGGCAGCGGTGATGGCCGAGGGGACCACGCCAGAGGTGGAGTGGCTGCAGGAGGATGGGGCGCTGGCTGAGGGGAAGCCGGAAAGCAAAGGCACTGATCCCCTGCCTGGCATGGACACCCCAGTGGGGCTACTCACTGCCATCCCGCGCAGCTCCATCTCCTTTGCTGACTCCCACAAGAAGAATTTTTTTTAGGGCCAGGGTACACCCCACAACCTGGCAGGACCCTGCAGCTGTGCCCAGCTGTTGGCTCTCAGCATGGCCCCAGCCTTGTGTGCAGGGGGGACGCTGCCTGGTGCTGCTGCACAGCATCCCCATCCCTAGCACAGCCCCACACCCTATCTTGGGGCTGCTGTCACTGCCCCACAATAAAACAGCACCAGCCCGACTCCCTCACCCCTTGGCCCAGTGGGGGTGTGGGAAGTGGCAGCGCTGGGACACCCTGACCTTTGGTGGGGATGGTGGTGTCATTGGCAGAGCCGTGCTGGCTGTGGGGTGGGGCACACGTGGGCACAGGGGGTGGCAGTGGGTGCTTAGGGGCACAGATGGACCATGGGCACCAACACGCATGGGCAGAGGGCTTATGAAGATGGGTGTGGACAAGCATGTGTATGGAAACACAGATGGGGGAATGCACATCAGCACAACCGTGTGCAGGTGCACAGAGAGGGACAGACAGATGGACACTGAGGCTGGGTTTACCCTTGCCAGCCCCATTGGTGCCCTAGCGTTATCAGGCTGTGCCCCTATCCAATGGGGCTGAGCTCAGTGGCACCCAAAGGTGCCCCCAAAGCTAGTCTTAGGGGACAAAGCACCTGTGAGCCCAACTTGGGCTCTAGGTAGAGGCACTGGGGAGGGGGGTCACATAGTACAGACCCCCCTCTCTTGCCTTAAACCCACACTCGGGCTGGACCTGCCCCACCCCCCGCCATCCCCGTGATGACTCTCTTCCCATGTCCGTCCTCCACCTCTTGGGCATTCGCTGTGGGCAGGGTGCCCCTGTTGAAGCCCACGGTCTGGTCCCGGGTGCTGCTGTGCCTCAGTTTCCCCTATGCCCCAGCAGGTGGGGGCTGTGAGGCACAGCAGGACAGCTTGCCCCGCCAAGGTCTTTCTGATAACGCTGTTGATATTTAGCTCTGCGTGGTACCCGGGCAATCCCTGGGCATGAAATGAGGTCCCACTGGCAGTGCCTGCTGCAGCTGAGCCCCAGCTAGCCTGGGTGTGGGCTTTGGGGACCCCAGCACTGCCCAGCCCCCGCACTGCCCTGTCCCTGGGGTGAGGCAACGTGGGGATGGGGATGCAGTGTCCCATGGGCAGAGGGGAGGGTGGATACTGTTCCACACATCTGCTTGTCCTTCCACCCACCCTTCTGTGTCTGTCCATCTATCCACCCACCCACCCACCCTAGGATGGTCCCCAGCTGCCACTGTGGTGTCTGAGGTGGTGGCCGCTGGCTGCTGCAGGGTGCTGGTGGCTAGAGGTGCCACCTCCCAAGCGTTCCAGGAGCCACGTTGCCATGGCACTTGGTGGCACTTGTCCTCTTGAGCCCAATAAAAGCTGCCCATTGGCCCCAGGTGCAGAGAGCAGCACCTACTCTCGGCCCCGGCAGTGGTGTGGGAGAGGAGCCCGACTCAGGGTGTAGGATCTGCCTGTGCCCCCTCCTCTGCCAGCCTCCACTCCAAAATGCTGAGGGCTATGCACCCCTGCTTGCTTCTGGTCCTGCTCATCCTCACCGCCGCTGTGCAGGGACAGACTGGTAGGTGCTCTGTGGCCCCAAGCCCTGCAGTGCTCTTGGGGGGGTGGCTGTGCCTGCCCTGGCGCACCACATCAGCTCCTGGGAGACCTTCCCAGTAGGACCAGTCAGTCCCAGTGCCCTGGCAGCAACCATCTTGGGGGCAGAGCAGAAAGGTCTGGTGGTGTCTGCTTGCTGTCCCCTGCGCCCCCCAGCATGCTGGGCACCCCTGTGCTCTCCTAGGGATGGGATGTTTGTGTTGGGGTGGCTTCCTTGGTACCCATGGGATGGTGGGGAGGGAGTAGTGGTGAGCATCTGCCAGTGTCCCCAGCATCCCCCAGTGCTGGGCTTAGCACAACTGAGACCCTGTGCAACGGGTTCCATCCCCTAGAGGATGAGGTTTCCCTTAAGCTGTCCCCATCCAATCCCTGTCCTCATCTCCCATCCCTGCCTCCATTTCCATTACCATTCCTGTCCCCATGCTCTTATCAGTCCTTATCCCTGTCCCCACCCCCACTACCACTACCATCGTTGTGATCCCCGTCCCCATCCCTGTCCCTGTTCCTATGCCCATCCTTGTCCCGACCCCCCTGCCATGCAGACACAGGCCATAAGGAGCTGCAGCCCTGGCTTGTTGGCCTCACGGCCGTTGTGGTCTTCCTCTTCATCGTCTTCGTGCTGCTGCTTGCCAACCGCCTCTGGCAGCTCCGGATGCACAGGTGGGCAGGGGTCACATCCTGCACTGCTCTGCGGGGCTCGGCCGCAGCCTGGGCTTGGCTCAGCCTCTGTCCCCTTGCAGGAAGCGTGGCCGCCAGGACAGCCTGGGCTCTGACAGGTATGGACCCAGGTACCAGAGCGTGGCACTGGCTGGCTCTGGGAGGCTCTGGAAGGCACTGGGATGGCTCTGGGTGGCACTGGGAAGCACTGAGGTGGAACTGGGCGGCACTGGGGTGGCACTGGGCTGGTTCCAGGAGGCTCTGGGTGGTACTGGGCAGCACTGGGTGGCATTGAACTAGTGGTGGGTGGCACTGGGAGGCTCTGAGCTGGCACTGGGTGACTGTGGGAGGCATTGGGCTGGTGCAGGGCTGGAACTGGGAGTCGCTGGGTGTTACTGGGAGGCTCTAGGTGGCACTGGATGGCATTGGGCTGGTAGTGGGAAGCACTGGGAGGCCCTGAGCTGGCACCGGGTGGCGCTGGGACGCACTGGTGACGTTCGGCTAGGACTTGTTGGAACTGGGCTGGTTCTGGGCTGGAACTGGGAGGCACTGGGTGCTGCTGGGAGGCGCTGGGTGTCACTGGGGCGCTGGGAGGGGGCGCGTGCCGGTGCCGCTCAGCTCCTCTCCCAGGCTGGAACCCGCGGCCCGGGGCGACCTCAAGCAGCGCAGCACGACCACAGCCCTGTGAGGCGTCGTCCCGTCCGCGGGGCGTGGATCCGCGCCGGGTTTTGCAGGGCGGCCCACGCGCGGGAGGAACCGCGGCCCCGGCTGCCGTCAAGACGCGACCTGGATCACCCGCCGGAGTGGATCGGGAGCGGCTCCAGCTCGGGTCGTATCCCGCCGCGCGCAGTAAAGCCCCGCTGTCCTTGCTCCGAGCCTCTGGTGTCACCTCCAGCTGAGCGCCACCTCGGTCACCGCGGTCCCCCCTGCCGCGAGCTGCGCCGGTGCCCCCAGATTCCGGGGCTCGGGGTCCTGGGAGGGTACCGACTCGCCCTAAGCAGCAGCGTGGCGGGGGGCGGGGGGGGGGGGGGGAGCGGGCAGAGTCACCTGGACGAGGTACTGATGCAGAGGAGGTGGCAGCAAACCGAGCCCCCCCTGGGTCCCTGTCCCCACCTGCTCCCCCCGACCCCGCATAGGGCTGCTCAGCCACCCTGCTCACTCAGACGCTAGCACCCAGCGCGCCCGCTGCCCGGCATAGCCCCAGTACGCTCCCAATACGCTCCCAGTACAGCCCAGTACATCCCAGTACGTCAAAGTATGCTCCCAGTACACTCCAGTGGCCCCCGCACCCGGTCCCTTCCCAGGTCGGGCCGTGCCTCAGTTTCCCCAGGGCCGTGAAGGAAGGGCAGAGCCGATCTGGAGTTGAAGCATAGCTTGTTTAATTTTTATACATTTTATTTTTTGTCTTTTTTTTTTCCTTTTATTTTCTTTTAATTTTTTATCCTTTTTTTTGTCTGTCAGTTTTTTGTTTTTGTTTTTTTTTCTTCATTTTTTGTCTCTTTTTCTCTTTTTTGCATAGGGGAGAGGGGGAAAAACAACCAAAAAAACCAAAATGAAACCAAGCCCCCAAAAATCCCAAAACAAAAGAAACAAAACAAAAATAAGAAAACAAACAAAAAAGAAAGCCCCAAAAATCCATAGTAAGGGAAGTAACAGGGCAGCGGCGGGAGCAGCGGATGCATACAATGGTATAAAATCAATCGAGTATTGTGAAGCACCAGGGAGGCGAGCGGGGGGACTTGGGGGGGCTCATGCTGGGCTGCGGGGGCTCGGCAGCCCCAGCTCGCAGCCCTGGTGCACTTGGTGGGTGCGTGGCAGCTGGGTGGCACGAAGCGAGGGTCCGGCTAACGGGGAGTGGGGGGCCAGGACCCCCAGCAGCGGGGACCCCCAGCGCAGGGGCGGCCGGCGGCGCAGGCACTGCAGCGGGATTTTTGGTATGGGTGAGTCGCGGGCCGGCCGGCTGCCGCTCGATGCCTTTTTGGGGCACTTTCTCTCCTTTTGCTGCTCTTTCTCTGTCAGGGGGTGGGGGGCCCCCCTCTCCGCCCACCCATTCCTGCAGGCATCACACGGAGGCACCCACGGGTGCTGCCTCACCCGGGCTGTCGCTGTGCAGGGACACCCGTGGGGGCTGCCTGTCCCAGCCGGTGGCGGGAGCTGGGGGACAGAAAAGCAGCGATTCCAAACTCAGAGTACAAAAGAAAAAGAAACAAAACAACACCAAACAAGACATATATATATATATATATATATGGATTTTTATATATATATATATTCCTTTGCGCTTTAAGTACCTTAACTGTGTGTCGGCCACAGGACCCCGCGCCCCTGGCCCTGCAGCCCCATACATACGTGTGGAGAGATATAGCTCTATGTACAGGTTATTTTTTTTTTATTATTTATAGGTCACAAGGACTATTTTTTTTAATTATTTTGTTTTTAAGCTGACGAGCCGAACTAAAAACCCTTCAGGAGAGACTGTAGTGCATGAAATCCCGCAGGAGCTCTGGGTGCTGTGATTGTCGAGTGGACTCCCCACATCCCCACCCTGCTGGGGTCCCCCCAGAGTGTCTCCAAGGATGAGGTCTCTCCCTAGAGCATCTCTAGGGATGGAGTCCCCCCAGAGCATCTCTAGAAATGGGGTCACCCCCAAGCATCCCCAGGGACGGAGTCTTTCCCTAGAGCATCCCTAGGGATGAGGTTTCCCCCACCCCAAGCATCCCCAGGGATGGGGTTCCTCACTTTGCACCCACCCCAACTATGATCACCGAGCCCAGAGGAGGCGGGGAGTGGGGGGGGGGGGTAAAAAATAAAAGGGAAAACGCTTAAAAAATACAAATAATACAAATTAGTGGTGGTTCCCCGCCCCCAGTGGGAGCCTTGGGGGGGGGGGGGGCGGGGGGGGTTGCATATTCCCTTTAGGCAGGGGGTGCAGCCCCAGGATGCTGAGGGGGGAGCAGTGCAAACACCCCAGGGGCTCCAGGAAAAGCCCCATACGACCCCCATGCTGCCCCCCCAGGCTGGGGGCATCGAGTCGATTATTTTTTGCCTGTGTTTAACATGGTTTAAGGTGCTTTTCTTGCCGAGGGCGGAGTTGGGGGGCGCTGAGGCCCCGGGGCTGGGAGAAGGCAGCAAAAGGAGGGCCCTGGCAGGTGCCCCTGGGGCTGGGGGGTCCCTCGCAGCAGGTGGCCAAGGCCAAGGGGCGCCAGCGCCCCTCGTCCCCCTTAGCCCCCCGCTTTCTGGGGTGTGCCCTGACCCCCCCCCAAATTGCTCCAGTCATCACTGAGAAATGCATTTTAATGTCTTATTTTTCCCACTTTAAGCAGATCCTTTTCAAGCCTTAAGACCCTCTTTTTGGGGTTAGCTTCCCCTCCCCAGTTTTCTCTCTCTATTTTTTTAAATTCTATTTTTTTAAATCCTAGTTTTTTGACATTTCTTCTCCCCCGTCCATATACTCCCCACCCGCTCCCCCCTTGCATTGTCCTTGCAGAAACCAAACCTCTACCTTGCATAAAGAACGAGGCTCCCAAGGTTCTGCCTGCTCTGTGGGACCCCAACAAACTGCAATGGAGGGGCGAGCAGGATGGGACCCTCCCCCCCCAGTACTTTTGGACACCAAAACAATAAAACCCCCAAAATGAAAATGTTTAAAAATCGCTGACGACAATGTTTTCTTCGATACAAAGCAGCAGCAATGTGTGGTGCCACCCATTGGTGTCACAACCTCATCAACCCTCAGTCTCAGGAGCCTGGGGGTTCTCTCTCTCCTGCCTGGGGGGGGGATGCTTGGGTTTTAAGGCAAATTCTGGATTTTTTGGGGATGTTGGGCCCGTGCGGGTTGGTTAGTGCAGAGGGGAATGAGCGAACGGCCAGGGAAAGGGGACTATGCCCATTCCCTACTGTGCCAACCAGACCGGGGAGATGAAGCTCAGGGGGGCTGTGACCCGCCCCCCCTCACCCCCAGCATCAGCCCTGGAAGGGGGCACAGCTACATTCACACGGTTCCATTCCTGTCACAAGAGCAGCTGGGCTCAGCCCTTCTGGCCCTCTGCCCCATTGAGAACAAGTTTAAAACAGGGGGTCCCCAAGGTGGGGGAGAGGTGCTGTGCGCCCCCTCCTCGTAAGGGCTCAGCCATAGGGGGGCTCCATCCCTGCATCCTTACATCCTCACCCCTCACCTGGGTTCCCCGAACATTATGGGGGGCTTTGAGCTGGGGGGGGGGTGGGGCTGCTGCCTCCTGCCTCACTGCCTTTGGTTGCTGGGAGCTGAAAAACAAAAGAACACGCCTACCCCCCCTCCCCCCCCCCCAAAAAAAAAAGGGAAGGAAAAACAACAAAAAAGAGAGAGGCAAAGCAAAGGGGTGACCAGCCCCCCCTCCTCGGCCCCCCAGCCCCCCTTGCCGGCGCAGCGGCTATTGCATATTCCGAATGTTGGTGCAGAGGACGCATCGCTGTTACCAACTGGAAGACATTTCCGAGGAGGGGTTGAGTGTGGAAAAATTGGTTGAAAAAGAAGAATAATCGAGAGAAAAGGGACTTTTCTGGCCGAGAAGAAGCCATGCAGGGGGCAAGGAGGGGGCGACCACCCCCGGCCCCCCGGGAGCCCTGGGCATGCAGCGACTCCCTCGCTCTGATTTCGGCTCCGGTAATACTTAGTCTTGAAGGCAAGGCACATCATGTGGTATAAAATTTCGTGCAAATTAGGAAAACATGGATTTTTTTTTTCTTGTGTTTTTTTTTTTTTACGGCTTTTTTTTTTCTTTTTATACAGACTTTTTGTGGAGTTTTTTTGGGTTTTTTTCTCCTCTTTTTTTTTTTTTTTTTCTCTGTTGCTGAAGGGGGAAGGTAGAGCCGGTTAATAGAGTCTGCCATGCACAGCGTCAGCCAGCGCGGCTGGGTTGAGCCAGGTCACCAGATCCTGTTAAAGCACCATGCAGTTTATTTGTCTTTTTTTTGTCTTTTTCTATTTTTTTCTGTGTTTCTTTTCTCAGATCTTTGGAAAAAAAAAAAAAGGTTTCTGTCTCTGCCAAGCGCTTTTTTTTTTTTTTCCTTTTTTTGGTGGGTTTTCTTCTTTTCTTGTCCTTTCTTGATTACTTTGTTTGTCTCCCAGGATTTTCTGCATCAGCCCTTTCTCCAGTGCCGCGGGTGGGCAGGATACGGCCTTGCTGGGCTGTCCCAGGGTGGGTGGGGAATTGGGAAGCCACTGGGATGGGGATGCGATGCCGGTGGTCTCTGGAGCAGCTCTGGGTGGCAGGGTGGCAGCATTGGCCTTGGTGATGTCCTCTGCTCCCAGACATCCCACGGTGGCTTCTCTCCTGTGTCACGCATGGGGTGTCCCAGGGGTGTGGTGTCCCTGTGGGGACAGGCCTGGGACTGGTCTCCTCTGGGGCTGCCACTGTCTTGTTGGAGATGCCGGGTGCCTTCATCCTCCTCCTCCTCGGCCACCGAATGGGTTGCTCTGCTCTAAGGCACTGCCACGTCCCCGTGTCCCCTGCCTGGCCATGCCACCATTGCGTGGGACGGGGATGGACAGGAGCTTCCTCCAGCGCTGCCCCTGGCTAGGGGCTCCTCCGGGGGTGCCCGGACCCCTCCCCACTACAGTTCAGGCACTTGATGTGGGGCCAGGGGCTCTGTGGGGCTGGCTCTGCCCTCACATGGGCTCTTTTTCTCCATCCTTTTGTATTAAAAAAAACCAAAAAAACCTAAACCAGCCATTCCAGCAAGCCAGTGCTGGGGCCTCTGTCTCCTCTTCCTCCTCTCCTCTTTTTATGGTTTTTTTTTTCTCTTTTCTTCTTTTTCTGTTTTTTTTGACAATTGCCTCTTCAAAGTGCATTTCCTACAAAATGTGCAACACGCGCGCAGCCTCTCCTCCCATCCCCCGAGACCTGTCCACAGAAATGCATAGCTCGGATACACAGACGCATGCTCTGCCACGGCCCCGTGGACCCACCCAGCGCACGGGGACATGGGGACACACGTGGGGCCGCGGGCAGTGCAGGGCTGGGGGTGAGGAAAGCAATCAGAGGGATGGTGACTGGTGCCTCGCATGGCGGTGGCAGCCTGGGTCCCGCTGCGGCACGAGTGTCCCTGTGGGAATCAGGTGCCATCACACCCTCTGTGGCCTCAAGCACCCTCCTCCTGTGACACTGCCGTGCCTAGCTGAGCTGACCACCATGTCACTGCACCACCAAGTCACTGCATCACCATGCCACTGCGTCACAGTGTCACCGCATCACGGTGTCACTGCATCACCATCCCACCACATTGGCATGTAACTACATCACCAGGTCATGGTGTCACCACCTCACCGCATCATGGTGTCACCGCAGCACAGTGTTGCCCATCCCCAAGACGCTTTCATGGCACGGAGCATGACATCGCCCGCCTGCAAGTGCATCCGCATTGATTGGTAACTGGCAGCAGGAAGTGTCCCCCACACCCCACCATGCCCCACCCCGGCCCCCAGGACCCCCCGAGAGTCTGCATGGGCCAGGGGGACATGGCGAGGGGGATTTTGATCTTTTCTACTCACGTAGAGGCAAGAATGAAAGAGTGAAGAGCCGTTTGCATATCTGACCTGTGGCGAGCAGCCAGCAGGCTCTGGTGCTGCAGCCCCGCTGCCGCTCCGGGAGGCATCGCTGGCACGAGTTGTGTTAGGTTTCAGCGCAGCGCTGGCCAACGGGGCAAAGAATAGTGTTTTTTTAATCTTTTTTTTTTCTGTTTCTTTGTTTCCTGGCGTGTTGCTGGGTAGGGGGGAGGGTCCTCCTGGGATGGGGTCTTGTTTTGTCTGTATTTTTTTTTCCTTTTTAAAAACGTTTGACCCTTTTCCTTCTTCATTTCCCTCGCTCTTTCCTTTGGGTGTGGGTTTTGCTTGTCTTCGTCGTCGTCGTCGTGAGTCCACGCTCTCCGTCATCACCGCAAGGCTGGGCCTGGTGCTCGGGGACGGGGATGTTCCTCTGGGGGTGCCTAAAGCAGAGGAGAAGGGAGGCGAAGGGGCGGCACAGCGGCGGTTATCCCAGGTACCAGGACTGACAGGAGAGAAAAGAGAGGCTGATGTTAGTGCTCTGCACTCCATCACCCCCACAATGTCTCCCCACACTGAGCTGTTCGCACACAGTCACCCTGTTCGCCTTGTTGTCCCGCATGGAGCTGCCATCCCCATTTCTGCACTGAGTTCATCAGTCCTCTGCAGTGGGGCCACCCGTGTCCCTCTGCACGTCCACGGCGAAGGCTACACTCCACAGGGAATGGTTCCATTTGGGGGTGGCAGGGCTGCAGACCCCACAGGGTGGGCCCCTGCCACCCTCACATTATCTCCCCCCAGCCCCAAGTTCAAGCTCATCCCTGATTACCTCATGTCTGGTTTCCATTGGCAACGAGACAGATCAGGCCCAATGCTTCCCTTAACCCTTCCCAACCCCACCACACATGACCCGAGAGCAGCAGGTCTCAGCTGCCACTCCTAGGGATATGAGATACAGCTTTGTTTCCCCCATGCCTCAGTTTCCCCACACAGAGCATCCTTCAGCCCTGGGGAAGTTCCCAGGGTGTGATCAGACACAAATGCACAGGCACAGGGACCCTGGGGTCCTGAGGCTGTGAGCGGCTGTGACCCCCAAGAGGACAGGTGGTGCAGAAATCCCCACACTCTGCTCTGTCGGAGCTCTCCTGGCACTGCCCTGGCACTGCTGTCACCTGCCAGGCATGGCTTCAGCCCCTGCAGGGACCGCTGAGACTGGCTATCTCGTGTCACAAGTGAGGTGAGTTAGTGCCCCACAGCACTGCCTGTGGCTCTGGCATTTGCTTGTAATCGACGGGTTAGAACCTATCCAAGACCGATGAAGAACCTCTGGGAACACGCACACTAGATCCCACTGCGACTGAAGCGGTGGAGGGCGCAGTTGGGTGGAGAGCAAGGGCCCTCTGGAGAAGAGACACATGGCCCTGGTGCCACTCATCTGGGGATGCTGTGGGTGCCTAGGCAGCCCAGCTATGCTGTGGTGCCAGGCAGGGCGTAGCTGGAGCCTGGGGAGAGGAGGGCAAGGTGCCAAGTGTGAGCACAGCAGGGACCTCCCCCTGCCCTGCGGCACCCTGGGTGGACCCAGGCCTCCAAGAGCACTCGATATTCCGGCACAGGGCACTGGGTTGTGACACCCATGGTGGGGATGCCATAGTGGCAACGTCTATGCTGGCAGTGCCTGCAGAAGCAATGCTGGAGCAGTGATGCCACAGCTGCAATGTCTACAATGGTGATGCTCACTGCAGCAACACCCATGGCAGTGATGTCACAGTACCAATAGCATGGCAGGGATGCCTGCATCCATGGCGGTGATGGTGTTGCGGCAAAGACCATGATGACAATGCCATGGCAGTGACACCCACAGCAGTGATGCCTGCAATGGCTATGCCCATGGTGGTGATACTCATTGCAGTAAAGGCCACGGCAGCAATGCCATGGCAGTGATACACACAACAGTGATGCCCACAACAGCCATGCTCATGGCGATGCCACTGTGGCAGTGCCCAAGACGAGGGCAAGAGGGTCCCCCCAGCAGCATCCCCGCTCTCACCTGTGCCTGATAGATACTCCCAGGATCCCTTGGTCCTAATCCCACGAAGGAACGGTTCGCAGGGGGCGTGCCTGGTGCAGAGTAGGCTAGGGAACAAATGAGAGCTGATTAACGGGGCTGCCGGCAGGGCCGCCATTGCCCCCCCCAGGACCAAGCCTGGCCTACTCCCTGGCACTGCTGGGACAGGTGTCCTGGGCACCTGGAGCCAGTGGCCGGGCAATGTCCCTGGCTGCATGCTGGCAGCAGGTGAGCAGAGGCCAGGAATGCTGGATGCAGGGCAGTGCCACCTGTCCTGCTGCCCTGAGCGGTGGCTTCAGAGTGATGGTCAGCTGACGGGTAATGGTGCAGAAGGGTGCTCAACTACCATGCTAGTGCTGTGGCTTCCCAAGCTGAGTTGCCAAGGGGTGAGTGCGATGAGAGCCACCAGCCCTATTCAGTCATGTCTCCTCGCCGCCACGTCCGCACTCAGCTTGAGGTCCACTGGTGGGACCCCCACCTCCACGGAGCTCTCGGGCTCAGCCTGTGGAGGCAGGGTGCTGCTGGGGGGCATGGGGGCTCTCAGCCAGCTGGCTCTGCATGCCTAGGGGACAACCAGTGTGTCCCCACCCCCTGCCACATCCTTTCCTGAGGCAGGCAGTGCCTGTCCCCTCCCTGTGGCCGCAGCCCTGACACCAGCCAGGCGATGCCACTCGGAACTCTCTGGATCAGACAGGCTTTGCTTTCTTCATGTCACACAACCTCAATGCCCCTTGGCTGGCTGGTGGGATCCAGCGGTGGCCTCTGCCCTGGCATGGTGACCCTGGGCAGGGCTTGACCCTGTGGGGACATGGCAGCCACATGGGGTAGCAGGAGGTGTCCCATGTGTACGGTGGGACAGGAACACACTGCTTACAGAGTATGGTGATGGCACAGCATTCTACCACGGTGGCATGCACCCTGATGCCAGTCTCAGGGTGACACCAGTGTCTCCCTTCTGTGGCCCTGGGCCCAGCACCCCAAATCCTCCTAACCAAGGCTCAAAAACCCCTGAGATGGTGTGGAAGGGGACGAGCTGCTCAGCCACCACTGCAAATGAAGGCTCGCCCAGGTGCCTTTTGCGAAGGGCTCCGAGGGGCCTGCATGCAGTACTTGCACTCACAACACTTCACAGGCCATGCCCAGATTGGGGTCCCCAGGGCTGGGGATCCCTGTGGCAATGAGAGGACCGCAGCCCCATGCGGCGCAGCCGGACACACTGCCCTCAGCCCCAGCACCACTCCTACGTTGTCTGGTACCCGCGTCACCAGCAGCACTGTGCTGCTGGTTGGGGAACTGAGGCACAGAGAGGCAACAGCCTCCCCCACAAGCCCTACCCGTGCTGGGGGTGGTTTGGGCAGGACACCAGCTTGGGGGAGCCCCACTGTGGGGCTCCACTCCTGTTCCCCCAGCCACCTTGGATGCAGGCCTCCGGCTGGTCCCTGGGACCAGCGTGGGACCCCCTGGAGTGGGGGACACAGCAGCCACCTGCCCAAACCTTGCCCGCTCTGACCTGCCTGAGACCCAGCAAACTCATTGTGTGCCGGCTGCCACCCTCTCCCCGGCTGTGGGGAGGCCACCTCCGCCAACAACCCCCCAGGAGCACTGAGATGGGTGGGAACCTTGGGGGGCTGTGAGAGGAGGGGGCCGGCCCGGCCAGGGAGAGGGTTGGGCGCCACGGGGTGCTTACTGGGTGATGTCGGTGAGGTCGTCCCTCCCTCGGTAGTTGTCGTGGTGGATTTGGTGTCAGGAGAGACGGCCAAGCGGGGCATGCCGGGGGGAGGTGGTGGTGCCAGCATCTGCGTGGGCAGGTAGTGGCTGGGCACTTTCACTTGACCACTTCCATTTAACTGGGGACACAACACAGACAGAAAAACAAACACCACAAGGCATTAGGAAGCAAGTGTGGCACCGGCTAAGCCGGCCCACTGAGCACCAGGTGTTGCCCGGCATGGGCACGGAACATCCCTCACCCCTGCACGAGTTTGTTGGGTCTCAGAGAAGCCCTGAACGGTCGGCGCCAGTGATGGGGAATCATGGCAGTGCAGTGGGGTCAGTGTGTGTTGGGGGGCCGTGCCCCGTGACGGCACGTGCCAGGGCCATGGTTCTGTGCTTCCTCTCTGTGGTGGCAGGAGGCCTTTGGACTGCTCACCAGCAGGGAAGGGGCACCCTGCGCAGTGGCACGTCCTGGCCCTTGAAGGCTCCTGTTACAGCTTCCCACACCACATTCGGCAGGGGCTGCTCCGAATCCAGCCTCTGCCAGCCTGGCACTCAGCCACCGTGCCGGGGAAGAGTGGGTCTTCCCCTCACCCAGGCATCAGCCCTCATCAGTTCAGGGCAGCGAGCAGGCGCTGGCAGAGCTCGCAGAGTCTCCCTGAGAGTTCCTGCATCCAGGGGGCAGAGCAGGGCCGCAGGACACAGGATTGGAAACGCAGTCTCGGCTCCAGGCAGGAGGCACAAAGGGAGTCCAGCAGGATGGGTGCAGGGGGTACTGGATGCACAGGCTGACGGTTGTGCACGATGCTGTGTGCAGGGTGCTGGGTCTGTGGTTGCTGGGTGCACAGGTTGCTGGGTGCATGGGATGATGAGTGTGTGGGGTGCAGGGTGCTGAGTGCATGAGGTGCTGGGTATGCAGGGTTCTGCATGCATGGGTTGCTGGGTGCACAGGTTGCTGGATGCATGGGGTGCTGGGTGTGTGAGGTGTTTTGTAGGGGGTGGTGGGTGCAGGAGGTGCTGGGTGAGGGATGCTGGGTGTATAGGGTGCCTGGCAGCACAGTGCGGCTCTACCACCTCCACGGCGATGCTAGAGACACGGCGCATGGCAGGGCTGACGGATCACCGCGTGGCTACGCAGGCAGACCGGGGTGGGAGGCACAAAGCCTAGTGCTCTCCCGGTCCTGCTGGCAGACGCAGGCTCTTCAACGACGGTTACACATCCCCTGCTGGCTGCCCCACTGCTACAGACACCCCCCGCCCTGGCTGATAGCCAAGCACTGGCACACACCTGATCCCTGCTACGAGGCGGTGCCCCCTCCATTGCCACACAACCGAGGTGTCCACACACACCAGGCGCAGCGGCACTCCCAAACCAACACAAAGCACTGCCCGGAATCACTCGGCCCCAACCATGGCAGCAGGGGCACCTCCTGTGCTGGGTGCTGGCAGCAGAGCAACACCAGGGCACCCTGACCCCCATATACAGCGGCGGTGGTGGCAGCAACTGTGGTGGCAGATGGCAGACGATGCTGGGGATGACCACCCCAGC
The DNA here is from genome assembly GCA_033459285.1 of Clamator glandarius. Classification (NCBI taxonomy): domain Eukaryota; kingdom Metazoa; phylum Chordata; class Aves; order Cuculiformes; family Cuculidae; genus Clamator; species Clamator glandarius. Next base: position 629,554 of record JAUNZM010000097.1, on the reverse strand, counting down.
AGCCCAGCTGGCAGCACCCCTGGCAACCAACGGCGAGGTCGGTGATGGGAATGCAGGGCTAGGGGCCAAATCCTTACCGGTCCGGGCTGCTGGTTGGACGGGTCGCAGGCCAGTGAGACGAGATCTTTCAGCGGGTCCTGCGGGTTGAGATGAGGCGGGTACCGAATGGCTGTGTGGGGGAAGTAGGTGGAGGCCGTCTGGGGGAGGATGGAAGTGGTGGGGAAATGCAACGCAGACGACGGGTGGGGGCTTCGAGCGATACCTGCAGGCAAAAGCAGAAAGGGGGACCGACCAACATTACAGTGAGCTAATCCGCTGCCCCACTCCTCCGCCTGTTTGTTTCCTTCCCAGGGCACTCACCACTGTGCACTGCGATGACGGGACGGTGGTGCTGTGTGAAGCTGCTCAGCCGGGGTGAGGAGTCCTGGGGCGATGGGCTGTTGAAGGGGGACTTGTCCATCTCCGTCTTCTTCACGGTGGGGGAGATGCCTGGTGAAGGCGGGCACAATGTCATGCCCCAGCACCTGCTGCGGGACCCAGAAGTCCCTAGGCTGCTGGGAGCCTAGCCTGGAGTTGAAGTGCTTGTTCCTGGGGTAAGGGGCACCCTGGGGACAGGCTGGACACAGTGTGTAGGTGTGAGCATGCACGAGGGTGTGCATGCACGTGGACATGTCTAGGGGTGTACTGCAAGCATGCAAGTGCACACGTGTATGCGCCAGCATATGGGTGTGCAGGAGTGTGCACACATGCGTATATGTGTGTAACAGCATGACTGTGTGCATATGTATGAATGTGTGTGCATGTGTGAGTGTGCGCGCACACAGGCATCAGCCGGAGCATATGTGCACAACTGTGCATGCGAGGACACCTGCAGGCATGTGGGTGCACGCAGCACTACATTTGTGCATGTGTCCACTTGCCCTTGCACCCCCACCGGGCACCCACCCCCCTGGGGCTGGGGTCCACATCCTGCTAGCACAAGAGCTCCTCGGGAGGCAGAAAGGTGCTTTCTGGAGGTGTGCCCCCAGCAGGGACATGTAGCCCCAGCCCCCAGGACGTCCATGCAGCGCCAGGCTCCCGAGGGGCACCATGGAGCGCAGGGCCGAGTGGGAGGGGCGGTGGGCACATTAATCCCCCGCCACTGTGGCTTTAGCTCAGGCCATTTGGCCTAGGCCTGGTAATGAGTTTAGCCCCTTCTCAACTGGGGGTTAGGAGGATTTCCCAGAACATCCTGTACGGGATTGCCATGGCCCTCCCCGCTGGTGGATCAGGCCACCAGTGGCAAGCAGGGACACCCCTGCATGGCTCCCACCTCGCATGCCCACACGCAGTGCTTCGGGGAGGGGGTCATTTCTTCCCCCAGGACCCTCCTGCTCTCCCACCAGCCCCATAGGGGATGAGATGAAGCAGGAGGGGGTACAGTCCTTGGCACGCATAGGACACTGTCCTGGGCCAGGACCTCCTTTCCCCAAGCCTGCCGACTGGGCACTCCCCAGGCTCTGGCAGGGCCTGGGGGCTGGGACAGATCCTGCCCCACTGCTGGGGGAGCAGGGAGGCAGGATAAGAGCCAAGGGGCAAGAAAGACAAGTGGCTTCTTTGCCTGCAGCCCCGCAAAGGTGACTGGGGTGTGGGAGCTGCTGTGTCAGCCCTGCAGCATGCTTTAATTAGCCCAGCCCCCCATTTTCTTAATGAACAGCTAATTGGGGCTGTCTAGACAGGAAAGGGAAAAAAAATGCCAGGCAAGAGAGAAAGCTGTCCATAGCGCCAGCGGCCACCGTAGGGCTGGGAGAGGCTGGAGTGGGGCTGGGGTGCTGGACTGCCCCTATAGAGAGCACCTATAGAGCCTAAGCCTAAATCAGGGGGAGCTATAGCAACACCACTGCATCTACAGAACCTGTGACCAAGCAGGAGGGTACTACAGCAACACCACAGCACCTATAGAGCCTGTAACTTCATGGAGTACCCTATAGAAACATCACAGACCCCATGGAGAAGCAGTGACTTGCTGGGGGCCCTACAACACCACCACAGCACCTATGGCCGGATTGTGCTTTCTGTGGGCACTATGGCAACACTACAGCATGTACAGGATGACCAGGCTTTCAGAGGTGAGGTCTGACTACGGTGCCTGTAGAGACCAGGTGAGGTGGGGGGGGGCTCTATGGCAGCAGGAGGGCCCCTATAGGGAGGCACCTACCCCCTTCCATGTCTTCTGTCCAGTTGCGGCTGCTGCTGGTGGGGGAGTTGGAGGAGGTGTAGTACTCGCCCCCTGGGCTGGTGTCGATGTCATCCTCCATAGACCCCGACTTGTGCCGTTTGCTCCTGGGGGCCAGGGAAGGGATCAGCACCAGCCTGTGGCATGATCCAGCCTGCCCCCCACCTTCCCCACACCAAGATGGCCCGTGCAACGCACAGCCATGCATCACCCTGGCCGTGTTGGCACCTACCCACTGGAGGAGGTGCTGGGCAGTGTCCTCCTCATGCCGGTGCTGGAGGGGTTCAGGTCGTAGGCCAGGTGGCCCTGCAGCTCCCCCAGGGAGAAGTTTGGCCCCGTGCCTGTCACCACTGGTGCTGCGGAGTAAGAGGGAGTTCAGGGGAGGCTGACATTGTCCCCAGCTCAGCAGGGAGGAGAGTCCCAGCCTGCAGCTGGGATGGGGAGGTGTTGTGATGCTGCTGTGCCCAGGCAGCTGGGGGCGGGCAGTGGCATCACGATAGCACTTACTTCGGGACACTTGGATGAGCTCGGTGACACTGAACACCCCAGAGGTGACAAAGCTTTCCTGGAAGTCTGTTGAATCTGCACAGGAGAGAGAAGGGAGTGCTGGGGGAGGACAGACACAAACACTCCTCCTACACCCTGCTGTAATTGTGGTGATACTTGAGGGCAATATCCCCAAATTCCCTGTAATGCCACCTGTCCCCTTCTCAGCCAGCTTTGCTCCACTTCCCTCCCCTAGAAAGGGACCACCCTGATCAATCCCCTCTGTTGAAGACACCCTGGGGCTGCTCTGTGCCTCTGTCTGAGAGTGCTGGCAGGGATGCGGTTATGCACCCCTTGTCACGGGATCACCACGGCAGCTGCTGCTCCAAGGACCATGGCCATGGGTATGCTCTGGCAGCCATGAGGCAAGACTGAGGCCATGCCCAGCTCATTGCAGGTGCCAGGCAGTGGCTGGGGGGAACTGCCAGCATGGAGGGTATGAGCGCCTGTTGAGGATGCTGCCGCTGGGACTCTGAGTATGGGTTTGAATATCCCTTGACCCTTTCACTGAACCCTGCCTGCCGTGCTCACCAAGCGTAATGGGTTTGCTGTCCTCCTGGTCTGAGCTGATGCCTGTCCGAGGGCTGCTGCTCTGCTCTGCATCTACAAGAGAGAAAAGCCACTGTGGTGAGCCACACCATGCCAGTATGAGGGGTGATACCTCCTCTTTCTCCTTCTCTCCCCTCCTCTCCCCTCCTCTACTCTCGCCTCATCCCCACCAGGCAGCATCATGGCAGCCAGGCATCACCCTCACCACCCCATGGCACCCCGTCCTGCCTCCTCCAAGCCCCACGGAGGGCAGCAGGGCAGTGAGGCAGCATCAGCTCTCAACCCCAAGCTCCCACTGCCCATGTTCCATCTCAGCTAAAAATAACGAGAATCAGATGCTGAGCTCAGTGGCACTGGTGTGCCCTGGCACAGCATGGCACGGGCGCACCCTCCAGCTCCCTGCACCCTGCTGAGGCCTGAGCTGCACTGAAGGGCGTCCTTCCTCCTTGGCAAAGGATTTGCTTCCTGCCCCTCAACCCACTGCTCCCAAAGCCCTTCTAACATTTTGCCATGCGTTTCTCTGCTCTTCATTCTTTCTCCTGCTCCTCCATCCTCCTCCTCCCAGCCCTTGGCCTTTGCTGTTTCTATTTTGCAGCTTTAGCTGATGATGGAAAGGGCTGCGACAATCCAAACACCGCTATCACAACAGAGCGGCCACTGCCAGCCTGCCTACTGCACCTTAGGGTTTTTTCCCTTACTTTCCCTTTTTTCTACTCTCCCAAACCCTGCTTTCCCCCAGTCCCTTGTGCATGCTCCTGGTGTAGTTATTTTTGGCTGGCCAGGCAAAGCCATGCAGGCAGCAGGACCATGCCAGCCCACACCCCACCACCGCCGCATGCCGCCTGCGCCACCCCCGCGGCCGCTGGATGCCAAACACAGCCATTTTGTCTCCCTCACCAGTTCCTCCTCACCCTTTCTTCTTCTAGCCTGGCAGCCCTTTCACTCCAGCAGCCCCATGCCATCCTGCCCCAACACTGCATCCCACCACCAGCCTGTGCCCATGCACTTGTCTGTGCGCTTGTCCATGCACTTGGCTTCCTCCAGGCAGCCATTTTAGGGAGCAGAAACTTTCCTAGTGATGGGTGTGAGGGTTTCTCCCACTCTTCTCTTCATTTTTCTTTTTTTTCCCTTTCTTTCACCCATTTTGAAAGCTGCCATGTGCCCAAGCAGGCAAGAACGGGCGGTGGGAGTGAACAGGCCATGAGCACACTGGGGAAGGGGATGAGGGTTGGCAGGGACCCCCTGCACACTGGCAGGCACCCCACAGCCGGACACAGCCCCTCCTCGCCTCTTAAAACAACAAATCTCACAGCGGCTCTGGAAGTGGTTAGCGATGGAGCGCGGCCAAAGCATGGGGCGGTGTCTTGTGGTTGCAGCCCCGAGGCTGGTCTGGCTCCCTGCACCCCCCCAGCCATCTCCTCGGGGCTCCTTGGCCCTCTGACTGCCCCTGGAATGGCACTTGGTTGCTGCTTCCAGGGTGCTCGGCTGCTAGGAAGCCCCCTGGGCCATGCCCTCACCCACTGACTTCCAAGGTGCCCACATGGACCCTGGGACTTCCCATTATTGCTTACCCTGAGATAAGCTACATGGACCCTGCTCTCCTCTAGATGCCCCACGTGGACCTTTTCTCACCCTAAGATGCCTCACATGGACTTCTTCTCACCCCTAGATGCTCCTCGTGGACCTTTGCTCTCCTAGGACAGCTGGCACAGCCCTTCCGTCCCCTCAAAGCCACCTCAGCCTGGGGGACTCCCCACAACCCGCGCATATCAGGACCAGCCATGGCACCCCAAGGAGCACCAGGGACTTTCCTGAGCTCCAAGATTTGGCAGCAGGACTCTCTCCTCCTGGCACCCTTCTGTCCCTGCTGATGGAACCATGTGGGTGGGAGGATAGAGAACGTGGGCTCAGTGCCCCCCCAGCTGCCGACAATCCTCGTGGCTGGGCCAGGCGAGCTCGCCAGCAGATTTCTGGCTGCCTCCTCCCGCAGCCGGGCCAAACTCTGCTCTCACCGCCATGTGATGGCTGCCTGCAGCCGGCCAACGCATGCTAAAATGGCGAAGGAATCACCAGCTTCTGCTCCCTGTGAGGGATGTTTTTGAGGGGGACCAAATCCAACAAGTGGCTCATCTGCACTGGAAAGCCAAAAGAAGCCTGGGGAGCCTTCTGCTTTCCCTGGTCTCACTGATGGGCTGCACCCTCTGTAACCCCCTGAATGGGGGATGGATGTGGGGAGCCCAGGGGGAGGGGATTCAGTGCTTGGGTCCTCCCCAGTGTGGAAGGGTAGAGCACTCGGTGCACAAACAGGTCCATCCAATCACTTTAAAAAACAGCAAAGCATGATCCTAGGAAGGGGGGCAGAGGCTGCCTGGGCTCCTGGCCGCGCTGGCAGCCTGGCCCAGTGCCACTCATTGAATTATGGATCCCCAGCCCCCAGCCCTGCTGGCTGGCAGGGTGCGGCTGGCCCCATGGCGATTGCCTGCCTGCAGCCTCCGTGCGTGGGAATGACCCCTGGGAAGCAGGAGCAGCTCTGGGTAGGGGGGGTCTCTGCAGGCCAGGTGCCCCTCAGGGCTGGCACAGCTACAGGAGAGCCCTGGCTCTGTGCCTGAGTGTTGACGGTAACAGGGCATGGTGTTACCGGCAGCGGTGTGGGGTGCAGGCACAGAGGTTGGAGGATGCTTGGGGCTAGTGAAGCTGCTAGCACCAGTGTGAACGGCTCAGGCTCCCCTGACAAGGGCAGTGGCTTTATTTCTCCCCACCTAAGCTCTGCTAGTTGCAGGACAGGAGATGGCAAAGAGCTCAGCACCACTACCTGCAGGCTTCTGACCCGTGCCACAGTTTCCCCTGTGGATGGCTTGGGGCTAAGTCCCCGGGGAAGCTGCCCCCCTTGCCTGTCCTTCAGTGGCAGCACAGCCCCACAACCTCCACGGGAGCAACACTCAGCTCCCCCAGTGCCTCTGGCTGATCCTCCGCTTCAGTGTGCATCATTAGGGCCCACAGTGAACAGCCTGCTCAGGATGTAGGACACCTGGAGAACTGAGGGAGCCTGGGGGCTGCAGGGCAGTGGCCTCACTGCAAGGGTGATTGATTGGCGAGGCTGGAGTGGTGCATATGTGTGTGTGATTGGGGGCCCCTCCCTGCCAGACACCCCCTCCACCCCCAGGCAGAGCGGCTCTGCCCATCCTCCTGCCTGTTCTGTTGCCGGGCAGGCTTGGGAGGGGGCTTACATAAATCCCGGACCAGACCCACTTGTGTAACCTCCTTTATATAATACCACAAGAAACATCATGCATGTGTGTGCATTGTGTAAATCCTAGCTCATCTGGGCGGTATGGGGCACTGGACCCCTCTGACGTGCCCTTCATAACATCCGGCACCCCCTCCAGCCCCTCCCACCACATCTGGAGGGCTGTGGTGCAATCAGAGGTGACACAAGTTTGTGGGGGCTCAGCCTGCTCTCTGTCAGCCTGTGATGTCTGCAGGGGCAGCAGATTCTGCCCCTAGCCAAGCAGAACCCCAGGGAAGCCCTGGCCAGAGGCGTCCCCCGAGGCGGCGGGGGGGATGGATGCACACGGCTGCCACGTTCACTGGCTGCAGCCAGTTGGCCTGCGCAGGAGGCTGGGGAGGCGCAAGCACGTTGGCCAGCGCCTGTGAGTGAGAGCTGGCGTGCTGGGAGAGAGCAGGATTGTCCTCGGCCGACCCTGGCCGGCGCAGAGAGACAACAGTGGCTGGGGGGAACCCCCCTAGGCGAGCGACGCGGCCGCCCCCTCGCTCAGCCCTGCCAGGCCTGGGCTACATCCAGAATTGCTGGCGCCCGTGGAGGCGAGCTTGGACAGATGGCAGCTGACAAACGGACAGGAGAGCAAGATGGACAAAGGGACAGCTGAGCCCCCAGCCCCCCTGTAATCCCCCTCCCTGTTTGGTGCTGGCACCCAGCCCCTGCACCCTGGGCTAGGGGGCACCCAGGGCGCAGCTGCTTGAAGAGGTGAGAGATGAGAGAGGGATGGGGAAGGAAGGGGAGAAAGGAAGGGAGGAGAGGAGTGAGAAAGGAAGAAAAAAGGAAGGAAGACATAGAAGTAGAGAGAAATGGAAAGGGAAAAGGGAAAGGGAAAAGGAAAGGGAGAAAGAAGAAAAAAATAAGGAAAGAGGGAAAGAGCTGACAGGGAGGAGGGAGGGCGGGCAGGGAAAGCAGCAAGAAGGCAAGAGGAAGAGAGGAGGAAAGGCAGGAGAGAGGAAGAGGGAGATGGGAGGATGGACCCAGCCCTGCATGTGCAGCCTGAAGGCCCCTAGCCTAGCCTCCTGAATGCCCTGGACAGACCCATGGCTCTCAGATCTGAGGCTAACCAGGGCTGGTGTGGTGGCCAGCATGGCAGGGGATAACAGGGGACTGCAGGCCCCAGTTATCGGTGCCAGCCCAACTCAGGGGCACAGCGGCATGCTGGGGGGCTTGGCAGCATCTCTTCCCTCTCAATGCCCCATAGCTGGCAGTGGGAGGGAGCACCGTTGGCATCTGCTGCCCCAGCTGTCCCTTGCCAGCATGGGCACCCAGACAAGATGACAACTGCAGCCCTGAGGAGAGCATGGCGTTTGCCAACGCAGGGGGCATGGTGGGTGGTGAAGGCGGGGGACAGCAGGTGCTTATGAGACAGAGCTCACTCATCTTTTTTTCACTGGGTGCTGAATGGTGTGGGGAACCACTCCAGCCCCTTGCCCCCTACCCTGGCACCCTATGATGTGGCACTCTGTGCCTGGTCCCCAGTAGTCACCACTCACTGGGCTGAGGCCATGGGGCTGAGCACGGAGCAACTCACTTCACTGGTGATGCAGGGCTGGGGTTGCCCCTGCCAGCTGGGCACTGTAGGGAAACTGGCTGGCTCCGGCATGAAGCCAGCTCAGCGCACTGCGGGAGAGCCGGGGAAGCCCTGACCTCCCCAAGGTCACCAGAACATCGATCCAGAGCACTTCAGCACACTGAAACCATCGCGGCTGTTGCTGCCACTGGGCTTGCGACAGGCATGGGGACGACAGGGCCCACAGGCAGTGATGGTGATAGGATGGGGATGGCTGGGCTCTCCACACTCCACTGAGCCCCTTTCTACCCTGCAGCCCACGGGCACAGGAACCTAGCACTACCAATTCTCTCATGTCTCATACCCTTGTGCACCTTTCCCAGGTGGTCTCTCCCAGACCTGCTAGGCTCTGCCAATCTTGCTCCTATCAATCTCAGCCTTACCAGCTGTTTGGCTGGGAGCAGATGGAGGGATTACCCACATTTATCTGTGTGCTGGGGGTTTCTCCAGCCTGCTGGTGCCCAGCTCTGTGAACGGCAGAGCCCAAATATTGTGCACTGCCTCAATCTCCTCACGACCCTGTCGATAAATATTTGCGTGGGAGCTGGCAGAATAGTGTTGCCCTGGGAAATGCCTGCTCCTCCATCTGGAGGGACTGCGCAGACATTTGGCATGGCTGGTCTGGCACGGCTGGCAGGCGCACTCAGGATGACAGCCCTGGCACAGGCTCCTTGGCAGATTGGTGCCATCTGCCTTGCACTGCAGCCAGTGGCCAGGCTGGTGAGGGGAGATAAGGAGCTGCCAGGTGGTGGGAGACGTAGATGCTGGCAAGGGGTGGAGGTCCCTGCCTGGGTGTTGCCTGATGGCGACAGCATGGCTGGCTGCATGCAGTGGTGTGCAGGGTGCTGGAAGAAGGATGCCACCCTGGAGCCCGCCGCCTGCATGCCCAGGGCACCCATCTGCTCCCACCCACATAGCCCTGCAGGTGGCACTGCCAGGGGAAGCTCTGTGCTGGGCAGAGCCTTCCCCCCACCCACATCCACTGAGGGGTCTCTGCCAGGCCCAAAGGCTGCAAGGGGCAGCACTGATCCCATCCTGCCTCCCGCTGGCTCCTGGAGCCCAGCTGGGATGGAGATGGGATCCAGGGATGGGGGGATGAGAAAAGAAGTCCAGGGATGGAGGGTGCTGGGATGGAGATGCACGGGTAAGGAGTGCCAGGATGGGGTTCAGGAATGCGGGATGCAGGGACGAGGATGCAAGGATGGAGGCACAAGGTGCAGGGAAGAGAATCCATCGAGGTGGGGAGCACTGAGGTGAGGGTACAAGAAGGTGGGCTCTAGCCTCCTCCCTGCCCCCCCAGCTTGGCTGCTGCCATCAGGAGCTGCTGGGAGGAATCTCTCTGTAATGCTTCGAAAGTCCTGGCACCATCGACTGGGGAGATTGATTACCATTTTACTGCAATGCTTTTGACTTTCACCAGCGACCTCCGAGCTCCCCCCCAGCCTCCCCCTCACCACTGCACGCCCAGCTCAGGGCTGCAGCGCTGTCCCCTCCCCCACTGCGGTGTGCACAGCCCAGCCCTGCACCCAGCCCTGCCCACATCCAGCACCCAGTCCTGCACCCAGCCCTTCTCCCAATCCTCCAACCAATCCTGTGCCTCAATGTCACGCACCCTGCATCCACCCTTGCTCCCAACCCGCACTGCATCCTGCTCCCAATGCTGCTTCCATCTTGCCCCATGCCAGCAGCCCACCCTGCCCCCAGGGGTACCAGGGGCCACAGGTGCAGGATAGGGCTTGCGGGAGCCCCATGCTGCACTGCTGAGCACTGGGCACTGGATCCAGGTGTCTGGCACCCCCTTGCACCCCACAGAATTCCCCTCTTGGGGCCAGCAGGGCTGGGACTGAGCCTCCCCATAGCCCAGCATTACTCATGCCTCAGGTTCCACATGTGCACCCAGGAGCATGGAAAGCTGAGCGCTTGTTCCAGGCAGAGGATGGGTGGCAAGAAAGACCCAAGAGGCAGAGCGGGTCTTTGGCATGGCTCTGTGGCTGGGGGTCAGAACTCAGCCCCCGCTGGCTGCTCCCAAAGCAAAATGGGGGGAGCAGGACTATGGGGGCTCTTCCACCTCCTCCTCTCTGCAGCATGTCCAGAGCAGCGGCTGGGAAATTGTGCTGACACCAGCAAAACAGGCCAGGCGTTGGCGGGGGAGCCGAGAGCCCACGTGCTCTGGCCTGATAACGGGGGACTGCAGGGGCTGCAAGGAGCCTGAGCTGCCCAGTATGGAAATGAGATCCCCTCTGCCTTCTCCTGCTTCCCCTTTGGGGCTGGGGATGCTTGCAGGGTGCGATGTGCAAGGAGTGAAGCTGCAGGAGTGAGCGGAAGGGAACAATGAGGGGGTAGCAGGCAGGGTGCTGGGCAGGGAGAGGGCAGCAAGGCTGTGGTACTGGGCCTGGCTACATAGGGCAAGCTCCCATTGCAGCCGGTAGCCACCCCAATATCCCTCACTTCCTCAGTTTCTCCACAGACATGGCAGGCCAGATAACCCCTCGTTAGCCGTAGCCCTACAGAAAGCACCTACTGTGAGCTGGGGTGATGATGACCCCCACCCCAGCACAGCCCCCAACACCCTGCAGACCCCAGCACCCCACAGACCCCAGTGCCCTGCGGCTCCCACCCCAGTGCAGCCCCCAGGACCCAAGGCTAGTGGGTGTCACTGGCCCATCCCGATCCCCCTTAACCGGAGCAGAGAGCGACCTTAACAGGGAAAGTGAGAGGCTGCTAGGCCTTATCAGAGAGTATTTACAGCCGCTGTGTTCCCAATTAGACAGTCAGGTGACTGTGGCTGCCGGGAGTGGGAGGGGGGCAGACTGGGACCCAGACGCTGGGGTCAAGGTCACCAGTGGGGGTGGGGGGAGACACGGCAGGAGGACAGCACCACCCTAGGGATGCCCATCACTGTGGTGCCAGCACAGGCACCCCAATGTGCATGCCAAGCAGAGTAAGGGACCCCATCACGGCTACTGTGAGGGTGCAGGTCCCTGCCTTTTGTGTGGCCACTGTAGGGCTCCCAGTCCAGCCCAGTACAGGGCACTCCCAGTTCAGTGTCACACTACCTCCAGCCAAGTCAGAACAGGGTGCCCCCAGCACTGCATGCAGCACCCCAGCACCCTACCCCAGTTCAGTCGAGCTTGGCTGTGTCTCAGCTCAGTACACAACACCCCTCTCTACTCTACTCAGCAGCCACTGTCTCAACCTGCACAGGGCACTCCTGCCCCAGCCAATGCCTGGGGTGCCGCCATCCCCAGCACAGCACCCACCGTTCCCAGTGCAGCACTGGGAAATGGCAGCACCAAGCCCTGCTGGGCCCCATCCTGCCCCTGAGCAGGCAAGCCACATGTGTGGGCACAGGCATACGGTACCACGTGTGTGCACACGCGGGGAACTGCAGCTGGGCAGGCAGGACCCGGCTGCACACGTGTGTGTGACTGCACACGTGCACCCCTCCCCAACTGCCCATGTCCCCATCTGGCCACAGGGGTCCCACCTGGGTCCTGGGGCAGGATCCAGCCCCTGCTGTTGCCTGGCAGAGGCTGCATCATGCTTTTTCCCAGAGCCATGAGGGTTTGGTGGTTTCCCTCCAGCACCCTGCCCAGGACATGTGGGCGGGTCACATACTTGCCATGCCTCAGTTTCGCCAGTGACAGCCAGCATGTCCCACTGCTGGCCAGGCAGGAGTGGATATGTCTCCATCTGTCTGTGCCCACCATGATACCTGGTGCTGGCACCTCCTTTGCTGGGACTGCTGGCACTGTGGAGCCCCTCGTGGTGTCACCATCAGAGCCCAGGCCCCATCCAGTGCCAGGCAAGGGGCCACCAGCCCCACGCCCCCCCCTCACTGCGGTGTCAAAGGGGCCAGGCCTACGAGGCCAGAGACATCATCCAGTGCTGCGGGGGTGCTGGAGGGTGTCAGGGTCTGTGGGGGACACCAGCTGCCAGGGGCAAAGCTACATGGAGAAAATAAGATTCAACCCAACCTACTACAAGCTTCCCATTCCCAACACGCGAGGAGGTGGTATGAGTCGACAATGAGAATAATGGCATCAGGACCTAATCCTCTGAGCCTGGAAATCACCCTTGGCCACTCCTGCCGGGTGAGGGGCCAGCACCGCAGCCTGTGGCTGGATTGATCCCAGCTCCAGCCCTAGGGGGCCACACTAGGAAAAAGCTATCCCTTCCCTGCCCACGCACCTCCCAGGGCGGTCAGGATCTGTCCCATATGGGGAAGAGATGCCACATGGGCAGGGTAGAGGGTACCCCCTTGGGCTGCAGTTTGGAGGGAGGGCAGCACTGGTCTCCTCCATGTGAGGTCTACAATGGGAAATGTCCCAGAGCCAGGACAGCTGGAACAGCCCTCACCTACTCTTGTGGGGATGCATCCCACAGGCAGAAAAGCACCCACCTCTCTCGCGGACAAAGTAAGCCAGGTAGAGGTCGAGCTCCTTGACGGACACGCTGATGTGGTGGGGCTGGACGCAGAGGATGGGGTTGGTGCACTGGCCTGACTTGACCAGGCGCTCACCATCGGTGCTCTCCAGAGGGATCCCTTTGAAGAGGATGACCATGACCAGGTCCAGCCGCCACACCTTGTCCGCCTGCCGCAGGCAGTCGATTCGGCGCATCTTCCCCTTCTGATCAGGGTTGGAGAGGACACAGCATGAAGGCTTCTTGCCCGTGATGGAGAGCACGAAGTCCTCGCGGCACTCGGGCCGGATGTCCTTGCGCAGCTTGGCCAGGAGGCGCGAGGCCCATTTCTGCTTCACCTCTGGCTTCTCACTCAGCAGCTCATCCTTCACTGCTCTCTCCTCGTCCTTTGTCATCCTCTTCTCGTGCTTCTTGAAGTACTTGCGCTTGCGGGCCTGCAGGTTGAACCAGGTGTAGGCAAAGGCCCGGACGTGGGGGAGGAGCGCCTCGATGAAGGGGTGGAACTCATCCTGCCGGGAACAGAGGGACAGGTGGTCACTCCCGGCCAAGCCCCCAGATCCACTCCAGGACAGCTGGGGAGCCCACAGGGATCTGCTTTGGACATCCCTGCAAGGCTGTACCCCAGTACAACCAGAATTGCTGTGGCAGAAGAGCATGCCCACCAGGGATAGGGAACCCCTTAGCATCAACCTTGTCCCAGTAGCCCCCCCATAAATCCCACCAGCTTCCAGGCCCACTGCCTGCTGGGGGTGACTGGAGTACACTGGAACTGTCTGTGGAGGGGCAGGAACCTGTGCCTCCTCGGCAGCACCCAGACTCTCCCCTTCCCATGCAGATCTGCCCCATGACTGGCACAGAAATCCCACCTGACACTGTGCCCATTGAAGCCACCACACTACTGCCAGGCACTGCCAGACCACAGCACCCAATGGATGGGTTGTCTGCTCCCCTTCAGCATCCCAGGTGCTCCTGCAGCGCTGTGGGTGCCTTGGACCTCTCTGCTCCCCCTGGAGCAGTGGGAAACTCCCCCAGTTTGCCCAAGCTGCAGTCAGCCCGGCGGCTGGCACTCAGCCCAGGGCACAAGCGGTGCTCTGACTGCCTTTTTCCATTTGGTGAAGGCTGCTGGACGAGTCCAGCCCCAAAAGAAAACAAAGAAATGCATCCCCCTGCCTGGCCGCTCCTTCCGGCATCCCATTCCTCCCTCCCCCCACCTTTGGAAAATCAGTGTTTCCTGGCTGGGGAGGCCTTCAGCCCTGTCTCAGGATGGAGAGGAGTTGGGAGCCCTCCCGTCAGAGAGCAACACAGCTTGGAAAACGACAGGGAGAGGGCCAAGCATACCTTGTGTGGCCAGGGCAGTAGCAAGCTGGACCCCAAGGGCAGGATTTGGCCCTTGTGGTCCCTTATGATGGGTGATGATGTGGAGGAGGAAGAAGCCCAGCTTGAGGCTGGCCAGAGGCTGCCAGGGCTGGGTGGGGGTGGCTGATGGCAGCCACAACTGTGGTGCCATAGCCCTGGTTTGCAGGGTCGTGCCTGGGTTTGGGTTCCCCTCCCAGTGGGGAGGGTGCCAAGGGCAGCCACTGCTCTGAGGAGGCGCCCAGGAACCCCAGCAGTGGGATAGCACAAGTGTCTCTGGAGCTGGTGCCAGCCCTGCTCCTCCCAGGGCTGTGGTGCCGCTTGCCAGCCGAAGCAGCTCTGTCCCAAAGTGGCCCTGCTTGGAGGAAACAGTGTGCCCTGAGGCAGGCTCCCAGTCCCATACAGACCCCACTAACTCGCACTTGGCCACAAATTCATCACAGACACCATTAACCCCAAACGAGACCCAGCACAGCCCTTGTTAAACCCTAAACCCACTTCCCTGGCATAAACCCTGTGAACAGCTAGCGTGGGTCCCTTGGCACAGCCCCAACCGTCCCCTGCACCAGCATCCCCTGCACCAGTGTCTCCTGCACAGCCCCTGCTGTGACCTGGCACAGATGTCCCAGCACAGACCCTCCCACCCCCTGAACCTGGCACAGACACCAATAACCATGAGCACCAACCACCAGCACAGCTCCATTAAACCCCCCAAAAGTTCCACCCCAAGCACAGAGCCGGTTAGTTGCCAGCACAACCCCATCAACCCCCTAGCACAGATCCTACTGGCCCTGAGAGCCGACTCAGCTTCATTAGAGCTGTGACCCCACAGGTGTCCCCTGTAACCAACAGGGGACCCTCCCTTGCTGGGGAACGCATACCCCATGGGGATCTAACCCTGCCTGTGGACACATTCTGACACAGGAGACTCATCCTGACCGTGGGGATCCTGCCTGTGGACTGATCCTGATTCCAAGGACCCAGCCTGACACTGGGGTCTCATCTCTGCTGAGGGACCCATCACTGCTGGCTGCTTCTGGGGTGGCTGCAGCCCTGTGCGGCCACAGGGTCTGGTTCCCTCCCCAGCAGCAGCCACTAATTCAGTGCAGCTGGGCAAGGGCTGGGCATATGTCTTAAATCAGGGAAGAAGGTCAAAGAAAAGTAAGACAGGAGCCGAAAAAAGCAGCAGAGAGTTCCAAAAACAATACTTGGCTGGGGTGGTGGGCGGCTGATCTTCCTTGGTGGCCAGTTATTCAGACAAGCCCTACAAATTGCTGCCATCCCCCATCCCCGCCACCCTCCCCAGGCAGACAGCAGAAGGGCTGAGGGGGACATTGCACCATTGTCCCTGTCCCTACCCTCCTGCCAGGTGGTGCCACCCCAGGCATCGCTGCAGGGTTGTTGGGTAAGAGTCAGGTTATCCTTGCTGGGGGTGGCAGCACCTTTGGGTGCAGCTGGCCCCCCTGCAAGGGTTGGGTGCCCTGCCACATGGCAGAAAGCGGGACCCCCTTTTC
Source organism: Clamator glandarius (assembly GCA_033459285.1). NCBI lineage: Eukaryota > Metazoa > Chordata > Aves > Cuculiformes > Cuculidae > Clamator > Clamator glandarius. The sequence goes on along the minus strand of JAUNZM010000097.1, from coordinate 614,102 downwards.
TGTGGGGCTTTGAGCAGATGGCACCTTTGCATGCCCTCACCACGATGCCAAGATCATCCAGATCCCACTCAGATCCACATGTAGGACCCCATAAAAACCTGTTGCGTGCAGAAGCCCCAGTGGCCTTCAGTGCCCCTGAACCCGTCATGTCCCTCCGCTCCCTGGATTACTGCAGGATGGGAGCTGCCCTGAAAGCCGATCAAGTCCCTTGCCAACTTTCCCTCCCACCCAGCTTAACCCGCACCGAGATGCTGTGCAGAGTTAAGCTGCTTTAGTGGGGCCAGACGAGGGCAGCCGGGGGGCACCAGGACAGACAGTCGGATGGGTGGGATGCCCGCAGCTGGGTGTCCAGGGCACAAGACAGAGTACTTGGGGACCGTCCCCATGCCCTGCATTGCCACCACGTAAGCTCCTCAGCCGGGCACATCAGCCTGGCTGACACCAGTCAGCTTCACACTCGGCTCTACTTTGGGAAGCAATGGCAGGGATGTGCTTTCTGTTTGTCCCCATGGCTGTCCCTGACCCCAGCCGGCAGTGCCGGCAAAGGGCTGGTTAAGTGTTTCTCCTGCTGTTTTTCCTTTGTGGGGCTGGAAAGCAGAGACATGCTGCAATACCCCAGACGAGGCTGCTCCTGGGGCATTTCCGGATGGGAATCTGGCAACAGAGCCTGTGCTTGGGCCCCATCCAGCCCTGGCTTGTAAAACCCCACAACCCAGGGAGGATCACGCCTGCATGAGGGTGCTGCTGGACGTGGCACAGGGCCACCTCACATCCCTCTTCCAGGGACTGGTGGAGCGTGGACTTTCCACACCAGAGACTGTGAGAGGAAACTGAGGCATGGGTCTGGCTCTGTCCTGGGTCAATCCTGCTGTGGAATAGGGAGGGGAAGCAGTGATGCTCTGCAAGGAGCTAGCTGTGCCAGGATTAACTACTCCCAGCTTCTGGTAGCACCAAAGACCTGGGGGGGGGCACAGACAAGTTGCTGCCTTCCCCAGTGCTCCTGCCCACCATCAGCTCAGCTGGTGCTGGGGCTCTGCACCTCAGCTGCTTGGCTGTGGCGAGTACCTTCCACCTTGGGATGGTGAGGATGCTCTGTGCCATGCAGTGACACACAGCCAGGCATGAGCACTGTGGCCGGGCACTGTGGCACAGACTTGCCAGGCCTGCAAGCATCCTCCACTTGAGCGCCTTGTCCTAACCAGTCAAGCGTGGCAAAACAGCCTGAACTTTCCAACGAAAAAAACATTTCCTCAGGAAATTCCCAAGCAGTTTCCAAGGAGGTGGGCGGGGGGCAGAGGAGGAGAAGGAGAGCTGGAAGACACAGCTCCCTTGGCTGTGGGTTTTACTGCCCAGCAGCACAGGGAGGAGCGAGATGCCATCCCCACTGTGACGAGGCGACCTTGTTGCCTCCCAGCCCCGCAGGGACCACACAGGGTTTATTTGATGAAAGGATGCTCAGCCTTCCCGCCAGCCAGTCACACATCTCCAAACCGCTGCCGGCTCCCCTGCTCCTGCCAGGTACCGCTCCCTGCAGCCACGCGAGCCTGGGCAGGGGCTGGCAAGTTTGGTGCTGGGCACCGTGCCCCCACAGGAAGCCTTCGAGTGGTGGCAGGGGAAGATACAACTGGAGACATTGAAGTAACCCTGAAAATCCCAAAATCCTGGTATCCGAAAGGGGCAGGGCAGGGACTCATTCTTTGCCCCAGCCTCAGTTTCCCCTTGCTGAAGCCCACGGGTGCGCACAGATGGAACACTTGCATGGCCTCAGCGAAGCTTCTATAGCCGCTTCTTAACTGTTCGCTGAAGCAGCTCTCGGTAATAAGTTAACTCGGTAATGAGACCTGTTGCCAAGACAGATGCAAATGATTGGGAAGTGCTCATTAGAGGGGATGGAAGGAGGCACTTAGGCCCTGCAAAGCACCCAGCCCTTCCCAGGGCTGGCCCTGCTCCGTATTAGAGCCCATTTTACAATAATTGCTCCAGAGGAGGAAATCTATTTGGCTTCACCATAAAGTATTTATTAACAAGAGCTAATTCATAATTTTTGCTGCTTGCCAGCATGGTGCATCCAAGCTCCCTGGGCTCTCAGCAGATCCCTAGGAGGCTTCCCTGGCGCTGGGAAGCAGCACCACTGCACTGGGTGTGGGGAAACAGATGCATGGTAGGCACAGGGCAGTGGGAAGGAGTGTGACAGCAGCTGAAGTTGCTGGGCCAGCAGCTGGGGACAGCACAAGCTGTGCTGGCCCCACATTCACTCACCCACCCCGCACCAGAGCTGCCCATGGGGCAGAACAGGTTGTGGCAGCCACACTCTCCCCCAGCAACCTGCAGCAGCTCCTGGAGCTGGGGTGGGGACGACCAAGCCCTATGCTCAAAAAATCCCTCTTGCAGCCTGTGCCAGGACACGGAGCCCCAGTGCCTGAGGCAGCCTGGCTGCCACTACTGGTGCAGGTGGAGGGGAAGGCAGCACATGATGCAACAACCTCCCTGCAGCTCCTCTCCCCAGACCTCTTTTTTACCCCCAGAGTCAACAGCAACTCCAGCCAAGATCTGTGCACAGCTCAAGGCTTTGTATGAGCTGGACAGTACCCACAGCCTGCTCTGGATGTGGCCACCCTGTGCCATCAGTCAGGATGGATGCATGTCCAGAAAGGGGATCCTATGCTTCATTTACTGCCTTGATGCTCAGCCCTGCTCAGGATCAGACCAGGAGGCAGAAGATGGGTTCATAAAGCACCCAGTGCTCACCACGCATCTGAGACCATGGTAGCCCTGGACCCCTCACCAAGCTGCCCTGGGCTGCCTGCACTCAGTGTTGTCCCAAAATGCTCCACCAGGTGCTCTGAGCCCTTCTAAGGCAGGCAGGTCCCTGTCGCCACACTGGGCACTGTGAGCAGCCCGCACTGGGCCAGTGCCCACCTGCCTGTACCTACGTGCTGGGGCAAGATGTGATGACGGTGCTCGCCCTCGCAGGTTGTGCGGCTGCAAGCAGGGGTGTGGGGAGTGCGCTGAGGCTGCCGCCGCGGGTCACAGGAGGCCATGGCAGGCAGAGAACCTGCAAGTGGCTTTGAAAAATATCAAGGAAGAAAAGCAGCTCTCTTTACAGTGCTGGGCTCAGGTGCCAGCACTGGCTGGGCCTGCGCCAGGCAGCACAGCCCTTCCCGCAGAGGCAGCACTGCCAGCAGCCGGCTGCTGGGGTGGCCCAGGTGGACTGAAGCCAAAAGGGTTTTCTCTGGCAACACAGGACATGCCCCAACGCTGTGCCCACCACCCCACCTCTGGTCTGCCTGCATGCGCTCTCACCTGCAGCAACAACTGGCGTTGCTGCTCCTTGGCTTCACCAAACAGACCCCATTCCAGGGAGCAGCATTCCCAGGGCACAGAGAAAGGATTAGGGTGCCCTAAGAGGTGCTGGGGAGGGAGACCTGGCAGTGGCAGAACCCAGGGCCACTTGCTGGCTTCCTGCAGACTAACTCGAATTCCTCAGGTGCCTCAGTTTCCCCAGGTGCTGTCTCTGCCTGTCCCCCTCAGGGTGCGGGAGCCAAAGGCTCAGCTGCTTCCCCAGGGTGACCCCACCCTCCCCCAGGGTGCAGTGCTGCCTTTCCAAAGATGGGGAAACTGAGGCACAGCACCTGCCAGACCAGCCCGCAGCAGAGGCAGGATGTGACAGCAGCTGCTGAAGCCCTGGAAAAGCCCTGTGAGACCCGGCCCAAGGCCAAGGAGATCCCCCCTGCCCCGGGAAGCATCCTGTGTCCAGCAGTGTCAGGGCCACGTGGCTTCCCAGACAAATCCCCCTGGGGCTCCAAGGAAGGGAAATGTTTTATGGAACTGGAAAAAAAAAAGCTTTGCCAACAGGCCCCAGCACTGCCAGTTCCTCCGCCCAGTCCTGCGTCAGCGTGGGGCCCGGCGGTGGCCTGCTCCCCCCCCAGCCTTGCTTCTGGCACACAGTGACGACTGCAGCTACAGGGGTGGTAAGGCTGAGGCAGATCCTGAGATCCAGTGCTTTGCTCACCCCAGACCCTGGGGTCCCATCCTGGGAGCCGCTGGGATGGGATGCAGCATCAGTGGCAGCTTGCAAACCCAGGAATGCAGAGGGAAACTGAGGCAGGAGAGATGCCCCAGGACTAGCAGCTCCATGTCTGCCTCAGGGTGAGCAGGCAGCCTCAGCTCTGTATTCCTTCCCAGCACCAAGGGAGCTAGGACCAGGCAGGGGCCCCAGCTTGAGTCTAGGGCTCTGAGCCTGCCTTTAGTCCCTGACACAGGAGGTTTTATTTCCCTCTCAACATATTTTTAGCCCTGCCTGCTCTGTCCTGGCCTTTCTGAGGGGGATTAATTCCCCCCCTCCATCATGCACCATGTGTTGGGGTGCAGAGAGGGGTTCCTGGCTCCCTCCTGGGGGTGCCCACCAGGGCAGGTGACGGCACCGGGGGTGTCCTCACACCCCATGATGGGGAGAGCTGCAGTGGGCTCGTGGTGCCCACCCAGATGCAAATCCAGTCCCCAGCAGGTTGGAACAAGTTGCTGATTAAAAATAGCGTCAATGTTTTGCCGAGGAACTAGCAAGGTTGCAGGTGGATCAGCTGCCCCTGGAGCCCTGGGGGTGAAGAGTTCACTGTCCGCAGCCCCATGATGTTTGCTGTGCCATGGCTGTGCCAGCAGTTCAGACTCTCAGGCTCCCCAGGGGCTGCAGACCCCTGCCAAGAACCCACACCTAGGGCTATGGAAACTGAGGCACAGGGCAGTGACAGGCTCTCCTGGAGAGCAAAGGGAGACACAGTGGTGTCCCCAGAGGGTCAGCACTGCCCCAAGTATGGCTGGACCCTGCACCCTGAGCATGGAAGGACAGGATTGCTTTAATAGGGAAGGGGGGTTCATCCGCCTTCGGCAGCTCAGCAGAGCCTTCCTGAGGAGATTCAAAGGTTGAGTCTGGATGGATCCTATTTCAGGAGAGGTTTGGATGCCTTCCAGGTGGCTGGAGCAGGGGCTGGCCTGGACAGAAGGACTCTGTTTGGCACGCTGGCCTCCAGCAGTGCCCAGCACAGAGGCTGGTGGCTGTGTCTGGTCTCATTGTCCCTCATATGAGGAGTCAGTGCCAGGGCTGGGGCAGGGGGTGAGCACCTGCCTCCGATGCCAGATGCTGTTCCCCACTAGGAGGTAAACTGAGGCATGGAGTGGGACTGTCCTTGCCTCCCAGGCTTCTGCTGTAACCGCTAAGTGACACTGCCATACCACGGAGACAGTTGTGCCAACCTGCCTCGTGACGTGGAGTCCATCAGCCACCCGCCCTGGGCTACTTGCCCAGGTTGGCCCTTAGCCATCCCTCAGGGGTGTCCAAGGTCCCCAGGCAGGAGCAGCCGTTCTGGGGGCCAAGACCTCAGCCACCAGCTCCACATTGGAGCAGAAGGAAACCCCTCCATCAGGCTGGATCCTGCCAGCTCAGTGCCACAACAGGGTGCACTGGGGTACAGCACTGCCAGCACTGCTGGCCTTGGGATGAGGGCCTCTGGCACCACCTCAGTCCTCCATCCTTAGCCCTGAGGAGCTTCAGAAAGCACTAAGATTTGGGGGTCACGATACCATCCCCAGCCCATGTACGCTTGCATGCAACCTGCCACATGCAGAGCCGCAAGTGCCCACATGCACGGCCATGGATGCCAGGCACAGAAACCCTGGGGACAGGGAGTGGGCAGGGTCCTCACCAAAGTGATGCCAGGCAAGCTCCATCTCCTGTTCCACCCCCCCTCCCACAGGACACAGCGAGGTCACAGCTCAGCCCTGATGCTGCTGCCAGCAGCTCCCCTCTCCAACCAATTCACCACCACAAGGCGAGGAGGCTGGAAATCACGTCCCGGTTCCCTCCGGTCGTACCTCAGGATGCGATGCAGTCATCGCTAATGCATCTGGACTCATTTACAGGGATGAGAAAATGTTTCCCACAAAGTCCCATTAAGATCCCTGTCCGACTCTATTTTTAGTGCCCTCAGCAACAACGCCTTCCCCAGCCACCCTGGTGCCAGCGGGGGCACCCCAGGCCAGCGCCTGGTTTTGGGGGAGCTGAGCAGGGTGAACCCCCGCCCCGTGTTCCTTGATCCAGCAGCTTTGCATGCATAGGGTGGTGGGGACGCCCCAGCTTTTGCTTGAGGGCAGTTGAGGAAGGGAATCTGGTGCGAAACAACAGCAGATACTGCCCTTGGTCACTGCGTCAGCCACAGAGCCCCAGGCTATGGGGACTTGGCTAGAGGCTGAGGACAGAGAGGGGATGTGGTGCCGGGCGATGCTCGGTGGGGCTGGGAACGCCAGTGGCAGCACATCTTACGCCCTGCAGCACCAGTGTGGGACCTGGTGATGGCCAGGGCTGGCCCAGCCACTGCCCTCTACCCCAGCACCCCCAAAGCCCCCGCAGGATCCCCTCCCCAAGGCAGTGGGTGCCTATAGGATCCCGGTGGATCTGGTGAGGGCACACACAGATCCTGCCCTCAGTGCTACACCCTCCCCAGCTATCTATAGCCATGACCTCAGTGGGAGCCAGGGCAGGCGCTTGGCTGTGCATCCTCCCTTCTTGGCAGGGCTGCCACCACAGCCCCTGCCTGGTCAAGAGCCGCCACCAGATTGAGGCTTTTATCCCATCCACTCGCTAATCCGATGGGATTCAGTGTTGGGGCTGCCCACGGGTGGTGCACAAAGGCCTTTTCCAGGGGGACTCAGCCAAGCGATGAATACCAGCTGGCTAGGGCAGCCAGTGGTGCTGGTTGTCACATGTGAGGGGACAGGTTCTGACCCCAAGAGCTGGACCAGAGGGCACGCAGGTGACCCAGCTCCAACGAGGGCACGCAGAGGACGTCTTGGGTGCTGGCAGGGGTGACCTGAGGACACCTAGCAGCTGTGCCCTACAGGCACCAGGGTCGGAGCTGCCTGCAGAGCCGGGGGAGCGAGGGGGGAACCTGCTCATGCTCTGCCAGGTGCCCCGGGGAAAGTGGAGAAGGGGTGGCCCAGAGGAGGGGAATTTCCCCGGCTTTTTTTCTGCAGCAAACTCCTCGCTTGTGCAATTAGAGAAATTTGTTTAACAAACTCCCAGGGGAGCAGAGAGGGAAGGTGGGGTGGCATGCGGCCAGGGGTGCTGCTCACACAGGCCTGCTCCCTCCCTGCCCGCACCTTTGATCAGCAGTGCGCTTTGCCAGAGGAGAGGAGCGGTGCCTCGCTGCCAGGCTGTGGCCAGAGCCCTTTCCGGCCATGCAAAGTGTCTTGGCCTCTACAGAGCTGCCCACAACAGCCCCCTACCCCAGCCACGGACCCCTCATCCAGCACTTTGCAGCCCACTCTGCTCACTCACCCCCATTCCACCACCCTTACTGGGATGGCACAGCCTCAGCACCCTGCCGCACCTGGTCCCCAACCTGCTGGGCCATGGGAAGCGCCTTGGCCCCTGTGGAGCTGCCTACAGCAGTCCCCCACCCCAGCCATGCACTCCTCATCCAGCGCTTTGCAGCCTGTTCCACTTGCTCACCCACATCCCACCACCCTCACCAAGACGTCACAGCTCTAGCACCCTGCCACGCCACCATGCCTGGTCACCAACCCACTAGGTCACACGTGTGTACCCCTGTGTGTGCCCTGCACCCGCATGCAGCATTGACTGGCGGGCAGGCATAGGCTCTGGGCACGTGCTTGTGCACATTCGCGTTCGCTCTCTTTCTCGTACCACGCCATTTCCATAAAAAACCCTTTACTCTGCACTTTTTGCCAGCACTGCTTCATTGGTATTCACGCCGTGTTGCTCGCCTGTCCTGGCGCACAGGTTACTAAAGGAGATTTTGCGGCACATCGCAGTGGGGGTCACATTACAGCCCACGTTGTCTCGCTTTCCCGAATCGCCAGGCAGGAGCCAAGGGATGGCAGGAGGGCAGGATCAGAATTCGGCACAGCTCATGCCAAGCAAACGTGGGATGAAGCAGCCCGGTGTGCATTGTACTGGGGCAAGGCAGCCTGGAGGGTGAGGAACTGGGCAGGAAACACTGTGAGGGGTGGGAGAGCTGGTAGGACCCCAGTGCTCCCCATCTTCCCTGGCAGCCCACCATGCCCGGTGCAAGGTGGGAGCAGCCAGGACCCTAAGCAGAGAGTGGGGATGTGATTGGCACTACTATCACTCTCACTAGTGCCTGGCTAAGTACTTGGTGGCATCCACTGTGTCCCCAGAAGGACTCTGCCCCTGTGATGGCATCCTTGGGTGAAGAGGGATCCGTGGCGCCTCTCGTTTCGGGGAAAGGGGAAACGTCTGGGTGGAAAATCAACATTTCTCTTGCTGTTTTTTTTTTCTTTCCTCTGAAAGCAAAAATATTTCTTGGTTTTTCATGATCAGAAACATGTTGGGGGTTTTTTTTGGACAACAGCCGGTCAAATACCGTTTCCCCACGAAGGGAATGCAGGGGCCCTTTGCAAGGAAAGCAAAAGCCTTCTTAAAAAACAATATAAAACCCCTTCATTTTTTAAAAAGTCCACCTGACCATGGACTCAAACAAACTTGCAGGGAAGAGGGATCAGCAGGAGGGCCAGATCCTGGCAATTCCCGTGTCAAGCAGTGCTGCCTGCGGGTGCTGCAGCCCGTTCTGGTGCAGTGGCTGTGACTGAGAGGGCAATGCCCACAGCGGGCAGCCCAAAGCCTGGACCTGGGGATTTTGCCCAAAATGCTGATTAGAGTTGGCTGCTGGCCGGGGAAGGGAGGATTAATGCACTTTTAAAGCAGCAGCGAGTTAACCGAGAAATCAATCCTTGGCAGGGACTGGCTCATGGGTCCCCCGGCGCGTGAGCACTGCTGCACCTGGGCCACGGGATCCTTTCCCAGCATCTCTCCAGGACTTGGGAAGTGCTGAGCCTTGGCGGCCAGCACAGGGCATTGGGTCCCAGCCAAGCTGGCACAGCGCTGCGCAGCTGTGGGGAACGACTGCCCAGGGCCGACGTGACGGATGGCAAGCCCAGCCACCCACCCGTGTGTCAGCCAGGCCCTGGGGTGCCCACGGGGACCCTATGTAGCTGGCATACCCTGGAGGTCTGCATTGCCTGCCTGAGGGTGACACTGTAGCAGGGTGCTCAGCTGGACAGAGCAGGGAGGGAGGCTGAGCTCACACCTGTGCCTATCTTGGGGAACCAAAGCCTTCAAAGGTGTTTTGGTAATCTAAAACCCATGAGGGCACCTCTGCCCCACTCCATGAGGCTGTGCCCCTTATGGACTCAACTCCACCAGCGGTTCCCAGCCGTTCTGTGGGGGACGTCACTGGTGATGCTACGTGGTGCCAGCCCAACCTGGAAGGGCTGAACACCCATTGACGCCCTGCCCAGCACACCCAAGGTGCCATGGGAGAAATCCCTGTCTCACAGGTCCCTGAGGAGCAGATCATGCCCCAGCCACCCCGAGGCACTGCCTGCACCCCCTGGCTTGTGTGCAGGGGTTGCGGGGACAGGAGCCCCTTCCCATGACTGCTCATCCCCTCATGCTGGCACTGGTATCCTTGTGCAGCGTGGTCGGGGGAGGCAGGCAGCGAACCAGCCTCACAGGGAGATATTTTGCCTCCCCCCAGCCCTCCTTTTTCCCCTCCAGCAAGGCTCCCCATTGCTGCCACTGTCCCCATCTCCCAAGGACAGGAGCAGCCATGCTGGGAGTGATGGTGGGGAGCGATGGGCATCCCTTGGGCTGTAGGTGGCATCTGGGGACCAGGCACAAGGAAGGCTGGTGCTGGTAACACTGGGCAAAGAAAGCTGGCAAACAGGCAGGGGACACTGTGCCCCCTTTCCTCAGGGTGCAAACCCCCCACTTCCTGCCCTCCGCACCTCACACAGCCCCTGGCTGGAATAAATCCTGCACTGCCACTGTGGACGTTTTCCGCCGTGGCTCCCAAGCTCTTGGTCCTGGGGCTCCCAGAGGAGTCACCTTTCCCACTTTTTGCTGCATCCTTGCCAAGGGGAGCACAAACCTTAGCACAGCTCCTCTGCTTGCCAAGCCTCACTGTGCCAGCACAGCCTCATCCACACCCCAGCCACGCTGCAGCTACCACTGCAAGAGGGGAAGAACTGCTGGGTCAACACAGGCTCCTGGCATCAGTCCCCAGCCTGCGCAGGGTTGGGAGAATAAAAAAGCACCAAAGAGAGTTATTCCTGCTCACTTCAAGATGCCTGGGCAGCGAGCAGAGCCCTAGTGGCTGGGCTTTGTTCAGTGAGCTGCAAAAGCGCGCGCACACTTGCAGCGTTGGGCATGCAGCGGGTCCACTCCCTGTGCACAGGGAAAGGCAGGGAACTGTGGGCAGCGAGGGAAGCACAGGCAGGGGCAGAGCTGCCTGGGAATGTGAACTATTGGCGGGCACCACAGTGCACTGGAGGAGGGTGGCTGATTTATCTTGCGAGGCCCCAGCCAGGTTCAAAGTGATGTGGGGAGTAGGGTAGCATGAGCACTGGCCACTTGGCTCTCACTCAACAGTGTCTCCTGTGTAGCAGGCCTTATCCTGCCCACTGCCCCATCTGCCATCCTAGGCCTCTCATCTGGCTTTATAAACCACTCTTAAAACATGATCTATTTTTCCCCAGCCAGGATTTAAGATCAGATCAGGCAGGAGCGGCAGGGTCCTTGGCAGCATGAGTGGCAGGGCAGGGCCACACGAGCACAGTGCAGCAGGCACCTCGTGGGGAAAGCGAGGATCTCCCGAAGGCTGCATTTAAAGAACAGCCTCATTGTTCTTCCCAAACACCACCCAGCAGATGGGAGAATTGAACTGGTGTTGCAACCTTCCCTCTCCCCACTGTGCCCAGCTTGCTGCTCCCATCCTTTGGCAGCCGATCTGAGCTCCCAGCTGGAAACTAGTTTGCTGGAGCTACTGGTGGAGAGGGTGAGCACGGGCGCTGCTCTCTCTCGCTGAAAAGCCACAGTGCTTTCAGGAAGAAGTTTTGCCAAAGGATGCCTTGGTGAGACATGCCCAGCAGGCAGCTCCCCACTATGGCCACACGCCCGAGCCAGCAGTGGCAGCCGGGTGATGTGCAGAGCCAGCCGGTGGCGGCTGGGGAAAAGCAAGATCGCCCTCGGCACCCAGCAGACATGGCTGCAACTGGGCCACGTGGCCACAATGCCTCTTGCAACCCGGCTCTGTCCCCCAGGCACCACAGCGTGCCCATTTCCCTGAGTGCTGGCAGCATTTGCTGGTACAGAGGCTTGTGCCAAGCCAGCTTGGCCAGGCTGCTCTCCGATGCCCCCAGGACCAGGTGATGCTGACTCCAACATGTGCAGAGGTTTAATCCTGACAACCAGCTCTGGGTTGTGCAGACAGATGCATTTCCTCTGCACCAAAACCAGGCACGAAGGACGCATCTGAGCAAAGTGGTGGGACGCATCTGAGCAAAGTGGTGGGAGCCAGCTGACTGGCCAGTCTGACCAGAGAGCCTCGAGCCTCTCCCAGGCTCCAGAGGACTCTTGGAGTGCCAGAGAGATGAGAAGTTCTCCGGCTAGACCCTGGCGGGACACCTGGTGGATGACCACTGCAGCCAGCTCCCACCTCACCTCGCTCGCAGCTGATGGGTCCCAGGGTGGGTGGCTCAGGGAGTGCCACGCTGACTTCTGGGGGCCACAGACAAGCCAGAGTTTTTCAGGAGCATCACCAGTCATCAAATTTGCACATCTCACTCCAAGGAACATCCCAAATCCACCCCCTGCAACTTCATTGCAGATCCAGGAGCTGGGGATAACTGGAAAAACTTCCGGCTCCTTGGCTATGCTTCCCCAGGGAGACACGTGCGGGTGCTTAGTACTGAGGTTATTTGGAGCTCTGGCAGCTGGAGCCTCCCTCCTTTTCCTTGTGGGCAGGGTGAGGCCTCATGCATGGCAGCGGTGCTGGTGCTGCTTCCCTGCTAATCTAGTCAGCTCCCTCTGCTCTTCCCAGCCTGTCTCCAAGGAGGGACAGAGGTGAGCCAGGAGAGTGGGAGAAGTCCCCACGCAGGGACAGAAAGCAGAAGAGGGTAAAAAAGTCACTCTTCTCGCCTGACAGGAGACTCAGCCAAGACCCCATCCAAGAGTGCATCGTGGATGATGCCTTTGCCAGGGCTATTTTGGTGCCACTGGGCTGCCAAGCCCCAGCCTGGATCAGATCTGTCCAGGATGCACGGCTGCCCAAGCTGTGGCTGGAGTCCGAGTGGCTGTGCCGGGCTCGAGGAGATGGCAGTGGTGGTAACGGCAGGGAGATGTGCAAAGGCAGAAGCAGGGCGGCTCCCGCGCACGTTCCAATGTATCCACATCACCATCCGTGGCTCCCGAGCCTGGGCGAGCCTCCCTGCCGTGCAAGTGGGATGGGAACGGCGGGAGCTATGTGGGGGCCAGACCAAGTAGGTGCAGATGACATCTGGTCCCATCTGAGCTGAGCAGAACCTGAGCTGAGGCTATGCCAGGGCAAGACAGGGGGAAACGGGAGCCTTTGCCACACGAAGACAGAGGGGTGGGGGTCGGGATCAGCAAAGGAAAAATCAGCTCCCCTCAGTCTTCTGGGCAAAGTGTAGGGATCAGCATGGGTTTGTGAGCAGAATGGCTCCTGGCAGCCCTGGGCTGGCCAGCGGCTGCACGGCTCCCCACATCAGACCAGCACTATGAGCTGGCAACAATGGGATCTGCCAACCAGTGCTGGCTGGAGACTGGGATGGCAGTGAGGTGGAGGGACCCCTGGGAAGGACGGAGTTGGGGGGAAAGGGAAGGGAAAGGGAAGGGAAAGGGAAGGGAAAGGGAAGGGAAAGGGAAGGGAAAGGGAAGGGAAAGGGAAGGGAAAGGGAAGGGAAAGGGAAGGGGAAGGGAAGGGGAAGGGAAGGGGAAGGGAAGGGGAAGGGAAGGGGAAGGGAAGGGGAAGGGAAGGGGAAGGGAAGGGAAAGGGAAGGGAAAGGGAAGGGAAAGGGAAGGGAAAGGGAAGGGAAAGGGAAGGGAAAGGGAAGGGAAAGGGAAGGGAAAGGGAAGGGAAAGGGAAGGGAAAGGGAAGGGAAAGGGAAGGGAAAGGGAAGGGAAAGGGAAGGGAAAGGGAAGGGAAAGGGAAGGGAAAGGGAAGGGAAAGGGAAGGGAAAGGGAAGGGAAAGGGAAGGGAAAGGGAAGGGAAAGGGAAGGGAAAGGGAAGGGAAAGGGAAGGGAAAGGGAAGGGAAAGGGAAGGGAAAGGGAAGGGAAAGGGAAGGGAAAGGGAAGGGAAAGGGAAGGGAAAGGGAAGGGAAAGGGAAGGGAAAGGGAAGGGAAAGGGAAGGGAAAGGGAAGGGAAAGGGAAGGGAAAGGGAAGGGAAAGGGAAGGGAAAGGGAAGGGAAAGGGAAGGGAAAGGGAAGGGAAAGGGAAGGGAAAGGGAAGGGAAGGGAAAGGAAGGGAAGGGAAAGAGAAGGGAAATAGAGAAGGAAGGGAAATAGAGAAGGAAGGGAAATAGAGAAGGAAAAGGAATAACAGAATAAAAAAGACAGAAAGACAGAACTAGGTGTGACCTTTGCCAAGTCAAACACATGGTGGGGAGCACCATCCCCAGGGTCACTGGAGCAGCCACAGCACTGCCCACCCATGCCGCCTTCAGAAGTGCACACTGCCCCCTGGCACAAGGCAGGGGCTGCAGAGAGGACCCCTGAGCCCCCAAAGGACAGCTGAGCCCAAGGCTCCAGCCCAAGTATCGGGCTCTGGCTGGAGAATCAGAAGGTCTGGTGGCAGCATCCATGCCAGTGGAGCAGAGCTTTGGCGGGTGCGGCACAAGGCCAGATTCGGAGCAGGCAGTGGCTGCCAGCAGGGAAGAGTTTACGAGTGGGGGAAGCTGCCTGCTCAATAATTAAATAAATAACAGTGATCAATACAGACAGAGCAAAGGCAGAGCTGCAGCGGCCATGGTGCAGACACGATGGGGTTCCCTGATGTCTCCCCCCACAGCCATTCCCAGTGTTTCAGGGAGACTTCGGGGATGCCCCCCTTGCCCACACCACGGGCGCTGGCACGGCAACTCTGCTGCGCGCCATCGGGCCACGTCGGCGTGGCCTGGAGTGACACCAGTGTCTCCACACATGCAGCTTGGGGCTGCCTCTGGCCTCCCCTTCACACAAATGGGGGCTGGCATCGCCCCTTGTCCTGGACACCAAGGGGGTCCCCTCCATCCTGCCATACACGACCCCCACCGCCCTCTCACCCACCCATGTGGCATGGCTCAGCCGGATGTAAATTGTCCCAAACTTGTAGGATTTTGAAGAAAAAGCCTGTACCCCCCCACCTCCTTGCATCCCACCATGTGCAGCTGGGCTTGAGGGCGGGCGGGTAAGGAAGAAAAAGTTTCACGCTCTGCAAGAAACAGCGCAGCTAAGGCCGAACCCGCAGTGCCAAGCCCCCCCCTTGCAGCCTCCCAGATGGGACCCCCCCCAGCACTCCACTGTGTCTCCCCAAAGCCAGAGCTTCCCTGCACCACCCACCTCCGGGTAGAGCAAAAACAAACCCAAATAAAACCCAAACCACAATGCAACCTCCTCCCCCCCCACACCCAAAGTGAAAGCAGAGACAGAAAAACCCCCAAAAGCACCAGACAGGCCAAGAAAAAAAAACCAAAACAAAAAAACCAACAAAAAAGGTAGTGGAGGGGGGAATCAAGAGGGTGGGAAATGCGGCTCCTCCGAGTAGCCTCAACCCACCCTGGACCTGTTATGATTATTTTTTTATCGGTGAGGGGCAATTTTTTCCTTTTTTTTTTTGGCATTGCAACTGTAAAAATCTGTTGCAGTGAAGGGGGGAAAATTCGAGGGGGGCGGGGGGGATGCGGGATGGGGAGGGGGCGGTTACCTGGGTCAGGCAGAGAGGAGACGAATACATCCCGAGCCGCGCTGGGAAAGTGGCAAATTGCAGGGCTGAGACTCGAGGCGTAAAAGTTACTGAGTCATTTCGGAGGCTGGAGCAGTCCGGGCGTTTTTTCTCTCTCTCTCTCTCTCTCCTCCGGAGCTGCTCTGCGGGGCCCGGGGGAGGGGGGGGGGGGGGACGGGACCGGGGGGGGCGGCCCCACGGGAGGGGGGCTGGGGAGGAAACAAGAAGGGTCCAACTTCCAACTGCCCCCCCTCCGAAAAAAAATAATTAAAAAGCAAAATTCCCCCGCCGCCAAGGAAAATAAAGCGCTTTTTGTTGGTGTTTGTTTGGCTTGGGGGGGGCGGGGGGAGTGTTTTAAAGAGGCAAAAGGCTCATCTTCTCCCGGGTGGGGGACGGGGCGCTGGGGCAGTCAGAGGGGACGCGGCTCCATCCGAGGCAAGGGCAGCGGAGTGAGGGAGGGAGCGAAGAATGGGAAAATGAAAAAAAAAAAAAAAAAGAAGAAGAAGAAAAAAAAAGGACCGAGGAATGAAGTGACGTTATGAAAAAAGCCCATCCCAAAATATTACATCCCATTTAAAGATGTAGGAACCCCCTTTGGCTCGCAGCGGCAAACGGGGGAGCGACAGCCCCCCCTTACCGGGCAGCGCCGGGCGAGCGCGCCTGTTTTCGGCTATTTTGGAGCTTTTAGTTGTTATTTATTTATTATTATTATTATTATTTTTTCAAATCAACGGAGCCAATTAGGCGAAAGGACAGGGAAAAAACCTGCAGATTCATGTGCAACTTCTGGGCAGCGGCTCGGGGATGCCCCGCGCTGCCCCCGCTGATCCCAGAGGCGCCTCTGTCCCCTCCCGTCCCGTTCCCCCCTTTAACGGCGCTGTTGTCGCCGGGGGTGGGGGGAGCGAGCCCCGCCAGCCCCGAGTCCCCCTCCGAGTGGCGTTTGTTCCCTCCCTCACGTCCCCCCCGTCCTTTAACGACCCGCACATCGCGACGCTCGCTACGGGGGAGAAGGACGGAGCGCCCCGCGTGTCCCCCCCGCGCAAGCCCCGCGGGGAGCGCTTGCTTCTTGCCCCCCTCCCGTTATCCCCCTTTAAGGACCAGCAGCATCTCGACATTGTCGCCACCGGAGGGGGGTGGGGAGCGCCCCGCCAGCCCCCGAGTTCCCACTCCCCCGCATCCCCGCTTGATCGCGCCGAGAGGCGCTTATTCTCCTCCCCGCCTGGTCCTGTCTCCCCGTTTAAGGATCCGCAGTATCTTAACGCTTGCTGGGGGGTGGGGAGGGCCATCCCAGCCCCCCATTACCCCAGGTTCTCCCCATCATCCCTCCCCCCAGCCGCCCCCCCGGCCGGGACCAGCGCAGCCCCGCAGCCGGCAAACTCCAGCCGCAAGTTCTTCCTCCGGCCCCGCCGCGCGCGGCCCCGCAAGGCTTTAATGAACCGTAATTAGCAAGCGAGCCAGGGCGCGAGCCACGGACAGAGAAACAAAGGGAATCCCCGGCTCCTAATTGTGACAGCGAGCTGCAGCCCTGCAGGAGAAGGCGGCTTCCCTGCACCCGGACCCCGCTCCGGCCCCGCTCCCGCAAAACTCATTTTCACTCTCAACTTTTGGGAGCCGAGCTCCGCCGGGGGGGGGCAGGATTTACGCCTCCCTCCTCTCATCGGGAAAATCCGCCCCAGCGCCGTCCCCGCTCCCCGCGAACTTCGCGGGCCGCCCCGCTCCATCCCGGGGCTGCGGGAGCTGACGCGGGAAAACCCCGGCTCGGCGGGATGTTTTTATTCCCGTTTCCACCGCCGGTGCCCCGCGCGGCGCGGGCCGGAGCTCGACCCCGAGCGCGACCCCGCCGGCCGCCACGGCCAAGTTCAAGTCGGTGCGGCTGCCGGGCTCCCCGCCCCTTTTTTAGCGGCCATTTTCAGCTCCATCCAGCCCTCCCCTCGCCCGCGGAGCCTCCCCCGCAACGCGACCTCCCCCCCCGCCGGGCGGCTCCCGCCTTCCCCCCCCCCCCCCCGCCCCGTTTATACCGCGTGGAGGGGCGGGGATGGAGGAGAGACGGGGGCAGCTTCATCCCGCACCCCCTCCCCTCTGAACCCCCCCTTTATACCATGGGAAGGGTGGGCAGGGGGAGCACGAACAGCGGCAGCTTCCCCGGGCACCCCCTCCCCTATGCCCCCCGGTTTATACCGCGGGAGGGTGGGCAGGGAGAGGAGAGACAGTGACAGGTTAACCCCCCCCCATTAAACTCCGCCGCCCCCTCCCCGCAGCCACAACTTCTCCCGGTGCTGCAGCCGCAAACACCCGCGCGCGGGGTGGGGGGGAAGTAGAAAACGAAAGTGTCACGGGACCTACCATAGCCAAGTGAATTAACGGGCTTCCAAGTTGCTGCGAGAAGCACAGAGGGTGGGTTTGGGGTATTTTGGTCTAAAACGTGTGTTTTCTACCGAGCCGAAAAAAAAAAAAATACCCGATGTCCCTCAAAATAATAAAAAATTTCCCCCCCTCAGGTCATAACAATCGCCCCCCCAAAGCCACCGGTGTGTCCCCGCGGGCGGTCACCCTCCGTGCGGGGGCCGCGCTCAGCGCCGCGGGCCGGGCCGGTGGCGAGTGTCGGTGGCGAGTGCCGGGGCGGCGGGAGCTCGGCCCGAGGCACCGCGGGGGCGGCGGGGCTGGGATGGAAGCCGGGAGGGGGGGTGGGTGGGTATTTTTGGAAGGCAAGAAAAAAAATATAAAATAGCTTATTTTTTTTTTTTTAAAAAAAATAAATAATATATAAAAAAAAAACCCAAGCGGGGAGAGGGCCGGGCGCGGCTACGGCAGAGCAGAGCCCCCCCCGCCCCCCCCCAGCCAAGCCCCGCTCCGGCTGGGCACGGCTCCTCCTCGCAGCCCGAAGCGCCCCGACCCCATCGCCTCCGCCTCCTCTGCCTCCTCCCCTCGCCCCGGGCACCGGCGGCGCTGCGGAGGGGGCGCTCCCGGCGCGGGGGCGGGGAGCGGCAGCGGGGGAGGCGGCGGCGGCGGCGGAGGAGGAGGAGGAGGAGGAAGGCTATGGGGGGCTCGCCCGGCGGCCCCCGGCTGTGCTGGTGGGTGGCGGGGGTTGCGGCGGGGCCCCCCCGGGCCGGGTGGATGGGGGCGGGGGGGTGGGGAGAGAGCGGAGGGGGGGCCGCGGCCCCGATGCGGAGCTACCGCAGCGCGGGGAGGAGCCGCGGGCAGCGCCGCGCCCGCCCCTGCACCCAGCACGGCCCCCGCCCGGCACCTCCGGCACCCCATCAACCGGCAGCCCCCCTCGGCACCCCCCCCCGGGCACCCCCGCGTCACCCCAACGTCGCTTCCCCAGCTACCCTCCGCGGCCCACTCGACACTGCGCTGCCGATTCACCCCGGCTCACAGACACCCCCATCCCTGCCCTACAGACACCCCCTTGCTCACAGACACCCCCATCCCTGCCCTACAGACACCCCCTTGCTCACAGACACCCCCATCCCTGCCCTACAGACACCCCCTTGCTCACAGACACCCCCATCCCTGCCCTACAGACACCCTCATGCTCACAGACACCCCCATCCCTGCCCTACAGACACCCTCATGCTCACAGACACCCCCATCCCTGCCCTACAGACACCCCCTTGCTCACAGACACCCCCATCTCTGCCCTATGGACACCCCCTTGCTCACAGACACCCCCATCCCTGCCCTACAGACACCCCCTTGCTCACAGACACCCCCATCCCTGCCCTACGGACACCCACATGCTCACAGACACCCCCATCCCTGCCCTACAGACACCCCCTTGCTCACAGACACCCCCATCCCTGCCCTACAGACACCCCCTTGCTCACAGACCCCCCCATCCCTGCCCTACAGACACCCCCATGCTCACAGATACCCCCATCCCTGCCCTACAGACACCCACATGCTCACAGACACCCCCATCCCAGCTCCACAGAAATCTCCAACCCCATGGACACCCTCATTGCTGCCCCACGACGCTCCCATCCCTATGGACAACTCCGTGCCCACTGATACTCCCATCCTCGGCCTGCAGACCCCCCGACCCCTGCCACATACACCCCCTCCCTGCCTTCCACCCCCACAGACACCCCCACTCCTGTTCTATGGAGATTTTCCCTGTCATCCCCAGCCCAAAGACACCCCTACCCTGCCCTGCAGATCCCCCCTTTGCCTCCCTCCAAGCTCCTGCCCACCTGCCTACTTCATTCCAGCCCCCCCATCCCCTCCAGAGTGCCCCATCCCTGTCCCCCCACTCCCCTAATCCCCCCTCAGCACCCTCACCCCCCATACTTGTTCTCCCCTTTTACCCCCATGACCCCCATGTCTCCCCCGCATCAGGTCTCTCCTAAGCCAGAGGCCACTGCACGGCTCCAGCACCAGGATGGGGGGCTGGGGGTCCCCCTGCTCCCCCCGTCCCGCTTGGAAAGTTGGCAGCAACCTTGGAGCTGGGAGAGGAGAAAGCGCTGTGGGGAGAGTGTTTCCCTTCCTTTCTATCAACCCCTTTTGTGTCTTTACCTGTATTTTTAACCCTTGTTATTGTGTAATCCCTTAAGCTCTTAATCCTTTCAAATAACCATATTTTTCTATAGGAAGGCAACAAAAATTAGATGTTCTATTTTTTAGTTTATTAAGGGGCAAAGCATGTGCTATGGGGCTGTATTTTTGCATGTTCCATAGTCTTGAACAAACGGGAACATAATCCCTGTCTGCCTTGTGCTCAAATGGTTTCCGTGTGAGAAATAATATGCAAAATAATTTATTATATATTTAAAAAAATACAGCAAACTGCTTCCCCCATTTTTTTTTTTTTTAATTTTGAGTGGACTCGGGAAGCCCTGAGCATTTTTACAAGGGATCAGCTTGATTTTAACAGGGATTTTGGATACACGACGGGTTTATTTTATCCATCTCCATATCCCCTTTGCCTGCTAAACCCACCGCGTGCATTCCGAGATGCTGGACGTTACACGGCATAATTTGTGCCTTCACAGGGGATATTTTACTGGCGTTCAAGTTGTTTGTCAGACACTGAAGTGATTGGCCTGGTGGATCTAATTCTGTTCCAGCTTTGGATATTAAAAAATAAAATTCTTTATATTTACAAGTTCTACAACTTTTTATTTTTAATTTAATTGCCATCTGCTCCTCCTGTGTGTGTCATCCTCCTCCCCCCCGCCTTTTCTCTCTTTTAAAGCTGAAAAAAGGCTGAACTGAGCAGCTTGCTCGCCTCATCCCAGCTCCAGAGCCCTCGAGGAATGTAAACTCGCCGTAACTTTGCTTGCAGAATCCAGTTCTCATTTTCTGCCCGGTGCAGAGTGCGATACGGCACAAAAATAAACCCAGAGAAGAATTTGCCAGTTTTTAACTGCTTCCAAGGCTGCTGTCAGTGCCCGCCTGGCAGCTCCCTGCCCTCCTTGCCAGGGCTTTATTTTGCTGTGGTGATTCCTTGGCTTCTCATGTTTTGGGGAGGACGTGGATGTTCGGCTTTGGTTCTGGTGCGCCAGGAGCTTAGCAGTGCCCAGCTGCTGAGCCCAGCACCGTGGGGACCAGGAAGAAAAAGGGGGCTGACTGGATGATGGAAAGGCAAGAAAAAGTAGGGATGGGATTTTATTTTCCCTTCAGTGATGACCTGGATGTCGTTACGGTGAGGAAGGGGGTTCTGCTGTAGTTATTTTTTTCTGTAATGCCTTTAAAGCATTTCTGGCTGATTCAGAGCTGGGATTGAAGGCTGCCAGCCTCTGCGGTGCGTGTCTCGAAATTAATCCTGTTTCTCCTATTTTAGCAAGAGGCCTGGGAACTGATCCTCATGGACTGTGAGGACCCAGGGCTGGAATAACCTCAGCATGGCAAGTGGCGCCTCTGGGGCCCTGCTGCTGTCAGGGCTGGAGGCAAAGCGAAAGGCTACAGGTGGGAGTGTTCGGTCCTGGGGGTGCGAGCAGTGGGGTGCAGGCAAGCACTGGGGTGCATACTGGCTGCTTTGCCCATGGCCCTGATGCTGACCCATCCCCGCTTGTCCCAGCCGGCCTCAGTTCCCTGCAGCCATGCCAGCTTCAACCCCAATTCCTGGTACAAACCCTGCACAAAACCCGCACAGAAAAACACTAAAAATATAATAATCAGGCTGCCTGTAAACAGCAGTCCAAAAAGGGGGGAACCCAAACCAAATTTAATTTTCCTGTGCAGGTCATCACTGCTGCTTCAAGTAAAGTGAAAAGGGAGCTCTTTGGGGTCTGGTTCTGTTTTCTCCTTACAGGTTTTTCCAAGTGTTGGGCCCTGGGTGTTGGAGCTGAGTTGCTCCTATTTTGGTGCAGAGGCAGAGAAGCTGGATCAGGCCTTTTGCTTCCCTCCTTGTGTTTAGATCTCAGCCTGTTTGCGGTTCCCAACTACCCATCTGTAAAATCAGCGCTGGGAATAAATGGAAATGCCCTTCTTTCCCCAAATGAAATTTGCTGCTGCAAGCAGCTGCTGCAAGCTCAATCCGGCAGGCTCCAGCTGTGCCCCCCACTCTGTGTCCCCCAAGCTCCTGTGCCTCTCATGTGCAAGATCCCCCTGCTCAGGACGAACCCCACTCACCTAAGCTCCCAGCAGCCACACTTGCACCCTTCTCAAAGCTGGATTTTATTTCTACAAGGCATTTTATGGTAGATTTATGCTGCACTGATGCCCCAATAGCAACTTTGGGGCTCAGCTGAAGGGGTGCAGATCCCCGTGGTGCAGCATGGGGCTGGATACCCCTGCTGCAAAATCTCCCCCAGCCCATCAGTCTTTATTTTGGCTCATTTCTCACATTTTTGGCAGGGTTTTCTCAAAGGTCCCATTCTGCTGGGTGCACGCTCGGGGCTGCTGGCACTGGCAAAGAGGATAGAGGGAGAGAAAGGGAATGAACTCACATTAGGGAAGTTTTGTTGCTGCCTTTCTTTGCTTTTAAAGAAACTTTTTAAGGAGAATATTCTGGTTTTGACCAGAATTTATTTACTTTATTCCTGCATATGGCTCTTGGCCCGGATCCCAAACAGGCAGAGGGCCGGCCTGGCTCAATTCAAAGCCAAAACGTGCAATGAAAAGATTTTTTTTTTTTTGTTCCTTTACAAAGCAGGTTTTTCACTGGTGAAATTTAAAAAGAGCAGGGGGGGAATTTCAGATTAAAAATTGCTAGATTTCAGTGAATTATTCTGCAGGAATTTCAAGGGAGTTTTGGATTTTTGCTCTGTTTTTTTCGGCTTTTTTTTTTTTTTGGCTGCAGGTTAGATGTAAAAAAAAAATTAAAATAATAAATCTACAATTTCCCCCTCCCCTCTATATTTTTTCCATTAGCTCCAATGTCATCTCTTCCCCCTAGATTTGCTGGAAAACAGCCCTCAGAGAGCTGCAGCCAGCGAGAAAATCCTTTTGCAACTCTTTCCATGGTTCCCGCACTGGGAAGCACAACCTCACCGGGGTGAATCTGATCCGAACTGACCCCAAAATTGTTTCTTTGCATCCAAATTGAGGGGGCTTTGCTTTCCCCCCACCTGCTCAGTTGTAAAGTGGCTTCAAATCCACCCATGGTGCCGTTGCCATACCCGACTGGAGGTCAGGCAGGGCAAAGCCTCTTGGGTTTGTGTGGATGGAGGTACTGGGAATTTTTGCAAATACTGAAATTTCACTCTTTAACAAAAAAAAAAGACAACCTAAAATGAAACCCTAAATGCAACCAGGAAATGTTTCCTCGCTTGTCGCTTGTTTTCTTTCTTTTTTCTTCTTCTTTTTTTTTTTTTTTTCTTTTCCCTGCAAAAAGCAATAAATCCAGTGCAGCGGCTCTCCTGGGGCTGCTTTGTCCTGTCAGGATTGGGGGAAATTTCTGGAGTCGGAGGCATGGGGAGAAATCCGGCCCTGTCTCTTTGTTCAGATTGCTTTTATTCCCCTCCCTGCCCATGGCTCTGGCAGCTGAGGTTCCTGCCGTGCTCCCCGCACTGCTCAGCAGAGCTGCCAAACCGCCGCGTTCGCCTCTCGGCTCCAGCAGCCGGAGATGCTTGGTGTTGGAAGCCGGAGCATCGTGGTGCCATGACCCCGTGGCCTCCTCGGTGTGGCGGTTGGGTCTGTACCAGCATGCTGTGGGCCGATGCTGCTTTTGTGTTGTACCCAGCATCACCTCATTGCCAAGAACCTCCTAACGCCAATGGGAGCAGCACCCAAGGATGGGGGGAGGACAAATGTCCCTCCAAACCTGGCTTTGCTGGGAGGGATAGCAGAGGAGCAGGGAAGCCTCACACCAGCTTTGGGGAGAAGAAAGTGAAAGAGGCTAGCATGGGTGTGATGAGCGAGTCGAGGCTCTGCACCTTGAAGGTTTGGTCCCCAGGAGCTGCCAGGGCCTGCAAAGGACAAAAGCATGGTGGTGGCATTTTTGAGCTGAGTGGGAAGGGGAGGAATCACAGGGAAATTTTAATCAGTTGCCAAAGCAAACAGAAGCACGGGGAGGTAATGAGCTACCTGTGCCTGCATTCTGACTTGGCATCACTGCCTCACTGTGCACTGGGGTGTCCTGAGGCCCCGTTCCCGTGGTGCAGCCAATATTGGGGATCAGAGCAATAACAGGGGCCAAACACCTCAATGGTGACAATGGAGTGCTGCCACCTCCCAGTTGCTCCAGTTTGACACTGAGTGTGCGGGTTCACTCTCCTGGCACACCCTTTGCACCACAGCAGGAACCCAGCACCAGCCCCAGCCTCTCCGGCAGCCATTTGGACGAGGCAGTTGCCGCAGTAGGAAATGGTTTCTCCAAGGGTTTTGTTTGCCAGAGGAGAAAAGTGGGCTGGAATTTGCAAGAAGAAAGTTTAAAGGGAATGGCAAAAAATTACCTTACTTTTCCAGAATGAGCTTGCAGTTGTGATGGTGCATGGAGCTGCAAACTGAAGCGTTGTGAACTGGAGGCACATGTGAAAATAATACCAGGAGAAGGGACCCTGCTCCGGGAAGACTTTAGCAACTCACACAATCAATTGCTAGCCTACATCTATAGCTAAAATGTCTATAGCGAAACCAATTACTGCAGACAAATTGGCGTGAATATTTGCTTCGCAAAGCTCTCCGGCCGCACAAAAGGCTCTGTTCCTCCCTTCCCCTGCCACGATTTTATGAGAGAGGAAAATTACTCAGATGCTGAGCGTCCTGTAAGTAATAAGGGCTTTGAAAATAGGCTTCTAATTAAAAATGATACATCTGCTCATTTGTTTTTAAGCACACGTTAAACTTTCTTTCCGTTCCCTGCTGCATTCAAATGTTGGGGTTGCTGGCTTGGATTTTTTTTTTTTTTGTGAAAACTGGCTTTCCGTGCCGTGATTTGGGTTTGATTTGACTCCCTCTGCCCCCCTCTGGGGTCTGCTTTGAATTAGCAAAAGCCAAATCCAAGAAGCTGGAAAGGGATATTATAGAATTTTCCATGTCCTTATTATTTTTTTTATTAGTGGGATTGGGCCGCTCGGCCAAGCGGGGAGGAAAAATGGCTTTTGTGGTTGTGGCAGTTGTGTGAGGCACTGGCGCTGGGGCCACGCTTGCCAGCCGTAGAGGCGGCAGCACCCGCCTGCAGCCATGCTCGCAGGGGCACGCAAGGGGCACATTGCCCAAAGCGTTCAGCACAGGGCATCAAACTGCCCTGGCAGACAGCACTGACCTGGCCAGCTGCTGTGTTTTGCTGGGGTCATCTGCTCTGCAGCACCCTGGGATACTCAGCACTACATTGTCCCATCCTGCGGGCCAGCTGGCATCCCTGGCACCAACCAGACCAGGCACGTGCAGTGGTCACTGATGGATGCTGTGGTCCCTGCCAGAAGCTCTTAGGGGATGCAGGGGCATCTGGGGAACCTGCAGGTGCTGCCTGCCAGAACAGTTACCTAAGGTGCAGCTGTTGCCCTGGTGAAGCCCCATCACTGGCAGCTTCCACGCAGGCAGTGGGTGTGTTTTGCACACAGTGCTAGGGACCAAGGAGGGATCATGTGGATGGGGGACCTTGGCTGGAAATGGGAAGGTGGGACATGGCACTTCATGGTTCTGATCTAGACTTGACTTGTAAACCCCAAATTATTGCAGGGAGTGGGGCTGGGGACAGTGTGTTCACTGCCTGTGAGGGATGAGCCCCTCCTCTTTAACGCCTTGCCCAGGTGAAGGTGCCTGGGCTTCAGTTTCTCCAGCCGCACGGTACCAGGGAGAGGGGCTCAGGGGGCCAGTTTCCTCCCTGTTTACCACATGGGGTGCTCATAGCAAGGCCTGGCGAGTCAGCTCCAGCAATGCGAGCCCTCGGCTGCTGGCACATGCTCTGCCAGACCCTGAAGCCCAGCCAGCTCCCAGCTCCGCCAACAACAGCCGCTATTGTGCGCCAGCAGCCCTGTGTGAGCACCCAGCTGCCACCGCAGGGTGGGAGGGTACAACCGATGGGTGACAAGTGGACTTTGTATCCCAGCTTTGGGCTGCTGGTTGTTGCTTTTTTTTTTTTTAATATAGGAAGCATGGAAAACAGGGTGTTCGGCTCCCAGCACTTTTCCCAACACACTTTACTGCAAGTAAGGGGAAAAATATTTTCTTAAGGGGAATGGCTTGTCTTTTTTCTTTGCGTATTTTCCCTTTTAATTTTTTTTTACACTTTTTACTTCCTTTCCCCCCCCCCCCCTTTTTTTTCCTTCTTGAGTCTCTTCCTGCAGTGGCTATGGATGCATCTTCTTGGAGGGGCTGTGTTTACCCAAGTGGCACCATGTTTGTCACTGGGACTGGCTCCCTCTGGTGTGTAAATATGTGGCAGGAGCCACGTGACAGTGTCAGCAAACATCCTTCTGCCAGCCATCAGCGCTAGGGCCATTTCTTCTCCTTCCCCAGCAGCTCCCAGCTCCCTTGTGCAGGAGCATGACCAAAGCTGCTGCTCCCCAAGTGCTACCTTGTTTTTTTCCCCCAACCTCCATCTGTTTTGTGGTTAAGAAGGGGCCCTGTGGTCCCTGCCCTAGGCTGCCTGCTGGAGCTGAAGGCAGAATCTGTCCCTGCTGCCCCATTCGCATGAATTGCCACCTTCCCCTGTGTTATGAGCAGGGAAACTGAGACATAGCTCTGTGCTGGCTTTTAGCCATCAACAGCAGTGGGAGTAGATCAGACTCACAGGGGCATTTTTCTGCTAGACCTCCGGTCTTTTTAAACCAACATTTTTGTGCCTTTGAGGTGAAGGCTGTTGCTATGGCAGAGACACCTTGCTCCCAGTTTGCTGCTTTGCCCATGTGTGCTGTGTGGTACCTTTGCGGGAGCATCACTGAGGCTGACAGCAGCAGGGCCATGGGGAGGACACGCAGCTCCCACATAAAGGAAGGGAAACTGCAGCACGTAACTAAGATGAGACCAGCAGCCGCTCACTGAAATGCCCACGCTGGCACTCCCTGTCTGCCTGGGCATCCTGGCTGCATGCCTGGAATGGGAAGGAGGGGGAAGGTAGCATCACGGGCCAGGAAGCCAAGCCAAAGCCCAGCCCAGTGATGTTTAACGTTGATTCTTTATATTCCCCTTTCTCTGGCCCAGCAGGACTTTGGTGCGTGCAGATCCAACGGCTCCTGCAGCCATGGCCTCCTGCATCTGCGTGTCCCCTCTATTACGACCTGGCTCTGAGGCCTAGACCTTCCTGGGGTTCTTGGAAGCAGAAAGAGCCTCTAAATAAAGAGTGTTTTGCAGGGATGAAGGCACACAGAACCCAGGGTTTCTTTGGCAGGGAGCAGGCCCCTGCAGGTACTTTGTCACATATCCCAGCCCTCAATGTGGGCTCATACCGCACTGTGTGTGAAGAAGAACCCTGGATACACAGGATCTGTTTGTTACCTCTGCTCAGCCCCTGGCTGCTGATTCCTGTGCAAAGGGCACAAATGAACAGGGAAATCAAACTGATTGCAAAACCAGGGCTGGGGCAGTGATTCTCACCCCACCAGCCTGTTGGCATGGAAGGAAGCTGATGGAGTTCTACAGCAGCCCCGTGCTGCACCTGTGCCCAAGCCTGAGGTGGGAGCAGGACACTGGGAACAGTGCAATGTCTGGATCTCAAATTTTCCCCAGGAATGTGCGGTTCTGGTCACGTCCTCAAAGCTCAGCAGAGGACCCTGCCAGCCCCAACCTCCTGCATGGAGCATCCCTAGCCATAGGGCTGGGTCTCTCCAGCCCACTGCCCCCCAGACCTGCCAACGCTGTGGAACAGGGCAGTGCCAGCTTCAAGCAGGTCTCACCCTGCTCCTCTCCTGTCTTTCTACCAGCAATGGGAAGCACTGTGGTGACCTGGCCTGAGGCTGCTGGGGAGCCCCGTGCTGGCTGCCCTGTAGCACCATAAACTCAGCTCAAGCCCTGGAACTGGGAAGTTGGTCTTGAAACCAGTCCGACTAGAATAACTGGGAAGGCAACTGTGGTTTCTTTTCAGGAAAAGAGAGATCTCGAAAAAGAACTGAAACTGTTTTCATTTGGACAAAAATATTCCTAGACATTTTTCCACATTTTGCCAATGCACAAGAGCATTTGCTTTTCGTTTTTCAATGGAAACCCAGAGAAATGTAATTGGAAATTATGTTTTCCCTGAGAAAAAAATAAAAAGGAAAAAGGCTGCTGAAAATCCATTTTGGTTAAAAGAAAGAGACTTGGTGAAAGAAAAACTCTTCCAAACCTAGGCCTAGACTGTGCTACCATGGTTTCTCCAGAGCCCTGGTTCCCTGGAGATGGGCCAGGGTGCACGGTGCCACATGTGGCGGGTGCTGGTGGGCTGGTAAGACAGCCTTGGCCACTTGCCTGCCACTAGGAGATGGGGTCAGGCACGGGGTGCAGCAATGTATTCCCACCACATCCCTGCCACCACCCTGCTGTATCCCTGCTGCCTCTCCACAGCGTCCCCCGCATCCCGTCTGCATTTTGGAGAGGGGTGTGAAGCAAATATGAGATGGCCTCAAATACTCGGTCCCGTGGTGCTTTTTGGAATAGTGTTAATTAAATTCAGACTTTTTTCCTTTCAAAATGCCCTGGAAAAATCCAATCACTTTGCAAATCAAAATAAGCATTTCCAATTAATCCTCTAATTCGAACCACATGGCTTTTAGGGAACGCGGTTGCATTCTGCTGAGACGCTATTTTTAAACTGGTGATGGATCCAGCGATGTTCTGAGCGTGCTGCAGGCACAGCACGGCCGAGGCAGCCGGGAGCTGCCAGGGACAGGCGCTGCTGGAGCAGGGCTCGGGGCACATCGTCCCTGTAAGTGTGAGGGCATGGCCAGAGTGAGGGCGGGTGACAGGTCTTGCTGATGGCCCTGTGGCTGCAGGGACAGGGGCTGAGGATCCCTGAGTTCATCTTTCTAGATCCAATGTGGTGGCAGTGACCTCCTGCTCCTCCCCTGCCAAGGAGTCCCAGCACCCCCAAACACCTCCCCCAGGGTCTGAGGCTGCATATGGTTGTAGGCAGGGGTGGCCACTGGGCTGAGCAGTGGGGCTGTACCAGAGACAAGTGTGGGCAGAGGTGCTGTGAGAACAGTGCTGGTGCCACAGGGGGAGGATGTGAACATTAAATCCTCCCCCTAAATCACTTTTACCAGAGATCCTGCCAACGAGTGCAAATCCCCAGCCTTGCTTGTGAGACTGGCAGTGCCCAGCACAGCTCCCAGTCATTCCAGTGGGAGGAACTGGTGCCACCGCTGAGCCACGCCCCCCCTCTCTGCCACCTCCCTTCACCCCAGGGACAGGAGCCTCTATGTGCCCTGGGCACCCAGCTGAGTGATAGGGCCAGATCCTGCCTCCCAGTCGTTGTGTCCCCACGCCTCATGGCAGTGGCATTTCCAGGGCCCCTCATGGTGGTGCCGAGGTGGTGCTGAGCGGTGCCAGCTGCCACTCATGGAGCCCGGGGGGTTATTTTTAGCCCTGGCTGGGGATTTGGGTGCTAAGCAGCTGTCACCTTGCAAGCTGATTTGAGCGCTAAGCTGAAAAGCTGGGGACATGGCCAAGGCAGGCGCAGATCTGGCCCTGGCCCCTACCTGCCCCAGCATGGGGAGAAATGGTACCTGAGCCTTCCCAGGGAGCGGGTGCAGGGAGAGCAGGAGATGCTGGCATCCCCCTTCCCACTGCCTGTGTCCGTCACTGCCCCACACCCAGGTGCCACCAGAGGGGAGTGGGGTGCTGGCCCCTCTCCAGGCTGCAGGGGCTGGTGCTGGGAGAAATTGCCATCAGCAGGGCGAGGCAGGAGCAGGAGCCACACACCCCAGCCAAAGTCAACTCAGGCATCGCCATTCCCAGGCCCCATGCACTGACTGATGGCCTGATCCCTGGGGCCTGTGCAAGTGGTGTGCTATCCCCTCCACCAGTCCTCCTCTTCCTCACACATGTACAGTGCTCCTGCACGACCTTTTCCTCCCGGACTCATTTGGGAGCAGCCAGGAGCCCACAGCATCCTCTTCCCCCAGGGGCTGGAGTCGTGGCGGGGCTGTGCCTGGATTTGGCACCATTTTAGGCATCAAGCCAGCACCTGGAGAACATGGGGATGCTTGGGACCCAGCTCCCTCACTGCAGAGACTGGGGCACTCACATCATCAGTGTAGGGAGAAATGGGAGCGCCAGCAAAGGACAGGCAGTGGAGCCAGACACTGGAGCATTGAGAGCGCTGGCCTCAGCCCAAGACACCCCAAGCTTTGTGCTGTGCCCTCCAAAACAACTCCTCCTGCCTAGCATCCTGGCCTTGCTGCCTATATCACCTTCTGCCCATGCCTTGTGCCCCCACCTTGGCCATCTTCTCTTCCCGGAGCTGTCTCCCCTGGCTGCCTGATGGCCAGGCTGCTGTTCAGGATGGACCTGTCCCCACTGGGACACCGGGTGTGGTGGCAGAATGTAGCGGCACATCAGGCACAGTGGGTGAGTGGCAGAGGAGACGACCTCAGCTCTTTCCCCTGTTACCCCCAGTCAGCTACAGGCCGGTGCTCGCTGTTTGCAGATGCCCTGCGGCTGCCCTGCCACGCCAGCTGGCTGCCAGCCCCGCCTGGCACCCACTCCCTGCCCGCTCCTGCCTGTACATGCTGCCAGCAGGGCCCTCACTCAAGCCCCAGCGCGCTCAGCACCCGCTTTACACCCTGTGCCAAAGAGCCCAGCCTGACCCTTCTCTCTGCTGCAACTTTGCCGACAATGGTGCAGACACCAAGTCTAGCCCCTCGTGTAAATGGTTTGCTCTTGCACTGATGACTGATTTATTGCCTGTAGATGAACCCACAGCAACCAGCACCCTGATGTGCTGGGGAAGGGCAGCTTGGAGCTGGCTGGCACCAACACTGGCTCCTCTTCTCCCTCCTGAAGAAGCCGACAGTGTCTCTGGCTGAGCCTGGCCAGTGGGTGTTTGGCAGACGGGTGTGGAGGTGGATTTGGCACTGTACCTGTGCCAAGCAGGCAGCTCCAAAACACTGTTGGTGCAGGCGGTGCATGGCTGGGCTCCATGGGTGCCTGTGGCTCCTGGGGGAGCTGATGAGGGGTGATAGCAGGGTACTAGCCCCAGCATCTCCCTGGCTGGGGGGAGAAGGGCCATTTCCTCAAGCTACCAGTGTATTTTTCAGTGTGGAAGGAAGGAGTGCACAGCTCCCAGATGCACAGTTAGGTTTTCCAAGCAGCTTGCCGTTCATTTCTGAGTTTATTAAGAGCTGGGCTTTGTCAATAAGGCACCATGTAATGCACATTGTTGTCTCTTAGCAACCCTAACTGGATTAAGAAGAATTTTGTTTGGTTTTTTTTGTGTGTTTTTTCTATTTTTTTTGTCGGAATATGGAAGAAATGCACCAGGAAATGGCTGCGCCAGCTGGGTTCATCCGGGAGCACCAACTCTCCCGCACGAGTCGTTGTCGGCACAGCACAATGGCTTGGCCCTGGCTCCCAGGCGCCTGGCCCCAGCTCCCAGCAAGCCAGATCTGCTCCCAGTTACAAAACAGGAGCATGGGGAGCACTGGAGCACTGGGAGGCATTTGAGGAGCAGGGTGTGGAGGAGGGTTCAGATTCTGGAATGAGCAATGCTGGTGATGGGGAGGTCACCAGTCCATGCTAGACTGTTCAGGATGGACTAGCCCTGTCTGGGCAGGGTTCAGAGAGGTGGGGAGGATCTGGAGAGACCATGTCCCTGACCTGAGGATGGGAGGGAGCCTTGGCCGTACCCCATTGCTCTCAGCCTAGAGACCTCCTCTTGCTCCCAGCCCTGTCCCCTACACAGGAACTGGTCAGGGTGACATGTCCAAGGGCACTGGGCAGGCGGTGGCAGAGTGGATTGGACCCCACATCCCTGACTCCTGCCTGAGCAGGACTGGGATGCATGGGGACAGGACTCCCACCACATCCCTGCCTAGGTTATACTGTGGTAACCGGGCCCCAGTCTTGCCCTCCCATGGAGCCAGAGCCAGTTAATGGCAAACAATGCCGAGGAGTATTAACTGAAGCGGGCAGGGGGGCGGGGGTACAAACAAATGCAGAAGGTGAATCTGCAACCACAGGAAGTCAGTTATTAATTTGAGTGAGACATTTTGCCCCTTGATTTCCTGTGATCATGCCTTTATGTAACAGCGGGGGAAGGGTGGGCAGTTCTGCGAGGAGGGGGCAGCTGGTGAGAGGGTAACATGGGATCCAGCATCCTCTACCCTGCACCCCTTCCACTACTCCTCAACCTCTATCATGTCACCCTCGAGGGAGAAGGTTGTCATGGTAGTGATCTCCTGCTCAGCATCCCCCCACGGTGCCAGGAGGACATGGGAGAACCTGATCGCATCCTGTGCCTTCCTCGCAGTGACCACTCCCCACCGTTCTGACCTTGGACCTCAGCTGTCATCCCCTTTGGGCCATAGCTGGGGCCTCGTGCCCTCATATCACCTCTTGGGTAGGGGGACAGGAGCTGGCAGAGCCAACTGCCTCCTGCATGGTGCCCGCATGCAAATGTGGTGTGTTTGTGCACGGTTGCACTTGCACATGTGGATGTGAGTGCACATGTGTCCATATGGGCACCTGCCTGTGCACCCACACACATCATGTTTGCATGTGCATGCACACACATCCCCTCAACACTCACCACGGGGCACCACCATGCACACACTGAAACATGAATTTGCAGGCACTTATGTGGCAGGGTACATGCGGAGTACCAAGGCCCATGGCAGCCCTGCATGTGGCTGGAAGGCCAGGGATGCACCACTCCCCTGCCTTCAATTGGCTGAGCGGTAAATAAATAAAAGGGAATTAAATAAATAGAGGCGAGTCGGTTTATATAATCGCTGGTACAGTTTGTCCTGAACCTCTGCACGGATTAGAGAGCTGGCACCGGCCGTGGGTCATTAGCAGCTGGGCTAAGCCCCCCCAGTGTGGTTGCCCTGGCCCCCCAGACAGCAGTCTGCAGCCTTGCCCCCTATTTACCTACCCGGGTACTTTTTAACAAGCAACCTTGGGAAGGGCTGTCACAAACATGCATGTGTGTATGTCCCTACATGGATGTGTGTGCGTGCATGTGCCTCTCTGCAAACATGCACACGTCTGTACGTGTATGGGAGGGCACATGGGGTGTACATTGCCCAGGTATATCGGGGTGTGTATGCATGGGACTGTGAGCATGTGTGTGTATTTGGTGCGCTTCTGTCCATGCACATGTGTGCATGTGTGTATGTGTGCATGTGTGCATGTGTGTGTATAGATGTACATGCATTTATGTGTATTTATGCATGTGCCTGTTTGCATGTGCATGCCTGCATATGTGCACATACATGCCTGGGAGTGTGCACATGTAGATGTGCACAGGGGCATGTGTGTGTATTTGCACATGTGTTTTGTGTGAGTGGGAGCACATGTGTGCCTCTATGTGTGGTATGCATGAGCATGTGCATGTGCGTGTGTGCTGGAGTAGGAGTGTCCATGTCCCCAACACCGTGGCAGGAGGTGGATGTGCCAAGGCACACTGCGTGCCAGCTGACTGGGGTCTCTATGTCCCCCAACATCCTACTCTCGCCTCCCAATCACCCCCAAATGATGTCATCCCCAAACCTTGACTCCACTGCCCCATGGTGGTCTCCTCCAGCCTCTGCAACCCACCCGCCTCAGAGCATCCCACAGCAGAGCACCCCATGGCAGAGCACCCCACATCACAGCATTTCTGAGCAGAGCATTCCATGGCAGAGCATCTCCACGGCAGAACATCTCACATCAGAGCACCCCCTGGCAAAGCACCCTCCAGCACGGTACCTCACTGAAGAGCACCCCACGTCAGAGCACCCATAGCAGCACATTCCCCAGCACAGCACCCATAGCAGCGCATCCCCACCGAAGACCATCCCACAGAACACCCCACGACAGCACACCCCATGGCAGCCCAAGCCCCGCACAGTACCCCACGGCACAGCATCCCCCCTCAGAGCTCCCCTAGTGTCCCCCGAATGCCGTTCTGCTGCCATCTAGCGCCCGCGGGCCGCACGAAGCCCTCGGGCCCCGGGGAAGCCGCCGGCAAACGCCGGCCCCGGCCCGGTCCTCGCTTTGGGAGGGGCGGGTGGGCTGGGACTCCCTCACTCTGGACCGCGAGGTGGTGGTGGTGGGGGGGGGCAGAGCAGAATCATCTTGAGAACCTGTGGAAGCACAGCGCCAGAAAAAGGCTGGATGATGTTGGATGCTACGATGCCACGCAGACCCCTCTTCACCTCCTCCCCACGTAGCCAGCCCCGTCTCCCCAGGCACTGGCTGGGAGGGGGTGAGGGGTCCTGGATTTATCCACTAGGCCCATCCTGGTGCACTTTGTCAGTGGGAGTGACGGTGCCACAGAAGAGCTGACGTGGCACCAGAGATGGGTGGCATCTTGCCACCATCGTAGCGGTGCCAGATGGGTCTGCAAACCACTACTGCGGCAGTCCCCGGTGGAGCCTTCTTATATATGGCGGCGAGGAGCAGGTTTGCTCCCTTCTTCCAGAGGCAGCTGAGCTTCCCCAGGATGGATGTCCTCGTCCTGCACTCAACACCTGCTGACTCAGAGACTCTGTGCTAGCACTGATGGATCGCTCTGCCGCATCCCTGCTGGGGCTTGGCTCTGAATCAGCTGGGCTCAAGCCAGCCCTGCCCAGGAAACACTCATGTGCACATGCTCCAGTGCCACGAAGAAGGGGAGTAATCAAAGGGGCGTCAGCAGAGACTGGTGCTCTTTGGTGCTTTGCTCAGGGAGGGGACGCTGCAGAGGTATTTTTAGCTGCATAATTCAGACCTACCTACAGCCTGATTATTTTTTCCCCCATTGGTCATTCTATCATGCACTCTTCACTGCCTGATGGATGCACACTGGGAGCTGTGCATGCTGGGAGGGGCTGATGCAGAGCCTGGGTGCCACTTGTGTCCCTCTGCATCTGCTCCAACCTTTTGCCACTGTTTTACATGGAGAACACAGAACACAAGAAGCCAGGGCACAACGAGGCAGTGAGACAACCTGCCTGTCTCAGAGGGCTCACAACTGGTACCACTCAGGATGGGGGCAGCTCTGGGCTGTGGGCGTGAAACCTTTCACTGTGGCATGTATGCTGGGATAAGCAGCAGATGCCTTGGCATACCCGTGATATTAGCAGCAAACATAGAGCAAATGACTGGTGTTCTCATGCTTGCTAGCTTGTTGAGACCTTGGAATCTTTACTAAGACCCATGAGTTAATAAGAAAACAATGCATTAGACGGAAAATGAAGATAAGGGCCACATCTGTGGTAAATATTGGGTTGCACTCTATTGCTGTAATTGTGGGTTTCTCACAGGTGGAAATTCACTGGGGTAGCTGCTGACTGGATACAGAAGCATTATATAAGGTTTGCATCCACTCAATATAGGTGATCTTGCTTGTTGCCTCATCGATGGGGTCCGTGCCTTAATCGCTACACTGGGTGGCTGTGGGCAGGGTCAGTGCTGGGAGTCTGTATTGATGCTCCAGCCTTCCCTGAGGCACCTTCCCAGCCAGAGATCCCTATATGTGAGCCAGAGAGAGGCTGCAGCAGTCCACATCTTCCACCCCTAGTGAAAGCACCTCCACTCAGCCCTCATTCCACAAAATGGTGTTTGTTTTTCAAAGTCTGCTGCTAACAGGATGAGGACAGACAATCCTGGGGGCTGCCAGCGTCTCCCAAGAATGGGGGCACTGGAGGTGGATTCCCAAAATATTTCAGGCAGCTGATGTGCTTG
Source organism: Clamator glandarius (assembly GCA_033459285.1). Classification (NCBI taxonomy): domain Eukaryota; kingdom Metazoa; phylum Chordata; class Aves; order Cuculiformes; family Cuculidae; genus Clamator; species Clamator glandarius. Next base: position 579,119 of record JAUNZM010000097.1, on the reverse strand, counting down.
TCTCCTTCGTGGGCAATGTGGGCTGAGGGAGCTGAAAGAATCATAGAGTCATAGAAAGGTTTGAGTTGGAAGGGACCTTAAAGATCATCTAATTCTAATCCCCTGCAATGGGCAGGGGAACCTCCCACTGGATCAGGTGTCTCAAAGCCCCATCCAGCCTGGTCTTGAACACCTTCAGGGAATGGGAAGCTACAACTTCTCTGGGCAACAAGGGCCAGGGCCTCCCCACCCTCACTGTGAAGAGTTTCCTCCTTAAGTCTAGTCTAAATCTTCCCCTCTCCAATTTAAAGCCAATCCCCCTCATCCTATCACCCCATGCCTTTGTAAACAGTCCCTCCCTAGCTTTCTTGTAGACCCTTCAGATAATGGAAGTGTGCTATAAGGGGTGTCTTTGAAGCCTTCTCTTCTCCAGGCTGAAGAACCCCAACTTTCTCAGCCTGTCTTTGTATGGGAGGTGCTCCAGCCCTCTGAAAGGACCAGTCTTGTCCAGGATTTAGAGTCCCACTGTTTTGGCACAGCTTCCTGCATGCTCCCAGCCCTCACCCCTCCCCTCCCTTGCACTCGTCGCAGTGAGGGGCACTGCCTGCCCATGTGAGAGCCAGCACACATGCATATGTCACCGTGCACCCAGCAGTGTGGCCACCCCAACACCTACCCCAAGCCCCTGGGCTCCCACCAGCCCCTCTTCTGGCCTGCTAAACGTCACCCACTGCCCCCATGTCCTGGCACAACCTGGCTCCCCCATGCCAGCAACTGCAAATGAAAGCAGCCTGAGGATGAGGGGGCCACCTCAAAGGCCCAGTTTTCTCCTTCTGAAGCCTCGGCTCTGTTTGTGGTGGCAGGCAGGGCCGTTGAGTCTTTGGGGCAGCGTGGGTGCTCCTGAGCAAAGGGGCACTGCATTCCGGTTTTGTCACAGGTTGTTGCTGGAGGAGAGCAAAAAGCCAGTGCCCTCCACCTACAACCCTTTGATATCAGCACTGCCTTTTGCCCTGGAAACTGAAGCCACCACGGCAGGATCTGGCCTCCTGCTCTGCCCCTGCCCTACGTGCCTGAGCCCTGGTGGAGTTGGCATCTCATCAGGTGCCATCCCTGCACAAGAATGAGGACACTCAACTGTCCCCGGGTTCATCCTTTTCTGAGCACCCTGTGCTGCTCCTGGTTGGGGCTTTTGGGTTTTCCTCACAAGCTCAAGCTGCTGCAATGACAATGGTTTGTGCTTCTTGGCAGGGATCTGCTCAGCCCATCTGCTTCCCAGAAATCCCACGTACCAGCCTGGGAGATCTGTAGGGGCCGTTACAAAGGGAGATGGAAGCTTGGGAGCTGCTGCGAACACCTGGGCAGAAACCTTGTCTGCTCCTCCGAAACCCACAGTCCCAGCTCTGCCTTTTTCTGTGAAGCTGTGGATAGATTCCTCTCCTTCCCAAAACCAATTTGTACCCAAAACAGCCTTAAATCCAGCTTAAGGTGATCCCTAGGCCCTGCCTTGAGCCAGGGTGTGTGCTGGGGGATGGACAGACAGGTATCCAGGTCCTCTGGCAGGCACCGTCCCAAGGACAGGGGCTGGTAGAGACTGGTTGAGGCTCACATGTCAGCAGAGGCCTTCACAGCCAAGTAGGGAGATGCTATTCCCTGCTGGCAGCAAGGCTTTCTCAAAAAATCATTAACAGGAGCAAAACACATGGAGTGGAGATGGACTGAGGACAATCCATCAGGATCCCAGGCTTGATCAGGACCCAGAGTAAGGCCAAGATCAGCAGGGAAAGCCAAACCTCCAGTGCAGGGAAACCACTGGATGGAATAAGCATTAGCGAGCAGATTGCACCCCAGCCCTCTTCTCCCTTGATCCCAGCCAGGGCTGTGTCATAACCCTTGCATCTTCAGCCTGAAGTCCCACTTCTATCCCACAACTGGCCTCCCTCCTCCAAAATCAAGCAGTCAAGACCCAACCCTGTCTCCCCAATCCAGCTGCCTTCACTCACCATCCACCACATCTTTGCCCTCATGTTGTAGCACAGCTGCCACTTCACTGAGCCCTCGGCCACCAGTGCCACTGCCATGCCTGGTGTCTCCATCCTCACCCAGCTATTCCAGAAGGTACCTGGCTTGATGTCTCAGCACCATCACAGAGCCTTTTGCCCTAGGAGCACCCAGAGTGGTCTCTAACCCCAGAGAGCTCTTGGGGAAAAGCAGCTGGATGTAGGCAAGGAATAATCTCAATGTGGGAGTTTTCTCGGCTGCCCCTGAAGGGAGGCAGGTCGGCTGCTCTCAGTTGGGCTTGTGGGTGGTCACAACAGAGGCCGTGCCAGCAGCTGGCAGAATATGCCTGAGGGAGAGCACCCATGTCTTGAGGATGGAGGGACACCAAGGGATGGGAAGTAAAAGGGTTGTTGCGGGGACTTGGAGGCTTTGGAGGTTGCTTTGGCTTTGACTTCCCAGGGAAGGTGGCTGCTGCAGGTACTACCTACAATGCCATGTGTCCCTGCATCAGGGAGTTTCAGACCACATAGGATGTTCATGTGTGGCCAACAAATGCCCACGCCACCCTTTCTAATGCTGCACACCCATGTGTGTCCAATACACGTGCACCCAGTGTAGCATGCTCAGCCAGGGGGACTACTCCCCATTGGCTCTCACAGCTGTAGAAACTCAGGGATAAAGGAGGAGTGTATGGGAGCCTCATCTGAGGGACTAGAGGTGCTGGGGACCCACAGAGCTGTGGGAGCTGATCTCCACTCACAGTGCAGGGGCAGGATCTGGTCACTGGGGAAAATCACTTCCAGGTCCTGCTGGGGATCCTCAGCCCTGTTGCCCTGGCTGTAGTCCCACTTTGTGGTTGAACAACTGGTTATAGCTTTGTTATCCTCAGATGCAGACAGGTCCTTCCTGGCACAGCCTGCTGGGACAAACCCTGCTTCTTGTTGAGTGTCCGCTGGTTTTCCAATCCTGCCTGACTGCCCAGACAGTGTGCAGGCAGAGCCTGACTCCTCCAGGCTCCTCTTTGCAGCTCTGCCAGGACATGCAGCAGCTGAACAGGGTATCCCTTCAGCCCAGTGTTGATGCTGGTATAGGCAGGTGGGACCTGGGGCTTTGCTGGGAGGGTGGGAAGGATGATGTTGGCAGCAGGCAGATGGGACCCAGGGATGTCCAGGAATGACAGGAGAAACTGGTTTCATGCAGAGCTGGGGATTGGATGACGTCTGGTGATATTTAGACAAGAAGATTTTGGGGATGGAGTATGCAGCACTGGGCACTGCCGTGCACACAATACCAAATGATTTGGGGATCGGGGAAATATATATGTGTAGGGAGGGAAAAAGTGTGAAAGAGAGGTTTCTGGAATTCAGCTCCAGGAAATAAAGAATTTCAAGGCCTGGAGATTACTTTCTGGGGGTTTTTTGTTTTGTTTTGTTTTTTTCTGAATACATTTTTTTATCCTTATGTTTGATCAAAGCTAGGCTTTTTTTCCAGGAAAGAACTCAGGAGCACTTTATGAACGTCTCCCCTTCCCATTAGACCTGTTTTCATCCAAATGAGGTCATGGGGCAGAAAATAAACCCAAAAGTGAGCCACGGGAGAAGCTCAACTTTGGGTGCCAGGGACTGGGGGGAAGGGTGCTGGAGAGCAGCATCAGGCAGCAGTGGGTGCAGGCCCCTCAGTGGAGGTGGAGGCAGAGGAAGTGCACTGAACGAGGAAAATCTTCCTGTTTAAGAACTGCTTGAAAGGATGATTTTAAAGTAGTGTGTGTCAGCATGTGTGTGATAATGCATGCATGCCTGTGTGTGCGTGCCTGCATGTACACATGCACCAATATGCATGTGCACAAGCATACGTGTGTGTGTTTGTGCTTTTGTGTGGTGTGGTACGTGCATGTGTCACTACGTGCAAGTGATGCAATGACTGTGAATAGAGGAGACGTGTCCTGCTCAAAGCTGGGCTCCCCTGCCCTGGAGCTGCAATGCTGGCAAGGCAGCGAGGACATGCTACAAGACAGCACCCAAAAATACACTCGGGGTGGAGAGACCTTGGTGGAGTTGGGGAAGGCCTAGTGAATTCCTGGCTGTGGGGAAGGGCCCTGGCAGGATTTGAGGGAGGACCCTGCACTCCCTGCAGGGCACTCTAACTCTGCCAGGATGATGGTCATGGGGGTGGGCACCGTGGGAAATAGAATGCTTCAAGAACTGAGGGGGTACACTGCAGCCAGTCTGGTTTAGCAGAGCTGGCCCATCATCATGGCTAGCACCTCGACTTTATAGGAGAGTAGAAGTGCTTTTTACGTGCCAGTTGGAAGCAGAAAGGGAGTAAGCACCCCACAGAGGGCGAAGGAGGAGTTAGCCACAGTGCAGGCTGCCACCTCAGACCAAGCACTGACACCCACCCTGGCAAGAGCTGGCTCTGTCACCCCTGGAGCAGAGCTGCTGGGAAGCAGAGCACCAGGCAAGCAGACAAAACATGCAAGAAGATGGAGCTGAGCCAGCTGCTCCAGCCAAGGGTTCCTGGGGAAGGACTGTCTTGACATCCCTGCATTGCCCAGCTCAATCCCATCTCTCCTGCTTCATCACGGATCTCTTAGTGTCTTAGTGCAAAGCCCAGCTCTCCATGCCTTGGTTCCACTGCCAGAAAGGGTTCTGTCTCTGCAGCTCCTCCACATCATTTGCTTTCCTGTGCTTGGGGCTCCGTTTCTGAAGGGGAGAGTGGGAGCTGGCAGCCGTGCTGCTCCAGCCTGGCTCCATGGGCCTCTCCCACTGCTTGCCATGTGTGGCCCTGCCTGTGCTGCCACTTTGGGAGGGTGTGCACAGGTACCTGTCTGAGAGTGAGGGTATATATATACACATATGTGCTGCTGCAGATGCGTGTGCACATGTGGATGTGGTGGGCATGTCTGTGCATGCTAGGGCTCCACACACATACTGAGGTGGATGTGCACATATGTGTGCCGGCACACAGGGATGTCCATCCTTTGTGCTTCCTGCTGTTGCCACCTGTGACTCCAGTCCTCCCTTGGCAGAGGGCTGACCTGCTCCAGCCCATGACTGCTTCCTAGGTAGAACAGGCCCTGCTAGGGACATGCATCAGTGATCAGGAGCCAGTATATGAGACCAGACCAGGCCACTCGGGTCCCACGGAACCGTGCACATATTCCCTCCCTGCCCTGTGCCTCAGTTTCCCTTAGCATAGTTTTGTTCCCTGGTGTCCCTGACCCTATTTCTGCTGGCCCCTGCAAGATGCAATGACCCCATGAGAGCAGCACGATGCCACCCTTCCTTCCACAACAATGATGCTTGGAGCAGTAGGATGGAAAAGTGAGTCCATCACCTGGCTCCACAGCAAGATGGGAGGCAGATGAGGACAGGCTCATGATGAAACCTTGTCTAAGCTCATGTCCCCAGCTGATAGTGTTGAGGGCTCTTCTTTAATCACATGCAGGACCCCTTCCATGAGTCTTAGCCTCTTGAGCCGGGGTGCTGATCACTCCCTGCGACCACTAGCCAGAATCACTGTGCCCAGATCTGACATTCGGAGGTGGAGAGGAAAGAGTGACCCTCTTAGGGAGGGACGATGACTGCTTACCTTCACCCGTTCAGACCAATCTTTGAACAAACCCAGAGTGGCACCCTGCTGCCTCCTGCCCCAGGGGCTGCGAGTGCCTTCCATGCCTACCCCTGTAATGGGGTGAATGCTGCACTCTTGATCCATCTGCACTTCTGGGGCTGTGTAGGAAGGGCAGAGTGCCCCACAGATGTGCAAGTCAGGTGACACCCCTCCCCCAGGGTCAACCAGGGCATGACAGACCCACAGGCCTGAATGAGCCAGACAACACCCCCCAAATGCAAGATGGGCAGGACAGATTCTCCCCCTGCCTGGCTTGGAGCAGTGTAGGTAGGGCAGCACAACCTCCACCTGCACTGGGGCAGGACTGTAGAATTGTTTGGTTGGAAACCAGACCCCTGAGCACCACATTTACCCATCTTTTAAATCCCTCCAGGGATAGAGGACTCAAATGTTTCCCTGAGAGCCTCTGCCAATGCCCAAGAACCCTTTCAGTGAAGAAATTTTTCCTAATGTCCAATCTAAACCTGCCCTGGTGCAACTTGAGGCCTTTTCATCTCATCCTATCAGTTGGTACTTGGGAGAAGAGTCCAACAACCACAACCTCCATGCGGGAGCTACAGAGAGCATTGAGGTCTCCCCTCAGCCTCCTCTTCTCCAGACTGAAAAACACCTGTTCCCTCAGCTTCTCTCAGAACTCTGGTGCTCCAGCCTCTTCCTCAGCTCTGTTCCCTTCTCTGGATGTCTCCAGCCCCTTGATGTCCTTCTTGTGGAGGGGAGCCCAAAACTAAACCCAGGATCTGAAGTGTGGCCTCACCAATGCTGAGTCCAGGGGATGATCCCTTCCCTACTCCTGCTGGCCATACCATGGCTGATCAAAGCCAGGATGCTTTTGGCCTTCTTGGCCACCTGGCCCCTACAAGAAAAACATTGAGGTGGCGGAGTTCATCCAGAGAACGGGAATGGAGATGGGGAAGGGGCTGGAGAACAAGCCTTATGAGAGGCAGCTGAGGGGAGTGGGGTTTTTTAGCCTGGAGAAAAGGATGTTGAGGGGACACCTCATCGTTGTCCTCGACTGCCTGAAAGGAGGTTGTGGTGAGGTGGATGTTGGTCTCTTCTCCCAAGTAGCAGGCAATAGAAGGAGAAGGAATGGCCCGAAGTTGTGCCAGGGCAGGTTCAGATTGGATATTAGAAAAAATTTCTTCACCAGCAGCGTTTTCAGGCACTGGCAGAAGCTGCCTAGGGAGGTGGTTGAGTTCCCATCTCTTGAGGGATATGGAAGTACTCAGGAATCTGGTTTAGTAGTGGACCAGGACAGTTGGCCTCGATGGTCTTTTTTAAGCAAGCGATTCCATGATTCTATGGTTCCATGATTCTATGGTTCAGCCGGTCAGTGTGGACGCGATAGGCCCCCCGGGGCCATACGGGGAGGACGGCCGGGGTCCATCCCACCAGGTTTCGCCGCCAGCGGCTGCACCGAGCGGGGCCCATTCCCGCCCCCCGGGCTCCATGGCGGGGGCGGCTCCTCTCGGGCGGGGGCGGTGGGGCTGACGTCAGCCGCTGTCCCTGGTGCTGAAGCAAGATGGCCGCCCGCTAAGCCAAGCGGGACGGGAGCGGCGGCGGCCAGCGCCCCGCACCCCCCACCACGCCGGGACGATGTCGCTGCTCTGCGTCCGAGGTACCGGGACACGGCGAGGAGGGGCGGCCCCGGGGGCCACGCTGCCTAGGGGGGAGAGGGGCGGGGGTGCTCGCTGCCCTGATACCTGGTAGATGGGGCTTTGGAGCGAGGAGTGGGAGTTGATTGGGGTGATTTCGGGGGAGTATTTAATGGTTTGCAAGGAGCACTGGGAAAGACAGGTGGATTTGGGGGTTTATGGGGTTTGTTCGGGACGGGTGGGAATGTGGATGGGGGTAGATGGGGCTTGGGAGTAAAGAGAGGTGATTGGGGTGGGGTGTGGGTCAGGGGATTTGGGGATGGGTGTGGGACACTGGGAGGGATCCATGGGATGTGTGGAAGGTGTCTGCGAATTGGGGGACTGGGCTGTGCCTGGGGGGGCTAGGGACAGACGTGACGGGCGGTACTTGGGGTGGGGTGAATTTAGGGAGAGGTGGGAAGGGGAAGATGGACGGGTGGGGGTGTTGGGGAGGCGGACACGTGGGGGTCTACATTTGAGGGGCGGGAGAGAGGAAGTGGGGAGGGAAGATGGGGAAGAGGGAAGGAGGGGGGAAAAGGGAAGGGGGGGAGAGGAAAGTAGGGAGGAGATGGGGGAAGATGGGGGAGAAGGGAGAAGTGTGCTTGGAAGCGGTGGGCAGGCAGTGAGGGGTAGACAGGAGAAGCCCGGTACCGGGGCAGCGAGCACCCCCCGACCCCCCGGCTCGGGCGGCAGCCTGTCCCCCGGGGCTGGCCGAGGTTGGGGGTGGGGAGGAGGGTCGTGGGAACGGCACCATTGACAAAAAACCGACGCGTGGATTTATGAATGAACCGGCGGGGGCGCGCGCGCGCAGCGCCGAACCCGGCAGTGGGGGTGGGGGCACCTTGACCCTCCCCCCGCCGTGGAGAGAGAAAGGGGGTCTGTCTCCGCACCGCTTCACCCGGCATCTCTTGTCTATCCCTCTCCGGCATCCTTCCCTCTCCTCCCTGCTCCCTTGTCTCCCCCCTCCTTCCCTAACCCCCCCATCTTCCTTCTCCTCGACTCCTTCTCTCCCCTCTATCTTCCCTCTTCCCTCATCTTCCTCCCTCTCCTTCCCTTTCCTCCCCCTTCCCCCTTCTTCCCTTTTTCCGCCTCCTCCTCTCTTCCCCCCTCCTCTCTCTTGCTCCGCAAATGCAGACTCCCACGTGCCCACTTCTCCTCACACTCCCACCCGTCCACCCTCCCTCTCCTACCTCTGCCCCAATACCCCCCACTCCAATCACCCCCAGCCATTTATGTCCCTAGCCTCCCCCCAGGCACAGCACCCTCCCCTCCCCCCCATTCCCAAACACCTTCCACACATCCCATGGATCCCTCCCAGTGTCCCACACTCATCCCCAAATCCCCTGACCCACACCCCACCCCAATCACCTCTCTGTGCTCCCAAGCCCCATCTACCCCCACCCACATTCCCACCCGTCCTGAACAAATCCCATAAGCCCCCAAATCCTCCTATCTTTCCCAGTGCTCCCTTGCAAACCATTAAATACCTCCCCCCAGTCACCCCCCCAGTCCTCTTTTCTCTTGCAGGCATTGCCCCTCTTCAGGCTCAGGGATGCTGGGTCAGGGGTGCAGCTGAGGAGGCAGGGCTGGTGCTGGTGGAAGCCAGGTTAGGGGTGCTGTTTGCCCTGTACTGAGAGGAACTCAGTCCACCCCACAACAGCTTGCAGAGGGGGTTGGGAGCTGTGCCAAACACAGCGTGCTTCTGCATGCTACCCAGATAGACCCCCCCAACCCCAGATTTGGGATCCCCTGCTCTGGCAGGAGAAGGACTGCGTCTTTACTCCTGTTTAAGGGGCTGTCACACACAGTGACACCCTCAGTCAAGCTGGGGGTGGATGATGAGAAACGTCTCCTGGTGTGTTCCGGCTTCCTCTGCTTGCTCGGGGCAGCTATTTTTGTCACCCTATTTTTGGAGTCCCAGGGATGGAGGTGCCATGCTAGAGCCTCCTCCAGTCTTTCTCTGCCCTTCTTGGGATGCTGGGGCCATGCACATCTCCCAGGGACTTTGTGCCAAGGGGATGCACTTGTGGGACAGGCACTGAAGTGGTCCTGGGAGATGTGGGGTGAGCAAGGACAGAGGTGTATAGCAGGGACGAGAGTGTCTGAAGTGGTATGAGGCAGACAGAGAGATGGACGGGAAGAGGGATGTGCATATGGAGAGACAGATGGAGAGATGGATGGACAGAAGGATGGAGGGTGGGGAGACATGAGCAGGTAGACAGGTGCATGGATGAATGGATGAGGGATGGATGGATGGATGGATGGATGGATGGATGGATGGTGAAAGGATGGGTGGACAGACATGGTTGGACAGAGTTATGGGTGGGTGGACAGGTAGGTGAATGGATGGACGGACAGAGGGATGGGTGGGTGGGCAGAGGGAAGGACAGACAGGTCTGTTGCAGGTTGCCTACAACACAGCTTGATTTTTACTCTGTTGCCAGTCCAATTCCTGCCAGCTGCCTTTTGCCTGAGTTTCCCCAACTGGCCAGTGCCTCTGTGAGTGGAGGCTGATTACCCCAGCCTGGGAAACACCCTTGGCCTTCAAGCCTGTTGTAGGGGTACCCCGCTCTCATGAGGATACTGCTGTCCCCACCTCCTTGTTTGGGTGCTCAGGCTGAATTTAGCCCAAGGGTGGCGTCTTGGGCCCCACCAGCCCTGCTCCAGCTTTGGGGACCTGCTGGTGTATGGGAGGGTGGCAGAGCCCGCTCGGATCTATCAGCTGCAAATGATGGCATAAGGACTCCCCAGCAGTTGATGACAGCCAGTAGAGCCACATGTTCCCTAGGTAGTTGTTCCTGTCAACTTGGGTATTTTTGGAGCTTTTCCTTCCTCTGCTCTCCCATTCTGGATGCAGCAGCTGGTGGAGAGTAGTCAGCCCCAATGGGTGCATCTGGGACCAGGGCAAAGGTGAGCTCCCACACCAAGGGTCCCTGTGCAACTTAGTGTGCCCCATGGGCAAGGTCTGGTACCAAGTACAGTATTATAATAGAATAATAAATTATATATACAATATGCAAAATAACATATAATATATAAAAAAATATATGTAATAACACACAGTGATGTTCGCCATCCCCATGCAGTCCCACAGTCTCCCCACCCAGCGGCGCTAGGGGATCTTTGGGATCCTGGCCTTGAACCAAACCCTCATGTGTGAATCCCTGAGTACAATTGCAGCTACCAGAGTCCAGTGATTTCCCGGGAACCCAACTACTGGTGACGTGCTGCTGCAAAAAGCTGCCCAGCTTATGACTCGCTTGGCAGCTCAGGGCAGGCGTCCAAGCTGAAGAATTCCTGGTTGTGTTCTGAGTGGCACGCTGTGGCTGAGCCAAAGAATCCTCCCTGCCTCAGTTTCCCTAGAGGTGCCCCAGGGCCAGGCAGGGGCTGCTTGTGCCATGTTGCCTCCTCTGAACCCCATGGTGTGTGTGGAGCCAGCGGCAGTCCCGTGGCCCTTCCAGCGCTGATGGTGGGTGATAAGTGGCTGTTGAGCGGCACATCTATGAAATCAAATTACCTTTGATATTGCCAGGGCTATTTTCATCCCTCCTCAGTCATGTCAGTCCTCCACCCACTGGCATAAGAGTCATTTAACCATTCTCTGGGTGCTGTGTCATCCCTCCCTGCCTGCTCCTTTCCTTTGAGCCCTAAGGAGACCCCAGGACTCACCATCCCTTGGCATTGGCAGCATTGGTGCCTGTCTCTGCCCAGCTGCCTGTTTGCCTCCCCATTGCAGGCAAAATCTGGGTACCAGCCCCCCCCGTACCCCCTTCCTGCACAACTGGGGGATCAACCAGCACTGGGACTTTCCATGATTCTAAGCAGAATTCAGCCCAGATGTGACTAATGACCCTGCATGAAATCAGCTGTTTGGGAAGAATCCCCAGCAGGCAGGATGGGAACCAGCCCCTTGGTAATCCTCCAGGATGGGGACAGGGCAGGGGTGGGGTGTGTCTGTCTGTATGTCTGTGAGTTTTGGGTGTCCCTGCTACAGTGGGGTGGGGGGAGCATCTCTACCACCCCTGGGGCTGCCATGGAGCACAGGAGGGTTACAACCCCCCCCATCCCCCTCCCAGGTTTCCTGTATGAAATCTGGGTCAGCGTTTGGGAGTTGATGAGAGCCTTAACCCTGGCACTCCTGACCCGGTACCCCAAGGTGGGGAGTGGAGCAGGGGGAGGGTTCCCCATGTCCTCCCTTCCTCCCCAGATTTGTATTGTAGCATCATGTCTTTCCTGAAATGGATCAGAATTCAGAAGCAGGGGAGTGACAAGAGGTAAACACCCCCTTAACAGGTCATAGAATCATAGAATGATGGAATGGTTTGAGTTGAAATATCATCTAATTACAACCACTTGCCTTGGGCAGGGACACATCCCACTGGATCCAGTTGCTCCAAGCCCCATCCAACCTGGCCTTCAACACCTCCAGCAGCCATTACTGCTCTGGGCAGCCTGGGCCAGAGCATCCCCACCCTCACAGGGAACAATTTCTTCCTAAGATCTTATCTCAATCTCCCCTCTTTCAGCTTAAAACCATCCTCCCTCATCCTATTCCTGCCCTCCCGGATAAGAAGCCCCTCCCCAGCTCTCCTGGAGCCCCTTTCTGTACTGGAAGCTGCTCCAAGGTCTCCCTGCAGCTTTCTCTTCTCCAGCCTGAACAACCTCAACTCTCTCAGCCTGTCCTCACACAAGAGGGACTGCAGTGAGATGAAGGCTGGTCATTTGGGGTTGCAAAGAGATGTTTGAAAAGTTGTCCCAAAGTGGCAGTTTTTGTGTGTGTGTGTGTGTATGCACGCGTGCTTTTCTCCCCTGTGGTGCCCATCTCCAGCTCACATCTGATGCCCCTCCCTCATGCCTGGCACTGGGGATTCCTGATTTACACCAGCAGAAGGGATCCCAGCACCTTGAGCCACCTTGCAGCTGGGAATCCTCCCACTCCTTTAGCACCCTGGTGGGGGTCCCCTCTCACCTGCACTGGGCTCTCAGGTTTAATCTCTTCCCTCCTTCTCTGTCCCCACAGTTAAAAAGGCCAAGTTCGACGGGCCCCAAGGTAAGCAGCCCCCGGGAGGGCTGGAGTGCAGGGCCAGGGTCTGATTTGAGATGGCAAGACCCAAAGGAAAGGCTGAGGGGTGGTGAGGGGACCCCACCTTAGCCTCAGCTCTGGAGGCCTTGTTTGACAAGCATGGTGGGGAGCACACATACAGATGAGGGTGCCCTGGGTGAGACTGGGGGGCTCACAGCCTCTACTCCTAGCAATGTGGGGTCCATCCTGACTAGCAACTGGGGCTAGGGTACTGAGGGCAGTGTGTGGGGACCTCAAAGAAGGATGGCAGTAGGGGTGTGTCAAGGGGGTGGGAGCATGGCTGGTGAAGGTGGGGGCCACTTCACCCTCTGCTTACTCCCACAGAGAAGTTTAACACCTATGTGACACTGAAAGTGCAAAATGTCAAGAGCACAACCATCGCAGTGCGGGGCAACCTGCCCTCCTGGGAGCAGGACTTCATGTTGTAAGTGTCTAGGAGCCACCTCAGGGCCTCCATCCCTGCTGTTCCTCTCTATCCCCCCATCAAGGGCAGGTCCCTCCCTGCTGGTGCCCCCAGACCCCAGCCCTGGGGGGCTTACGTGAGTCCTGGGGCCATGGGGGCAGGCAGAGATGGGGGTGGCCCTGGGTAGCTGCTGGGGAAGGAGGTGACCTGACACATCTCCCTCCCTCCCAGTGAGATCAACCGGCTGGACTTGGGCCTAACAGTAGAGGTGTGGAACAAGGGACTTATCTGGGACACCATGGTGGGGACAGTGTGGATCCCTCTTCAGACCATCCGACAGTCAAACGAGGTAGGGAGCCAGGCACATCCATCCCCCACCAGACCCTAAGAGACATTTAGCCACCTCCTGTCTGTCCGTTGGTTGGGGCAGAGCCTTTCCTAACCCTGCTTGTGGAGGACCACACTTGGAGCTGGATGCTGCCTGCATGAGGTTGTGGGGTCAGGGAAGGGGGATCCCCGGAAGCTCTTCTCACCCCTATTTCTGCCCCACAGGAGGGCCCTGGGGAATGGCTCACACTTGACTCCCAGGTCATCATGACCGACAATGAGATTTCGGGCACCAAGGATCCCACTTTCCACCGTATCCTCCTGGACACCCGCTTCGAGCTGCCGCTGGGTGGGTACTGTCCCTGGGCACTCTGGGTTTGGGGTGTGTCCTTCTTTGCCCTGAGCCCCACGGGTGCTTGTGAGGCTCAAGGCTGGGGCTGAGACCCATGACTGGGAGGTTGGAACTAAGTGGTCTTAAGGTCCCTTCCAACCCAAACCATTCTATGATCCTATGATCCTATGATCCTATGATCCTATGATCCTTTAGCCCCAAAAGCTGGGCGCTGATTGGGGGTGCATGTGTGTCTGCACACCAATTGGGGTCTTTGCCCTTGCAGATATCCCTGAGGAGGAGGCCAGGTATTGGGCCAAGAAGCTGGAGCAGCTCAATGCCATGCGAGACCAGGATGATGTAAGTCAGTGCAGAGTCAAGCCCGAGGTGAGGGCTGGGCAGCGAGCAGCAATGCTGTGAGCATGCAGTCCTCATCAGCCTGTCTTTTCACAGTATGCCTTCCAGGAGGAGCAGGAAAAGCCTCTACCTGTTCACAGCTCCCAGTGCTGTAAGTGCTTCCCTGTCCCTGCTCTGCTTCAGGACCCCCACCTTGCCCTGTGCCCCCATCTCCCCACACGAGGGATGCACATTGAGTGGGTTTTCCACTTGTCTGGGGACAGCTGGACCCCAACCGAAGCGGGGTTCAACCTTGTTCCATATGCTGCTCCCATCCCTGTTCCCATCCTCCCTTCTGTGTCTGACGGTGTTGCCTTACTGTGTCCCTGCCCCAAAGTGCATTAGCCCTCCTATAGGGCTGAGCTGGAGGGGAGGGGGGTGTTGGGGGGCACGGCAATGGGGCTAGCAAGGATGATGCCCTGGGGAGCCCGGGTGAGGGGCAGTGAGGCTGGTGCGGAGGCTATTTGGTAGGAACACCAGAGGAGTTGGGGGGATTTGGGATGGCAGCTCACTTTGCCCCAACTGTTTTACCACAAAGGGGGCACAAAATCAGAATAAAACCCCCAAACTCTATGAAATCACGGAGCTTTTAGAAAAATAAATTATCATAAAAGCCCAAACTCTCAAATACTCAGGAGCCTTTAGGAAAGGTCCAGATTCAGTGAAATCAAGTTTTACTCAAGTTATTACAGCAAGAAAGCAAGCAAATGATTAGTAATGATTCATCACAACTTAGCAGTAACAGCTTGTAAAGGCAATGTGTCTGATCATTACCATAACAGAATCCACAGGGACCCATCCCATGTGTCTGATCATTACCATAACAGAATCCACAGGGACCCATCCCTGTCCCCTCTTGGTACTGCTTTGCCCTGTTCCTGTCTCCAGCATGGCCCAGTGTCAATGTACTCCATCCTGGGCACTGCCCCAAACCCAACTTGAGGCACTGTCCCCAGCCCAGCTAGGTGCCACCATGCCTGGGAGACATCCCAGACAGATCCTGCTGCTGCCCTGCAGCTGCCTCTTTTTTTTTTTTTTTTTTGGTTTTTTTTTGTTTGTTTTGTTTTTGTAGGCAACTGGAATTATTTTGGCTGGGGAGAACAGCAGAGTAAGTATTCTGTCCCCTCCTCTCCTCCCAGCTCGGTGGTCCCCAGTGTATCCCCCTTTGCCGTTCCATAGCCCAACCAGGGCACCTGGAGTTTGGGTCCAGTGGTGGCCTCATGCTTTGGCTCTGTGCTGGGTGAGGACAGAGACACCAAGCACCCTGTCCTGGGCATGCTTGTTCCAACAGCCTGATGGGGACATGGCAATATGAGGCTCTATGCCCTTGGGGTGCCCTGGTGGCAATAAGCAGCTCAGGCTTTGCCTCTGTGGTTGAACACTGGTGGGGCAACAGGAGGTTCCTGCATTCTATTCTCCTCTTCCCCCTTCTGTACCTCCCATTTCCCCCCTCTGCCCAACCTTGTCCCTCCAAGCCCCTTTCTGAGGGGAACACGTGCAGCTTGCCCCTCAACCCTTCCTGGATCCTCTCACCAGCAGTGGAGATACAGCAAGGGCAGTAGTGGGGCTGTGCCTGGCATGGGATAAAATCTGGGGTGTCCCTGGCCACCACAGCTGTAGGGCTGTCCTTAGTCCCACTCACTGCGTCCCCTTGCAGATGATGACCCTGACAGCACGGTGGATGACCGGGACAGTGATTACCGCAGTGAGACCAGCAACAGTATCCCACCACCATACTATACCACCTCGCAGCCCAATGCCTCTGTCCACCAGTACCCCATGAGGCACCAGCAGCAGAGCTCCCACGACTCCTACACTGACTCCATGCAGAGCTACAAGATGGACTACTCAGACGAGCGTCCCATCAGGTAGCGTCAGCGCAGCCAGCTCTCTCCAGGACCTGCTCTCTCAATCCCCCCACAGGTGGCAGAGGCCAGCAGGTCCCCAGGGTGGTGCCAGGGTGGTGGGTGATGGAGGGAAGGATGCTGAGGTGAGGAAGAGGGGGATGGTGCCGGCCCCAAGCTTTTCCTCTCACTGGAAAGTTTTCAAGCCTTTGAGCCACTGCTTTCCTCTCCTTGCTGTACTTGAGGACACCCAAGCCCCTTGCTGTTCTTGCTGGGAGCTGAGCTCTGGCATGTGGCCTGGCTGGGGATGCACATGTGGCTGTAGCTCAGGGATGCTTTGTCCCAGTGGTCACTGCATGGCTCAGTTCTTTGCCAGCATCCAGCCCAAGGTGCCAGCCCCATCTACCAGGACAGAGCCTCCCTTCTGGCATCTCCGCAGTGGCAGGGGATGCAGGGGTGCGGAGGGTGGCGGTGGCATGATGCCCAGAACCTTGCTGATCATCTTCCTCTCCTCCCCGGCAGACGCTATGGTAGCATAGACTCTGCCACAAATGGACGCAGCGACGCTGAGTCCGCTTCTGAGTCGAGCAGGCGGACCAGCCGCCAGCCATCCTTTGAGAGCAGGCGGTCCCTAGACCTATCGGATAGGTGGGTCGCTAGCTCATTGTGTGCTGTGTGCCGTCACAGATTGCTGTGGTTGGTCCTTGCAGCCATGGTGAGGCCAACACCAGTCCCGGCAAGGGTGGCCTTGTGCCACCATGGAGTCCCCCTGTCCCTGCCCTGAACAACCTTGCAGAGGAGCAGCGTTGGGATGCTCTGGGTGTCTCTTGGCTCTGTGGTGTCCTTTCTTGCTGCTGCACCCCAGTTCATGGGTATGATGCCCCATCAACCTGGTCCCACTCACTGGCATGCGGACCGGCTGGCAGCACTGCTGCCTCTTTCCCCTCGTGCCAGCAGGGATGGCAGCTGGGGTCTAAAGGACTCAAGTGCCACTGTCCGTTTCTGGTCACTGCCCTAGGCAGCACTTCGCTGGGCAAAAGCCTCACACAGTAGTCTGAGACCCTTGAATGTGGCAAGGTGCCCTTTCCCAGCTCTTGCCAGGATCAGGCAGGGGAGGTGAGGGGTTTCCAGGCATGAGCTATGTCTTCTGCCCCCCTGTGCCCTAAGTGTTCCTTTCCAAGGTACCTGGATGATGCCAGTATCACTCCCTTCTGGGACCAGCCTGGGCATCCCCTGGCACCCTGTTCCCTGTGATGTCCACTGGCTCACCACTGCCTGGCTCTGGGTCCAGGGCTCTGCCCATCCCATCTCCTTGCACCCATCCCTCTTTCCCACACTGACCCCTGGCTGCCGGTGCTGGAGACGTGGTGTCGGCCTCTTCCTAGGCATGTCCCTGTCTTGTCTGCATGTTTGCTTCTGTGAGCCTCTCCCCATGGAGCCACCTCATCCCCAGTGGCCTCCTGGGACACAGGGAGCCCCTCTGTGCCACCGCCCCCAACGATGCCGGTGGCTATGAGAGGGGTATGCTGGAAGAGCTGAGGGCCAGTGGGGCAGATAGGGCCATCAGAAGGGATCTGGCCTGTCAGGAAGAGTGAAGAGGGGCCCTCTGGGCAGGGATGATGTGGTTAAAGGGAGTACTGGGGTTGAGGGGGTGTCCTTGGAGAGAGGGTGCCGAGGAGATCTACAGTGAGTGCTGGGATGTCAGGGTAGAGGTTGGGTGACAGATCTACAGGTTAGGGGCATGACGGGGTGTCTGGCAGAAGCAGGAGGCAGGATCTGGATGGGGGTGCTGCCTGGCTGTGCTTTGCCCCAACCCCTGTCAGGGCTTAGCTGAGGGGACAGACACTGTCCCTCACATCCCCACACACAGCTCAGGCACAGGCAGAATGGTCAGACTCCTGAGATTGCTCTAGCTGGGGGGGCAGCCCCAGCCCACAGAGTCTGCTGATCTGTGCCTTCGACTGCCCGTATGAGGACCCGGTTCTCACCTAGGACTGAGCCCATTGAGAGCTGCATGTCCTTCTGCCCGCAGTGCAGGAACACTGGGGCTCTGTTTGGGCAAGGCTGTGGACCCATGGGAGTCCTGTTCTTGTCTCCCCTTGGCCCTGCAGCCCCACAGGGAGCAGCCGCTATGCCTCGTCGGCTGAGCTGAGCCAAGGCAGCTCCCAGCTGAGTGATGACTTCGAGAATGAGAGCCTGCGAGACTCAGAGCTGGATGAGCGGGATGGCGACTCCTACCACTCCTGCCATAGCTCTGTCAGCTACCGCAAGGATTCACCCCGTTGGGAGGAGGAGGATGACGACCTCTATCTGGAAGAAGAAGAGGAAGAGGAGGAGGATGAGTTCAATGAGGACTACAGCGAGAATGAGGAAGGCTACCCCAAGGAGGAGGAGGAGGACCTGCAGGAGCAGGACATCTATGAAGCCCTTGAACATGATGCCCACACCCCATCACAGAAACTCCCTGGGCAGCAGCAGCAACAGCTCCCACAGCAGCAGCAGCAGCATCAACCCCAGCAGGTCCCACAGCTGAAGCTACACCAGCAGGAGAGAAAGGATGAGAAGAAGGAGGAGAGGAAGGAGGAGAGGAAGGAGGAGAAGGACACTTCTGCCCCCCAAGAAACCCCAGAGGCTCTCCAAGCCCAACAGGGAGCAGATGAAGGTCCCCTGCCAGAGGTGGCCCCTGAACCTGAGCCCCTGAAACCAGCTGAGAGGTAGGAGGGAGGTGTTGATTCATGGTGGCCTTGTGGTGGCACTGTGCCTGGTGACACTGAGGATGCTCTGATGGTGGCCTAGGGCTTGTGCTGCTGGTGCCAAGGGGAAGCACCAGGGACTTTCTGTGATGTCTGTGGCTTTTCCAGGTGTCTGAGGCATCAAGGTGAGGGAAGCCCACCTTATGCCACCCAGGCGAGTGTCAGCCCCCTCAGGCATGCTGCCCTGGCCCAGCCACCAGTGCCACACAAAGCAGGGGCAGAGCTCAAGGCATTTGAGATCCTGCCAGGGCTACTGGAGGTGCAGGTTTATAACCTGGGCCAGACGTGGATATGGGGCAAGTGGGGGCTTGGGGCTGTGATTCCTCTCCTCTGGATCAAGCTATTGACTCTCTGGATGGAGGGAGTACCCTGGAGCTCAGCACAGTCAGAGGAGGAAATTTCCTTCATAAGAGTTAATCCTCTCCCTAGGCCACTGGTAAAAGCTCATCTGTGGCCTCCTGTGCTGTACAGATGAATTACTTGGTGCCCAGGTCATGAATCATGTGAATAATTCGTGTATCGATCGCTGACTATAATGAGCATTTCCATTTTTTCATGGTTTGGTGTCACTTGCGTGTCACTTGAGTGCCTAGGGCAGAGTCTCCCAAGGAGGGGGAACTCCTGGCTTCTCCCCATTGCTGTGCCTTGACTGTGCTGCCCTTTGCAGCAGGACTTGCTGCCGTTTTGGGGTCCTTCCTGGTAGCAAGAGGGAGTTTTTGCCATGGTCACATGGGCTTAAGGTCCATCAGGATCCCTACATTGCAGTCTCAGTCCTGCCTGGGGTGTGGGGGCTGACTCCCTCCTCCCTGGTGCTGTGCCAGGAGGTGAACAAGATGTGTGTGCTTGCAGAGAGCAGGCGGAGGTGGAGGTGCAGGACCCCAAAGCACGAGCCAAAGCCAACTGGCTGAGAGCCTTCAACAAGGTCTGCATGCAGCTGCAGGAGGTGAGCAACACTGTGACTGGCCGCTGCTGGATCCCAGCTCTGGCCACACGCTAGACTGGGGACATGGTCCCTTCCTGCACCTGGGCATCTTCCAGACGTGTCCACTCCCTGATTCTGTGGACATCCTACACCCTGAGGGCAGTGGGGAACTGAGAGGCCCCAACAGTGGTGGCCCTACAGCCCCATTCACCCCAAGTGGGACCCCCATGAGGGGCAGGGCATGCCAAGGATCTTCCCCTGGTGTGTGCTGCATGCTGTGTGCTGGTGTGAGCCCCCTCTCCTCTGGACTGAGTTGACAATTTTTTGTTCTGATTTTAGACTCCATCCTCCATCCTCCATCTTTTCTTTTTGTTTTGGCTCTGGATTCTCCCCCAGGGGCTTCGATCCCCTTCCCCACCGCTTCTCTTTTCAGTTGTCCACCACCATGGCCCTTGCGCCCGCGTCTCCCCTTCCTGCAGGAAAAGGGTGTAGCCTGCCTGCAGGTAAGCATGTCCAACTGGAACCACCCAGCAATGCGTGTGCCGTGCTTGTGTGTGTGTGTGCAGGGATTGCCCCATAGAGGAGATATATTTACAATTGACTATTTTTTCCCTTCTTGCCCAAAATAATCCCCTCCGTGCATGGAGGTGGCACTGGAAGGTGATCCCTGCATACACCCCATCCCCAGTGTGCTCCAGCATTTCCCCATACCTCTTTCCAACCGGCTGCAGGTCTAGGCAGACCTGCTGAGCCTTTCCAGTGATGTCTCTTCAGTCCCTCAAACCCCGAATTTTTGCATGGTGCAGCCATCCTCACTGCTTTGCCAGCCTGTTCCCCTCTGATTGAGCCTGCCCACTGCTTGCTGACGTCAACCTCTTTGAGATGTTTTATTACAAGTGCCAGCTCTTTGCTGGAAAGAGCCCTGTCTGTTTAGAAACACGCTTTTGTCTGCCCACCCTCTAAACCCTTTCCATGCTTCCCCAATGCTGCAGTTGCCAGCTGAGCATTGAGCCCTGGGGGCACCACCCTATGTGCCAGGTCTCAATGCTGTGCCCGTGACCACCCTCCTGTGTCTTGCAGGCCCGTGGAGAAGGCGATGGAGAAGCTAAATCCCTGTGGTTCAAAGGCGGGTGAGTATCATGTGAGCTACTCTCTCCTCTGCATTAGGATGTGATTAATGAGATAGTCGAGGGGCTGGCATGGGAAAACATCACTAAGCTGTAGGCCTGTGGGGATCCAAGTTTTTGGGCTGAATGCTGGTTGCTCCATGCTTTTGGGGGAGCCAGCAGAGATGCCACCACTCCACATCCTCCAGAGCCACTGTTGGGGGAAGGGCGAGGAGGTGAGTGAGTTGGAATGGAACTGAGCTGGGGTGGCAGCTCCCACTTCTCTCCTGCCAGCTGAGGCTCAAGTGAACCCTGAATGCTTCACCTGGATGGGCTGTGGGTCTTGTCTCCATCTTGCTCTCACAGGTGTCCCAGGCAGAACCTAACATGTTTCCTGGAGAACCCAGATCATGCCAAGGTTTAGTTGCAGACAGAGCTGGAGGCTGCAACGTGGCATTTCTACTTGAGCCACACTGCCTGGTTTCTCTCACAGCAGGATGGCTTGATGCTCACCTTTGCTGTCTCAGAGGGAAAGCCCAGCTCTCCTGCTCTGGACTGCAAAGCCAAAGCCAACCAAGCCGACCAAGCTATTTTTTTTCCTGTGTTTCACTGTCACTGCTGGAGCAAAATATCTTCACATGGGGACAATCACAGTTTTCTGCCAGAATCCCCTTCTCCCTCAGTTTTCAGTCTGATGATTCCTGCCCTGGCCCAGGCAATGGTGGGAGTAGGGGTACCACAGGTAGGACCTAGGCCACCTGGGAGGTTGCTCTCCAGTCCTGCCCACCGAGTCCTGAGCAAACATGGGGCAAATACTAGGGACCCTCTTCCTGCCTCAGTTTCCTCTTCCCTGCTGACTCTCTTCTCTCTTGCAGGCCTGGTGGTGGGCTGATCATTATAGACAGCATGCCAGACATACGCAAGCGAAAACCCATCCCCTTAGTTAGCGATTTGGTGAGGCTCCTCCTAACGCCTTGCATCACACAGCTGCCGGCTTTGCTCCCGCTGTGCCCCGCTGGAGTTCGCTGCCCACCCATCCCGGCTGACACTTGCTGGGCACCTGTGCCCTGCTCCCCAGCTGACTCTAACATGGCTTGTGTTTTCTGTTTTCTTTTCTCCGGCTTGGCTTGGCCGTCCCTGGCGGCAGGGGGGCGGCAGTAAGGTTTCTGCGCTGCATTAACAGCATGCCCGACATTAAGCCTGGACGCAAATCTCTCCCTCTAGTCAGCGATCTGGTGAGCGCAGTCTGAGGGATTAAAGAGACAGCACCCTTGGGTGCTGCTGGCCAGCCCTGCCCAGCCTCTCCCATACCTGCCAGTGGGGGGTGGGGATGTCCCAGGCTGTTTTGGGGATCTCCTGGCCCTCACAGTGGGGAGCTGTGGGGACAGCACAGCTGGGCTTTCCCCACACAAGGGTGCTTCTCTTTAATGGAGCTCCAGGTCCCTATTTCTACACCAAGCATCAGCCCAAGGTTTCCCATGGCTGCACCTGGTTTTCCAATTTTTTTTACTGCTGCTGTGTCCCCAGTCCTTTCCTGCCCCACCTGCCATAGGCTCTCTACAGTCTAGGTGGTGGGCAGATGGACTCGTGTACTAGAGAAGGGGTAGCCCTGACTTTTCTGAGCTGCACAGACCCTGTGCTCCTGTCCTCATTGTCATGCTGTGCTGCCACAACCCAGTCCCCCTGCAGGGGTCGAATACAGCCCCTGGGCAGTAGTGGCCAGGACCACTCTACTATCCACCCCCCTGGTGACAGGAGACAGCAATTTTGGAAACCAGACACCCTTGGCACCCAGAATTAGGTGCCCTTCGCCTCGTTCTCCCTCTCTTCACCCTTTCCTGCCTCCAATTTATGCCGTCCCCAGGGTGTCTTCCTCTTGTCCCTGAGCTGCCTGCCCCCTCTGATACCTCTGTCCCCTCCCTGCTGTCCTTACCCCAGTGTCCTCTCTGTCCCAGCCTGCTCAGGCAGCTGCTGATGCTTCTGCACTGTGCTGTTGGTGTTGTGGAGTGTTTGGGGTCTGGGTGGTGGAGGGGTGGGCAGAGTGTGAGGCCCCTGCCTTCCCCTCCCAGGATCTGGCAGGTGGCAGCCAGTGCTGTGGGGTGGGAAACTCCCCCCAACCTGGCCTGGTACTTGGTGAGGGATTGACCTTGCCTTGATTCCCACTGGTTCTGGCAGGGAAGGGGCCCAGACTTTCTCTACTGTGAGGTGGCTTGCACTAATGGCTTTTTTATTTCCCCCTCGCTGGTCCTGGCTGCCTGCAGGCAATGGTAAGTACCCCCCACCCTGGTCTCCATGGGGTCTCAGACACATGTCAAGGGGTTCTGCTCAACTGAGGCTCAACTGGAAATGCTGTGGGGTGCTGAACTAGTTCCAGTCCCACTGCATGGTGGGGCAGGACTTTGCAGTGCTGGCGTTACTGGCATTACACACAGCCAGCACCCACTCCTGTCTAGGGTGGGGGCCTGTCCCAGGAGTTTTATGGCCACTGAAATCCCAAAGGAGCACAAAAAGACACCCTATGTTCTCCCATATCCTTTAACTGTGTTTCTTTCCCACAGTCCTTGGTCCAGTCCAGGAAAGCAGGAATCACATCTGCACTGGCCTCAAGCACCTTGAACAATGAGGAGCTGGTAGGTTCTGGGGTTGGCTGGGGTCTGGGGCAGTCATGGTGGGAAGGCTGAGCCCCAGTTGGCTGGTCCAGCAATGGAAATGTGGAGTCTGGGCCGCACCAGAATGCTCCTCCAGTGATGCCACAGCAGCCAGGATGCTTCTGGCTGCACCTGGGGAGGGTGGTAGTTGTCATCTGCCTTGCTTGTCTCCACCCAGGGATGACATTGCCTGTAGCCCAGCACCTCTGGATGAGGTCTCCACACCCTGCTGCGTGGCTCGGCTGCTTCACATTGCCTGAGTTTTCTCTTCCTCTCTCTTCTTTCCTTGCACAGAAAAATCATGTTTATAAGAAGACCTTACAAGCCTTAGTGTATCCCATCTCCTGCACAACTCCCCACAACTTTGAAGTGTGGACGGCTACCACCCCCACCTACTGCTATGAGTGCGAGGGATTGCTCTGGGGCATTGCCCGGCAGGGCATGCGCTGCGCTGAGTGTGGCGTCAAGTGCCACGAGAAGTGCCAGGACCTGCTCAATGCCGACTGCCTGCAGAGTAAGGAGTCATTGTCTGCAGCTTCATACCTTTTCACTTTGGAGAGGGAGGAGGAAGAGGTCTAGGGAGAGCAGGACTCCTGCCTTGCCCATGGGGGGAGTGGTGAGCAGGGCAGACCTGTCTAGGCTGGGCGTAGACCCCTCCAGTTTTGAATGCATTCCTGCCCTACGCCATCTCACCCATGGTTGTCCTCTCCTAGGGGCGGCAGAGAAGAGCTCCAAGCATGGAGCAGAGGACCGGACCCAAAATATCATCATGGTGCTCAAAGACCGCATGAAGATCCGAGAACGCAACAAACCAGAGATATTTGAGCTGATCCAGGAGGTGTTTGGAGTCACCAAGACCACGCACACACAGCAGATGAAGGCAGTGAAGCAAAGTGTCCTGGATGGTACCTCCAAATGGTCAGCCAAGATCAGCATCACGGGTAGGCTGTACCCCTGCACAAGGATGCTGGGTGCTCCAACCCTTATCCTGCCCCTCATCCTGCAAAGCGGCTTCAGCCCCTGGAGCTCTGCCAGGGACACAAGGCGCCTGTTGCAGGGATCTCAGTTTGGCTGTGGCACTGATTCGTCTCTCTGTTCTCTCTTGTGTGTGCCACATGTGTGCCTGGTGTGGATGGGCATGTGGGCTCTTCCGTGCCATGCTGCACCACAGTTGTTTGTGCCCAGGGCCTGCAAGCAAAGGATAAGACAGGTTCCAGTGACCCATATGTCACTGTCCAGGTTGGGAAGACCAAAAAAAGGACTAAAACTATCTACGGCAATCTCAACCCAGTCTGGGAGGAGAACTTCCATTTGTAAGTTCACTCCTGGCCTCTCTGTTCCCCTTCCTGGCCACTCATGGTCGTGCTGGACTGCACTGACTGTCAGCACATCCCTGTGGGGTGGTAGGGACCCAGCCGGGGCCTCATCCTGCCCCAACTGAGGGTGGAAAGAGACTTCAGGAGTCACTGGGAATGCTGGGTTTGTGCTGTAGAGGGTTTGTCTCGGTGATGGGGGCTGATCCAGGATGTGCTGCGGCTGCCTGGGCATGGTGCAGAGCCCTGCCAAGCCCAGTGGGGAGGGCTGGTGCCCCCACATCCACTCTTTTCCCCCGTTCCTGCCCAGAGCTAGGATGGTCCCTCTTGTTTAGGGACATAGAGGCTGGGGAGAGGCTGGAAAGACTTCCCTGCTCATGCTGGGGCTTGCCCCTTCTCACCTCCCCAGCGAGTGCCATAACTCCTCTGACCGCATCAAGGTTCGCGTCTGGGATGAAGATGATGACATCAAGTCCCGTGTCAAGCAACGCTTCAAGAGAGAGTCTGATGACTTCCTGGGACAGACAATCATTGAAGTCAGGACTCTGAGTGGGGAGATGGACGTCTGGTACAACCTCGGTAACTGTCTGCCCTGGCATGGCCTACTTGGGCTGGGACCCCTGTCCCTGCACTCCTGGGGGAACACGCTGCCAGTTCTGGTGTGAAAGCTTTTTCAGCCTTTTAGTGTGGGGTCTCCTGTTAAAAATACTGAATATCAAAAGCCATTGGGATCAAATGTTTACTCAGAGTCATTCTCAAAACTCTTTGCCGAGGAGGTCTGCAGCACTGGCCCTCTGCAGAAGGTAAACATGGAGAAGACTCGTCTCTGTAGTGCCTAGAGATACGGCCAAATGACTCTCTTCAATGCTTTGGTTGCATTGTACCCTGGCCTGGCTGCACTCAGCACTGTGTGTCCCCTTGTCCCTGACCCAAGAAGCCCTCCATGCCAGAGCTGTCTGTCCCTCTTTGGAGTTACAAGTGAGCAGAGTTGCTCTGGGGAAGCCTTATGTCTCATCCCACTCTCTGTATCCCTGCAGACAAGCGGACAGACAAGTCGGCTGTGTCGGGAGCCATCCGGCTGCACATCAGTGTGGAGATCAAAGGCGAGGAGAAAGTGGCTCCCTATCACATACAGTACACCTGTCTGCATGAGGTGAGCAGCCCAGGCAGGTGCGAGGGCATGGCCCCCACCCCAGTGATGCCATCGTGTCACCAGTGGCCCCGAGGACCTGACAGGACTCATTTCTACCTCCAGAACCTATTCCACTTTGTGACGGATTTGCAAAACAATGGGGTGGTGAAGATCCCTGATGCCAAGGGGGATGATGCCTGGAAGGTGTACTTTGATGAGACTGCACAGGAGATCGTAGATGAGTTTGCCATGCGCTATGGGGTAGAGTCCATCTACCAGGCCATGACGTGAGTCCCTTTCCCTCCTCAAACGAGGGCTGTCGCTGTCAGCATCTTCCTCCCTCCTGCCATTTGCACCCACCTCTCTGCTAAAGGTGCTCCCCTGTTTTGACCTGTATCTGTGCACACCTCCCTCCCCTTCTCTGTGCCTCTGCCCCAAACCCCACACTCCTTCCCAAAGGCAGCCCCTCACCTTCCACTTCCCTCTGCAGGCATTTTGCCTGCCTTTCCTCTAAATACATGTGCCCGGGGGTGCCAGCGGTGATGAGCACCCTGCTAGCCAACATCAATGCCTACTATGCCCACACCACGGCTTCCACCAATGTCTCAGCCTCTGACCGCTTTGCTGCTTCCAATTTCGGGGTAAGTCCGATGGTGCGTAAACATTCCTTACTTCTTCTTTTCTCTTGGGAGGGGGTGGGGGGCTTAAAAGGCAAAAAGGGTTGTGCAAAACACCCTGCTTCAAACTGCAACCAGGCAGCAGAGAGATCAAGCCCCTGCTTGCCCTGAAATTCATCCTGCTCCTATTTTTCAGAAAACAAAAGAGCCACACCTTTCTGGGAGAAGGTCTAAATTTTCTCCCCAAATTATTAGGGTAAAACCATGAGTAGAGTCTGAGTGGGCTGGGATGCCAGACAGCAGCGTTGGCAGGAAGGGGAAGCCTTGGTGGCAAAATCACAAGCAAATGGCAAGAAGCCATCCCTGCAGCTCGCTGGAAGTTTTGCACAGCCCTATACACTTCGGGTGCACCCTGGGACCGCTTCAAACTCACCTGGCTGTGCTAGCACCCATGGGTGCCTGCTGGCTGCCTCGCTTGCCACTAGCAGGATGGGTTTGTGCTGGGGCCAGGGGCATCCTCAGGGAGTTGTGTGAGGAGGGGCTGAGCTCTAGCCCTGGCTCCCCCCACTTTGTCACAGAGGCAGCAGGTGGTTGCTCTGGATGTACGTGGGTTGAGCCAAGATCAGTGGCCAGCCCTGGGTCAGGCAAAGTGCTGAATAGCCAGGGAAGCAGCCAGTGCCGACTGCAGCTCCAGAAAGCAGCTGCTTTGGCTCACCTCCTGGTTCCTGTTGCTGGGGGTAGCTGTCGCTGAGCCAACTGCCTCCAGGTCATGCAGGAAGAAACTGTACGGGGGAAAAAAAATCACCTTTTCTCTAACATGGAGGGTTTTAAAAACTTGTTTCTTTCTCTTTTTTTAGAGAGCCTAAGGTTGGGTCCTAAAGTGCCCGACTGTGTCGCTTTAACCCTGAGTACCCATCGTGTCCAGTTTTAAAGCACTGCAGCCATTCAGTGGTGGGGACGCACGGTCTTGGCCCAGAGCCTGGCTTTGCTGTCTCCTGCGAGCAAGTGCGCCGAAGGTTTGCGGTCGCCAGTGCAGGCTGTGGGCTTGGCTGAGCTGTGGCCAAGCAGGCATGGGACTCACTGCCTGGTCCCATCCCCTTGTCTTCTTCCACCCCTAGGACTCAGCAAGCTGCTCTGGGCTCTCTGGAGCCCTGTGGGCCAGCCCTGATGCAGTACAGCTGATGCTGGAGAGGAAACCACAGTTCCTATGGGAGGCCTACAGGGTTGTCCAAAGTGTCCCTCTGCCCCAGCAGAGATGCAAAGTGAAATGCATTTTGATGGCATTTTGGGGCAGATTGGTTGTTTTGCCCTCAGCTCTGACACCTGACCCACAGCCCATTTTTGTCTCCTCCTGTCCCATATTCCCTGGATGGAAGCTGGGCTGAGCTGAATTAAAGCCACTCAGCCCCAGTGGAGACTGTCTAACAGGAGCCATTCCCTGCCCGTATAACCTGATGCAGCCTGGTTGGGCGAGTGAGGACCCCATGGAGGCATCCAACTCCTGGCCTTGTTTCAAAGCAGCTTGGCCTTGAAAATGCGTGACTGCTGTGAGAGTCCAGCTGCTCTTTCCCTGCCCTTTTTTCCTGAGCTCTTTGACAGCTGCAGTCCACGGCCATGATCCTGTGCACCCTCTCCCTGCTTCTGCTCTGAGGCCAGGTTTGGAGGTGTTCAAGGGGGCAGGACAGTTCAAGCAGCCTGTCACCCCTCCACCACCACCACTTGATCCTGTTCTTGTGCCTGGCATGGCCACATGTGCCCCAGGAGCCATCCACAGCTGCCAGGGAGCCCTGACCACCAGGAGGGACACTCTCTTCTCCACGGGCAACCCATTACTGCCTGCAGGTTTCTGATGAAGGAAGGAGGGAAGGACAGCAGAAAGGAGAGGGATGAGCTGGGGGGGCACGGACCAGTTTGGGGGCAATTGAGAGAGCCAGGGACAGTGGGGAGGGGGGTTGGTCTCTGCTGTCTTTCCCCCATTTACCTGGCTTTGGGGCATTTCTCTGCAGAAGGAGCGGTTTGTCAAACTCCTTGACCAGCTGCACAACTCACTGCGGATTGACCTTTCCATGTACAGGGTAAGGTGCCTGCTGTGCCTTAGTTTCCCTACCTGTTTAGTAAGGTCAGAAACAACAGGCATTTGTTTTCTCCCTGCTCCACTCACTCCTGTGAGAGTTTTGTGTGTGATTCTGCTCTTTTGTTTCCCTTTGGCAGAACAACTTTCCTGCCAGCAGTCCAGAACGGCTGCAGGATCTCAAGTCCACAGTGGATTTGCTGACCAGCATCACCTTCTTTCGAATGAAGGTATTGCTGGGGCCTCACTTGCCCATCCTGCTGGTGAGGAGCCTGACTCTCACTGGCCTTCGTTCTTTGCAAGGCTGGGGTTGTGCTGGCCCCGTGGTAGGTCCTGAGTGACTGGCCATAGCTGTGGGTCTGCCTCCAGCACTGCTCCCTCCCCACACACCCAGGTCCAGGAGCTGCAGAGCCCCCCACGAGCCAGCCAGGTGGTGAAGGACTGCGTGAAAGCCTGCCTTAACTCCACTTATGAGTACATCTTCAACAACTGTCACGAGCTGTACAGCCGCGAGTACCAGACAGACCCGGTGTGTGGGGCAGGGGGATCTGGGGTGCACTGGGATGCTGGGTGCTGCAGGGGAACCTCGCTGCTCTCCGCTGCCCTTCCCCATCACCTGTCCTTCATGCAATGCTCCTGCTCCCTCTCCAGTGTGCCCAGCCTCATGCAGAATGAGCCCAAAGACTTGGGCATGGTCTGAACCCTGCTGGTGCAGGTTTGAGACCAGACCCAGAGAAGGTGGGGCTGTGTGGGAGCTTTCCAAGGTGTTCCCAGAGCTCTTCTGCCACCTTGTTAGCCCTGCCAAGAAATCAAGCCTTGTGGGTGGGGTGACTGGAGCCTCTGCTGTGTCCCTGTCACTCCAGACTAAGAAAGGCGAGGTGCCCCCCGAGGAGCAGGGTCCCAGCATCAAAAACCTGGACTTCTGGTCCAAGCTCATCACCCTGATAGTCTCCATTATCGAGGAAGACAAGAACTCCTACACACCCTGCCTGAACCAGTGAGTAGGTGATGGGAAAGGGGACCTTGCTTTCCACTCCATGGGATGCTCATATGGTGGCAATGGTAGCTTTAGTCCTTTGGAAGTGGGTTGTAACTTTCACTCTACAGATGGGGAAACTGAGGCAAAAGGGAGGTGTGGGGAGGATGTATCTCCAGGTGGAGAGCTGGTCCACCGCGTGCCCGTGCTTCCATCCTGCCTCAGGTTCCCCCAGGAACTAAACGTGGGGAAGATCAGCGCTGAGGTGATGTGGAACCTCTTTGCTCAGGACATGAAGTATGCAATGGAGGGTGAGTCCCCCCATGCTGCCCCGAGCTGGGTAGGGGAACCAAGCAGGAGCCATTCCCACCTCACCTGTTCCCTGGGCAAACACATTTCACCCCTTCACCAACATGATGCCTAGCTTACATCCCACCCAAGAAACACTTCCATCTTCACCCCCATTACTCTGGCATCCCTGGATCTGCCCTAGGGCAGCCGTCCCCCAGGTTTGGGGTTCAAAGCCAACCCCAAGTGCACTCGCCTTCCTCATGCAGAACACGACAAGCATCGCCTGTGCAAGAGCGCGGACTACATGAACCTGCACTTCAAGGTGAAGTGGCTGTACAACGAGTATGTCACCGATCTGCCCTCCTTCAAGAGCCGTGTGCCTGAGTACCCTGCGTGAGTGCAGTCCTCAAGGGGCAGGGGGTGCTTGTGCCCTGGGATTGGCTGCTTTACTGGGATGGGGCTCTCTTCCAGCTGGTTCGAGCCCTTTGTTATCCAGTGGCTGGATGAAAATGAAGAGGTATCACGGGATTTCCTGCACGGAGCGCTGGAGCGGGACAAGAAGGATGGGGTATGACCAGGACTGTTGGTGGGCAAGGGGTTTGTCCCTCAATGCTCAGTGTGTCTCCTTCAGGGCCAAAATCTCTTCTCCCTGCCTCCTGCTGACACTGTCTCTCACTCCCCCAGTTCCAGCAGACGTCAGAGCACGCACTCTTCTCTTGCTCCGTGGTAGATGTCTTCTCCCAGCTCAACCAGAGCTTTGAGATCATCAAGAAGCTCGAATGCCCTGACCCCCAGATTGTTGGGCACTACATGCGAAGGTTTGCCAAGGTGGGCAGCTGCCGGGGCAGGGACTGAAGGTCAGCAGCACCCCTGGAAACCTCATCCCAGCCCTAGCCTGGGGCTCCTGGCCTCAATCTGCTGCCTCCCACCCAGCTACATTCAGCAGCCTAGAGCACAAGTTGCATCACCTCTAATAGCAGTGCTCAAGTAAATGTTCCACCAACAGACTCTGTGTCTCTCCCTGCTTTGCTAACACAGGAGAGTAGGTCATTAATGAGTTAATTGGTTAATTAATCTAGATCATCTGAGGGCTGGAGTACCTCCCATATGAGGACAGACTGAGAGAGTTGGAGTTGTTCAGCCTGGAGAAGAGAAGAACGCAGGGAGACCTTAGAGCAGCTTCCAGTACTGAAAGGGCTCCAGGAAAGCTGGAGAGGGGCTCTTGATTGGGGAGTAGAGGGATAGGATGAGGGGAATGGTTTTAAGCTGAAAGAGGGGAGATTGAGATGAGATCTTAGGAAGAAATTGTTTGCTGTGAGGGTGTGGAGTCTGTCACCCAAGTTGCCCAGAGCAGCAGTAGCTGCCCGATCCCTGGAGGTGTTGAAGGCCAGGTTGGATGGGGCTTGGAGAAACCTGATTCAATGGCAGGTGTCCCTACCCATGGCAGGGGGGTGGAACTGGATGGGCTTTAAGGTCACTTCCTACCCAAACCATTCTGTAATTCCATAATTAATTAAATACCACTGCCTCATTGCAGTGAAGGGAGGCAGAGGACGGGAGTTGCAAGTAGGTTTGATGGCTGATGTCTTCACAGCTGTGCTGGATCTGGCTTCCCAGTGGCTGTGCCATCGTGCCTCCTGACACATCTGTGGGGCCAGAGGATCTGGAGGTCTCAGGCTGTATGCAGGTGTTGGGTTGTTTCACTGCAGTGGGACTCATGTTCTCCTTTGTTCCCTCTTTCCCCCTCTTTGCTGCCATCTGCGTGGGTCCCATTCCTCATCTGGCTGCAGACCATCAGTAATGTGCTACTCCAGTATGCTGAGATCATTTCCAAGGATTTTGCCTCGTACTGCTCCAAGGAGAAAGAGAAAGTGGTGATGTATCTCTCTGCTTGGCACCTGCTTGGTGCTACCAGGCAGGACTGCCTCCACGCAGTGACCCCAGCCATCACCTCAGCTCCAGAGCTGGTCCATGAGCAAGTCCAGCCTTGGTCTCTGTCTGATGGCAGTCCTTGAAATGCTGTCTGGCAGGCCTCCATGCTGTGACTATCCTCGTGTCCCCCAGTGCAGGATGGGAGGGACCTAGAGTGGTAGGCAGCTGTTCCAGCCATGTTTGTTGGTGATTTGTTGTCCTCTCTCCATCCCTCCAGCCCTGCATCCTGATGAACAACATTCAGCAGCTACGTGTCCAGCTTGAGAAGATGTTTGAAGCCATGGGTGGGAAGGAGGTGTGTGTCAGAGGGAGCCCTGCGAGGGGGGTTGGATCAGTCCCTCCTACGCAGAGGCAGTCACTTCCCTGGCTCTGCAGGGCTGGGAGCAAACCCCAGTTCCTCGCTCCTGTATGGGATCACACTCTCCCAATGTGTCTGATGAAGGATGGGTTTCACCCTGCCTAGGGGTGCATTTGGGGTGCAGAGACCCCCAGGGCTGGGCCAGGGACCCTGATGGTTTCTCTAATGTGTTCCTCCTTCAGCTGGATGCAGAAGCCAGTGATATCCTCAAGGAACTGCAGGTGAAACTCAACAATGTCCTGGATGATCTGAGCAGAGTCTTTGCTACCAGGTACACTTGGGTGAGCAGGTATGAGTGGTGGACCAAGGAGAGGGCTGGGGGCCCAGGGGCAGTGGCTATGGCCAGACTGGGGAATTCTGCTCAGCCAAGTGGGTCCTGGGTGTGGTCTTAGGGGAAGCTGAGCTGCCTGGGCATTGTGGTCCCCAGTTTCCAGCCACACATAGAAGAGTGTGTGAAGCAGATGGGCGATATCCTCGGCCAGGTGAAGGGCACTGGCAACGTCCCTGCCAGCACATGCAGCAGTGTTGCACAGGATGCTGACAATGTCCTGCAGCCCATCATGGACCTCCTGGACAGCAAGTGAGTGTAGGAGGCAACTGGAATCCCCACCCTTCACCATGCCCCTGACCTGCCCCAGGGGTGTGGGGACCTGCAGGGTCAGGGTGACTGGGCAAGGAGTGACATCAGAGCTGCTGCGCTGGGACCTTCAGCCCTGTTCCTTCCCTGCAGCCTGACGCTTTTTGCCAAGATCTGTGAGAAGACAGTACTGAAGCGGGTGCTCAAGGAGCTCTGGAAGCTAGTGATGAACACAATGGAGAAGACCATCGTCCTGCCCCCGCTCACTGACCAGACGGTGAGTGATAAGGAGCAAGACTGGAGACAGGAGACTCTAGAGCTGAGAAACAGCTGGCCTACTGTGGCCAGTGTGGGACACTCCTGGAGGCAGGTGCCCTCACTGGCTGCTGAGGGTTGGGGGCTTTGGCAGCCTCCCCAAACCTGCCACTAACTCATGGCCAGGGAAGGGATGAAGGAGAGAAAGGTCATCCTTGACCCCAGTGCCTGCTGCAGCCCAGCATCCCGTCAGCTGGCTTTGCTAAACGACCTTCCTGCCATCTCCATCATGGCACCAGGAGAGAGCACTCTTCCTTTCCTTTCCATCCTTCCCTCTGAGATGTGGCAACATCCCATGCCACACTCACCAGTACGGGTTCTAGGCACGGTCCCTGTGCAAGGAGGTGACTCAGAAGCTCTTAGAGTCTGGAGAGCCACCACATGGCAGCCTTGCTGTGGGCTGGGGTTGCTTGTGGAGCAGGGACTGGCTTTGCAGGGATGGTTAAAGTGGACATGGGGCAGGGATCATGTTCCCGTGGCAGGGCTGAACTCTTCCTTAGTCATGGGATGAAAGGGCTGTAGGGGAGCAGAGTGGAGCCCAAGGAATGGTCCTTCCTCAGAGGGAGGTTGCCTATAGCCTCTAAGGCTCCGTACTGCCTTGCTACATGTTTGTCCACCATGCACCCTGAAGCTTCCCAGGGCAGCTGGTCTTGGGGTCAGCCAGGGAGGGGTGATACAAAGGGCTCTGAGCCAAGCTGTCCCTGTTACTCTTGATGGCTTTTGTCACTGTCATAATGGCGAACTCAGGCTCTTAATTGGAGACCCTGGAGTCACCGCCTGCTGTGTCACCTTTCTATGGCTGCGGGGCTCCTTGTGCTTTGTCTTTAAGGGATGGTGCCTTGGTGACCTATCATCCCTCACTGGTGTCATCTCATTGGCACCTCATTGCCACTCAGAGCTTGGCTTAGGTCAGCCCTGCATTGCTCCCGGCCAGGCTTGGACACTCTTGGCCAAAGATGGTCAAATGTAGCAGGAATGCTGGTGCTACCTGTCACCACCCCAGAACCAGTCTCCCTCCTTTCCTTTGGCTGTGTGTAACTAAGCCATGTTTGGAAGGCAGTGAGCCCTGTGCTGAGGGCAGAGGAGGGCACATGGACATGTGGATGTGTTGGGCAATTTTCCTGAGGGGCAGCAATCCTTTGAGGGAGTCATGCTGGGGCTGGTCCCTGCGGCAGGGGACAGCCACTAAGGATGGCTCTGGGCTCCAGCCTGGGTGTGTTGGCAGCTTGGAGCTCCATGTCAGAGCCGAGTGTTGAGTTGGATGTGCCAGCTCCCTGGAGTCCCACCTGCACAGTGAGGAAGGACTGGGCACTTGGGATGGGCTCACATTGGGGCTGTGGAAACCTGAGGTGCTGGTGGCAGGGCATCAACACTGGTTGTTGTGGCACATCAGATGGGGACACCCCAGCTCTGCTGTCCCTCTTGACTGGCAGGGGTGGGGGTGGCCAAGGCTGATACTGAGCTGTGGGGCAGCTGGGACTGGGGAGGATAGAGGAAGGGGCCGACACTCACATCATGGTTGTTCTTTCCAATTGCTCTGCTCACCTCTCAATGGCAGATGATTGTAAGTACGGCAGCTCCCTGTCTGTCTGTTTGTCTGTCTGCTGTGTGTAGGACCTGGCCTCAACGGTTTCTGTCTTGTGTGGCTGCCCGCACCCTGCCCATGCCCTCTTCCAGCTCCCAACTTGGTCCACCTCTGTGGTCCCCATCCTCATGCTGCCTGCTTGGCACTGGCTCCTGGCAGGCACTTGCCCGTGGCCCCATCTGGATTCAGGGAGTGGACAGGTCCTGGACAGATCTGCAGTGCCTGGATGTGGTGATGGGGTGGGATGGGGACAGTGATGGGGCAGTGCCATATAAGTGTGGACAGCCAAACCATACTGAGGATGAGAGAGGCCTCTGGATACATGAGCTAGGGGTGCAATGCATGCCTGGCAGTCAGGGCTGCTCTTCCTGACCCCTTGTGCCTCAGTTTCCTCTTGAGGCCCTGGCTGGAGTGTGGCTGTGGTGAAGGCTGAGGGCAGAGGCTTTTCCTGCCTGTGGAGAAGAGCATCTTGCTGAGACATGACAGTCCCTGTCCCAATAGCTCAGCAGTAGGACAGGTTACTGGCACAAGTTGTGAGATTATTCCCCTGGTTGGGATATGACCCTCAGAGGTGCTGATGCCCTGTTTTACACTGTTTCTCCTGCCACTCCTGGGCCTGGGTCAGTGTGGGCTCATCCCTGGGTGCAGCGCTGCATGGATTAGAACTTTGTGCAAAACCCAACTGCAGCTGCTCTCTCCCAATGCCCTCCCCAATGCTGGAAGGACACCAGGGCTGTCATAGTGCCAGCTGGCTCTTGCCTCCCTGTATCCCAGTGGGAACCTGTCCCACCTGGGCTCAGCATCCCTGTATCCAGCAGGGACATGTAAACCCAGCATTCTAGTGTGGGGACCGGTTCCCCATCAGTGCAACATCCCCCAGTCCAGCAGAGACCAGTTATCCCAGCATCTCAGAGACATCTCACTGACCCAGCATCCCTCTGCAGACCAGTACCTCACTAACCCAGTATCCCAGTGAGGACCGGTCCTCCGTGGGCCCAGCACCCTAACAGGGCCCAGTACTCCACTGGACCTGGCTGATCTTTAGCAGCTCAGTGCTGTCTCTGCCGCCAGCTTGCGGCCACCCCATGTTCCCAGCCTTGCCATGCACACTCAGTGTGTGTCCCACAGAATCCTCCCATGCAACCACTCAACCTCTGATGTTGCTTCTACAGGGCACGCTCTTGAGAAAACATGGCAAAGGGACAGAGAAGGTAAATAGCCATGGGCTCCATGTGTGTCATTGCCCTGTGGCCACAATTGTGGCCCCACACCCACAGCCCCACACCTACCTGCTGTGGAGTGCCAGGCTTGCCTGTGCTTCCTCTGTTGTGCTGTCTGGATGTGCCATTGCCTGTGTGGTGTGTTGTTGTGTTGTCTGGGATGTGCTGCCTGTGTGCAGGATGGGGGCAATGACCTGTTTCTGTGTGTTGCCCAGGGTAGGGAGTGGGTGTTGTGTCATGTTTAGCCCCCATGGGTGTGTATGTGGTGTGTCACCTATCACTGGGCAGGCATGGGGTATGTTGCTCAGCATACCTCCAGGTGTCTGGCTGGGACAGCGTGGGCATGGGGTGCCCAGTCATGGGAAGTCCCAAGCTCAAATCCATCTTGCTGGCTGGGGCTCAGGAAGAGGTGACTCCCAGGGTGCTGGGCCATGCTGTGGAACGTGCAAGGTCCTGGAGCTGCCAAGATCCCCTGAACCTCTAAGCCCGCTTCCCCTGATACCTGTGAAGCCTTAGCAAGACTCGCTAAGCCACCCAAACTTGCCAAAAGGCCTTTCTGCAGGCACACAGACTCTCCCTCTGTCTGGGTGCTTCCTACTGCCAGGCTGGGGACCCAGCGCACCCTTGCAGGCTGCCTGCT
The DNA here is from genome assembly GCA_033459285.1 of Clamator glandarius. Lineage (NCBI taxonomy): Eukaryota > Metazoa > Chordata > Aves > Cuculiformes > Cuculidae > Clamator > Clamator glandarius. The sequence continues at coordinate 543,038 of JAUNZM010000097.1, read as the reverse complement.
CCCAAAACCTGGCTCTCAGGAAAAGCCCTGTTGACATCTGTCTGGGCAATGCTTGCGGCTCCCCCTGGCTTGGATCCTGCCCCAGTTTGCTGGGCGTGCTTTCCTTTACTTGCTGCCATTTCCCCAACCCCAAACAAGACAGGGAGTGGCCCTGCTCCCATGCAGGAAGAGACCTGTCATGCTTGTCACAGGTTCACCAGCAAGCACTGAGGTGAGCCTTTAGTGTTGTGAGATGGTGCCAAACCAATGGCACCAGTGGAGAACTTGGTGCAGTCAGAGAAGAGTTACAGGGCCAGAGCTCACACCGCAAAGGGGCGAGGGGTGAGGTGGGGGGAGGGCCTGACCCACATTCGCTGCTGCTGGGGCCACCAGTAACTGTCCATTGCTGTTCTCTTCCAGAGCAGGGTGAAGCTGCCCAGTCACACTGAAGTAAGGACAAGGCTCTTCTGCTCCCCACTTGGTTCTGGTCCTTCCTCTCACCTTCTCCCCATCCCTTGTCTTGTGTGCTGTGGGGTGGAGGAGTCCCAGCACAATACAGTGTCCTGTTGTGCTGTGTTTGGGTGACACCAGTGTCCCCAGCTCCCAGCCTGTTCACTGGCTGGGGGGAGACAGGGACATCAAGAGAAGGAGTAATGGGACAGAACTTGCAAAGGGGCACACAGATGGTTAATTTGGGCTACAAAATGAGGGCATGAGGGGGGAGACCCCTGCAGAAGGTAATGGTTAGTGGGATAAATGCTGTGATTTCTCAGTTTTGGGAAGGAATGGAGCTACTGGTGCTGGGAGGGGGAAGGAGGTGGGAATCCCTGGCTGTGCCCTAGTGGGCCCCTGTTTGCCTAGTTGGGTGTTGTGCACTGGAGGGCTTGAGTAGCAGTGCTTGTGCTCAGCCCAGTGATCTGCCCGTGCCATGGGACTGCATCCCAAGGAGCCGTGCCAGTGAGCCCCATGGAATGGCTTCATGGCCCTTGCCCATGGGGATGGTACAGGGCAGGTGAGGTGACCAGCAGCTCCTGTCTGTGGTATTCCCTGGGTGCAAAGGGGCTGGGAACCTCCCTGGCGCTAGGACTGGGCAAGGGTCTGGGTGGCAGGGGGTTGTTTCACTTGGCTGCCAGCACTGTGGGTACAGAGGGACTGTGCCACATCAGCCCTGTGCCTTCTGTCCCCCTGCACTCACTCTCTATGCCCTCCAGGCTAGATGTTGTATGATTGTGCAGTACTAGTGAGGTGGATGCTGGGCACTGTTGGATGCAGAAGTGGGTGCTTGGGCACTGCAGGGAACAGGATGGGACTCTTAGGCAATGCTGCTTGTGCTGCACAGTGTGTGAGGTCCCTGATATCAGGCAGATGTCCTGTCCTGGGATCCCCAAGCACCCAACCTGTGCTGAGAACTCAGGGTCTAGGACGGGGGCTACACCTGCTCCCTGCACCTGCATCACCATGCCTGGCATGGCTGGTGGCCCCTAGGACTCTCAGAACAGCACCTCTCTGGAGCCTGGGGAGCTGGGGAAGCCCCTGGAGCTGCAGCAAGCTCCTGGCACTGCGTGTCCAGCCTGGCCATGGCACCCTCCAGCCAAGCTACTCACTGGGGCCATTCTTGTCTCTTTGCTCTCTGCAGGGCACACAGATGATTTTCAATGCAGCCAAGGAGCTGGGGCAGCTGTCCAAGCTGAAGGTGAGGTCTGGGGGACAGGTGATCAGAGCTCCTCTCTGTGCTCTGGCAGGGAGGCACTTTGCAGACCGGCACTGGTACTGTTGCAAGGCCCCCACCAGTGCTCGTTTGCTGGCATGGCTAGGGCAAGGATAGTAAGGCCCTTGTCACATGTTGAGGGCAGGATTTGTTCCCTGCAGGACCACATGGTGCGGGAGGAAGCCAAGAGCCTGACCCCAAAACAATGTGCAGTGGTGGAGCTGGCCCTGGACACCATCAAGGTGGGGACACTCTGGGTGTAAAGGGATGCCCCTGTGGGCTCTAACCTTAAGGTACAGACGCGGGAGGGCACCGGGGCGGGGGGAGGGTGGCCTCCAGCAGAGCTGCTGAGGACCCTGCGGCCATCTCTCCCCTTCAGCAATACTTCCATGCTGGTGGTGTGGGGCTGAAGAAGACATTCCTGGAGAAGAGCCCTGACCTGCAGTCGCTGCGCTACGCCTTGTCCCTCTACACCCAGGCCACTGATCTCCTCATCAAAACCTTTGTGCAGACCCAGGCTTCACAAGGTACAGTGAATGACCCTACCACCCTAACCCACGGCTGCTCTCCCCACACATGGGCTCAGCTGCCCCACGGCCACGGACCAACCCTGCCTCTCTTCCAGTGGGGTTGGGTGTCACAAAGGGGTGGGAGGGATAAGGGGGGAAGGAAGGGCTTTTTCCTCCCATGCTTTGCAGGTGAAGAGGGGCCATGGGTGCCCAGAGACAGCCTGGCACCCCAAAGTCCCTCAGCAGCAAGAAGAGAGTGTCCCCCTCTGCCAGAGTATGATCGTTCTGGCACAGAAATGTGTCCATGGATGAGGGAGAAGGTCATCCTCTGGCCACCGCTCTGGGTGGCCCCTGTCACCCGGTAGAGGCACTTCTGGTCCAGTGCTGCCTTGGAGCTGCCAGTCTCAGCTGAACAATGCCAGCCTGACCAGGGCTCAGACGTCTTGCAGGATTGACTGGATCCTAGTGCTGTGCCAGGGCCTGTTCTGGGCATGCTGGGTGCCTCACATACTCCATGGGCCTCTCAGTCCCAGAGCTGTAGGTGTAGGGTGTTGGGCACTGCCCTCGGGCAGGACTACCCCGTGGCTCTAAATGCTGCGCTTTATTTTGTCCCTTGGTTCCTAGAGGAGGGGACAGAGATTCTCAGTGGTTGTCATGGGCCATCAGATAGTGACCAAGGCAGGCCTGTCTGTGTCCTTGGGGAGTGGGACATGTGTTTGCTGTCTGTGCATCTCCTGCAAGGGACGTCTGTCCTGTCTGTGCCTCCTGTGCCAGCCATCTTGGGGGCGTGGGGTTGGGTCCATTGGGTGCAATCTGGCTCCAGGACCCCCTGGGCTCAGAGCTGGGTAGTGCTTGGCACTCCCATGTTGCTACAGTTTTGTCCAGATGCTCGGCCGTCCATCTGTCTGCGAGATCTGATCTCTCTCTCTCTCTCTCTCTCTCTCTCTCTCTCTTTGTTTTCTCCCCCTCTTTTTCACTGTTCCTGTCCCCCATGCATGTTTTCTCCTTCCTCCTCTCTTAATCTACTCTGTGCTGTGTCTCTGTCTCTCTCTTTTTCCTTCCCGCTAGTTCATGGTGGGAAAGGTATTAGGTTTACCCTTAGTGAAGAAATTTATCCTGAGAAGGGTACGTGTGCTGCTCACCTGCCCCTGCACCTGTCTGCCACTGCCGGCCTGGGCTAGTAACCGTCCCAGCACCATGGGCTGGGATGGCCAGGAGCCTTGTCTCAGTGCTGCTGGCCTTGAGGACTCAGCGTGGGCAGAGCTGGAGCCTTCTGCCCACAGACTTGCACTCCCTGGGCTGCTTTTTGGGCTGAATTTGGAGGAACTGTGCTCCCCTAGACCGGGGAGGGGGCTGTGCCTCATGGGGACGAGGGTGCAAACCTTTGCTTACAAGCTCTGAGCACCCCGCATTGTCCGCAGTGCTGCTGCCTGGGAGTGGGCACCTGATACAATCTCCCTGCAAGCCGGGAAGCTGTCCCCTTGGCACATGTGGCCCCAGAGGAGGCCATGACCATGTCCATGTCTCTCTCCCATCCACTCTGCTGCCAAAAGGACCATTACTAGCTTTGCTCTGTCAAGCTCCATCCTCCTGCCCTGAGGTGTGAAGAATGAGCCCAGCTCCATGGGCCTTGCTTGGTCTCCATCACACTCTGCCAGAGGGGCTGGGACTGCACCCCGTGCTTGGCCTCCCCTACCCAGACACTCCCCCCTCACCCACCATCGCCTTCATTTCAGCTCCACATGCAGTGTTTCCCGGGTGACAGGTGCCTGGGATATGGGGCATCTGGGATGGGGCAGAAGATGGAGTTGGATGGAGAAGAGCCTCCTCCCTCAGCCTGGCCCCCTCACACTGGGGTCCATGCAGTAACACATGGGGATGTGTCCTCCTTCCCACTGTGATTTCCACCCTGGGAGCTATCTGTGGAACTGAGTTTGATGTCCTTGGCCCCTCCTGACCCACAGAGCCTGTCCTTCTGCCCTGCTCCCCCTCTTTCACCCATGGGTGCATGCACAGCTCTTGAAGGGGACAGGGCGGGCTTGGCTGTTGGTCGCAGGTCACCTGAGTTCCCCAGACTTGGGGATCCCCAAGCTTGATATGATCCCTTGAGATAGAGGGGATACAAGAGGTGACAGGTCAGTCCCATGCCCCTGACAAGGACCAGATGGGGTCTCTCCTGCCTGGTGCTGTGCCCATGCTCATGGCCACACATGGAGCGCTGATATCCTAGGCACCAATCCACCCAGGACCTCAGTCCCTGCCAGGACAAGGGAGGTTCATGGGGCCCTCGCAGCATTGGGTGCAATGACAGAGAGCCAAGCTGGTGCTGGGGATGTCCTGCCATGCCCTGGCCCAGACTGGTGCATGCCACAGCCATCCTCTACAGTTGCTGCACCCATGCTGGTGTCCCCTGAACTCTTTTGCCACACTGGCAGAGCAAATCCTACTGCTCATCCCCTCCTGCTCTGACAGGTGACCTGCTTCCTCCAGTGGGATTGGTGGTGGGCAGGGGACTTCAGGGACACAGGGAGAACAGGGACTAATGTCTTCTTCCTTTGCCATGCAGGCTCTGGTGTGGATGACCCTGTTGGGGAGGTGTCCATCCACGTGGAGCTTTTCACCCACCCTGGCACTGGAGAACACAAGATCACTGTTAAAGGTGGGTTCTGCCAGCTGGCATGCCAGGGTCTGTATGGTGGCAGTGCCCCACCAGTCTCACATGCCTCCTCCTTGCAGTGGTGGCTGCAAACGACCTCAAGTGGCAGACATCGGGCATCTTCCGGCCCTTCATCGAGGTCAACATCATTGGGCCCCATCTCAGTGACAGGAAGAGGAAATTTGCCACCAAATCCAAGAACAACAGTTGGGCTCCCAAGTACAATGAGAGCTTCCAGTTGTGAGTGGCACCATGTGGTCAGGCTGGGGAACGTGACCCCATAATTTGGGGACATGCTTCTCCTGGGATCTACCCATGAATTTGCTTGTTGCTCCAGGGGATGTTGTAGATACTTCTTCATTGGTAAAAGTGGGGATTTAGGAAAAGGAAAAAAAACAAACATAAAAGGCTTTTTTAGGGGCAATGTGGAGGCAGCACCTTTATATGGTGCTGGTGCACAGCAGGGGGCCTGGGAGTGCGACCCTCTGTGCCAACACTGCCTGTCCCTTGTCCCCCTGCAGTACGCTGGGAACAGAGACAGGACCTGAGTGCTACGAGCTGCAGGTGTGCGTGAAGGATTACTGCTTTGCTCGGGAGGACCGGACAGTGGGCATTGCTGTCTTGCAGCTCCGCGATATCCTGCAGCGACCTGGTTGTGCCTGCTGGCTGCCCCTGGGCCGCCGCATCCATATGGATGACACTGGCCTCACTGTTCTCCGCATCCTCTCCCAACGCAACAATGACGAAGTGGCCAAGGAGTTTGTCAAGCTCAAGTCGGACACACGCTCAGCCGAGGAGGGCAGCAGTTAAAGCCCTTCTGCCTCCCATCCCTCTCCCCCTACTCCTGGCCCCTTTTCTACAGCCTCCTCCAGCCATGTATAAGCCATAACAGAGGCCACAAGAGGATTCTCCTTCCCGGCTCTGGGTGGGTGAGGGGGATGTGGCTTTGGTGACAGACACACTCAGCCCTCCCTTGTCCACGCTGGCTGGTGACAGTGGTGCGGAGCATGGCCATGCCCCCATCCACCTCTGATGGGAAGATGCTGGGGCTGGCAGGGCTGCAAGAAAGGGCTGGACCCCAGACTGGGCAGTGAGACAGATCTGCACCTTCCCAGCCTGTCTGAGATGGAGGAACCCCAGTGGCCTACCCCAACCCTGCCCTGTCCTACCCAGCCTCAAACCTCAACCAGTGACAGAGGGAAAGGGCTGGGGCAGGGATTGGGGGTGGTGTCCCATCCTGCCCAGGGATGTTAGTGTGTGACTGGCATAGGATGATGGCCTTTTATCATAGCATGATGTCCCTAAGGCATCACCGGTTGCCCTGAGGGGCAGGGAGGCTCCCAGCTGCTGAGCACCCTGTACATATGTAAATAGCTGTGCATACACGGGGCAGCCAGACTCCGAGGCCGTGTCCTGCACCCAGAAGGGCTATTGGGTCTGTTGGGTTGGTTCCCCTCCCTGGCTGGCAGTGGCATCACCGGGCCGGGAGTGGCAGGGAACAGCCCCCAGCCCGTATCCTGTCTTCCCTGCCTTGCTGTCATTGTAGGCTGTCCCACTGCCACCCCCAGGGTGCTAGGACTTGGGGACGAGGGCTGAGGCACTGGAACAGATGGACCTGTCTCCCTTTGTGCTGGCCAGTGGGGACCAGCCACCCCTGTTCAGTGCAGCAGTGCCCATGGGACCTCCTTGGTGCAAGAGCTCCCCGTTTCCCCACCTCCCTGCCCTGCCCAGAGGATTCCCTCCACTCAGTTTCCCATTAACCACCATTTCTGTGTTATCAGTGGTGTGTGTGTCTTGTGCGAGTGCTCAGAAGGCCAAGGTGTGCAGTGTCAGGGATGGCCACCTCAGCTGGCCAGCTTGCCCTAAGTACTGGGGAAGACAGAGGCCTGATGACCCTACAAGTCAATATACCTCTCTCAGCCCCCTCCCCATCCCTAAACAGGGTACCCCAACTGTCCCCCATTCTCCTTTTTCTATAGGGTTTGCCTGGGACCAAAAGATTGAGCTTTCCTCTCTTGTTTCTGTTCAATGTTTACACCCATTTTCTAACCACTGCTCCCACATGGCCAAGCTGGGGCTCAGCCCCACATCCCCTGATTTGGTGCCCCTGGCCCTGTGCCCTGTCCCCAGACTATCCTGTTTGGCATGTGATTGAACCAACCAATTTTGCTCCTGTAGCACACATGTCACCAATGCGTGTGTGTCTGTACCACCCTGTGCAGCACCGCTGCCGGCGGCTACCATGGATGCATGACAGTGAGATGTTTTGCACTATTTTGAATTTTTTGGGCTCTGTAAAAATATTTTATTATAACTGACATTAAAAAGAACACCCTTCACTGTGGCTGCTGTGGGAGTGCAGGAGGGCAGGCACTCAGGGGTTCTTCATCCACTTGTACCTTTAGGGTTAACACCAAGCATAAATAGCCCAGGGCTGCTGCAGCAGCTCTGTCCATACTCAGTCTCCATGAGGGCTCTTCTTCAGAGAATCACAGAATGGCAGAAGTTGGCAGGGCCCTTTGGATTTCATCTAGTCCAACTACCTGGCTAAAGCAGGTTCATCTTGAGCAGGTTGCAGAGGAATGCATCCAGGTAGGTTTTCAGTATCTCAAGAGAAGGAGACTTGACACCCTTTCTGGGCAGCCTGTTCCAGCACTCCATCGCCCTCAAAGCAAAGACGTTTTTTCTCATATTCAGATGGAATAGTCAGATGTATTCCAGTTAGTGCTTATTGTCCCTAGTCCTGCCACTGGGCATCATTGAAGAGTCTGGCCCACCTCCTTGACACCTGCCCTTTAGATATTCATAAATATTGATAAGATCCCCTCTCAGTCTCCTCTGGGCTAAAGAGACTCAGGTGTCTCGGCCTTTTCTCTGTAAGAGAGATGCTCCACTTCTCATATGCAAAGCCTCCACTGGACTCTCTCCAGCCGTTTCCTGTCTTTCTTCAACTGGGGAGATCAGAAATGGACATAGGACTCCAGATGTGTCCTCCTTAGGGCAGCGCAGAGGAGAACGTCCCTCAGACTGCCCTGGGTAAGAGCTGATTTCTTTAATTGTCTCTACTAGTTTATTTTAAAATGTCTTAAACACTCACCTTGAAAAGGAACTGCTGCAAACCTGAGGTTTTAGGCACCCTACCCTCTGCTGTGCTGGTTGTGGGAAGGGGCAGCCAATCAGGGGTGGGGACAACTCTCAGTTTTCACTCTGGGTCAGCAGGAGGTGGGGAAAGAAGAGATCACCCTGAACTGTGTCTGCACACCAGTGGTTATTCCAGCAAGGGTCTTTTAGACCAGTCATCCCCTAGACCCATTTCCAGAGTGTTCCAGGGAAAAAAACTACCCATGCGCCATTTCCAGAGCAGATGATGCAGGGGTGCCCTGAGCCTCTTTGCTGCACACCCAGAGCGCAAATGCATGCAGATCCTCAGCTGTAAATAAATACATGCAGGAGGGCACGTGGTGTGCCTGCTGCTTCTTGGGGCAAGACTGCAAACAGACCACCAGCCAAGACCCAGGCATCACTGGGTTTGAGGGGGGTGATAGCATTTTATTTTCTTTCCCTATATCTGATCTTTCTTTTTTCTCCTTTCCTTCTCTCCTCCTCTGCTCCAGTTCTCAGCACACACAGGTGATACTGTTCGAGGGTTACAGATCTCCTTGTGGAGCAACTGCAATTGGTGCAGAAGCCTTGGTCAAGGCATTGTTGGTGTCTGGAACTCCACTGAGTTTGAAGTAAAGCCGAGATTTGATCAGAACGTTGTAGTGGTTGCCCTGCCTTGTAGTGACTGGATCTGATCAAAAGGATCTAAACAGGCTGGACTGATGGGCTGAGACCAATGGCGTGAGACTTAACAAGACCAAATGCCAGGTCCTGCACTTGGGGTACAACAGCCCTGTGCAGTGCTACAGACTAGGGGAAGAGTGGCTAGAAAGCTGCCCGGGAAGAGAAGGACCTGGGGGTGTTGACTGACAGCTGACTGAACATGAGCCAGCAGTGTGCCCAGGATTGTATCAGAGACAGCATGGCCAGCAGGTCCAGGGAGGTTGTTCTGCCCCTGTACTCAGAATCACAGAATCACAAGGTTGGAGAAGACCCACAGGATCATTGAGTCCAACCATTCCTATCAATCACTAAACCATGCCCCTCAGCACCTCATCCACCCATCTTTTAAATACCTCCAGGGAAGGTGACTCAACCACCACCCTGGGCAGCCTGTTCCAGTGCCCAATGACCCTTTCTGTGAAAAATTTTTTCCTGATGTCAAGTCTGAACCTCCCCTGGCAGAGACTGAGGAGCCTCTCATCCTGTCCCCTGACACCTGGGAGAAGAGCCCAGCTCCTTCCTCTCTGCAACCTCCTTTCAGGTAGTTGTAGAGAGCAATAAGGTCTCCTCTCAGCCTCCTCTTCTCTAGGCTGAACAACCCTAGTTCTCTGAGCTGCTTCTCATAAGACTTGTTCTCCAGCCCCCCCTCACCAGCTTCGTTGCTTTTCTCTGGACTCACTCCAGAGCCTCAACATCCTTCTTGTGGTGAGGGACCAGAACTGAGCACAGGATTCGAGGTGCGGTCTCACCAGTGCTGAGTACAGAGGGAGAATAACCTCCCTGGACCTGCTGGTCAGGCTGTTTCTGATACAAACCAAGATGCCATTGGCTTTCTTGGCCACCTGGGCCACTGCTGGCTCATGTTCAGTCACTGTCAACCAGCACCCCCAGGTCCTTCTCATCCGGGCAGCTTTCTAGTCAGACTTCTCCTAGTCTGTTAGCACTGTAGCACTCGGCACTGGTGAGACCACACCTCGAATACTGTCTTCATTTCTGGGCCCCTCACTACACTTCTTGTATTGAGGTTCTGGAGTGTGTCCAGAGAAGAGCAACAAAGCTGGTGAAGGGGCTGGAGAACAAGTCTTATGAGGAGCGGCTAAGGGAACTGGGGTTGTTTAGCCTGGAGGACGCTGAGGGGAGACCTTATTTCTCTCTACAACTACCTGAATGGAGGTTGTAGAGAGGAGGGTGCTGACTTCTTCTCCCAACTGACAGGTGATGAAACAAGGGGGAATGGCCTCAAGCTGTGCCAGAGATATCAGGAATACTTTTTACACTGAAAGGGTCATCAGGCACTGGAACAGGCTGCCCAGGAAGGTGTAGTCACCTTCCCTGGAGGTATTTAAAAGATATGTAGGTGAGGTACTCAGGGACATGGTTTAGTGGCAGATAGGAACGCTTGGACTTGATGATACAAGAGATCTTTTCCAACCTAGTGAGTCTATGACTGCATAGACAATCCAGATTTACGACATGGAGTTCTTTTTCCCGTGGCATGCTGGGAATTTGAGGTCTTCAGCCCACAGCATGTATGGAACTGGAGTCCTTTACCCCAAGACATACTGGGAATTGGAGTCCTTCGCCTCACAGCATGCTGGGATCTAGAGTCCATCACCCCAAGCCTTGCTGGGAGTTGGAGTTCCTTTTCCCACTGCTTGATGGGAGCTGGATTTTCTCATCCAATGACATGCTGGGGCATAGAATCCTTCATACTATGGCATACTGGGAACATAGTCTTTCACCACTGGACTGCTCACCCGCATGGCAGAATGGGAGACGGAGTCTTTGACCCAGTGGCATATTGGAGTCCCTCACCCCCACCATATTTATGAAACTGGAATTCTTTTTTCTAAGGCATGCTTGGACATGGACTCCTTTTACCATGCAACATCTTGAGAACTAGGGCCCTTCATCCTACAGGATCCTGAGAGCTTCAGTCCTTCACCTCACTGAGTTCTGGGTGTTTGATTTCTTTACCCTGAGGCATGCTGGAATCTGAGTCCTTCACCCTGGTGAAGACTAGTTGCTGTAGTTCTTCACCCCACAACATTCTGCGAGATGCAGTTCTCCCATCCCCGTCTCCCATCCCTGGAGAGCTGTAAAAGATGTGGAGATGTGGTGCTTAGAGATGTTACTTGCAGAATAATGACACTGAACTCAGAGTTAGGTGCAGGTATGTGTCCGTGCACGGGATGCAAGGGAGGTTTTTCTTCCAAGCTTGCACACCAGGTGTCCAAGCCAGCACATTTTTATTGTGCTATATTATTGATATGTATTGGGTTAGTATACATAGTCATGACTTTTCTGAGAAGTGGGTTGGGTTAGTAAGATTAGTTCCAAGAATTCATTAACATAGATCTCCTCCTCCTTGTGCATATGCTCCTCCTACTGGTAGTAGTCGATGAGGGTCATTGGGGAGGAAGGTGGGCAGTCTTCATCGCATTGAACTTTTCAACTTTCCTTCTGGCGTTTGCTCGCTCTTAGATTCCCTGGGCCCCTGTCCAATGTTGCCTCTGGCTCTAATTGGTTCTTCTTCCTCTTATCATTGCACCAGTCCTTATCATCTGGCTTAATTAGATACAGTCACATTCTTTCCTATTCTTTCTAACTGCAGCTTTGTTAAAATTCCTCATGCAACCATAAGTATCCAGGTGCAGGCTAGCTAGAAGTTATTGTTCAAGCTAATCCTATATATTAGTTCTAAAATCACAGAAACTACACACAATATTCAAATTTATAATAGGTTAGTAACTTACAACAAATGATCTCTTCTTTGAGATGTGTTTTAGTGATGGAGTTTGTAGAGTGAGGTTAACAGTTGGACTTTGTGTCTTTTCTAACCAAAATGATCCTATGCTTCCATAAAGGAGGTGTGTGTGTCCTTCGGATAGTATTTGAATGAGCCGTTGGTGCTTGCTGCTGGCATCCAAGCCAATGGGCTGTTTGCAGGATCTGGAGGATATCCTGGAGAGAGGATAGAGTTCCCAGCAGATGGAGGCTGGCCAGGAGGGAGCTGAGGGGGAAACTGTGGTGATGCTGATACCCCCAGTGCAAGTATGTGGGGTGGGGGAGGATACAAGGGAGGTGAAGGTGAAGGATGCAGCTACCCAGAGTGAGCTCCCAGGAAAACACAGAGCCAACAGGGTCCCATGCTGCAGGGGTCCCATGCTGCAGGGATTGTCAGAGCCTGTCCCTGGGAACTGACAATGTCAGAGAGTGCTACTAGGAGACGGGTGACAGGGGGATGAGTTGCTCAGCCTGCTGACAGAGCAACCCGAGGAAGAAGAAATGTTTAGGAGGACCACGGAGTCTGAGAGAAAGATGGGCTGTGGAGCCCTGCTCTGCCCTCCAGGGACAGATAAAGGAAAAGCCTCCAGCACAAACACAGAGTCAAGGGATCCTGCATCCTCCCTGCTACCAGGCTGGAAGCAGTGGCTAAAACAAAAGGAGCAAGTGGGGGCAAGTCCACACTTGGGGTGGCAGGTGAAGCCCCTCCTTGCCCATCTCACCTTCCTAGGTACCTCTGCACAGCAGCTGTGAGGCTCTGGAGGTGGAAGACCAGGTAGTGGGAGATGTGGGTGACAGCCCATCTGCCCTGAGGGGCTTCCAGGGTCCGACAGACCCTTCCCCCATATCACGGCCACCTCCATGAGGAAGAAAAGATGATTTCTAGGTATAGGCAACTCCTAAGGGGAACAGAAGTTCCAATATGTCCCACAGACCCTTACCTTAGGGAAGTCTAATAGTAATTTCACACTTTGCAGTAGGTGGAGCTCCCTGCTGGAACTGCATGGGCATTTGCAGAAGTTTGGGAGGCCTGGGCAGTCATGCTGTGTTCTGTGTCTCCCCTCTGCTGAGATGGCAGGTGCTGTGCTGGAGCAGGGGGCTGCGGGCAAGCACCCTGTCATGGAACAAATGAAGCAAGTTGCAATATACAGTTGGTGGGACACCCACTGCCAAGGACATCCTCAACAGAGTGCTCCACACTGTTATTGTTCTTTTGATACTAACTTTGATTTGTTTTGTCTTGTTAGCAGTATTATATGTTAGAAACTGAAGAATGATAAAGAAATTAACTTATTTACTATCAATGCTTAGTGCACATAGCACACTCCATATCCCATGGAATGTAGTCATCTCCAAACCCAATTAGGCATTATGAAGCTTGAGTGACTATAGTCAGGGGTGGATTATGTGGGAGTAAAAATAAACGTGGTGAGAAGAGGGAATCCTAATTTTTTTCTGAATACTCCTCCCCCATAGGCTGGGTACAAGAAAAACCAAATTCAGCGGAGAGGCAATACAAGCAGGTGCCTGCAGCAAGATGTTCATGAGAAAGGAATGCAATCACCATGGAGAAAGGACTGATCTTGACCAGTACATCTTACCTTGCTGTGACAGAGACTGGGGTGCTGGACGATGGCGCAGTCAGGTTCCATTTTCAGCAATGAGAATTGTGCACAAGGGTCCAAGAAAATAAATGCAATAATACTAAAACACATCTCCATGCTGAAGGCCACTCACTTCCTTCCCACCTCTGAGGCAAATCACTCCCACAGCCCCTCCCATTGGGCAACACAGTCAGGCTCTGGCACATGAAGAGAGCAATTTTTTCCTACATAAACCTAGAGAGGGTGAAGTAGTGACTTCAGTCACTCAGGTTGCACCCAAAACTCCTCCATAAAGGTGCAAGTTATAAAAATGGAAAAAAGGGGAAAATTTTGAGGGAGACATTATCGACACTTTTCAGGATCAGTCTATGGATTAGACCCCATCTCCTCCCTCATTGTGTCACCATTTAGGATAAGGCTTTTTTGTTCTATGCACTACATATATATATATATATATGAACATCAAGTAACTCTTAATGCTTTGGTCTTAACTACACATTCCTTATCTGTATATTGCTTCTGTTTATGCTCAGGTGTTTGACTACATTGTTGGTTTAATGTATTTTTGCAAAGAAAATTTTATCTCCAGTCACCACCAAACTCTTATTCAGTTCTATAGAACTGTTGTAATAAAATTGATATGTTTGCAAATACACGAGTCTTGGGAATCTCACTAAATGTTAACAGGGATTTAAAGGATGTTTCTGATTAAAACTCAGCAAGCCGAACAAGATTACTTGAGTCCTAATGGGATTACTGATAAGAGCCCAAGTAAAGTGGTGCTGAGTAAGCTGGACAAGATTAATTGTCCTGGCATGATTGCTCAGCGTTTGCCATAACACAACAAGCTGAATAATTTATTTCGTTCTTGTGTGATTGTTGGAGAAAGGATTAAGCAGACTGGTAAACTCTCTGTTCTCTCATGTTCTAATTTAAATCGTGATGCAGAGTCTTCTGATCAAAAGGCCAGTGCGCACTGGAATCCAAAGAGCATCCTGCCCCTGTCAGCAGCAGGCAAGATGATCCAGGCAAGGCTGACATCTCCCACCTGGGTCACCAGAAAATATTGTCCAAAACGGTGGTTCTGGTACCCAATGTGCTATAGCCAGCAGTGGCAGCACCAAAAGAGATGTTTCAGGTCTCTCTTTGTTCTTTGTTTGTTCAGGTTTGTGCAAATTCTGGGTGACTGAAGAATTTCTTTTCAAATGAAGCCTACCTCAAGGAGTTTGTTGCCATCAGTGATCCACAAAGTTACTCAAAGCCATATATTATTCATGATGCATTGAATCACATATTGAATTGGAATTATAATAAATGCTAAGCCATCCCTTGCACTTTCTGCACATGCTCCAGGGGGTCTTTTGAGATGCCGGGTGGTTGTCACCCAAAAAGAACACCTACCAAGTTCACCTATCATTCAACTCCACCCAATCTCCTCCCACTCTCCTCTCAGTTATTGACAGTATTTTCAAACCACTGGCTTGGAACTTCTCATTTTAGTCAAATGTCTAGCTCTTCATTCAATAGCCATGCTAATAATTTGCACTGTTATCTGTTGACGGGAGCATCATGGAATCAAACGCAGAGATCAATATGATCAGTGAGTGTTCAATTTATTGAGCTTAGCTGTTTCTTTATAAACCCTTTTTGGTTACATAACTGGGTGCCCACAAGAGTATCTACAGTGTATTATTGGTTAAAGGTAGCTGTCCATAAAGCTATTACTAACATATTATTGGCTAAACTACTGCACATGCTCAGAAACCAAGTTACACTAAAATTAACTATGTTGATAGTTCTCTTTAACTGTTTTTCTTTCAGCTGGTACTAATTCCCACTGAACCAGCTCTTGTATTCCTTCCAGATGCTTATCAGAAGGCTGTTTTTCCTCCTCACCAAACTGGCCTTTGTTTATCTTTCAGTTCTCTGTTTCAAGGCCTTCTTCTCTGTAAAATGTTCCCATAGTTATCTAACTGTAGGGCTGAGCAAACTGTAATCTCCTAGCACTATCATTAAATAAGATGATTATTATCTGGGACCCATCATGTGTGAATCTGCCTGTCTCATGATCCGAAGATATTTTTTAAGATATTAAAAATTTCATGAGTTTTTACCAACATCCCTGAAATCTTTCCCTCCCCTGGTGGAGCTGAGGAGGCTGTTCGAGCAGGGCAGAACACTTGCAGTCCCCACAAGTCCTGGGAAACCCCAGAGAGTCCTTAGCAGCCAACAGCCAGAAGATACAATGGTGCAGCCACCACAGCATCTCACACCACTTGGCCCCCAGACTCCAACAAAGCCCTGGATTCCTCAGAGCTTTGTCCCACCCCAAAACTTCTACCCCCAAGGTAGGGATCCACCCTGAGCCCTGCAATCTGGGGATGCTCTTGGGGACAAGAGTGGAAATGATGACATCCATGGCTCCTGTCTCTCTTTCAGGCTCAGCAACTGCCCAGGCAGCAGCAGCCCTTGCCCACAGCCTTGGCCCCCTCAAGTGCAGGTGGTAGCCAAGGCCCCACAGGCAGCCCAGGCCCCACCAGCAGGTACTGCTTCCCTGCCTGCTCCAACACCCCAGCACCTTCAGCACTTTCAGTGTCCCTGACCCCCAGGCACTCTCAGTAACCTAAATGCTCCTGTCCCCAAGAAGATATGGCACAAGGGTACAGCAAGCTGGGGTGAGCATCCCTGCCCTCACCTAGGTGATGCATGCCCAGTAAATCCAATTGTTAGAGAATCATAGAATCCCTAGGTTGAAAAAGACCTCTTGTATCATTAAGTCCAAGCATTCCTATCTGCCATTAGTCAGAGAGTACCTCACCTGCCTGTGTTTTAAATACTCCAGGGCTGGTGTCTCAACCACCTTCCTGGGCAGCCTGTTCCAGTGCCTGATGACCCTTTCAGTGTAAAACATATTCCTGATATCTCTGGCACAGCTTGCGGCCATTCTCCCTTGTCCTATCACCTGTCAGTTGGGAGAAGAAGCCAGCACCCTTCTCTCTGCAACCTCCATTCAGGTAGTTGTAGAGAGAAATAAGGTCTCTCCTCAGCCTCCTCTTCTCCAAGCCAAACAACCCCAGCTACCTCAGCCGCTCCTTGTAAGACTGCAGCCTCTTCACCAGCTTTGTTGCTCTTCTCTGGACACACTCCAGAACCTCAATATAAGAAGTGTAGTGAGGGGCCCAGAAAAGAAAACAGTATTCGAGGTGCAATCTTGCCAGTGCCAAATACAGGGAAAGAATAACCTCCCTGGACCTGCTGGCCCTACTGTTTCTGATACAAGCCAAGATGCCACTGGCCTTCTTGGCCACCTGGGCCACTGCTGGCTCATGTTCAGTCAGCTGTCAATCAACACCCCCAGGTCCTTCTCCTCTGGGCAGCTTTCTAGCCACTCTTCCCCTAGTCTGTAGCGGCACAGGGCTGTTGTGCCCCAAGTGAATAATAATATCATAGAATAGTTAGGGTTGGAAGGGACATTAAAGATCATCTAGTTCCACCCGCCCCTGCCATGGGAAGGGACATCCCACTAGATCAGGTTACCCAAGGCCCCATCCAACCTGGCCTTAAACATCTCCAGGGATGGGGCAACCACAACTTCCCTGGGCAACCTATTCCAATGTCTCACCACTCTCATGGTGAAGAAATTCTTCCTAATGTCTAGTCTAAATCTGTCCTTCTCCAGTTTTTATACGTTCCTCCTTGTCCTATAACCACAAGCCTTTACGAGTAGTCCCTCTCCAGCTTTCTTGTAGGCTCCTTTCAGGTACTGGAAGGTCCCTGTAAGATCTCCTTGGAGCCTTCTCTTCTCCAGGCGGAATGAGAGAACTCTCTCAGACTGTCCTCATAGGGAAGGTGCTCCAGCCCTCAGATCATCTTTGTTGCCCTCCTCTGTACCCATTCCAACACTTCCATATCCTTCTTACATTGAGGATTCCAGAACTGGACACAGTACTCCAGACGAAGTCTCACAAGAATGGAATAGAAGGGCAGAATCACTTCCCTTGACCAGCTGGCCACGTTTCTTTTGATTTAGCCCAGGATACAGTGGGCCTTCTGGGCTGTGAGCACACACTTCTGGCTCATGTCGAGCTTCTCATCAACTAGGTCCCCCAAGTCCTTCTCTGCAAGGCTGCTCTCAATCATGTCATCCCTCATCGTTTACTGAAAATGGGGATTGCCCTGACCCAGGTATAGGTCCTTGTACTTGGCCTTGTTGAACCCCATGAGGTTCTAACAGGCCCACTTCACCAGCCTGTCCAAGTCCCTCTGGAAGTGTATTTGGTCTTGTTAAACCTTGTGCCATTGGTCTCAGCCCAGCAGTCTGGACTGTTCAGATACCTTTGGAGCCTCCCTACCCTCCATCAGATCAACACTTCCACCTAGCTTAGTGTCATCTACAAACTTACTAAGAGTGCACTCAATGCATTCATCCAGGTCATTGATAAAGGTACTGAAGAGGACTGGACCAAGCACTGAGCCCTGGGGGATGCCACTTGCAACCAGCCTCCAGCTGGAGTTAACTCCATTTACCACAACTCTTTGGGCCCAGCCCCATCCCATCTGGCCCCATAGACTTCTGTGTGTCTAATTGGCCAAGCAAGTTTCTAACCACCTCCTCTTGGACCATGGGAGCCTCATTCTTCTTCTCTAGCTCATGGGGATGTATGCACAGGGAAAACTTTCTTTATTATTAAACACTGAGGCAAAGAAGGCATTAAGTGCCTCAGCCTTGTCCTCATCCTTTGTCACAGTTGTTCCCTTTGCATCCAATAAAGAGTGAATATTCTCCTTGGTCCTTCTTTCACTACTGATGGATTTTTAGAAAGATTTTTTTTATTATCCTTCACAGAATTGGTCGTTCTGAGTTCTAATTGTGCCTTAGCCCTCCTAATTTTTCCTCTGCATGATCTCACTTTTTCCCTGTAGTCTACCATGTGGCATATTGAGGCATGGACTCTGAGTGTTGATCACTTGTAAATTTTTCACTCCAGCTTTCAAATGCTGAATACTCCTTTGAATTGATTCTGAGTGATAGATAACAAAAAATGAAAACAAAACCCAAGATAACAAAAAATCTTTCTATAAATACATTAACAGTAAAAGGAGAACTAGGGAGAATATTCAGTGGCAGGGGCTGAGGACAAGGCTGAGGTACGTAATGCCTTCTTTGCCTCAGTCTTTAATAGGATGTAAAGTTGTTCTCTGTGTACAAACCCCAGAGCTAGAGGAGCAACATAAGGCTCCCATGGTCCAAGGGGAGGTGGTCAGAGCCCTGCTAGCCTGACTAGACACCCACAAGTCTATGGGGCCGGATGGGATTCACCCGAGGGTATTGAAGGAGCTGGCGGATGTGCTGACCAAACCCCTTTCCATCATCTTCCAACAGTCCTGGATGACTGGGGAAGTTCCACTGGACTGGAGGCTGATGTTGTGCCCATCTACAAGAAGGGTTGCAGGGAGGATCCAGGGAACTACAGGCCTGTCAGTCTGACCTCGGTACCAGGGAAAGTCATGGAACAGGTGATCTTGAGTGCGATCATGAAGCACTTGCAAGAGAACCGTGTGATCAGGCCCAGTCAGCATGGGTTCATGAAAGGCAGGTCTTGCCACACTAACCTGATCGCCTTCTATGACAAAGTGACTCAGCTGCTGGACGAGGGAAAGGCTGTGGATGTGGTCTTTCTGGACCTCAGTAAAGCCTTTGACACAGTTTCTCACAGCATTCTGCTATGGAAACTGTCAGCCTCTGGCCTGGACAGGTGCACACTCTCCTGGGTGAAAAACTGGTTGGATGGCCGGGCCCAGAGGGTGGTGGGAAATGGTGTTAAATCCAGTTGGAGGCCAGTTCCAAGTGGGGTTCCCCAGGGCTCAGTGCTGGGTCCAGCCCTGTTCAATGTCTTTATCAATGACCTATTCAGGTCATTGATAAAGCATCGAGTGCTCCCTTAGCAAGTTTGCAGACGACACCAAGCTGGGTGGAAGTGTGGATCTGCTGGAGGGTCGGGAGGCTCTGCAAAGGGATCTGGACAGGCTGGACTGCTGGGCAGAGTCCAATGGCAGGAGGTTTAACACGGCCAAAATCCAGGTCCTGCACTTGGGGCACAACAACCCTATGCAGTGCTAGGAGAAGTCTGTCTAGAAAGCTGCCAGGAGGAGAAGGACCTGGGGGTGTTGGTTGACAGCCGACTGAATATGAGCCAGCAGTGGCCCAGGTGGCCAAGAAGGCCAATGGCATCCTGGCTTGTATCAGAAACGGCGTGACCAGCAGGTCCAGGGAGGTTATTCTCCCTCTGTACTCAGCACTGGTGAGACCGCACCTTGAATCCTGTGCTCAGTTCTTGACCTCTTACCACAAGAAGGATGTTGAGGATCTGGAGTGAGTCTAGAGAAGAGAAATGAAGCTGGTGAAGGGGCTGGAGAACAGGCCTTATGAGGAGCGGCTGAGAGAGCTGGGTTTGTTTAACCTGGAGAAGAGAAAGCTGAGGGGAGACCTCATTACTCTCTACAACTACCTGAAAGGAGGTTGTGGAGAGGAGGGTGCTGGTCTCTTCTCCCAAGTAACAGGAGACAGGATGAGAGGGAATGGCCACAAGCTCCACCAGGGCAGATTTAGGCTGGACATTAGGAAAAAATTTTTCACAGAAAGGGTCATTGGGCACTGGAACAGGCTGCCCAGGGTGGTGGTTGAGTCACCTTCCCTGGAGGTGTTTAAGGCACGGGTGGATGAGGTGCTGAGGGGCATGGTTTAGTGTTTGATAGGAATGGTTGGACTCGATGATGTGGTGGGTCTCTTCCAACCTGGTTATTCTATGATTCTATGATTCTCCTGCTTCATATCCTTCTGCTGCATCTGCTTCTGCTTTATCTCCAGCTGCATCTTCTGCTACATCTCCTGCTGCTGCATCTCCTTCTGAATCTTCTGCTTCTCCTGCTGCTGCATCTCCTGTTACTGCATGTCCTGCTGAATCTTCTGCTTCATCTCCTGCTGATGAATATCCTGCTTCATCTCTTCTGAATATGCACCTCCAGCTGAATCTCCTGCTGCTGGACTCCTGCTGCTGAATCTCCTGCTGCATCTCTTGATGCTGTATCTCCTGCTGCTGCATCCACTGGTGCATCTACTGGTTCTTCAGCTCCTGCTGCATATCCTGCTGCTATATCTCCTCCTGATGCAACTCCTGATGATGCATCTCCTCCTGCTGCATCTCCTTCTACATCTGCTGCTGCTGCATCTCTTGCTGCATCTCCTGCTGCTGCATCTCCTGCTTCTGCAACCACTGCTTCTTCTACTGCTGCTTCATCTGTTACATTTTCTGCTGCTGCATCTCCTGCTAATGAGTCTGCTGATGACTATCCTGCTGAATCTCCTGCTGCATCTCCTGATGCTGCATCTGCTGTAGCTTCCTCTTCTGCTGCATCTCTCCTGAATATGAATCTACTTTTTCATCTGCTGCTGCGTCTCCTTATGCATCTCTTTCTGCTGCATCTCCTGCTGTGTCTCCTTCTGCCGCATGTCTTGCTTAATCTCCTGCTGCATCTCCTTCTGCATCTCCTTCTGCATCTCCTTCTGCATCTCCTGCTGCTGCATGTTCTGCTGCATCTCCTGCTGCGGCATCTCCTGCTGCTGCATCCCTGGTGCATATAACCTTGCTGCATCTCCTGCCACATCTCCTGCTACTGAATCTCCTGCTGCTGTGGCTGCTGCTACTGCATACCCATGTGCATCTACTGCTGCTGAATGTCCTGCTGCTGTGTCTGCTGCTGCATCTCCTGCTGCATCTCTTCCTGCTGCATATCCTGCAGAATCTCCTGCTGCTGCATCTACTGCTGCAGTATCTCCTGCTGCAGTATCTCCTGCTGCAGTATCTCCTGCTACTGTATTTCCTGCTCCATATCTTTCAGCATCTCCTGCTGCTGCATCCCCTGGTTCATCTACTGCTGCTGCATATCCTGCTGCATCTTCTTCTTCTGATCTGCTGCTGCTACATTTGCTGCTGCATCTCCTGCTGCTGCATTCTTCTCCTTCACCTTCGTACAGGTGCTGCTTCTCCTCCTACATCTTCTGTTAATGCATCTCCTGCTGCTGTGTCTGCTGCTGCATCTCTT
Source organism: Clamator glandarius (assembly GCA_033459285.1). Taxonomy (NCBI): domain Eukaryota; kingdom Metazoa; phylum Chordata; class Aves; order Cuculiformes; family Cuculidae; genus Clamator; species Clamator glandarius. The sequence continues at coordinate 521,867 of JAUNZM010000097.1, read as the reverse complement.
GCTGAATCTCCTGCTGCTGTATCTCCTGCTGCTGCATCTCCTGCTCAACATCCTGCTGCATCTCCTGTTTCTTCATCTCCTGCTTCTGCATCCCCCGCTGAATATACTGCTGCTTCATATCCTGCTACATGTTATGCTGCTGCATCTCCTGATACTGCATCTGTTGTGGAATCTCCTGCTGCTGCATCTCGTGCAGCTGCATCTCCTGCTGCTGCATCATCTTCTGCTGTGTCTGCTCCTGTTTATGCTGATACATCTCCCGCTTCTGCATCTCTTGCTGCATTTCCTGCTGCATCTCCTCCTTCTACATCTCCTGTTGCATCTCCTGCCATTCTATCTCCTGCTGCTGCATTTACTGCTGCATGTTATGCTGCTGCATCTCCTGCTTCTGCATCTCCTGCTCCATCTTCTGCTCCAGCATCTACTGCTGCTGTGTCTGCTATTGAATCTCCTGCTTAATCTACTTCTGAATCTCCTGCTGCATATCCTGCTGAATCTCCTGCTGCGGCGCATCTTGCTGCTGCATCTCCTACTACATCTCCTGCTGTTGTATCTTCTCTTTCTGCATCTTCTGCTGCATCTCCTGCTGCATCTCCTGTTGCTGCATATCCTTCTGCTCTATCTCCTGCTGATGCATCTCCTGCTGATGCATCTCTACTGAAACTCTACTGAAATCTTGTTTTTGCTTTTAATGCTGCCTCGTCTGCTGCTGCATCTCCTCTTGCTGCATCTTCTCCTGCATCTCCTGCTGAATCTTCTGCTGCATCTCCGGCAGCTCTATATCCTGCTGCTGCATCTCCTGCTGAATACGCTTCTGAATCTGCTATGGCATCTGCCGAATCTCCTGCTTCTTCATCTCCTGTAGAATGTGCTGCTGAATATGCCGCTGCATCTCTTGATGCATCTCCTTCTGAATATGCTGAATGTCGGGCTTCAGAATCTAATGCTACTGCATCCCCTGCTGCTTCATCCCCTGCTGCTGCATCCCCTGCTGCTGCATCCCTTGCTGCTGCATCCTCTGTATAATCTACTACTGCTGCATGTTCTGCTATTGAATATTCTGCTGCAATCCTGCTTCATCTCCTGATGCTGCATCTCCTGATGCTGCATCTCCTGCTGCTACATCTCCTACTGCATCTCGTTCTTCATTAGCTGCTATTGAATCTACATGTCCTGCTGCATGTCCTGCTGCATTTCCTCTGGCTGCCTCTCCTACTCCACCTCCTGCTGATGCATCTCCTCCTTCTGCATCTATTTCTGCTGCATCTTCCTCATTACCTACTGCAACTCTTCCTGCTGCATCTCCTGATGAATCTCTTGCTGCTGCATCTGCAACATTTGCTACCATATCTGCTGCTGCTTTACATATTGCTGCGTATCCTGCTACATATCCTGCTGCTGCACCTGCTGCTGCATCTGCTGCTGCAGTGTCTCTTGCTGCATCTATTTTGGCTGCATCTCCCGCTACATCACCTTCTGCTGCTTATCGTTCTCTGCATCTTCTGCTCTGCATCTCCTGCTACTGTGTCCCATGCTGCTGCATCTCCTGCTGCATCTTGTGCTGCAGCATCTCGTGCTGCTGCATCTCCTGCTGAATCTCATTCTGCATCAGCTGATACTGAATCCCCTGCTGCATTCCTGCTGCATCTCCTGATCCTACATCTCATTGTGCTACATCTCCTGCTGCATCTCCTGCTGCTGCATCCCCTGATGCATCTCCTACTGAATCTACTCCATCTGCATCTCCTGCTGCATCTCCTGCTGCTGTATCTCCTCTTGCGGCATCTCCTGCATCTCTTGCTGCTAGATATTCTGCTGCATCTAACTAAACTCTTAGACGAGGGAAAGGCTGTGGATGTGGTCTTCCTGGACTTCAGTAAAGCCTTTGATACAGTTTCTCATAGCATTCTGCTTCGGAAACTGTCGGCCTCTGGCCTGGACGGGTGCACACTCTCCTGGGTGAAAAACTGGTTGAATGACCGGGCCCAGAGGGTGGTGGTAAAAGGAGTTAAATCCAGCTGGAAGCCAGTGACAAGTGGGGCTCCCCAGGGCTCAGTCCTGGGTCCAGTCCTGTTTAATGTCTTTATCAACGAACTGGATGAAGGCATTGAGTCCTCCCTTAGCAAGTTTGCAGATGACACCAAGCTGGGTGGAAGTGTCGATCTGCTGGAGGGTAGGGAGGCTCTGCAAAGGGACCTGAACAGGCTGGACTGCTGGGCTGAGACCAACAGCATGAAGTTTAACAAGGCCAAATGCCGGGTCCTGCACTTGGGGCACAACAACCCTAAGCAGAGGTACAGACTAGGAGAAGCCTGGCTGGAAAGCTGCCAGGAGGAGAGGGACCTGGGGGTGCTGTTTGACAACCGACTGAACATGAGCCAGCAGTGTGCCCAGGTGGCCAAAAAGGCCAATGGCATCTTGGCTTGTATAAGAAACGACGTGACCAGCAGGTCCAGGGAGGTTATTCTCCCCCTGTACTCGGCACTGGTGAGACTGCACCTCGAGTACTGTGTTCAGTTCTGGGCCCCTCACAACAAAAGGGATGTTGTGACTCTGGAGTGAGTCCAGAGAAGAGCAACAAAGCTGGTGAAGGGGCTGGGGAACAAATCTTATGAGGAGCGACTGAGAGAGCTGGGGTTGTTTAGCCTGGAGAAGAGGAGGCTGAGGGGAGACCTTATTACTCTCTACAACTACCTGAAGGGAGGTTGTGGAGAGGAGGGAGCTGGCCACTTCTCCCAAGTGACAGGGGACAGGACGAGAGGGAATGGCCTCAAGCTCCACCAGGGGAGATTTAGGCTTGAGATTAGGAAGAGATTCTTCACAGAGAGGGTGGTTGGGCATTGGAACGGTCTGCCAAGGGAGGTGGTTGAGTCGCCATCCATGGAGGTGTTTAAGATGAGGGTGGATGAGGAACTTACGAGCATGATTTATGGATTGGTGGGAATGTTTGGACTCGACGATCCAGTGGGTCTCTTCCAACCTGGTTATTCTGTGATTCTGTGATCTCCTGCTGCTGCATCTCCTTCTGGACCTCCTTCTGATGCATCAGCGGATTCATCTCATCATGCTGCTCTCATGCTGCATCTTCTCCTGCTGTATCTCCTGCTGCTGCATACCCATCTACATCTGCTGCTGCATACCCTGTTGCATCTACTGCTGCTACGTCTCCTGCTGCATCTCCTGCTGCTGCATCATCTACTGCTGCATCTCCTGCTGCATCCTTTGGCGCTGCATATCCTGGTGAATAAACTCCTGCTGCAGCATCTCCTGCTGCATTTCTTGCTGATGCATCTCCTGCTACATATAATGCTGCTGTGTCTCCTCCTGCTGCATCTCCTGCTACATCTCCTGTTACTGCATCTCCTGCTTATACATATCCTGCTGCTGCATCTCTTACTGAATCTGCTTCTGAATCTGCTCCTGCATCTGCTGCGGCTGCATCTCCTGATATTCTATCTCCTGCTGCTGCTGCATCTGCTAATACATCTACTGCTGCTTAATCACCTGCTGTTGCATCTCCTGCTTCATCTCCGTCTGCAGCATATCATGCTGCTGCATCTACTGCTGCTTTGTCTGCTGCTGCATCTCCTGCTGCTGCATCTTCTCCTGATTCATCTAATTATGCATCACTTGCTGCTGCATCTTCTGCATCTCCTGCTGAATCTCCTACTGCTGCATCTGCAGCATTTTCTGCTGCATCTGATGCTACTTTATAATGCTACTGAATCTCATACTACATCTCCTGCTGGTGCACATACTGCTGCTGCATCTGCTGCTGAATCTCCTGCTGCTGTATCTCTTGCTGGATCTACTGCGGCTGCATCTCTGGCTGCATCTCCTTCTGCTGCTTCTCATTCTCTGCATCTTCTTCTCTGCACCTCCTGCTACTGCTTCCCCTGCTGCTGCATCTCCTGCTGCATCTCCTGCTGCATCTCCTGATGCTGAATCTCCTGCATTTGCTGCTGCATCTGCTGCTGATTCATCTACTGCTGCACCTCCTACTACATCTCCTGCTTCTGCATCTCCTCCTGCATCTCCTGCTGCTGCATCTCCTGCTCCATGTCCTTTTGATGCATCTTCGGATTCCTCTCATGATGGATGAATGATGAATCTCCTGCTGCAGTATCTCTTGCTGGATCTCCTGCTTCTGAATCTCCTGCTACTGCACACCCTGCTGCATCTACTGCTGCTGTATACCCTACTTCATCTACTCCTGCTGCATGTCCTGCTGCATCTCTTGCTGCTGCATCATCTACTGCTGCATTTCCTGATGAATCTCCTACTGCTGCAATGGCAGCATTTTCTGCTCCATCTGCTGCTGCTTCACATACTTCTACAACTTTTGCTATATCTCCTACTGCTGCATCTCATTCTCTGCATCTTCTTCTCTGCATCTCCTGCTATTGCTTCTCCTGCTGTTGCATATCTTACTGCTTCATCACTTATTGCATATCTTGATGCTTTATCTCCTGTTTATGCATCTTCTGCTGCATTTCCTGCTGCTGCATATCCTTCTGCTGTATCTCCTGCTGATGCATCTCCTGCTGATGGATCTCCTGCTGCTGCGTCTCCTGCTGAATCTCATACTGTTTCATCTCCAGAATTTGCTGCTGCATCTCGTGCTGCTGCATAATCTATTGCTGCATCTCCTGCTACATCTCCTGCTGCTGCACCTATTGGTGCTGAATCTGCTGCTGCATCTCCAGCTATTGCATCTCCTTGTGCTGCATCTCCTTGTGCTGCATCTCTTGTTGTATCTCCTCATGCATTTCCTGCTGCATCTTCTGCTGCTGCATCTCAAGATGGATCTCCTGCTGCGGCATATCCTGCTGCATCATTGCCTGATTCTGTATCTCCTGCTGCATCTCGTGACGCTTAATTTCCTGCTGCTGCATCCCCTGGTGAATCTACTGCTGCTGGATTTCCTTCTGCATCTCCTGCTGCTGCATCTCCTGCAGCTGCACATCCTGCTTCTGTATCTACTGCTGATGCATCTCCTGCTGCATTTTCTAATGCTGCATATCCTGCTGATGCATCTACTGCTGAATGTTCTGCTGAATATGCTGCTGCATCTCCTGATGCATCTCCTGCTGCTGCATCCCGTACTGCTTTATCCTCTGTTTCATCTACTGTTGCTGCATCTTCTGCTACACCTCCTGCTGCTGCATCTCCTGCTGCAACTACTTCTGATGCATCAGCGGATTCATCTCATGATGCTGTTCTCCTTTTTAATCTCCTTCTGCTGAATCTCCTGCTAGTGCACACCCTACTTCATCTCATGCTGCTGCATCTCCAGCTGCATCTCGTGCTGCTGCATAATCTATTGCTGCATCTCCTGCTACATCTCCTGCTGCTGCACCTATTGGTGCTGAATCTGCTGCTGCATCTCCAGCTATTGCATCTCCTTGTGCTGCATCTCCTTGTGCTGCATCTCCTTGTGCTGCATCTCCTGCTACATTTCCTGCTGCTGCATGTGCTGCTGCGTGTGCTGCTGCAGTGTCTCTTGCTGCAACTACTGCGGCTGCTTCTCCTGCTGCATTTACTTCTGCTGCTTCTCATTCTCTGCATCTTGTTTTCTGCATCTCCTTCTACTGCATCTCCTGCTGCTGCATCTCCTACTGCATCTCCTACTGCTGCATTTGCGACTGCATATCCTGCTGCTGCATTTGCTACTGCATCTCCTGCTGCTGCATCTCTTTCATCTGCTGCTGCATTTGCTCCTTCTTCATCTACTCCTTCATGTCCTGCTACATCTCCTTCTGCATCAACTGCTGCTGGATCTCCTCTTACATATCCTGCTTATGCATATGCTGCTTCATATCCTTCTGATGCATCTACGGATTTATCTCATAATGCTACTCTCCTGCTGGATATCCTGCTGCTGAAACTCCGCCTGCTGCATCCGCTGCTGCATCTACTGCTGCTGCATATTTTTCTGCATCTGCTGCTTTTGCATCTCTTGCTGCTACGTCTGCTGATGAATTTCCTGATGCATTTTCTGATGTGCTGCATCTGCTGCTTCATGTCCTGCTGCTGCTTCTGCTGGTGCTGCATCTGCTGCTGCACCTGCTGCTTCACATCCTGCTGCTTCATATCATACTGCATCTTCTTCTGCTACCTCACCTAATGCTGTATTTCCAGCATACTCTCCTGCTGTAGAATCTCCTGCTGAGTATCCTGCTACAACATTACCTGCTTCATCTCTTTGTGCTGCAACTCCTTCTGCTGCATTTCCTGCTTCATTTCCTGCTACTGCATCTGCTGGTGCTGCATCTGCTGCAGCATCTGCTTCTGAATGTCCAGCTGCTACATCTCATACTGCATGTGCTGCTGCTGCATCTCCTGTGTGATCTCCCACTGCTGCATACCCTGCTGCATCTCTTGCTGTATCTCTTGGTGCTTCATCTCCTGTTGATGCATATCCATCTTCAAATCCTGTTGCTGCATTATATTCTGCATCTCATCCTGCTGTATTTCCTGCTGCTGCATCTGCTGCTTCATCTACTGCTGCTGTATCTGCTGCTATATGTGCTGCTGTATCTCCTGCTGCTGAATCTCATGATTCTTCTCCTGCTAATGCATCTCCTGCTGTGGCATCTCCTGCATAACCTCCTTGTCCTGCACCTCCTGCTGCATCTCCTGCTGCATCACTTGGTGCTGCATCTCCTGCAGCATCACCTGCTGCAGCATCTCCAGTTTCATCTCCTGATGCATCTCAAGCTGCATTTCCTGCTTATGCATCTCCTGCTGCATGTCCCACTGCTGCATCTCCTCCTGCATCCCCTTCTTCTGCATCTCCTACTGCATCCCCTGCTGCTGTATCTCCTGCTTCTGCATCTTCTGCTGCATCTCCTGCTGCTGCATATCCTGCAGATGTATCTACTGCTGATGCATCCTCTGCTGAATATGCATCTCCTGCTGAATCTCGTACTGATGCATCTCCTGCTGCTGCATACCTTGCTGCTGCATCTCCTGCTGTTTCATCCTCTGCTTCTGCAATCTTTCTTTCATCTGCGGCTGCTGCATGTCCTGCTACATCTTCTGTTCCTGCATCTCTTTCTGCTGCTTCTCCTGCTGAATATCTTGCTGCATCTCCTAGTGCATCTCATACTGCTGCATCTCCTCCTGCTACACCCACTGCTGCATCTACGGCTGCAGCATATCTTTCTGCATCTGCTGCTTTTGCATCTCTTGCTGCTACGTTTGCTGATGAATTTCCTAATGCATTTTCTGATGCTGGATCTCTTGCTGCCACATCTCAAGGTGCATCTCCTCTTGTTCAATCTCCTGCTGCATATCCTGCTGCTACATCCCCTGCTACTGCATCTCCTGCATCTGCTGCTGCATCTTGTGCTGATTCATACATTGCTGCATCTCCTGCTATATCTCCTGCTGCTCTTTCTTCTCCTGCTGGATCTTCTCCTGCAGCTTTTGCTCCTGCATCTTCTGCTGCATCTCCTGTTGCAACTCCTTCTGATTCATAAGTGGATTCATTTCATGATGCTGCTCTGCTGCTGAATCTCCTGCTGCTGCATCTCCTGTTGCAACTCCTTCTGATTCATAAGCGGATTCATTTCATGATGCTGCTCTCCTGCTGAATCTCCTGCTGCTGAATCTCCTGCTGGTGCATACCCTGCTGCATCTACTTCTGCTACATATGCTGCTGCATCTCCTGCTGCATCATCATCTACCGCTGCATCTCCTGCGTAGTATCCTGCTGCTGCATCTCCTGCTTCATATACTTCTGCTGCATCTCCTGCTGAATATTCTGCTGCTGCATCTTCTGCTTATGAATACCTGCTGCTGCATCTCCTGCTTCTGCATCTCTTACTGAATCTGCTGCTTCATCTGCTGCAGCTGCATCTGCTGCAGCTGCATCTCCTGCTTCTGCATCTCATAATGAATCTCCTGCTTCATCTCCTTCTGCTGCATATCTTGCTGATGCATATACTGCTGCTTCATCTGCTGCTGCATCTCCTGCTGCGTCTCTTGCAGCTGTATCTCCTGCTACATCGCTTGCGACTGCATCTCCTTTTCAATCTCCTGTTGATGAACCTTCTCCTGATGCATCTCCTTATGAATAACTTTCAGCTGCATCTTCTGCAATTCCTACTGCATCTATTCCTGCTGTATCTCCTGCTGAATCTCTTACTGCTCCATCAGCTGCTACTTCACATACTGCTGCGTTTCCAGCTACATGTCCTGCTGCTGTATCTGTGGCTGCATCTGCTGCTGCTGTATCTCTTGCTGCATCTTCTGCTACTTCTTCTACCTCTGTATCTGCTGCTGCTGTATCTCTTGCTGCATCTACTGCTACTTCATCTACCTCTGCATCTCCTGCTATATCTCCTGCTGCCGCATCTTTTTCTATATCTCCTGCTGCTGCATCTTTTTCTATATCTCCTGCTGCATCTACGGCTTCTGCCTCTGCTGGTGCATCTTCTGCTGATGTATCTCCTGCTGCATCTCCTTCGGCTGCATCTCCTGCTCTATCTTTTGGTGAATCTCATGCTGCTCCATCTGCTGCTGCATCTGCTGCTGTTTATATCCTGCTGAATATCCTGTGGATGCATCTACTGCTACATATCCTCCTGCTGCTTCTCCTGCTGCATCTATTTCTGCAGTATCTCCTGCTGCATCTCCTGCTGCTGCATCTCCTGCTGTGAATCTACTGCAGCATTTCCTGCTGCTGAATCTGTGTCTACTGCTGCATTTGCTGCTGCATCTCGTGCTGCTGTGTCTACTGCTACTTCATTTGCATCTCCCGAGATATCTTCTGCTGCTGCATCTCCTGCTGCATTTCCTGTTGCTGCATTTCCTTCTGCTGCATCTCCTACTAATGCATTTCCTGCTGCATCTCCTTCTGTTGCATCTCCTGCTGCTGCATCTCCTGCTGAATCTCCTGCTGCTACATCCCCTACTGCTGCCTCTCCTGCATCTCTTGCAGCTGCATCTCCTACAGTATCTCCTGCTGATCTCCTGCTGCTGCATCTTCTCTCTGTGTATCTCCTGCTGATCTCCTGCTGCTGCATCTCCTTTCTCTCCATCTCCTGCTGATTAATCTTCTGCTGTTGCATCTCCTGCTGCATCATCTGCTGCATCATCTATTCCTGCTTCTCCTCCTACTTAATCTCCTGCTGAATCTCCTGCTGCATCTCCTGATGCTATATCATTTGAGGTAGATTTCCTGCTGCATCTCCCACTTCATCTGCATCTCTTGCTGGATCTACTTCTGCATCTCCTTCTGCTGCATCTACTCCTGCATCTCCTTCTGCTAAATTTCCTGCTGAATCTGTTGCTGCATCTGCTGCATCTGCATCTCTTGCTGCTTCATCTTCTGCTATAGCACCTCCTGCTGAATCACCTCCTGAATCTCCTGTGGCATCTCATTCTGCTACATATCCTGATGGATCTCCTTAGGAATATTCATCTCCTGCTGCATCTCCTCCTTCTGCATCTCCTACTGTTGCATCTGCTGCGGCATCTCCTGCTGCATCTCCTGCTGCTGCATCTCCTGCTGCTGTGTCTAGTGCTCTATCTCTTGCTGCATCTGCTGCTGCTACATTTCCTGTTGCATCTCCTGGTGCTGCATCTCCTGGTGCTCTGCCTACTGCTGCATCTACTGCTGCATCTGCAGCGACATCTCCTTCTGCATATGCTGCTGCTGTATCTCCTGCATTTCCTGCTGCATCTCATGCAGCTGCATCTCCTCTTACTAAATCTCCTCTTGCATCTCCTGCTGCATCTGCTGCATCTGCATCTTATCCTGCTGCATATCCTGCTTAATTTTCTTGTGCATCTGCTGCTTCATGAACTGCTGTATCTTCTGCTCTGCATCTCCTCCTGCTGCATCTCCTGCTGCATAATCTCCTGCTGAATCTGCTGCTGCTCGATCTCCTGCTGCTACATAATCTGCTGCATCTCATCCTGCTTCATCTCACCTTCATCTTCTGCTACTGAATACACTGCTGTTGCATCTCCTGCTGCTGCATCTCTTTCTTCTGACTCTCCTGCTGCACCTCCTGTTGTATCTCCTGCTTCTGCATCTCCTGCTGCTGCATATTCTCCTGCTGGATCTTCTCCTGCTGTATCTTCTCCTGCTGCATCTCCTGCTGCATCTGCTTTTGAATCTGCTGTTGCATCTCCTGCTGCTGCACCTCCTACTTCGGCATCTGCTGCTGCATCCCCTGCTGCTGCAACTCCTGCTGCTGTGTCTGCTGCTGCTGTGTCTGCTGCTGAATCACCTGTTGTGTCGTCAGTTGAATCTCCTCCTGCATCTGCTACTGCTGCATCTCCTGCTGCTGCATCTCCTCCTGCTGCATCTGCTGCTGCATCTGCTGCTGACTTTCCTTCTGCTGCATCTCCTGCTGCTGCATCTCCTTCTGCATCTGCCACTTCAGCTCCTTCTGCATCTCCTGCTGCATTTCCTGCTGATGAATCTCCTGCTTTATCTCCTGATGCTACACCTCCTGCAGCATCTTCTGCTTCAGCTCTCCGTGCATCTCCTGCTGCTGCATCTGCTACTGCTGTATATCCTGCTGCATCTCCTACTGGTTCATCTGCTGCTGCATCTCTTGCTGCTCTATCGCCTGCTACATCTCCTGCTGGATCTCTTTCTGCTGGATCTCCTGTTGAGGAAACTCCTCCTGCTGAAATTCCTGCTGAATCTCCTGCTGCATCTCCTGCTGCTGCATTACCTATTACATCTCCTGCTGCTGCATCTCCTGCTTCTGTATCTCCTGATCCTGCATCTCCTGTTGCAGCTCCTGCGGCATCTCCTGAGGCATATGCTTATGGTGCATCTGCTGCTGCTGCATCTTCTGCCGATGCATCTCCTGCTGCATCTAGTGCTTCTGCATCTCCTGCTCCTGCATCTCCTGCTGCTGCATCTCCTACTGGATCTCCTACTGCTCCATCTGCTGCTTCATCTCCTGCTGCTGCATCTGATGGTGCTGCATCTGCAGCTGCACTCGCTTTGGCATCTCCTTGTGCTGCATCTCCTGTGTGATCTCGTGCTGCTGTATCTCCTGCTGAATCTCTTTCTGATACATCTGTGGACTCATCTCTTGATGCTGCTAGCCTGCTGCATCTCCAGCTGCTGAATCTCCTGCTGGTGCATACCCTGCTGTGTCTAATGCTGCTTTACCTGCTGCATCTCTCCTGCTGCATCTCCTGATTCTGAATCTCCTCTTTATATATCTCCTACTTCATCTCCTGCTGCTGCATCTGATGCTGCATCTCCTGCTGCTGCATCTCTTGCTACTGTATGTCCTGTGTAATCTGCTACTGCTACATCTCCTGCTGCATCTCCTGCTTAATCTCTTGGTGCTTCATCTCTTGCTGCTGCATCTTCTGCTGCATCTCCTACTTCATGTCCTGCTGACGCATCTCCTGCTTAATTTACTGCTGCATCTCCTGCTGATACATCTCCTGCATCAGCTTCTGCTGCTTAAACTCCTGCTGCTGCAACCCCTGCTTATGAATCTCCTGCTGTTGCATCTTCTACGGAATCTGCTGCTGAATCTGCTACTGCATCATCTCCGACTGAATGTCCTGCTGCTGTATCTCCTTTTGATGCATCTCCTGCTGAATCTCCTGGTGCATCTCCTACTGCTGCATCTCCTGCTACGTGTTCTGTTGCATCTCCTGCAGTAGCAGGAGTTGCAGCAGCAGATAATGCAGGAGGAGATGCATAGGGGGGATCCAGCATCAGGAGATGCAGAAGCAGGAGATGTAGCAGGACATGCAGCAGTAGATGAATCAGTAGCAGATGCAGCAGCAGATGCAGGAGATGCAGCAGCAGGAGGTGCAGCAGCAGGAGATGCAGCAAGAGATGTAGCAGCAGTGGAAGCAGTAGCAGGAGATGCAGAGAAGATGTAGAGAATGAGAAGCAGCAGAAGGAGATGCAGCAGAAGATGCAGCCACAGTAGATGTAGCAAGAGGTACAGCAGTAGCAGATGCAGCAGCACGATATGCAACAGCAGATGCAGGAGCAGTAGATGAACCAACAGGAGATGTAGCAGAAGATGCAGCAGTATGTGAAGTAGCAGCATATGCAGGAGCTAATGCTGCAGATGCAGCAGTAAGAGATTCAGCAGGAGATGCAGCAGGAAATGTAGAAGATACAGCATCAAGTAATGCATAAAGAGATGCATCAGGAGAAGATTCATCAGCAGGAGATGGAGCAGGAGATGCAGCTGCAAGAGATGCAGCAGGATATGCAGCAGGAGACTGAGGAAGTGCAGATGCACCATGATATGCAGAAGTAGGAGATGTAGCAGCAGACGAGGCAGCAGTAGATGCAGCAACAAGATATGCAGCAAAAAGGGATGAAGCAGGAGATGCAGCAGCAGGAGTTTAAGCAGCAGGAGATGCATTATCAGATGCAGCTGCAGGAGATGCAGCATCAGGAGATGCAGCACCAGCAGCTGCAGCAAGAGATTCAGGGGCAGATCAGTAAGAGATGCAGCAGCAGGAGATGCATAAGCAGAAGATACAGCAGCAGATTTAGTAACAGATGCAGCAGCAGGATATGAATAAGCAGAAGATGCAGCAGCAGGAGATGCAGCAGCAGGAGATGCAGCAGTAGGAGATGCAGCAGTAGGAGATGCAGTAGGAGATGCAGCAGGAGGAGAGACTGCTGCAGGAGACGCAGCAGCAGTATATGAAGCAGGAGGTGCATAAGCAGGAAATGCAGGAGGAGATGAAGCAGGAGATGCTGCAGCAGGATAGGCAGCAGTATATGCAGACAGAGATGATGCAGATTGAAATGCAGCAAGAGATGCTGCAGCAGGAGATTCTTCAGCAGAGGATGCAGCAGTAGATGATGCAGCAGCAGGAGATGCAGCAGGAGATGCAGCAGCACGAGATGTAGCAAGATATGTAGCAGGAAAGCAGCATCATGAGATGAATCCGCTGATGCATCAGAAGGAGTTGCAGCAGGAGATGCAGCAGCAGGAGATGCAGGAGACAATCCAGCAGGGGGAGATACAGCAGCAGGAGATGTAGCAGGAAACGCAGCAGTAGATGAATCAGCAGCAGATGCAGCAGCAAGAGATGCAGGAGACAATCCAGCAGCAGGAGATGCAGCAGCAGGAGATGCAGCATTTGGGGATGCAGCAGGAATGCAGCAGGGGATTCAGTAGCAGGAAATGCAGCAGGAGATGCAGCAGGACGAGATGCAGCATGAGATCGAGTAGCCAGAGTTCAGCAGCAGGATATGCAACAGGAGATTCAGCAGGAGATACTGAACAAGGAGATGCAGCAGCAGGAGATGCAGAGAAGAACATGCAGCAGAAGGAGATGCAGAATAAAATGAAGCTGCAGTAGACGCAGCAAGAGATACAGCAGCAGCACATGCAGTAGCAGAGGCAGCAGTAGGAGATGCAACAACAGATGTAGCAGCAGTAGATGCACCAGCTGGAGATGTAGCTGGAGATACAGTAGTAGGTGAATCAGCACGAGATGCAAAAGCACACACTACAGATGCAGCAGTAAGAGATTCCCAAGGAGATGCAACAAGAATAGATGCAGCAGGATATGCAGAAAAAGATGCAGCAGTAAGAGATGCATCAGGAAATGCACCAGCAGGATAGGCATCAGCAGGAAGTGCAGCAGGAGATGCACCAGCAGTAGATGCAGCAGGACATTAAGCAGTAGATGCAGAAGGATATACAGTAGCAGGAGATGCAGAACCGGGAGATGCAGCAGGAGATGCAGAAGCACACGAGGCAGCAGTAAATGCAGAAGAAGGAGATGCAGCAGCAGGAGATGCAGCAGGAGATGCAGGAGCACACGAGGCAGCAGCAGATGCAGTAGAAGTTGCAGCTGGAAATTCAGCAGGAGATGCAGAAGCAGGACATTCAGCAGTGGGAGATGCAGTAGGAGATGCATCAGCAGGAGATACAAAGCAAGGATATGCAGCAGGAAATGAAGTAGGAGATAGAGCAGGAGGAGATGAATCAGGAGAGGCTTCAGCAGACAGTAGCAGGGAATGCAGAACAAGGAGATGAAACATCACGAGATGCAGCAGGAGATACAGCAGCAGGAGATGCAGCAGGAGATATAGCAAGATATGCAGAAGAAGGAGATGAAGGAGGAGTTGCAGCAGAACGAGATGAAGCAGTAGATGCAGCAGCAGTAGATGCAGCAGGAGATGCAGCAGCAGGAGATACAGGCATCAGATGCAGCAGCATTTGCTGCAGATGCAGCAGTAGGAGATACAGCAGGAGATGCAGAAAAAGATGCAGCAGCAAGAGATGCATCAGGAAATGCACCAGCCAAATATGGATGAGCAGGAAATGCACCAGCAGAATATGGATGAGCAGGAAATGCAGCAGGATATGCATGAGCAGGAGATGCACGAGCAGGAGATGCAGCAGGAGATGCGGCAGGAGATGTAGCAAGAGGAGATGCACCATGAGATACAGTAGCAGGAGATGCAGCAGGAGATGCAACAGCAGGAGAAGCAGGAAAAGATTTAGCAGGAGGTGCATCAAGAGATGCAGCAGGAGGAGATGCAGAGGAGAGGCAGCAGAAGGAGATGCAGCAGTGGATGGAGCAGCAGATGCTGGAGCAGCAGGTTCAGCAGCAGGAGATGCAGCAGCAAATGCATATTCAGCAGCAGATTGAGGAGGAGATGCAGCAGCATATGCAGCATCAGAGATGCAGCAGGAGATGCAGCAGCATATGCAGCATCAGAGATGCAGCAGGAGATTCAGCAAGAGATGCAGCAGCGGTAGATGCAAAAGCAGGAAATGCAGCAGGAGATGCTTGTTTGCAGTGAAAGTGCTATAAAAGAAGAGATTCAGAAACAGCAGCATTCCATGCTAGCATCTTGCCTGCAGGAGATGCTCGCTTTTCCTAAAGCACATTAATAGGTGCAGTTAAGTCCCAATTCAGTACTCTATAATAAAATGTTCTGTTAGTCGTGCTTTCCAGATTGCAGTGAAAGTGCTTCCAGAGAAGAGTCTAACTAGAGCCAGCATTTGATCATAGCAGCTTCCTTGAGGTACTTCTGCTGAATGCTCTGAAATTTTGAAGTGATGCATCAAAAGACATGGTGATGTTACAGTACACAAGCCTAGACTCAAAGTTCTACAAGCCTTGCCTTGCAGTGAAAGCACTGTAAGAGAAGACATTCAGAAGCTACAGAATTCCATGCTAGCATTTTCCCTCCAGGAGTTACTCACTTTTCCTAAAGCACCTCAGTATGGAAAGTTAAGTCACAACTCAGTACCCTATACTAAAAAGGCCCATAAGTCATTCTTTGCAGATTTTAGTGAAAGCGCTTCAAGAGAAGATTATAAGGAGAGCCAGCATATGATCGTAGCAGTTTCCCTGCAGTACATGTTCTGTATGACATGAAATTTTGAAGTGATGCATCAAAAGCCATTCTGCTGTTACAGTTAACAAGTCTAGACAGAAAGTTCTACAAGTTTTGCTTACAGTGAAAGCGCTATAAGAGAAGAGATTCAGAAGCAACAGCATTCCATGCTAGCATCTTCCCTACGGGAATTATTCAGTTTTCCTAAAGTGCCTTCATAAGCACAGTTAAGTCACAATTCAGGACCCTATACAAAAAAGTTCTGTTAGTTGTGTTTTGCAGCTTGCAGTGAAAAAGCTTCCAGAGAAGTCGTCCTGCAGTGAAAGCACAATAAGAGAAGAGATTCGGAAATAGCAACATTCCATACAAGAATATTCCCTGCGGGAGTTGTAGTAGGAGATGAAGCAGGAGATGCATATTCAGGAGAAGCAGCAGAAAGACAAGCTGCAGCAAAGGCAGCAGCAGGAGATGTGGCAGCAGGAGATTCAGAGGAGATACAGCAGCAGATGCCATAGGAGGAGATGCATCAGGATATGCCACAGAGGGAGATGTAGCAGGAGATGCAGCAGGAGATGCAACAGCAGGAGATGCTGCATAACATGCAGCAGGAGAAGCAGATTCAGCAGGAGATGCAGAGGCACGAGATAGTGCAGTAGATGCAGCAGCAGGAGATACAGGAGCAGCAGATGCAGCAGCAGTAGATGCAGTAGCAGTATCAGCAGCAGGTTCAGCAGGAGATGCAACTACAGGAGATGCAGTAGTAGGAGATGCATCAGTGGGATATGCATCAGCAGGAGATGCATCAGAAAGATATGCAGGAGAAGCAGCAAAAGAAGATGCAGAAGAAGGATATGCAGCAGCAGCAGATGCAGTAGCAGATACAGCGGCAGGATAGGCCGCTGGAGATCCAGCGGCAGGATATGCAGCAGCAGGATATGCAGCAGTAGGAGATATATCAGGAGATGCAGCAGCAGGTGCAGGAGATGCATCAGAAATTGCAGCAGCAGGAGATGCAGCAGCAGGAGAGGTATAGCAGGAT
Organism: Clamator glandarius; assembly: GCA_033459285.1. Classification (NCBI taxonomy): domain Eukaryota; kingdom Metazoa; phylum Chordata; class Aves; order Cuculiformes; family Cuculidae; genus Clamator; species Clamator glandarius. Next base: position 505,503 of record JAUNZM010000097.1, on the reverse strand, counting down.
ATGCAGCAAAAGTTGCATCAGCAGGAGATGAATCAGCAGGAGATACAGCAGCAGGATATGCAGCAAAAGTTGCATCAGCAGGAGATGAATCAGCAGGAGATACAGCAGCAGGATATGCAGCAAAAGTTGCATCAGCAGGAGATGAATCAGCAGCAGATACAGCAGCAGGATATGCAGCATGAGATGCATCAGCAGGAAATGCTTCATGTACTGCTGCATCTCCTGCTAAAATTCCTGCTGCTGCATCTCCTGCTGCTTGATGTCCTCCTGCTTCTCCTGGTGCTGCATCTGCTGCTTCATCTCTTGCTGCTGTATCTCCTGCTCATGCCTCTGTGGATGTATCTCCTGATGCTCCATTTCCTGCTGCATCTGCTGCTCAGTCTTCTGCTGATGCATCTATTTCTTCTGCATTTCAGCTGCATTTCTTGTTGAAGGCATCTGCGGCTGCATCTCCTGCTGCTACATCTCCTGCTGAATCTCCTGCTGCACTTCCTGCTGTAACTGCTGATGCATATGTTGCTATTTCATCTCCTGCTGCATCTCCTGCTGAATCTTCTTCTGCAGAATCTCCTCCAGCATCTCCTGCTACATTTCCTGCTGATGTATCTCCTGTAGAATCTCCTACTACATGTCCTGCTGCCAAATCTCCTTCTATATCTCCTTCTGCATCTCCTGCTGAATCTCCTGCTTCAGAATCTCCTTCTGCATTTCCTGCTGATGTATCTCCTGATGAAACTCCTGTTGATGCAACTCCTTTTGCTGAATCTCCTGCCTCTTCATCTCCTGCTACATCTTTTTTTCTGCATCTACTTCTCTTTATCTCCTGCTGCATTTCCAGCTGTATCTCCTGCAGCTGTATCTCCCGCTGCATGCTCTGCTGATGCATCTACGGATACATCTACTGATGCTGCATATCCTGCTGCATCTGCTGCTGAATCTCCTGCTACTGAATTGCTGCTTCGTCCCCTACTGCATATCCTGCTGAATGCATTTGCGACTGCATCTCCTGCTGCTTTATCTCCTGCTGCTACTCCTGCTGCATTTCCTGATGTAACTGCTGCTGTGTCTACTTCTACTTCATCTACTGCTGTATCTCCTACTACATCTCCTGCTGCCACATTTTTTCTATATCTCCTGCTGCGTTTACTGCTGCTGCCTCTGCTGGTGCATCTGCTGCTGATGTATCTCCTGCTGCATCTCCTTCAGCTGCATCTCCTGCTGTATGTTTTGGTGCATCTGATGCTGCTTCATCTGCTGCGGCATCTGCTGCTGTTTATATTTTGCTGAATCTCCTGTGGATGCATCTCCTGCTACATATTCTGCTGCTGCATCTCCTGCTTAAGAATCTCCTGTTTATGCATCTCCTGCTGCACCTCTTGCTGCTTCATCTTCAATTGCATCTCCTGCTGCATCTCTTCCTGCTGCATCACCTGCAGCATATGCAGCTTCATCTGGTGCTGCTTCGCCTACAGCTGCATCTCCTGCAACATCTCCTGCTGCTGCATCTGCTGCTGCTGTACCTCCTGATGTATCTCCTCCTGCTGCATCTGCTGCTTCTGCATCTCCTGATTCATCACCTGCTGCTTCATCTCATCCTGCTGCATCTCCTGCTGCTTCATATCCTGCTGCTGCATCTCCTAATGAATCTCCAGCTGCTTCATCTCCTGCTGCTGCATCTCTTGCTCCATGTCCTGCTGCTGCATCTCCTGCTTCTGCATCTCCTTCTGCTTCGTCTGCTGCTGCATCTCCTTCTACTCTATCTGATGTTGCACCTTCTTTTTAAGCATCTCCTGCTTCATCTCCTGTTGCTTCATATCTTCTGCTGTATCTCGTTCTGCATCTCGTTCTGCATCTCCTTGTGCATCACCTGCTGCATCTCCTTCTGCATCACCTGCAGATGCACCTCCTGCTGTATCTCCTGCTGCTGCATATTCATCTGCATTTCCTGCTGCAGATCTTCGTGCTGCATCTCCTTCTGAATCTACTACTGCTGCATCTACTGCTGCTTCACCTACTGCTGCATCTACTCGTACATCTCCTGCTGGTGCATCTCCTTTTGCTTCATCCCTTGCTGTAACCTCTGCTGCTACATTTACTTCTGCTTCTGATGCTGCTGTAACTCTTGCTGCATTTACTGCGGCTGAGTCTCCTGCTATAACTCCTTATGCTGCATCTTCTTCTCTCAATCTACTACTCTGAATCTCCTGATGCATCTCTTGCTGCTTCAACTCCTGCTACGGCATCTCTGGCTGCATCTCGTCCTGCTGCATCTCGTCCTGCATCTCCTGCTACTACATTCTGTGCTGCTGCATCTCCTGCTGCATCTCCTGGTGATGCATCTCCTGATGCTTCATCCCTTGCTGCATCTTCTGCTACTGCACCTCCTGCTCAATATCCTGCTCAATCTCCTCCTGCTACATCTCCTCCTGATGCATCTCCTACTGCTGCATCCCAATGATGATGCATGTCCTTCTGAATCTGCTATTGCTGCATCTGCTGAATCTGCTGCTGCATCTGCTTCTGCTTCATCTACTGCTGCATCTCCTACTACATCTCCTACTGGTGCATCTCCTGCTGCTGCATCCTCTACTGCTGCATCTACTGCTGCTGTGACTCTTGCTGCATTTACTGCGGCTGAATCTCCTGCTGTATCACTTCTGCTACATCTTCTTCTCTGTGTCTACTACTCTGCATCTCCTGCTGCTGCATCTCATTCTGCTGCATCTCTTGTATCATCTCCTGCTTCTTCATCTCCTGCTGCTACATCTCCTGCTGCATATGATGCTGCTGCATCTCCTGCTGCATATGATGCTGCTCCTTTCCCTGCTGCTTCAACTCCTGCTGCTGCAACTTCTGCTTCACCTCCTGCTCAATATCCTGCTTCACCTCCTGCTGCTGCAACTCCTGCTGCATCTCCTGCTCAATATCCTGCTTCATCTCCTGCTGCTGCATCTCCTGCTGAATCTCCTGCTGTAGAATCTCCTGTTGCATCTCTTGCATCTGCATTTCTCATGATGCACCTCTTGCTGCATCTCCTGCTGCTGCATCTCCTGCTACTGTATCTCCTCCTGCTACATCTGCTGCAGCATCTCCTGCTGCTGCTTCCTGCTGCTGCATCTCCTGCTGCTGGATCTCTTGCTGCATTTCCTGATGCATCTGCTTCTGCATCTCATGCTGCATCTCCTACTTCTGCATTTCCTGCTGATGCATCTCTTGCTGATGGGTCTCCTGCTGTTTCTCCTGCTGCAGTATCTGCTGCATCTGCTGCTGCTTTCTCTCCTGCTACATCTCCTGCGACTGCATATCCTGCTGCTCTATATCCAGTTTCATCTCCTCCTGCTGCATCTCCTGCTGAATCTCCTGCTGCTGCATCTCCTGCTGCTGCAGCTCTTAATGCAGCTCATTGTATTACTGCCTCTTGCTACTGCATTTGCTGCTGCACCTACTGCTGCTGCATCTCTTGCCACATCTTCTGCTGCTGCGTGTCCTGCTGCTGCATTACTTGCTTCATCTCCTCCTATATTCTTCTGCTGCTGCATTACTTGCTTCATCTCCTCCTATATGCTTCTCCTGCTGTATATCCTTCTGTATCTCCTGCTGCATCTCCTGCTCCTGCATCTTCTGCTGCAACTCCTACTGCAGAATCTCCTGCTGCTGCATCCCCTGCCGTATCTACTACCGATGCATCTCCTGCTTCATCTTCTGCTTCTGAATCTCCTACTGCATCTTCAGCTTCTGCATCTCCTGCTTCATCTTCTGCTTCTGAATCTCCTACTGCATCTTCAGCTTCTGCATCTCCTGCTGTGACGTCTGCTGCATAATCTACACTTGCCTCTCCTCCTACTGCATTTGCTGCTGAATCTACTGCTGCATCTCCTGCTGCATCTACTTCTGCATATCCTGCTGGTGAATTTCCTTTTGAATCTGCTGCTGAATCTGCTGAGGCTGCATCTCCTACTGCTTCATCTTCTGCTCTTGCACCTCATTCTCCTAAATCTCCTCCTGTATGTCCTGCAGCATCTCATGCTGCTACATATCCTGCTACATCTCCTGAAGCATCTCCTTCTGAATATTCATCTCCTAATGCATCTCCTCCTTCTGCATATCCTACTACTGCATCTGCTACGGCATCTCATGCTGTATGTCCTGTGACTGCATCACCTGCTTCATCTCACCTGCATCTTCTTCCCTGTACTCAGCACTGGTGAGACCGCACCTCGAGTACTGTGTTCAGTTGTGGGCCCCTCACCACAAGAGGAATGTTGTGGCTCTGGAGCGAGTCCAGAGAAGGGCAACAAAGCTGGTGAAGGGGCTGGAGAACAAATCTTATGAGGAGCGGCTGAGAGAGCTGGGGTTGTTCAGCCTGGAGAAGAGGAGGCTGAGGGGAGACCTTATTACTCTCTACAACTACCTGAAGGGAGGTTGTGGAGAGGAGGGAACTGGCCTCTTCTCCCAAGTGACAGGGGACAGGACGAGAGGGAATGGCCTCAAGCTCCACCAGGGGAGATTTAGGCTTGAGATTAGGAAAAAGTTCTTCATGGAGAGGGTGGTTAGGCATTGGAACGGTCTGCCAAGGGAGGTGGTTGAGTCATCGTCCCTGGAGGTATTTAAGGTTAGGGTAGACGAGGTGCTTAGGAGCATGATTTATGGATTGGTGGGAATGTTTGGACTCGACGATCCAGTGGGTCTCTTCCAACCTGGTTATTCTGTGATTCTGCTACTGAATCCACTGCTGCTTCATCTCCTGCTGCTGCATTTCCTCCTGCTGCATCTCCTGCTGCACCTCCTGCTGCATCTCCTGCTTCTGCATATCCTGCTCCTGCATCTCCTGATGCATCTGCTGCTGCATCTCATGCTGCATCTTCAACTGCTTCATGTCCTGCTGCTGAATCTCCTCCTGCATTTGATGCTTCTGCATCTTATGCTGTTTAATCTCCTGCTGCATTTTCTTGTGCATCAGTTGCTTCATGTACTGCTGTACCTTCTGCTGCTTCATCTCCTGCTGATGCGTCTGCTGTTGCATCTCCTGCTGCATCTCCTGCGGCTGCATCTCCTGCTCCTGCATCTCCTGCTTCATCTCATCTGCATCTTCTGCTACTGAGTCCACCGCTGCTGCATCTCCTGCTGCTGCATTTCCTTCTTCCGACTTTCCTGCTGCATCTCCTACTGCATCTCCCGCTTCTGCATCTTCTGCTGCTGCATCCTCTGCTGTATCTAATACTGCTGCATTTCCTACTGAATCTTCTGTTTCTGCATCCCCTGCTACTGTGTCTGCTGCATCATCTACTTCTGCCTCTACTCCTACAGCATCTCCTTCTGAATTTCCTGCTTCATCTCCTGAAGCTGTACCTGCTGAAGCATCTCTTCCTTCTGCAACTTCTGATGAATATGCATCTATTGCTGCATCTCCTGCTGATGCATCTCCTGATGCTGCATCTCCTGCTTCATATCCTGCTGCATCTTCTGCTGCTGCATCTCCTCCTTCTGCTTCTCCTGCTGCATCTGCTGTTGCTTCTTCTGATGCTGCACCTCCTACTGCTGCATCTTCTGATGCTGCACCTCCTACTGCTGCATCTGCTGTTGCATCTCCTGCTGCTGCATATGCTGCTGCATCTCCTGCTTTATCTCCTGCTGCTACATCTCCTGTGGCATCTGCTACTTCAGCTCCTCCTGCATCTGCTGCTGCTGTATATCTTGCTGCATCTCCTATTGCTGCATCTCATGTTGCATCTCTTGCTGCTCTATTGCCTGCTGCATCTTCTGCTGGATCTCCGGTTGATGAATCTTCTCCTGCTGCATTTTCTGCTGAATCTCCTGCTTCATCTCCTGCTGCTGCATCTCGTGCTTCTGCATCACCTATTACATCTCCTGCTACTGCATCTCCTGCTTATGTATCTCCTGATCCTGCATCTCCTGCTGCAGCTAATGTGGTATATCCTGATGCATATCTTTATGCTGCATCTAGTGCTTCTGCATCTCCTGCTTCTGCATCTCTTGCTCTTGCATAACCTGCTGCTGCAACTCCTACTGCAGCTCCTGATTAATCTTCTGCTGCATCTCTTGCTGCTTCACTTTCTGCTGCTGCACCTCCTGCTGCATCTGCTGCTGAATCTGCTGTTCCTTCTGCTTTGGTGGCATCTCCAGCTGCTGCACCTTTTCCTCATGCATGTACTACTGCATCTCCTGCTGCTGCATCTCCTGCTGCTGCATCTCTTTCTGGATCTCCTACTGCTGCATCTGCTGCTTCATCCCCAGCTGCTGCATCTCTTTTTGCTGTATCCCTTGCTGCTTCATCTCCTGCTGCTGTATCTCCTTCTGTATCTCCTGCTGCATCTACTTCTAAAGCTCTTGCTTCATCTCCTGCTGCATGTCCTGCGGCAGTATCTCCTGCTACTTCTCCTTTGGCATATCCTGCTGTTAGTCCTGCTGCTGCATCTCCTGCATTCTCTTTTGCATCTCCTGCCACTGCATCTCCTGCTGCATCTGGTGCTACATCTGCTGCTGCATCTGCTACTGCCGTGTCTGCTTCTAAATATCCTGCTGTGTCTGATACTGAATCTCCTGCTGCATCTGATGCTGCTGCATCTGCTGCTGCTGAATCTCCTGCTGCTGTGTTTGTTTCTGCTACATATCCTGTAGCATCTCCTACTGTGACATCTCCTCCTGCTGCATATTCTGTTGCATCTGCTGCTGCCTCTCCTTCTGCTGCATCTGCTGCTGCTAAATCTCCTGCTGCATCTGCTGCTGCTAAATCTCCTGCTGCATCTGCTGCTTCAGCTTCTCTAACATCTCCTGCTGTTGCATATTCTGCTGATGTATATCCTGCTGCATCTCCTTCTGCTGCATCTGCTGCTGCATCTGCTGCTGATTTATCTCTTCCTGAGTTTATTGTGGTGGCATCTCCGACTACATGTCCTGCTGCAGAATCTCCTGTTGCATCTCCTACTGCTGCATCTACTGTTGAATCTCGTGTTGCATCTCCTGTTGCAGCATTTCTAGCTGACTCTCCTCCTGCTGAATCTCCTTTTGCATCTCCTGCTGCTGCATCTCCTGCTGCTGAATCTCCTGCTGCTTCTCCTGCTGCTGCTTCTCCTGTTGCTGCATCTCCTGCTGCATCTCGTCATACTGTACCTCTGACTGCATCTCTTGATGCATCTCCTGCTGCTTCATCCTCTGAAGCTGCATCTCCTGCTACATCTCCTACTGCATCCCCTCCTTCTCCCTCTCCTGCTGTATCTCCTGCTGCATCTGCTGCTGCTGCATCTGCCTCACAATTCCTGCTGTATCTGCTAATGCTGCATCTTCTGCTGCTGCATCTCCTCCTGCATCATCTCCTGCTGCAACTGCTTTTGCATCTGCTGGTGCATCTGCTGATGCATCTCCTCCTGCTGTATTTCTTGCTGTCTCTGCTTATTAATCTGCTGCTGCATTTCCAGCTGCATGTTGTGTTGCTGCATCTCCTGCTGCTTCGTGTGGTTTTGCATCTCCTGATGCATCTCCTTGTGCTGCATAACCTGCTTCATCTCATCCTGTGTCATATCCTGCTGCATCTGTTTCTTAATCTGCTGCTGCTGCATCTACTGCTGCTGCATCTGCTTCTTCATCTGCTACTGCTGTATCTCCTGCTGCATTTACTTATACATCTCCTGATGCTGCACCTCCTTCTACTGCATCTCCAGCTGCTGCATTTTCAGCAGTATGTCCTGCTGCTGCGTGTCCTGCTACTGCATCCCCTGCTGCATCAGCTGCTACATCTTCATCTCCTTCTGATGCATCTTCTGCTGCACCTCCTGCTACATATCCTGTTGCTGCATCTCCTTCTGCTACATCTCCTGCTGCTCCATCTGCTGCAGCATCTCCTGATACTGCATCTGCTGCTTATGCCTCTACTCCTGAATTTTCTTCTGAATCTCCTGCTCCTTCATCTCCTTCTGCATCTCCTGCTGTTGCTTCTGCTGGTACTGCATCTCCTCCTGCATCTCCTTCTGCATATCCTTCTGCTTTTCCTGCTGATGCATCTCCTGCTGGTGCATCTCATGTTGCTGCATCTCCTATGGCTTCACCTCATGTTGCATCTCGTCCTGCTGCATATTTTGCTACTGCATCTCCTGCTGCATCTACTACTGCATATCCTTCTTCTGCATCTCCTGCTGATGCATCTACTGCTGTTTCATCTCCTGCTGATGAATCTCCTTCTGCTGCCTCTCCTGCTTCTGCAACTCCTGCTGAATATTCTGCTGCTTCACCTTCTGCTGCATCTCATCCTTCTACATCTCGTGCTGAATCTCCTCCTGCTGCATCTCCTGCTGCTGTATCTGCTGCTGCATCTCCTGCTGCTGCATCTGCTGCTGATGACTCCTGTTCTGAATTTGCTGCTTAATCTCCTGTTGCTGCATCTCCTGATGCATCTCCTGCTGATGCATCTCCTGCTGCATATGCTGTTGAATCTGCCTCTGCATCTGCTGCAGATGCATGTCCTACTCCTGCAGCTCCTGCTGTTGCATCTCCTGATGCTGGATGTTCTGCTGCATCCCCTGCTTCTGCATCTTCTACTGCATTTCCTGCTTAATCTCCTGCTTTTCCGGCTCCATCTCCTCCTGCTTCATCTCCTGCTGCTGCGTCTTCTAATGGTACATTTCCTGCTGTATCTCCTGCTGCTGAAAATCCTGCTGCATCTTCTGCTACATCTGGTGCTTCATCTCCTGCTGCTTCATCTCCTGCTGCTGCATCTCCTCGTGCTACATCTACTGCTACATCTCCTGCTGCTGCAATTCCTCCTGCATCTGCTGCTGCAACTCATGATGCATCTTCTGCTTCATCTTCTGCTGCATCTGCTCCTGCTGCATATCATGCTGCATCTACTACTGCTGAATGGCCTGCTGCTGCATCCCCTCCTTCTCAATCTCCTGCTGCATCTGCTGCTGCATCTGCTGCTGTATCTCCCGGTTCATCTTCTGCTGCTGAATCCCCAGCTACTGCTTCTGCTTGTGCATCTCCTTATGCATCTCCTGCTGAATATCATCCTATGGATTCTCCTGCTGCTCTTCCTGCTGCTGTATCTCCTGATTCTCCTGCTGCTGCATCTCCTACTGCTGCATCGCCTGCAGAATCTGAATTTCCTGCTTCACTGCTGCTGCATCTCCTGCTGCATCTCCTGCTGTGGAATATTCCTGCTGCTTCATCCCCTGCTGTATCTACTAGTGATGAATCTCCTGCTTCATCTTCTGCTTCTGCATCTCCTGCTGCTGCGTCTGCTGCATCACCTATGCTTACCTCTTCTCCTACTGCATCTCCTGCTGAATCTCTTACTGTATCTCCTGATGCTGTATCATCTGAAGCATCTCTTCCTTGTGCATCTCCTGCTTAATCTGCATCTCTTACTGCATCTGCTTCGGCATCTAATTATATTGCACCTGCTGCTGCATCTCCTTCTGCATCTACTGCTGCATATCCTGCTGCTGCATTTCCTGCTGCTGCATTTCCTGCTGAATCTACTGCTGAATCTTCTGCTGCATCTGCTGTGGTGGCATCTCCTGCTCTTGCATGTCCAACTGCTGAATCTCCACCTGAATCTCCTGTGACATCTCTTGCTGCTGCATCTCCTGGTGCGTTTCCTTTTGCTGCATCTTCTGCTGATGCATTTCCTGCTGCATCTCCTCCTGCTTCATCTCCTACTGCTGCATCTGCTGCGGAATCTCCTGCTGCATATCCTGCTACTGCATCTCCTGATGCATCTCCTCATTAATATGCCTATCCTGCTGCATCTCCTGCTGCTTTGTCTACTGCTCTATCTCCTGCTGCATCTGCTGCTACTGCATCTGTTACTGCATCTCCTGCTGCTGTGTCTACTGCTGAATCAACTGCTGAATATGCTGCTGCTGCATCTCCTGCTGCTTATTTTCCTGCATATCCTGCAGCTGTATCTGCTGGTGCATCTCCTGATGCATTATCTACTGCTGCATCTCGTGCTTCATCTCTTGCTTCTGCATGTCCTGCTGCTGCAACTCCTACTACTGCACCTCCTGCTTCTGTATTACCTGCTCCTGCATCTCCTGATGTCCTGCTGCTGCAACTCCTGCAGCATCTTCTACTGATTCATCTCCTGATACTGCATCTCCTGCTGCATCTGCTGCTGCTGAATCTTATCCTGCTGCTGCTGAATCTTATCCTGCTGCATGTCCTGCTGCATTTTCTTGTGCATCTGCTACTTCATGTACTACTGTATTTTCTGCTGCTGCATCTCCTGCTGATGAGTCTGTTGCAACTCCTGCTATATCTCCTGCTGCATCTCCTGCGGCTGCATCTCCTGCTGCTGCATCTACTGCATCTGCTGCTGAATCTGCTGCTACATCTCCTTCTGCTCTATATCCTCCTACTGGATCTCCTCCCGCATCTCTTGTTACTGCATCTCCTGCTGCTGAATCTGCTGCTTCTTCTGCTGCTGCTGTATCTCTTGCTGCATCTATAGCGGCTGCATCTCCTGCTAGATCTCTTTCTGCTGCTTATCATTCTCTGCATCTTCTGCTCTTCATCTCCTGCTATTCTATCCCCTGCTGCTGCATCTCCTGCTGCAATCTCCTGCTGCTGCATCTCCTGCTACATCTCCTACTGCTGCATCTGCGACTGCATCACCTTCTGCTGCATCTCTTGCATCTGTTGCTGCATCTGCTTCTTATTCATCTACAGCTGCATCTCCTGCTACATCTCATTCTTCTGCATCTACTGCTGCTGGATTTCCTGCTGCATACCCTGCTGCACCTACTGCTTCTGTATATACTACTTCATCTACTGTTGCTGACTCTCCTGCTGCATCTCCTGCTGCTCTATCATGTACTGCTACATCTCCTGTGTAATCTCCTGCTGCTGCATCATCCACTGATGCATCTCCTGCTGAATCTCCTACTGCTGCATCTGAAGAACTTTCTGCTTCATTTGCTGCATCTCCTTGTACATCTCCTGCTACTGCATCTTCTGCTGCATCTGCTGCTGCTGTATCTCTTGCTGAATCTACTGTGGCTGCTTCTCCTGCTACGTCTCCTTCTGCTGCTTCTCATTCTATGCATCTTCATCTCTGCATCTCATTCTACTGCTCCTCCTGGTGATGCATCTCCCTCTGCATCTTATGCACCTGCAACTTCTCCTGCTGCATCTCCTTCTGCATCTTCTCCTGCTGCATCTCCTGCTGTTTCATCTACTGCATCTGCTGCTGCATCTGCTGCTTCATCACCTGCTATTGAATCCCGTGCGGCAATCCTGCTGCATCTCCTAATGATGCATATCCTGATGCTGCATCTCCTGCTGCATCTCCCCTTGAATCTAATCCTGCTGCATCTTCTTCTGTAACTCCTACTGCTGTATCTCCACCTGTTCCTCTCCTCCATCATATGTTATGGCTTCATCCTCTGCTGCATCTCTTGCTGCTGCATCTCCTGTTGAATCTAATCCTGCTGCATCTTCTTCTGTAACTCCTGCTGCTGTATCTCCACCTGCTTCCTCTCCTCCTTCATCTATTATGGCTTCATCTTCTGCTGCATCTCCTGCTGCAGCATCTCCTTCTGGAACTCATTCTGATGCATCGGCATATTCATCCCATCATGCTGCTCTCCTGCTGCATCTCCTCCTGTTGATTCTCCTGCTGGTGCATACCCTTCTACATCTACTGCTGCTGCATCTCTGCTGCTGCATCTCTTGCTGCTGCATCTTCTTCTTATGCATCTCCTGCTGCTGCATCACCTTCTGCTGCAACTCCTGCTGCTGCATCTCCTGCTGATTCATCTACTGCTACATCTCCTGCTACATCTCCTGCTTCTGCATCTCCTGATGCTTAATCTCTTGCTGCATCTTCTGCTGCTGCAAGTCCTTCTGCTGCATCTGCGGATTCATCTCATGATGCTGCTCTGTTGCTGGTTCTCCTGCTGCTGAATCTCCTGCTGCTGCAAACCCTGCTGCATCTACTGCTGCATACCTTACTTCATCTACTGCTGCTGTATCTCCTGCTGCATCTCCTGCTTCCGAATCATCTATTGCTGCATCTCCTGATGAATCTCCTAATGCTGCATCTGCATATTTTTCTGCTGCATATGCTCCTGCTTCATATAGTGTTGCATCTCCTGCTACTCTGTCTCCTGCTGCATCTCCTGCTGCTGCATCTCCTGTATCTGCTGCTGCATCTGCTGCTGAATCACCTGCTACTAAATCCCCTGCTGTATTCCTGTTACATCTCCTGATGCTGCAGCTCAATCTGCTGCATCTTCTGCTGCATTTCCTGCTGCAGAATCTCCTACTGCATCTCGTGCTGCATCAGCTGCTACTGAGTCCCTGCTGCATTCCCGATGGATCTCCTGCTGCTGCATGTCCATCTGCTGCATCTCCTGCTTCATCTCCTTGTTGCTGCATCTCCTGCTGAGGCATCTCCTGCAGTATCACCTGCTGCTGCATAACCTGCTGCATCTCCTGTTCATCCTGCTCCTGCATCTGCTATTGCATCACCTGCTGCATCTCCTGATGCTGCATACTCTGCTGCATCTAATTCTGTGCCATCTCCTGCTGCATCTTCTTCTGCTGAATGTCCTGCTGCGTCTGCTTTTGCATCAGCTGATGCATCTCCTGCTGCTGTATTTCCTGCTGCTGCATCTCCTAATGCATTTCCTGATGCTTAATCTCCTGATGCTGCATATCCTGCTTTGTCTCCTTTTGCTGCATATATTGCTGCTGAATCGAGTGCTGCTTTGTCTGCTTCTGCATCCCCTGCTACATCTCCTGATGCTGCATATCATGGTACATGTCCTCTTATTCAATGTCCTGATGCATATCCTGCTGCTACATCACCTGCTACTGAATCTCCTGCATCTCCTGCTGCATCTCCTACTGAATCTCTTCTGGCTGCTTCTCCTTCTCAATCTCCTGCTGAGGCATCTCTTACTGCCCCTACTTCTGCATCTCCTGCTGCTCCATCTCCTGCTGCTGCATCTTGTGCATCTGCATCATCTGGATATTCAGAAGGAGATGCAGGAGCAGGAGATGCAGGAGCAGGATATGCAGCAGCAGCACTACAGTAGCAGATTTATCTGTAGGAAATGCAGCTGCAGGAAATGCAGCCGGATTATCAGCAGGAGATGCAGCAGAAGGAGATGAAGATCACAAGATGCAACAGGAAAAGCAGCAGGAGATACAGCAGCAGGAAATGCAGCAGCAGATACAGCAGCAGAAGTCAGCAGAAGGAGATGCAGCAGATGACGCAGCAGGAAATGCAGCAGCAGATACAGCAGCAGAAGTCAGCAGAAGGAGATGCAGCAGATGACGCAGCAGGAAATGCAGCAGGGTGTATCTCAAGAGAAGCAGAAGAAGGAGATGCAAGAGTAGATGCAGCAGAAATAGATGTAGCTGTAGATGCAGCAGCAGGAGATGCAGGCAGCAAACGAAAGAGGAGGGGCAGATTCAGAAGGAGATGCAGTAGTATGAGATACAGCAGCAGATGCAGTTGCAGGAGATGCAGCAGTAGGTGAAGCAGCACCAGATGCAGCAGCATATGCTGCAGATGCAGTAGTAGGAGATTCAGCAGGACATGCAGCAGGAAGAGACACAGCAGGATATGCAGAAAAAGATGCAGCAGCAAGAGATATATCAGGAAATGCACAAGCAGGATATACATCACCAGTAAAGGCAGCAGGAGATTCACCTGCAGGAGATGCAGCAGGTGATGCAGCATCAGGATATGTAGCAGGATAAGATGCAGCAAAAGATGCAGAAGCTGGAGATGCAGCAACAGGGGATGCAGCAGCAGGAAATGCAGCATCAGGAAATGCAGCATCAGGAGGTGCAGCAGGAGGAGATGCAGCAGGAGGACTTGCAGCAGGAGATGCAACACTAGGAGATGCAGCAGGAGATTTAATAGGAAAGCAGCAGGAGATGTAGCAAAAAGAGATGCACCATGAGATACAGCAGCAGGAGATGCAGCAGGAGATGCATCAAGAGATGCAACATGAGGAGATGCAGAAGAGAGGCAGCAGAAGAGATGCAGCAGTGGATGCAGCAGCAGATGAAAGAGGAGGTGCAGATTCAGCAGGAGATGCAGTACCTGGAGATGCTGCAGCAGATGCAGCGGCAGGAGATGCACAAGCAGGAGATGCAGCAGAAAGTGCAGCAGGAGATGCATCAGAAGGAGTTGCAGCAGCAGAAGATGTAGAAGGACATGCAGCTGCAGTCGATGAAAGAGGATTCAGCAGCAGGGGATGCAATAGGAGATGCATCAGCACGAGATGCAACAAGATATTCAGCTGCAAACACTGCAGGAGAAGATGTAGGAGCAGTAGATGCTGCAGAAGATGCAGCAGGAAATGCAGCAGGAGATACCGCAAGAGGTGCAGAAGAAGCAGATGCAGGAGGAGATGCATCAGAAGGAAATGTAGCAGAGATGCAGCATGAGATGCAGCAGTAGGAGATGCAGCAGCGGGAGATTCAGGCAGCAGACGAAAGAGGAGATGCAGACTCAGAAGGAGATGCAGTAGCAGGAGATGGAGCAGCAGATGAAACAGCAGAAGATGTAGCAGTAGGTGAAGCATCACCAGATGCAGGAGATGCAGTAGTATGAGATTCAGCAGGAGATGCAGCAGGAAGAGATCAGCAGGATATGCAGAAAATGATGCATCAGCAAGAGAAGTATTAGGAAATGCACCAGCAGAATATGCATCACCAATAAAGGCAGCAGAAGAGGCACGAGCAGGAGATGCAGCAGCAGGATATGCAGCAGCAGCAGATGCAGCAGCAGAAGATGCAGCAGCAGGATATGCAGCAGCAGCAGATGCAGCAGCAGAAGATGCAGCAGCAGGAGATGCAGCAGCAAAGGATACCAAATGAGGAGATGCAGTAGGATATGCAGCAGGAGGAGATGTAGCAGGATACAGAGAAAGAGATGCCACAGGAGATGCAGTAGCAAGAGATGTATAAGAAGATTCAAAAGCAGATGCAGCATCAGGAGATGCAACAGCAGAAGCTGCAGCAGTAGGACATGCATCCGCAGCAGATGCAGCAGCAGATTCAACAGCATATTCAGAAGGATATGCAGCAGCAGGAGATGCATCAGAAGGAGATGAAGCAGGAGATGCAGCAGCAGGAGATGCAACAGGATATTCAGCAGCAGGGAATGCAGCAGC
Organism: Clamator glandarius; assembly: GCA_033459285.1. NCBI lineage: Eukaryota > Metazoa > Chordata > Aves > Cuculiformes > Cuculidae > Clamator > Clamator glandarius. The sequence goes on along the minus strand of JAUNZM010000097.1, from coordinate 490,351 downwards.
AAGAGATGCAGCAGGAGATGTAGCAGGAGATGCAGCAGCAGGAGATGCAGGTGATGCAGCAGCATGAGATGCAGCAGCATGAGATGCAGATGAAAGTGATGATGCAGGAGAGGCTGGACAAAGTGATGTAGCAGCAGGTGCAGCAGGAGGAAATGCAGAAGAATATGCAGCAGTGGGAGATACAGCACCAGATGCAGCAGCTGCAGATGCAGCAGCCTGAGATGCAGCAGGAGATTCAACAGCAGGAGATGAATCAGCAGGAGATACATTAATAGCTCCAGCAACAATATGTAGCAGCAGGATATGCAACAGGAGATGCAGCAGCAGGAGATGTAGCAGCAAGAGATGTAGCAGCAGTGTGGGAAATATAATCCATGTTTTTGTTCACTGATTAAAGTTTGTTTTAGTTTTAAGTCTCTAAGTATTTAGACGGGGGAGATAATCCTCGCGACCTTCTCAATCCATACAAGAGATATAAGGCGTTTTATATGTGCCCTGCTGCAAACCCCAGGAAAGGATATTGTAATTGGCCTGGATATAATTATTGTGCATATTGGGGTTGCGAGACAATAGCCTGGACTTGGACTAGGAAAGCTGAAGACAAATTCCTAGCTGTGGGAAGGGGGCCTCCAGGGTATATTCATCCCCGATACGACTATAGTGGTGGGGTGAAAGGGGAACACAGCAGCTGGTGCCAATATCTCTATTTGAATGTTATGAACCCAGAAGATGCAGTATGGTTCATTGGGAAAACATGGGGAATTCAGTTTTGGGAGCCAGGAAGGGATACTGGAGGACTAATCCTCATAAAGAAAGAACCAATTGCCTCATTAATCAATCAGCAAAAGGAATTCAGCGCTCTAAGAATTTCTGTGAATGAAGATTTGAGCAAAATAGAAAAGGCAATCGACGGTCTAGTGAAATCAATCAGATCCTTATCAGAAGTAGTGTTACAAAATCGAAGAGGGTTAGATTTGCTATTTTTACAGCAGGGAGGCTTGTGTGTGGCATTAGGAGAAGAATGCTGCTCTTATGCAGACCACACAGGAGTAGTGATTAACACCATGAGTGAATTAAGGAGACAGTTAGAGCAACAGAAAAAGGAAAAAGAAGCACATCAGAGTTGGTATGAAAGTTGATTTAGCCACTCTCCTTGGCTGACAACCCTGCTTTCCACAATTACAGGGCCAGTAATCTTGTTGGTGTTGGGACTTACCTTTGGCCCGTGTATATTTAATAGATTAATCAGCATAGTAAAAAGTAGGTTAGAAGCAGCGCACCTCATGCTTCTTAGAACCAAATATGAACGAATATCCAAAGAAGAAGATATAGGGATGTTAGAATTAGCAAGACAGGAATTGCAAAGATACAGTGAACAAAAATAAAGAAAAAGAGAAATGGGGGAATTGTAGGAAATATAATCGATGTTTTTGTTCACTGATTAAAGTTTGTTTTAGTTTTAAGTCTCTAAGTATTTAGGTATAGCTATCCGCTGACACAGCTGTTTACTGAAGAACCAGGATACAGTCAAGGTCCAGGAAGCAGCTGCTGAACCAGGAATGCATCGTACCAAAACACCACCTGCATTGCAATGAAGGTCGAAGGCCCATGGCAACAAGATACGGAGGCGCAGAGTACTAACGAAAAAAAAAGCCACATAGCAGGGAACAGAACTGTATAAAAAAGGAAACCAAGACCTGGGACGCGAGGCAGTTTGAGGAGCAATAGACTCCCCTGTCGCCCAGCTCTCTTTTTGCCTTTGCCTTGCTTGCTATAATTCAATAAATTCTAATTGAACCCATACTCTTGTGCGCAGTCTATTACAGCAGGAAATGCAGAAGGAGATGCAACAGAAGGAGATGTAACAGGAGGTAAAGCATGATAGGCAGAAGCAGTAGATGCAGCAGGAAATGTAGCAGGATATGCAGCTTCAGGAGATGCAGGTGCAGGAGATGCAGCAGCATGAGATGCAGAAGAAAGAGATATAACATGAGAGGCAGGACAAAGTGATGTAGCAGCAGATGAAGCATAACAAGATGCAGCAGGAGATGTAGCAGCAGGATATTAAGCAGCAGGTGATGCAGCAGCAGAACATGCAGCAGAACATGCAGCAAAAATGCTGCAGGATAGATTCAGCATGAGATGCAACAGCAGGATAAGCAGCAGCAGGAGATGCAGCTGGAGATTCATCAGGAGATGCAGCAGCAGGAGATGCAGCAGCAGGAAATGAAGGAGCATAACATGTAGCAGCAAGAGATGCAGCACAAGATGCAGCAGGAGTTGTACAAGCAGGAGATGTAGAAGCAGCAGATGCAGCAGGAGATTCAGCAGGAGACACAGCAGGAAATGCAGCAGTAGTTGAAGCAGCAGGATGTGCAGCAGCAGATGCAGAAGCAGATGCGGCAGGACTTGCAGCAGCAGATGCGGCAGGAATTGCAGCAGCAGGAGATGCAGCAGCAGAAAGTGCAGCATCAAGATATGGAGCAGGACATGAAGCAGGAGGAGGTGCAGGAGGAGATTCAGAAGAAGGAGATGCAGCAGGAGATATAGCATGATATGCAGAAGCAGCAGATTCAGCAGCGTGAATGTAGCAGCAGGAGATGCATCCGAAGCATCAGGATATGCAGCAGGAGATTCATATTCAGCAGAAGGTTCAGCAGCATATTCAACAGGAGATGCAGCAGCAGGAGATGTAGCAGGAGATGCAGCAGTAGGTGAAGCAGCAGCAGATGAAGAAGGAGATACAGCATGAGATGCAGCAGCAGGAGATAAAGAAGGAGATGCAGCAGCAGGAGATTAAGCAGGAGATACAGCAGAAGATGCAGCAGAAAGGGCTGCAGAAGCAGGAGATGCAGAAGGAGATTTAGAAGGATATGCAGCTGCAGGAGATGCAGGTGCAGGATATGCAACAGCATGAGACACAGCATCAAGAAATGCAGCAGGAGATGCAGGAGCACGAGATGCAGCCACAGATGCATCAGAAATGATGCAGGAGATGCATTGGAAATTCAGCAGAAAGAGATGCCACAGCAGATACAGCACCAGATGCAGCATCAACAGATTTAGCAGCAGGAGATGCTGCAGAAGATGCAGCAACAGCAGATGCAGTAGCAGAAGATGTAGAAGGAAGAAATGCAGCAGGAAATGCAGCACCAGGAATTACCACAGCAGGACATGCAGGATCATGGGATTTTGCAGCAAGAGATCCAGCAGGAGATGTAGTAGAAGGGGATGTAGCAGCAGATGCAGCAGGAGGAGATGCAGAAGAACATGAAGAAGCAGCAGATGCAGCAGCAGATGCAGTAACAGGAGATGCAGCAGCAGTATATGCAGCAGCCCAAGATGAAACAGAATATTGAGCAGCAGGAGATGCAACATCAAGAAATGCATTAGGAGATTAAGCTCAAGTATATGCAGCATGAGATGCAGCGGTAAGAGATGCAGCAGGAGATGCAACAGCAGGGGAGGTAGTAGCATGAGATGCAGCAGGTGACGCAGCCGGACGAGATGCAACAGGATATTCAGTAGCAGGAGATGCAGCAGCAGCAGATGCTTTAGGAGATGCAGCAACAGCAGAAGCAGCAGGAGATTCAGCAGCAGGAGATGAAGAGAAGTAGATGCAGAAAAAAGATGCAGTGGCTGGAGATGCAGCAGCAGGAGAGGCATCTGGAGATCCAGCAGCAGGAGATGCAGCAGCAGATTCAGCAGCAGAGTCAGCAGGAAATGTAGCAGCAGTACATGATGAAGCAGGAGATGCAGCAGCAGGAGATGCAGTAGCAGGAGATGCAGCAAAAGATGCATCAGCAAGAGATTAATCAGCAGGAGTTACATCAGTAGGATATGCAGCAGGAGATGCATCATGCAGCAGTACATGAAGCATGTACTGCTAAAATTCCTGCTGCTGCATCTCCTGCTACCTGATGTTTCCCTGCATCTCCTGCTGCCCATATCTGCTACCTCTGCATCTGCTGCTGCATCTGCTGCTGCATCTCCTACTGCTGCATCTGCAGCATCTGCAGCTTCGTCTAGTGCTGCTTCACCTACTGCTTCATCTCCTGCTGCATCGCCTGTTGCATTTCCTGCTGGTGCATCTCTGCCTCGTATCCTGAAGTTGTGTCTCCTCCTGATGCATCTCCTGCTGCATCTTCTACTGCTGCAGCTCCTCCTGCATCTCCTGCTTCTACATCCACTTCTTATGCATCTCCTGCTCCAGCATCTCCTGTTGCAAGAATTGCTGATGCATCTCTTATGCATCTCCTGCTGCTGCATCTGCTGCTGCTAATTTACCTCCTGATGTATCTCCTGCAGCTAGATTTCCTGCTGCTGCATCACCTGTTGCATCTCCTCCTGCTGCATGTCCTACTGAATCTCCTGATGCATCTCCTACTGCTGCATCTCCTGCTATGGTATCTCCTGATGCATCTGCTGCTTCTGCATCTCCTGATGCATCCCGCGCTGCTTCATCTCATCCTGCTGCATCACATGCTGCATCTATTGCTGCTATGTGTCCTGCTGCTTCCTCTCCTGCTGCTGCATCTCTTGATCCAAGTCCTGCTGCTGCATGTCCTGCTTCTGCATCTCCTTCTGCTTCATCTGCTGCTGCATCTCCTTCTTCTGTATCTGATGTTGCACCTTCTATTGAGGCATCTTCTGCTGCTATATATCCTGCTGCTGCATCTTGTTCTGCATGTCCTGCAGCATCTCCTTGTGCATCACCTGTGGCATCTTCTTCTGCATCACCTGCTGCATCTTTTTCTGCATCACCTGCAGATGCATCTCCTGCTGCTTCACCTGCTGCTGCATATTCACCTGCATTTCCTGCTGCATCTCCTTCGGAATCTAATACTGCTGCATCTGCTTAATCTGCTGCTGCATCTGCTGCTGCATCTCCTGATAGATCTCCTGCTGGTGCATCTCCTGCTGCTACATCTGATGCTACATCCTCTGCTGCTACAGTTGTTGCTGCTGTAACTCTTGCTGCATTTACTGCAGCTGAATCTCCTGCTATATCTCTTTCTGCTGCATCTTCTCTGAATCTACCACTCTGCATCTCCTGCTACTGCATCTTCTCCTGCTGCACTTCCTGTTGAATCTCCTGTAGTATCTCCTGCTTCTTCATCTCCCACTGCATACGATACTGCTGCATTTCCATGCTGCGTCTCCTGCTGTTTCAACTCCTGCTACTGCAACTCCTGCTGCATCTCATGCTGCTGCATCTCCTTCTGCATCTCCTTCTGCATCTCCTCTTACTATATCCCCTACTGTTGCATCTCCTGCTGCAACTCCTGCTGCATCTACTGATGCTTCATCTCCTGCTGCTACTTCTCCTGCTCAATATCCTCCTGATGCATCTCCTCCATCTGCTGCTACATCTTCTGCTGATTCATATATTGCCGCATCTCCTGCTACATATGCTGCTGCTGCATTTCCTGCTGCTGCATCTCCTACTGCATCTCCTGCTGCCTCATCTGCTGGTAATTAATCTGCTGCTGCATCTGCCTCTGAATATCATGCTGCTGCATCTCCTACTGCGTTTCCTGCTGCATCTCTTGGTGCTGCATCTCCTGCTGCTGCATCTCCTGCTGACTCTCCTCGTGAATCTCCTGCTGTAGAATCTCCTGCTGCATCTCTTGCTGCATTTCTAATGATGCAGCTCTTGCTGCATATACTGCTGGTGCAACTCCTGCTGCTGCATCTACTCCTGCTACATCTGCTGCAGCATATCCTGCTGCTTCTTCTGCTGCTGTATCTACTGCTTTAGTGTATACTGCTGCATTTCCTGCTGCTGCATCTCCTGCTGCCGAATCTCTTGCTGCATTTCCTGCTGCATTTGCTTCTGCATCTCCTGATGCATCTCTTACTGCTGCATCTACTGCTGGCGCATCCCCTGCTGCTGGATCTCCTGATGCCTCTCTGCTGCTGTATCTGTTGCTGAATCTGCTGATGCTTTCTCTCCTGCTGCATCTCCTGTGGCTGCATATCCTGCTACATCTTCTGCTGCTCTATCTCAAGCTGCATCTCCTCCTGCTGCATCTCCTGCTAATGCATCTCTTGCTTCATCTCCTGCTAATGCACATCTGGCTGCATCTTCTACTTCATATCCTGCTGCTGCATCTTCTGCATCTCAGGCTACCTCTGCTGCTGCTGCATCTCCTGCTGCATCTGCTGCTGCAGCATCTGCGTCTACTTGTCTGCTGCTGCATCTCCTCCTGCAGTTCCTGCTTCATCTGCTGCTGCTGTATCATCTGCTACACCTCTTAGTGCTGCACATCCTGCTGCATCTGCTGAAAATTCTCTTCCTGTTGCATCTCCTGCTGAATTTACATTTCCTGCTGCATCTCCTTTTGCAACTTCTGCTGCTGCATCTCCTGCTCAATATCCTCCTGAATCTCTTCCTGATGCATCTCCTCCTGATGCATCTCCTGTATCTGCTGCTACATCTGCTGCTGCATTTCCTGCTGCTGGATCTCCTCCTTCATATCCTGCTGATGTATATGATGCTGCATCTCGTTTTCCTGCATCTCCTGCTGCTGAAACTCCTACTGCTGTGTACACTGCTGCAGGTACTTCTGATAGATCTGCTGCATCTGCTGCTACTGCATCTCCTGCTGAATCTCCTGCTGCATCTATTCCTGCTGCATCTATTCCTGCTGCATCTCCTTCTGCTGCATCTCCTACTTCTCTGTCTACTGTTGCATTTCCTGCTGTTACATCTCCTGCTGCTGTACTCCTACTGCATCTCCTTCTGCCTCATCTGCTGGTACTTAATTTGCTGCTACTGAATATCATATTGCTGCATCTCATGCTGCATCTCCTGGTGATGAATCTCCTGATGCTGCATATTCCCCTGCATCTCCTGCTGCATCTCTTGGTGCTACATCTCCTGATGAATCTCCTGCTTCAGCATCTCCTGCTGCATTTCCTGCTGCTGCATTTCCTACTGCTGCATCTCCTGCTGCTCCATCTCTTGCTACATCTCCTGCTGCTGCATCTCCTGCTTCAGTATATACTGCTGCATACCCTTCTGCTGCGTCTCCTGCTGCTGAATCTCTTGCTGCATCTCCTGCTGCATCTTCTGCTGCTCTATCTCAAGCTGCATCTCCCACTGCTGCATCTCCTGCTGATGCTTCCCCTGATGCTTACTCTCCTGCTGCCTCTCTGCTGCTGCTGCTTTCCCTCCTGCTGCATCTTCTGCTGCTCTACCTCCTGTTGCATCTCCTGCTGAATCTCCTGCTGTATCTTCTGCTGCTGCACCTCCTGTTTCTGCATCTCTTATTGCATCTCCTGCTGGTGAATCTCCTGCTGCTGGATTTTCTACTCCTCAATCTCCTTCTGCCGCATCTCCTACTAATGCATCTCATGCTGCATCTCTGGCTACATCTCCTGCTGCTGCATCTCCTGCTGCATTTTCTGCTTCATCTACTGCTACATCCGCTGCTGCTATATCTCCTGCTGAATCTCTTCATCCTGCACATCCTGCTGCATCTTCTGAAGATTCTCTTCCTATTGCATCTCCTGCTGAATCTACATTTTCTGCTGCATCTGCATCTCCTGCTGCTGCATATCCTGCTGCATTTCCTGCTGCATCTCCCACGGCATTTCATGCTGAAACATTTCCTGCTGCATCGCCTATGGTGTATCTTGCTACATCTACTGCCTCATCTCCTCCTGCAACTCCTGCTGCATCTGCTGATGCATCTCGTGCTGATGCACCTCTTGCTTCATCTTCAGCTGATACACCTGTGTCTTCATCTCCTGATATTTCTTCTCCTGCTGCATCCACTGTGGCATCTCCTGCTGCTGCATCTCCTGCTGCATTTCCTGCTGCATCTGCTGCTGCCCTGTTGCTGCTTCATCTACTGCTGAATCTCCTGCTAAATCACCTGCTGTATCTAATCCTGAATCTCCAGTTCCTGCATATCCTGCTGCATATCCTGCTGCTTCATCTCTTAATTCATCTCATGAAAATGCTGCATCTCTTGCTACTGCATCTCCTGTTGCACCTACTTCTGCTGCATCTCTTGCTGCATCTTCTGCTGCTGCATCTTCTGCTGCTGCATCTCTTGTTACATCTCCTCATGATGCTTCTCGGGTTGTATATCCTTCTGCATTCCATGCAGCATCTTCTACTCCTGCTTCTTCTGCTGCATCTCCTCCTCCTACTTCTGCTGCTGCATCTACTTCTGCCACATCTCCTGCTGCTGCATCTCCTATTGTGAATCTGCTGCAGCATCTCCTGCTACTGAATCTCTTGCTGAATCTGAATCTACAGCTGCATCTGCTGCTGCATCTGCTGCTGCTGTGCCTGCTGCTTCTGCATTTGTTACTTCATCTCCTGCTGCATCCTCTGCTGTATTTCCTGTTTCTGCATCTCCTGCTTCTGCATCTCCTGCTGCTCTGTCTGCTGCTGCATATCCTGCTCAATCTCCTGCTGCTGCATCCCCTACTGCTGCATCTCCGACAGCATCTTCTGCTGCTGCATCACTTGCAGCTGCATCTACTGCTGCATCATCACTTGCAGATGCATCTACTGCTGCTGCATCTCTTTTCTTTGCATCTCCTGCTGCAACTCCTGATGTGGAATCTCCTGCTGCTGCACCCCTTGCTGTATATACTACTGATGCATCTCCTGCTTCATCTTCTTCTTCTGCATCTCCTACTGCTGCGTCTGCTGCATCATCTCCTGATGCTGTAACATCTGAAGCATCTCTTCCTGCTGTATCTCCTGCTGAATCTGCATCTCCTGCTGCATCTGCTTCTGCATCTCCTTCTGTTGCATCTCCTCCTGCATCTTCTGCTGCATATGCTGCTGCATCCCCTGTTGCTGTATCTCCTGCTGCATAGACTGCTGCATATCCTGCTGCTGAATTTCCTGCTGAAGCTGCTGCTGCATCTGCTTCAGCTGCATCTGCTTCAGCTGCATCTCCTGTGGCTGTCGGAGTGGGAGTTCACAGACCCTTGTTTTTTGTTGAGAAGGGAAGACGTGCACAACTCAATATGAGTTACAAACAGGCTCCATTTATTAGCTTCAAACACTTTCTTAAATACACAATGCTATAATTATGCATACAGGTTAGTAAAGCCTGAAAGTAAACATTTACATACGTCCTCCTACTTGCGGTTTCGCTTAAGCCTAATTCCCCATTTCTACGTAATCTACTTGCAGTTTCACTTATGCTCAGTTCCCCGTTCTTATGCAGTTACCTTCAAGGTTGCTTACAACAATTAACAAAAGGCGAAGTGTTCTTCATTTCCGCGCTATCAACAACTCTTGTTATTTTTCCACTGAGGCCTATACTTTACTTGAACATAACTTATCCAAGGATCCATGCCCTTGTTCATCAAGCCATTCTCCAACATGTGGCAGCATCTCCTGAGGCGGCATCTCCTGCTCTCGCATCTCCTGTTGCTGAATCTCCTGCAGCATATAATGCTTCTACATAACCTGCTACTTATCCTGATGCATCTCCTTCTGAATATACATCTCCTGCTGCATCTCCTCCTGCTGCATCTGCTGTGGCACCTCCTGCTGCATCTCCTGCTACTGAATCTCCTGCTGCATCTCATTCTGAATATGCATATCCTGCTGAATCTCTTGGTGATGCATCTCCTGCTGTAGAATCACCTGCTGCATCTCCTGTTGCATTTCTCATTATGTACCTCTTGCTGCATATTCTGCTGCTGCGTCTCCTGTGGCTGCATCTCCTCCAGCTACATTTGCTGCAGCATCTCCTGCTGCTGCATTACCTGCTGCATCTCCTCTTGCTGCATCTCTTGCTACTGCATCCCCTACTTTAATATGTACTGCTGCATATCCTGCTCCTGCATCTCCTGCTGCTGAATCTCTTGCTGCATCTCCTTCTGCTGTATTACCTGCTGCATCACCTCTTTCTATGCTTCCTGCTGCTGCATCTCCTGCTGCATCTCCTGCAGCATGTCCTGCTGCTGCATCTCCTGCTAAATCTGCATCTCCTGCTGCATCTGCTTCTACATCTCCTGATGCACCTCCTACTGCTGCATCTCCTGCTGATGCATCTCCTTCTGGAACTACTACTGCTACATCTACTGAATCTGCTGCTACATCTGCACCTAATTCATCCTCTGCATCTCTGCTAAATCTCCTGCTGGTGCAACTCCTGCTGTTCCATCTGCAGCTGCATTCTTTGCTGCTGCATGTGCTGCTGCATCTGATGCTGCTGTAACTCTTGCTGTATTTACTGCGGCTGAATCTCCTGCTATATGTCCTTCTGCTGCATCTTCTTCTCTGCTTCTACTTCTCTGCATCTCCTGATGCTACATCTCCTCCTGCTGTATATCCTGCTGAATCTCTTGCAGCATCTCCTGCTTCTTCATCTCCTGCTGCTATATCTGCGGCTGCATATGATGCTGCTGCATCTCCTTCTGCATCTCCTGCTGCTGCATCTCCTACTACTACATCCCCTGCTGCTGCATCACCTGCTGCATGTCTTACTGCTGCATCTCCTGCTGCTTCATCTCTTGCTGCATCTTCTGCTGCTGCATCTCCTGCTCAATATCCTCCTGAATCTCCTCCTGCTGCATCTCCTCCTTCTGCATCTCCTGCATTCACTGCTACATCTGCTGCTGAAACATCAACTGCTGCATCTCCTGCTACATCTCCTGCTGCTGCTGGTGGAATCTTCCTGCATCTCCTGCTGATGAATCTGATTCTCCATCTCTTTCTGCTTCATCTCCTGCTGCATCTCCTGCTGTTGAATCTACTGTACTTAATTTTCTGCTGCATCTTCTGCTGCATATCGTGCTGTTGCATATCATGCTGCATCTCCTGCTGCTGAATCTCCTGCTGCTGGATCTCCTCCTGCATCTCGTGCTCTGTCTCTTGGTGTTGCATCTTCTTCTTCTGTATCTCCTTCTGTATCACCTGCTGAATCTCCTGCTGCAGAATCTCCTGCTGCATTTCCACCTGAGGCACATCTTGCTGCATATCCTGCTGTTGTATCTGCTGCTGCATCTCCTGCTTATGAGTCTCTTGCTGCATGTCCTGCTGCTGCATTACCTGCTGCATCCCCATCATGCTGCACCTCCTGCTTCTATATATACTGATGCATTTTCTGCTGCTGCATCTAATGCTGCTACATCTGCTGCATCTCTTGCTGCTATATTACCTGCTGCATCACCTTTTGCTGTGTCTCCTGCTGCTGCATCTGCTCCTACTGCATCTCCTACTACTGCATCTCCTGCTGATGCATCTCCTGCTGCTGGATCTCCTGCTGCCTCTTCTGCTGCTGTATCATCTGCTGAATCTTCTGCTGCTGTCTCTCCCTGCTGAATCTCCTGCTGTAGCTTCTGTGGCTGCATGTCCTGCTGCTGCATTTTCTGCTCCTGAATCTTAATCTGCTTGATCTCCTGTGACAGCTCTTGTTGCATCTCCTGATACATTTCCGGCTGCTGCATCTTCTGCTGCTGAATCTCTTGTTAATACATCTCCTGGTGCATCTCCTGCTGCTGCATATCCTGCTGCTGCATATCCTGCTTCTGCATCTCCTTCTAAATCTCCCGCTTGCCGCATCTCCTGCTGCTGCATCAGCTGCTGCTGCCTCTGCGGCTACATCTCTGCTGCTGCATCTCCTGCTGCATTTCCTGCTTCATTTGCTGCTGCATTTGCTGCTGTTGTGTCTCCTGCTACATCTCGTCATGGTGCACATCCTGCTGCATCTGCTGTACATTCTTCTCCTACTGCATCTCCTGCTGAATCTGCATTTCCTATTGCATCTGCTTCTGCATCTCCTGCTGCTTCATCTCCCGATTCTACATCTCCTGCTGCATTTCGTGCTGATACATTTCCTGCTGCATGTCCTACAGTATATCTTGCTACATCTGCTGCCTCATCTCCTCCTGCATCTCCTGCAGCATCTGCTGATACATTTCGTTCTGCCTCATCTCCTCCTTTATCTTCGATGATGCATCTGTGGCTTCATCTGATATTTCTTCTCCTGCTGCATCTGCTGCGGCATCTCCTGCTGCATCTGCTGCTGCTCTGCTGCTTCTTCATCTACTGCTGAATCTCCTGCTACATATCCTGCTGCTGCATTTCCTACTATATTTCATACTGAATCTCCTGTTCCTGCATATCCTCCTGCAGATCTCTTGCAGCTCTATCTCCTATTGCATCTCCTGCTGCTGCATCTCCTTTCTCTGCATCTCCTGCTGCAGAATCTCCTGCTGCTGCATCCCTGCTGTATCTACTACTATTGCAACTCCTGCTTAATCGTCTGCTTCTGCATCTCCTGCTGTTGCATCTGCTGCATCATCTCCTCCTGCCTCTCCTCCTGCTGAATCTCCTGCTGCATCTCCTGATGCTGTATCATCTGAAGCAACTCTTCCTGCTGCATGTCCAGATTAATCTGCATCTCTTACTGCATCTGCTTCTGCATCTCCTTCTGCTGCATCTCCTGCTGCTGCATTTCCTGCTGAATCTGCTGCTGCATCTGCTGCGGTGACACCTCTTGCTCTTGCATCTCCTACTGCTGAAGCTCCTCCTAAATCTCCTACGACACCTCATGCTGCTACATAACCTGCTACATTTCCTGCTGCATCTCCTCCTGCTGCATCTCCTACTGCTGAATCTTCTGCGGCATCTCCTGCTGCATATCCTGCTCCTGAATTTCCTTCTCCATACCCTGCTGCATATCCTGCTCAATATACCTATCCTGCTACATCTCCTGCTGCTGCATCTCCTGCTGCTGTGTATACTACTGAATTTACTGCTGCACCTGCCTCTGCTGCATCTGCTGCTGCTAAATCTCCTCCTCTATCTGCTGTTACATCTCCTGCTGCATCTCCTGCTGTGTATTTTCCTGCATCTCCTGCGGCTGCATCTGCTGGCGCATCTCCTGCTGCTCTATCTCCTGTTGCATCTCTTGCTGCGGCATGTTCTGTTGCTGCATCTCCTCCTGCTGCATCTCCTGCTACATCTCCTTCTTCTGCATCTACTGCTGCTGGATGTCCTGCTGCTGCATACCCTCCTGCATCTCCATCTTCTGCATCTCCAGCTGCATCACCTTCTGCTGTATCTCCTACTTCATCTAGTACTGGATCAGCTGCTACTGAATCCCCTGCTACATTCCTGCTGCATCTCCTGCTGCTGCATCCCCTTCCACATCTCCTCCTGCTGCATCTCCTGCTGCTTCATCTCCTTCATCTGTTGCTGCATCTGCTGCTGCATCAGCTGTTACTGAAACTCCTGCTACATTCCTGATGCATCTACTGCTGCTGCATCTCCTGCTGCTGCTTCTATTGCTGCATCTCCTGCTGAATCTAATCCTGCTACATCTCCTGCTGCTGTATCTCCTCCTCCTGCATATCCTCATACATCTCTTATTGCTGCATCTTCTGCTGCATCTCCTGCTGCAGCATCTCCTTCTAGAACTCCTTCAGATGAATCTGCGGATTCATCTCTTCATGCTGCATCTGCTGCTGCATTTCCTCCTGTTCAATCTCCTGCTGATGCATACCCTTTTATATCTACTGCTGCTGCATCTGCTGGTGCTGTATCATCTACTGCTGCATCTCCTTATGCATCTCCTCCTGCTGCATCTCCTGCTGCTTCATCTTTTGCTGCTGCATCTCCTGCTGCTTCATCTTTTGCTGCTGCATCTCCTGCTTCATTCACTTCTGCTGCTTCATCTTTTGCTGCTGCATCTCCTGCTTCATTCACTTCTGCTGCATATCTTGCTGCTGCATCTACTGCTGCTTCCTCTGCTGCTGCATCTCCAGCTGCACCTTTTCATGGTGCATCTCCTCTTGCTCAATCTCCTGCTGCATATCCTGCTGCTACTGCTCCTGCTGCATCACTTGCAGCTGCATCTTCTGCATTTCCTGCTGAAGCTCTTCCTGCTGCATCTCCTTCTGAATCTACTACTGCTGCATCCGCTGCATCCGCTGCTGCATCTGTTGCTGCTTCATATACTTCTGCATCTCCTGCTACATCTCCTGCCGGTGTATCTACTGCTGCTGCATCTGTGGTTGCATCTCCTGCTGCTGCACCTGCTGTTACATCTGCTGATGCTGTATCTCTTGCTGCATCTCCTTCTGCTACTTCTCGTTCTCTGCATCCTCTTCTCTGCATCTCTTGCTATTGCTTTCCCTGCTGCTGCATCTGCTGCTGAAACTCCTGTTTATGCATCTCCTGCTCCATATCCTTCTGATGCATCTGCGGATTCATCTCATGATGCTGCTTTCTTGCTGGTTATCCTTCTGCAGAATCTCTTCTGAGCTGCATCTACTGCTGCTTCATACTCTACTTCATCTACTGCTGTTGCATCTCCTGCTGCATCTCCTGCTGCTGCATCATCTATTGCTGCACCTGCTACATAATCTCCTTCTGCTGCATGTCCTGCTTCTGCATCATCTACTGCTGCATTTCCTGATGAATCTTCTACTGTTGAATCTGCAGACTTTTCTGCTGCATCTGCTACTGCTTGATATACTGCTGCATCTCCTGCTACTGAATCTCCTGCTTCATCTCCTTCTGCATCTTCTCCTGCTGCATCTCCTGCATCTGGTACTGCATCTGCTGCTGATCCGTCTAGTAATGCATCTCCTACATCTCCTGCTTCTCCATCTCTTGCTTCTGGATGTCCTCCTGCATCTCGTGCTGCTGCATCTGCTGCTCAGACTCCTGCTGCTGCACCTCCTGCTCCATATCCTTCTGATGTATCTGCTGATTCATCTCATGATGCTGCTGGATCTCCTGCTGCTGAATCTCCTGCTGCAAACCTTGCTGCATCTACTGCTGCTGCATTTCCAGATGCATCTGCTGCATCTCCTGCTGCTGCTTCTGCTGCTACATTTCTTGAAGCATCTTGTTCTGCTGCATCTCCTTCTGCTGCTTCTCCTGCATAATCTCCTGCAGCTGCATATTTTGGTGCAGCATCTGATGCTTCATCTCCTGCTGCTGCATCTGCTGCTTTATTTCCTGCTGATCCATCTGCTGCTGCATCTGCTGCTGCATCTCCTACTTCTGCATCTCATTCCACATCTCCTGCTGATGCATCTCCTGCTTCTGTGTATCTTACTGCATCTTCTGCTGCTGCATCTCCTGCTGCTGAATCTCCTGCATCTTTTTCTGCATCTGCTGTAGATTCATCTACATCTACATCTCCTGCTGCTGCATTGCCTCCTGCTGGATGTCCTCGTGCATCTACTGATGCTGCTTCTGCTGCTGCATCTCCTGCTGCTGCATCTCCTGCTGCATCTTCTGCTGCTGCATCTCCTGCTGCATCTCTTGGTGCTTCATCTCCTTCTGATGCATCTACTGCTGCACCTCCTGCAGCATCATCTACTGCAGCATCTCCTTCATCATCGTCTGCTGCATCTCAAGCTGTACTTCCTGCTGAAACATCTCCTGTCGATGTATCTCCTGCTGCATCTCCTGCTGCTTTGTCTTCAGCTGCTGCATCTCATGTTGCATTTCCTGGCGGAGCACCTCCTGCTTCTTCATGTACTGCATAATCTCGTCTTGCTACATCTGCTGAATCTCTTCGTTCTTAATCTCTTGCTGATGCGTCTTCTGCTGCATCTACTACTGCATCTCCTGCTGCAGTATCTCCTGCTTAATCTCCTGCTGCTGCATTTCCTGTAGAATCTCCTGCTGCTGCATACACTGCTGCATCTACTCCTGCTGCATCTCCTGCTGCAACACCTCCTACTTCATCTTCTGCTGCATCTCCTGTGCCATCACCTGCTGCATCATCTCCTGCGGCATCTCAAGCTGTATTTACTGCTGAAGCATCTCCTGCTGATGCATCTTCTGCTGCGTATCCTGCTTCTGCATCTCCAGCTTCTGCATCTCCTGCTGCTGCATATCCTTCTGGAGCTGCAGCTGAATCTTGTGCTGCCTGTGCTGCTGCTGCATATCCTGCTGCATCTGCTGCTTATGACTATCCTGCTGCTGCTACTCCAGCTGCTGCATGTCCTTCTGCATCTCGTCTTACTGCATATACTTCTCAATCTCCTTCTGCATCTCCTGCTGCATTTCCTGCTTTACATCTCCTGCTTCGTCTCACGCTTCTGCATCTCCTGTTATATCTCCTGTTGCTGAATCTCCTGCTGGTGCATACCCTGCTGAATCTACTGCTGTATCTCCTGCTTCTTCATCTACTGCTTCTGTATCTCCTACTTCATCCCCTGCTGCTTCATTTGCTGCTGCAACTCCTTCTACTGCATCCCATGCTGCATCTCCTACTGCTACATCTGCTGAATCTCTTGGTTCTTCATCTCTTGCTGATGCATCTTCTACTGCGTCTTCTGCAGAAGCATCTGGTGCTAGATCTCTTGACGCATCTCCTGGTGAGGCATTTCCTGTAGAATCTCCTGCTGCTGCATACACCGTTGCATCTATTTCTGCTGGATCTCCTGCTGCATCTTCTGCTCCTGCATATCCTGCTGCTGCATCTGCTGTTGCATCATGTGATGCATCTCCTGCTGCTGCTTCTCCTGCTGCATCTCCTTCTGCATCTTCTGATGCATCTCTCCCGGCTGCATCTCCTTCCCCATCTCCTACTGTGGCATCTCATACTGCATCTACTTCTGGATCTCCTGCTGCTCTATCTCCCGCTGTTCTATGTCCTGCATCTGCATCATCAGGATATTCAGAAAGAGATGCAGCAGCAGGAGATATAGCAGCAGGATATGCAGCCGCCACAATACAGTAGCAGATTCAGCTTCAGGAGATGGAGCCGCAGGAGATGCGGCAGGTTTTTAAGCAGGAAATGCAGTAGGAGATTCAGCAGAAGGACATGCAGCAGCAGGAGATGCAGCAAGAGATTCAGCAGCAGACGCATGATAGGGTGATGCAGCAGCAGAAGATGAAGAAGGACATGCAGCAACAGTAGATGAAACAGAGGATAAAGCAGTAGGGGATGCAGCAGAAGGAGATGCAGCAGCAGATTATGCAATAGGAGATGTAGCAGCAGTGTATGATGCAGCAGGAGAAGCAGCAGCAGGAGATGCATCAGCAGGAGATTCAGCAGGAGATGCATATTCAGCATGAGATGTAGCAGGAGATGCAACAGCATATTCAGCAGCACAGTCAGCAGGAGATGGAGAAGCCGGAGTTATATCAACAGGAGATGCAGAATCAGGTGATGCCGCTACAGATTCAGAATCACGTTCAGCAGGAGATGCATCAGCAGGAGATGCTTTAGCAGGACATGCAGCAGCAGGAAGTGCAGCAGCAGGAGATGCAGCAGCAGGAGTTGCAGCACCAGGAGATGCAGGCATCAGATGAAACAAGGGATGCGGTTTCAGAAGGAGATGTAGTATCAGGAGATGCAGCAGCAGATGCAGAAGCAGGAGATGCAGCAGTAGGTGAAGGAAAACCAGATGCAGATGCAGCAGTGGGAGATTCAGCAGGAGATGCAGAAAAAGATGCAGCAGCAGGAGATGCAGCAGGAGATACAGCAAGTGATGCAGAAGAAGATGAAGGTGGAGGTGCAGCAGAAGGAGATGAAGCAGTAGATTCAGCAGCAGATGCAGCAGCAGGAGATGCAGCAGGAGGAGATGCAGGCATCAGATGAAACAACATATGTTGATTCAGAAGGAGATGCAGCGAAGTCGTTCTGCAGTGAAAGCGCTATAAGAGAAGACATTCAGAAACACCAACATTCCATCTTAGAATATTCCTTGCGGGAGTTATTATATTTTCATAAAAGAGCAGGAAAAGGAGATGCAGGAGTTGCAGTAGGAGATGAAGCCACAGATGAATATTCAGAAGAAGGAGCAGCAGGAGATTGTGCAGCAAATGCAGCAGCAGGAGATGCAGCAACAGGAGATGCAGCAGCAAGTGATTTAGCAGGAGATGCTGCAGCAGGAGTTTCAGCAGGAGATGCAGCAGCAGGAGATGCAGCAGCAAATGATTTAGCAGGAGATGCTGCAGCAGGAGATGCAGCAGGAAATGCAGCTGTATATACCTCGAAAGATGCCGAAGGATATGCAGTAGAAGATGCAGCAGCAGGAGATGCAGCAGGAGGAGATGCAGCAGCAGACAGAGCAGCAGGGGATGCAGCAGCAGAAGATGTAGCAGTAGATGAAGAAGTGGTAGATGCACCCGGGGATGCAGAGACAGGAGATGAAGCAGAAGGAGATGCAGCCAGAAATGCATCGGCAGTAGATGCAGCAGAAAGTGCAGCAGGATATGCAGCAGCACAAAATGCAGCAGCACAAAATGCAGCAGCACAAAATGCAGCAGGCAATTCAGCAGCAGACGCCTCAGAATGTGATGCAGCAGCAGCAGATGTAGAAGGAGTTGCAGCAGCAGTAGAAGAAAGAAAGGATGCAGCAGCAGGGGATGCAGCAGCAGGAGATGCAGAAGCAGGAGATGCAGTAGGAGATGCAGCAGCAGGGTATGAAGAATCAGGAGATGCATAAGCACGAGATGCAGCAGGATATTCAGCAGCAGACACAGCAAGAGAAGATACAGAAGCAGGAGATGCTGAAGAAGATGCAGCAGGAAATGCAGCAGGAGATACTGCAAGAGGTGCAGAAGAAGCAGATGCAGGAGGAGATGCATCAGAAGGAAATGTAGCAGTAGATGCAGCATGAGATGTAGCAGCAGATGCAACAGCAGGAGATGCAGCAGTAGGTGAAGCATCACCAGATGCAGGAGAATAAGCTGCAGATGCAGTAGTAGGAGATTCAGCAGGAAATGCAGCAGGAAGTGATGCAGCAGGATATGCAGAAAAAGATGCAACAGCAAGAGATGTATAAGGAAATGCACCAGCAAGATATGCATCACCAGTAAAGGCAGCAGGAGATGAACCACCAGGAGATGCAGCAGCAGGATATGCAGCAGCAGGAAATGCTGCATGATATGAAGAAGCATGATATGTAGCAGCAGGAAATGCTGCAGCAGATACAGCAGCAGGAAATTTAGAAGGAGATGCAGCAAGAGATTCAGCACGTGATGCAGCAGCAGAATCAGCAGAAGACGCAGCTAGGAGAGATACAGCAGACACAGATGCAGCAGGAGATGCAGAAACAGGAGGTGCAGGAGCAGTAGTTGCAGCAGGAGGTGCAGGAGTATCTGAAGCAGTAGATGCAACGGGCGATTTAGCTGCAGGAGATACAGGGGGAAATACAGCAGTAGACAGAGCAGGAGATGAAGCAGCAAGAGATGCAGAACCAGATGCAGTTGGAGATGCAACATGAGATGCAGCAGAGATGCAGGAGCAGGTACTGCGTGAGTTGCAGGAGGAGGAGATGAAGCAGCAGCAGAAGAAGGAAGAGATGAAGCAGCAGGAAATGTAGCAGCAGCAAATGCAGCAGCAGATGAAGGAGGAGGTGAAGCAGGAGAAGCAGTAGCAGGAGAAGCAGTAGCAGGAGATGCAGCAGGAGATGCATGAGAATTTGCAGCAGAAAATGCAGAAGGAGATGTAGCAGCAGCAGATGCAGCAGAAATTGCAGCAGGAGATGCAGCAGGTGGAGATGCAGCAGCTGATGCAGCAGCAGATGCATTAGCCTACACAGCACGGGTTTCAGAAAATTGCAGAAGCAGATGCAGTACCAGGAGATGCAGCAGCAGGACATGCACCAGGAGATGCATCGCTTTACTTAAAGTGCCTTCATAGGTGCCATTAAGTCACAATTCAGTATATTACACTATTAAACTTTCTGTTAGTCGTGCTTTGAGCTTGCATTGAAAGTGCTTCCAGAGAAGGCTCTAACGTGAGCCAGCATTTGATTGTAGCATATTCCCTGTGGTTCTTTTTCTGAACGATTTGAAATTTTAAAGTAATGCTTTAATAGTCATTCTGATATTACAGTACACAAGCATACACTTAAAATTCTACAAGTCTTGCTTTGCAGACAAAACACTATGAAAGAAAACATTCAGAAGCAGCAGAATTCCATGCTAGCATCTTCCTTTCGAGAGATACTCAGTTTTCCTAAAGTGCCTTCACAGGCGCAGTTAAGTCACCCTTTACTAAAACTTTCTGTTAGTTGTGCTTTGCAGCTTGCAGTGAAATCGCTTCCACAGAAGACACTAACGAGAGCCAAAATTTGATCATAGCATCTTCCCTGCGGATCTTGTGCTCAACTCTCTGAAATTTTGAAGTTATGCTTTAATAGCCATTCTGATGTTACAGTACACAAGCTTAGACAGCAAGTTCTACAAGTCTTGCTTTGCAATGAACGCGCTATAAAAGAAGACATTCAGAAAGAGCAGCATTCCATGCTAGTATCTTCATTACGGTAGTTATTCGATTTTTCTAAAGAGCGTCTATAGTCGCAATTCAATCACAATTCAGTTACTTATATTAAAACGATCTAAAAGTCTTGCTTTGCAGCTTACAGTGAAAGCTCTTCCACAGAAGACTCTAACGAGAGCCAGCATTTCATGGTAGCATCTCCCCTGCAGTATTTGCGCTGAATGCTCTGAAATTTTGAAGTGATGCTTTAATAGCCATTCTGATGTTGCAGTACATAAGCCTAGACTGAAAGTTCTACAAGTCTTGTTTTGCAGTGAAAGCCTTATAATAGAAGACATTCAGAAGCAGAAGAATTCCATGCTAACATCTTCCTTTTAGGTGTAATTCGATTTTCTTAAAGTACCTTCATAGGCGCAGTTAAGTGACAATACAGTACGCTATACTAAAACCTTCCATAAGTCGTGCTTTGCATCTTGCAGTGAAAACGCTCCCACAGAGAACTCTAATGAGAGCCAGAATTTGATCGTAGCATCTTCCCTGCGGTGATTGTGCTGAATGCTCTGATATTTACAAGTGACGCTTTAATAGCCATTCTGATGTTACAGTACACAAGCTTAGACAGAAAGTTCTACAAGTCATGCTTTGCAGTGAAAGCGTTATAAGAGAATACATTCAGAAGCAGCAGCATTCAATGCTAGCATCTTCCTCTGTGGGACATACCGTTCCTAAAGTGCATTAAAAGGCGCAGTTAAGTCACAATTCAGTACCCTACATGAAATCGGTCCATAGGTCGTCTTTGCAGCTTGCAGTGAAAGCTCTTCCACAGAATACTTAAACGAAACACAATTTGATCATAGCATCTTCATGGCAGTTCTTGTGCTGAATGCTCTGAAATTTTTAGATGACGCTTTAATAGTCATTCTGACGTTACAGTACAGAGGCGTAGACTTAAAATTCCACAAGTCTTGCTTTGCAGTGAAATAAATATAGCAGAGGACATTGAGAAGCAGCAGCATTCCATGCTGACATGTTCCCTGCTGGAGTTAATCACTTTTCAGAAAGTGCCTTCATAGACGCAGTTAAGTCACAATTCAGTACCCTATACTAAAACTCTTTGTTAGTCTTCACTGCATTACTTATTCTGAACGATTTGGAATTTTGAAGTGATATAACTGTACACATGCGTAAAGTCAAATTTCTACAATTCTTGATTTGCAGTAAAAGCACTATAAGAGAAGACATTCAGAAGCAGCAGCATTCCATGCTAGCATCTTGTCTCCGGCAGTTACTCACTTTTCTTAAATTGCCATGATTTGTTATATTAAGTCATTATTCAGTATTTTATACTAAAAGGTTCTGTTAGTCGTGCTTTGCACCTTGCAGTGAAAACGCTTCTAGAAAAGTTGTTATGCAGTGAAAGCACTGTAAGATAATACATTAAGAAAAAGCAGCATTCCATGCTAGAATATTCCTTGCTGGAGCTATTATATTTTCATAAAACAGCAGGAAATGTAGATACGGGAGTTGCAGTAGGACATGAAGACAGAGATGAATATTCAGAAGAAGCTAAGAAGGAGATTCTGCAGCAAATATATCAGCAGAAGATGCAGCAGCAAAAGATGAAGAAGTAGATGCAGCAGAAGAAGAGGCCATGGGAGGAGATGCAGTAGGATATGCCACAGAAGTAGATGCGGCAGATAATGCAGTAGGATATAGAGCAGGAGATGCTGCAGGAGATACAGCAGCAAGAGATGCAGAAGGAGATGCAAAAGCAGATGCAGTAGCAGGACATTCAGCAGCAGAAGATGAAGCATGAGATGCAGTAACAGATGCAGCAGCAGATGCAGCAGCAGTAGTTACTGCAGCAGGAGATGGAGTATGATATGCAATAGCATATGAAGCAGGATATGCAGCAACAGCAGATGTAGGAGAAGATGAAGCAGAAGATGCAGCAGCAGATGCAGCAGGAATTGCAGCAGAAGGAGATGAAACAGGAGATGTAGCATTAGGAGATGAAGCTGCAGGAGATGCAGCAGGAGATGAAACTGCAGGAGATGCAGCAGGAGGATATGCAGCAGTGGATGCAGCGGGAGAAGCAGCAGAAGGTACAGCAGCAGGACATGCAGCCGCATGAGATGCAGAAGCAGAATCAACAGCATAATAAGCATGATATGTAGCAGCAGGAGATGCATCAGCAGGAGATACAGCAGGAGATGCATCGGCAATTTCAGGAGCAGAGACATCAGCAGAAGATGCAGCAGCAGGAGATGCATCAGCAGATGCAGTGGAAGATGCTGATTCAGCAGGAGATGAAGCAGCAGAAGCAGTAGAAGATGCCCATTAAGCTGGAGATGCAGCAGCAGGAAGCGCTGTATCATATGCAGCAGGAAGAGATGCAGAAAGAGATTCAGCAACATGCAACATGAGGTGCAGCCACAGGAGATGCAGCAGGAGATGAAGCAGCAGGATAATCAGCAGGAGATGCAGTAGCAGGAGATGCAGCACCAGGGGATGAAGCTGCAGGAGATGCATCAGGAGATGAATCAGTAGATTCAGCAGGAGATGCAGCAGCACATGCCAAATCAGGTTATACAGCAGCTGAAGCAACAGCAGATGCAGAAGCATGTGCAGCAGGAGATGATGCAGGAGGAGATACAGCAGCAAAAGTTGCATCAGGAAATGCAGTAGCGGATGCAGCAGCAGGATATGCAGCAGGATATGCAGTTTCAGGAGATACCACAGCAGGAGATGTAGTAGGAGATGCAGCACCAGGGGATGAAGCTGCAGGAGATGCATCAGGAGATGCAGCCAGAGGTGCAGTGGGACGAGATGAAGCAGGAGATGCAGCAGCAGGAGGTGCAGCAGGACATGCAGCAGCAGATGAATCAGTAGATTCAGCAGGAGATGCAGCAGGAGGAGATGCAGCAGCAGATGCCAAATCAGGTGATCCAGCAACAGAAGCAACAACAGATGCAGAAGCATGTGCAGCAGGAGATAATGCAGGAGGAGATACAGCAGCAGGAGACGCATCAGGAGATGTAGCAGCAGGAGATGCAGCAGCAGCAGATGCAGCAGCTGGAGATGCAGCAGGAGATATAGCAAGAGATGCAGAAGCAGGGGATACTGCAGCAGGAGATGTAGCGGGAGATGCAGCTTCAGAGGATGAAGCTGCAGGAGATACATCAGGAGATGCAGCCAGAGCTGCAGTAGGACGAGTTACAGTAGGAGGTGCAGCAGTAGGAGGTGCAGCAGGATCTGCAGCAGCCGGAGATGCAGCAGGACATGCAGCAGCCAGAGATGCATAAGTAGGAGCTGCAAAAGGAGATTCAGCAGGATATTCAGCAGGAATAGAGGCAGCTGGAGGTGCTGCAACATGAGCTCAAACAAGAGTATATGCAGCAGTAGGAGATGCAACAGGAGATGCTGCAGCAGGACACGCAGCAGGGCATGCAGCAACAAAAAATTCAGGAAGAGAAAAATCAGCAGGAGATGCAGCAGCAGATGCAGCTGATGCAGCATGAGATGCAGCAGTAGGAGATTCAGAAGCAGGAATTGCAGCATCTCCTGCTGCTGCATTCCCTGCTACTGAATCTCCTATTGCATCTCCTGCTGCATCTCCCGCTGTTGGATCTCCTCCTACATCTGCTGCTGCTGCATCTCCTGATGCTGCATCTTCCTCTTATGCATTACCCGGTGCTGCATCTCCTGTTGCATCACATGCTGCTGCTACAACACCTGCTGTTGCATCCCCTGCTGCTGCATCCCCGGCTGCTGTATCTCCTGCTGCATCTCCTCCTTCATCTTTCTGATGCATCTCTTGCAGCTGCATCTCCTGCTGCTTCATCTGCTGCTGCATCTCGAGCTGCAGCACCTCATGATGTATCACCTCTTGCTAAATATTCTGCTGCATATCCTGCTGATACATCTCCTGATACTGCATCTCCTTCTGCACCTCCTGCTGCATCTCTTGCGGCTCCATCTCCTGCTACATCTCCTGCTGATGAATCTTCTCCTGAAGCATCTATTTATGCATCACTTTCTGCTGCATCCTCATTTCCTTCTGCATCTCTTCCTGCTGCATCTCCTGCTGATGCCTCTGCTGCTGATTCATCTACTGCTGCATCTCCTTCTACATCTGCTTCTGGATCTCCTCCTGCATCTCCTGCTCCTGCATCCTCTGCTATAACTTCTGCTGCTGCATCTCCTGCTCCATATCCTTCTGATGCATCTGCGCATCTACTATCTGCTATCTTGCAGGTTCTCCTGCTGCTGAATGTCCTGATTCTGCAAACCTTGCTGCATCTACTGCTCTGTTGCTACATCATCTACTGCTGCATCTAGTGATTAATCTCCTACTGCTGCATCCGCAGCATTTTCTGCTGCATCTGCTGCTACTTCATATACTGCTGCATCTCCTTCTACATCTCCTGCTGCTGCATCTCCTTCTGCATCTACTCCTGCTGCATCTCCTTTATCTGCTGCTGAATCTGCTGCTGCATCAACTGCTACTGAATCCCGTTTCTTTCCTGCTGCATCTCCTGATGCCTCACCTCCATCTGCTGCATCTCTTGCTGCATCTCCTGCTGCTGAATCTCCTACTGCATCTCGTGCTGCATCAGCTGCTACGGAATCCCTGCGGCATTCCAGATGCATCTCCTGCTCCAGCGTCTCCTGCTGATGCATCTCCTGCTGCACCTCCTCCTGCTGCATAACCTGCTGCATCTCCTCTTGCTGAATGTCCTGCTGCTGCATCTCCTACTGCTGAATCTGCTGCTGCTTCATACACTGCTGTATCTACTGCTGCTGCATCTCATGCTGTATCTTCTTCTGCCGCATCTCCTGCTGTATCTTCTTCTGCTGCATCTCCTGCTGCCTCTTTTTCTGCTGCATAGCTTGCTGCTGCATCTACTGCTGTTTCATCTGCTGCTGCATCTCCAGCTGCAGCACCTCATGATGCATCACGTCTTGCTCAATCTCCTGCTGCATATCTGGCTGATACATCTCCTGCTCCTGCATCTACTTATGCATATCCTGCTGCAACTCCTGCAGCTGCATCTCCTTCTCCATCTCCTGCTGGTGAATATTCTCCTGATGGATCTCCTTATGCATCTCTTTCTGCTGCATCTTCTGCGTTTCCTGATGCATCTCTTCCTGCTTTATCTCCTGCTGAAACTCATACTGATGCATCTGGAGCATTTTCTACTACATCTCCTGCTCCTTCATGTCCTGATGCATCTCCTCCTACATCTCATGATGGTGCATCTACTGCTGCTGCATCTGCGTTTGCATCTCCTTCTGCTGCACCTGCTGTTGCATCTGCTGATGCTGTATCTCTTGCTGCATCTTCTGCGGCTGCATCTCCTGCTGCAACTCCTTCTGCTGCTTTTAATTCCCTGCATCTTCTTCTCTGCATCTCCTGCTATTGTTACCCCTGCTTCTACATCTCCTGCTGCATCTCTTGATGATGCATCTTTTGATGATGCATCTCCTCCTGCATCTCCTGCTGCTGCATCTCCTGCATCTCCTGCATCTCCTGGTGCATCTGCTGCTGCTTCATCTACTGCTGCATCTCCTGCTATATCTCCTGCTTCTGCATCTCCTGCTTCTGGATCTCTTCCTGCATCTCCTGTTGCTGCATCTGCTGCTCCATATCGTTCTGATGCATCTGCGGATTCATCTTATGATGCTGCTCTCTTGCTGGTTCTCTTTTTGCTTAATGTCTTGCTGCTGCATACCCTGCTGCATCTACTGCTGCTGCATCTCCTACTGCATCTCCTCCTTCTGCATCTTCTACTGCTGCATCTCCTGATGAATCTCCTACTGCTGCATCTGCATCATCTACTGCTGCATCTCCTGATGAATCTCCTACTGCTGCATCTGCAGCATTTTCTGCTCCATCTGCTACTGCTTCATATACTGCTTCATCTCCATCTACATCTCCTGCTGCTGCATCTCCTGATGAATCTCCTCCTGTTGCATCTGCTGCATCTGCTGCTGTATCATCTGCTACTGAGCCTCCTGCTGCATTCCTTCTTCATCTCCTGATGCTGCAGCTCTATCTGCTGCATCTCCTGCTGCTGAATCTCCTACTGCATCTCATACTGCGTCAGCTGCTACTGAATCCCTGCTGCATGCCAGATGCATCTCCTGCTCCTGCATCTCCTACTGATGCATCTCCTGCTTCATATCCTGATGCTGCATCTCCTGCTGAATCTCGTGCTGAATCTAATCCTACCACATCTACTGCTACATCTCCTGCTTCATAACCTGCTGCATCTCCTCTTACATCTGATGCAGTATCTTCTGCTTCTGCATCTCATGCAACATTACCCAGTGATGTATCTCCTGCATCTGCATATCTTACTGCATCTCCTGCTGCTGCATGTCCTGCTGCATTTCTTCCTGCTGAATCTCCGGCATCTATTGGTGCATCTGCTATAGATGCATCTCCTGGTGCTGGATCAACTGCTGCATCTTCTGCTGCTGCATTTCCTGCTGCTGCGTCTGCTGTTGCATCATCTGATTAATCTCTTGCTGCTGCATCTCCTAAGGAATCTCCTGATGCTTAATCTCCTGATGTTGCATCTCCTGCTTCATCTCCTTCTCATGCATATATTTCTCCCGCATCTACTGCTGCTTCCTCTGCTGCTGCATCTTCTGCTGCATCCCCTGATGCTGAATTTCATGATGCATATACTGCTGCTACATCACATCCTTTCGCATCTCCTGCTGCATCTTTTGTGGCATATCTTCCGGCTGCATCTCCTGCTCCATCTCTAGCTGCTGTATCTCCTGCTGAATGTGCCTCTGTATCTGCAGTGGCATCTGCTGAGTCTTCGTCTCCTGCTGCTCAATCTCCTACTTCTGAATCTCCTGCTGAATGTGCTACTGAATATACTGCTGCATTTCCTGCTGCACCTTCTGCTGAATATGCATCTCCTGATGCATCTCGGTCTGATGCATCTCCTGCTGCTGTATCCCCTGCTTCTGCATCCTGTGTTTCATCTACAGCTGCTGGATGTCCCGCTGCATCTTCTGCTGCTGAATCTCCTTCTGCTGTGTCTGCTGCTGCATCTCCTGCTTTGTCACCTGCTACTGAATCCCCTGCTGCATTCCTGCTGCACCTCCTGCTGCTGCACCTCCTGCTGCTGCATATCCTGATGCAACTCAGGCTGCGGCATCACCTGCTACTGAATCCCCTGCTTCATTCCTCATGTATCTCCTGATGATGCATCTCCTGATGCATCTCCTGCTGAATCACCTCCTGCTGCAGCATTTCCTGCATCTGCTGCTGCATCTGCTGCTACGTCTCCTGCTGCTGTATCTCATCCTGCATCTCTTGCTGCTGCATCTTCTGCTGAACCTCCTGCTGCTGCATCTCCATCTGCAACTACCTCTGATGCATCAGCGGATTCATCTCCTGCTGCTGCATGTCCTACTGAATCTCCTGCTGCTGAATCTCCTGCTGGTGCAAACCATGCTGCATCTACTCTTGCTTCATAACCTACTTCACTTACTGCTGCTGCATCTCCTGCTGTTGCATGTCCTACTGAATCTCCTGCTGCTATATCTCCTGCTGATACGTCTTCTGCTTATGAATCTCCTGCCGCTACATCTCTTACTGAATCTGCTTCTGAATCTGCTGCTGCATCTGCTGTGGCTGCATCTCCTGATGCTGCATCTTTTGCTGCTGCATCTGCTAATGCTTCTCCTGTAGCTTAATCTCGTGCTTTTGCATCTCCTGCTCCATCTCCTTCTGATGCGTATCTTGCTGATGCATCTACTGCTGCTTCGTCTGCTGCTACATCTCCAGCTGCATTTCCTGCTGCTGCATCTCAGGGTGCATTTCCTCTTGCTAAATCTCCTGCTGCATATCCGGCTGCATTTCTTGCCGTTGCATCTCCTGCTAAATCTCCTGGTGAATCTTCTGATGGATCTCCTTATATATCTCTTCCTGCTGCATCTCCTGCTGTATCTCTTACTGCTGCATCTGCAGCATTTTTTGCTGCATCTGCTGCTGCTTCATATACTGCTGCATCTCCTGCTGAATCTCTTACTACTTCATCTGCAGCCTTTCTTGCTGCATCTGCTGCTGCTTCTTATACTGCTGCATCTCCTGCTATATATCCTGCTGCTGCATCTGCTGCTGCACCTGCTGCTGCTATATCTCTTGCTGCATTTACTGCGGCTTCATCTCCTGCTGCATCTCCTGCTGATTCTCATTCTCTGCATCTTCTCCTCTGCATCTCACACTACTGCTTCACCTCCTGCTGCATCTCCTGCTGCTGTACCTCTTGCTGCTGCACATACTGCTGCTGCATCTGCTGCTGAATCTCCTGCTGCATCTGCTGCTGCTGCATCTCTTGCATCTGCTGCTGCATCTGGTGCTGATTCATCTACTGCTGCATCTCCTGCTACATACCCTGCTTCTACATCTCCTGCTGCTGAATCTCCTCCTGCATATCTTGCTGCTGCATCTGTTGCTACAAATCTTGCTGCTGCATCTCCTGCTCCATATCCTTCTGATGCATCTGTCGATTCATCTCATGATGGTGATTTGTTGCTAGGTCTCCAGCTGCTGAATCCCCTGTTGCTGCAAACCCTGCTGCATCTAGTTCTGCTGCATTTCAATCTGCATTTGCTGTTGCAGCATCTCCTTCTGCTGCATCTGCTGATGCATTTCCTGATGCTGCATCTCCTGCTGCTGCAACTCCTGCGTAATCTCCTTCAGCTGCATATGTTGGTGCTGAATTTGATTCTTTATCTCCTGGTGCTGTATTTGCTGTATCTAAATCTCCTTCTGCATCTCCTGCTGCATCTCTTGGTGCAGCAACTCCTGCTGACGTATCTCCTGTTGCGTCTCCTCCTGCTGCATCACCTACTGCATCTCCTCTTGCTGCATTTTTGGCTGCTGCATCTCCTGCTTTTTCATCTCCTGCTTTTTCATCTCCTGCTGCTGCATCTCCTGCTGCTGGATCTCCTGCTGCATCTCCTACTGCTGAATCTCCTGCAGCATAATCACCTAGTACATTTCCTTCTGCTTAATCTCCTGCTGTTGCATCTCCTGCTTCATCTCCTTCTGCTGCATATATAGCTGCTGCATATACTGCTGCTTCGTCTGCTGCTGCATCTGCTAATGTTGCATCTCATGGTGCATCTCCTCTTACTTAGGATCTGTCTATATATCCTGCTGCTACATCACCTGCTACTGAATCTCCTTCTACATATCCTGCTGCATCTCCTGCTGCATCACTTCCGGTAGCATGTCCTGCTCCATCTCCTGTGGATGCATCTCCTCCTGCTTCATCTCCTACTGCTGAATCCCTTTCTGCTGCATCTTCTGCATTTCCTGATGTATCCCTTCCTGCTGCATCTCCTACTTTATCTCCCTCTGATGCATCTGCAGCATTTGCTGCTGCATCTGCTGCTGCATCTGCTGCTGATTCATCTACTGCTGCATTTCCTGCTACATCTCCTTCTTCTGCATTTGCTGCTGCTGGATCTCCTCCTTCATCTCCTGCTTCTGCATCTGCTGCTTCATATCCTTCTGATGCTTCTGTGTATTCATTTCATGATGCTACTCTCCTACTGGATCTCCTGCTGCTGAATCTCCTGCTGCTGCCTCCAGTGCTTCATCTACTGTTTCTGCATATCCTTCTGCATGTGCTGCTGCTGCATCTCTTGCTGCTGAACCTGCTGATGCATTTCTAGAATCATCTTCTGATACTGCATGTCCTGCACCTTCATCGCCTGCATAATCTCCTGCTGCTGCATATGCTGGTGCTGCATCTGCTGCTGCATCTCCTGCTGCTGCATATTTTAGTGCATCTTCTTTTGCTACATCACCTGCTGCTGTATCTCCTGCTTACTCCCCTGATGCAGAATCTCCTGCTGCATCTCCTGCTTCTACATTACCTGCTGCATCGCCTCCTGCTGCAACTCCTGTAGCTTCATCTCCTGATGCTGCATCTCCTGCTGCTTCATCTCCTGCTGCTGCATCTCCTGCATCACCTGCTGCTGCATCTCCTAGTGCATCTCTTGATGCTGCATCTTCTGGTGTTGCATCTCCTGCTGCATCTCCTGTGGCATCACATGATGCAGCATCTCCCGCTTCATCTCCTGCTTCACCTCAAGCTGCATTTCCTGCTTAAGCATCCTGCTGATGCATCTCCTGCTACTGCGTCTCCTGCTTCTGCATATCTTCCTGAATCTGCTGCTGAATCTTCTGCTACCTGCGCTGCTTCTGCATATCCTGCTGCATCTGCTACTTCTGAATATTCTGCTGCTGCAACTCCTGCTGCTGCATCACCTTTTGTGTCATCTCCTGCTGCTGCATGTTCTGTGTAAACTCCTACTGCTACATCTCCTGCTAAATCTCTTGGTTCTTCATCTCCTGCTGATGAATCTTCTGCTGCATCTCCTTCTGTATCTCCTGCTGCAGCATCTCCTGCTTAATCTCCTTTTGCTGCATATATTGCTGTTGCTTCATCTGCTGCTGCATCTCCTGCTGAATCTCCCGCTCCTGCACACACTGCTGCATCTACTTCTGCTGTATCTCCTGCTGCTGCGTCTGCTGTTGCTGCATCTCCTAATGCATTTCCTGCTGCTTAATCTCCTGATGCTGCATATCCTGCTTCATCTCCTTTTGCTGCATATATTGCTGTTGCATCTACTGCTGCTTCGTCTGCTGCTGCATATATTGCTCCATCTCTTGATGCTGCATCTCATGGTGCATCTCCTCTTATTTAATCTCCTGCTGCATATCCTGCTGCTACATCACCTGATACTGCATATCCTTCTTCATATCTTGCTCCATCTCCTGCTCCATCTCCACCTGCGGCATTTTTTCTGCATCTACCTCTGCATCTCCTGCTGCTCTATCTGCTGCGTCTGCATCATCATGATATTTAGAAGGAGATGCAGCAGCAGGAGATGCAGCTGAAGGAGATACAGGAGGAGATGAAGCAGGAGGACATGCAGCTGGAGGACATGCAGCAGCAGGAGATTCAGCAGCAGACGCAGCAGGAGGATATGAAGCAGCAGAAGATGTAGCAGGGCATGCAGCAACAGTAGATGAAACAGTATAAAGCAGCAGGGGATGCAGCAACAGGAGATGCAGAAGCAGGAGATGCAATAGGAGATGTAGCAGCAGGAGATATATCAGCAGCAGATTCAGCAAGAGATGCAGATTCAGCATTAGATGCAGCAGCATATTCAGCATCACATTCAGCAGGAGATGCAGAAGCAGGAGTTTCAGCAGCAGGAGTTGCAGACTCAGCAGATGCTGCAGCAAATTCAGAAGCACTTTTAGCAGGAGATGCATCATGAGGAGATGTAGCAGGATGAAAAGCAGCAGTAAATGAAGCAGTAGAAGATGAATCAGGAGATGCAGCAGCAGGCACAGCTGCAGGGGATGCATCACAAGGAGATAAAGCATCATGAGATGCAGCAGGATATACAGAAGTAGGCGATTCTGCAGCAGGAGATAGAGCAGCAGGAGATGCAGCAGGATATGCAGCAGCATATGAAGCAGGAGATACAGCAGGAATTGCAGCAGAAGGAGATGAAGCAGTAGATGTAGCATTAGGCGATGAAGCAGCAGGAAAGGAAGCTGCAGGAGATGCAGCAGGAGAAGATATGGCAGAAGATGCAGCAGGGGATGCAGCAGCAAGAGATGCAGCCGAAGGAGATGAAGCACAACAGATGCTGCACCAGATTTATCAGCAAATTCAGCAGGAGATGCAGCAGCAGGAGATGCAGCAGAAGGAGATGCAGTAGAAAGAGATGGAGCAGCAGGAGATGTAATAGCAGGAGATGCAATAGCAGGAGATGCAGAAGAAGAAGATGCAGCAGGAGATGCAGCAGTAGGAGAGGCATCAGAAGAAGATGCAGAAGGAGATGCAGGAGCAGGATATTCAGCAGTAAATTCAGGAGTAGAGGCATAAGCAGCAGATGCAGCAGCAGGACATGGAGAAGGCAGAAATGAAAGAGCAGGAGAGGCAGCAGCAGGAGATGCAGACGCAGGAGATGCAGCAGCAGATTTAGCAGCAGATTCAGCAGGAGATGCAGCAGCAGGAGATGTAGCAGGAATTGCAGGAGTAGGAGCTGCAGCAGGAATTGCAGCAGCAGGAGATTCAGCAGCATGAGATGCAGCAGGAGATTAAGCACTAAGAGATGAAAAGAAGTAGATGCAGAAAAAAGATGCAGCAGCTTGATGTGCAGGACCAGGAGATGCAGCAGCAGCAGATGCAAAAGCAGGAGAGGCAGCTGGAGATCCAGAAGCAGGAGATGCAGCAGCAGGAGATGCAGAAGTAGGAGATGCATCAGGAGATGCAGCAGCAAATGCAGAACCATGAGACACAGCAGCAGGAGATGAAGCGCTAGGAGATGCAGCAGGAGATGCATTTTCATCAGGAGATGCAGCAGAAAGATATGCATATTCAGCAGTAGATTCAGCATCAAATTCAGAAGGAGATGCAGCAGCAGGAGCTGCTGCTAGAGATTCAGAAGCAGATTCAGCATGAAATGTAGCAGCAGTAGATTCAGAAGCAGGAGATGCAGCAAAAAATGCATCAGCAAGAGATGAATCAGCAGAAGATACAGCCAGCAGGAGATTCAGCAGGAGATACAGCAGCAGGAGATGCAGCAGGAGATGCATCAGCAGGAAATGCACCAGCAGAGGCAGCAGCAGTAGATGCACAGGAGATATAGAAAAATATGAGGCAGCAGGAGCATCCCCTTTACTTGATGTCCTCCTGCATCTCCTGCTGCTGCATCTGCTGCTTCATCTCCTGCTTCTGTATCTCCTGTTGCTACATCTCCTGCTGCATCCTCTGCTCATGCATCTACGGATGTATCTCCTGATGCTCAACTTACTGTTGCATCTGGTGCTTCATCCCCTGCTGCATCTCCTTCGGCTCCATCTGGTGCATGTGCTGCTGCATATGCTGCTGCTTCATCTCCTGATGAATATGTATCTATTGATGCATCTGCTCTTACATCTCCTGTTGCTGCATCTCCTTCTGCATCTGCTGTTGAATCTGCTGTTAAAACTCCTGCTGCTGCATCTCCTACTTCTGCATCTGCTTCTGCAGCTCCTGTTGCTGCATCTCCTGCTTCTTCTTCTCCTGCTCCTGAATCTTCTGCTGCTGTATCTCCTGCTAAAGCTCTTGCTTCATCTCCTGCTTCATATCCTGCTGCTGCATCTCCTGCTGGTGCATCTCCTGATGCATTTCCTTCCTAATCTGCTGCTGCTTCTACTGCTGTTTCATCTCCTGGTGCTGTATCTCTTTCTACAACTCCTCCTGCTACATATCCTGCATGATCTCCTTCTGCTGCATCTCCTGCTGCTGCATCTGCTATCTGCTGGTGCTGCATCTGCTGCTGCATCTGCTGCAGGTTCCCCTTCTTCTGCATCTCATGCCATATCCCCCGCCGATGCATCTCCTACTTCTGCATATCTTGCTACATCTTCTGCTGCTGCATCTCCAATTGCATCTCTTACTGAATCTGCTGCTGCATCCGCTGCATCTGCACCTCCTGAAGCTGCATGTCCTGCTTCTGCATCTCCTAATACATCTTCTGTAGTTTAATCTCCTGCTTTTGCACCTCCTGCTTTGTCTCCTTCTACTGCATACCTTGCTGCTGCATCTACTGCTGCTTCGTCTGCTGCTACATCTCCTGCTGCACCTCTTGCAGCTGCATCTCCTGCTCCATCTCCTGCTGGTGAATCTTCTCCTGATTGATCTCCTTAAGCATCTCTTTCTTCTGCATCTTCTGCGTTTCCTGATGCATCTCTTCCTGCTGCATCTCCTGCTGAATCAATTACTGCTGCATCTGCAGCATTTGCTGCTACATCTGCTGCTGCTTCACATACTGCTTCATCTGCTGCTACATATCCTGCTGCTGCATCTGCTGCTGCTATATCTCTTGCTGCGTCTACTGTGGCTTCATCTCCTGCTGCATCTCCTTCTGTTGCTTCTCATTTTCTGCATCTTCTTCTCTGCATCTCCTGATACTGCTTCACCTGTTGCTGCATCTGCTGCTGCAAATCTTGCTGCTGCATCTCTTGCTGCTCCATCTCCTGCTCCATCTCCTTCTGATATATTTGTGGATTCATCTTATGATGGTACTTTCTTGCTGCATCTCCTGCTTCTGCATCTCCTCCTGCTGCAAACCCTGCTGCATCTACTGCTGCTGCATTTCCAGCTGCATCTGCTGCTGCTGTATCACGTGCGGCTGCGGCTGCTGATGCATATTCTGATACATTTTCTCCTGATTCATCTCCTTCTGCTGCATCTCTTGCTGTTTAACGTACTGCTGCAACTCCTCCTGAGTCTCTTTTTGCTGCATTGCCTGATGCTGCATCTCCTGCTCCTGCATCTGATTTTTTATCTCCTGATGCTGCATCTTCTGTTCCTGCATCTGATTTTTTATCTCCTGCTGCTGCATCTGCTGGTGATGCATCTCCTGCTGCATCTGCTGCTGCATCTCCTGCTTCTGCATATCTTGCTGCATCTCCTGCTGCTGCATCATCTGCTGCTGAATCTCCTGCATCTTTTGCTGCATCTGCTGTAGATTCACTTACTGTTGCATCTACTGCTGCTGCATCTCCTGCTGCTAGAGGTCCTTGCGCATCTTCTGATGCTGCATCTGCTTCTGGATCTCCTGCAGCTGCATCTCCTGTTGCATCTCCTACTGCTGAATCTCGTGCTATTACATTCTCTGCTGCATCTACTGCTGCTTCATTGCATGCTGCGGAATCCCCTAATGCATCTCTTCTTGCTTATTCTCTGGATGCTTCATATCCTGCTTCATCTTCTTTTGCTGCATATATTGCTGCTGCATCTACTGCTGCTTGGCCTGCTGCTGTATCTCCTGCTCCATCTCCTGCTGCATCTACGTCTGCATCTCCTGCTGCTCCATCTGCTGCATCTGCATAATCAGGATATTCTGAAGGAGGTGCAGCAACAGGAGATGCAGCAGCAGGATATGCAGCCTCAGCACTGTGGCAGCAGATTCAGCTGCAGGAGATGTAGCCATAGGAGATGCAGCAGGATTTTCGCCAGGAGATACAGCAGAAGGAGATGCAGCAGGAGATGCAACAGGAGGACATGCAGCAGCAGCAGATGCAGCAGGAGATTCAGCTGCAGACACAGTAGCAGCAGATGCAGCAGAATAATATGTAGCAGGAAATGAAAAAACATTAGATGCAGCCGCGGTTGCAAACGCAGGAGATGCAGCAGCAGGAGATGCAGTAGGAAGTGCAGCAAGAGATTAAACGTCAGATGCAGAAGATGTAAAAGGATATGAAGTAGCAGTACATGAAAGAGAGGATGGAGCAGCAGGGGATGCAGCAACAGGAAGTGCAATAGGAGATGCTGCAGCAGGATATGTAGTATCAGGAGAGTCATCAACACGACATCAGGAAATGCTGCAGAATGAGATGCAACAGGAGATGCAGCAGTAGGAGATGAATCAGGAAATAAAGCAGGAGATGCAGCAGCAGCAGATGAATCAGGAGATGCAGTAGCAGACACAGCAGCTGGGGATGCAGGAGAAGGAGATGAAGCATCATGAGATGCACAAGAGATATAGCAGAATGCTATTCTTCAGCAGGAGATAGAGCAGCAGGAGATGCAGTAGGACATGAGGCAGTAGATGCAGCCGGACATGCAGCAGGAGATGCAGCCGCAGGACATGCAGCAGAAGATGCAGCAGGAAATGCAGCCGGGAATACCTCAAGAGATGCAGAAGAAGGAGATGCAAGTGTAGATGCAGCAGAAGGAGATGCAGCAGGAGATGCATCAGCAGGAGATGCAGGAAGCAGACGAAAGATGAGGTGCAGATTCAGGAGCTGTAGGATGCACAGGAAGCACAAGGAGATGCAGAAGTTGATGCAATAGCAGTAGATGCAGCAGTTAATGAAAGAGAAGATGTGAAAGCAGTAGGAGATACAGTAGCTAGAGATTCCACAGGAGATGCACCAGAAGGAGATGCAGAAGCAGGAGATGAAGTAGCAGGATATGCAGCAGATGAAGTGGTAGGAGAAGCAGCAGAAGATGCAGCAGGAGATGCAGCAGCTGAAACAGCAGCAGGAGATGCAGCAGCAGGAGAAGCAGCAGGAGATGAACAGGAGATGTAGAAGAAGGAGATTCAGAAGCGGTAAAGCAGGAGAAGCAGTAGCAGGACATACAGCAGAATATACATCAGAGTTGCAGCATGATATGTAGCAGCAGGAGATGAAGAAGCAGGAGATGCAGCAGGAGATGCAGCAGGAATTGCAGCAGAAGAAGATGCAGAAGCAGCAGCTGCAGCAGCAGATGCATTAGCAGACACAGTATGAGATGCAGCAAATGGAGATGCAGAAGCAGATGCAGTAGCAGATGCAGCAGCAGGAGATGCAGTAGCATGAGATGAAGAAGAACGAGATGCAGCAGGCTGAGATGCTGCAGGAGGAGATGCAGAAGTAGGGGATGCAGCTGCATGTGATGGAAAAGTGGATGCAATAGGGTATGCTGTAGCAGATACAGCAGGAGATGCAGCAGGAGATGCAGCAACAAATGCATATTCAGCAGTAGATTGTGAGCAGGAGACGCAACAGGATATGCAGCATCAGAGATGTAGCAGGATATTCAGCAAGAGATGCAGCAGCAGGAAATGCAGCAGGAGATGCAGCAGAAGGAGCTGCAGTAGAAGGAGAATCAGAATATGATACAGCTGCAGGAGATTCAGCAGCAGATGCAGCAGCAGATTCAGCATCAGGAGATGGAGCCGCATAGGCAGACTCAGCAGGAGATGCAGGAGCAGATTAAGCATCAGGAGATGTAGCCGCATAGGCAGACTCAGCAGGAGATGCAGGAGCAGAAAATGCAGCAGGAGATGGTACTGGATATGCAACAGCAGGAGATGCAGCAGCAG
Source organism: Clamator glandarius (assembly GCA_033459285.1). NCBI lineage: Eukaryota > Metazoa > Chordata > Aves > Cuculiformes > Cuculidae > Clamator > Clamator glandarius. Next base: position 453,242 of record JAUNZM010000097.1, on the reverse strand, counting down.
ATGCACCAGCTGGAGATGCAGCAGGAGATGCTGTAGGCTCTGAAATTTTCAAGTGGCACTTTAATAGCCTTCCTGATGTTACAGAACACAAGACTAGACTGAAAGTTCTGCACGTATTGCTTTGCAGTAAAAGAGCTATAAGAGAAAAGATTCAGCAACAGCAGCATTCCATGCTAGCATCTTCCAGGCGGGAATTACTCACTTTTCCTAAAGAGCCTTCATAGGCGCAGTTAAGTCACAATTCCCTAATCTGTACTAAACGTTCTGTTAGTCGTGCTTTGCAGCTTGCAGTGAAAGCGCTTCCAAAGAAGACTCTGACGAGAGCCAGTATTTGATCGTAGCAGCTTCTCTGAGATACTTGTTCTGAACTAGTTGAAATTTTGAAGGGACGTTTTAATAGCTGTTCTGATGTTACAGTACACAAGCCTAGACTGAAAGTTCTTGATTGGCAGTGAAAGCGCTCTAAGGGAACACTTTCAGAACCTGCATCATTCCATGCTAGCATCTTCCCTTTGGGAGTTACTCACTTTTCCTAAAGTGCCTTCCTAGAGGAAGATAAGTCACAATTCAGTACCCTACACTAAAACGGTCCATAAGTCTTTCTTAGCCGCTTGCAGTGAAAGCGCTTCCAAAGAAGAGTCAACCTAAAGCCAGCATTTGATGGTAGGGGCTTCCCTGCCATACTTGGTCTGAATGATTTGAAAGTTTGAAGTGGCGTTTTAATAACCATACTGATGTTGCAGTACAGAAACCTAGACTGAAAGGTCTACAAGTTTTGCTTTACAGAAAAAGCACTCTAAGAGAAGACATTCAGAAGCTGCAGCATTCCATGCTAGCATCTTCCCTTCAGGAGTTACTCACTTTTCCTAAAGTGCCTTCATAGGAATGGTTAAGTCAGAATTCTGTACCCTATACGAAAATGGTTCATAAGAAGTGCTTTGCAGCTTGCAGTGAATTCTCTTTCACAGAAGACTCTTAACAAGAGCCAGCATTTGATCGTAGCATCTTCCCTGCGGTACTTGTGCTGAACAATCTAAAAATTTTGAAGTGACGCTTTCATAGCCATTCTGATGTTTCAATACACAAGCGTACACCCAAAGTTCTACAGTTCTTGTTTTGCAGACAAAGCGCTATAAAGTAAGACATTCAGAAACCGCAGCATTCTATGCTAGCATCTTCACTGCAGTAGTTACTCACCTTTCAGAAAGCACCTTCATAGAAGCAAGCAAGTCACAATTCAGTACCCTATACTAAAACTTTATGTTAGTCGTGCTTTGAAAGTTACAGTCAAAGTGCTTCAAGAAAAGACTCAATGTAAAACCAGTATTTGATTGTAACAGCTTCCCTGCCGCACTTGTTCTGAACTATATGAAATTTTGAAGTGACACTTTAATACACATTCTGATGTTACACGAGCCTAGACTGAAAGTTCTACAAGTCTTGCTTTGCAGTGAAAGCACTCTAAGAGAAGACATTCAGAAGCAGCAGCATTCCATGTTAGCATCTTCCTTGTGGGCGTTACTCGATTTTCCTAAAGTGCCTCAATAGGGGCAGTTAAGTCATAATTCAGTATCTTATACTAAAACTTTCTGTTTGTCGTGCTTTGCAGCTTGCATTGAAAACACTTCCAGAGAAGTCGTTCTGCAGTGAAAGCGCTGTAAGAGAAGACATTCAGAAAGAGCAGCATTCCATGCTAGAATATTCCTTGCGGGAGTTATTATATTTTCATAAAACAGCAGGAAATAGAGATGCTGGAGTTGCAGTAGGAGATGACGGTGGAGATGAATATTTGGAAGAAGCAGCAGCAGGAGATTTTGCAGCAAATGCTGCAGCAGGAGATACACCAGGAGATGCAGCAGCAGGAGATGCCACAGGAGGAGATGCAACAGGATATGCCGCAGGAGATTCAGCAACAGGAGATGCTGCATAACATGCAGCTGGAGAAACAGATTTAGCAGGAGATGCAGAAGCACGAGATAGTGCATTAGATGCAGGAGCAGGAGATGCAGCATGTGATGCAGGAAGAGATTTATAATCAGCAGTAGAGTTATAGCTGGAGATGCATTAGGAGATGTAGCAGGAGATGCTTCAGCAAATGCAGCAGCAGGAGATGCAGCAGGAGGAGATGCAACAGGAGTAGTTGCTGCAGCAGGGGATGCAGCAGGAGATGCAGTAGCATATGATGCAGGAGATGAAGCAGCAGCAGATGTAGGAGAAGATGAAGCAGAAGATGCAGCAGCAGATGCAGCAGGAATTGCAGCAGAAGGAGGTGAAGCAGGAGATGTAGCATTAGGAAATGAAGCAGCAGGAGATGAAACTGCAGGAGATGCAGCAGGAGAAGCAGCAGGAGATGCAGTAGTGGACACAGCAGGAGAAGCAACAGCAGGGGATGCAACAGCAGGAGCTACAGCACCAGGACATGCTGCCGCAGCAGATGCAGAAGCAGATCATATGGCATATTAATCAGAACATGCTGCAGCTGCAGCAGATGGAGCAGAAGATGCCAAAAATGCAGTAGAAGATGGAGTGGAAGATGCAGAAGATACAGCGGAAGATGCAGCGGAAGATACAGATTCAGCAGGAGAGGCAGCAGCAGGAGGTGCTTCATCAGATGCAGCAGCAGGAGACACAGCAGGAGGAGATGCAGCAGCAAAAGATGCTGCAGGAGATACAACAGGAGATTCAGCAGGAAATGCAGCAGGACAAGATGCAACATGAGATGCAGCCACAGGAGATGTAGCAGGAGATGAAGCAGACGCAATGCAGTGGAAAATGAAGCAGCAGGATATTCAGCAGGAGATGTAGCACCAGATTTATCAGCAGATTCAGCAGGAGATGCATCAGGAGGAGATGCAGCAGCAAGAGATTGAGCTTTAAACTAGATGTGAGGGGGGAGGGGATGGAGGCCAGGCAGGATGGGAGTGAGCCTGGAGGTGAGACTTCAGAGGCAAAGGGGTGGTGTGCTGGTGATGCCTGCCAGTATATCGCCACTAAGCAAGAGGGGGTGAATGCAGCTGAGGATGGTAGGCAGCAAACTGGCACTGTGGCCTTAGTTAAGTCAAGGACTGCTCAGTTGGGGAGGCGCCCTATTGCGAAGGCTGAAGCTACGCCTGCCCAGCTGAAGTGCATTTACACCAATGCACGCAGCATGGGAAATAAGAAGGAGGAGCTGGAAGCTGTGGTAGGGCAGGGAGACTACGATGTCGTTGCCATTGCGGAGACGTGGTGGGATGACTCGTACGACTGGAGCGTACCCATGGTGGGGTATAAACTCTTTAGGAAGGACAGGAAGGGCAGAAGAGGAGGTGGGGTAGCCCTCTATGTTAGAGAGGGCTTTGATACCCTCGAACTGGACTACGGTCAAGATGGGACTGAGTGCCTATAGGTGAAAATCAGAGGAGTCCATGGGCAGGAAGGGATTGTGATGGGAGTCTGCTATATACCGCCCAGCCAAGAAGAAGCAGCTGATGAGCTCTTCTACAAACAACAGAGTGTAGTCTCAAAATCGCTACCTCTAGTCCTTGTGGGAGACTTCAATTTCCCAGACATAGGCTGGGAATATAATACAGCAGAAAGGAAGCAGTCCCGGAGGTTCCCGGAGTGTGTGGAAGACAACTTCCTCACACAGCTGGTGAGCGAACCGACAAGGGACGGTGCCCTCCTGGACCTGCTGTTGGTGAACAGAGAAGGACTGGTGGGGGATGTGAAGGTTGGAGGACGCTTGGGGCAAAGTGGTCATGAGATGATAGAGTTCTCAATGCGGGGTAAGATGAATAAGGAGGTTAGCAGAACAGTCGCCCTCAACTTTCAGAGAGCAGACTTTGGGCTGTTCAGAAGGCTGGTCGGAAAAGTCCCATGGGAGGCGCTCCTTGAAGGCAAAGGTGTCCATGAGGGCTGGGCGCTCTTCAAGAAGGAACTCCTAGCAGCTCAGGAGAAAGCCGTCCCCAAGTTCGGGAAAAGTAGCCAGAGGGGTAGGAAACCAGCGTGGTTGAGTAGGGAGGTCCTAAAAGACATCAATAGGAAGAGGAGGGTCTACGACCTCTGGAGGAAGGGGCAGGCATCCTGGGTGGACTACAGGGGGGAAGTGAGAACTTGCAGGGAAAAAATCAGGAGGGCTAAGGCCCAACTAGAAATGCAATTGGCCAAGACTGTGAAAGACAACAAAAAGTCTTTCTACAAATACGTCAACAGCAAAAGGAGGGCTAGGGAGAATCTCCAGTCCCTAGTAGATGCAGAGGGAACAAGAGTAACAGGGGATGAAGACAAGGCTGAAGTGCTCAATGTCTACTTTGCCTCAGTCTTTGACAGTAAGGAAAATTGTTCCCTCTGTGCACAACCCCAAAGGTTGGATGAGAAGTATGAGATTCCCAAGGTCCAAGAGGAGGTGGTTAGAGACTTGCTTGCCCAGCTAGATGCCCACAAGTCTATGGGGCCGGATGGAGTCCAGCCGAGAGTTTTGAGGGAACAGGCGGATGTGCTGGCGAAACCCCTTTCCATCATCTTCCAGCAGTCCTGGATGACTGGGGAGGTTCCGCTGGACTGGAGGCTGGCTGATGTCGTGCCCATCTATAAGAAGGGGTGCAGGGAGGATCTGGGTAACTACAGGCCTGTCAGCCTGACCTCGGTACCAGGGAAAGTCATGGAGCGGGTGATCTTGAGTGTTATCAAGAAGCACTTGCAAGAGAACCGGGTGATCAGGCTCAGTCAACACGGGTTCATGAAAGGCAGGTCTTGCCAGAGTAATCTGATCACCTTCTATGTCCAAGTGACTAAACTCTTGGACGAGGGAAAGGCTGTGGATGTGGTGTTCCTGGACTTCAGTAAAGCCTTTGATACAGTTTCTCACAGCATTCTGCTTCGGAAACTGTCGGCCTCTGGCCTGGACGGGTGCACACTCTCCTGGGTGAAAAACTGGTTGAATGACCGGGCCCAGAGGGTGGTGGTAAATGGAGTTAAATCCAGCTGGAGGCCCTTTACAAGTGGGGTTCCCCAGGGCTCAGTCCTGGGTCCACTCCTGTTTAATGTCTTTATCAACGACCTGGATGAAGGCATTGAGTCCTCCCTTAGCAAGTTTGCAGATGACACCAAGCTGGGTGGAAGTGTCGATCTGCTGGAGGGTAGGGAGGCTCTGCAAAGGGACCTGAACAGGCTGGACTGCTGGGCTGAGACCAACGGCATGAGGTTTAACAAGGCCAAATGCCGGGTCCTGCACTTGAGGCACAACAACCCTAAGCAGAGGTACAAACTAGGAGAAACCTGGCTGGAAAGCTGCCAGGAGGAGAAGGACCTGGGGGTGCTGGTTGACAACCGACTGAACATGAGCCAGCAGTGTGCCCAGGTGGCCAAGAAGGCCAATGGCATCTTGGCTTGTATCAGGAACGGTGTGACCAGCAGGTCCAGGGAGGTTATTCTCCCCCTGTACTCGGCACTGGTGAGACCGCACCTCGAGTACTGTGTTCAGTTCTGGGCCCCTCACCACAAGAAGGATGCTGAGGCTCTGAAGCAAGTCCAGAGAAGGGCAACAAAGCTGGTGAAGGGGCTGGAGAACAAATCTTATGAGGAGTGGCTGAGAGAGCTGGGGTTGTTCCGCCTGGAGAAGAGGAGGCTGAGGGGAGACCTTATTACTCTCTACAACTACCTGAAGGGAGGTTGTGGAGAGGAGGGAGCTGGCCTCTTCTCCCAAGTGACAGGGGACAGGACGAGAGGGAATGGCCTCAAGCTCCGCCAGGGGAGATTTAGGCTTGAGATTAGGAAGAAATTCTTCATGGAGAGGGTGGTTAGGCATTGGAATGGTCTTCCAAGGGAGGTGGTTGAGTCGCTGTCCCTGGAGGTGTTTAAGGTTAGGGTGGATGAGGTGCTTAGGAGCATGACTTAGGGATTGGTGGGAATGGTTGGACTCGACGATCCAGTGGGTCTCTTCCAACCTGGTCATTCTGTGATTCTGTGAGTCTGTGATACTGCTGCATTTCCTGCGGCTGCATCTCCCTCTGCCTTATCTGCTGCTACTACATCTGCTGCTGCATCTCATGCTGCTGCATCTCCTGCTGCATCTCCTGCTGCAGAATTTCCTGTGGCTGCATCTCCTCCTGCATCTCCTGCTGCATTTCTTGGTGCTGCATCTCTTGCTGCTCCATCTCCTGCTGCTGCAACTCCTGCTGCAACTCCTGCTATAGAATCTCCTGCTGCATCTCCTGCTGCATCTCCTGCTGCATTTCTCATGATACATCTCTTGCTGCAAAACCTCCTGCTACGTCTCCTACTGCTGAATCTCCTCCTGCTACATCGCCTGCTGATAGATTTCCTCCTGCATCTACTGCTGATGAGTCTGATGCTGCATCTCTTGCTCTTGCATCTCCTGATGCCTCTTCTGCTGCTGCATTACATGCTATAGATCCTCCAACTGCATCTCCTCCTGCTGCATATGCTGGTTCTGTATATACTGCTGCATTTCCTGCTGCTGCATCTCCTGCTGCTGAATCTCCTTCTTCTGAATCTCTTTCTGCATCTCCTTCTTCTAAATCTCCTGCTGATCTATTACTTTCTGCATCAAGTCCTGCTGCATCTCCTGCTGCTGCATCTCCTCCGGATGCATCTGCTGAAGCTGCATCACTTTCTGCACGTGCTGCTGCAGCATCTCCTTTGGCTGCATCTCCTACTGCATCTCCTGCTGCATCTTCTCCTGCTGCATCTTCTGCAGCTGCATCTCCTGCTACATATCCTGATGTATTTCCTGCTGATGCATCTCCTGCTTAATCTCCTTCTATATCTGCTGCTGCATCTCCTGCATCATCTGCTCCTTCTGCTCATGCTTCATCTTCTGTTGCTGCATCTTCTGCTGATGTATATATCCTGCTGCATCTCCTATGGCTGCATCACCTGCCGCATTTCTTGCTGCTCTATCGCCTGCTGCATCTCCTGCTGCATCTCTTTCTGCTAGACCTCCTGTTGCTGTATCTCCTCCTGCTGCATTTCCTGCTGATTTTACTGCTCCACCTCCTGCTTCTGCATCTTTTATTGCATCTCGTACTGCTGCATCTCTTGCTTCTGCATTTTGTAATCCCGCATCCCATGCTGAAGCTCCTGTGGAATCTCCTCATGCATATCCTTATGCTGCATCTTCTCCTGCTCTATCATCTGCTGCTGCATCTCCTCTTGCTGCATCTCGTGCTCCTGCATATCCTGCTGCTACATCTGCTTCTGCATCTCCTTTTGCTTTGTATCGTGCTGCATCTACTGCTGCTTCATTTCCTGCTGAATCTGCTGCTGAATCTGGTGCTGCATCTGTTGCGATGGTATCTCCTGCTCTTGCATCTCCTGCTGCTGAATCTCCTCCTGAATCTCCTGCGGCATCTCATGCTGCTAAATCTCTTGATGCATCTCCTTCTGAATAGCCATCTCAAGGTGCATCTCATCGTGCTGCATCTCTTCCTGATGCACTTCCTCCTGCTGAACCTGCTTCGGCATCTCCTGTGACATATCCTGCTGAATATGCCTACTCTGCTGCACCTCCTGCAGCAGTGTCTAGCGCTCTATCTCCTGCTGCATCTCCTACTACATCTCCTGCTGCTGCATCTTTTGCTGCATATCCAGCTGCTGCATCTCCTGCTGCTGTGTCTTCTGCTGAATTTACTGCTGCATCTGCTGCTGATGCGTCTGCTGCTGCGTCTCATGCTGCATCTCCTGCTGCTGCCTCTCCGGCTGCTGCCTCTCCTCCTGCTAAATCCCCTCCTGCATCTGCCGATGCATTTCCTACATCTGCTGCTGCTGCATCTACTGCTTCTGCATATCTTTTTGCATGTCTTGCTGCCACATCTCCTGCTTCTGTCTCTCCTACTCCTGCATCTCTTCTCCTGCATCTCCTGCTTCTGCATTTCCTGCTCATGCTTCTCCTGATGCATCTGCTGCTGCATCTCCTGCAGCATTTTCTATTGCTTCAACTCCAGATGATGCATCTCCTACTGCATCTGCTGGTACTGCATCTTATGCTGCCGCATCTACTGCTCTGTTTTCTTGTGCATCTGCTGCTTCATGTGCTGCTGTATCTTCTGCTGCTGCATCTCCTGCTGTGTGTCTGCTGTTGCATCTCCTGCTGCATCTGCTGCTGCTACATCTCCTACTGCATCTCTGACTGTTACATCTCCTGCTGCTGCATCGCCTGTTTCTCCTACTGCATCTGCTGCTGCATCACCTGCTACTGAATCCCCTCCTGAATTCCTTCTGCACCTCTTGATTCTGCATCTCCTGATGCATCTCCTGCGTCTGATTCTCCTGCTAATGCATCTCCTGCTGCTGAATCTCCTGCTGATGCATCTGCAGCTTCATCTCCTGAAGCTGCATCTGCTGGTGCTCCATATGCTACTTCATCTGCTGCAGGATGTCCTTCTTCTGCCTCTCATGCCACGTCTCCCACTGATGCATCTCCTGCTTCTGTATATCTTGCTCAATATACTGCTGCTGTATCTCCAGCTGCATCTCCTGCTGCTGCATCTCTTGCATCTTTTGGTGCATCTGCTGTAGATTAATCTACTGCTGCATCTCCTGCTGCTTCACCTTCTGATTTTTGATGTCCTCTTGCATCACCTGATGCTACATCTCCTGCTGCTGCATCTCCTGCAGATGCATCTCCTGTTGCATCTCCTACTGCTGCATCAGCTGCTGCTGAATCTCCTAGTGTATCTCCTCTTGCTTAGTCTCCTGATGTTTCATATCCTGCTTCATCTCCTTTTGCTGCATCTATTGCTGCTGCATCTACTGCTGCTTCGTCTGATGCTGCAGCTCCTGCTCTGTCTCCTGTTGCTGCATCTCCTGCTGCTCCATCTGCTGCATCTGCATCATCAGGATATTCTGAAGGAGATGCAGCAACAGAATATGCAGCCGCAGCACCAGGATATGCAGCCACAGCACTGTGGCAGCAGATTCAGCTGCAGGAGATGCAGCCGTAGGAGATGCAGCAGAATCTACAGCAATAGGAGATGCAGCAGGAGATGCAACAGGAGGATATGCAGTTGCAGCAGATGCAGCAGGAGATGCAGCAGGAGATTCAGCTGCAGGGGAAGCAGTAGCAGGAGATGCAGCAGAATAAGATGTAGCAGGAAATGAAAAAGCAGTAGATACAGCTGGGGGTGCAAAATCTGGTAATGCAGCAGCTGGAGATGCAGTATAAGGTGCAGCAGGAAGTGTAGCAGACGTTAAGCTTCAGACGCAGAAGATGTAGAAGGATATGAAGTAGCATTACATGTAAGAGAGGATGTAGCAGCAGTGGATGCAGAAGCAGAAGATGCAGCAGCAGGAGAGTCATCAGAGCGACATGCATCAGGAGATGCAGCAAGAGTAGAGGCATCAAGAGGAGATGCATCAAGAAGAGATGCAGCAGGAAATAAAGCAGGAGATGGAGCAGAAGGAGATGAATCCAGAGACGCAGTAGCAGACACAGCAGCTGGGGATGCAGCAGAAGGAGATGAAGCATTACGAGATGCAGCAGGAGATATAGCAGAAGGCGATTCTTCAGCAGGAGATATAGCAGCAGGAGATGCAGTGGGACATGCAGCAGGAGATGCAGCCGCATGAGTTTGAGCAGAAGATGCAGCAGGAAATGTAGCAGGGTATACCTAAAGAGATGCAGAAGAAGGAGATGCAAAAGTAGATGCAGCAGAAAGAGATGCAGCCACAGCACTAGGATATGCAACAGCAGCACCAGGGTATGCAGCCACAGCACTGCGACAGCAGATTCAGCTGCAAGAGATGCAGCTGTAGGAGATGCAGAGGGATCTACAGCAGAAGGAGATGCAGCAGGAGATGCAGCTGGAGGACATGCAGTAGCAGCAGATGCAGCAGGAGATTCAGCAGCAGATGCATCAGTAGGAGATGAAGAAGCATAAGATGCAGCAGCAGCAGATGCAGCAGCAGCAGATGCAGCAGCAGCAGATGCAGCAGGAGAAGCAGTAGCAGGAGATGTAGCAGGAAATGAAGAAGCAGTAGATGCAGCCGGGGGTGCAAAAACAGGAGATGCAGATCGATCGATAAATCGGCGCTGGGCTCCGGGCTCAACCGCCGATCCCGCACGAGTGGTGACTGATGGGAGGGGGCGGTCCCGGAAGCTCCCGAGGGGGATTTAAAGGGCCCTTAAGGAGCACAGCGACTGGAGTGTGGCAAAGAGGAGCGTGGCAAAGAGGAGTGTGACTCATTAAACAAGGCTCACTAAACAAGGCAGTTTGAGCGGGCAGGGCGAGCAGGGAAGGGCTGGAGCACGGTCGGAAGGGATTGAGGAAAATGGTGGATACCCGACGAAAGACTAAGGCCGCACCAAGCGTGGTGGAGGCTGCCACCCAGACGGAGCCCCAGTGGGCACATGCAGCTACCCAGACCCAGGGCTGCAGACAGTGCCCCCCTCCTGTAGTGGCTCATGCCTCTGGCTCAGGCTCCACCTGTGGAAGCTGTGCTTGGGTAGGGGAACTGCTTCATATGGTGGAAGAGCTGAGGAAGGAAGTGGCTAGGCTGAGGGCCATCAGGGAGTGTGAGAGGGAGATAGACGAGTGGAGCAGGACCCTCTCACAGGCTGCCGGAGCCAGTGAAGCTGAGCACCACCCACCGGTAAGCTGCAAGGCCGGGAGAGACAGGCAATTAACCCCCAGATCTCTCTGGGGAACAAATATGAGGTGCTGAGGGTGCATCCTAGCCCTAATGATGAAGAGGGCTGCACCCACAGCCTAGAAGTGTTTCCGAAACCCCATCATCCTCCCACAGCCTTAAAAACTGGTTGTGGAGAGGAGGGAGCTGGCCTCTTCTCCCAAGTGACAGGGGACAGGACGAGAGGGAATGGCCTCAAGCTCCGCCAGGGGAGATTTAGGCTTGAGATTAGGAAGAAATTCTTCATGGAGAGGGTGGTTAGGCATTGGAACAGTCTGCCCAGGGAGGTGGTTGAGTCACCGTCCCTGGAGGTGTTTAAGGTTAGGGTAGACGAGGTGCTTAGGAGCATGATTTAGGGATTGGTGGGAATGGTTGGACTCAACGATCCAGTGGGTCTCTTACAACCTGGTTATTCTGTGATTCAGTAAATATGCAGCAGAAAGTGCAGTAAGAGATTAAGCTTCAGACCCAGAAGATGTAGAAGGATATGAAGTAGCAGTATATGAAAGAGACGATGGAGCAGCAAGGTATGCAGGAGCAGGAGATGCAGCAGCAGGAGAGTCATCAGAAAGACATGCATCAGGAGATGCAGCAAAGGGAGATGCAGCACTAGGAGATGCATTACGAAATAAAGCAGGAGATGGAGCAGCAGGAGATGAATCAGGAGATGCAGTAGCAGACACAGTAGCAGGGGATGCAGCAGAAGGAGACGAACCATTACGAGATGTAGCAGGAGATATAGCAGAAGGCGATTCTTCAGCAGGAGATACAGCAGCAGGAGATGCAGTGGGACATGCAGCAGGAGATGCAGAAGGAAATGTAGCAGAGTATACCTCAAGAGATGCAGCAGAAGGAGATGCAAAAGTAGATGCAGCAGAAGTAGATGTAGCAGTAGATGCAGCAGCAGATGTAGCAGCAGGAGATGCAGGCAGTAGACGAAAGGGGAGATTCAGATTGAGAAGGAGATGCAGTAGCAGGAGATGCAGCAGCATACGCAACAGCAGGAGATGCAGCAGGAGGTGAAGCAGCACCAGATGCAGCAGCATATGCTGCAGATGCAGTAGGAGATTCAACAGGAGATGAAGCCAGAATAGATGCAGGAGGATATGCAGAAAAAGAGGCATCTACAAGAGATGCATCAGGAAATGCACCAGCAGGATATGCATCACCAGTAAAGGCAGCAGGAGATGAACCAGCAGGAGATGCAGGAGGAAATGCAGCAGTAGATTTAGTAAGAAGAGATCCACCATGAGATGCAGCAGCAGGAGAAGCAGCAGGAGGTGCAGCATGAGAATTAGCAGGAGATGCATCAAGAGATGGAGCACGAGGAGATGTAGGCAGTAGAAGGAGATGCAGAAGTGGATGCAGCAGCAGGAGATGCAGCAGCTAATGAAAGAGAAGATGTGGAATCAGTAGGAGATATAGTAGCTAGAGATTCTACAGGAGAGACACCAGAAGGAGATGTAGAAGCAGGAGATGCAGTAGCAGGATATGCAGCAGATGCAGCGGCATGAGAAGCAGCAGGAGATGCAGCGGGAGATGAGCAGGTGATGCAGAAGAAGATGTTAGCAGCAGGAGATGTATCAGGAGATGCAGCAGCTGAAACAGCAGCAAGAGATGCAGGAGCAGGAAATGCAGTATCAGGATATGCAGGAGATGCAGCAGGAGATGAACAGGAGATGTAGAAGAAGGAGATTCAGCAGCAGTGGGTGCAGCAGGGGATGCAGCAGCTGGATATTCAGCAGCAGGAGACGCAGCAGGACATGCAGCAGTTAGGATATGCAGCAGCAGGAAATGCAGCGTGATATGAAGAAGCAGGATATGCAGCAGCAAGAAATACTGCAGCAGATGCAGTAGGAGGTGATGCAGCAGCGGGAAATTCAGGAGCAGTTGCAGCAAGAGATTCCGCAAGTGATGAAGCAGCAGAAGTAGCAGAAGATGCAGGTGGAGGCGATACAGCAGCCCCAGATGCGGTAGGAGATGGAGAAACAGGAGATGCAGCAGCAGCAGATGCAGTAGGAGATGCTGGAGTATCTGAAGCAGTAGATGCAACGGGAGATTCAGCAGCAGGATATAGAGGAGGAAATGCAGCAGTAGATAGAGTAGGAGATGAAGTAGCAGGAGACGCAAAACCAGATGCAATTGGAGATGCAGCAGGAGATGCAGCAGAGATGCAGCAGCAGATACTGCATGAGATGCAGCAGGAGGAGATGAAGCAGCAGAATACGTGGCAGGAGATGAAGAAGCAGGAGATGAAGAAGCAGGAGATGCAGCAGCAGCAGAGTCAGCAGGAGGTGAATCAGGAGAAGCAGTAGCAGGAGATGCAGCAGAAGATGCATCAGAGTTACAGCAGAATACATCTCAGGATATGTAGCAGCAGCAGATGCGAGAGTAAGATGCAGCAGCAGATGCAGCAGGCATTGCAGAAGAAGAAGATGTTGCAGCAGGAGATGCATTAGCAGATGCATTATGAGATGCAGCAAACAAAGATGCAGAAGCAGATGCAGTAGCAGATGCAGCAGCAGGAGATGCAGTAGCTTTAGATTAAAAAGAACGAGATGCAGCAGGAGGAGATGCTGCAGGAAGAGATGCAGAAACAGAGGTTGCAGCTGCAGGTTATGGAAAAGTGGATGCAGCAGGGTATTCTGTAGCAGATGCAGAAGGTGATGCAGCAGGAGATGCAGCAGCAAATGCATAATCAGCAGTAGATTAAGCAGGAGACACAGCAGGATATGCAGCATCAGAGATGCAGCAGGAGATTCAACAAGAGATGCAGCAGCAGGAAATGCAGCAGCAGATGCAGCAGAAGGAGATGCAGTCGAAGGAGAATCAGCATATGATACAGCTGCAGAATCAGCATCAGGAGATGTTGCCACACAGGCAGATTCAGCAGGAGATGCAGGAGCAGAAAATGCAGCAGGAGATTGTACTGGATATGCAATAGTAGGAGATGCAGCAGCAGATGCACCAGCTGGAGATACAGCAGGAGATGCTGTAGGCTCTTAAATTTTGAGGTGACGCTTTAATAGCAATTCTGATGTTACAGTGCACAAGTCTACACTGAAAGCTCTACAAGTCTTGCTTTATAGAAAAAAGCGCTTCTAAGAGAAGACATTCAGAAGAAGCAGCATTCCATGCTAGCGTCTTCCATGTGGGAGTTATTTAATTTTTTTAAAGCGCCTTAATAGGCTCAGTTAGGTCTCAATTCAGTAACCTATATTAAAACCGTCTATAAATGGTACTTCGCGCTTCTACAGAAGACTCTAGCGAGAACCAGCATTTGATCATAACATCTTCCCTGTGGTACTTGTTCTGAAGGATTTTAAATTTTGAAGTGACGCTTTTATAGCTATTGTGTTGTTTCAATACACAAGCATATACTCAAAGTTCTACAAGTCTCGCTTTGCAGTGAAAGCGCTATAATGGAAGACATTCAGAAGCAGCAGCATTCCATGCTAGCAACTTCCCTGTGGGCGTTATTCGATTTTCCTAAAGCGCTTCAATAGGAGCAGTTAAGTCATAATTCAGTACCTTATACTACAACCTTCTGTTAGTCGTGCTTTGCAGCTTGCATGGAAAACACTTCCAGAGAAGTCATTTTGCAGTGAAAGCGCTGTAAGAGAAGACATTCAGAAAGAGCATCATTCCATGCTAGAATATTCTCTGCGGGAGTTATGTTTTCATATAAGATCAGGAATGGAGATGCTGGAGTTGCAGTAGGCAATGAAGTTGGTGATGAATATTTGGAAGAAGCAGCAGCAGGAGATTTTGCAGCAAATACAACAGCAGGAGATGCCACAGGATGAGATGCAGCAGGATATGCTGCAGAAGGAGATGCAACAGCAGGTGATGCTGCATAACATGCAGCTGGAGAAACAGATTCAGCAGGAGATGTAGAAGCACGAGATACTGCATTAGATGCAGTAGCAGGCGATGCAGCATGTGATGCAGCAAGATATTCATATTCAGCAGTAGAGATGTAGCTGGAGATGCATTAGGAGATGCAGCAGGAGATGCTTCAGCAAATGCAGCAGCAGGAGATGCTTCAGCAAATGCAGTAGCAGATGCAGTAGCAGTTGAAGTAGCAGATGCAGTAGCAGTTGCAGCAGGAGATGCAGCAGGAAAAGATGAAGCAGGAGATGTAGCAATAGGAAATGAAGCAGCAGGAGATGCAGCAGGAGAAGCAGGAGGAGATGCAGTAGGGGACGCAGCACGAGAAGCAACAGCAGGGGATGCAACGGCAGGAGCTACAGCACCAGGACATGCCGCCACAGCAGATGCAGAAGCAGATTCAATGGCATATTCATCAGAATATGCAGCAGCAGCAGATGCAGCAGCAGCAGATGGAGCGGAAGATGCAGAAGATGCAGCAGAAGATGCAGCAGAAGATGCAGATTCAGCAGGAGAGGCAGCATGTGCTGCAGCAGCTGCAGCAGCAGGAGATGCATCAGGAGGAGATGCAGCATTAAAAGATGATGGAGGAGATACAACAGGAGGAGATTCAGCAGGAAATGCCGCAGGACAAGATGCAACATGAGGTGCAGCCGCAGGAGATGCAGCAGGAGATAAAGTAGACGAGATGCAGCAGAAAATGAAGCAGGAGAATATTCAGCAGGAGATGTAGCAGCAGATATATGAGCAGATTCAGCAGGAGATACAGCAGCAGGAGATGCATCATAAGAAGAAGCCGCAGAGGGAGATGCGGAATAAGGATATGCAGCAGGAGATGCAGCGGCAGGAGATGCAGCAGCAGAAGATGCAAAAAGAGATGCAGGACCAGAAGATTCATCAGGAGATGCAGTAGAAGATGCAGCAGCAGTAAATGGAGTTCAGCAAATTCAGCAGTAGATTCAGCAAGAGATCCAGCAGGATGCGCAACAGCCAGACATGCAGCAGCAGGAGATGCCACAGAAGTTGCAGCAGCAAGAAACGCAGAAGCAGGAGATGCTGCAGAAACTGCAGTGGCCAGAGAGAGGTTCAGCATCAGGAGATGTAGAAGTAGATGCAGACACAGCAGATGCCGCAGATGATACAGCAGTAGCAGATGAAGAAGCAGATGCAGAAAGAAGTTCAGCAGCAGATGACGCAGCAGCAGATGCAACAGTAGGATATGTAGCAGCAGATGCAGCATGATATGATGCAGGAAGAGATGAAGCAGGTAATGCAGCAGCAGGAGATTAATCAGGAGATGCAAATGCACACGAAGCAGTGGGAAATGCAGCAGAAGAACATACAGCAGGAAATGAATCAGCAGATGAAGCAGTAGATTCAGGAGGAAATGCGGCAGGACGAGATTCAGCAGCAGATGCCAAATCAGGAGATGCAGCAGCAGAAGCAGCAGCAGATGCAGAAGCAGTTGTTACAGGAGATGACGCAGGAGGAGATGCAGCAGCAGGAGATGCATCAGGAGATGTAGCAGCAGGAGATGCAGTAGGAAATGCAGCAGTTAATGCAGCAGCAGGAGATGTAGCAGCAGGAGATGCAGTAGGAAATGCAGCAGTTAATGCAGCAGCTGGAGATGCAGTATCAGGGGATACCGCAGCAGGAGATGCATCAGGAAATGCAGCCAGAGGTGCATTAGGATGAGACGCAGCAGTAGGAGTGGCAGCAGAAGATGCAGAAGTAGGAGCTGCAAACGGAGATTCAGCAGGAAGAGAGGCAGCTGGAGATGCTGCAAGAGGAGATGAAAGAGGAGATTCAGAAGTAGATGTAGCAGTAGGAGTTGTAACAGGAGATGCTGCAGCAGGATATGCAACAGGAGATGCAGCAACAAAAAAATCAGGAAACTATAAATAAGCAGCAGATGAAGCAGGACATGCAGCAGCAGGAGATGCAGCAAGATATGCAGCAGCAGAAGATGCAGGTGCTACTGATGCAGCAGCATGAGATGCAGAAGAAAGAGATGCAGCAGGGGGGGCAGGAAAAATTGAGGTAGCGGGAGGATGTTGAAACAGGATTTGCACCAGTTCTAGAACTAGATGCAGCATCAACAGAAGCAGCAGCGGCAGATGCAGCAGAAGCAGAAGCAGCATCCCGAGATGCAGCAGGTGATTCAGCATCAGGAGATGAATCAGCAGGAGATACATTAGGAGATCGCGCAATCATATGTTGCAGCAGGATATGCAACAGGAGATGTAGCAGCAGGGGATGCAGCAGCATTTGCAGCAGGGGATGCAACAGGACATGAATCACGAGGAATTTCAGAAGCAGGGGATTCAGCAGGAGATGCAGCAGCAGGAGATGCAGAAGGAGATGCGGCAGAAAGAGATGTAACAGGAGATACAGCATGATGTGCAGAAGCAGAAGATGCAGCAGGATATGCAGCTGCAGGAGCTACAGCAGCATGAGATGCAGAAGAAAGAGATGCAGCGGGAGAGGCAGGACAAAGTGATGTAGCAGCAGATGCAGCAGCAGGAGATGCAGATGGAGATGTAGAAGAAGGAGATGCAGCAGCAGCAGGTGCAGCAGGAGGTGCATCAAGAGATGCAGCAGCAAATGAGGCAGATGCGGCAGAATTGCAGCAGCAGGAGATACAGCAGCAGGATATGCAGCAGGAGATGCATATTCAGCAGGAGATTCAGACGAAAGAGATGCAGTAGGAGATACAGCATGATATGGAGAAGCAGCAGATGCAGCAGCGTGAATGAAGCAACAGAAGATGTATCCGAGGCAGATACAGCATCAGGATATGCAGCAGGAGATGCAGAAACAAGAATTGCAGAGGGAGATGCATATTCATTGGAAGATTCAGCAGTATATTTAACAGGAGATGCAGCAGCAGCAGATGCAGCAGCAGGAGATGTAGCAGGAGATGCAGCAGTAGATGAATCAGCAACAGATACAATAGCAGATGCAGCTGATGAAGCAGCAGCAGATGAAGAAGGAGATACAGCATGAGATGCAGGAGCAGGAGATTTATCAGCAGGAATTACAGCAGCAGGAGACGCAGCAGCAGGAGATGAAAAAGGGGATGTAGAAGAATAGGCAGTTGCAGGAGATCCAGGTTCAAGATATGCAATAGCATGAGATGCAGTATCAAGAATAGAAGCAGGAGATGCAGGAGCAGGGGATGTAGCAGCAGATGCAGTAATAGGAGGTGCAGCAGCATTTGCCGCAGCAGGAGATGCAACAGGATAAGCAATAGCAGGAGATGCAGAAGTAGAGGATTCAGTGGCAGAGGCAGCAGTATTAGATAGAGTAGTAGCAGATGCAGTAGCAGATGCAGCACCACATATATTGGGAGATGCGGCAGCAGTATATGCAGTAGCAGGAGATGCAGCATCAGGAGGTGTAACAGGATTTACAACAGCTGGAGATGCAGCAGCAGGATATGTAGGCATTGATGCAGCAGGAGATGCAACAGTAGGTGCAGCAGGAGATTTTGCAGCAGGAGATGTAGAAGAGATGATGCAGCTGGAGATGCAGCAGATGCAGCAGTATTTTATAAAGCAGCAGGAGATGCAACAGCAGATGCAGCAGGAGATGCAGATTAAGCAGAAGCAGATTCAGCAGGAGAAGCAGGAACAGGAGATTCCTCGGAAGATGCAGAAGCGGGAGATGCTGCAGGGAATGCAGCATCAAGAGAAGCAGCACCAGGAGATGCAGTAGGAAGTGCAGTACCAGGAGATGCAGCAGAAAATGAGCAGCAAGAGAAGCAACACCAGGAGATGCAATAAGATCTGCTGAATCTGGATATGCAACAGTAGTTTATAAAGCAGCAGGAAATGCAGCAGCAGCATCTGCATCAGCAATACAGCAGGAGATGAATCGGAGATTCAGCAGAAAGAGATGCTGCAGCAGATGCAGCAGGAGATGTAGATTCAGCAGATGTAGCAACAGGAGATGTAGCAGCAGGACATGTAAAAGGAAGAAATGCATCAGAAAATGAAGCACCAGCAATTGACAGAGCAGAAGATGTGTGAGACATGACCTTCAGCACTAAGGGATGCAGCAGGAGGAGATGCAGCAGCAGATGATGTAAGAGGAGATGCAGCAGCAAGAGATGCATTCAAAGATGAATCAGAAGTATATGCAGCAGGAGATGCAGCAGGATATGCAGCAGGAGATGCACCAGAAGTATATGCAGCAGGAGATGCAGCAGGAGATGCACCAGCAGGGGAGGTAGTAGCATGAGATGCAGTATGAGATGCAGCAGCAAGAGATGCAGCAGGAGATGCACCAGCAGGGGAAGTAGTAGCATGAGATGCAGCAGGAGATTCAGCCAGACGAGATACAGCAGGAGATGCAGCAACAGGAGATGCAGCAGCAAGAGATGAAGAGAAGGTCATGCAGAAAATCAGATGCAGCAGCTTGAGGTGCAGCAGCAGGAGATCCAGCTGGAGATGCAACAGCAGCAGATGAAGCAGCAGATATAACAGCAGGAAATCCAGTAGCCGGAGATGCAGAAGTAGGAGATATATCAGGAGATGCTTCAGGAATTGCAGCAGCATGGGATGCAGTAGGAATTGCCGCAGCAGGAAATTCAGCAGCAGGAGATGCAGTAGCAGGAGATTCAGCAAAAGATGCATTAGCAACAGCTGATTTAGCAGGAGATGCGTCAGCAGGATATGCAGCAGGAGATGCATCAGCAGGAAATGCTTCATGTACTGCTGCACCTGCAGATAGAATTCCTGCTGCTGCATCTCCGGCTACTTGATGTCTTCCTGCATATCCTGCTGATGCATCTGCTGCTTCATTACCTGCTTCTGTATCTCCTGCTGCTACATCTCCTGCTGCATCTCCTGCTTCTGTATCTCCTGCTACTGTATCTCCTTCTGCAACCTCTGCTCATGCATCTGTGGATGCATCTCCTGATGCTCCATTTCCTGTTGCATCTGCTGCTTCATCTCCTGCTGCATCTCTTGCTGCTCCATCTGGTGCATCTGCTGCTGTATATGCTGCTGCTTCGTCTACTGCTGCATCTCCTGCTAAATCTCCTGCTTCTGCATCTCCTGCTGCATCTTCTGCTGCATGTCCTGCTCAATATGCATCCCCTGCTGCTGCTTCCCCTGCTGCTGCATTACCTGCTGCATCTCTCCTTGAAGCATATCCTGCTGCATTACCTTCTGCTGCATCTCCTGCTTCATCTCCTTCTGCGGCATCTCCTGCTGCATCATCTGAAGCAGCATCTTCTGCTGCTACATCTCCTACTGGACCTGCATCTCCTAATGCATCCGCTGCTGCACCTATTGCTGCTGCCTCTGCTGCCTCTGCATCTGCATTTCCTGCTGCTGCATCTCCTGCTGCATCTCCTATTGCTGCACCTTACCCGTGCATTTCTGGCTACTGCATCTCCTTAATCTGCTGCTGCCTCTGCTGGTGCATCTGCTGCTGATATATCTCCTGCTCCATCTCTTCCTGTTGCTTCACCTGCTGCATCCTCTACTGCTGCATCTGCAGCATATGCTGCTTCACCTGATGCTGCTTCACTTACTGCTGCAACCCCTGACACATCTTCTGCTGCTGCATCTCCTGCTTAATCTCCTTAAGCATTTCCTGCTGCATTTTCTGCTGGTGCATCTCCTGCCTCATATCCTGCTGCTGTGTCTCCTGATGATGTATGTTTTGCTGCATCCCCTGCTGATGCATCTACTTCTGCATCTACTTCTGCATCTCCTTCTGCTGCATCTACATCTTCAGCATTTCTGGCTTCAGCATTTCCTACTTCATCAAGTGCTGCTGCATCTCTTATGCATCTCCTCCTGCTGCATCTCCTGGTGCTTCTCTTGCTGCGGCATTTCCTGCGGCTGCATATCCTTCCGCTGCATCTCCTTCTGCATCTCCTGCTACGGCATCTCTTGCTCTATCTGCTGCTTGTGCATCTCCTGATGCATCCCCTGCTGCTTCATCTCATCCTGCTGCATCTCATGCTGCATCTCCTGCTGCTATATATCCTGCTGCTGCATCTCCTAGTGAATCTCCTGAAACTTCTTTTCCTGCTGCTGCATCTCTTGCTCCATGTCCTGCTGCTGAGTCTCCTGTTTCTGCATCTCCTTCCGCTTCATCTGCTGCTGCATCTCTATCTGCTGTATCTCATGTTGCACCTTCTATTGAAGCATCTCCTGCATCATCTCCTTCTCCTGCATATCCTGCTGCTGCAACTCGTTCTGCATCACCTGCAGATACATCTCCTGTTTTATCTCCTGCTGCATATTCATCTGCATTTCCTGCTGCAGCTCTTTCTGAATCTACTACTGCTACATCTGCTGAATCTGCTGCTGTATCTGCTGCTTCATCTGCTGCTGCATCTCCTGTTGCATCCTCTGCTGCTGCATCTGATGCTGTTTTTCTCTTGCTGCATTTACTGCTGCTGAATCTCCTGCTATATTTCCTTCTGCTGCATCTTCTTCTCTTCATCTACTACTCTGCATCTCTTGCTGCTGCATCTCCTCCTTCTGCATCATCATCAGCTGAATCTCCTATAACATCTCCTGCTTCTTCATTTCCTGCTGCTCCGTCTCCTACTGCATATGATGCTGCTGCATCTCCTGTTACTTCTGCTGCATTCCCTGCTGCATCTCCTGATGCTGCAACTCCTTCTGCATCTCCTTCTGCATCTCCTGCTACTACATCCCCTGTTGCTGCATTTCCTGCTGCATCTCCTGATGTTTCCTCTCTTGCTGCATCTCCTGCTGATGCATCTCCTGCAGAACCTGCTGCTAAATCTGCTGCTGCATCTCCTGCTCCTTTCTCTCCTGCTGCATCTCTTGCGGCTACATCTCCTGCTTAATCTCCTCTATATATTTTGCTGCTGTATCTCCTGCTGATTCATTTTCTGCTTTTCAATCTCCTGCTGCTGTATTTCCTGCTAATGCATCTCCTGCTAATGCATCTCCTGCTGCTGTATATCCTGCTGCATCTTTTTCTTCATCTTCTGATTCTGCATTTCCTGCTGCATCTGCTGCTGATGCATCTGCGGTTACATCTCTGCTGCTGCATCTCTTGCTGCATTTCCTGCTTCACCTGCTGATTCATCTCCTGCTGCTATATGTCCTGCTACATCTCGTCATGCTGCACATCCTGCTGCATCTGCTGAAGATTCTCTTCCTATTGCTTCTCCTGCTGAATCTGCATTTCCTGATGCATCTGCTTTTGCATCTCCTGCTGTTGCATCTCCTGCTGAATCTGCTGCTGCTGCACCTCCTTCTGCTTCATCTCCTGCTGCATCTACATCTCCTGCATATCCTGCTGCTGGATCTCCTCCTGCATCTCCTGATGATGAATTTGATGATGCATCTCCTGCTGCTGTAATTCCTGCTGCTGAGTACACTGGTGCATCTTCTGCTGCTGCATCTCCTGCGTCATCGCCTGCTGCTGCATCTCCTGCTGAATTACATGCTGCATTTCCTCCTGCTGCATGTCCTGCTGCTGCATCTCCCTCTACCTCATCTGCTGGTACTTAATTTGCTTCTGCATCCGCTGCTCCATCTCATGCTGCTGCATCTCGTGCTGCAAATCCTGCTGCTGCAAATCCTGTTGCATCTCTTGCTGCTGCTACTTCTGCTGCATCTCCTGCTATAGAATCTCCTGTTGCATCTCCTGCTTCATAACCTCCTCCTACGTCTCCTGCTACTGCATCTCCTCCTGATACATCTGCTGCAGCATCTCCGGCTGCTGCATCTGATGCTGCATCTACTGCTGCTTAATCTCCTCTTACATCTCCTGTAGTAGCAGTACCTGCTGTATCTTCTGCTGTATCTCCTGTAGCTGCATAACCTCCTTCTGCATATACTGCTGCATTTCCTGCAGCTTCATTTCCTGCTGCTGAACCTCTTTCTGCATTTCTTGCTTCTGCATCTCCTACTGGTATATATCTTGCTGCATCTCCTCCTGATGCTTCACCTGCTGAATATCCTTCTGCACTTCCTGCTGCATCTCCTCCTCCCGCATTTTCTGTTGCATCTCCTACTGCTGTATTACCTGCTGCATCACCTCTAGCTGTGTCTCATCTTGCTGCATCTCCTCCTGCTGCATCTGCTGCAGCATCTCCTGCATATGAATCTCCTCCTGCATCTACTGCTGCATCTGCCGCTGCATCTCCTGCTTCTGTATCTGCTGCTTCTGCATATGCTGCTTAATCTCCTGCTGCACTTCCTGTTGCTGCATCTCCTCCTTCTGCATCTCCTGCTTCTGCGTCTGCTGCTGCATAAACTTCTCAATCTCCTGCTGCTACATCTCCTGCTGCTGCATCTCCTGCTGTGGAATCTACTGCTGTGGAATCTGCTGCTGCTGCATCCTCTGCTGTATCTACTACTGATGCATATCCTGCTTCATCTTCTCCTTCTTCATCTACTGCTACATCCTCTGCTTCTGCATCTTCTGCTGCTGCACCTGCTGCATCATCTCCTCTTGCCTCTCCCCCTACTGCATGTCCTGCTTAATCTCCTGCTGCATCTCCTGATGCTGTATCATCTGAATCATCTCTTCCTGCTGCATCTCCTGCTGAATCTGCACCACTGCTGCATCTGCTTCTGCATCTCCTTCTGTTGCGTCTCTGGTGTCATCTGCTGCTGCATCGACTGCTGCATCCTGTGACGCTGCATCTGCTGCTGCGTCTCCTGCTGCTTATCCTGCTGCAGAAATTCCTGCAGAATTTCCTTCTGAATCTGCTGCTGGATCTGCTGCGGCTGCATCTCCTGCTGCTTCATCTCCTGCTCTTGCATCTCCTACTGCTGAATCTCCTCCTGAATCTGCTGCGGCATCTCCTGTTGCTACATATCCTGCTGCATCTCCTGCTTCATCTCCTTCTGAATATGCATCTCCTGCTTCATCTCCCCCTGCGGCATTTCCTCCTGCTGCATATTCTGCCGAATCTCCTGCTGCATCTCCTAGTACTGCATCTCCTGCTGCACCTCCTGCTGCTGTATCCCCTGGTGTATCTCCTACTGCTACATCTCCTGCTGCACCACCTGCTATTGAATCCCCTGCTGCATCTCCTGATCTGCTGCTGCATATCCTGCTACATCTTCTGCTGCTGAATTTTCTTCTGCAGCATCTGCTGCTGCATCACCTGCTGCATTCCTGTTGCACCTCCTGCTGATGCAACTCCTGCTGCTGTATCTCCTGGTGCATCTCCTGCTTCATCTCCTCCTGCTGCATCTCACAGAATCACAGAATCACAGAATAACCAGGTTGGAAGAGACCCACTGGATCGTCGAGTCCAACCATTCCCACCAATTCCTAAATCATGCTCCTAAGTACCTCATCCACCCTAACCTTAAACAACTACAGGGACGGCGACTCAACCACCTCCCTTGGCAGACCGTTCCAATGCCTAACCACCCTCTCCATCAAGAATTTCTTCCTAATCTCAAGCCTAAATCTCCCCTGGCAGAGCTTGAGGCCATTCCCTCTTATCCTGTCCCCTGCCACTTGGGAGAAGAGGCCAGCTCCCTCCTCTCCACAACCTCCCTTCAGGTAGTTGTAGAGAGTAATAAGGTCTCCTCTCAGCCTCCTCTTCTCCAGGCGGAACAACCCCAGCTCTCTCAGCCGCTCCTCATAAGATTTGTTCTCCAGCCCCTTCACCAGCTTTGTTGCCCTTCTCTGGACTCGCTCCAGAGCCACAACATCCCTCTTGTGGTTAGGGGCCCAGCACTGAACACAGTACTCGAGGTGCGGTCTCACCAGTGCCGAGTACAGGGGGAGAATAACCTCCCTGGACCTGCTGGTCACACCGTTCCTGATACAAGCCAAGATGCCATTGGCCTTTTTGGCCACCTGGGCACACTGATGGCTCATGTTCAGTCGGTTGTCAACCAGCACCCCCAGGTCCTTCTCCTCCTGGCAGCTTTCCAGCCAGGTTTCTCCTAGTTTGTACCTCTGCTTAGGGTTGTTGTGCCCCAAGTGCAGGACTCGGCATTTGGCCTTGTTAAACCTCATGCCGCTGGTCTCAGCCCAGCAGTCCAGCCTGTTCAGATCCCTTTGCAGAGCCTCCCTACCCTCCAGCAGATCGACACTTCCTCCCAGCTAGGTGTCATCTGCAAACTTGCTAAGGGAGGACTCAATGCCTTCAATCCAGGTCGTTGATAAAGACATTAAACAGGACTGGACCCAGGACTGAGCCCTGGGGAACCCCACTTGTAAAGGGCCTCCAGCTGGATTTAACTCCATTTACCACCACCCTCTGGGCCCGGTCATTCAACCAGTTTTTCATCCAGGAGAGTGTGCACCCGTCCAGGCCAGAGTCCGACAGTTTCCAGAGCAGAATGCTATGAGAAACTGTATCTCCTAGTGCTGCATCTCCATCTTCTGTATCTACTGCTGCATTTCCTACTTCTGGATCTCTCTCTGCCTCATCTGCTAGTACTTAATTTGCTGCTGCATCTTCTGCTGCATCTCATGCTGCTGCATCTCCTCCTGCATCTCCTGCTGCATTTCTTGGTGCTGAATCTCCTGCTAATGAATCTCCTGATGAATCTCCTGCTGCATCTCCTGCTAATGAATCTCCGGATGCATTTCCTGCTGCATTTCTCATGATGCATCTCTTGCTGCATGACCTCCTGCTACGTCTCCTGCTTCTCTATCACTTCCTGATACATCTGCTGCAGCATCTCCTGCTGCTACATCACCTGCTGCTGCATCTCCTGCTGCAGCATCTGCTGCTGTATCACCTGCTGCATAATCTCCAGCTGCATCTCCTGCTGCCACAATGCCTGCTGTATCTTCTGCTGTGTTTCCTGTTGCCTCATATCCTGCTTCTGTATGTACTGCTGCATTTTCTGCTTCTCCATCTCCTGCTGCTTAATCTCTTTCTGCATCTCATGCTTCTGCATATTCTGCTGCTCTATTACCTGCTGCATCACCTGCTGCTGCGTCTCCTCCTGTAGCATCTTTGCAGCACCTGCTTCTGCGTCTCCTGCATTTGCTGCTACACTTTCTTCTGATTCCTCTACTGATGCATCTCCTGCTACATGTCCTGCTGCTCCATCTCCTGCTGCTGAATCACTTTTTGCATCTCCTGCTTCTGTATTATCTGCTGCATCACCTCCTTCTGTGTCTCCTCCTGCAGCATCTGTTGCAGCATCTGCTTCTGTCTCCTGCATTTGCTGCTACACATTCTTCTGATTCATCTACTGATGCATCTCCTGCTACATGTCCTGCTGCTGCATCTCCTGCTGATGGATCTCGTCCTGAATCTCCTGCTGATTAATCTGATGCTGCATCTCTTTCTGCTACATTTCCTGCTTCATCTCCTCCTGCTGCATATCCTGCTTCTGTATATACTGCTTCAATTCCTGCTTCTGTATCTCCTGCTACTGAATCTCTTTCTGCATCTCCTTCTTCTGAATCTCCTGCTGCTCTATTACTTTCTGCATCAACTCCTGCTGCGTGTCCTGCTGCTGCATTTTATCCTGCTGCATCTGTTGCTACTGCATCTTCTGCTGCTGCACCTTCTGCCTCTGCATCAGTGTCCAACGCTTTATCTTCTTCTGCATCTGCTTCTGCTGCATCTCGTACTACGTCTCCTGCTTCCTACATCTTCTGCTTCATCTCCAGCCTCTACATCTCCTGCTGCTGTGTCTTCTGCTGAATCTACTGCTGCATCTGCTGCAGCTGTATCTGCTGCTGCTGCATCTGCTGCTGCATATCATGCTGCTTCATCTCATGCTGCATCTTTTGCTGCTGCCTCTCCTGCTGCTGACTCTCCTCCTGCTATATCTCCTCCTGCATCTGCTGATGCATTTCCTGCATTTCCTGCTGCTGCATCTCCTGCTTCTTCATATCCTTTTGCATGTCTTGCTGCTTCATCTCCTGCTTCTGTCTCTCTTACTCCTGCATCTCCTGCTGCTTCACCTGCTTCTGCATTTCCTGCTCTTGCTTTTCCTGCTGCATCTCCTGCTGCTGCATCTCCTGCTACTGATTCTGTTGCATCATCTACTCCTGCCTCTCCTCCTACAGCATCTCTTGCTGTATCTCGTGCTACATCTCATGAAGCTGTACCTGCTGAAGCATCTCTTCCTTCTGCATCTCCTGATGAATAGGCATCTATTGATGTATCCGCTGCTGCATCTCTTGATGCTGCATCTCCTTCTGTATCTGCTGTTGAACCTGCTGTTGCATATCCTGCTGTTGAAAATCCTGCTGCTGCACCTCCTACTTCTGCATCTGCTTCTTCAGCTCCTGTAGCTGCATCTCCTGCTGCTTCATCTCCTGCTCCTTTAACTTCTGCTGCTGTATCTCCTGCTAAAGCTCTTGCTTCATATCCTGCTGCTGCATATTCTGCTGCTGCATCTCCTGATGCATTTCGTTCTTAATCTGCTGCTGCATCTCCTGCTGCTTCATCTCCTGCTGCTGTATCTCCTTCTACAACTCCTCCTGCTACATATCCTGCACTACCTCCTTCTGCTGCATCTCATGATGCTCCTGCTGAATCTGCTGCTGCATATTCTGCTGCTGCATCTCATGATGCTTCACATCCTGCTGCTGCAACTGCTACAGAATCTGCTCTTGAATATGCTCCTGCATCTGCTGCGGCTCTATCTCCTGCTACATCATCTACTGATGCATCTCCTGTGTAATCCCCTGCTGCTGAATCACTTGCTTCTGTGTCATCTACTGCTGCATCTCCTGATGAATCTCTTACTGATGCATCTGCAGTATTTTCTGCTGCATCTGCTGCTGCTTCATATACTGCTTCATTTTTTACTACTTAATCGCCGCATGCATCTCATTCAGCATCTCTGCCTGCTGCATCTCCTGATGCTGTAGCTCCATCTACCTCATCTCCTGCTGCTGAATCTCTTACTGCATCTAGCGCTGCTTCACCTACTACTGAATCCCTGCTGCATTCCAGATGCATCTCCTGCTGCTGCATTACCTGCTGCTGCTTCTCCTTCTGCATGTCCTGCTGAATCTAATCCTAGCAGATTTCCTGCTCCGGCATCATCTACTGCATCTCCTCCTGCTGCTTATCCTGCTGCATCTACTTCTGCCGCATCTCCTGCTGCATCTCCTGCTAATGCATCTCCTATTGTGATTCTGCTGCAGCACCTCCTGCTGATGAATCTCCTGCTGAATCTGCATCTCCCGCTGCATCTGCTGCTGCATCTCCACCTGCTGTTTCTGCTGCTTCTGCATTTGCTACTTAATCTCCTGCTGCATTTCCTGCTGCTGCTTCTCCTCCTTCTGCATCTCCTGCTGCTGCATCTCCTGCATCATCTCCTCTTGCCTCTCCTCCTGCTGCATCTCCTGATGCTGTATCATCTGAATCATCTCTTCCTGCTGCATCTCCTACTGAATCTGCAGCTACTGCTGCATCTGCATCTGCATCGCCTTCTGTTGCGTCTCCTGCAGTATCTGCTGCTGCATCGGCTGCTGCATCCCATTCTGCTGCATCTGCTGCTGCTTATCCAGTTGCAGGAATTCCTGCTGAATCTGCTGCTGAATCTGCTGCTGGATCTGCTGCGGCTGCATCTCCTGCTGCTTCATCTCCTGCTCTTGCATCTCCTTCTGCTGAATCCGGAATATCCTGCGGCATCTCATGATGCTACGTATCCTGCTGCATCTCCTGCTTCATCTTCAGCTGCTGCATCTCTAGCTTCATCTCCTTATATTTCATCTCCTGCTGCATCTGCTGCTGCTCTGCTGCTGCTTCATCAACTGCTGAATCTCCTGCTACATATTATGCTGCTGCATCTCCTCCTGTACCTCATACTGATTCTCCTGTTCATGCATATCCTCCTGCACCTCCTGCTGCTGCGTATCCTGCTGCTGCATCTCTCAATGCATCTTATGATAATACTACATCTCTTGCTACTGCATCTCCTGCTGCAACTGCTGCTACTGCATCTCTTGCTGCATCTCCTCTTGATGCTTCTCCTGCTGCATATCCTTCTACATTTCCTGCTGCATCTCCTCCTCCTGAACTTTCTGTTGCATCTCCTCCTGCAGTTTCTCCTGCTGCATCTATTTTGGCCCATCTCCTGCTGCATCTCCTGCTCCTGCATGTCCTATTGTGAATCTGCTGAACATCTCCTGCTGATGAATCTCCTGCTGAAACTCCATCTCCTGCTGCACCTGCTGCTGCTCCATCTCCTGCTGCGGAATCTTTTGCTGCTGCATCCCCTGCTGTATCTACTACTGATGCATTAGCTGTTTCATCTGCTGATTCTGTATCTCCTGCTGCTGCATCTGCTGCATCATCTATTCCTGCCTCTCCTCCTACTGCATCTCTTGCTCATCTCCTGATGCTGTATCAGCTGAAGCATCTCTTCCTGCTGTATCTACTACTTAATCTGCATCTCTTAGTGCATCTGCTTCTGCATCTCATTTTGCTGCGTCTCCTGTGGCATTTGCTGCTGAATCTGCTGCTGCATCTCCTGCTGCTGCACCTGCTGCTGCACCTGCTGCTGCAACTCCTTCTATTGCATCTGCTGATGAATCTACTGCTTCAGCTCCTCCTGCATCTCCTGTGGCTGCATTTGCTGCTGCATCCGCTGCTGCTGCATCACTTGCTGCATTTGCTGCTGCATCTCCTTCTACTGTATCTCCTGCTGAATCTGCTACTTCAGCTCCTCCTGCATCTCCTGTGGATGCATCTGCTGCTGCATCTCCTCCTTGTGCATCTCTTGATGCATCTCCTGCTATATCTCCTGCTACGTCTCCCTCTGCCTCTCCTGCTGTTGAATCACCATGCTGCTGCATCTCCTGCTGCTGCACCTCCTCCTTCATTACCTGTTGCAAAATCTCCTGCTGCACATCCTGCTGATTTCCTGCTGCAATATCTACTCTATCTGCTGCTGTTTCATCTACTGCTGAATCTCCTGATTCACCTCCTGCTGCATGTCCTGCTTTTGCATTTACTGCTGATTCGTCTGCTGCTGCATCTCCTGATGCATCTCCTCTTGCTGCATATCCTACTGCACCTCCTCTTGCATCTCCTGCTGGTGCATCTCCTGCTGATGCATATCTTGCTGCTGCATCTTCTGCTACGTATTCTGCTCCTGCATCTGCTGCTGCATATTAGTCTACTGCATCTTCTTCTGAATCTGCATCTCCTGTTTTAGCTGCTGCCTGCATCTCCTGCTGCTTAATCTGTTGCTGCATCTGCCTCTGCATGTCCTTCTGCTTCATCTCCTGCTGCATCTCCTGATGCTGCATCTTCCTCTTATGCATCTCCAAGGCTGCATCTCCTGTTGCATCACATGCTGCTGCTACAACACCTGCTGTTGCATCTCCTGATGCTGCATCTCTAGTGGCTGTATCTCCCTGCTACTGCATCTCCTCCTTCACCTTTTTCTGATGCATCTCTTGCGGCTGAATCTCCTACTGCTTCATCTGCTGCTGCATCTCCAGCTGCAGCACCTCATGATGTATCACTTCTTGCTCAATATCCTGCTGCATCTGCTGCTGATACATCTCCTGATCCTGCATCTCCTTCTGCACCTCCTGCTGCATCTCTTGCAGCTGCATCTCCTTCTATATCTCCTGCTGATGAATCTTCTCCTGAAGCATCTATTTATGCATCACTTTCTGCTGCATCTTCTTCATTTCCTTCTGCATCGCTTCCTGCTGCATCTCCTGCTGATGCATCTCCTGCATTTACTGCTGCATCTGCTGCTGATTCATCTACTGCTGCATTTCCTTCTACATCTGCTTCTGGATCTCCTGCTCCTGCATCTCCTCCTGCAACCCCTGCTGCTGCATCTCTTGATTCATATACTTCTGATGCATCTGCGGACTCAATTCCTGCTGCTGCATCTCTTGCTGAATCTCCTGCTACATCTCTGATGCTGCATATCCTGCTGCATCTCCCGCTCAATCTACTGCTGAATATGCATTTGCTACTGCATCTCCTGCTGCATCTGCTACAGCATACCCTGCTGCATCCACTTTTCCATCACCTGCAGCTGCATCTCCTGCTCCTGCATCTGCTTCTGCATCTCTGTTTGCTGCTTCTCATACTGCATCTTCTAATGCATCTGCTGCTAATGCATGCCCTGCTGCTGCATCTTCTTCTGCTGCAATTCCTTCTGCATCTGCTGCTGCTACATATCCTGCTGCATATTCTGATGCAACTCTGATGCATCTTCTGCTGCATATCCTGCTACTGCTTCTCCTGCTTCTACATCTCCTTCTGGTGCCTCTCCTGTAGAATCTCTAGCTACTATATCTCCTACTGATTCCACATCTTCTCTTTCATTAGCTGCTGCATCTCCTGCTGTTGCATCCACTTCTGCATCTCCCTCTTCTGCCTCTCCATCCTACATCTCCTTGTGTTTCATCTCTTGATGCATCTCATGCTGCATCCCTTGCTGCCTCTCCTGCTGCTGCATCTCCTACTGCTGCATCTCATGGTGGATCTCCTCTTGCTAAATATACTGTTGCATTTCCTGCTGCATCTCCTGCTGGTTCATCTCCTGCTGCCTTTACTGGTGATGCATATCCTGCTGGTGCATTTCCTTATGCATCTCTTGCAGCTGCCTCTTTTTCTGCATATCCTGCTGCATCTCTTCCTGCTGCATCTCCTGTTGAATCTCCTTCTACTGCATCTGCAGCATATGCTGCTTC
The DNA here is from genome assembly GCA_033459285.1 of Clamator glandarius. Lineage (NCBI taxonomy): Eukaryota > Metazoa > Chordata > Aves > Cuculiformes > Cuculidae > Clamator > Clamator glandarius. The sequence goes on along the minus strand of JAUNZM010000097.1, from coordinate 422,108 downwards.
GTCTGGTGCTGCTTCACCACCTGCTGCATCTCCTGCTACTGCATCTCCTTCTCAATCTGAATCTCCCTTTTATCTGCTGCCTGCATCTCCTGCTGATGCATCTCCTACTGCTGCATCTGCTGCTGCATCTTCTACTGCATCTCCTTCTCCTGCATTACCTGCTTTTACACCCCTGGCTGCATCTACAGTTTCTTCATTTCCTGCTGCATCTTATTCTGCTGCATCTCCTGCTACTGCTTCTCCTGCTGCATCTCCTGCTTCTTCATCTCCTGCTGCATCTGCTGCTTCTGCATATCCTGCTGCTACTTCTGCTGCTTCATCTCCTACGGCTGCATCTCCTGCAGCTGAATCTGCTGTCACAGTGCTGTGGCTGCATGTCCTGGTGCTGCATCTCCTTCAGAATATCCTGATGATGCGGATGCAGCAGCAGGAGATTCTGCAGCAGGAGATGGAGCAGGAGTTGCAGCATCAGACAAAGCAGCAGGAGATGCAGCAGCAATAGATGCAGCAAAAGGAGATGAAGCAGGATATGAAGCATCAGGCGACTAAGCAAGAGGAGATGCATTAGGAGATTCTGCAGCAGGCGATGCAGGAGCAGTAGATGCAGCAGAGAATGCAGTAGCACGAGATTCAGCAGTAGGAGATGCAACAGGAGATGCAGCTGCAGGAGATGCAGCAACAGATGCAGAAGCAGGAGATGCAGAAGCAAGAGATGCAGCAGCAACAGATGCAGTAGTAGATGCAGCAGCAGCAGATGCAGCAGCAGGAGATGAAGCAGCAGATGCACGGCAGGAGATGCATCAGCAGGAAATGTAACAATAGGAGATGTAGCAGGAATTTCAGCAGTACATGAATCAGCAAGAGATGCAGCAGAAAGAGATGAAGCAGCAGAAAATGCATAAGCAGCTGCAGCCGCAGGAGATGCAGCAGAGTCTGCAGCAGCAGGAGATGCAGAAGCAGGAGATCCAGCAAGAAAGCACCATCATAAGATGAATCTGCAGATGTATCAGAAGGATATGGAGCAGGAGATGGAGCAGCAAGAGTTGCAGCAGTAAGATTTGCAGCAGCAGGTGAAGCAGTATCAGGAGATGCAGAGAAGAAGATGCAGAGAATGAGAAGTAGCAGAAGGAGATGCAGCAGGAGATGAAGCCACAGTAGATGCAGCAAGGGATATAGTAGCAGCAGTTGCAGCAGCAGGATATGTAGCAGCAGATGCAGCAGTATGTGAAGCAGCAGGAGATGTAGAAGCAAATGCTTCAGATGCAGCAGTAATTGATTCAGCAGGAGATGCAGCAGGAAGAGATGCATCAAGAAATGCAGAAGATGCAGCAGAAAGAGATGCTTAAGGAGATCGATCAGGAGAAGATTCACCAGCAGGAGATGGAGAAGGAGATGCAGTGGCAAGACATGTAGCAGGAGATGAAGTTGCCCGAGATGCAGAAGGAGATGCAGTAGCAGGAGATGTAGCAGCAGGATATGCAGCAAGAGACTGAGCAAGAGGAGATGTACCCTGAGATGCAGCAGCAGGAAATGCAGCTGGAGATGTAGAAGCAGACGAAGCAGCAGTAGATGCAGCAGCAAGATATGCATCAGAAGGAGATAAAGCAGGAGATGCAAAAGCAGGAGATTAAGCTACAGGAGATGCAGTAGCAGGAGATGCAGCCTTAGTAGATGCAGCAGCAGATTCAGTAAGAGATGCAGTGGCAGGAGATTCATAACCAAAAGATATAGCACCAGGAGATGCAGCAGCAGGCTATTCAGTAGTAGATGCAGCAGTAGGAGAAACAGCAGGTAATGCAGCAGCAGTAGATGAAGTAGGGTATGAAGCAGCAGTAGATGCAGCAGGGTATGCAATAGCAGGAGATTCAGCAGCAGGAGAAGAATCAGGGGAAATGCATCATCAGATGAATTCGCTGATGCAACAGAGGTAGTTGCAGACAGAGATGCAGCATCAGGAAATTCAGCAGAGGATGCAGCAGCAATAGATGCAGCAGAAGATGCAGCAGAAGTAAATTCAGCAGCAGGAGATGTAGCAGCACATGCAGCAGCAGATCAGGAGATGAAGCAGAAGGAGAAGCAGCATGTGGAGATTCAGCAGATGTATCAGGAGATGCAGCAGAAGGAGATGCATCAAGAGATGCATCATAAGGAGATGCAGCATTAGGAGATGCAGCAGGAGATTCAATAGCAGGTGGTGCAGCAGTAGGAGATGCACAGGGTATACAGCAGCAGGAGATGCAGCATCAAGAGATACAACAGGAATGCAGCAGGATATTTAGTAGAAGGTGATGCAGCAGCAGATGCAGCAGAAGTAAATTCAGCAGCTGAAGATGTAACAGCACATGCAGCAGTAGTAGGTGAAACAGAGGATGCAGAAGCGGGGGATACAGCAGCTGGAGATGCATCAGCAAGAGATGCAGCAGGAGATGCAGCAGCATATTCAACAGACATTCAGCAGAAGATGCAGAAGCAGGAGATTCAGCAGCAGGAGATTAAGACTCAGCAGATACAGAAGCACATTCAACAGGAGATGCAGCAGGGGATGCAGCAGCTGTAGATGCAGCAGTGTATGCAGGAGCAGCAGATGGAGCATCAGGTGATGCAGGACGACATCAAAAATCAGCAAGTGAAGCAATAGGAGATGCAGCAGTAGATTAACCTACAGCAGATGCTTCAGGTGATGTAGGAGATGCAGCAGCAGGAGATGCAGCTGGAGATGCAGCAGTAGATTGAGCAAGATATACAGAAGCAGGAAATGCATCCGCATGAGATGTGGCATGAGAGGCAGAAGGAATCACAGAATCACAGAATAACCATATTGGAAGAGACCCACCAGATCGTTGAGTCAAACCATTCCCTCCAATCCCTAAATCATTCTTCTAAGTACCTCATCCACCCTAACCTTAAACACCTCCAGGGATGGTGACTCAACCACCTTCCTGGGCAGGCTGTTCCAATGGCCAACCACCCTCTCCGTGAAGAATTTTTTCCTAATCTCAAGCCTAAATCTCCCCTGGTGGAGCTTGAGGCCATTCCCTCTCGTCCTGTCCCCTGTCACTTGGGAGAAGAGGCCAGCACCCTCCTCTCCAAAACCTCCCTTCAGGTAGTTGTAGAGAGTAATAAGGTCTCCTCTCAACCTCCTCTTCTCCAGGCTAAAAAACCCCAGCTCTCTCAACCGCTCCTCGTAAGATTTATTCTCCAGCCCCTTCACCAGCTTCGTTGCTCTTCTCTGGACTCTCTCCAGAGCCACAACATCCTTCTTGTGGTGAGGGGCCCAGAACTGAACACAATACTCGAGGTGCGGTCTCACCAGTGCCGAGTACAGGGGGAGAATAACCTCCCTGGACCTGCTGGTCACGCCGTTTCTGATACAGGCCAAGATGCCATTGGCCTTTTTGGCCACCTGGGCACATCGCTAGCTTATGTTCAGTCGGCTGTCAACCAACACCCCCAGGTCCTTCTCCTCCTGGCAGCTTTCCAGCCAGGTTTCTCCTAGTCTGTACCTCTGCTTAGGGTTGTTATGCCCCAAGTGCAGGACCCGGCATTTGGCCTTGTTAAACCTCATGCAAGGTGATCCTGCAACAGATGCAGTACCATATGCAGCAGCAGAAGATGCAGCATCAGGAGATTCAGCAGCAGGAGATACAGCAGGAGATGCAGCAGCAGGAGATGCAGCAGGAATTCGGGAGGGGATTCAGTAGTAGGTGATGCAGCAGGAATTCGGGAGGGGATTCAGTAGTAGGTGATGCAGCAGGAATTCGGGAGGGGATTCAGTAGTAGGTGATGCAGCAGCAGATACAGGAGATTCAGCAGCAGGAGATGCAGCAAGAGGATATGCAGCAAATTATGCAGCAGTAGGAGATGCAGCAGCAGAAGATGCAGCAGCAGATGCAGCAGGATAAAATGCAGCAGCAGGACACGCAGCAGGAGTTGATGCAGAAAATAATAGAGCAGCAGGAGATTCAGAAGAAGGAGATGCAGAAAGAGATTCAGTAGCAGGAGATACAGAAGCTGGACATGAAGCAGTATCTACAGAAGCAGGATATGCAGCAGGAGGAGATGCAGCAGGAGATGTAGCAGAAAGAGATGCAGCATCAGATTCATCAGCAGGAGATTCAGGACGAGATCCATCAGCAGGAGATGCAGCAGCAGGACATGTAGCAGGAGATGCATCAGTAGATGAATCAGAAGAATGTGTAGCAGCAAATGCAGGAGACACAGAAGCAGATGCTGCAACAGATGCTGCAGGAGAAGATACGGAAGGAGGTGATGCAGCAGGTAATACAGAAGCAGGAGATGCAAAAAGTGATTCAGCAGCAGGAGATGGAGCAGCAGGAGATGAAGCAGCAGGAGATTCACCAGGAGATGAAGCAAGAACTTTAGCAAGAGATACAGAAGCAGAAGATTCAGGAGCAGGAGATGAAGAAGCAGGAGATGCAGCAGTAGAAGATGCAGCAGCAGAAGATGCAGCAGCAGGATATGAAGCAGGAGATGAAGCAAGAGCTTTAGCAGGAGATACACAAGCAGAATATTCAGGAGCAGGAGATGAAGAAGCAGGAGATGCAGAAGTAGATGCAGAAGTAGAAGGTGCAGCAGCATGAATTTCAACAGCAGATGCAGTAGGAGATGCAGCATCTGGAGTTCAAGCAATAGAAAATGCTGCAGGAGATGCAGCAGCAGAGATGCAGGAGTAGGAGAGGCAGAAGCAGGAGATGTAGCCACAAGTCATGCAAAACGATATGCAGAAGCAGGAGATGCAGCAGCAGTAGATGCAGGAAATGCATCAGCAGATGCAGGAGGAGATTTAGCAGTAGGAGATTTAGCAGGAGGAAAGGCAGCGGCAGGAGAGGCGGTAGCAAAAATGCAGCATGAGATGCAGCAGTATGGTATGCAGAAGCAGATGCATCAGCAGCAGATGCAGCAGTAGATTCCGCAGAAGTCACAGCAGCAGGAGATGCAGAGGCTGGAGATGAAGCAGATGATGCAGCAGCAGGAGATGTAATAGGAGATGCAGCAGGAGATAGAGTGTTAGACACTGCAGCAGGAGATGCAGCAAGGTAAGCATATTCAGCAGGATACGCAGCAGGAGATGCAGCAGCAGGATATGCAGCTGGAGTTGCCGCAGCAGATGCAGCAGGAGGAGATGCTACAGGAGGAGATGCATCAGGAGATGTAGCAACAGGAGATGTAGCAGGAGATTCAGGAGAAGATTAAGCAGCAGGAGATGCAAGAGCAGGAGATGCCATCGCAACAGATGCAGCACCAGATTCAGCAGCAGATTCAGCAGGAAATGAAGCAGCAGTAGATGCAGCAGTAGATACAGCAGGGGATGCAGCTGCAGCAGATGCAGCAGCAGATGCAGTACAATACAAAGCAAAAGGAGATGTAGAAGCTGATGTAGCACCAGGATATGCGGGAGCACTTGATGCAGCAGGAGGAGATGCAGTAGCAGCAGGTGCAGCAGGAGATGCAGCAGCAGATGATAGAGCAGGATAAAATGCAGCATAAGGATATGCATGAGGAGATTCCACAGGAGCTTCAGCATGTGATGCAGGATCACGAAACGCAGAAGCAAGAGATGCAGCAGTAGGAGGTGCAAGAGGAGATGCAGAAGAAGGAGGTGCAGCAGTAAATTCAGCAGGAAATGCAGCAGGAGGAGATGCAGCAACAGGAGATCTAGCAGAAAGAGATGCAGCAGGAGATGCAGCAGGCGATAGAGCAGCAAGAAATTCAGCAGGAGATGCAGCTGCAAAAGATGAAGTAGCAGGAGATGCAGCAGCAGATGCAGCAGGAGATACAGCAGAAGGAGATGCTGCAGCAGCACGTGCAGAAGGTGATGCAGCAGTAGGAGATGCATCAGCAGGAGATTCAGCAACAAGAGATTCAGCAGCAGACACGGGATCAGGAGATTCAGCAGCAGGAGGTGCTGCAGCAGATGCAGAAGCAAACGAAGCAGTAGGAGTGGCAGCAGGTGGAGATGCAGCAGGAGATGCATATTCAGAAGGAGATGCAGCAGGAGATGTAGCAGGATATGGAGCAGCACCAGATGCCGCAAAATATTCCAGAGGAGACTCAGCAGAAGGAAATGCAAAAGCAGGATATGAACAGCAGGAGAAGCAGCACCAAGAAATGCAGCAGGAGATGCAGGAGGAGGTGCAGCCACAGGAAATACAGCAGCGGGAGATGCAGCATCAGATGCAGAAGCATGCTATGCAGCAGCATATGCAGCAGCAAATTAAGTACAAGCAGATGAGACAGAGGGAGATGCAGCAGCAGGAAATGCAGCAGTAGATACAGAAGATGGAGATGCAGCAGCAGGACATGCAGCAGGAGGAGATGCATCAAGTTAATGCAGCAGGAGATGCAGGAGGAGATGTAGCAAGAGACTCAGCAGGAAATGCAGCAGCAGGAGATGACGCATGAGATGCACCTGCAGTAGATGCAGCCTTGTACGCAGCAGCAGGAGTTGCAGCAGCAGCAGATGCATCAGGAGAAGATGCAGAAAGAGATGCAGCATCAGCTTCATCAGCAAGAGATGCAGGAGGAGATCCAGCAGCAGGAGATGCAGCAGGAAATGCAGCAGCAGGAGATGTAGCAGAAAATGTTCCAGATGCATCAGCATGAGTTTCAGCAGGATATGCAGCAGGAGATTGAGCAAGACATGGTGCATCATGAGGTGCTGCAGCTGGAGATGCAGCAGCAGACGAAACAGCAGTAGATGCAGCAGCAAGCCATGCAGCAGAAGAAGAGGAAGCAGGAGATGTGGCAGAAGAAGATGCGGCAGAAGAAGATACAGCAGGAGATGCAGCAGCAGTAGATACAGCAGTGTATGAAGCAACAGAAGATTCAGCAGTAGGAGATGCAGCAGCAGGACATTCAGCAAGAGGAGATGCAGCAGGCTATGCAGCAGCAGGAGGTGCAGCAGGAGATGCGTCAGCAGGAGATACAGCAGGAGATGCGGTAGGTTTAGATTCAGCAGGAGATGCAGCAGCAGGAGATGCTGGAGCAGGAGATGCATCTGGAACGCCGCAGGGATTCAGTAGCAGCTGATGCAGCACGAGATGCAGTAGGAGATTCAGCAGCAGGAGATGAAGCAAGAGATACAGCAGATGGAGGTGACGCATCAGGAGATGCAGCAGGAATGCAGCAGGAGATTCAGTAGCAGGTTGTGGAGAATATTTCTTCTGAATGGCTACAAAGCAAAGGCCATGATTCTGTGGACTTTGTAAAAGTGTAGATGCAGCAAGAACGTGCTATCCTTGAACAAAAGTTTATGTAACAATATCTTAGAAAAATGGAATGTGCGACCACCCAGGCAGATAAGAAAACAGGACACAGCTGTTAATAGCTAACCACATTGTATATTATTTTCAATGAACTATTGTAAGTAAGTTTGCTGTTCTCATCAAAAGGCTTAAACCAATAAGGAGCTCAGCTTTTGCAATATGTATGAGACTAATTAACAACTATATTTAACTAGCAATGATCTCTAATAAAATTGAGCTTTGCTGCACAATGAAGCAGGCTCCCGCCTTGTGATTTCTTCTGACAGCAGGTGATGCAGCAGCAGATGCAGCAGCAGATAAAGTAGATGCAGCAGATAAAGTAGATGCAGCAGGTGGAGATGCAGAAGGAGATGTATCAGCAGGAGATGTAGAAGGAGATGCAGCAGTATATGAAGCAGCAGCAGAGGCAGCAGAAAATGCTGCGGATGCAGCAGTAGGAGATTAATCACTAGATGCAGCAGTGGATGATGCAGAAGCAGGAGATGTAGCAGCAGATTATGCAGAAGATGCAGCGCTAGAGAAAGCAGCAGCAGATGCAGCAGGAGATGCTGCAGATGCAGCAGTAGGAGATTAATCACTAGATGCAGCAGTAGATGATGCAGCAACAGGAGATGCAGCAGTAGTAGATGCAGGAGGGTTTATTACAGCAGGACATTCAGCAGCAGGAGAACCTGCAAGATAGCATGATCATAAGATGAATCCGCAGATGCATCAGAAGGTTATGGAGCAAGAGATGCAGCAGGAGGTGCAGAAAGAGGTGCAGTATCAGGAGATGTATCAGCAGCAGATGCAGCAGGATATTGAGCAAGAGGTGATACATCTTGAGGTGCTGCAGCTGGAGATGCAGCCGCAAGAGATGCATCAGATAAAGATGAAGGAGGAGATGCGGCAGCAGGAGATGCACTGGCAGAAGATGCACAGGCAGAAGATGGAGGAGGAGGTGCAGTAGGATATGCAGCAAGAGGAGATGCATCAGGAGATGCAGCAGCAGATGAAGCAGCAGTAAATGCAAAAGCAGGACATGCAGCAGCAGGAGGTGAATCAGGAAATTCAGCACTAGATGTAGCAGCAGCAGATAGAGTAGATATTGCAGCAGGAAATCAGCAGGATGTGCAGCAGGAGATGCGTCAACAGGTAGGAGGTGCAGCAGCAGGTGATGCAGCAGCAGGTGATGCAGCAGCAGGTGATGCAACAGCAGGAGAGGCAGAGGGAGATGTAGCAGGAGATATAGCAGGAGATGCATCAAGAGATGCACAAGGAGGAGATGCAGCAGCAGATGCATCCACAGGAGATGCAGGAGGAGCTGAAGTAGCAGATTCAGCAGGAGATACAGTAGAAGGAGATGCAGCAGCAGATGCAGCAGGCGATGCAGTGGCAGGGGATGCAGCAGCAGATGCAGCCGCAGGAGGTGCAGGAGGAGCTGAAGCAGTAGATTCATCAGCAGATGCAGTAGAAGGAGATGCAGCAGCAGGTGCAGCAGCAGGAGATGCAGCAGCAGATTCAGCAGTAAATGCCACAGGAGATGCAGCAAAACGAGAAGCAGAAGCAGATGCACTAAGAGATGCAGATTAAGTAGTAGATGCAGCAGGAAGAGATGCTTCAGCTGATACAGCATCAGGATATGAGCAGGAGATGCAGTAGGAGGAGAGGCAGGAATAGATGATGCAACATATGCAGCATCAGAAGATGCAGAATCAGCAGATGAAACAGCTAATGCATAAGTAGTAGATACAGCACCAGGGGATACAGCAGCAGGAGATGCAGCAGAATATGCAGCAGAAGGAGATGCATATACAAAATGAGATGCATCAGGAGATGTAGCAGGATATGTAGCAACATGAGTTGCTGCAGGAGATTCAGGAGGAGATTCAGCAGTAGGAGATGCAAGAGCAGGAGATGAAGCAGCAGGAGATGCAGCCACAGAAGATCCAGCAGCAGATTCAGCAGCAGATTCAGCAGGAATTTCTGCAACTGGATAAGCAGCAGCAGATGTAGCAGCACGGGATTCAGCAGCAGATGCAGCAGCAGATGCCGCAGGAGACGCACTGGAAGGAGATGCAGAAGCAGATGCAGCAGTAGCTGCAGTTTCAGTAGGAGATGCAGCAGGAAGAGATGATTCAGATGATACAGCATCAGGAGATGCAGCAGGTGATTAAGCAGGAGATGCAGTAGGAGGAGAGGCAAGAGGAGATGATGGAGGAGAGGCAAGAGGAGATGATGCAGGAGATGCAGGAGCAGGAGATGCAAAAGGAAGAGTAGCAACAGGAAATGCAGCAGGAGATTAAGTAGCAAATGCAGAAGGAGCAGAAACAGCAGGTGGAGATGCAGCAGCAGATGCAGCGGGAGATGCAGATTCAGCAGGAGATTCATCAGCAGGAGATGCTGCAGCAGATTCACAATAGGAAATGCATCAGCAGGAGATGCAGCAGGAGGTGAGGCAGAAGTAGATGCAGCAGTATAAGCAGCAGGAGGAGATGCAGTAGAAGATGCAAGAGCAGGAGATGCAGCAGAAAATTCAGAAGGAAAAACAGCAGGAGAAGCAGCAGGAGGAGATGCAGCAAGACATGCAGCAACAGCAGATGCAGCAGCAGAAGATGCAGCAAGATATGCAGCAGCAGTAGGTGCAGCAGGAAATGCAGTAGCAAGAGATGAAGCATTATCATGAGATTAATTAGGAAGTGCAGCCACAGGATATGTAGCAGTACGAGATGCAGCAACAGGATATGTAGCAGGAGATTTAGCAGGAGATGAAGTAGCAGCAGAGCAGCAACCGATGCAGCAGGAAATGCAGCAGTAGATGCAGGAGCAGGAGATGCTGCAGCAGGAAATACTGCAGCAGATGCAGCTGGAGATGACATAGAAGGTGATGAAGCCACAGATGTATCATCTGAAGATGAAGCAGGAGATGCAGCAGCACGAGGTACGTCAGCAGATGCATCAGGAGATGATGCAGAAGGATGTACAGCAGCAGCAGATTCAGCAGGAGATGCAGAAGCAGAAGATGCAGCAGGAGATGCAGCAGCAGGAGATTGTGGAGCAGAAAATGCAGCAGAAAGAGATTCAGCAGCAGGAGATGCAAAAGGAGATACAGAAACAGGAGATGCAGCAGCAGAAGATATAGACGAGATTTAAGCAGGAGATGCAGCAGGAGGAGATGCAGCTGGAGATAGAGAAGCAGGAGATGCAGCAGGAGATGCAGCCACAGGAGATGCAGCAAGAGAGAAAGAAGCAGAAGATGCAGCAGCAGATTTAGCAGCAGATTCCAAGGACATGCATCAGCAGGAGATGCAGCAGGGAGGGCAGCAGTAGTGGATGTAGTAGCAGGAGATGCAGAAGGAGATGCACAACAAGATACAGCATCAGGAATTGCAGCAGGGAATGCAGCAGCATCATATGCAGTAGGAGATGGAGCAGCAGGAGATGCTACAAGAGATTCATCAGGAGATGCAGCAGGAGGAGATGCAGCATCAGATGCAGCAGCAGAGCATGCAACAGCAGATGCAGCAGCAGGAGTTGCAGCAGCAGGAGATCTACCAGGAGATGCAGCAGTAGATGAGGCAGCAGCAGATACAGCAGCAGATTCAGCAGATGCAGCAGTAGTAGATTCAGCAAGAGCTGTAGGAGGAAATCGAGATGAATATGAAGCAGCAGGAGATACAGCAGGAGATGCATCTGCAGGGGATGCAGCAGGTGATGCAGCAGGAAGAAATGGAGCACGAGAAATATCAGCAGCAGATGCACCAGCAGAGGCAGCAGCAGTAGATGCAGCAGGAGATATAGAAAATATGAGGCAGCAGGAGGCATAGTAGGAGATGCAGTAGGAGATGAAGTAGCAGTAGATGCAGCAGTAGATGCAGCAGCATTTGCAGCAGGAAATGCAGCAGGAGAAGCAGCAGGAGATACAGCAGCAGGAGGTGCAGCCGCAAATGCATTCAGCAGCATATGCAGTAGGAGATGCCGCAGCTAGAGATTGAGTAGCAGGAGATTGAGCAATAGATGTAGCTGGATATACATCATCAGTAGAAGCATCCGCAGATGCATCAGCAGAGCATGTAGCAGGAGATACAGCAGCAGGAGATACAGTTGGAGATACAGCAGCAGGAGATGCGTCAGAAAGAAATGCAGCAGGAGATGCAGCAGTACATGAAGTAGCAGCAGATACAAGAGCAGATTCAGTAGTTGCGGCAGCAGGAGATGCAGCAGGATATGAAATCGCAGAAGGTACAGAAGGAGATGCAGCAGTAGAAGATGAAGCTAGAGATGAAGTAGAAATGCAAAAGCAAATGCAGCAGGAGATGCAGCAAGATGAGATGCAGCAGCAGCAGATGCAGCAGGAGATGCAGCAGGAGATGCAGCAGCAGATGCAGTAGGCGATGTAGCATCACCAGAAGCAGCAGAAGATGCAGCAGCAGGAGATGCAGCAGGAGATGCAGCAGGAAATGCAGCAGGATATGTGACAGAAAGAGATTAGGCGACATCAGATGCAGCAGGCTATGCAGCATCAGATGCAGCAGCATGAAGTGCTTCAGCAGGAGATGCAGCAGGAAATGCATATTCAGCATGTGATGCACCAGATTATGCAGCAAGAGATGCATCAGAAGGAAATGCAGCAGGAGATGCAGCATGAGGAGATGCAGCAGGAGATGCAGCATGAGGAGATGCAGCAGGAGATGCAGTAGCAGGAGATGTAGCTGCAGCTGCAGAGACAGCAGATGCAGCAACAATAGAAGCAGCAGCAGATGCATCAGGGGATACAGATTCAGTAGGAGATGTAGCAGCAGAAGATGCTGCTTCTGATGACGCAGCAGGAGATGCAGCAGAAGGAAATGCAGCAGGATATGCTTCAGGAGGACATGCAGCAGGTAATGCAGTAGCAGGAGATACAGTAGGATTTGCAACAGGAGATGCAGCAGGAGAAGAGGCAGCAGGAGATGCAGCAGCAGGAGATGCAGGAAGGGATGCATACTTAGCAGGATATGCAGCAGAAGATCCAGCAGGAGATGCAGAAGCAGGAGATTTATCAGGAGATGCAGCAGTAGATGAAGCAGCATCATATGCAGCAGCAGATGCACCAGATGAAGCAGAAAGAGATGCAGCAGGGGACGAAGCAGTAGTTGAAACAGGAAATGGAGCATCAGGAGATGCATCCACAGATACATGAGCAGGAGATGCAGTAGAAGATGTAGCAGCAGGAGATACAGAAGCAGGAAATGCAGCAGGAGATGTAGCAGCAGGAGATACAGAAGCAGGAGATGCAGCAGGAGATACAGAAGCAGGAGATGAAGCAGCAGATGCAGCAGCAGGAGATACAGGAGGACATCAAGTAGCAGGAGATGCAGCAGCAGGAATTCTATCTGGAGTTGCAGCAGTACATGAAGCATTTCCTGCTGATGCATCTCCTGCTGCATTTTTTGCTCATGCATCTCTTGCTAAATCAGCTCTTGCTGATACATCTTTTGCTGAATCTCCTGCTACTGCATCTCCTGCTGCTGAATCTCATGCTGCTGCAATTCCTGCAGCATCTCCTGATATATGTACTACTTCTTCATCTCCGGCTGCTGGATTTCCAGCAGCCTCTCCTGCTGCTATATCTGCTGCTTCATCTGATGCTGCTTCATCTCCAGCTGCATTTCCTGCTTTTGCACCTCAAGCTGCTGCATCTTATTTTCTGGATCACTTTCTCTTAATCTCTTGCTGCTGAATCTCCTGCTGCATCTGCTGCTGCTGCATTTCCTGCTGCATTAGCTGCTGCATCTCCTGCTAATACCTCCCCTGCTGGTGCATCTCCTGCTGCATTTCCTGCTGCTGCATCTCCTACTGCATCTCATGCTACTAACTCTCCTGCTGGTGCAACTCCTGCTGCACTTCCTGCTGCACCTCCTTCTGCTTCATCTCCTAATGCATCTCCTGCTGCTGCATCTACTGCTGCTCAATATCCTGCTACATCTTGGCCTGCTACATATACTGCTTCTGCATCTCCTGCTGCTGCATCTCCTCTTACATCATCTGCTGCTGCATCTCCTGTTACATCATCTGCTCCTGCATCCTCTTCTGCTGCGTCTCCTCCTGCATCTCTTACTGCTGAAGCTCATGATCCTGCATTATCTGCTGTGGCAATTCCTGGTACTTCATTTCCTGCTGCATTTCTTCCTTCTACATCTCCTGCTGCTGCATCTGCTGCAGCATCTCCTGTTGCTACATCTCCTGCTGAATCTACATCTCCTGCTGCATCTTCTGCGGCATCTCTTTCTGCTGAATCTCCGATTCATTTCCTTCTGCATTGCTGATGCAGCAGCTGCTGCTGCATCTCCTGCTGCTTTATAAACTACTGTTGCATATCCTACTGCTGCATATTCGGATTCAGCAGATCTTATTGCATCTCCTGGTGTTGCTTCTTTTGCTGCTTCATTTTCTGCTGCATCTCCTGCTGCTGCATCTGCTGCAGCATCTCCTGTTGCTACATCTCCTGCTGAATCTACATCTCCTGCTGCATCTGCTGCAGCATCTCTTTCTGCTGAATCTCCAATTCATCTCCTGCTGCATTGCTGATGCAGCAGCTGATGCTGCATCTCCTGCTGCTTTATAAACTACTGCTGCATATCCTACTGCTGTATATCTGGATTCAACATATCCTGTTGCATCTCCTGGTGTTGCTTCTCTTGCTGCTTAATTGTCTGCTACGTCTCCTGCTACTGCACTTCCTACTGCATCTCCCGGTGCTGCGTCTCTTGATGCTGCATTCCCTGCAGCATCTCCTGCTTCTGCATCTTCTGCAGAATCTCCTGTTCCTTCTTCTCCTGCTGAATCTGCATCTCCTACTGCATCTGCTGTTGCATCTCCTGCTGCTTTAGAAACTTCTGCTGCATCTGCTGCATCTCCAGCTGCATCATCTCTTCTACATCTCCTGCTGCTATATCTCCTGCTGTTATATCTCCTGCTGCACCTACTGTTGCATCTCCTGCTGCATCAATTCCTACATATCCTGCAGCTGCATCTCCTGCTGCTGCATCTCCAGCTGTTGTATCTCCTGTTACACTTCCTGCTGCTGCATCTCCTGCTACTGCAAATACTGCTGCTGCATCTCCCGCTACTACATCTCATGCTACTACATATACTGCTGCTGCATATCCCAATAAATGTGATGCTGCATCTGCTACTGCATCTGCTACTACTCCATCTAATACTGCTGCATCTGCTTCTGAATCTTCTGCTTCTGTATCTCCTGCTGTTGCTTATCCTGTTGCATCTGCTGCTGCTACATCTGCTGCTACATCACTTTGTCCTGCCTCTCCTGCTGCATCTCTTTCTTCTGCATCTCATGCTCTGAAGCTCCTGCAGCTGAATCTCCTGCAGCTGCATATCCTGCTGCATCTTCTTCTTCTGCACATCATAATGTATCTCCTGTTACATCTCTTTCTGCCGCATCTCCTTCTGCATTTCCTGCTGCTGCATCTTCTGCTTCTCTATCTCCTGTTGCTCCATCTCATGCTGCTGCATCTCCTGCTGAATCCCCTGCTTCTGCATCTCCTGATGATTCATGTCCTGTTGCATCCCCTGCTGCAAATGCTGCTGCATCTCCTGCTGATTCATCTCCTGTTGCTGAATCTTCTGCTGCATCTCGGGCTGCTGCTTCTGCTGCTGCTGCGTCTGGTGCTGTATCAACCACTGCGGTATCTCCTGCAGCTACATATCCTGCTACATTTCCTGCTGACTCTCCTGCTGCTGTAATTCCTGTATCTGAATCTCCTGCTGCTGCATCTGCTGCTGCATCTGCTGCTTATTTATATCTTCCTGATTTTTTTGTTGCAGCATCTCCTTTTACATCTCCTACTGCTACATCTACTTCTGAATCTCCTCTTTCATCTCCTCTTGCAGCATCTCCAGCTACCTCTCTTCCTGCTGAATCACTGTTTGCCGCTCCTACTTCTGCATCTCCTGCTGCATCTCCTACTGCCGCATCTCATCTTACTACACCTCTGGCTGAATCTCCTGATGCATCTCCTGCGGCTTCATCCTCTGAAGATGCATATTCTGCTACATATCCTATTGCAGTATCCCGTACTGCTGCATCAGCTGCTTATGCATTACCTGCTTCATCTCCTCCTGCATGATATCATGCTGCATCTGCTGCTACATATCCTACTGCTGCATCTGCTGCTGCATCATCTGCTACTGCATCATCTGCTGCTGAACCTCCTTCTGCATCTGCTACTTCATCTGCTACTGCTGTATCTCCTGCTGCATCTCCTGCATCTGCATCTACTTCTACATCTCCTGATGCTGAACCTCCTTCCGCTTCATCTCCTGCTGCTGCATTTCTTGCTGCTGCATCTCCTGTGGCATAGCCTGCTGCTGCTTCTCCTGCTGCTGCATTTTATGCTGCATCTCCTGCTGCTGCATGTCTGGCTGTTGCATATCCTGCTGCATCTCCTCCTGAATCTGCTGAAGCATTTGATGCAACTCCATCTCCTACTGCTGCATCTCCTTCTGACGCATCTTCTACCGCATCTCCTGATGAATGCTCCTGCTCCTGCATCTCTTTTTGCATCTTCTGCTGCTGCATCTCCTCCTGCTACATCTCCTTCTGCTCATCTGCTGCATATCCTTATTCTGCATATCCCTCTGCAGCATCTCCTTCTGATGCATCTCCTGCTGCTGCGCCTCCTGCTGAATCTGCTTCTAAATCTGCTGCTACATCTACTACATCTTCATCTCTTTCTGCTGCGTCTCCTGCTGCTTCAACTCCTCTTTCTGCCTGTCCTGCTGCTGCATCTGTTGCAGAACCTATTGCTGCTTCATCTCCTGCTGAATCTGCATCTCCTGGTGCTGCATCTGCTGCTGATGCCTATACTCCTGAATATGCTAAATCTCCTGCTCCTGCATATCCTTCTGCATCTTCTGTTGATGCATCTCTGACTGCTGCATCTCGTGCTTCATATCCTTCTTCTGCATCTGCTGCTGATGCATCTCCAGCTATTGCATCTCCTGCTGAATGATCTCCTGCTGCTCCATCTCTTGCTTCTTCATCTCCTTCTGATACATCTCCTGCTTCTGTATCTCCTGCTGAATCTGCTGATAAATTTGCTGCTACATCTCCTGCTGAATATCCTCCTGCTTCATTTTCTGCTGCATCTCGTCTGCTTCATCTCCTGCAGCATCTCCTGCAGCTGCACCTCCTGTTGCATCTCGTCCTGCTGCATTTCCTGCTGCATCTCCTCCTGTTGTATATCCTGCAGCATCTTTTGCTGCTGCATCTCCTCCTGCTGCATCTCCTGCTGCTGCATCTGATGCAGCACCTCCTGCTGCTGCCTCTCCTGCTGAATCTGCATTTTCTGCTGCATCTCTTACAGAATCTGCATCTTCCGCTGCATCTTCTGCATCTTCCACTCCATCTGCTGCATCTTCCACTCCATCTGCTGATGCTGCATATTCTGATGAATATGCCATTGAATCTGCTTCTGCATCTGCTGTTGCAGCATGTCCTGCTGTTGCGGCATGTCCTGCTGTTGCAACTCTTGCTGTTGCATCCCCTGCTGTTGCTTCTCCTGCTGCATCTCCTGCAGCTTCATCTCCTGCTGCTTCATTTCCTACTGCTACATCTCCTGCTGCATCTCCTTCTGCTGAAATTCCTACTGCATCTGCTGCTGCATCTTCTGCTTCATCTTCTCCTACATCTGCTGCTGCTTCATCTCCTGCATCATATGCTACTGCATATCCTGCTACATCTCCTGCTGCAGCAACTACTCCTGCTGCATCTCCTAATGCATCTCCAGCTACATCTCTACTGCTGAATATGCATCTCTTGCTGCATCACGTGCTGCATCTCCTGCTCCTGCATCTAATGCAGTATCTCGTGCTTCTGCATCACCTGATGAGTCTGTTTCTCCAGCTGCATGTTATGCAGCATCTCTTGTTGCTGAATCTCCTGCTGCATCTCCTGCTGCATCTCCTGTGGCATATCCTGCTGCTGTATGTCCTGGTGCATCTCCTGCTGCTGCATTTGCTACAAAATCTCCTGCTGCTGCTTCTTCTGAATATTCATCACCGACTTCATCTCCTACTGAAACTCCAGCATCTCCATTCCTGATCTTTTATGAAAACATAACTCCTGCATGGAATACTCTAGCATGGAATGCTGCTCTTTCTAAATGTCTACTCTTATAGCGCTTTCACTGCAGAACGACTTCTCTGGAAGTGTTTTCAATGCAAGCTGCAAAGCACGACTAAAACAATGTCTAAGTATAGGGTAGTGAATTGTGACTTGCTTGCATCTATGATTGCTCTTTCTGAAAAGTGAGTAACTCCTGCAGTGAAGATGGTAGCATGGAATGCTGCTGTTTCTGAATGTCTTCCTTTAGAGCGCTTTGTTTGCAAAACAAGAACTGTGGAACTTTGGGTATACGCTTGTGTACTGCAACATCAGAATAGCTATTAAAGCATCACTTCAAAATTTCAGAGCGTATAGCACACACACCTCAGGGAAGATGCTACGATCAAATGCTGGTTCTCACTAGAGTCTTCTGTAGAAGCGCAAAGCACCATTGATAGACGGATTTAATATAGGTTACTGAACTGAGATGTAACTGCGCCTATTAATCCGCTTTAGGAAAATTGAATAAGTCCCGCAGGGAAGATGCTAGCATGGAATGATGCTGCTTCTGAATGTCCTCCCTTAGAGCACTTTTACTGCAAAGCAAGACATGTAGAACTTTCAGTCTAGGCTCGTGTACTGTAACATCAGAATTGCTATTAAAGCGTCACTTCAATATTTTCACATTGTTCCGAACAAGTACGGCAAGGAAGCTGCTACCATCAAATGCTGGCTTTAGGTTGAGTCTTCTTTGGAAGCGCTTTCACTGCAAGCGGCTAAGCAAGACTTTTGGACCGTTTTAGTGTAGGATGCTGAATTGTGACTTTATCTTCTCCTATGAAGGCGCTTTAGGAAAAGTGAGTAACTCCCGAAAGGAAGATGCTAGCATGGAATGATGCAGGTTCTGAAAGTGTTCCTTTAGAGCCCTTTCACTGCCAATCAAGGCTATCTCCTGTAGCTTAATCTCCTGCTTTTGCATCTCCTGCTTTATCTCCTTCTGATGCATATCTTGCTGCTGCATCTACTGCTGCTTCGTCTGCTGCTACATCTCCAGCTGCACCTCCTGCTGCTGCATCTCAGGGTACATCTCTTGCTCAATCTCCTGATGCATAACCTGGTGTTACATCTCCTGCTACTGCATCTCCTGCTGCATCTCTTTCTGCTGCATCTCCTGCTGAATCAATTCCTGCTGCATCTGCAGCATTTGCTGCAACATCTCATGCTGCTTCACATACTGCTGCATCTCCTGCTACATATCCTGCTGCTGCATCTGCTGCTGCTATATCTCTTGCTGCTATATTTCTTGCTGCATCTACTGTGGCTTAATCTCCTGTTGCATCTCCTTCTGCTATTTCTCATTCTCTGCATTTTCTTCTCTGCATCTCCTGATACTGCTTCACCTGTTGCTGCATCTGCTGCTGCAAATCTTGCTGCTGCAAATCTTGCTGCTGCAACTCTTGCTGCTCCATCTCCTCCTCCATATACTTCTAATACATCTGCAGATTCATCTTATGATGGTGCTTTCTTGCTGTATCTCCTGCTTCTGCATCTCCTGCTGCTGCAATCCCTGCTGTATCTACTGCTGCTGCTTTTACAGCTGCATCTGCTTCTGCTCTATCTCCTGCGGCTGCGGCTGCTGGTATTTCCAGCTGCATCTGCTTCTGCGCTATCTCCTGCGGCTGTGGCTGCTGATGCCTTTTCTGATGCATTGTCTGCTGCTTCATCTCTTTCTGCTGCATCTCTTGCTGATTCATGTACTGCTGCAACTCCTGCTGCATCTCCTCTTGCTGCATTTCCTGCTGCTGCATCTCCTGCTCCTGCATCTGATGCTTCTGCTGCTGCTGCTGCATCTGCTGCTGCTGCATCTCCTGCTGCATCTCCTGCTGCTGCATCTCCTGCTCCTGCATCTGATGCTTCTGCTGCTGCTGCTGCATCTGCTGCTGCTGCATCTCCTGCTGCATCTCCTGCTGCATCTCCTGCTTCTGCATCTCATACCACATCTCTTGCTGATGCATCTCCTGCTTCTCCATATCGCTGCATCTCCTGCTGATGCATCTCCTGCTGATGCATCTCCTGCTGCTGCATCACCTGCTGCCCAATCTCCAGCATCTTTTGCTGCATCTGCTATAGATTCACCTACTGTCGCATCTCCTGATGCTGCATCTCCTGCTGCTGGATTTCCTCGTGCACCTCCTGCTGCTGCATCTGCTGCTGCATCTTCTGCATCTGCATCTCCTGTTGCATCTTTTACTTCTGAATCTCATGCTACTGCATTCTCTGCTGCATCTACTGCTCCTGCATCCCCTGCTGCGGAATCTCTTAATGCATCTCCTCTTGCTTAGTCTTCTGATGCTTCCTATCCGTCTTCATCTCCTTTTGCTGCATCTATTGCTGCTGCATATCCTGCTGCTTCATCTGATACTGCAACTCATGCTCCGTCTCCAGCTGCTGCATCTCCTTCTGCATCTATGTCTTCATCTCCTGCTGCTCCACCTGCTGCATCTGCATCATCAGGATATTCTGAAGGAGATGCAACAACAAGAGATGCAGCATCAGGATGTGCAGCCACAGCACTGCAGCAGCAGATTCAGCTGCAGAAGATGCAGCCGCAGGAGATGCAGAAGGAGATATAGCAGAAAGAGATGTGACAGGAGATGCTTCATCTACTGATTCATCTCCTGCTAAATTTCCTGCTAATGTATCTCCTGCTGCATATGCATCCCCTGATGCACGTCAAGCTGCTGCATCTCCTGCTGCTGCATCTCCTGCTGCATCTCCTAGTGCAAATCTTACTGCATACCCTGCTGCTGCATTACCTGCTGCATCTCCTCCTGCAGCATATCCTGCTGCATTTCGTTTTGCTGCATCTCTTGTTGCATCTATTTGTGTGGCATCTCCTGCTGTGTCATCTGCAGCATCATCTTCTGCTGCTACATCTCTAACTGATACTGAATCTCCTGCTGCATCTGCTGCTGCATCTATTGCTTCTGCATCTACTGCCGCTGCATCTGCTGCTGCATTTCCTGCTACTGCATCTCCTGCTGTATCTCCTCTTGCTGCATCTTCCCCTTGCATTTCTGGCTACTGCATATCCTTGATCTGATGCTTCATCTGCTGCTGCTTCATGTACTGCTGCATCTCCTGCTGCATTTCCTTCTGATGCATCTCCCACTGCATAAATTGGTTCATCACAGGCTGAATATACATCTGCTGCTGCATCTCCTGCTGATTCACCTTATGCTGCTGCATCTGCTGCTGCATATCCTGCTGCATCTGCTGCTGCTGCATCTCTGGCTGCATCTCCTGATGCTTCTACTGCTACATCTCCGGCTGCATCTGCTCCTGCTTTATCTCATCCTGCTCCATCTCTGGCTGCATCTGCTCCTGCTTTATCTCATCCTGCTGCATCTCGTGCTGCATTTGCTTTTGCATTTCTACTTCATCTCTAGCTTCATCTTCTGTTGCTGCATCTCCTTCTGTACCTTCTGCGGTTCAATATCCTGCTGCATATCCTCTACTACATCTCCTGAATCTGCTGTTGTATCGGCTGCTACTTCATGTACTGCTGCATCTCCTGCTACATCTTCTGCTGCTGCATCTCTTGCTGCAGCATCTTTTCCTGCATCTGCTGCCGCTGCATCTGCTGCTTCATATCCTGCTGCTGTATCTCCTCCTACATGCTCTGCTGATGCATCTGCAGACGCATCTACTGATGCTGCATATCCAGCTACATCTGCTGCTGAATCTCCTGCTACTGAATCTCTGGCAGCGGCATCTCCTACTGCATATCCTGCTGAATGCATTTGCAGATGCACCTCCCGCTGCTGCATCTCCTGTTGCTTCTCCTGCTGCATTTCCTGCTGCAAATGCTGCTGCATCTACTGCTACTTCATCTCCTGCTGCATCTCCTACTACATCTCCTATTGCCTAGTATTTTGCTATATCTCCTGCTGCATCTACTACTGCTGCCTCTGCTGGTGCATCTGCTGCTGATAGTTTTCATGCTCCATTTCTTCCTGCTGCATCACCTGCTGCATCCCCTATTGCTGCATATGCAGCATATGCTGCAACCCCTGACACATCTCCTGCTGCTGCATCTGCTGCTGCATCACCTGCTGCAGCATCTCCTGCTTAATCTCCTGAAGCATCTCCTGCTGCATTTTCTGCTGGTGCATCTCCTGCCTCATATCCTGCTGCTGTGTCTCCTGCTGATGTATGTTTTCCTGCATCTCCTGCTGATGCATCTACTCCTGCATCTCCTGCTGATGCATCTACTTCTTCGACATCTCCGGCTCCAGCATCTCCTGCTTCATCAATTGCTGCTCCATCTCTTATTCATCTCCTTCTGCTGCATCTGCTGCTGCTGTACCTCCTCCTGCTGCATCTCATGTTGCATCTCCTCCTGCTGTATTCCTGTTCTATCTCCTCCTGCTGCATCTCCTGTTCCATATCCTGGTGCATGTCCTTCTGCTGCATATCCTGCTGCTGCATCTCGTTCTGCATCTCCTGCTTCATCTCCTTGAGCATCACCTGCTGCCTCTCCTTCTGCATCACCTGCAGATGGATCTCCTGCTGTATCTCCTGCTGCTGCATATTCATCTGCATTTCCTGCTGCAGCTCTTGCTGAATCTACTACTGCTGCATCTTCTGAATCTGCTGCTATATCTGCTGCTGATTCATCTACTGCTGCATCTCCTGATAGATCTCCTGCTGATGCATCTCTTGCTGCTGCATGTGCTGTTGCATCTGCTGCTGCTGCATCTGCTGCTGCTTCTGATGCTGTTTTCTCTTGCTGCATTTACTGTGGCTGAATCTTCTTCTCTTCATATACTACTCTGCATCTCCTGCTGCTGCATCTCCTCCTTCGGCATCTCTGGCTGAATCTCATGTAGCATCTCCTGCTGCTATGTCTCCTACTGCATATGATGCTGCTCCTGTTACTTCTGCTGCTGCTGCATTCTCCTGATGCTGCAACTCCTTCTGCATCTTCTACTTCTACATCGCCTGCTGCTGCATTTCCTGCTGCATCTCCTGATGTTTCCTCCTTTGCTGCATCTCCTGCTGATGTATCTTCTGCGGAATCTGCTGCTAAATCTGCTGCTGCATCTCCTGCTCCTTTCTCTCCTGCTGCACCTCCGCCTGCTCTATCTCCTGCTGCATCTCCTGCTACTGCATCTCCTGCTGCACCTCCTGCTGCTGTATCCCTTGGTGTATCAACTACTGCTGCATCTCCTGCTGCACCACCTGCTATTGAATCCCCTGCTGCATCTCCTAATGGTGCATGGCCTGATGCTGCATCTCTTGATGCATCTCCCGCTGTTGCATCTCCTTATCTGCTGCTGCATGTGCTGCTACATCTCCTGCTGCTGAATTTACTGCTGATGCATCTGCTGCTTCATCACCTCCTACTGAATCCCCTGCTGCATTCCTTTTGCATCTACTGCTGATGCACCTCCTACTGCTGTATCCCCTGGTGCATCTTATGCTGCATCTCCTGCTTGGCATCTCCATCTTCTGTATCTACTGCTGCATTTCCTGGGACTGCATCTCCCTCTGCCTTATCTGCTGGTACTTAATTTGCTGCTACATCGGCTGCTGCATCTTATGCTGCTGCATCTCATGCTGCATCTCCTGCTGCTGCATTTCCTGCTGCTGCATCTCCTCCTGCATCTTCTGCTGCATTTCTTTGTGCTGAATCTCTTGCTGCTGCAACTCTTGCTTCTGCAACTCCTGCTGCATCTCCTGCTAATGAATCTCCTGCTGCATTTCCTGCTGCATTTCTCATGATGCATCTCTTGCTGAATACCTCCTGCTAAGTCTCTTGCTGCTGCATCTCCTCCTGATAGATCTGCTGCTTCATCTCCTGCTGCTGAATCTCCTCCTGCTACATCTCCTGCTGCTAGATTTCCTCCTGCATCTACTGCTGATGAGTCTGATGCTGCATCTCTTGCTCTTGCATCTCCTGCTTCCTCTCCTGCTGCTGCATTACCTGCTATATCTCCTCCTACTGCATCTCCTCCTGCTGCATATCCTGCTTCTGTATATACTGCTGCATTTCCTGCTCTTGCATCTCCTGCTGCTGCATCTCCTGCTGCTTAATCTGTTGCTGCATCTGCTGCTGCATGTCCTTCTGCTTCATCTCTTGCTGCATCTCCTGATGCTGCATCTTCCTCTTATGATTCTCCCAGTGCTGCATCTCCTGTTGCATCACATGCTGCTGCTACAACACCTGCTGCGGCATCTCCTGATGCTGCATCTCCTACTTCTGCATCTCCTGCTGCCGTATCTCATGCTGCGGCATCTCCTGCGGCATCGCCTGCTGCTGCATCTCCTTCTTCATCTTTTTCTGATGCATCTCTTGCTGCTGCATCTCCTGCTGCTTCGTCTGCTGCTGCTTCTCCAGCTGCAGCACCTCATGATGTATCACCTCTTGTTCAATATCCTGCTGCATATCCTGCTGATACATCTCCTGATACTGCATCTCCTTCTGCACCTCCTGCTACATCTCTTGCTGAAGAATCTTCTCCTGAAGCATCTATTTATGGATCACTTTCTGCTGCATCGTCTTCATTTCCTTCTGCATCTCTTCCTACTGCATATCCTGCTGATGAATCTCCTGCATTTACTGCTGCATCTGCTGCTGATTCATCTACTGCTGCATCTCCTTCTACATCTGCTTCTGGATCTCCTGCTCCTGCATCTTCTTATGCAACTCCTGCAGCTGCATCTCTTGCTCCATAACCTTCTGATGTATCTGCCGATTCATCTTATGATCATGCTATCTTGCAGGTTCTCCTGCTGCTGAATGTCCTGCTGCAGCAAACCCTGCTGCATCTACTGCTGCTGCATCTCCTGTTGGTGCATCATCTACTGCTGCATCTAGTGATTAATCTCCTACTGCTGCATCTGCAGCATTTTCTGCTGAATCTGCTGCTGCTTTATCTAGCGCTGCATCTTCTGCATAATAATCTGCTACATCTCCTGCTTCTGCATCATCCGCTTCTGCATTTAGTGATTAATCTTTTACTGCTGAATCCGCAGTGTTTTCTGCTGCATCTGCTGCTGCTTCATATACTGCTGCATCTCCTTCTACATCTACTGCTGCTGCATCTCCTCCTTCTGTGTCTCCAGTATCTGCTGCTGCATCTGCTGCTGCATCAGCTGCTACTGAATCCCTGCGGCGTTCCAGATGCATCTCCTGCTCCAGCATCTCCTGCTGCTGCATCTCCTGCTGAATCTAAACCTACCGCACCTCCTGCTGTATCTCCTGCTGACGCATCTCCTGCTGCAACTCCTGCTGCTGCATAGCCTGCTGCATCTCCTCTTGCTGAATGTCCTGCTTCTGCAGCTCCTACTGCTGAATCTTCTGCTGCTTCATACACTGCTGTATCTAATGCTGCTGCATCTCATGCTGTATCTTCTTTTGCCGCATCTTCTGCCACATCTCCTGCTTCCTCTTCTTCTGCTGCATGGCTTGCTGCTGCATCTACTGCTATTTCATCTGCTGCTGCATCTCCAGCTGCAGCACCTCATGATGCACCATGTCTTGCTCAATCTCCTGCTGCATATCCTGCTGATACATCTCCTGCTACTGCATCTTCTTCTGCATCTCCTGCTGCATCTTTTGCAGCTGCATCTCCTTCTCCATCTCCTGCTGGTGAATATTCTCCTGATGGATCTCCTTATGCATCTCTTTCTGCTGCATCTTCTGCATTTCCTTCTGCATCTCTTCCTGCTGCATCTCCTGCTGAAACTCATGCTAATGCATCTGGAACATTTTCTGCTACATCTCCTGCTGCTGCATTTCCTGCTGAGTTCCTTGCTGCATCTCCTCCTGCATGTCCTGCTGCTGCATGTCCTGCTGCTGCATCTCCATCTTCTGTATCTACTGCTGCATTTCTTGCTGCTGCATCTCCCTCTGCCTCATCTGCTGGTACTTAATTTGCTGCTGCATATGCTGCTGCATCCCCTGCAGCTGCATCTCATGCTGCATCTCCTGCTGCTGGATTTTCTGTGGCTGCATCTCCTCCTGCATCTCCTGTAGCATTTCTTGGTGCTGCATATCCTGCTGCTGCAACTCCGGCTTCTGCAACTCCTGCTGCATTTCTTGATGCTGAATCTCTTGCTGCTGCAACTCCTGCTGCATCTCCTGCTGAATCTCCTGCTAATGAATCTCCGACTGCATTTCCTGCTGCATTTCTCATGATGCATATAATCCTGCTAGGTCTCCTGCTGCTGCATCTTCTCTTGATACATCTGCTGCTCAGTCTCCTGCTGCTGAATCTCCTCCTGCTATATCTCCTGGTGTTGGATCTCCTCCTGCATATGCTGCTAATGAGTCTGATGCTGCATCTCTGGCTCTTGCATCTCCTGCTGCTTCATCTCCTGCTGCTGAATCTCTTTCTGCATCTCCTTCTTCTGAATCTCCTGCTGCTCTATTACTTTCTGCATCAACTTCTGCTGCGTATCCCACTGCTGCATCTTCTCCTGCTGCATCAGCTGCAGCAACTCCTGCATCTGCTGCAGCATCTCCTGCTGATGCATCTCCTGCTAAATCTGCATCTCCTGCTACATATGCTGCTGCTTCTTCTCCTGCTGCTTCATCTCCTACTCTTGCATCTCCTTCTGCTGAATCTCCTCTGGAATATCCTGCGGCATCTCGTGCTGCTGCATATCCTGCTACATCTCCTGCTGCTACATATCCTGCTACATCTCCTGATGCATCTCCTTCTGAATATGCATCTCCTGATGCATCTCTACCTGCTGCCACTCCTACTGCTGCGTTTGCTATGCATCTGCTGCAGCATCTCCTGCTGCTGAATCTCCTTATGCCGTATCTGCTGGTGAATCTCCTGTGTCTGCTGCTGAATCTCCTGTTGCTGAATCTCCTGCTGCATCTCCTGATGCTGCATCTCCTACTGCCGCATCACCTTCTGCACGTGCTGCTGCAGCATCTCCTTCTGCTGTATCTCCTGCTGCATCTGCTGCTGCAGCATCTCCTTCTGCTGTATCTCCTGCTGCATCTGCTGCTGCATCTCCTGCTGCATTTCTTGCTGCTCTATCGCCTGCTGCATCTCCTGCTGGATCACTTTCTGCTAGATCTCCTGTTGCTGCATCTCTTCCTGCTGCATTTCCTGCTGAATTTACTGCTCCACCACCTGCTTCTGAATCTCCTATTGCATCTCCTACTGCTGCATCTCTTGCTTCTGCATTTTGTGATCCTGCCATCACATGATGAAGCTCCTGTGGAATCTCCTCATGCATATCCTTATGCTGCATCTTCTCCTGCTAGATCATCTGCTGCTGCATCTCCTGCTGCACCTGCTGCTACTGCATCTCCTCCGGCTGCATCTCGTGCTCCTGCATATCCTGCTGCTACATCAGCTTCTACATCTCCTTTTGCTTTGTATCGTACTGCATCTGCTGCTGCATCTGCTGCTGCATATGCTTCTGATGCATTCCTTGCTGCATCTACTGATGCATCTACTGCTGCTTCATTTCCTACTGAATCTGCTGCTGAATCTGGAGCTGCATCTGTTGCGATGGCATCTCCTGCTCTTGCATCTCCTGCTGCTGAATCTCCTCCTGAATCTCATGTGGCATCTCATGCTGCTACATCTCCTGATGCATTTCCATCTGAATAGCCATCTCCCGATGCATCTCCTCCTGTAGAATCTCCTACTGCTGCATCTGCTGCGGCATATCCTGCTGCATATCCTGCTACTGCATCTCTTGCTGCATCTCCTGCTGAATATGCCTAGCTAGCTGCATCTCCTGCTGCAGTGTCCAACACTCTATCTCCTGCTGCATCTCATACTACATCTCCTTCTGCTGCTGCATCATCTGCTGCATCTCCTGCTGCTGTGTCTTCTGCTGAATCTACTGCTGCATCTGCTGCTGATGCATCTGCTTCTGCATCTCATGCTTCTGCATCTCATGCTGCATCTCCTGCTGCTGCCTCTCCGGCTGCGGCCTCTCCTCCTTCTAAATCTCCTCCTATATCTGCTGATGCATTTCCTACATCTTCTGCTGCTGCATCTACTGCTTCTGCATATCCTTTTGCATATCTTGCTGCTACATCTCCTGCTTCTGCATCTCTTACTCCTGCATCTCTGCTGCTGCATCTCCTGCTTCTGCATTTCCTGCTCCTGCTTCTCCTGATGCATCTACTGCTGCATCTCCTGCAGTATTTTCTATTGCTTCAACTCCAGGTGCTGAATCTCCTACTGCATCTGCTGGTACTGCATCTTATCCTGCCACATCTCCTGCTCCATTTTCTTGTGCATCTGCTGCTTCATGTACTGCTGTATTTTCTGCTGCTGCATCTCGTGCTGATGTATCTGCTGTTGCATCTGCTGCTACATCTCCTGCTGCTGCATCTTCTTCTTTGCAGATCTTGCTGCTTCTCCTCCTGCTGCATCTCCTGCTGCTGCATTTTCTTCTCTGCAAATTTTGCTGCTTCATCTCCAGCTGCAGAATCTCCTGCTGAATCCGCTGCTCATCTCCTGCGGCTGCATCTCCTGCTGCAGAATGTATGGCTGCAACTTCTGCTTCTGCATCTCATGCTACTGTGTCTGCTGCATCATCTACTCCTGCCTCTCCTCCTACAGCATCTCTTTCTGTATCTCGTGCTACAGCTCATGAAGTTGTACCTGCTGAAGCATCTCTTCCTGCTGCATCTCCTGATGAATATGCATCTATTGATGCATCTGCTGCTGCATCTCCTGATGCTACATCTCCTTCTGTATCTGCTGTTGAACCTGCTGCTGCATCTCCTGCTGCATCTGCTGTTGAATCTGCTGTTGAAAATCCTGCTGCTGCACCTCCTACTTCTGCATCTGCTTCTGCAGATCCTGTTGCTGCATCTCCTGCTTCTTCATCTCCTACTCCTGAATCTTCTGCTTCTGTATCTCCTGCTAAAACTCTTGCTTCATATCCTGCTGCTAAATTTTCTGCTGCTGCATCTCCTGCTGCTTCATCTCCTGCTGCTGCATAATCTGCTGCATCTGCTGCAGGATCTCCTTTTTCTGCCTCTCATGCCACATCTCCTGCTGATGCATCTCCTGTTTCTATATATCTTGCTCAATCTATTGTTGCTGCATCTCCAGCTGCATCTCCTGCTGCTGCATCTTCTGCATCTTTTGGTGCATCTGCTGTAGATTAATCTACTGTTGCATCTCCTGTTGCTTCACCTGCTGATTTTTGTTGTCCTCCTGCATCACCTGATGCTCCATCTGCTGCTGCTGCATACACTGCTGCATCTAGTGCTGCTGCATCTCCTGCTGCATTTCCTGCTGAATGTGCTTCTTTATCTGCTGAGTCTTAATCTGCTGCTGAATTTCCTGCTTCTACATCTTCTGCTGAATGTGTGCTGAATATGCTTCTGCATCTCCTGCTGCACCTCCTGCTTAATATGCTTCTCCTGCTGATGCATCTCCTGCTGCTTTATCCCCTGCTTCTGTATTCTCTGTTTCATCTACTATTGCTGCATGTGCTGCTACATCTTCTGCTGCTGAATTTACTTCTGCTGCATCTCCTGCTGCATGTGCTGCTACATCTCCTGCTGCTCTAGTTCCTCCTCCTGGATCTCTTCCTGCATCTATTGCTGCTGCATCCTTTGCTGAAACTTCTGATGCTGCATCTCTGTCTGCAACTACCTCTGATGCATCAGCGGATTCATCTGATGATGCATCTCTTCTGATTCATCTCCTGCTGGTGAATCTCCTGCTGATGCATCTACTGCTGCTACATACCCTACTTCATCTACTGCTGCTGCATTACCTGCTGTTTCTCCTGCTGCTGCATCTCCTACTGAATTTCATGCTGCTGCATCTCCTGGTGCTATATCTCTTGCTTATGAATCTCCTGCCACTGCATCTCTTACTGAATCTGCTTCTGAATCTGCTACTAGATGTACTGCGGCTGCATGCCCTGATGCTGCATCTCCTACTACTGCATCTCCTAATGCATCTCCTGAAGCTTTACCTCCTTCAAGTTAATCTCCTGCAGGTTAATCTTCTGCTTTATCACCTTCTGATGCATATCTTGCTGCTGCATCTCCGGCTGCTTCATCTGCTGCTACATCTCCAGCTGCATCTCCTGCTGCTGCATCTCAGGATACATCTCCTCTTGCTCAATCCCCTGCTGCATAACGTGGTGCTACATCTCCTGCTACTGCATCTCCTTCAGCATTACCTGCTGCATCTCCCTCTGCATCTCGTGCAGCTTCATCTCCTGCTACATATCTTCCCGCTGCATCTCCTGCTCCATCTCCTGAATCTTCTCCTGATCGATCTCTTTAAGCATCTCTCTCTGCTGCATCTTCTGCGTTTCCTGATGCATCTCTTCCTGCTGCATCTCCTGCTGAATCAATTCCTGCTGCATCTGCAGCATTTGCTTCTACATCTCCTGCTGCTTCACATTCTGCTGATCTTCTGCTACATATCCTTCTGCTGCAACTGCTGCGATATCTCTTGCTGCATCTACCGTGGCTTCATCTCCTGCTGCATCTCCTTCTGCTGCTTCTCATTCTCTGCATCTTCTTCTCTGCATCTCCTGATACTGCTTCACCTGTCGCTGTATCTGCTGCTGCAACTCTTGCTACTCCATCTCCTTTCCATATCCTTCTGATACATCTGCAGATTCATCTTATGATGATGCTTTCTTGCTGGATCTCCGGCTTCTGCATCTCCTGCTGCTTGAAACACTGCTGCATATACTGCTGCTGCATTTCCAGCTGCACCTGCTGCTGCTGTATCTTCTGCAGCTGCGGCTGCTTATGCATTTTCTGATGCATTTTCTCTTGCTTCATCTCTTTCTACTGCATCTCCTATTGCTGCATTTCCTGCTGCTGCATCTCCTGCTCTTGCATCTGATGCTTCATCTCCTGGTGCTGCATCTGCTGCTGCATCTCATACCACATCTCCTGCTGATGCATC
Source organism: Clamator glandarius (assembly GCA_033459285.1). NCBI lineage: Eukaryota > Metazoa > Chordata > Aves > Cuculiformes > Cuculidae > Clamator > Clamator glandarius. Next base: position 391,794 of record JAUNZM010000097.1, on the reverse strand, counting down.
TCCTGCTTCTCCATATCTTGCTACATCTCCTGCTGCTGCATCGCCTGCTGCCAAATCTCCAGCATCTTTTGCTGCATCTGCTGTAGATTCACCTACTGTGGCATCTCCTGCTGCTGGATGTCCTCGTGCATCTCCTGCTGCTGCATCTGCTGCTGCATCTGCTGCAGCTGAATCTCCTACTGCTGAATCTCGTGCTACTGAATTCTCTGCTACATCTACTGCTGCTGCATCGCCTGCTGTGGAATCTCCTAATGTATCTCTTCTTGCTTAGTCTCCTGATGCTTCTTATCCTGCTTCATCTCCTTTTGCTGCATCTATTGCTGCTGCATCTACTGCTACTTCGTTTGATGCTGCAACTCCTTCTCCATCTCCTGCTGCTAAACCTCATGCTGCATCTACGTCTGCATCTCCTGCTACTCCATCTGCTGCATCTGCATCATCAGAATATTCTCAAGGAGATGCAGCAGCAGGAGATGCAGCAGCAGGAGATGCAGCCACAGCACTGTTGCAGCAGATTCAGCTGCAGGAGATGCAGCCGTAGGAGATGCAGCAGGAGATACAGCAGAAGGAGATGCAGCAGGAGGTTCATCAAGAGGACATACAGCAGCAGGAGATGCAGCAGGAGATTCAGCAGCAGATAAAGCAGCAGGAGATGCAGAAGCAGGGGATGCAGAAGCAGGGGATGCAGCTGCAGGTGATGGAAAAGTGGATGCAGCAGGGGATGGTGTAGCAGATGCAGCATAAGATACAGCAGCAAATGCATATTCAGCAGTAGATTGAGCAGGAGATGCAGCAGGATATGCAGCATCAGAGATGTAGCTGGAGATTCAGAGAGAGATGCAGCAGCAGGAAATGCAGCAGCAGATGCAGTAGAAGGAGCTGCAGGAGAAGGAGAATCATCATATGATACAGCTGCAGGACATTCAGCAGCAGATGCAGCAGCAGGTTTAGCATCAGGAGATGTAGCCACATAGGCAGATTCAAAAGGAGATGCAGGAGCAGAAAATGCAGCAGGAGATTGTACTGGATATGCAATAGCAGGAGATGCAGCAGCAGATGCACCAGCTGGAGATGCAGCAGGAGATGCTGTAGGCTCTTAATTTTGAAGTGACGCTTTAATAGCCATTCTGATGTTACAGATCACAAGACTAGAGTGAAAGTTCCACACGTATTGCTTTGCAGTAAAAGAGCTATAAAAGAAAAGATTCAGCAACAGCAGCATTCCATGCTAGCATCTTCCCTTCGGGAGTTACTCACTTTTCCTAAAGCGCCTTCCTAGAGAAAGATAAGTCACAATTCAGCATCCTACACTAAAATGGTCCATAAGTCTTGCTTAGCTGCTGGCAGTGAAAGCGCTTCCAAAGAAGACTCAACCTAAAGTCAGCATTTGATGGTAGCAGCTTCCTTGCTGTACTTGTTCGGAACAATGTGAAAATATTGAAGTGACTCTTTAATAGCAATTCTGATGTTACAGTGCACAAGCCTAGACTGAAAGTTCTACATGTCTTGCTTTGCAGTGAAAGTGCTCTAAGGGAGGACATTCAGAAGCAGCATCATTCCATGCTAGCATCTTCCCTGCGGGACTTATTCAATTTTCCTAAAGCAGATTAATAGATGCAGTTAAGTCACTATTCAGTACCCTATACTAAACCGGTCCTTAAGCCGTGCTTTGCTGCTTGCAGTGAAATCTCTCCACAAGTCTCTTATGAGAGCCAGCACTTAATCGTAGCATGTTTCCCTGAGGTGCATGTGCTATACATTCTGAAATTTTGAAGTGACGCTTTAATAGTCATTCTGATGTTACAGTACACAAGTCTACACTGAAAGCTCTACAAGTCTTGCTTTACAGAAAAAGCGCTCTAAGAGAAGACCTTCAGAAGAAGCAGCTTTCCATGCTAGCGTCTTCCCTGTGGGCGTATTTCCCTTTTCCTAAAGCACAGTAGTAGGTGCAGTTAAGTCTCAGTTCAGTACCCTACACTAAATCGTTCTGTTAGTCATGCTTTCCACGTTGCAATGAACGAGCTTCCACAGAAGACTCTTAACGAGAGCCAGCATTTGATCATAGCATCTTCCCTGTGGTACTTGTGCTGAACAATCTAAAAATTTTGAAGTGACGCTTTCATAGCTATTCTGATGTTACAGTACACAAGCGTATACTCAAAGTTCTACAAGTCTCGCTTTGCACTGAAAGCGCTATAATGGAAGACATTCAGAAGCAGCAGCATTCCATGCTAGCATCTTCCCTGTGGGCGTTATTCGATTTTCCTAAAGTGCCTCAATAGGGGCAGTTAAGTCATAATTCAGTACCTTATACTAAACCCTTCTGTTAGTCGTGCTTTGCAGCTTGCATTGAAAACTCTTCCAGAGAAGTCGTTCTGCAGTGAAAGCGCTGTAAGAGAAGACATTCAGAAAGAGCAGCATTCCATGCTAGAATATTCTCTGCGGGAGTTATGTTTTCATATAAGATCAGGAATGGAGATGCTGAAGTTGCAGTAGGAGATGAAGTCGGTGATGAATATTCGGAAGAAGCAGCAGCAGGAGATTTTGTAGCAAATGCAGCAGCAGGAGATGCACCAGGACATACAGCAGCAGGATATGCCACAGGATGATATGGAGCAGGATATGCCACAGAAGGAGATGCAGCAGGAGATTCAGCAACAAGTGATGCTGCATAACATGCAGCTGGAAAGATAGATTCAGCAGGAGATACAGAAGTACAAGATACTGCATTAGATGCAGGAGCAGGAGATGCAGCATGTGATGCAGCAAGAGATGCATATTCAGCAGTAGAGATGTAGCTGGAGATGCATCAGGAGAGGCATCAGGAGATGCTTCAGCAAATGCAGCAGCAGATGCAGCAGGAGATGCAGCAGGAGGAGATGAAGTAGGAGATGTAGCATTAGAAATGAAGCAGCAGGAGATGAAGCTGCAGGAGATGCAGCAGGAGAAGCAAGAGGGGATGCTGTAGGGGACGCAGCACGAGAAGCAACAGCAGGGGATGAAACAGCAGGAGCTACAGCACCAGGACATGCCGCCACAGCAGATGCAGAAGCAGATTCAACAGCATATTCATCAGAATATGCAGCAGCAGCAGATACAGCAGCAGCAAATGGAGCAGAAGATGCAGAAGATGAAGCAAGAGATGCAGCTGGAGATGCAGATTCTGTAGGAGATGCAGCAGAAGATGCAGATTGAGCAGGGCAGGCAGCAGCAGGAGGTGCTACAGCAGCAGGAGATGCATCAGGAAGAGATGCAGCAGAAAAAGATGCTGCAGGAGATACAACATTAGGAGATTTAGCAGGAAATGCCACAGGATGAGATGCAACATGAGGTGCAGCCGCAGGAGATAAAGCAGACGAGATGCAGCAGGATATACAACAGTAGCAGATGAAGAAGCAGATGCAGAAAGAAGTTCAGCAGCAGATGACGCAGCAGCAGATGCAACAGTAGGATATGTAGCAGCTGATGCAGCATGATATGACGCAGGAGGAGATGAAGCAGGTAATGCAGCAGTAGGAGATTAATCAGGAGATGTAAAAGCACACGAAGCAGCGGGAAAGAACATACAGCAGGAAATGAATCAGCAGATGAATCAGTAGATTCAGGAGGTGATGCAGCAGGACGAGATGCAGCAGTAGATGCCAAATCAGGAGATGCAGCAGCAGATGCAGAAGCAGTTGTTACAGGAGATGATGCAGGAGGAGATATAGCAGCAGGAGATGCAGTAGCAGCAGATGCAGTAGGAAATTAAGCAGCAAATACAGCAGCCGGAGATGCTGCAGCAGGGGATGCCGCAGCAGGAGATGTAGCAGAATATGCAGCTTCAGGAGATGCAGAAGTAGGAGCTGCAAACGGAGATTAAGCAGGAAGAGAGGCAGCTGGAGATGCTGCAAGAGGAGATGAAAGAGGAGATTCAAAAGTAGATGTAGCAGTAGGAGATGTAACAGGAGATGCTGCAGCAGGATATACAACAGGAGATGCAGCAACCAAAAAATCAGAAAGATATAAATAAGCAGCAGATGCAGCAGCAGATGCAGCAGCAGGAGATTCAGAAGCAGGAATTGCAGCAGCAGGAGATGCAGCAGCAGGACGTGAAGCAGGACATGCAGCAGCAGGAGATGCAGGACATGCAGCTGCAGGAGATGCAGGTGCAGGTGATGCAGCAGCATGAGACGCAGAAGAAAGAGATGCAGCAGGGGAGGCAGGAAAAATTGATGTAGCAGCCGATGCAGCGGGAGGAGATGCAACAGGATTTGCACTAGTTCTAGATACAGAACCAGAAGCAGTGGCGGGAGAAGCAGCAGCGGCAGATGCACCAGAAGCAGATGCAGCAGTCCGAGATGCAGCAGGCGATTCAGCATCAGGAGATGAATCAGCAAGAGATACATAAGAGATCCAGCAATCATATGTTGCAGCAGGATATGCAACAGGAGATGCAGCATCAGGGGATGCAGCAGCATTTGCAGCAGGAAATGCAACAGTACATGAATCACGAGGAATTGCAAAAGCAGAGGATTCAGCAGGAATTGCAGCAGCATGAGATGGAGCAGCAGGAGATGCAGCAGCAGGAAATGCAGAAGGAGATGTGGCAGAAAGAGATGTAACAGGAGATACAGCATGATGTGCAGAAGCAGAAGATGCAGCATGATATGCAGCTGCAGGAGCTACAGCAGCATGAGATGCAGAAGAAAGATGCAGCGGGAGAGGCAGGACAAAGTGATGTAGCAGTAGATGCAGCAGCAGGAGATGCAGATGGAGATGTAGAAGAAGGAGATGCAGCAGCAGCAGGTGCAGCAGGAGGTGCATCAAGAGATGCAGCAGCAAATGAGGCAGATGTGGTAGAATTGCAGCAGCAGGAGATACAGCAGCAGGATATGCAGCAGGAGATGCATATTCAGCAGGAGATTCAGACAAAAGAGATGCAGTAGGAGATACAGCATGATATGAAGAAGCAGCAGATGCAGCAGCGTGAATGAAGCAACAGAAGATGTATCCGAGGCAGATACAGTATCAGGATATGCAGCAGGAGATGCAGAAGCAAGAATTGCAGAGGGAGATGCATATTCATTGGAAGATTCAGCAGTATATTTAACAGAAGATGCAGCAGCAGCAGATGCAGCAGCAGGAGATGTAGCAGGAGATGCAGCAGTAGATGAATCAGCAACAGATACAATAGCAGATGCAGCTGATGAAGCAGCAGCAGATGAAGAAGGAGATACAGCATGAGATGCAGGAGCAGGAGATTCATCATCAGGAATTACAGCAGCAGGAGACGCAGCAGCAGGACATGAAGAAGGAGATGTAGAAGGATAGGCAATTGCAGGAGATCCAGGTTCAAGATATGCAATAGCATGAGACGCAGGATCAAGAAATAAAGCAGGAGATGCAGGAGCAGGGGATGTAGCAGCAGATGCAGCAGCAGGAGATGCAGCAGGCGATGCAGAAAAAGGAGATGCAGCAGCATTTGCAGCAGCAGGAGATGCAACAGGATAAGCAACAGCAGGAGATACAGAAGCAGAGGATTCAGCAGGAGATGCAGCAGTATTAGCTGGAGTAGTAGCAGATGCAGTGGCAGATGCAGCACCACATTTATTGGGAGATGTAGCAGTAATATATGCCGTAGCAGGAGATGCAACAGCAGGAGGTGTAACAAGAGATACAACAGCTGGAGATGCAGCAGCAGGATATGTAGGCATTGATGCAGCAGGAGATGCAACAGTAGGTGCAGCAGGAGATTTTGCAGCAGGAGATTTCACAGCAGGAGATGTAGAAGAGATGATGCAGCTAGAGATACAGCAGATGCAGCAGTGTTTTATAAAGCAGCAGGAGATGCAACAGCAGATGCAGCAGGAGATGCAGATTCAGCAGGAGAAGCAGGAACAAGAGATTCTGCGGAAGATGCAGAAGCAGGAGATGCTGCAGGGAATGCAGCATCAAGAAATGCAGCACCGGGAGATGCAATAGGAAGTGCAGTATCAGGAGATGCAGCAGAAAATGATGCAGCAAGAGAAGCAAGACCAGGAGATGCAATAAGATCTGCTGAATCCGAATATGCAGCAGTAGGATATGCATCAGAAGTTTATAAAGCAGCAGGAGATGCAGCAGCAGCAACTGCATCAGCAATGCAGCAGGAGATGAATCGGAGATTCAGCGGAAAGAGATGCTGCAGCAGATGCAGCAGGAGATGTAGCAAGAGGAGATGCTGCAGCAGATGCAGCAGCAGGAGATGCAGCAGCAGGAGATGTAAAAAGAAGAAATGCAGCAGGAAATGAAGCACCAGGAATTGCCACGGCAGAAAATGTGGGATCATGAGCTTCAGCACTAAGAGATGCAGCAGGAGACGCAGCAGAAGAGGATGCAGCAGCAGATGCAGCAGGAGGAGATGCAGAAGCAGTATATGTAGCAGGCCAAGATGAAGCAGGATATTGAGCAGGGGGAGATGCAGCAGCAGGGGATGCATTCGGAGATGAAGCAGAAGTAGATGCAGAAGGATATGCAGCAGGAGATGCACCAGCAGGGGAGGTAGTAGCATGAGATGCAGTAGGAGATGCAGCAGGAGATGCAGCCAGACGAGATGCAACAGGGGATTCAGCAGCAAGAGATGAAGAGAAGGTGATGCAGAAAATAATATGCAGCAGCTTAAAGTGCAGCAGCAGGAGATGTAGCTGGAGATTCAGCAGCAGAAAATGAAGCAGCAGATATAGCAGCAGGAGAGGAAGCTGAAAATCCAGCAGCCGGAGTTGCAGAAGTAGGAGATATATCATGAGATGCTGCAGGAATTGCAGCAGCATGAGATGCAGTAGGAAAATCCACAGCAGGAGATTCAGCAGCAGGAGATGCAGAGGCAGGAGATGCAGCAAAAGATGCATCAGCATAAGCTGATTTAGCAGGAGATACATAAGGAGGAAATGCTTCATGTACTGCTGCATATCCTGCTAAAATTCCTGCTGCTGCATATCCTGCATCTTGATGTCCTCCTGCATGTCCTGCTGCTGTATCTGCTGCTTCATTTCCTACTTCTCTATCTCCTGCTGCTACATGTCCTGCTTCATCTCCTGCTTCTGTATCTCCTGCTGCTGCATCTCCTTCTGCATCCTCTGCTCATGCATCTGTGGATGCATCTCCTGATGCTCCATTTCCTGTTGCATCTGCTGCTTTGTCCCCTGCTGCATCTCTTTCTGCTACATCTGGTGCATCTGCTGCTGCACATGATGCTGCTTCATCTACTGCTGCATCTCCTGCTGCATCTCCTCTTGCTGCATATTCTGCTGCATTTCTGGCTACTGCATCTCCTTAATCTGCTGCTGCATCTTCTGCTGCCTCATGTACTGCTGCATCTCCTGCTGCATTTCCTTCTGATGTACCTCCTGCTGCATAATGTGCTGCATCACTTGCTGAATATGCATCTGCTGCTGCATCTCCTGCTGCTGCACCTCATGCTGCTGCATCTGCTGCTGCATCTCCTGCTGCCGCTGCATCTGCCGCTTCATCTCCTGCTGCTGTATCTCCACCTGCATCTCCTGGTGCTGTATCTCCTGCTACATGCTCTGCTGATGCATCTGCGGACGGATCTACTGATGCTGCATATCCTGCTACATCTGCTGCTGAATCTCCTGCTACTGAATCTCCGGCTGTGGCATCTCCTACTGCATATCCTGCTGAATGCATTTGCAGCTGCACATCCCGCTGCTGCATGTCCTGCTGCTTCTCCTGCTACATTTCCTGCTGCAACTCCTGCTGCTGCATCTACTGCTACTTCATCTACTTCTACATCTCCTACTACATTTCCTGCTGCCTCATAATTTTCTTTATCTCCTGCTGCATCTACTGCTGCTGCGTCTGCTGATGCATCTGCTGCTGATATTTCTCGTGCTCCATTTCTTCCTGCTGCAATCATCTGCTACATCCACTACTGCTGCATCTGCAGCATATGCTGCTTCATCTGGTGCTGCTTCACCTACTGCTGCAACTCCTGACACGTCTCCTGCTGCAGCATCTCCTGCTTAATCTCCTGAAGCATCTCCTGCTGCATTTCCTGCTGGTGCATCTCCTGCCTCATATCCTGCTGCTGTGTCTCCTGCTCATGTATGTTTTGCTGCATCCCCTGCTGATACATTTTCTGCTGCATCTACATCTTCTGCATCTCCGACTCCAGCATCTCCTGCTTCATCAAGTGCTGCTCCATCACTTATGCATCTCCTTCTGCTGCATCTCCTGCTGAATCTCCTGGTGCTTCTCTTGCTGCAGCATCTCCTGCGGCTGCATATCCTTCTGCATCTCCTGCTACGGCATCTCTTGCTCGATCTGCTGCTTGTGCATCTCCTGATGCATCCCCTGCTGCTTCATCTCATCCTGCTGCATGTCATGCTGCATCTCCTGCTGCTATATATCCTGCTGCGGCATCTCCTGATACTGCATCTCCTAATGAATCTCTAAAAGCTTCATCTCCTGCTGCTGCATCTCTTGCTCCATGTCCTGCTGCTGTGTCTCCTGTTTCTGCATCTCCTTCTGCTTCATCTGCTGCTGCATCTCTATCTGCTGTATCTTATGTTGCACCATCTATTGAAGCATCTCCTTCATCTCCTTCTCCTGCATATCCTGCTGCATTTCTTGCTGCTGCAACTCCTGCTGATGCAATTCCTGCTGCATCTCCTGCTATAGAATCTCCTGCTGCATCTCCTGCTTCATAACCTCATGCTACGTCTCCTGCTGCTGCATCTCCTTCTGATACATCTGCTGCAGCATCTCCTGCTGCTGCATCTGCTGCTGCATCTAATGCTGCATAATCTCCTAATACATCTCCTACTGCCGCAATGCCTGCTGTATCTTCTTCTGTATCTCCTGTTGCTGCATAACCTGCTTCTGTATATACTGCTGCATTTCCTGCAGCTTCATTTCCTTCTGCTGAATCTCTTTCTGCATTTCTTGCTTCTGCATCTCCTGCTGCTATATATCTTGCTGCATCTTCTGCTGATATATCTACTGCTACTGCACCTCTTGCTGCATCTCCTCCTGATGCTTCACCTGCTGCATATCCTTCTGCATTTCCTGCTGCATCTCCTCCTCCCGCATTTTCTGTTGCATCTCCTACAGCTGTATTACCTGCTGCATCACCTCTAGCTGTGTCTCCTCTTGCTGCATCTCCTCCTGCTGCATCTGCTGCAGGATCTCATTCTGATGAATTTCCTCCTACATCTACTGCTGCATGTGCTGCTGCTCCTCCTGCTTATGTATCTGCTGCTTCTGCATATGCTGCTTAATCTGCTGCTGCATTTCCTGTTGCTGCATCTCCTCCTTCTGCATCTCTTGCTTCTGCGTCTGCTGCTGCATAAACTTCTCAATCTCCTGCTGCTACATCTCCTGCTGCTGCATCTCTTGCATCTGCATCTCCTGCTGTGGAAGTATCTGCTGCAGAATCTCCTGCTGCTGCATCTTCTGCTGTATCTACTAGTGGTGCATCTCCTGCTTCATCTTCTCCCTCTGCATCTACTGCTACATCTTCTGTTTCTGCATCTTCTGCTTCTGCGTCTGCTGCATCATCTCCTCTTGCCTCTCCCCCACTGCATCTCCTGCTGAATCTCCTGCTGCATCTCCTGATGCTCTATCATCTGAATCATCTCTTCCTGCTGCATCTCCTGCTGAATCTGCACCACTGCTGCATCTGCTTCTGCATCTCCTTCCAGTGCGTCTCCTGCGGCATCTGCTGCTGCATTGGCTGCTGTGTCTCGTGCTGCTGCATCTACTGCTGCATCTCCTGCTGCTTATCCTGCTGCAGAAATTCCTGCAGAATTTCCTCCTGAATCTGCTGCTGGATCTGCTGCGGCTGAATTTCCTGCTGCTTCATCTACTGCTCTTGCATCTCCTACTGCTGAATCTCCTCCTGAATCTGCTGCGGCATCTCATATTGCTATATATCCTGCTACATCTCCTGCTGCATCTCTTTCTGAATAGGCATCTCCCCCTGCTGCATCTCCTCCTGCTGCATATTCTGCGGAATCTCCTGCTGCATCTCCTCCTGCTGCATTTCCTGCTGCACTTCCTGCTGCTGTATCCCCTAGTGTATCTCCTACTGCTTCATCTCCTGCTGCATCTCCTCCTGCACCACCTGCTATTGAATACCCTGTAGCATCTCCTAATGGTGCATGGCCTGATGATGCATCTCTTGATGCATCTCCTTCTAAATCTCCTCCTGCTGCTTCTCCTGCTGCTTCATCTCCTGATGTGCTGCTGTATGTCCTGCTACATCTTCTGCTGCTGAATTTACTGCTGCTGCATCTGCTGCTACATCTTTTGCTGCTGAATTTACTGCTGCTGCATCTGCTGCTTCATCTACTTCTGCTGCATCTGCTGCTGCATCACCTACTACTGAATCCCCTGCTGCATTCCTGTTGCACCTCCTGCTGATGCACCTCCTGCTGCTGTATTTCCTGGTGCATCTCCTCCTGCTTCATCTCCTCCTGCTGCATCTCCATCTTCTGTGTCTACTGCTGCATTTCCTGCTTCTGCATCTCTCTCTGCCTCATCTGCTGCATATTCCTACTGCATCTCATGCTGCTGCATCTCCTCCTGCATCTCCTGCTGCATTTCTTGGTGCTGAATCTCCTGCTAATAATCTCCTGATGCATCTCCTGCTAATGAATCTCCTGATGCATTTCCTGCTGCATTTCTCATGATGCATCTCGTGCTGCATGACCTCCTGCTGCTTCTCCTGCTGCTCTATCACTTCCTGATACATCTGCTGCAGCATCTCCTGCTGCTACATCACCTGCTGCTGCATCTCCTGCTGCTGCATCTGCTGCTGTATCACCTGCTGCATAATCTCCTGCTGCATCTCCTGCTGCCGCAATGCCTGCTGTATCTTCTGCTGTGTTTCCTGTTGCTGCATATCCTGCTTCTGTATATACTGCTGCATTTCCTGCTGCTCCATCTCCTGCTGCTGAATCTCTTTTTGCATCTCCTGCTTCTGCATCTTCTGCTGCTCTATTACCTGCTGCATCACCTCCTGCTGTGTCTCCTCCTCTGCATCTGTTGCAGCATCTGCTTCTGTCTCCTGCATTTACTGCTGCACATTCTTATTCATCTACTGCTGCATCTCCTGCTACATGTCCTGCTGCTTCATCTCCTGCTACTGAATCTCTTTCTGCATCTCCTTCTTCTGAATCTCCTGCTGTTCTATTACTTTCTGCAACACATCCTGCTGCATGTCCTGCTGCTGCATTTTATCCAGCTGCATCTGCTGCTACTGCATCTCGTGCTGAATATGCCTACCCTGCTGCATCTTCTGCTGCTGCACCTTCTGCTTCTGCATCAGTGTCTCACGCTCTATCTTCTGCTGCATCTGCTTCTGCTGCATCTCCCACTACGTCTCGTGCCTGCTACATTTTCTCCCTCATCTCCAGCCTCTGCATCTCCTGCTGCTGTGTCTTCTGCTGAATCTACAGCGGCATCTGCTGCCACTGTATCTGCTGCTGCTGCATCTGCTGCTGCATGTCATGCTGCTGCATGTCATGCTGCATCTTTTGCTGCTGCCTCTCCTCCTGCTAAATCTCCTCCTGCATCTCCTGCTTCTGCATATCTTTTTACATGTCTTGCTGCTTCATCTCCTGCTTCTGTCTCTCCTACTCCTGCATCTCCTGCTGCTGCATCTGCTTCTGCATTTCCTGCTCTTGCTTCTTCTGCTGCTGCATCTCCTGCTACTGATTCTGTTGCATCATCTACTCCTGCCTCTCCTCCTACAGCATCTCTTGCTGTATCTCGTGCTACATCTCATGAAGCTGTACCTGCTGAAGCATCTCTTCCTTCTGCATCTCCTGATGAATAGGCATCTATTGATGTATCCACTGCTGCATTTCTTGATGCTGCATCTCCTTCTGTATCTGCTGTTGAACCCGCTGTTGCATATCCTGCTGTTGAAAATTCTGCTGCTGCACCTCCTACTTCTGCATCTGCTTCTTCAGCTCCTGTAGCTGCATCTCCTGCTTCTTCATCTCCTACTCCTGAATCTTCTGATTCTGTATCTCCTGCTAAAGCTCTTGATTCATATCCTGCTGCTAAATCTTCTGCTGCTGCATCTCCTGCTGCTTCATCTCCTGCTGCTGTATCTCCTTCTACAACTCCTCCTGCTACATATCCTGCACTACCTCCTTCTGCTGCATCTCATGCTGCTGCATCTGCTGAAGATTCTCTTCCTACAGCATCTCCTGCTGAATTTGCTGCTGCATATTCTGCTGCTGCATCTCATGATGCTTCATCTCCTGCTGCTGCAACTCCTACAAAATCTGCTCTTGAATATGCTCCTGCATCTGCTGCGGCTGTATCTCCTGCTACATCTCCTGCTGCTACGTAATCTACTGATGCATCTCCTGTGTAATCCCCTGCTGCTGAACCTCTTGCTTCTTTGTCATCTACTGCTGCATCTCCTGATGAATCTCTTATTGATGCATCTGCAGTATTTTCTGCTGCATCTGCTGCTGCTTCATATACTGCTTCATTTTCTACTACTTCATCACCACATGCATCTCATTCAGCATCTCTGCCTGCTGCATCTGCCTCATCTCCTGCTGCATCTCCTGCTGCTGAATCTCTTACTGCATCTAGTGCTGCGTCATCTGCTACTGAATCCCTGCTACATTCCAGATGCGTCTCCCACTGCTGCATCACTTGCTGCTGCTTCTCCTTCTGCATCTCCTGCTGAATCTAATCCTACCAGATCTCCTGCTGCATCTCCTGCTGCTGCATATCCTGCTGCTTCTCCTGCTGCTGATTAAACTACTGCATCTCCTGATGCTGCATTTCCTGATGCATATCCTGCTGCTGCATCTCCTGCTTTATCTCCTTCTGATGCATATCTTGCTGCTGCATCTACTGCTGCTTCATCTGCTGCTACATCTCCAGCTGCATCTCCTGCTGCTGCTTCTCAGTGTACATCTCCTCTTGCTCAATCTCCTGCTGCATAACCTGGAGCTACATCTCCTGCTACTGCAACGCCTGCTGCATCTCCTGCTGAGCTCTTGCAGCTGTGTCTCCTGCTACATCTTTTGTGGCTGCATCTGCTGCTGCTTACTCTTATTCTGCAACTCCAGCTCCTTCTCCTGCTGCGGAATCTCCTGCTGCGGAATCTGCTGCATCTGCATCATCAGGATATTCTGAAGGAGATGCTGCACCAGGGTATGCAGCAACAGGATATGCAGGCCACAGTACTGTGGCAGTGAGAAGCAGCAGGAGATGAACAGGAGATGCAGAAGAAGATGTTAGCAGTAGGAGATGCAGCAGGAGAGGCAGCGGCAGGAGGTGCTGCATAATATGAACAGGAGATATAGAAGAAGGAGATTCAGCAGCAGTAGATGCAGCAGGGGATGCAGTAGCTGGATATTCAGCAGCAGGAGACGCAGCATCACATGCAGCAGTTAGGATATGCAGCAGCAGAAAATGCAGCATGATATGAAGAAGTGGAATATGCAGTAGAAAGAAATACTGCAGCAGATTCAGTAGGAGGTGATGCAGCAGCAGGAAATTCAGGAGCAGTTGCAGCAAGAGATTCAGCAAGTGATGAAGCTGCAGAACTAGCAGAACATGCAGGTGGAGGAGATACAGCAGCCCCAGATGTGGTAGGAGATGCAGAAACAGGAGATGCAACAGCAGCAGATACAGTAGGAGATGCAGGAGCATCTGAAGGCGTAGATGCAATGGGAGATTCAGCAGCAGGAGATAGAGGAGGAAATGCAGCAGTAGATAGAGTAGGAGATGAAGCAGCAGAAGAAGCAGCAGGAGATGAAGAAGCAGAAGATGAAGCAGCAGCAGAATAAGCAGGAGGTGAAGCAGGAGAAGCAGTAGCAGGAGATGGAGCAGGAGAAGCAGTAGCAGGAGATGCAGCACAAGATGCATGAATGCTGCAGCAGAATATACAGCAGGATATGTAGCAGTAGCAGATGCAGGAATAAGATGTAGCAGGAGATACAGCAGGAAATGTAGCAGGAGATGCAGCAGAAGGAGATGCAGTAGAAGGAAAATCAGCATATGATACAGCAGCAGGAGATTCAGCAGCAGATTCAGCAGAAGATTCAGCATCAGATGTAGTCGCATAGGCAGATTCAGCAGGAGATGAAGGAGCAGAAAATGCAGCAGGAGATGGTACTGGATATGCAATAGCAGGAGATGCAGCAGCAGATGCACCAGCGGGAGATGCAGCAGGAGATGCTGTAGGCTCTTCAATTTTGAAGTGGCTCTTTAATAGCCATTCTGATGTTACAGATCACAAGACTAGATTGAAAGTTCCACAAGTATTGCTTTGCAGTAAAAGAGCTATAAGAGAAAAGATTCAGCAACAGCAGCATTCCATGCTAGCATCTTCCCTTCGGGAGTTACTCACTTTTCCTAAAGCGCCTTCACAGGCGAAGTTAAGTCACAATTCAGTACCCTACACTAAAACGGTCCATAAGAAGTGCTTTGCAGCTTGCAGTGAATGCTCTTTCACAGAAGACTCTTAACGAGAGCCAGCATTTGATAGTAGCATCTTACCTGCAGTACTTGTTCTTAACAAGTTGATATTTTGAAGTGACACTTTAATAGCCATTCTGATGTTGCAGCACACAAACCCAGACTGAAACGTCTACAAGTTTTCCTTTGCAGTGAAAACGCTCTAAGAGAAGATAAGCAGAAGCATTTTTCTTAAATTGCAGTAATTTGTGAAATTAAGTCACAATTCAGAATCCTATACTATAACGTCCTGTTAGTTGTACTTTGCTGCTTGCAGTGAAAGCGCTTCCAGAGACGACTCTGACGATAACCAGCATTTCATGGTGGCATCTTCCCTGTGGTACTTGTGCTGAAAGCTCTGAAGTTTTGAAGTGACACCTTCATAGCTGTTCTGATGTTACAGTTCACAAGCTTAGACTGAAAGTTCTACAAGTCTTGCTTTGCAGTGAATGCGCTATAAGAGAAGACATTCAGAAGCAGCAGCATTCCATGCTAGCGTCTTCGCTGTTGGAGATACTCAGTTTTCCTAAAGCGCATTATTAGTTGCTATTATGTCACTATACTTTAGCCTACACTTAAAAGCTCTATTAGTCGTGTTTTACACCTCTCAGTGAAAGCTCGTCCAGAGAAGATTCTAACGAGAGAACACCATTTGATGCTAGCATCTTTCCAGGGGTATTTGTGCTGAACGCTTTCAAATCTTCAAGTGAAACCTTACTAGCCATGCTGATGTTACAGTTCAGTAGTCTAGATGGAAAGTTCATAAATCTTGGTGTGTAGTGCAAACGCTCTAAGAGAAGACATTCAGAAGCGGAATCATTCCATGCCAACATATTCCCTGCTGGAGATATTCACTTTTCCTAAAGCACCTTATTAGGTGTATATTAAGTCGCTAATAACTAGCCTACGTGAAAACTTTGCCTTTTTCGTGCTTTGCAGCTGATAGTGAAAGCGCTTCATGAAAAGATCCTAACGAGTACCAAAATTTGATAGCACCTCCCCTGCGGTACTTGTGCTGAACGTTCTCAAATCTTGAAGTGACGCTTCAAACGTTACAGTTCACAAGCCTAGAGTGAAAATTCTACAAGTTGTCTTTTGAGGTAACAGAGCTATTAGAGAAAACAATAAGAAGCGGTATAATTTCATGCCAGCATCTGCACAGCCTGAGATACTCACTTTTCCATGAGCGCATTAAAAGGTGCAGTTAAGTCACAATACATTACCCTAAACTAAAATGTGTTAGTTGTGCTTTACAGCTTGCAATGAAAGCGCTACAAGAGAAGACTCTAAGCAGAGCCTGCATTGGATGGTAGCAGCTTCCCTGCGGGACTTGTGCTGAATCTCTGAAATTTTGAAATGACGCTTTACTAGCTGCTATTATACTTCAGAAGCCAAGACTGAAAGTTCTATAAGTCTTGCTTTGCAGCGAAAGTGCTGTGAGAGAAGACATTCAGAAGCAGCAGCTTCTGAATGCTATCATCTTCCCTTTGGGATTTACACACTTTTCCTAAAGTGCATTATTTTGCCCATTTAAGTCACAATTCAGTAACTTATTTTAAAACGGTCTATAAGTCATGCTTCGCAGCTTGTAGTGAAAGCGCTTCAAGAGAAGACACTAAAGAAAGATAGCATATGATCATAGGAGATTCCCTGTGGTTCGTGTTCTGTACAATTTGAAATTTTGAAGTTATGCTTTAACCGCCATTCTGATATTACAGTACACAAGCCTAGCCTTGGAAGTTCTACAAGTCTTCCTTTGCAGTGAAAGTGCTATAAGAGAAGACATTCAGAAGCATCAGCATTCCATTCTAGCCTCTTCCCTGTGGGAGTTACTCACTTTTCCTAAAGCGCCTCCATAAGCGCAGTTAAATCACAAATCCGTAACCAATACTAAACATTTTGTTAGACGTTCTTTGCAACTTGCAGTGAAAGCGCTTCAAGAGAAGATTCTAAAGAGAGCATGCATTTGATCGTAGCAGCGCCCTTGTGGTACTTTTTCTGAACGTTTTCAAATTTTGCACTGATGCTTTAATAGCCATTCTCATGTTGCAATACACAAGCCAAGACTGAAAGGTCTACAAGTCTTGCTTTTTAGTGAAAAGGCTTCCAGAGAAGAATCTAACAAATTTCAGTATTTGATCGTAGAATCTTCCCTGCGGTATTTGTACTGAATTCTCTCAAATTTTCAACTAACGCTTTAACTTCAATTCCGATATTGCAGTACATAAGCTTAGACAGAAAGAGATACAAGTCTTAGCTTTGCACTGAAAGCGCTCAAAGAGAAGACATTCAGCATTAGCAACATTCCATGCTAGCATCTTCCCTTCCATAGTTATTCGATTTTCTAAAGCGCCTCTCTAGGCGCAATTAAATCACAATACAGTTAACTTAGAGTAAAACATTCCAAAAGTCGTCCTTAGCAGCATGCAGTGAAAGCTCTTCCACAGAAGACTCTAACGAGAGCCAGCATTTCATCGTAGCAACTTCCCTGAGGTACTTGTGCTGAACGCTCTGATATTTTGAAGTGACACTTTAATAGCCCTTCTGATGTTACACAAGCCCAGACTGAAAGGTCTACAAGTCTTGCTTTGCAGTGAAAGCGCTATAAGAGAAGACATTCGGAAGCAGCAGTATTCCACGCCAGCATCTTCACTGCGGGAGTTATTCACTTTTCAGAACGCGCCTTCATAAGTCACAATTCAGTATCCTATACAAAAAAGTCTTTTTAGTCGTGCTTTGCAGCTTGCACTGAAAGCGTTTCCAGAGAAGACTCTAACGAGAGCCAGCATTTCATCGTAGCAGCTTTTTTGAGATACTTGTTCTGAACTACTTGAAATTTGGAAGGGACTCTTTAATAGCTGTTCTGATGTTACAGTACACAGACTGAAAGTTCTACAAGCCTTGATTGGCAGTGAAAGCGCTATAAGGGAACACTTTCAGAACCTGCATCACTTTTCCTAAAGCGCCTTCCTAGGATAAGATAAGTCACAATTCAGTACTGCTGCAGCTCTTTCTGAATCTACTACTGCTGCATCTGCTGAATCTGCTGCTGATTCATCTACTGCTGCATCTCCTCATAGATGTCCTGCTGCTGCATCTGATGCTGCTTCCTCTCTTGCTGCATTTACTGTAGCTGAATCTCCTGTTGTATTTCCTTCTGCTGCATCTTCTTTTCATCTACTAGTCTGCATCTCCTGCTGCTGCATCTCCTCCTTCTGCATCTCCTGATGAATCTTTTGTAGTATCTCCTGCTGCTCCATCTCCTACTGCATATGATGCTGCTGCATCTCCTGCTACTACATCCCCTGCTGCTGCATTCCCTGCTGCATCTCCTGATGCTTCCTCCCTTGCTGCATCTCCTGCTGATGCATCTCCTGCAGAATCTGCTTCTAAATCTGCTGCTGCATCTTCTGCTTCTTTCTCTCCTGCTGCATTTCCTGCTCCTTTCTCTCCTGCTGCATCTTCTCCTGCTGCATTTCCTGCTGCATCTCCTGCTTCTCTATCTCTAGCTGCATCTCCTCCTGCTGCATCTCCTGCTTAATCTAGTCTATATCTTCTGCTGCTGCATCTCCTGTTTCTGTACCTCCTTTTGCATCTCCTGCTGCTGCATTTTTTGCTTCTCAATCTCCTGCTAATGCAACTCCTGCTAATGCATCTCCTGCTGCATCTACTGCTACTTCATCTACTGCTGTATCTCTTGCTGAATCTGCTGCTGTACCTCCTTCTGCTTCATCTCCTGCTGCATCTACTTCTCCTGCATATCCTGCTGAATCTGCTGCTGCTCTGCTGCTACATCATCTCCTGCTAAATCTCCTGCTACATATCCTGTTGCTGCATCTCCTGCTGCTACATATCCTGCTGCTGCACCTCTTAATGCATCTCATGATAATGTTTCATCTCTTTTTACTGCATTTTCTGCTGCATCTGCTGCTGCTGCATCTGCTGCATGTCTTGCTGCATCTCCTCCTGCTGATTCTCATGCTGTTTTTCCTTCTGAATTTTCTGCTGCATCGCCTGCTCCGGCATCTTCTACTGCATCACCTCCTGCTGCTTATTCTGCTGCATCTACTTCTGTCGCATCTCCTCCTGCATTTCCTGCTGATGCATCTCCTATTGTGAATGTGCTGCAGCATCTCCTGCTGATGAATCTCCTGCTGAGTCTGCATCTCCCACTGCATCTGCTGCTGCATCTCCTCCTGCTGTTTCTGCTGCTTCTGCATTTGCTGCTTAATGTCCTGCTGCATTTCCTGTTGCTGCTTCTCCTCCTTCTGCATCTCCTGCTTCTGCATCTCCTGCATAATCTCCTCTTGCCTTTCCTCCTACTGCATCTCCTGCTTAATCTCCTGGTGCATCTCCTGATGCTGTATCATCTGAATCATCTCTTCCTCCTGCATATCCTACTGAAACTGCAGCGACTGCTGCTTCATCTCCTGCTCTTGCATCTCCTGCTGCTGAATCTCCTCCTGAATATGCTGTGGCATCTCATGTTGCTACATCTCCTGCTACATCTCCTGATGCATCTCCTCCTGCTGCATCTCCTGCTGCACCTCCTGCTGCTTCATCTCCTGCGGCATCTCCTGCTGCTGCCTCTCTGTCTTCTCTATCTACTGCTGCATTTCCTGCTGCTACATCTCCCTCTGCCTCATCTGCTGGTATGTAATTTACTGCTACATCTGCTGCTGCATCTCATGCTGCTGCATTTCCTGTGGCTGCATCTCCTCCTGCATCTCCTGCTGCATTTCTTGGTGCTACATCTCTTGCTGCTGCAACTCCTGCTTCTGCAACTCCTGCTGCATCACCTGCTGAATCTCCTGCTAATGAATCTCCTGCTGCATTTCCTGCTGCAATTCTCATGATGCATCTCTTGCTGCATAACCTCCTGCTATGTCACCTGCTGCTGCATCTCCTCTTGATACATCTCCTGCTTCATCTCCTGTTGCTGAATCTCCTCCTGCTACATCTCCTGCTGCTAGATTTCCTCCTGCATCTACTGCTCATGAGTCTGATGCTGCATCTCTTGCTCTTGAACCTCCTGCTGCCTCTTCTGCTGCTGCATTACATGCTCTATCTCCTCCTACTGCATCTCCTCCTGCTGCATATCCTGCTTCTGTATATACTGCTGCATTTCCTGCTGCTGCATCTCCGGCTGCTGCACCTCCTGCTGCTGAATCTCTTTCTGCATCTCCTTCTTCTGAAATTCCTGCTGCTCTATTACTTTCTACATCCAGTCCTGCTGCGTATCCTGCTGTTGCATCTCCTCCTGCTCATCTGCTGCAGCATCTCCTGCTGATGCATCTCCTGCTAAATCTGCATCTCCTGCTGCATATGCTGCATCTGCATCTCCTGCTGCTTCATCTCCTGCTCTTGCATCTCCTTCTGCTGAATCTCCTCTGGAATATCCTGCTGCATCTCATGATGCTACATATCCTGCTACATCTCCTGCTTCGCCTTCATGGGATGCATCTCTAGCTTCATCTCCTGCTGCATCTGCTGCTGCTCTGCTGCTGCTTCATCAACTGCTGATTCTCCTGTTCATGCCTATCCTCCTGCACCTCTTGCTGCTGCATATCCTGCTGCTGCATCTCTCAATGCATCTTATGATAATGCTACATCTCTTGCTACTGCATCTCCTGCTGCATCTGCTGCTACTGCATCTCCTCCTGATATTTCTCCTGCTGTATATCCTTCTACATTTCCTGCTGCATCTCCTCCTCCTGAACCTTCTGTTGCATCTCCTCCTGCAGTTTCTCCTGCTGTATCTATTTTGGCCCATCTCCTGCTTCATCTCCTGCTCCTGCATGTCGTACTGTGAATCTGCTGCAGCATCTCCTGCTGCGGAATCTCCTGCTGCTGCATCCCCTGCTGCATCTCCTGCTGCTGCATCTGCTGCATCATCTCCTCCTGCATCTCCTCCTACTGCATCTCTTGCTCATCTCCTGATGCTGTATCATCTAAAGCATCTCGTTTTGCTGCATCTACTGCTTAATCTGCATCTCTTAGTGCATCTGCTTCTGCATCTCATTTTGCTGCGTCTCCTGTGGCATTTGCTGCTGAATCTGCTGCTGCATCTCCTGCTGTTGCACCTTCTGCTGCACCTCCTTCTACTGCATCTGCTGATGAATCTACTGCTTCAGCTCCTCCTGCAGCTGCATCTGCTGCTGCATCCCCTGCTGCTGCATCTGCTGCTGCTGCATCTGCTGCTGCATTACTTTCTACTACATCTGCTGATGAATCTACTGCTTCAGCTCCTCCTGCATCTCCTGCGGATGCATCTGCTGCTGCATCACCTGCTGCTGCACCTCCTACTTCATTACCTGTTACTGCATCTCCTTGTACTGTATCTCCTGCTGAATCTGCTGCTTCAGCTCCTCCTGCCTCTCCTGTGGGTGCATCTGCTGCTGCATCTCCTCCTTGTGCATCTCTTGATGCATCTCCTGCTATATCTCCTGTTACATCTCCCTCTGCCTCTCCTACTGTTGCATCACCTGCTGCTGCATCACCTGCTGCTGCACCTCCTACTTCATTACCTGTTGCAGCATCTGCTCTTGCACCTCCTGCTGATTTCCTGCTGCAATAT
Organism: Clamator glandarius; assembly: GCA_033459285.1. Taxonomy (NCBI): domain Eukaryota; kingdom Metazoa; phylum Chordata; class Aves; order Cuculiformes; family Cuculidae; genus Clamator; species Clamator glandarius. The sequence goes on along the minus strand of JAUNZM010000097.1, from coordinate 370,742 downwards.
CTACTCTATCTGCTGCTGTTTCATCTACTGTTGAATCTCCTGATTCACCTCCTGCTGCTGCATGTCCTGCTTTTGCATTAACTGCTGCTTCGTCTGCTGCTGCATCCCCTGATGCATCTCCTCTTGCTACGTATCCCACTGCACCTCCTCCTGCATCTCCTGCTGATGCATGTCTTGCGGCTGCATCTCCTGATGATTCGTCTGCTGCTGCATGTCCAGCTGCAGCACCTCAAGATGTATCACCTCTTGCTAAATATCCTGCTGCATCTACTGATGATACATCTCCTGATACTGCAACTCTTTCTGCACCTCCTGCTGCATCTCTTGCTCCATATCCTTCTGATGCATCTGCGGATTCATCTTATGATACTGCTATCTTGCAGGTTCTCCTGCTGCTGAATGTCCTGCTGTAACAAACCTTCCTGCATCTACTGCTGCTGCATCTCCTGTTGCTGCATCATCTACTGCTGCATCTAGTGATTAATCTCCTACTGCTGCATCTGCAGCATTTCCTGCTGCATCTGCTGCTGCTTTATCTAGCGCTGCATCTTCTGCATAATCTGCTGCTACATCTCCTGCTTCTGCATCATCCACTGCTGCATCTAGTGATTAATCCACAGCATTTTCTGCTGCATCTGCTGCTGCTTCATATACTGCTGCATATCCTTCTACAACTCCTGCTGCTACATCTCCTTCTGCATCTCCTCCTGCTGCATCTCCTTTATCTGCTGCTGCATCTGCTGCTGCATCATCTGCTACTGAATCTCCTGCTGCATCTCCTGATGCGTCACCTCCATCTGCTGCATCACCTCCATCTGCTGCATCTCTTGCTGCATCTCTTGCTGCATCTCCTGATGCTGAATCTCCTACTGCATCTCGTGCTGCATCAGCTGCTACTGGATCCCTGCGGTGTTCCAGATGCATCTCCTGCTCCAGCATCTCCTGCTGCTTCATCTCCTGCTGTATCTTCTTCTGCCGCATCTCCTGCTTCCTCTTCTTCGGCTGCATGGCTTGCTGCTGCATCTACTGCTGTTTCTTCTGCTGTTGCATCTCCAGCTGCAGCACCTCATGATGCATCCCGTCTTGCTCAATCTCCTGCTGCATATCCTGCTGATACATCTCCTGCTACTGCATCTTCTTCTGCATCTCCTGCTGCATCTTTTGTGGCTGCATCTCCTTCTCCATCTCCTGCTGGTGAATATTCTCCTGATGGATCTCCTTATGCATCTCTTTCTGCTGCATCTTCTGCATTTCCTTCTGCATCTCTTCCTGCTGCATCTCCTGCTGAAACTCATGCTGATGCATCTGGAGCATTTTCTGCTACATCTCCTGCTGCTGCATTTCGTGCTGCATCTCCTGCTGCTGGATCTCCTCCTGCATCTCTTGCTGATGAAGCTGATGCTGCATCTCTTTCTGCATCTTCTCCTGATGCATCTGCTGCTGCAGCAACTCCTGCTGCTGTGTACATGGCTGCATCTACTGCAGGTGCATCTCCTGCATCATCTCCTGTTGCTGCATCGCGTACTGAATCTCTCGCTGCATCTCCTCCTCCATTTCCTGCTGCATTACATGATGCATCTCCTCCTGCTGCATGTCCTGCTAATGCATCTCCATCTTCTGTATCTACTGCTGCATTTCCTGCTGCTGCATCTCCCTCTGTCTCATCTGCTGGTACTTAATTTGCTGCTGCATATGCGGCTGCATAGCATGCTGCTGCATCTGAAGCTGCATCTCCTGCTGCTGTATTTCCCGCGGCTGCACCTCCTCCTGCATCTCCTGCTGCATTCTTCGTGCTGCATCTCCTGCTGCTTCATCTCCTGCTCTTGCATTTCCTTCTGCTGAATCTCCTCTGGAATATACTGTGGCATCGCGTGCTGCTGCATATCCTGCTACATCTCCTGCTGCATCTCCTTCTGAATATGCATCTCCTGATGAATCTCCACCTGCTGCCACTACTACTGCTACGTTTGCTTCTGCATCTGCTGCAGCATCTCCTGCTGCTGAATCTCCTGATGCCGTGTCTGCTGCTGAATATCTTGTTGCTGAATCTCCTGCTGCATCTCCTGTTGATGCATCTCCTACTGCTGCATCACCTTCTGCATGTGCTGCTGCAGCATCTCCTTCTGCTGCATCTCCTGCTTCATCTGCTGCTGCATCTCCTGCTGCTGCATCTTTTGCAGCTGCACCTCCTGCTGCATTTCTTGCTGCTCTATCGCCTGCTGCATCTCCTGCTGTATCTCTTTCTTCTAGATGTCCTGTTGCTGCAACATCTCCTGCTGCATTTCCTGCTGAATTTACTGCTGCACCTCCTTCTTCTGCATCTCCTCTTGCACCTCCTACTGCTGCATCTCTTGCTTCTGCGTTTCATGATCCTGCATCACATGCTGAAGCTCCTGTGGAATCTCCTTATTCATATCCTTATGCTGCATCTTCTCCTGCTCTATCATCTGCTGCTGCATCTCCTGCTGCACCTGCTGCTACTGCATCTCGTGCTCCTGCATATCCTGGTGCTATATCTGCTTCTGCATCTCCTTTTGTTTTGTATCGTACTGCATTTGCTGCTGCATCTGCTGCTGCATCTGCTGCTGCATCTACTGCTGCTTCATTTCCTGCTGAATCTGCTGCTGAATCTGGTGCTGCATCTGTTGCGATGGCATCTCCTGCTCTTGCATCTCCTGCTGCTGAATCTCCTCCTGAATATCCTGTGGCATCTCATGCTGCTACATCTCCTGATGCATCTCCTTCTGAATAGTCATCTCCTGATGCACCTCCTCGTGCTGCATCTCTTCCTGCTGCACCTCATCCTGCTGCATCCGCTGCGGCATCTCCTGCGGCATATCTATCTACTGTATCTCCTGCTGCATCTCCTGCTGAATATGCCTACTCTGCTGCATCTCCTGCTGCAGAGTCTAGTGCTCTATCTCCTGCTGCATCTCCTACTACATCTCCTGCTGCTGCATCATCTGCTTCATCTCCAGCTGCTGCATCTCCTGCTGCTGTGTCTTCTGCTGAATCTATTGCTGCATCTGCTGCCAATGCATCTGCTGCCAATGCATCTGCTGCCAATGCATCTGCTACTGCATATAATGCTGCTACATGTCATGCTGCATCTCCTGCTGCTGCCTCTCCTGCTGCTGCCTCTCCTGCTGCTGCCTCTCCTCCTGCTAAATCTCCTCCTGCATCTGCTGATGCATTTCCTGCATCTACTGCTGCTGCATCTCCTGCTTCTGCATATCGTTTTGCATGACTTTTGGCTACATCTCCTGCTTCTGCCTCTCCTACTCCTGCATCTCTGCTGCTGCATTTCCTGCTTCTGCATTTCCTGTTCCTGCTTCTCCTGATGCATCTGCTGCTGCATCTCCTGCAGCATTTTCTATTGCTTGAACTCCAGATGCTGCATCTCCTACTGCATCTGCTGTTGAATCTGCTGTTGAAATTCCTGCTGCTGCACCTTTTACTTCTACATCTCCTGCTTCTTCATCTCTAACTCCTGAATATTCTGCTCCTGTATCTCCTGCTAAAGCTCTTGCTTCATCTCCTGCTTCATATCCTGCTACTGCATCTTCTGCTGCTGCATCTCCTGCTTCTTCATCTCCTGCTCCTGAATCTTCTGCTTCTGTATCTCTCGCTAAAGCTCTTGCTTCATCTTCTGGTGAATCTCCTGCTGCTGCATCTCCTGCTGCTGCGTCTCCTGCTGCTCCATCTCCCGCTGCTGAATCTATTTTTTCATCTCCTGCTTCTGCACCTTCTGCTGCTGTATTACCTGCTGCATCACCTCCTTCTGTGTCTCCTCCTGCAGCATCTGTTGCAGCATCTGCTTCTGTGTCTCCTACATTTGCTGCTACACATTCTTCTGATTCCTCTACTGATGCATCTCCTGCTACATGTCCTGCTGCTGCATCTCCTGCTGATGAATCTGTTGCTGCATCTCTTTCTGCTACATCTCCTGCTGCATCTCCTCCTGCTGCATATCCTGCTTCTGTATATACTGCTTCATTTCCTTCTGCTGCATCTCCTCCTATTGAATCTCTTTCTGCATCTCCTTCTTCCTGCTGCTCTATTATTTTCTGCATCAACTCCTGCTGCGTGTCCTGCTGCTGCATTTTATCCTGCTGTATCTGCTGCTGCATTTGCTACTGCATTTCTGCTGCTGCATCTCCTGCTGCTTCATCTCCTGCTGCTGCATAATCTGCTGCATCTCCTCTTGCTGCATCTCCTAGTGCATCTCCTGCTGCTGAATCTCTTATTGCATCTCCTACTTCTGAATCCCCTGCTGCTGCATCTCCTGCATCTGTTGCTGCATCACCTACTACTGAATCCCCTCCTGAATTCCTGCTGCATCTCCTGATACTGCATCTCCTGCTGCATCTCCTGCTGCTGTATCTCCTCCTAATGCATCTCCTGCTGATGCATAACCTGATGCATCTCAACTGCTTCATATCCTGCTGCTGAATCTCCTGATGCTGCATCTGCTGCTGCATCTCCTGCTGCTGCATCTTCTGCAGCTGCATATGCTACTGCATCTGCTGCAGGATCTCCTTCTTCTGCCTCTCATGCCACATCTCACGCCGAGGCATCTCCTGCTTCTGTATATCTTGCTCAATCTACTGCTGCTGCGTCTCCAGCTGCATCTCCTGCTGCTGCATCTCCTGCATCTTTAGGTGCATCGGTTGTAGATTAATCAACTGCTGCATCTCCTCTTGCTTCACCTGCTGATTTTTGATGTCGTCCTGCATCACCTGATGCTCCATCTGCTACTCCTGCATACACTGCTGCATCTACAGCTGCTGCATCCCCTGCTGCATCTCCTGTAGAATGTGCTTCTGTATCTGCTGAGTCTTAATCTCCTGCTGCTGAATCTCCTGCTTCTGCATCTTCTGCTGAATGTGTGCTGAATATGCTGATGCATCTCCTGCTGCATCTCCTGCTGATGCATCTCCAGCTGCTGTATACCATGCTTCTGCATCCTCTGTTTCACCTACTACTGCTGCATGTGCTGTTACATCTTCAGCTGCTGAATTTACTTCTGCTGCATCTGCTACCGCATCACCTGCTACTGAATCCCCTGCTGCATTCCTGTTTTATCTCCTGATGCTGCACCTCCTGCTGCTGTATACCCTGTGCATCTCCTACTGCTGCACCACCTGCTATTGAATCTCCTGCTGCATTTCCTAATGCTGCATCTCCTGATGATGCATCTCTTGATGCATCTCCTGCTGCTGCATCTCCTGATACATTTCCTGCTGAATCTCCTGATCTGCTGCTGCATGTGCTGCTACATCTCCTGCTGCTGCTGCATCCTCTGCTGAAACTCCTGATGCTGCATCTCTGTCTGCAACTACCTCTGATGCATCAGCAGATTCATCTCATCATGCATCTCCCCTGCTTCATCTCCTGCTGCTGAATCTCCTGCTCTTGCATACCCTGCTGCATCTACTACTGCTTCATACCCTTCTTCATCTACTGCTGCTGCATTACCTGCTGTTTCTGCTGCTGCTGCATCTCCTACTGAATATCAAGCTGCTGCATCTCCTGTTGCTATATCTTTTGGTTATGAATCTCCTGCTACTGCATCTTTTACTGAATCTGCTGCTGCATCTACTGTGGCTGCATCTCCTGCTACTGCATCTCCTAATACATCTCCTGTAGCTTAATCTCCTGCTTTTGCATCTCCTGCTTTATCTCCTTCTGATGCATATCTTGCTGCTGCATCTCCTGCTGCTTTGTCTGCTTCTACATCTCCAACTGCCTCTCCTGCTGCTGCATCTCCTGCTATATCTCCTCTTGCTCAATCTCCTGCTGCATATCCTGCTGCTACATCTCCTGCTACTGCATCTCTTCCTGCATCTCCTATTGCATCTCTCGCTGCATCTCGTGCAGCTTCATCTCCTGCTACATGTCTTGCCGCTGCATCTCCTTCTCCATCTCCTGCTGGTGAATCTTCTCTTGATCGATCTCCTTAAGCATCTCTTTCTGCTGCATCTTCTGCATTTCTTGATGCATCTCTTCCTGCTGCATCTCCTGCTGAATCAATTCCTGCTACATCTGCAGCATTTGCTGCAATATCTCCTGCTGCTTCACATACTGCTGCATCTTCTGCTACATATCTTGTTGCTGCAAATGCTGCTACTATATCTCTTGCTGCATCTACTGTGGCTTCATCTCCTGCTGCATCTCCTTCTGTTGCTTCTCATTCTCTGCATCTTCTTCTTTGCATCTCCTGATACTGCTTCACTTGTTTTTGCATCTGCTGCTGCAAATCTTGCTGCTGCAACTCTTGCTGCTCCATCTCCTGCTCGATATCCTTCTGATAAATCTGCAGATTCATCTTATGATGGTGCTTTCTTGCTGGATCTCCTCCTCTGCATCTCATACCACATCTCCTGCTGATGCATCTCCTGCTTCTGCATCTGTTGCTGCATCTCCTGCAGCTGCATCTCCTGTTGCATCTCCTACTGCTGAATCTCATGCTACTGCATTCTCTGCTGCATCTACTGCTCCTGCATTGCCTGCTGTGAAATCTCCTAATGCATCTCCTCTTGCTTAGTCTCCTGATGTTTCATATCCTGCTTCATCTCCTTTTGCTGCATCTATTGCTGCTGCATCTCCTGCTGCTTTGTCTGATGCTGCAACTCCTTCTCCATCTCCTGCTGCATAATCTCCTGCTGCTTCTATGTCTGCATCTCCTGCTGCTCCATCTGCATCATCAGGATATTCTGAAGGAGATGCACTGTGGCAGCAGATTCAGCTGCAGGAGATGCAGCCGTAGGAGATGAAGCAGCAGAAGAAGCAGCAGGAGATGCAGAAGCAGAAGAAGCAGGAGATGAAAAAGCAGAAGATGCAGCAGGAGAAGCAGTAGCAGGAGATGCAGCAGAATAAGATGTAGCAGGAAATAAAGAAGCAGTAGATGCAGCCGGGGGTGCAAAAGCTGGTAATGCAGCAGCAGGAGATGCAGTAGGAGATTCAGCAGGAAGTGCACCAGAGGTTAAGCTTGAGACGCAGAAGATGTAGAAGGATATGAAGTAGCAGTACATGTAAGAGGGGATGGAGCAGCAGGGAATGCAGCAGCAGGAGATGCAGCAGCAGGAGAGTCATCAGCGTGACATGCATCAGAAGATGCAGCAGGAGGAGATTCAGCAAGAGGAGATGCATCAAGAAGAGATGCATCAGGAAATAAAGCAGGAGATGGAGCAGCAGGAGATGACTCCGGAGATGCAGTAGCAGACACAGCAGCAGGGGATGCAGCAGAAGGAGATGAAGCATTACGAGATGCAGCAAGAGATACAGCAGAAGGCGATTCTTCAGCAGGAGATACAGCAGCAGGAGATGCAGTGGGACATGCAGCAGGAGATGCAGCCGCTTGAGATGCAGCAGAAGATGCAGCAGGAAATGTAGCAGGGTATACCTCAAGAGATGCAGAAGAAGGAGATTCAACAGGAGATGCAGCAGGAAGAGATGCAGGAGGATATGCAGAAAAAGAGGCAGCTACAGGAGATACATCAGGAAATACACCAGCAGGATATGCATCGCCAGTAAAGGCAGCAGGAGATGAACCAGCAGGAGATGCAGCAGGAAATGCAGCAGTAGATTTAGCAAGAGGAGATCCACCATGAGATGCAGCAGTAGGAGATGCAGCAGGAGATGCAGCATGAGATATAGCAGGAGATGCATCAAGAAATGAAACACGAGGAGATGTAGGATGGAGAGGCAGCAGAAAGAGATGCAGAAGTGGATGCAACAGCAGTAGATGCAGCAGCTAATGAAAGAGATGTGGAATCAGTAGGAGATACAGTAGCTAGAGATTCTACAGGAGATGCACCAGAAGGAGATGTAGAAGCAGCAGAAGCAGTGGCAGGATATGCAGCAGAAGATACATCATAGCAGCATATGCAGAAGGAATTGCAGCAGAAGAAGATGCAGCAGCAGGGCATGCATTAGCAGCAGATGCATTAGAAGACGCAGTATGAGAAGCAGCAAACAGAGATGCAGAAGCAGATGTAGTAGCAGGAGATGCAGCAGCACGAGATGCAGTAGCATGAGATGAAGAAGAACGAGATGCAGTAGGCGGAGATGCTTCAGGAAGAGATGCAGAAGCAGGGGATGCAGCTGCAGGTGATGGAAAAATGGATGCAGCAGGGTATGCTGTAGCAGATGCAGCAGGAGATGCAGCAGCAAATGCATATTCAGCAGTAGATTGAGAGGGAGATGCAGCAGGATATGCAGCATCAGAGATGTAGCAGGAGATTCAGAAAGAGATGCAGCAGCAGGAATTGAGTCCGCAGATGCATCAGAAGTATATGAATCAAGAGATGCAGCAGCAGGGGTTGCAGGAGGAGATGCAGGAGCAGGAGATCCAGAAGCAGATGTAGAAGGAGATGCAGCAGTAGATGAATCAGCAGCAGATGCAGCAGTAAATGCAGGAGATGCATCAGCAGGAGATGCAGCAGGAAGCGATGCAGAAGGAAATGAAGAAGATGCAGCAGAAAGTGATGCATAAATAGATGCTTCAGGAGAAGATTCATCAGCAGGAGATATAGAAGGAGATGCAGCTGCAAGAGATGCAGCAGGAGGTGCAGAAGGAGATGCAGTATCAGCAGGATATGCAGCAGGATATTGAGCAAGAAGTGATATATCATGAGGTACTGCAGCTGGAGATGCAGCAGCAGACAAAGCAGCAGGAGATGCAGCCTCAAGAGATGCATCAGAAAAAGATGAAGGAGGAGATGCAGCAGGAGGAGATGCATCAGCAGGAGATGAAGCATCAGGAGATGTAGCAGCAGGAGATGCAGGAACAGGAGATGCCGCAGCAGGAGATACAGCAGCAGGAGATGCATCAGCAGGAGATGCAGCATCAGGAGATGTAGCAGCAGGTGTTGTAGCAGCAGAATGTGATGCAACAGGAGATGCAGCACTGGGAGATGCATAAGAGATGAAGCAGAAGGACATGCAGCAGCAGATGCAGCAACAGATTAAGCAGCAGTAGATGCAGCAGCAGGAGATGAAGGTAGCAGCTGAAGCGGGAGATGCAAATTCAGAAGAAGATGCAGTAGCCTAATATGCAGCAGCAGATGCAAGAGCAGAATATGTATCAGGAGATGCAGCAGCAAGATATGCATGAGGAAATGCACCAGCAAAACATTCATCAGCAGGAGATGCACCAGCGGGAGATGCAGGAGGAGGTGCAGTAGGATATGTAGCAAGAGGAGACACATCAGGAGATGCAGCAGCAGATGAAGCAGCAGTAAATGCAAAAGAGGACATGCAGCAGCAGGAGGTGAATCAGGAGATTCAGCAGTAGATGAAACAGCAGCAGATAGAGTAGATATTGCAGCAGGAAATCAGCAGGATGTGCAGCAGGAGATGCCACAACAGGTAATGAAGGAGGAGGTGCAGCAGCTGGAGATGCAGCAGCAAGGGATGCAACAGCAGGTGATGCAGCAGCAAGTGATGCAACAGCAGGAGAGGTAGCAGGAGATATAGCAGGAGATGCATCAAGAGATGCACAAGGAGGAGATGCAGCAGCAGATGCATCCACTGGAGATGCAGGAGGAGCTGAAGTAGCAGATTCAGCAGGAGATACAGTAGGAGGAGATGCAGCAGCAGATGCATCCACTGGAGATGCAGGAGGAGCTGAAGTAGCAGATTCAGCAGGAGATACAGTAGAAGGAGATGCAGCAGCAGATGCAGCAGGTGATGCAGCAGCAGGTGATGCAGCAGCAGATGCATCCACAGGAGATGCAGGAGGAGCTGAAGCAGTAGATTCATCAGCAGATGCAGTAGAAGGTAATGCTGCAACAGATGCAGCAGCAGGAGATGCAGCAGCAGGGGATGCAGCAGATGCAGCCGCAGGAGGAGCTGAAGCAGTAAATTCATCAGCAGATGCAGTAGAAGGAGATGCAGCAGAAGGTGCAGCAGCAGGAGATGCAGCAGCAGATTCAGCAGCAAATGCCACAGGAGACGCAGCAAAATGAGATGCAGAAGCAGATGCACTAAGAGATGCAGATTAAGCAGTAGATGCAGCAAGAAGAGAAGCTTTAGATGATACAGCATCAGGAGATGCGCAAGAGATGCAGTAGGAGGAAATGCAGGAGGAGATGATGCAGCAGATGCAGCATCAGAAGATGCAGAAGCAGCAGATGACACAGGTAATGCATCAGTAGTAGATACAGCAGGGGATGCAGCAGCAGGAGATTCCGCAGCAGGAGATTCATCAGCAGGAGGTGCTGCAGCAGATTCACAATAGGAGATGCGACAGAAGTAGATGCAGCAGGATAAGCAGCAGGAGGAGATGCAGTAGAAGATGCCGGAGCAGGAGATGCAGCAGAAAATTCAGAAGGAAAAACAGCAGGAAAAGCATTAGGAGGAGATGCAGCAAGACATGCAGCAGCAGCAGATGCAGCAGCAGCAGATGCAGCAAGATATGCAGAAGCAGTAGTTGCAGCAGGAGATGCAGTAACAAGAGATGAAGCATTATCATGAGATGCATGAATAGGTGCAGCAGAGGATATGTAGCAGGAGATTTGGCAAGAGATGAAGCAGCAGCAGAGCAGCAGCAGGTGCAGCAGGAAATGCAGCAAGAGGTGCAGCAACAGAGTATGTAGCAGGAGATTTAGCAGTAGATGAAGTAGCAGCAGAGCAGCAGGAGATGCAGCAGGAAATGCAGCAGGAGATGCAGCAGGAGATGACATAGCAGGTGATGAAGCCACAGATGCATCGGCTGAAGGTAAAGCAGGAGATGCAGCAGCACGAGGTACATCAGCAGATGCATCAGGAGATGAGGCAGCAAATGTAGAAAGGTATACGGTAGGAGATGCAGCAGAAAATGTATCAGCTGAAATGCAGAAGCAGATGCAGCAAGATATGCAGCAGGATATGTAGGAGAAGTAGATGCATCAGGAGACGAAGCAGAAGGAGGTGTAGCAGCAGAAGATTCAGCAGGAAATGTAGCAACAGGAGATGCAGAAGCAGAAGATGCAGCAGGAGATGCATTAGCAGGAGATGCATTAGCAGGAGATGCATTAGCAGGAGATGCATTAGCAGGAGATGCATTAGCAGAAGATTGAGGAGCAGAAAATGCAGCAGCAGGAGATGCAAAAGGAGATAAAGAAACAGGAGATGCAGCAGCAGAAGATATAGACGAGATTAAGCAGGAGATGCAGCAGGAGGAGATGCAGCAGGAGATAGAGAAGCAGGAGATGCAGCAGGATAGAAAGAAGCAGAAGATGCAACAGCAGATTTAGCAGCAGATTCCGCAGGACATGCATCAGCAGGAGATGCAGCAAGGGAGGAAGCATCAAGAGATGCAGCAGGGAGGGCAGCAGTAGTGGATGTAGTAGCAGGAGATGCAGAAGGAGATGCACTAAAAGATGCAGCATCAGGAAATGCAGCAGGGAATGCAGCAGCAGCAGAAGTAACAGGAGATGCAGCAGCATCATATGCAGTAGGAGACGGAGCAGCAGGAGATGCTACAAGAGATTGATCAGGAGATGCAGAAGGAGGAGATGCAGCAGCAGGAGATGCAGAGTAGTAGGTTTAAAGAAGGTGCAGCAGAAGGAAATACAACAGGAGATTCAGCTACAGTAAATGCAGCAAGCGAGGAAGCAGCAACAGATGCAGCATTAGATGCAGCAGCAGAGGACGCAACAGCAGATGCAGCAGCAGGAGATGCAGCAGAAGGAGATCTATCAGGAGATGCAGCAGTAGATGAAGCAGCAGCAGATACAGCAGCAGAATCAGCAGATGCAGCAGTAGTAGATTCAGCAAGAGCTGCAGCAGGAAATGCAGATGAATATGCAGCAGCAAGATATAAAGCAGGAGATACATCTGCAGGTGATGCAGAAAGAGATGCAGCAGCAGGATATGCAACAGAAAGAGATGACGCTGGAGATGTTTCAATAGAAGGTGCAACATGAGATAGAGCAGGAGATGCACACAGAATCACAGAATCACAGAATGACCAGGTTGGAAGAGACCCACTGGATCATCGAGTCCAACCATTCCCACCAATCCCTAAATCATGCTCCTAAGCACCTCATCTACCCTAACCTTAAACACCTCCAGGACGGTGACTCAACCACCTCCCTGGTCAGACCATTCCAATGCCTAACCACCCTCTCTGTGAAGAATCTCTTCCTAATCTCAAGCCTAAATCTCCCCTGGTGGAGCTTGAGGCCATTCCCTCTCGTCCTGTCCCCTGCCACTTGGGCGAAGAGCCCAGCTCCCTCCTCTCCACAACCTCCCTTCAGGTAGTTGTAGAGACTAATAAGGTCTCCCCTCAGCCTCCTCTTCTCCAGGCTGAACAATCCCAGCTCTCTCAGCCGCTCCTCGTAAGATTTGTTCTCCAGCCCCTTCACCAGCTTTGTTGCCCTTCTCTGGACTCGCTCCAGAGCCTCAGCATCCTTCTTGTGGTGAGGGGCCCAGAACTGAACACAGTACTCGAGGTGCAGTCTCACCAGTGCCGAGTACAGGGGGAGAATAACCTCCGTGGACCTGCTGGTCACGCCGTTCCTGATACAAGCCTGGATGCCATTGGCCTTTTTGGCCACCTGGGCACACTGCTGGCTCATGTTCAGTCGGTTGCCAACCAACACTCCCAGGTCCTTCTCCTCCTGGCACCTTTCCAGCCAGGCTTCTCCTAGTCTGTACCTCTGCTTAGGGTTGTTGTGCCCCAAGTGCAGGACCCGGCATTTGGCCTTGTTAAACCTCATGCCGTTGGTCTCTGCCCAGCAGTCCAGCCTGTTCAGATCTCTTTGCAGAGCCTCCCGACCCTCCAGCAGATCGACACGTCCTCCCAGCTTGGTGTCATCTGCAAACTTGCTGAGGACACAATGCCTTCATCCAGGTCGTTGATAAAGACATTAAACAGGACTGGACCCAGGACTGAGCGCTGGGGAACCCCACTTGTCACTGGCCTCCAGCTGGATTTAACTCCATTTACCACCACCCTCTGGGCCCGGTCATTCAACCAGTTTTTCACCCAGGAGAGTGTGCACCCGTCCAGGCCAGAGGCCGACAGTTTCCGAAGCAGAATGCTGTGAGAAACTGTATCAAAGGCTTTACTGAAGTCCAGGAAAACCACATCCATAGCCTTTCCCTTGTCCAAGAGTTTAGTCACTTGGTCATAGAAGGTGATCAGATTAGTCTGGCAAGACCTGCCTTTCATGAACCCGTGTTGACTGGGCCTGATCACCAGGTTCTCTTGCAAGTGCTTCTTGATAGCACTCAAGATCACCTGTTTCATGACTTTCCCCGGTACCGAGGTCAGGCTGACAGGCCTGTAGTTCCCCGGATCCTCCCTGCGCTCCTTCTTATAGATGGGCACGACATCAGCCAGCCTCCAGACCAGCGGAACCTCCCCAGTCATCCAGGACTGCTGGAAGATGATGGAAAGGGGTTTGGCCAGCACATCCGCCAGTTCCCTCGAAACTCTTGGGTGGACTCCATCTGGCCCCATAGACTTGTGGGCATCTAGCTGGGTGAGCAAGTCTCTAACCACCTCCTCTTGGACCTTGGGAATCTCATACTTCTCATCCAACCCCTGGGGTTGTGCACAGAGGGAAGAATTTTCCTTACTGTTAAAGACTGAGGCAAAGTAGGCATTGAGCACTTCAGCCTTGTCTTCGTCCCCTGTTACTCTTGTTCCCTCTGCATCTACTAGGGACTGGAGATTCTCCCTAGCCCTCCTTTTGCTGTTGACGTATTTGTAGAAAGACTTTTTGTTGTCTTTCACAGTCTTGGCCAATCGCATTTCAAGTTGGGCCTTAGCCCTCCTGATTTTTTCCCTGCAAGTTCTCACTTCCTCCCTGTAGTCCACCCAGGATGCCTGCCCCTTCCTCCAGAGGTCGTAGACCCTCCTCTTCCTATTGATGTCTCTTAGGACCTCCCTACTCAACCATGCTGGTTTCTTACCCCTCCGGCTACTTTTCCGGAACTTGGGGACGGCTTTCTTTTGAGCTGCTAGGAGTTCCTTCTTGAAGAGCGCTCAGCCCTCATGGACACCTTTGCCTTCAAGGAGCGTCTCCCACGGGACTTTTCCAACCAGCCTTCTGAACAGCCCAAAGTCTGCTCTCTGAAAGTTGAGGGCGACTGTTCTGCTAACCTCCTTCTTCATTTTACCCCGCACTGAGAACTCTATCATCTCATGATCGCTTTGCCCCAAGCGTCCTCCAACCTTCACATCCCCCACCAGTCCTTCTCTGTTCACCAACAGCAGGTCCAGGAGGGCACCGTCCCTTGTTGGTTCGCTCACCAGCTGTGTGAGGAAGTTGTCTTCCACACACTCCAGGAACCTCCGGGACTGCTTCCTTTCTGCTGTATTATATTCCCAGCCTATATCTGGGAAACTGAAGTCTCCCACAAGGACTAGAGGTAGCGATTTTGAGACTACACTCAGTTGTTTGTAGAAGAGCTCATCAGCTGCTTCTTCTTGGCTGGGTGGTCTATAGCAGACTCCCATCACAATCCCTTCCTGCCCATGGACTCCTCTGATTTTCACCCACAGGCACTCAGTCCCATCCTGATCGTAGTCCAGTTCGAGGGTATCAAAGCCCTCTCTAACATAGAGGGCTACCCTACCTCCTCTTCTGCCCTTCCTGTCCTTCCTAAAGAGTTTATACCCCACCATGGGTACGCTCCAGTTGTACGAGTCATCCCACCACGTCTCCGCAATGGCAACGATATCGTAGTCTCCCTGCCCTACCACAGCTTCCAGCTTTTCCTTCTTATTTCCCATGCTGCATGCATTAGTGTAAATGCACTTCAGTTGGGCAGGCATAGCTTCAGCCTTTGCAATAGGGCTTCTCCCCAACTGAGCAGTCCTTGACTTAACTAAGGCCATAGTGCCAGTATGCTGCCTACCATCCTCAGCTGCACTCACCCCCTCTTGCTTAGCGGTGATGCAGCAGCAGACGAAGCAGACAGAGATGCAGAAACAGGAGATGCAGCAGAAGGACATGGAGCAAGAGATGCAGCAGCAGAAGATGAAGCAGCAGGAAATTCATTAGGGGATGCAGCAGCAGGAGATGAAGCATCAGGAGATGCAGCATGAGATGCAGCAGGATGAAGCGAAGCAGCAGGGGATGCATCATGAGATGAAGAAGCAGCAGATAGAGCAGGAGATGCCGTAGAAGGTGATGCACCAGGAGATTTAGCAGGAGGAGGTTCAGCAGGAGGAAATGCAACAGGAAATGCAGCAGGAGGAGATGTAACAGGAGATGAAGCAGCAGGAGGTACAGCAGCAGCAGTTGCAGCAGCATATGCAGCAGAAAAAGATGCATAAGAGATGCAGCAGCAACTGATGAAGCAGGAGATGCTAGAGCTAGAGATGCAGAAGAAGTAGATGCAGTAGCAGGAGATGAAGAAGTAGATGCAGCAGCAGGAGATGCAGCAAAACATGCATCAGAAGCAGACACAGCAGCAGGATATGAGGCGGGAGATGCACCAGCAGAAAATGCAGCAGGAAATGCTTCAGGAAATTAAGCAGGTGATGCAGCAGCAGATGCAGCAGCAGGAGATGTTGCAGGGGTTGCAGCAGTAGGTGAAGCAGCACCAGATGAAGCAGCATATGCTGCAGATGCACCAGTAGGGGATGCAGCAGGTCATGCAGCAGGAAGAGATGGAGCAGGAGATATATCAGCAGCAGATGCACCAGCAGACGCAGCAGCAGTAGATGCAGCAGGAGATAAAGAAAAATATGAGGCAGCAGGAGGCGTAGTAGGAGATGCAGTAGGAGATGAATTAGCAGTAGATGCAGCAGCAGTTGCAGCAGGAAATGCAGCAGGAGAAGCAGCAGGAAATGCAGAAGCGGGAGGTGCAGCCGCAAATGCATTCAGCAGGATATGCAGTAGGAGATGCCACAGCCGGAGATTCAGTAGCAGAAGATTCAGCAGCAGATGTAGCAGGATATACATCATGAGTAGATGCATCCGCAGATGCATCAGCAGAGCATGTAGGAGGAGATACAGCAGCAGGAGATACAGTTGGAGATACAGCAGCAGGAGATGCGTCAGAAGGAAATGCAGCAGGAGATGCAGCAGTACCTGAAGTAGCAGCAGATACAAGAGCAGATTCAGGAGTAGCAGCAGCAGGAGATGCAGCAGGAGATGAAGTAGAAATGTAGAAACAAATTCAGCAAGCGTTTCAGCAGCAGGAGATGCAGCATGAGATGCAGCAGTACATTAAGTAGCAGCAGATACAACAGCAGATTCAGGAGATGTAGCAGTAGAGATGCAGCAGGATATGAAACCGCAGAAAATACAGGAGATGCAGCAGCAGAAGATGAAGCTAGAGATGAAGTAGAAATGCAAAAGCAAATGCAGCAGGAGATGCAGCAAGATGAGATGCAGCAGCAGCAGATGCAGCAGGAGATGCAGCAGCACATGCAGTAAGTGATGTAGCATCAACAGAAGCAGCAGCAGATGCAGCAGCAGGAGATGCAGTAGGAATTGCAGCAGAATAGGCAACAGAAAGAGATGAGGCAACATCAGATGCAGCAGGCTATGCAGCATCAGATGCAGCACCATGAAGTGCTTCAGCAGGAGATGCAGCAGGAGATGCATATTCAGCAGGTGATGCACCAGATTATGCAGCAAGAGTTGCATTAGAAGAAAATGCAGCAGGAGATGCAGCAAAACATGAAGCAGCAGCAGATTAAGGAGATGCAGTGGCCCGAAATGCAGCATGAGGAGATGCAGCAGGAGACGCAGTAGCAGGAGATGTAGCTGTAGCTTCAGAGGCAGCAGATGCAGCAGCAATAGAGGCAGCAACAGATGCATCAGGAGATACAGATTCAGTAGGAGATGTAGAAGATGCTGCTTCAGATGACGCAGCAGGAGATGCAGCAGAAGGAAATCAATAGGAAGAGGAGGGCCTATGACCTCTGGAGGAAGGGGCAGGCATCCTGGGTGGACTACAGGGAGGAAGTGAGAACGTGCAGGGAAAAAATCAGGAGGGCTAAGGCCCAACTAGAAATGCGATTGGCCATGACTGTGAAAGACAACAAAAAGTCTTTCTACAAATACGTCAACAGCAAAAGGAGGGCTAGGGAGAATCTCCAGTCCCTAGTAGATGCAGAGGGAACAAGAGTAACAGGGGACGAAGACAAGGCTGAAGTGCTCAATGCCTACTTTGCCTCAGTCTTTAACAGTAAGGAAAATTCTTCCCTCTGTGCACAAACTCAAGGGTTGGAAGAGAAGTATGAGATTCCCAAGGTCCAAGAGGAGGTGGTTAGAGACTTGCTCACCCAGCTAGATGCCCACAAGTCTATGGGGCCAGATGGAGTCCACCCAAGAGTTTCGAGGGAACTGGCGGATGTGCTGGCCAAACCCCTTTCCATCATCTTCCAGCAGTCCTGGATGACTGGGGAGGTTCCGCTGGTCTGGAGGCTGGCTGATGTCGTGCCCATCTATAAGAAGGAGCGCAGGGAGGATCCGGGGAACTACAGGCCTGTCAGCCTGACCTCGGTACCGGGGAAAGTCATGGAGCGGGTGATCTTGAGTGTTATCAAGAAGCACTTGCAAGAGAACCTGGTGATCAGGCCCAGTCAACACGGGTTCATGAAAGGCAGGTCTTGCCAGACTAATCTGATCACCTTCTATGACCAAGTGACTAAACTCTTGGACAAGGGAAAGGCTATGGATGTGGTTTTCCTGGACTTCAGTAAAGCCTTTGATACAGTTTCTCACAGCATTCTGCTTCGGAAACTGTCGGCCTCTGGCCTGGACGGGTGCACACTCTCCTGGGTGAAAAACTGGTTGAATGACTGGGCCCAGAGGGTGGTGGTAAATGGAGTTAAATCCAGCTGGAGGCCAGTGACAAGTGGGGTTCCCCAGCGCTCAGTCCTGGGTCCAGTCCTGTTTAATGTCTTTATCAACGACCTGGATGAAGGCATTGTGTCCTCAGCAAGTTTGCAGATGACACCAAGCTGGGAGGACGTGTCGATCTGCTGGAGGGTCGGGAGGCTCTGCAAAGAGATCTGAACAGGCTGGACTGCTGGGCAGAGACCAACGGCATGAGGTTTAACAAGGCCAAATGCCGGGTCCTGCACTTGGGGCACAACAACCCTAAGCAGAGGTACAGACTAGGAGAAGCCTGGCTGGAAAGGTGCCAGGAGGAGAAGGACCTGGGAGTGTTGGTTGACAACCGACTGAACATGAGCCAGCAGTGTGCCCAGGTGGCCAAAAAGGCCAATGGCATCCAGGCTTGTATCAGGAACGGCGTGACCAGCAGGTCCACGGAGGTTGTTCTCCCCCTGTACTCGGCACTGGTGAGACTGCACCTCGAGTCCTGTGTTCAGTTCTGGGCCCCTCACCACAAGAAGGATGCTGAGGCTCTGGAGCGAGTCCAGAGAAAGGCAACAAAGCTGGTGAAGGGGCTGGAGAACAAATCTTACGAGGAGCGGCTGAGAGAGCTGGGATTGTTCAGCCTGGAGAAGAGGAGGCTGAGGGGAGACCTTATTAGTCTCTACAACTACCTGAAGGGAGGTTGTGGAGAGGAGGGAGCTGGCCTCTTCTCCCAAGTGGCAGGGGACAGGACGAGAGGGAATGGCCTCAAGCTCCGCCAGGGGAGATTTAGGCTTGAGATTAGGAAGAGATTCTTCACAGAGAGGGTGGTTAGGCATTGGAACGGTCTGCCCAGGGAGGTGGTTGAGTCACCGTCCCTGGAGGTGTTTAAGGTTAGGGTAGATGAGGTGCTTAAGAGCATGATTTAGGGAATGGTGGGTATGGTTGGACTCGATGATCCAGTGGGTCTCTTTCAACCTGGTCA
Source organism: Clamator glandarius (assembly GCA_033459285.1). NCBI lineage: Eukaryota > Metazoa > Chordata > Aves > Cuculiformes > Cuculidae > Clamator > Clamator glandarius. The sequence continues at coordinate 351,980 of JAUNZM010000097.1, read as the reverse complement.
TTCTGTGATTCTGTGAAATGCAGCAGGATATGCTGCAGGAGGAGATGCAGCAGAATATGCAGCAGCAGAAGATGCAGTAGGATTTGGACCAAGAGATGCAGCAGGAGATGCATCAGCAGGATATGCAGCAGCAGAGGATGCAGGAAAGGATGCATATTCAGCAGGATATGCAGCAGAAGATGCAGCAGGAGATGCAGAAGCAGGAGATGCAGCAGTAGATGAAGCAGCAGCATATGCAGCAGCAGATGCACCAGATGTAGCAGAAAGAGATGCAGCAGGAGACAAAGCATCAGATGCAACAGGAAATGGAACATCAGGAAATGCATCCACAGATGCATGAGCAGAGGATGCAGCAGGAGATGCAACAGCAGGAGATGAAGCAGGAGATGTAGCAGCAGGAGATACAGAAGCAGGAGATGAAGCAGCAGATGCAGCAGCAGGAGATACAGGAGGACATCAAGTAGCAGGAGATGCAGCAGCAGGAATTCTATCTGGAGATGCAGCAGTACATGAAGCATTTCCTGCTGATGCATCTCCTGCTGCATATCCTGCTGATGCATCTCTTTTTAAATCAGCTCTTGCTGATACATCTTTTGCTGCATCTCCTGCTACTGCATCCTCTGCTGCTGAATCTTCTGCGGCAATTCTTGCAGCATCTCCTGATATATCTCCTACTTCTGCATCTCCAGCCGCTGGATTTCCAGCTGCCTCTCCTGCTGCTATATCTGCTGCTTCATCTGATGCTGCTTCATCTCCAGCTGCATTTCCTGCTTTTGCACCACAAGCTGCTGCATCTTATTTTCTGCATCACTTTCTTTTCATCTCTTGCTGCTGAATCTCCTGCTGCATCTCCTGCTGCTGCATTGTCTGCTGCATCTCTTCCGGCTGCATCTCCTGCTGCATTAGCTGCTGCATCTCCTGCTACTACCTCCCCTGCTGGTGCATCTCATGCTGCTGCATCTCCTGCTGCATCTACTGCTGCATATACTTCTGCTTTATCTCCTAATGCATCTCCTGCTGCATTATCTCTTGCTGCTCAATATCCTGCTTCATCTTGGCCTGCTACATATACTGCTTCTGCATCTCCTGCTGCTGCATCTCCTCTTACAGCATCTGATGCTGCATCTCCTCCTGCTGCATCTGCTGCTTCATCCTCTTCTTCTGCATCTCCTGCTGCATCTCTTAGTGCTGAAGCTCACGATCATGCATCTTTCGCTGTGGTAATTCCTGGTACTTCATTTCCCGCTGTATTTCTTCCTTTTACATCTCCTGCTGCTGCATCTCCTGCTGCTGCATCTGCTGCAGCATCTCCTGTTGCTACATCTCCTGCTGAATCTACATCTCCTGCTGCATCTGCTGCAGCATCTCTTTCTGCTGAATCTCCAATTCATCTCCTGCTGCATTGCTGATGCAGCAGCTGATGGTGCATCTCCTGCTGCTTTATAAACTACTACTGCATATCCTACTGCTGTATATCTGGATTCAACATATCCTGTTGCATCTCCTGGTGTTGCTTCTCTTGCTGCTTAATTTTCTGCTACGTCTCCTGCTACTGCACTTCCTACTGCATCTCCCGCTACTGCACTTCCTACTGCATCTCCCGGTGCTGCGTCTCTTGATGCTGCATTCCCTGCTGAATTCCTGCATCTTCTGCAGAATCTCCTGTTCCTGCTTCTCCTGCTGAATCTGCATCTCCTGCTGCATCTGCTGTTGCATCTCCTGCTGCTTTAGAAACTACTGCTGCATCTGCTGCATCTCCAGCTGCATCATCTCTTCTACATCTCCTGCTGAGAAATCTCCTGCTGCTATATCTCCTGCTGCACCTACTGCTGCATCAATTCCTACATCTCGAGCTGCTGTATCTCCTGCTGCTGCATCTCCAGCTGTTGTATCTCCTGTTACACCTCCTGCTGCTGCATCTCCTGCTACTGCAAATACTGCTGCTGCATCTCCCGCTACTTCATATACTGCTGCTGCATATCCCAATAAATGTGATGCTGCATCTGCTACTGCATCTGCTACTACTCCATCTAATACTGCTGCATCTGCTTCTGAATCTTCTGCTTCTGTATCTCCTGCTGTTGCTTATCCTGTTGCATCTGCTGCTGCATCTGCTGCTACATCACTTTGTCCTGCCTCTCTTGCTGCATCTCTTTCTTCTGCATCTCCTCCTGCTGAAGCTTCTGCAGCTGAATCCCCTGCAGCTGCATCTCCTGCTGCATCTTCTTCTTCTGCACATCATGCTGTATCTCCTGTTACATGTCTTTCTGCCGCATCTCCTTCTGCATTTCCTGCTGAATCCCCTGCTTCTTCATCTCCTGATGATTCATGTCCTGTTGCATCCCCTGCTGCAAATGCTGCTGCATCTCCTGCTGATTCATCTCCTGTTGCATATCCTGCTACAGCATATGATTGCTGGATCTCCTAATGTATCTCCTGCTGATTCATCTTCTGCTACTGAATCTCCTGCTGCATCTCGGGCTGCTGCTTCTGCTGCTGCTGCGTCTGGTGCTGTATCGACCACTGCTGTATCTCCTGCAGCTACATTTCCTGCTGACTCTCCTGCTGCTGTAATTCCTGCTTCTGAATCTCCTCTGCTGCATCTGCTGCTTATTTATATCCTGATTTTTTTGTTGCAGCATCTCCTGCTGCATGTCCTGCTGCAGCATCTCCTTTGACATCTACTGCTACATCTACTTCTGAATCTCCTCTTTCATCTCCTCTTGCAGCATCTCCAGGTACCTCTCTTCCTGCTGAATCTCCATTTGCCTCTCTGACTTCTGCATCTCCTGATGCATCTCCTACTGCTGCATCTCATCCTACTGCACCTCTGGCTAAATCTCCTGATGCATCTCCTGTGGCTTCGTCCCCTGAAGCTGCAGATTCTGCTACATATCCTGCTGTGGTATCCCCTACTGCTGCATCTCCTCCTGCTGCATCTCCTGCTACTGTATTACCTGCTTCATCTCCTCCTGCGTCATATCATGCTGCATCTGCTGCTACATATCCTACTGTTGAATCTGCTGCTGCATCATCTGCTACTGCATCATCTGCTGCTGAAACTCCCTCTGCATCTGCTACTTCATCTGCTACTGCTGTATCTCCTGCTGCATCTCCTGCATCTGCATCTACGTCTACATCTCCTGATGCTGAACTTCCTTCTGCTTCATCTCTGGCCTCTGCAGTTTCTGCAGCATCTCCTGCTGCTGCGTTTCTTCTGCTGCCTCTTCTGTGGCATCTCCTGCTGCTGCATCTCCTGCAGCAACTCCTTCTGCTGCTTCTCCTGCTGCTGCATTTTCTGCTGCATCTCCTGCTGCTGCATGTCTGGCTGTTGCATATCCTGCTGCATCTCCTCCTGAATCTGCTGATGCATTTGATGCAACTCCATCTCCTACTGCTGCATCTCATTTTGACGCATCTTCTACCGCATCTCCTGATGAATGCTCCTGCTCCTGCATCTCTTTTTGCATCTTCTGCTGCTGCATCTCCTCCTGCTGCATCTCCTTCTGCTCATCTGCTGCATATCCTTATTCTGCATATCCCTCTGCAGCATCTCCTTCTGATGCATCTCCTGCTGCTGCACCTCCTGCTGAATCTGCTTCTAAATCTGCTGCTGCATCTACTACATTTTCATCTCTTTCTGCTGCGTCTCCTGCTGCTTCAACTCCTCCTTCTGCCTGTCCTGCTGCTGCATCTGTTGGAGAACCTATTGCTGCTTCATCTCCTGCTGAATCTGCATCTCCTGGTGCTGCATCTGCTGCTGATGCCTATACTCCTGAATATGCTGTTAAAACTCCTGCTCCTGCATATCCTTCTGCATCTTCTGTTGATGCATCTCTGACTGCTGCATCTCGTGCTTCATATCCTTCTTCTGCATCTGCTGCTGATGCATCTCCAGCTATTGCATCTCCTGCTGAATGATCTCCTGCTGCTCCATCTCTTGCTTCTTCATCTCCTTCTGATACATCTCCTGCTTCTGTATCTCCTGCTGAATCTGCTGATAAATTTGCTGCTACATCTCCTGCTGAATATCCTCCTGCTTCATTTTCTGCTGCATCTCGTCTGCTTCATTTCCTGCTTCATCTCATCTGCTTCATCTCCTGCTTCATCTCATCTGCTTCATCTCCTGCCGCATCTCCTGTGGCTGCACCTCCTGTTGCATCTCGTCCTGCTGCATTTCCTGCTGCATCTCCTCCTGTTGTATCTCCTTCAGCATCTTTTGTTGCTGCATCTCCTCCTTGCTACATCTTCTGCTGCTGCAACTGGTGGAGCACCTCCTGCTGCTGCCTCTCCTGCTGAATCTGCATCTTCTGCTGACTCTCCAACAGAATCTGCATCTTCTGCTGCATCTTCTGCTGCATCTTCTGCATCTTTGGCTCCATCTGATGCTGCTTCATCTGATGCTGCATGTGCTGAAGCATCTCCTGCTGCCTCTCCTGCTGCATCTCCAGCTACATCTCTACTGCTGAATATGCATCTCTTGCTGCATCACATGCTGAATCTCCTGCTCCTGCATCTACTGCAGTATCTCATGCTTCTGCATCTCCTGCTGAATCTGTTTCTCCAGCTGCATGTTATGCAGCATCTACTGCTGCTGCATCTCCTGCTGCATCTCCTTCTGTGGCATATCCTGCTGCATATCATCCTGTGGCATCTCCTGCTGCTGCATTTGCTGAAGCATCTCCTGCTGCTGCATTTGCTGCAAAATCTCCTGCTGCTGCTTCTTCCAAATATTCATCACCAACTTCATCTCCTACTGCAACTCCAGCATCTCCATTCCTGATCTTATATGAAAACATAACTCCCGCAGAGAATATTCTAGCATGGAATGCTGCTCTTTCTGAATGTCTTCTCTTACAGCGCTTTCACTGCAGAACGACTTCTCTGGAAGTGTTTTCAATGCAAGCTGCAAAGCACGACTAACAGAAGGTTTTAGTATAAGGTATTGAATTATGACTTAACTGCCCCTATTGAGGCGCTTTAGCAAAATTGAATAACGCCCACAGGGAAGATGCTAGCATGGAATGCTGCTGCTTCTGAATGTCTTCTCTTAGAGCGCTTTCACTGCAAAGCGAGACTTGCAGAACTTTGAGTATACGCTTGTGTACTGTAACATCAGAATGGCTATTAGAAATTGTTAGATCGTTCAGCACAAGTACGGCAGGGAAGATTGCTACGATCAAATGCTGGCTCTCGCTAGAGTCTTCTGTGAAAGAGCATTGACTGCAAGCTGCAAAGCACTTCTTATGGACCGTTTTAGTGTAGGGTACTGAATTGTGACTTAACTGCGCCTATTAAGGCGCTTTGGGAAAAGTGAGTAAATCCCGCAGGGAAGAAGCTGGCAAGGAATGCTGCTGCTTCTCAATGTGTTCTCTTAGAGCGCTTTCACTACAAAGCAAGAATTGTAGAACTGTCAGTATAAGCTTGCGTACCGTAATATATAAACGGCAGATAAAGCGTCACTTCAAAAATTCAGATCGTTCAGCACAAGAACCGCAGGGAAGTGCTGCTGCATCTCCTGCTACTGCATCTCCTTCTCAATCTGAATCTCCTGCTGAAGAATCGCAGTCTGCTATATCTCCTGCTGCATTTCGTAATGCTTCATCTCCTTCTGCTGCATCCCCTGCTGCTGTGTCTGCTCCTGCATCTCCAGATTCATCTCCTGTTGTGCATCTCTTCCTGCTGCATGTCCTGATGCATGTCGTGCTGATGACTCTCCTGCTGCTGCATCTCCTGCTGCTGCATCCCCTGCTGCTGCATCTCCTGCTGCTGCATCCCCTGCTGCTCCATCCTCTCTTTCAGGTACTGCTAATTCATATCCTTCTACATCTGCGTCTGTAACTTAATCTCTTGCTGCTCTTCTTGCTGCACCTCCTACTGCATCTCCTGCTGCTGCATCTCCTGCTTTTGCACCCCCGGCTGCATCTACTTCTTCTTCACTTCCTGCTACAACTTATTCTGCTGCATCTCCTGCTACTGCGTCTGCAACTGTATCTCCTGCTGCTGCATCTCCTGCTGAATCTCCTGCTGCATCTCCTGCTTTTTCATCTATGCTGCTGCATCTGCTGCAGATTCTCCTGTATCTCCTGCTGCTGCATGTCCTCCTGATGCATCTCCTGCTGCATCTCCTTCTGCTGTATCTCCTGCTGCACCTCCCGCGGCTGCATCTTCTGCAGCTGAATCTTCTGCCGCAGTGCTGTGCCTGCATATCCTGGTGCTGCATCTCCTGTTGTTGCATCTCCTTCAGAATATCCTGATGATGCAGATGCAGCAGATGGAGCAGAAGGAGATGCAGCAGCAATAGATGCAGCAAAAAGAGATGAAGCAGGATAGGAAGCATCAGGAGACTAAGCAAGAGGAGATGCATTAGGAGATTCTGCAGCAGGGGATGCAGGAGTAGTAGATGCAGCAGAGAATGCAGTAGCACGAGATTCAGCAGTAAGAGATGCAACAGGAGATGCAGCTGCAGGAGATGCAGCAGCAGATGCAGCAGCAGGAGATGCATGAGGACATCCATCAGCAGGAGATGCAGCAGCAGGAGATGCAACAGTAGGTGAATCTACAGCAGATGCAGCAAAAGATGCAAGAGATTTGGCAGCAGGCGATGCAGTAGAAGGAGATGCAGTAAGATATGGAGAAGCAGGAGATGCATCAGCAAGAGATGTGGTATGAGATGCAGAAGCAGGAGATGCAGCAGCAGATGCAGCAGCAGGAAATGCAGCAAGAGGAGATGCAGCAGGAGTTGCAGCAGTACATGAATCAGAAAGAGATGCAGCAGAAAGAGATGAAGAAGCAGACAATGTATCAGAAAAGGCATAAGCAGCCGCAGCTGAAGGAGATAGAGCAGCAGCAGATGCAGCTGGAAATGCCAGCAGCTGCAGCCGCAGCTGCAGGAGATTGAGCAGCTGCAGATGCAGCTGGAAATGCAGCAGCAGTAGATGAAGCAGGGATTGCAGCAGCAGGAGATGCAGAAGCAGGAGATACAGCAAGAAAGCACCATTATAAGATGAATCTGCAGATGTATTAGAAGTATATGGAGGAGGAGATGGAGCAGCAAGAGTTGCAGCAGCAAGATTTGCAGCAGCAAGATTTGCAGCAGCAGATGCAGCAACAAGTGAAGCAGTATCAGGAGATGCAGAGAAGAAAATGCAGAGAATGAGAAGCAGCAGAAAGAGATGCAGCAGGAGATGAAGCCACAGTAGATGCAGCAAGAGATGTAGCAGCAAGAGATATAACAGCAAGAGATATAGCAGCAGCAGATGCAGCAGCAGGATATGTAGCAGGAGATGCAGCAGTATGTGAAGCAGCATGAGATGTTGCAGCAAATGCTGCAGATGCAGCAGGAATTGATTCAGCGGGAGATGCAGCAGGAAGAGATGCATCAGGAAACGCAGAAGATGCAGCAGAAAGAGATGCTTAAGGAGATGCAGCAGGAGATGCAGTAGCAGGAGATGTAGCAGCAGGTTATGCATCAGGAGATTGAGCAAGAGGAGATGTACCCTGAGATGCAGCAGCAGGAGGTGCAGCTGGAGATGTAGCAGCAGTAGATGCAGCAGCAAGATATGCATCAGAAGGAGATAAAGCAGGAGATGCAAAACAGGAGATTAAGCTACAGGAGATAGCCTTGATTGGCAGTGAAAGCGCTCTAAGGGAACACTTTCAGAACCTGCATCATTCCATGCTAGCATCTTCCCTTCGGGAGTTACTCACTTTTCCTAAAGCGCCTTAATAGGCGCAGTTAAGTCTCAATTCAGTAACCTATGCCTGTGCTTCTACAGAAGACTCTAGCGAGAACCAGCATTTGATTGTAGCATCTTCCCTGCGGTACTTGTGCTGAGCGATCTAAAAATTTTGAAGTGACGCTTTAATAGCCATTCTGATGTTACAGTACTCAAGCTTATGCTCAAAGTTCAACAAGTCTCGCTTTGCAGTGAAAGCGCTATAAAGGAAGACATTCAGAAACAGCAGCATTCTATGCTACCATCTTCACTGCGAGAGTTACTCACTTTTCAGAAAGAGCAAACATAGATGCAAGCAAGTCACAATTCACTACCCTATACTTAAACATTGTTTTAGTCGTTTTTTGAAGCTTGCATAGAAAACACTTCCAGAGAAGTCTTTCTGCAGTGAAAGCGCTGTAAGAGAAGACATTCAGAAAGAGCAACATTCCTTGCTAGAATATTCTCTGTGGGAGTTATGTTTTCATATAAGATCAGGAATGGAGATGCTGGAGTTGCAGTAGGAGATGAAGTCGGTGATGAATATTTGGAAGAAGCAGCAGCAGGAGATTTTGCAGCAAATGCAGCAGCAGGAGATGCTTCAGCAAATGCAGCAGCAGGAGATGCCACAGGGTGAGATGCAGCTAGATATGCCACAGAAGGAGATGCAGCAGGAGATGCAGCAGCAGTAGATGCTGCATAACATGCAGCTGGAGAAACAGATTCAGCAGGAGATGCAGAAGCACGAGATACTGCAGTAGATGCAGGAGCAGGAGATGCAGCATGTGATGCAGCAAGAGATGCATATTCAGCAGTAGAGATGTAGCTGGAGATGCAGCAGGAGAGGCAGCAGGAGATGCTTCAGCAAATGCAGCATCAGATGAAGCAGCATCAGATGAAGCCGAAGATGCAGAACATGCAGCATAAGATGCAGTGGAAGATGCAGATTATGTTGGAGAGTCAGCAGAAGATGCAGATTCAGCAGGAGAGGCAGCAGCAGGAGGTGCTCCATCTGATGCAGCAGCAGGAGATGCAACAGCAAAAGATGCAGCAACAAAAGATGCTGAAGGAGATACAACAGGTGGAGATGCAGCAAGAGATGTAGCAGGATACTTAGCATCATGAGATGCCGCAGGATATTCCAGAGGAGATTCAGCAGAAGGCGTTGCAAGAGCAGGAGATTCAGCAGCAGGAGATGCAGCAGCAGGAAATGCAGCAGCAGGAAATGCAGCACTATATACAGAAGCAGAATATGCAGCAGGAGGGGATGCAGTAGGAGGATCTATAGCATGTAATGCAGCAGCAGAAGAGGCACCAGGAGATGCAAGAGCAAGAGATGCAGCATCAGACTCATCAGCAGTAGATGCAGGAGGAAATCTAGCAGCAGGCGATGTTACAGGAGGAGATTCAGCAGCAGGAGAGGAAGCAGCAGATATATAAGGAGGAGATGCAGCAGCAGAAGTCATAGCAGGAGATATGCAGCAAGCGATACATCATGAGAAATGCAGCAGGAAATGCAGCAGGAGATTCATTAGCAGGAAATTGAGCAGGAGATGCAGCAGGAGTTGCAGAAGCAGGACTTGCAGCAGCATGAGATGCAGCACCAAGAAATGCAGGAGGAGATGCAGCCGCAGGAAATGCAGCAACAGGAGATGCAGCATGAGATGCAGCAGCATGAGATGCAGCAGCATGAGATGCCGCAGCAGATGTAGCAGCAAATTAAGTACCAGCAGATAAGGCAGAGGGAGATGCAGCGGCAGGAAATGCAGCAGTAGATACTGAAGATGGAGATGCAGAGCGGGAGATGCAGCAGGAGGAGATGCACCAGGGTATACAGCAGTAGGAGGTGCATCAGCAGTACATGCAAAAGGAATGCAGCAGGGGATGCAGTAGGAGGTGATGCAGCAGCAGATGCAGCAGCAGTAAATTCAGCAGCAGGAGATGTAGCAGCACATGCAGCAGCAGATAAGGAGATGCAGCAGCAGGAGATGCATCAAGAGATGCAGCAGCAGGCCATGCACCAGTACGAGATGCAGCAGGGGATTCAATAGCAGGTGGTGCAGCAGGACATGTAGCAGGACAAACAGCAGTAGGAGATGCAGCAGGAGGATATTCAGCAGGAGATGCATATTCAGAAGGAGATGCAGCAGGAGATGTAGCAGGATATGTAGCAACATGAGATACTGCAGCAGATTCAGGAGGAGATTCAGCAGTAGGAGATGCAAGAGCAGGAGATGAAGAAGCAGGAGATGCAGCCGCAGCAGATCCAGCAGCAGATTCAGGAGGAAATTCTGCAGGAATTTCTGCAGCAGGATAAGCAGCAGGAGATGCAGCAGCAGATGCAGCACGGGATGCAGCAGCCGATGCAGCAGCAGACACAGCAGGCGGAGATGCAGCTGGAAATTCAACAGCAGGAGATGCAGAATTAGGAGATATATCAGGAGAAGCTGAAGGAATTGCAGCAGCATGAGATGCAAGACCAGGAATTACAGCAGCAGGAGATTCAGCAGCAGGAGATGCAGTACCAGGAGATGCAGCAAAAGATGCATCAGCATAAGCTGATTTAGCAGATGCATCTTCAGGATGTGAAGGAGAAGATGCATCAGCAGGAAATGCTTCATGTACTGCTGCATCTCCAGATAAATTTCCTGCTGCTGCATCTCCTGCTTCATCTCCTGCTTCTGTATCTCCTGCTGCTACATCTGCTGCTGAATCTCCTGCTGCTGTAATTCCTGCTGCATCCTCTGCTCATGCATCTGTGGATGCATCTCCTGATTGTCCATTTCCTGTTGCATCTGCTGCTTCGTCCCCTTCTGCATCTCTTGCTGCTCCATCTGGGGGATCTGCTGCTTCATCTACTGCTGCATCTCCTACTAAATCTCCTGCTACTGCATCTCCTGCTGCATATGCATCCCCTGATGTACCTCAAGCTGCTGCATCTCCTGCTTCTGAATCTCCTGCTGCATTTCCTGGTGCAAATCCTACTGCATCCCCTGCTGCTGCATTACCTGCTGCATCTCCTACTCCAGCATATCCTGCTGCATTTCCTTTTGCTGCATCTCTTGTTGCATCTCTTTCTGCAGCATCTCCTGCTGTATCATCTGCAGCAGCATCTTCTGCTGCTATATCTCCTACTGAATCTGAATCTCCTGATGCATCTCCTGCTGCAACTATTGCTGCTGCATCTGCTGCCTCTGCAGCTGCAGCTGCATTTCCTGCTACTGCATCTCCTGCTGCATCTCCTGCTGCATCTCCTCTTGCTGCATCTTCCCCGTGCATTTCTGGCTACTGCATATCCTTGATCTGCTGCTGCATCTGCTGCTGCTTCATGTACTGCTGCATCTCCTGCTGCATTTCCTTCTGATGCATCTCCTGCTGTATAACCTGGTTCATCACAGGCTGAATATACATCTGCTGCATCTACTGCTGCTGCATCTGCTGCTGCATATCCTGCTGCATCTGATGTTTCCACATCTCTTGCTGTCGCATATCCTGCTGCATCACCTGCTTCATTTGCCTCTGCATTTCTACTTCATCTCTAGCTTCCTCTTCTGCTGCTGCATCACCTGCTGCAGCATCTCCTGCCTAATCTCCTGAAGCATCTCCTTCTGCATTTTCCGCTGGTGCATCTCCTGCCTCATATCCTACTGCTGTGTCTGCTGCTGATGTATGTTTTGCTGCATCTCCTGCTGATGCATCTACTTTTGCATCTCTGGCTCCAGCATCTCCTGCTTCATCAATTGCTGCTGCATGTCTTATGCATCTCCTTCTGCTGCATATGCTGCTGCGTCTGCTGTACCTCCTCCTGCTGAATCTATTGTTGCATCTCCTCCTGCTTCATCTCCTGTTCCATCTCCTGGTGCATCTCCTTCTGCTGCATATCCTGCTGCTGCATCTCGTTCTGCATCTCCTGCTGCATCTTTTTGAGCATCACCTGCTGCATCTCCTTGAGCATCACCTGCAGATGTATCTCCTGCTTTATATCCTGCTGCTGCATATTCATCTGCATTTCCTGCTGCAGCTCTTGCTGAATCTACTACTGCTGCATCTGCTGAATTTGCTGCTGCATCTGCTGCTGTATCTGCTGCTGCTTTATCTACTGCTGCATCTCCTGATAGATCTGCTGATGCATCTCTTGCTGCCTCATCTGCTGTTGCATCCTCTGCTGCTACATCTGCTGCTGCTTATGATGCTGTTTCTCTCTTGCTGCATTTACTGTGGCTGAATCACCTGATATATTTCCTTCTGCTGCATCTTCTTCTCTTCATTTACTACTCTAAATCTGCTGCTGCATCTCCTCCTTCTGCATCTCTGGCTGAATCTCCTGTAGCATTTCCTGCTGCTACGTCTCCTACTGCATATGATGCTGCTCCTGTTACTTCTGCTGCTGCTGCATTCCCTGCTGCATCTCCTGATGCTGCAACTCCTTCTGCATCTTCTACTTCTACATCGCCTGCTGCTGCATTTCCTGCTGCATCTCCTGATGTTTCCTCCTTTGCTGCATCTCCTGCTGATGTATCTTCTGCGGAATCTGCTGCTAAATCTGCTGCTGCATCTTCTGGGGCTGCATCTCCAGCTGCATCTCCTCTTGCTAATGCATCTCCTCTTGCTAATGCATCTCCTGCTAAATCTCCTTTATATGTTCTGCTGCTGCTGTACCTCCTATTGCATCTCCTGCTGCTGAATCTCCTGTTGCTGCATTTTCTGCTCCTCAATCTCCTGCTGCTGCATCTCCTGCTGAACCTGCTGCTGCTGCACCTACTTCTGCTTCATCTCCTGCTGCATCTACGTCTCTTGCATATCCTGCTTCATTTCTTGCTGCATCTCCTGCTGCATTTCGTGCTGATACATTTACTGCTGCATCTCCTACCGTATACCTTTCTTCATTTGCTGCCTGATCTCCTGATGCACCTGCAAAGTACCTCGTGCTGCTTCATCTCCTGCTGCATCTCCTCCTGCTGCATCTCCTGCTTAATCTCGTCTATATTTTCTGCTGCTGCATCTCCTGTTTCTGTATCTCCTTTTGCATCTCCTGCTGCTGAATCTCCTGCTGCTGCATTTTCTGCTCCTCAATCTTCTGCTAATGCATCTCCTCCTAATGCATCTCCTGCTGCATCTACTGCTACGTCATCTCCTGCTGCATCTGCTGCAGTATTTCCTGCTGCATCTGTTGCTGCTCTGCTGCTACTTCATCTCCTGCTAAATCTCCTGCTACATATCCTGTTGCTGCATCTCCTACTGCATCTCCTGCTGCTACATATCCTGCTGCTGCACCTCTTAATGCATCTCATGATAATGCTTCATCTCTTGCTACTGCATCTCCTGCTGCACCTACTGCTTCTGCATATCTTGCTGCATCTTCTGCTGCTGCATCTGCTGCTGCTGCATGTCTTGCTGCATCTCCTCCTGCTGCTTCTCCTGCTGTTTTTCCTACGGAATTTTCTGCTGCATCTCCTGCTCCGACATCTTCTACTGCATTACCTCCTGCTGTATCTTCTGCTGTATCTCCTGCTGTATCTCCTGTTGCTGCAAATCCTGCTCCTGCAGTCTCCTGCTGCTGCATCTCCTGCTGAACCTGCTGCTGCTATACCTCCTTCTGCTTCATCTCCTGCTGCATCTTCTGCTACATCCTCTGCTTCTGCATCTTCTGCTGCTGCGTCTGCTGCATCATCTTCTCTTGCCTCTCCCCCTACTGCACCTCCTGCTTAATCTCCTGCTGCATTACCTGATTCTGTATCATCTGAATCATCTCTTCCTGCTGCATCTTCTGCTGAATCTGCAGCCGCTGCAGCATCTGCTTCTGCAACTCTTTTCGTTGCATCTCCTGCTGTGTCTGCTGCTGCATCGGCTGCTGCATCCCGTGCTGCATCTGCTGCTGCATCTCCTGCTGCTTATCCTGCTGCAGAAATTCCTGCAGAATTTCCTCCTGAATCTGCTGCTGGATCTGCTGCGGCTGCATCTCCTGCTTCTTCATCTCCTGCTCTTGCATCTCCTACTGCTGAATCTCCTCCTGAATCTGCTGCAGTATCTCATGTTGCTACATATCCTGCTACATCTCCTGCTGCATCTCCTTTTGAATATGCATCTCCTGCTGAATATCCTCCTGCTGCATCTCCTACTGCTGTTTGTCCTGCTACATGTCCATCTCCTCCTGCAGCATCTCCTCCTGCTGCATCTGCTGCGGCATATCCTGCTGCATCTCCTGCTGCTGCATCTCCTGCTACATCTCCTGCTGAATATGCCTACCTTGCTGCATCTCCTGCTGCAGAATCTAGCGCTCTATCTCCTGCTGCATCTCATACCACATCTCCTGCTCATGCATCTCCTGCTTCTCCATATCTTGCTGCATCTCCTGCTGCTGCATTGCTAGCTGCCAATTCTCCAGCATCTTTTGCTGCATCTGCTGTAGGTTCACCTACTGTCGCATCTCCTGCTGCTGCATCTGCTGCTGCATTACCTGCAGCTGCATCTCCTGCAGCTGAATCTCCTACTGCTATATCTCGTGCTACTGCATTCTCTGCTGAATCTACTGCTGCTGCGTCGCCTGCTGCGGAATCTACTAATGCATCTCCTCTTGCTTAGTCTCCTGATACTTCATATCCTGCTTCATCTCCTTTTACTGCATCTATTGTGGCTGCATCTACTGCTGCTTGGCCTGCTGCTGCAACTCCTGCTCCATCTCCTGCTGCTAAATCTCCTTCTGCATCTACGTCTGCATCTCCAGCTGCTCCATCTGCTGCATCTGCATCATCAGGATATTCTGAAGGAGCTGCAGCAGCAGGAGATGAAGCTGCAGGTAATGCAGCCACAGCACTGTGGCAGCAGATTCAGCTGCAGGAAATGCAGCCGTAGGAGATGCAGCTGGAGATTCATCAGGAGGACATACAGCGGGAGATGCAGCAGGAGATTTAGCAGCAGATGGAGCAGCAGTAGATGCAGAAGTAGGAGATGCAGCAGCAGCAGATGCACAGGAGATTCAGCTGCAGACGCAGTAGCAGGAGATGCAGCAGAATAAGATGTAGCAGGAAATGAAGAAGCAGTAGATGCAGCCGAGGTTGCAAAAACAGGAGATGCAGTAGGAGGTGCACCTGGAGGCCAGTGACAAGTGGGGTTCCCCAGGGCTCAGTCCTGGGTCCAGTCCTGTTTAATATCTTAATCATCGACCTGGATGAAGGCATTGAGTGAACCCTTACCAAGCTTGCAGATGACACCAAGCTGGGTGGAAGTGTCGATCTGCTGGAGGGTAGGGAGGCTCTGCAAAGGGACCTGAACAGGCTGGACTGCTGGACTGAGACCAACGGCATGAGGTTTAACAAGGCCAAATGCCGGGTCCTGCACTTGGGGCACAACAACCCTAAGCCGAGGTATAGACTAGGAGAAGCCTGGCTGGAAAGCTGTCAGGAGGAGGAGGACCTGGGAGTATTGGTTGACAGCTGACTGAACATGAGCCAGCAGTGTGTCCAGGTGGCCAAGAAGGCCAATGGCATCTTGGCTTGCATCAGGAACGCATGACCAGCAGGTCCAGGGAGGTTATTCTCCCCCTGTACTCGGCACTGGTGAGACTGCACCTCGAGTACTGTGGGCCCCTCACCACAAGAGGGATGTTGTGGCTCTGGAGCGAGTCCAGAGAAGAGCAACAAAGCTGGTGAAGGGGCTGGAGAACAAATCTTATGAGGAGCGACTGGGAGAGCTGGGGTTGTTTAGCCTGGAGAAGAGGAGGCTGAGAGGAGACCTTATTACTCTCTACAACTACCTGAAGGGAGGTTGTGGAGAGGAGGGTGCTGGCCTCTTCTCCCAAGTGACAAGGGACAGGACGAGAGGGAATGGCCTCAAGCTCTGCCAGGGGAGATTTAGGCTTGAGATTAGGAAGAGATTCTTCACAGAGAGGGTGGTTAGGCATTGGAACGGTCTGCCCAGGGAGGTGGTTGAGTCACCGTGCCTGGAGGTGTTTAAGGTTAGGGTAGATGAGGTGCTTAAGAGCATGATTTAGGGAATGGTGGGTATGGTTGGACTCGATGATCCAGTGGGTCTCTTCCAACCTGGTTATTCTGTAATTCTGTGATTCTGAGGAAGCGCAGCAAGAGATTACTATTCAGATGCAGATGTAGAAGGATATGAAGTAGCAGTACATGAAAGAGAGGATGGAGCAGCAGGGGATGCAGCAGCAGGAGATGCAGCAGCAGGAAATGAATCCGGAGATGCAATAGCAGACAACAGCAGGAGATGCAGCAGAAGGAGATGAAGCATTACGAGCTGCAGCAGAAGATATAGCAGAATGCGATTCTTCAGCAGGAGATGCAGCACAGGATGCAGTAGAAGGAGATGAAGCATTACGAGCTGCAGCAGGACGTATAGCAGAATACGATTATTCAGCAGGAGATACAGCAGCAGGAGATGCAGTAGGACATCCAGCAGGAGATGCAACTGCATGAGATGCAGCAGAAGATGTGGCAGGAAATGCAGCAGGGTATACCTCAAAAGATGCAGAAGAAGGAGATGCAAGAGTAGATTCAGCAGCAGATGTAGCAGTAGGAGATTCATCAGCAGGAGATGAAGGCAGCAGATGAAAAGTGAGATTCAGATTGAGAAGGAGATGCAGTAGCAGGAGATGCAGCAGCGCTTCCCTGCGGTTCTTGTGCTGAACGATCTGAATTTTTGAAGTGATGCTTTATCTGCCGTTTATATATTACGGTACGCAAGCTTATACTGACAGTTCTACAATTCTTGCTTTGTAGTGAAAGCGCTCTAAGAGAACACATTGAGGAGCAGCAGCATTCCTTGCCAGCTTCTTCCCTGCGGGATTTACTCACTTTTCCCAAAGCGCCTTAATAGGCGCAGTTAAGTCACAATTCAGTACCCTACACTAAAACGGTCCATAAGAAGTGCTTTGCAGCTTGCAGTCAATGCTCTTTCACAGAAGACTCTAGCGAGAGCCAGCATTTGATCGTAGCAATCTTCCCTGCCGTACTTGTGCTGAACGATCTAACAATTTCTAATAGCCATTCTGATGTTACAGTACACAAGCGTATACTCAAAGTTCTGCAAGTCTCGCTTTGCAGTGAAAGCGCTCTAAGAGAAGACATTCAGAAGCAGCAGCATTCCATGCTAGCATCTTCCCTGTGGGCGTTATTCAATTTTGCTAAAGCGCCTCAATAGGGGCAGTTAAGTCATAATTCAATACCTTATACTAAAACCTTCTGTTAGTCGTGCTTTGCAGCTTGCATTGAAAACACTTCCAGAGAAGTCGTTCTGCAGTGAAAGCGCTGTAAGAGAAGACATTCAGAAAGAGCAGCATTCCATGCTAGAATATTCTCTGCGGGAGTTATGTTTTCATATAAGATCAGGAATGGAGATGCTGGAGTTGCAGTAGGAGATGAAGTTGGTGATGAATATTTGGAAGAAGCAGCAGCAGGAGATTTTGCAGCAAATGCAGCAGCAGGAGATGCTTCAGCAAATGCAGCAGCAGGATATGCCACAGGATGATATGCAGCAGGATATGCCACAGAAGGAGATGCAGCAGGAGATGCAGCAGCAGGAGATGCTGCATAACATGCAGCTGGAGAAACAGATTCAGCAGGAGATGCAGAAACATGAGATACTGCAGTAGATGCAGGGGCAGGAGATGCAGCATGTGATGCAGCAAGAGATGCATATTCAGCAGTAGAGATGTAGCTGGAGATGCATTAGGAGAGGCAGCAGGAGATGCTTCAGCAAATGCAGCAGCAGAAGATGCAGTGGAAGATGCAGATTCTGTTGGAGAGTCAGCAGAAGATGCAGATTCAGCAGGAGAGGCAGCAGCAGGAGGTGCTCCATCAGATGCAGCAGCAAAAGATGCTTCAGGAGAGACAACAGGAGGAGATGCAGCAGGAAATGCAGCAGGACGAGATGCAACATGAGGTGCAGCCACAGGGGATGCAGCAGGAGATGAAGTAGACGAGATGCAGCAGAAAATGAGGCAGGAGGATATTCAGCAGGAGATGTAGCAGCAGATTCAGGAGATACAGAAGCAGGAGATGCATCAGAAGGAGACAAAGCAGCAAGAGATGGAGCAGCAGGAGATGATTCATCAGGAGATGCAATAGCCGGAGATGCATTAGCAGCAGATGCAGAAGAAGGATATGCAGCAAAAGATGCAGCAGTCGGAGATGCATCAGCAGAAGGAGATGCAGGAGATTTAGCAGCATATTCAAGAGTATAGGCATCAGCAGCAGATGCAGCAGCAGGAGATGCAGATTCAGCAGGAGATGAAGCAGCAGTAGATTCTGCAGCAGATGCAGCAGCAAGAAACGCAGAAGGAGGAGTTGAAGCGGCAGGAGATGCAGCAGAAGGAGATGAAGACGTAGGAGATGCAGCAGCAGATTTAGAAGCAGATTCAGCAGGAGATGAATCAGCAGGAGATGCATTAGTAGGAGATGCCGCAGAGGGAGATGCAGAATAAGGATATGCAGGAGATGCAGCAGGAGGAGATGCAGCAGCAGAAGATGCAAAAAGAGTTGCAGGAGCATGAGATTCATCAGGAGATGCGTTAGAAGATGCATCAGAGATGCCACAGAAGATGCAGCAGAAGAAACGCAGCAGCAGGAGATGCTGCAGAAACTGCAGAGGCCAGAGATGAAGCAGAAGGAGGTTCAGCATCAGGAGATGTAGAAGTAGATGGAGATGTAGATGTAGATGCAGATGCAGGAGATGCAGTAGGAGATACAGCAGTAGCAGATGAAGAAGCAGATGCAGAAAGAGGTTCAATAGCAGATGACGCAGCAGCAGATGCAACAGTAGGATATGTAGCAGCAGATGCAGCATGATATGACGCAGGAGGAGATGAAGCAGGTAATGCAGCAGCAGGAGATGAATCAGCAGATGCAAAAGTACACGAAGCAGTGGGAGATGCAGCAGAAGAACATACAGCAGGAGATGCAGCAGCAGATGAATCAATAGATGCAGCAGGAGGAGATGTAGCAGCAGATGCCAAATCAGGAGATGCAGCAGCAGATGCATCAGTAGGATATGTAGCAGCAGATGTAGCATGATATGACGCAGGAGGAGATGAAGCAGGTAATACAGTAGCAGCAGATGCAGCAGCAGGAAATGCAGCGGCAGGGCATACCGCAGCAGGATATGTAGCAGAATCTGCAGCTTCAGGGGACGAAGCCGCAGGAGATGCATCAGGAGATGCAGCCAGAAGTGTAATAGGATGAGATGCAGCAGTAGGAGATGCATCAGGAGATGCAAAAGTAGGAGCAGCAAACAGAGATTCAGCAGGAAGAAAGGCAGCTGGAGATGCTGCAAGAGGAGATGAGAAGTAGATGTAGCAGTAGGAGATGTAAAAGGAGATGCTGCAGCAGGATATGCAGCAGGAGATGCAGCAACAAAAATATCAGGAATATATAAATAAGCAGCAGATGCAGCAGCAGGAGATTCAGAAGCATGAAATTGCAGCAGCAGGAGATGCAGAAGCAGGAGATGCAGCAAGAGATGTAGCAGCATATGCAGCTGCAGGAGATACAGCAGTGTATGATATAGCACCAGATGCAGCAGAAGCAGAAGCAGCAGCCCGAGATGCAGCAGGAGATTCAGTATCAGGAGATGAATTAGCAGGAGATACATTAGACATCCAGCAATAATACGTTGCAGCAAGATATGTAACAGGAGATGCAGCAGCAGGGGATGCAACAGGACATGTATCACGAAAAATTGCAGAAGCGGGTGATTCAGCCAGAATTGCAGCAGCATGAGATGGAGCAGCAGGAGATGCAGCAGCAGGAAATGCAGAAGGAGATGCAGCAGAAAGAGACGTAACAGGAGATACAGTATGATGTGCAGAAGAAGATGCAGCAGGATATGCAGCTGCAGGACCTTCAGCAGCAGGAGATGCAGACGAAAGAGATGCAGCAGGAGAGGCAGGACAAAGGTATGTAGCAGCAGATGCAGCAGCAGGAGATGCACCTGGAGATGTAGAAGCAGGAGATGCAGCACCAGCAGATACAGCAGGAGGTGCAGCAAGTTATGCGGCAGCAAATGCAGCAGCAGATGCTAAAGAATTGCAGCAGGAGAAAGTGCAGCATCATGACAAGCAGCAGGAGGTACAGCAGCAGGATGTGCAGCAGGAGATGCATATTCAACAGGAGATGCAGCAGGAGATTCAGAAGAGAGATATGCAGTAGGAGATACAGCATAATATGAAGAAGCAGCCGATTCAGCAGCTTGAATGAAGCAACAGAAGATGTATCCGAGGCAGATACAGCATCAGGATATGCAGCAGAAGATGCAGCAGCAGCAAGACTTGCAGAGGGAGATGCATATTCATGGGAAGATTCAGCATTATATTAAAGAGGAGATGCAGCAGCAGGAGATGAGGCAGTAAATAAATCAGCAGCAGATGCAGCAGCAGATGCAGCTGATGAAGCAGCAGCAGATGAAGAAGGAGATACAGCATGAGATGCAGCAGCAGGAGATTCATCATCAGGAATTACAGCAGCAGGAGATGCAGCAGCAGGAGATGAAAAAAGAGATGTAGAAGAAGGAGATGCAGCAGCATTTGCAGCAGCAGGAGATGCAATAGGATAAGCAACAGCAAGAAATAAAAAAGCAGAATATTGAGCAGCAGATGCAGCAGTATTAGATGGAGTAGTAGCAGATGCAGTAGCAGATGCAGCACCTCATTTATCGGGAGATGCAGCAGCAGTATATGTAGTAGCGGGAGATGCAGCAGCAGTATTTGCAGTAGCAGGAGATGCAGCAGCAGGAGGTGTAACAAGAGATACAACAGCTGGAGATGCAGCAGCAGGAGATGCAGCAGCACGAGATGTAGGAATTGATGCAGCAGGAGATGCAGCAGTAGGTGCAGCAGGAGATTTCTCAGCAGGAGATATAGAAGAGATGATGCAGCTGGAGATGCAGCAGATGCAGCAGTAGTTTCTAAAGCAGCAGGAGATGCAACAGCAGATGTAGCAGGAGATGCAGATTCAGCAGGTGAAGCGGGAACAGGAGATTCTGCGGAAGATGTAGAAGCAGAAGATACTGCAGGGAATGCAGCATCAAGAAACGCAGCACCGGGAGATGCAGTAGGAATTGCAGCAGCAGGAGATGTAGCAGAAAATGAAGCAGCAAGAGAAACAACACCAGGAGATGCAATAGGATATGCTGAATCCGGATATGCAGCAGTAGGATATGCAGCAGTAGTTTATAAAGTAGCAGGAGATGCAGCAGCAGCAGCTGCATCAGCAATGCAGCAGGAGATGAATCGGAGATTCAGCATTAAGAGATGCTGCAGCAGATGCAGCAGGAGATGTAGATTCAGCAGGAGATGTAGCAACAGGAGATGCTGCAGCAGATGCAGCAGCAGGAGATGTAAAAGGAAGAATGCAGCAGGAAATGAAGCACCAGGAATTGCCACAGCAGAAGATGCAGGATCATGAGTTTCAGCACTAAGAGATGCAGCAGGAGACGCAGCAGAGGAGGATGCAGCAGCAGATGCAGCAGGAGGAGATGCATTAGGGATGAAGACGTATATGCAGCAGTATATGCAGCAGGAGATGCAGCAGCTGGAGATGCAGCAGCAGCAGATGAAGCAGCAGATACAGCAGCAAGAGAAGCAGCTGGAAATTCAGCAGCCAGAGATGCAGAAGTAGGAGATATATCAGGAGATGCTGCAAGAATTGCAGCAGCATGAGATGCAGTAGGAATTGCTGCAGCAGGAGATTCAGCAGCAGAGGATGCAGTAGCAGGAGATGCAGCAAAAGATGTATCAGCAAGAGCTGATTTAGGAAGAGAAGCATCAGCAGAATATGCAGCAGGAGATGCATCAGCTTCATGTACTGCTGCATCTCCAGATAAAATTCCTGCTGATGCATCCCCTGCTGCTTGATGTCCTCCTGCATCTCCTGCTGCTGCATCTGCTGCTTCATTACTTGCTTCTGTATCTCCTGCTGCTGCATCTCCAACTGCATATCCTGCTCATGCATCTGTGGATGCATCTCCTGATTCTCCATTTCCTGTTGCTTCTGCTGCTCCATCCCCTGCTGCATCTCCTACTGCTCCATCTGGTGCATCTGCTGCTGCATATGCTGCTGCATCTCCTGCTAAATCTTCTGCTACTGCATCTCCTGCTGCATATGCATCCCCTGCTAGACCTCAAGCTGCTACATCTCTAGCTGCTGCATCTCCTGATGCATAACCTGCTGCAAATTCTACTGCATCCCCTGCTGCGTCATCTACAGCTGCATCTCCTCCTTCAGCGTATCCTGCTGCATTTCCTTCTGCTGCATCTCCTGCTGCATCTCCTTCTGCGGCATCTCCTGCTGTATCACCTACAGCAGCATCTATTGCTGCTGCTATATCTCCTACTGAATCTGAATCTCCTCATGCACCTGCTGCTACATCTCCTGATGCGTCTCCTGCTGCTGAATCTCCTCCTGCTACATCTCCTGCTGTTAGATTTCCTCCTGCATCTACTGCTGATGAGTCTGATGCTGCATCTCTTGGTCTTGCATCTCCTGCTGCCCCTCCTGAATCTCTTTCTGCATCTCCTTCTTTTGAATCTCCTGATGATCCATTACATTCTGCATCAAGTCCTTCTGTGTGTCCTGCTGCTGTATCTCCTCCTGCTTCATCTGCTGCAGCACCTCCTGCTGATGCATCTCCTGCTAAATCTGCATCTCCTGCTACATCTTCTGCCGCTGCATCTGCTGCTTCATCTTATGCTGCTTTATCTCCAGATCTATCTCCTGCTGCTGTATCTCCTGCTACATGCTCTGCTGATGCATCTGCGGACGCATCTACTGATGCTGCATATCCTGCTACATCTGCCGCTGAATCTCCTGCTACTGAATCTCCGGCTGCGGCATCTCTTACTGCATATCCTGATGAATGCATTTGCGGCTGCATGCCCCGCTACTGCATCTCCTGCTGCTTCTCCTGCTGCATGTACTGCTACTTCATCTACTGCTGCATCTCTTAGTACGTCTCCTGCTGCCTCATATTTTGCTATATATCCTGCTGCATCTGCTGTTGAATCAGCTGTTGAAACTCCTGCTGCTCCATATCCTACTTCTGCATCTGCTTCTGCAGCTCCTGTTGCTGCATCTCCTGCTTCTTCATCTCTTGCTTTATCTTCTGCTAAATTCTTGCTTCATATCCTGCTTCATATCCTGCTGCTGCATCTTCTGCTGCTGCATCTCCTGCTACTTCATCTCCTTCTGCTGCATCTCCACTTGATGCATCTCCTGGTGCATCTCCTGCTGCTACATCTCCTACTGCATCTCTGACTATTACATTTCCTGCTGCTGCATCGCCTGCTTCTCCTGCTGCATCTGCTGCTGCATCACCTGCTACTGAATCCCCTCCTGAATTCCTTCTGCATCTCCTGATGCTGCATCTGTTGATGCTTCTCCTGATGCTGCATCTCTTGATGCATCTCCTGCTGCTGAATCTCCTGCTGATGCATGTTCTGCTGATGCATAAACTGATGCATCTATTGCTGCTGAATCTCCTGCTGATGCATGTTCTGCTGATGCATAACCTGATGCATCTCAGACTGCTGCATCTATTGCTGCTGAATCTCCTGCTGATGCATCTTCTGCTGATGCATAACCTGATGCATCTCAGACTGCTGCATCTATTGCTGCTGAATCTCCTGCTGATGCATCTTCTGCTGATGCATACCCTGATGCATCTCAGACTGCTGCATCTATTGCTGCTGAATCTCCTGCTGATGCATCTGCTGCTTCATCTCCTGATGCTGCAACTTCTGCTGCTGCATATGCTACTGCATCTGCTGCAAGATCTCATTCTTCTACCTCTCATGCCACATTTCTCGCTGATACATCTCCTGCTTCTGTATATCTTGCTCAATCTACTGCTGCTGCATCTCCAGCTGCATCTCCTGCTGCTACATCTCTTGCATCTTTTGGTGCATCTGCTGTAGATTAATCTACTGCTTCATCTCCTGCTGCTTCACCATCTGATTTTTCATGTCTTCTTGCATCACCTGATGCTCCATCTGCTGCTGCTGCATATACTGCTGCATCTACTGCTGCTGCATCTCCTGCTGCTGCATCTCTAGCTGCTGAATGTGCTTCTATATCTGCCGAGTCTTAATCTCCTGCTGCTGAATCTCCTGCTGCAGCATCTTCTGCTGAATGTACTGCTGAATATGCTGCTGCATCTCCTGCTGCACCTCCTGCTTAATATGCATCTCCTGCTGCATCTCCTGCTATTGAATCTCCTGCTCTATCTCCTGCTGCTGCATCTCCTGATGCATCTCCTGCTGAATCTCCTCCTGCTACTTCTCCTACTGCTTCATCTCCTGATCTGCTGCTGCATGTGATGCTACATCTCCTGCTGCTCTAGTTCCTCCTCTTGGATCTTTCCTTCTTTTGCGTCTCTTGAGGTATACTCTGCTGCATTTCCAGCTGCATCTGCTGCTGCTGTATCTTCTGCGGCTGTGGCTGCTTTTGCATTTTCTGATGCATTTTCTCCTGCTTCAACTCTTTCTACTGCATCTCATGCTGCTTCATGTACTGCTGCAACCCCTGTTGCATCTCCTATTACTGCATTTCCTATTGTTGCATCTCCTGCTCCTGCATCTGATGCTTCATCTCCTGGTGCTGCATCTACTGCTGCTGTGTCACCTGCTGCGGAATCTCCTAATGCATCACCTCTTGCTTAGTCTCCTGATGCTTCATCTCCTTTTGCTGCATATATTGCTGCTGCATCTACTGCTGCTTCGTCTGATGCTGCAACTCCTGCTCCATTCCTGGCTGCATATCCTGTTGCTGCATCTCCTGTTGCTGCATCTCCTACTGCTCCATCTGCTGCATCTGCATCATCAGGATATTCTGAAGGAGATGCAGCAACAGGAGATGCAGCAACAGGAGATGCAGCCGTAGCACCAGGATATGCAACCGCAGCACCAGGATATGCAGCCACAGCACTGTGGCAGCAAATTCAGCTGCAGGAGATGCAGCTGTAGGAGATGCAGCGGGATCTACAACAGAAGGAGATGCAGCAGGAGATGCAACAGGAGGACATGCAGTTGCAGCAGATGCAGCAGGAGATTCAGCAGCAGATGCATCAGCAGGAGGTGAAAAAGCAGGAAATGCAGCAGCAGCAGAATCAGTAGATGCAGGAGATGCAGCAGGGGAAGCAGTAGCAGGAGATGCAGCAGAATAAGATGTAGCAGGAATTGAAGAAGCAGTCGATGCAGCCCGGGGTGCAAAAGCAGGAGTTGCAGCAGCAGGAGATGCAGCAGGAAGTGCAGCAGAGATTAAGCTTCAGACACAGAAGATGTAGAAGGATATGGCGTAACAGTACATGTAAGAGAAGATGGAGCAGCAGGGGATGCAGCAGCAGGAGATGCAGCAGCAGGAGAGTCATCAGTATGACATGCAGCAGGAGATGCAGCAGGAGGAGATTCAGCAAGAGGAGATGCATCAAGAAGAGATGCATCAGGAAACAAAGCAGGATGTGGAGCAGCAGGAGATGAATCCGGAGATGCAGTAGCAGACACAGCAGCAGGGGATGCAGCAGAAGGAGATGAAGCATTACGAGCTGCAGCAGGAGATATAGCAGAAGGCAATTATTCAGCAGGAGATACAGCAGCAGGAGATGCAGTGGGACATGCAGCAGGAGATGCAGCAGGAAATGTAGCAGGGTATACCTCATAAGATGCAGAAGAAGGAGATGCAAAAGTAGATGCAGCAGAAAAAGATGCAGCCGCAGCACCAAGATATGCAACCGCAGCACCAGGATATGCAGCCACAGCACTGCGACAGCAGATTCAACTGCAGGAGATGCAGCTGTAGGAGATGAAGCAGCAGGAGATGCAGAAACAGAAGAAGCAACAGGAGATGAAGAAGCAGGAGATGCAGCAGCAGCAGAATCAGCAGGAGATGCAGCAGAATAAGATGTAGCAGGAAATGAAAAAGCAGTAGATGCAGCCGGGAGTGCAAAAGCAGGTAATGCACCAGCAGGAGATGCAGTAGGAGATGCAGCAAGACGTTAAGCTTCAGATGCAGAAGATGTAGAAGGATATGAAGTAGCAGTACATGAAAGAGATGATGGATCAGCAAGGGTTGCAGCAGCAGGAGAGTCATCAGCATGACATGCATCAGGAGATGCAGCAAGACGAGATGCAGCAATAGGAGATGCAGAAGGAAATAAAGCAGGAGATGCAGCAGCAGGAGATGAATCCGGAGATGCAGTAGCAGACACAGCAGCAGGGGATGCAGCAGAAGGAGATGAAGCATTACGAGATGCAGCAAGAGATATAGCAGAAGGCGATTCTTCAGCAGGAGATACAGCAGCAGGAGATGCAGTGGGACATGCAGCAGGAGATGCAGCTGCTTGAGATGCAGCAGAAGATGCAGCAGGAAATGCAGCAGAGTATACCTCAAGAGATGCAAAAGAAGGAGATTCAACAGGAGATGCAGCAGGAAGAGATGCAGGAGGATATGCAGAAAAAGAGGCAGCTACAGGAGATGCATCAGGAAATGCACCAGCAGGATACGCATCGCTAGTAAAGGCAGCAGGAGATGAACCAGCAGGAGATGTAGCAGGAAATGCAGCAGTAGATTTAGCAAGAGGAGATCCACCATGAGATGCAGCAGTAGGAGATGCAGCAGGAGATGCAGCAGCAGGAGAAGCAGCAGGAGATGCAGCAGCATGAGATATAGCAGGAGATGCAGCATGAGATGAAGCACGAGGAGGTGTAGGATGGAGAGGCAGCAGAAGGAGATGAAAAAGTGGACGCAGAAGTGGACGCAGCAGCAGTAGATGCAGCAGCTAATGAAAGAGGAGATGTGAAATCAGTAGGAGATACAGTAGCTAGAGATTGCACAGCAGATGCACCAGAAGGAGATGCAGAAGCAGGAGATGCAGTAGCAGGATATGCAGCAGATGCAGCGGCACAAGAAGCAGCAGGAAATGCAGTGGGAGATGAAAAGGAGATGCAGAAGAAGATGTTAGCAGCAGGAGATGTATCAGGAGATGCAGCAGCTGAAACAGCAGCAAGAGATGCAGCAGCAGGAAATGCAACTGCAGGAGAAGCTGCAGGAGATGCAGCAGGAGATGAACAGGAGATGTAGAAGAAGGAGATTCAGCAGCAGTAGATGCAGCAGGGGATGCAGCAGCTGGATATTCAGCAGCAGGAGATGCAGCAGGACATGCAGCAGTTAGGATACGCAGCTGCAGGAAATGCAGCATGATATGAAGAAGCAGGATATGTAGCAGCAAGAAATACTGCAGCAGATTCAGTAGGAGGTGATGCAGCAGCAGGAAATTCAGGAGCACTCGCAGCAAGAGATACAGCAAGTGATGAAGCTGCAGAACTAGCAGAACATGCAGGTGGAGGAGATACAGCAGCCCCAGATGGAGTCGGGGATGCAGAAACAGGAGATGCAGCAGCAGCAGATATAGTAGGAGATGCAGGAGTATCTGAAGCCGTAGTTGCAACGGGAGATTCAGCAGCAGGAGATAGAGGAGGAAATGCTGCAGTAGATAAAGTAGGAGATGAAGCAGCAGGAGACGCATAAGCAGATGCAATTGGAGATGCATCAGGAGATGCAGCAGAGATGCAGCACCAGATACTGCATGAGATGCAGCAAAAGGAGATGAAGCAGCAGAATATGCGGCAGGAGATGAAGAAGCAGGAGAAGCAGCAGGAGATGCAGCAGCAGCAGAATCAGCAGGAGGTGAAGCAGGAGAAGCACTAGCAGGAGATGCAGCAGAAGATGCATCAGAGTTACAGCAGAATATGTCTCAGGATATGTAGCAGCAGCAGATGCAGGAGTAAGGGATGCAGCAGCAGATGCAGCAGGCATTGCAGAAGATGAAGATGCAGCAGCAGATGCAGCAGCAGCTGCTGCAGCAGCAGATGCATTAGCAGACGCAGTATGAGATGCAGCAAACAGAGATGCAGAAGCAGATGCAGTAGCAGATGCAGCAGCAGGAGGTGCAGTAGCTTTAGATGAAGAACGAGATCACAGAATCACAGAATCACAGAATAACCAGGTTGGAAGAGACCCACTGGAGCGTCGAGTCCAACCATTCCCACCAATCCCTAAATCATGCTCCTAAGCACCTCCTCTACCCTAACCTTAAACACCTCCAGGGACAGTGACTCAATCACCTCCCTTGGCAGACGTTTCCAATGCCTAACCACCCTCTCCGTGAAGAACTTTTTCCTAATCTCAAGCCTAAATCTCCCCTGGCAGAGCTTGAGGCCATTACCTCTCGTCCTGCAGTAGCAGATGCAGCAGGAGGAGATGAAGCAGGAGATGTAGCAGTAGGAAATGAAGCAGCAGGAAATGAAGCAGCAGGAGATGCAGCAGGAGAAGCAGGAGGAGATGCAGTAAGGGATGCAGTGGGAGAAGCAACAGCAGGGGATGCAACAGCAGGAGCTACAGCTCCAGGACATGCCGCCACAGCAGATGCAGAAGCAGATTCAAAGGCATATTCATCAGAATATGCACCAGCAGCAGATGCAGCAGCAGCAGATGGAGCGGAAGATGCAGAAGATGCAGCATAAGATGCAGCTGGAGATGCAGATTCTGTACGAGATGCAGCAGAAGATGCAGATTGAGCAGGAGAGGCAGCAGCAGGAGATGCTGCAGCAGCTGCAGCAGCAGGAGATGCATCAGGAGGAGATGCAGCAGCAAAAGATGCTGGAGGAGATACAGCAGGATGAGATTCAGCAGGAAATTCCGCAGGACGAGATGCAACATGAGGGTCAGCTGCAGGAGATTCAGCAGGAGATACAGCAGTAGCAGATGAAGAAGCAGATGCAGAAAGAGGTTCAGCAGCAGATGACGCAGCAGCAGATGCCACAGTAGGATATGTAGCAGCTGATGCAGCATGATATGACGCAGGAGGAGATGAAGCAGGTAATGCAGCAGCAGGAGATTAATCAGGAGATGCAAAAGCACACGAAGCAGCGGGAAATGCAGTAGAAGAACATACAGCAGGAAATGAATCAGCAGATGAATCAGTAGATTCAGGAGGAGATGCAGCAGGACGAGATGCAGCAGTAAATGCCAAATCAGGAGATGCAGCAGCAGAAGCAGCAGCAGATGCAGAAGAAGTTGTTACAAGAGAGGATGCAGGAGGAGATGCAGCAGCAGGAGATGCAGTAGCAGCAGATGCAGCAGCAGCTAATGCAGTAGAAAATGCAGCAGCAAATACAGCAGCCAGAGATGCAGCATCAGGGGATACCGCAGCAGGATATGTAGCAGAATATGCATCTTCAGAGGATGAAGCTGCAGGAGATGCATCAGGAGATGCAGCTAGAGGTGCAGTAGGATGAGATGCAGCAGTAGGAGTTGCAGCAGGAGATGCAGAAGTAGGAGCTGCAAACGGAGATTCAGCAGGAAGAGAAGAAGCTGGAGATGCTGCAAGAGGAGATGAAAGAGGAGATTCAGAAGTAGATGTAGCAGTAGGAGATGTAACAGGAGATGCTGCAGCAGGATATGCAACAGGAGAAGCAGCAACAAAAAAATCAGAAAGATATAAATAAGCAGCAGATGCAGCAGCAGATGCAGCAGCAGGAGATTCAGAAGCAGGAATTGCAGCAGCAGGAGATGCAGCAGCAGGACGTGAAGCAGGACATGCAGCAGCAGGAGATGCAGCAAGATATGCAGCTGCAGGAGATGCAGCAGCATGAGACGCAGAAGAAAGATGCAGCAGGGGAAGCAGGAAAAATTGATGTAGCAGCCGATGCAGCGGGAGGAGATGCAACAGGATTTGCACTAGTTCTAGATACAGAATCAGATGCAGCAGCAGCAGAAGCAGCAGCGGCAGATGCAGCAGAAGCAGATGCAGCAGCCCAAGATGCAACAGGAGATTAAGCATCAAGAGATGAATCAGCAAGAGATACATTAGGAGATCAAGCAATCATATGTTGCAGCAGGATATGCAACATGAGATGCAGCATCAGGGGATGCAGCAGCATTTGCAGCAGAGGATGCAACAGGACATGAATCACGAGGAATTGAAGAAGAAGGGAATTCAGCAGGAATTGCAGCATCTTGAGATGGAGCAGCAGGAGATGCAGAAGTAGATGCAGCAGCAGGAGATGCAGCAAAACATGCATCAGCAGGAGACACAGTAGAAGGATATGAGGCAGGACATGCACCAGCAGGAAATGCAGCAGGAGATGCTTCAGGAGATATAGCAGGAGATGCTGCAGCAGGTGATGCAGCAGCAGATGCAGCAGCAGGAAATTTTGCAGGGGTTGCAGCAGTAGGTGAAGCAGCACCAGATGAAGCAGGAGATGCTGCAGATGCAGCAGTAGGGGATGCAGCAGGTGATGCAGCAGGAAGAGATGGAGCAGGAGGTATATCAGCAGCAGATGCACCAACAGAGGCAGCAGAAGTAGATGCAGCCGGAGATATAGTAAAATATGAGGCGATAGGAGATGTAGTAGGAGATGCAGCAGTAGATGAAGTAGCAGTAGATGCAGCAGCGGGAGGTGCAGCCTCAAATGCATTCAGCAGGATATGCAGTAGGAGATGCCGCAGCCGGAGATTCAGTAGCAGGAGATTCAGCAGCAGATGTAGCAGGATATGCAGCATCAATAGATGCGTCCGCAGATGCATCAGCAGAGCATGTAGCAGGAGATACAGCAGCAGGAGATACAGCTGGAGATACAGCAGCAAGAGATGCATCAGAAGGAAATGCAGCAGGAGATGCAGCAGTACCTGAAGTAGCAGCAGATACAAGAGCAGATTCAGGAGTTGCAGCAGCAGGAGATGCAGCAGATGAATTAGAAATGTAGAAAAAAATACAGCAAGTGATGAAGCAGTAAGAGATGTAACAGGAGATGCAGCAGTACATGAAGTAGCAGCAGATACAACAGCACATTCAGGAGATGTAGCAGAGGGGATGCAGCAGGAAATGAAACTGCAGAAGATACAGGAGATGCAGCAGC
This sequence comes from Clamator glandarius, assembly GCA_033459285.1. NCBI lineage: Eukaryota > Metazoa > Chordata > Aves > Cuculiformes > Cuculidae > Clamator > Clamator glandarius. Next base: position 321,341 of record JAUNZM010000097.1, on the reverse strand, counting down.
AGAAGATGAAGCTAGAGATGAAGTAGAAATGCAAAAGTAAATGCAGCAGGAGATGCAGCAAGATGAGATGCAGCAGCAGCAGATGCAGCAAGAGATGCAGCAGCAGAAGCAGCAGGAGATGCAGCTTGAGATGCAGCAGCAGATGCAGCAGCAGATGCAGTAGGTGATGTAGCATCACCAGAAGCAGCAGCAGATGCAGCAGCAGGACATGTAGCAGGAGATGCAGAAGGAATTGCGGCAGCAGGAAATGCTGCAGGAAATGCAGCAGGATAGGCGACAGAAAGAGATGAGGCAACATCAGATGCAGCAGGCTATGCAGCATCAGATGCAGCAGCATGTAGTGCTTCAGCAGGAGATGCAACAGGAGATGCATATTCAGCATGTGATGCACCAGATTATGGAAGAATTGCAGAGGGAGATGCATATTCATCTGAAGATTCAGCAGTATATTTAACAGGAGATGCAGCAGCAGCAGATGCAGCAGCAGCAGATGCAGCAGCAGGAGATGTAGCAGGAGACTCAACAGTAGAGGAATCAGCAGCAGATGCAGCAGCAGATGAAGAAGGAGATACAGCATGAGATGCAGCAGCAGAAGATTCATCATCAGGAATTACAGCAGCAGGAGACGCAGCAGCAGATGAAGAAGGAGATGTAGAAGGATAGGCAATTGCAGGAGATCCAGGTGCACGATATGCAATAGCATGAGACGCGGGATCAAGAAATGAAGCAGGAGATGCAGGAGCAGGGGATGTAGCAGCAGATGCAGCAGCAGGAGATGCAGCAAGCGATGCAGAAAAAGGAGATGCAGCAGCATTTGCAGCAGCAGGAGATTCAACAGGATAAGCAACAGCAGGAGATACAGAAGCAGAGGATTCAGCAGCAGATGCAGCAGTATTAGATGGAGTAATAGCAGATGCAGTAGCAGATGCAGCACCACATTTATCGGGAGATGCAGCAGCAGTATATGAAGTAGCAAGAGATGCATCAGCAGGAGGTGTAACAAGAGATACAACAGCTGGAGATACAGCAGCAGGATATGTAGGCATTGATGCAGCAGGAGATGCAACAGTATGTGCAGCAGGAGGTATAGCAGCAGGAGATTTCGCAGCAGGAGATGTAAAAGAGATGATGCAGCTGGAGATGCAGCAGATGCAGCAGGAGATGCAGATTCAGCAGGAGAAGCAGGAACAGGAGATTCTTCGGAAGATGCAGAAGCTGGAGATGCTGCAGGGAATGCAGCATCAAGAAGCGCAGCACCGGGAGATGCAGTAGGATGTGCAGTAGCAAGATATGCAGCAGAAAATAAAGCAGCAAGAGAAGCAACACCAGGAGATGCAATAGGATCTGCTGAACCCAGATATGCAGCAGTAGGATATGCAACATTAGTTTATAAAGCATCAGGAGATGCAGCAGCAGCAGCTGCATCAGCAATGCAGCAAGAGATGATCCGAGATTCAGCATTAAGAGATGCTGCAGCAGATGCAGCAGGAGATGTAGATTCAGCAGGAAATATAGCAACAGGAGATGCTGCAGCAGATGCAGCAGCAGGAGATGTAAAAGGAAGAAATGCAGCAGGAAATGAAGCACCGGGAATTGCCACAGCAGAAGATGCAGGATCATGAGCTTCAGCACTAAGAGATGCAGCAGGAGACGCAGCAGAAGAGGATGCAGCAGCAGATGCAGCAGGAGGAGATGCAGCAGCAGATGATGTAAGAGGAGATGCAGCAGCAGGACATGCAGAAGCAGTATATGTAGCAGGCCAAGATGAAGCAGGATATTAAGCAGTGGGAGATGCAGCAGCAGGAGATGCATTAGGAGATGAAGCAGAAGTATATACAGAAGGAGATGCAGCAGGAGATGCACCAGCAGGGGAGGTAGTAGTATGAAATGCAGCAGAAGATGCAGCTGGACGAGATGCAGCAGGAGATGCACCAGAAGTATATGCAGCAGGAGATGCAGCAGGAGATGCACCAGCAGGGGAGGTAGTAGCAGAAGATGCAGCAGGAGATGCAGCCAGACGAGATGCAGCAGAAGATGCAGCAGCAGCAGATGCAGCAGCAGCAGATGCAGCAGGGGATTTAGCAGCAAGACATGAAGAGAAGGTGATGCAGAAAATAAGATGGAGCAGGTTGAGGTGCAGCAGGAGATAGAGCACTAGACACTGCAGCAGGAGATGCAGCAGAGTAGGCATATTCAGCAGGAGATGCAGCAGGAGATGCAGTAGAAGGATATGCAGCAGGAGATGCCGCCGCAGATGCAGCGGGAGGAGATGTAGCAGGAGGAGATGCATCGGGAGATGGCTATTCAGAAGGAGATGCATCAGGAGATGTAGCAGCATGAGGTGCCACATGAGATTCAGGAGGAGATTCAGCAGCAGGAGATGCAAGAGCAGGAGATGCCATCACAACAGATGCACCACCAGATTCATCAGCAGATTCAGCAGGAAATGAAGCAGCAGTAGATGCATCAGGGGATGCAGCAGCAGCAGATGCAGCAGCAGATGCAGTACGATACAAAGCAAAAGGAGATGCAGGAGAAGATGTAGCAGCAGGAATTGCAGGAGCAATTGATGCAGCAGGTGGAGATGCAGTAGCAGCAGGTGCAGCAGTCGATGCAGCAGCAGATGATAGAGCAGGAGAAGATGCAGCATAAGGATATGAATGAGGAGATTCCAAAGGAGCTTCAGCATGTGATGCAGGATCACAAAATGCAGAAGCAAGAGATGCAGCAGTAGGAGATGCAGAAGAGGGAGGTGCAGCAGTAAATTCAGCAGGAAATGCAGCAGGAGGAGATGCAGCAACAGGCGATCTAGCAGAAAGAGATACAGCAGGAGATAGAGCAGCAAGAAATGCAGCAGGAGATGCAGCTGCCGAAGATGCAGCAGCAGGAGATGCAGCAGCAGATGAAGCAGGAGATGCAGCAGAAGGGGATGCTGCAGCAGCACGTGCAGAAGGTGATGCAGCAGTAGGAGATGCATCAGCAGGAGATGCAGCAGGAGATTCAGCAACAGGAGATTCAGCAGCAGACACAGGAGATTCAGCAGCAGACATGGCATTAGGAGATTCAGCAACAGGAGATGCTGCAGCAGATGCAGAAGCAAACAAAGCAGTAGGAGTGGCAGCAGGTGGAGATTCATCAGGAGATATATATTCAGAAGGAGATGCAGCAGGAGATGTAGCAGGATATGCAGCAGCAGGAGATGCCACAGGAAGATGCATCAGCAGTAGATGCAGCCATGTACACAGCAGCAGGAGTTGCAGCAGCAGCAGATGCATCAGGAGAAGGTGCAGAAAGAGATGCAGCATCAGCTTTATCAGCAAGAGATGCAGCAGGAGATCCAACAGCAGGAGACGCATCAGTAAATGCAGCAGCAGGAGATGTAGCAGAATATGTTCCAGATGCATCAGCATGAGTTTCAGCAGGAGATGCAGCAGGAAGAGATGCATAAGGAGATCCATCAGGAGAATATTCACCAGCAGGAGATGGAGAAGGAGATGCAGCTGCAAAAGATGCAGCAGGAGATGCAGAAGAAGATGCAGTAGCAGGAGATATATCAGCAGGATATGCAGCAGGACATTGAGCAAGACTGGATGCATCATGAGGAGATGCAGCAGGCTATGCAGCAGCAGGAGATGCAGCAGGAGATGCGTCAGCAGGAGATAAAGCAGGAGATGCGGTAGGTTTAGATTCAGCAGGAGATGCAGCAGCAGGAGATGCTGGAGCAGGAGATGCATCTGGAACACCTCAGGGATTCAGTAACAGTTGATGCAGCACGAGATGCAGTAGGAGATTCAGCAGCAGGAGATGCAGCAAGAGATGCAGCAACTGGAGGTGACGCATCAGGAGATGCAGCAGGAATGCAGCAGGAGATTCAGTAGCAGGTGATGCAGCAGCAGATGCAGCAGCAGATAAAGGAGATGCAGCAGGAGGAGATGCAGAAGGAGATGTAGCAGCAGGAGATGTAGAAGGAGATGCAGCAGTATATGAAGCAGCAGCAAAGGCAGCAGAAAATGCTGTGGATGCAGCAGTAGGAGATTAATCGCTAGATGCAGCAGTAGATGATGCAGCAACAGGAGATACAGCAGCAGTTGATGCAGCAGGGTTTGTTACAGCAGGACATTCTGCAACAGGAGAACCTGCAAGATAGCAGTATCATAAGATGAATCAGCAGATGCATCAGAAGGATATGGAGCAAGAGATGCAGCAGGAGGTGCAGAAGGAGATGCAGTATCAGGAGATGTATCACCAGGATATGCAGCAGAATATTGAGCAAGAGGTGATACATCATGAGGTGCTGCAGCTAAAGATGCAGCAGCAGACAAAGCAGCAGGAGATGCAGCCGCAAGAGATGCATCAGACAAAGATGAAGGAGGAGTTGCGGCAGCAGGAGATACAGCAGCATCAGGGAGGTTATTCTTCCCCTGTACTCGGCACTGGTGAGACCGCACCTTGAGTACTGTGTTCAGTTCTGGGCCCCTCACCACAAGAAGGATGTTGTGGCTCTGGAGCGAGTCCAGAGAAGGGCAACAAAGCTGATGAAGGGGCTGGAGAACAAATCTTATGAGGAGCGGCTGAGAGAGCTGGGATTGTTCAGCCTGGAGAAGAGGAGGCTGAGAGGAGACCTTATTACTCTCTACAACTACCTGAGGGGAGGTTGTGGAGAGGAGGGAGCTGGCCTCTTCTCCCACGTGACAGAGGACAGGATGAGAGGGAATGGCCTCAAGCTCTGCCAGGGGAGATTTAGGCTTGAGATTAGGAAAAAGTTCTTCATGGAGAGGGTGGTTAGGCATTGGAACGATCTGCCAAGGGAGGTGATTGAGTCACCATCCCTGGAGGTGTTTAAGGATAGGGTGGAAGAGGTACTTACGAGCATGATTTAGGGATTGCTGGGAATGGTTGGACTCGACGATCCAGTGGGTCTCTTCCAACCTGGTTATTCTGTGATTCTGTGATTCTGTGAGATGCAGCAGCAGGAGATGCAGCAGCAGGAAATGCACTGGCAGAAGATGGAGGAGGAGGTGCAGTAGGATATGCAGCAAGAGGAGTTGCATCAGGAGATGCAGCAGCAGAAGAAGCAGCAGTAAATGCAAAAGCAGGACATGCAGCAGCAGGAGGTGAATCAGGAGATTCAGCAGTAGATGAAGCAGCAGCAGATAGAGTAGATGTTGCAGCAGGAAATCAGCAGGATATGCAGCAGGAGATGCCGCAACAGGTAATGAAGAAGGAGTTGCAGCAGCTGGAGATGCAGCAGCACGGGATGCAGCAGAAGGTAATGCAACAGCAGGAGAGGCAGAGGGAGATGTAGCAGGAGATATAGCAGGAGATGCATCAAGAGATGCACAAGAAGGAGATGCAGCAGCAGATGCATCCACAGGAGATGCAGGAGGAGCTGAATCAGCAGATTCAGCAGGAGATGCAGTAGAAGATGCAGCAGCAGGAGATGCAGCAGCAGAGGATGGAGCAGCAGATGCAGCCACAGGAGATGCAGGAGGAGCTGAAGCAGTAGATTCATCAGCAGATGCAGTAGAAGGAGATGCAGCAGCAGGTGCAGCAGCAGGAGATGCAGCAGCAGATTCAGCAGCAAATGCCACAGGAGACGCAGCAAAATGAGATGCAGAAGCAGATGCACTAAGAGATGAAGATTAAGCAGTAGATGCAGCAGGAAGAGATGCTTTAGATAATACAGCATCACGAGATGAGCCAGAGATGCAGTAGGAGGAGAGGTAGGATGAGATGATGCAGCAGATGCAGCAGCAGGAGATGCAGAAGCAGCAGATGAAACAGGTAATGCATCAGTAGTAGATACAGCAGCAGCATGAGATTCTGCAGCAGGAGATGGAGCAGCAGCAGATGCAGCAGTAGATGGAGATTCAGCAGGAGATTCATCAGCAGGAGATGCTGCAGCAGATTCACAGTAGGACATGCAGAAGTAGGAGATGCAGCAGGAGATGGGGCAAAATAGATGCAGCAGGAGAAACTGCAGGAGGATGCAACAGAAGGTTCAGGAGGAGGAGATGCAGCAGGAAATGGAGAAAGATATACAGCAGTAGAAGCATCAGGAGAAAATGCAGCAAGAGATGCAGTAGCAGCAGATGCAGCAGGAGATACAGTAGCAAGAGATGTAGCATTATCATAAGATGCATTGAGAGATGCAGCAGCAGGATATGCAGCAGCAGGAGGTGCAGGAGGATAGGCATGAACAGGAGAATCAGTATGAGGTACAGCAGGAGATGCAGATGCAGCATATGCAGCAGGAGATGCAGATTTAGCAGGAGATGCACCAGCAGGAGATGCTGCAGCAGATGAGCAGGAGGAGATGCAGGAGCAGGATACACAGCAGGACTTGATGCAGAAAGTAATAGAGCAGCAGAAGTTACAGAAGAAGGAGATGCAGAAAGAGATTCAGCAGCAGGAGATGCAGCAGCAGGAGATGCAGCAGCAGGAGATGCAGCAGTATATACAGAAGCAGGATATGCAGCAGGAGGAGATGCAGTAGGAGGAGATAGAGCATGTAATGCAGCAGCAGAAGAGGCAGCAGGAGATGCAAGAGTAAGAGATGCAGCATCAGACTCATGAGCAGTAGATGCAGAAGGAAATCTAGCAGCAAGAGATGTAGCAGGAGATTCAGCAGCAGGAGATGAAGCAGCAGATGTATCAAGAGGAGATGCAGCAGCAGGAGACGTAGCAGAAAGTTATGCAGCAAGAGATGCATCATGAGAATTGCAGCAGGAAATTCAGCAGGAGATTCATTAGCAGCAGATTCAGCAGCAGATGTAGCAGGAGTTGCAGAAGCAGGAGTTGCAGCAGAAGGAGATGCAGCACCAATAAATGCAGTAGGAGATGCAGGAGGAGATGCAGCCACAGGAAATGCAGCAGCAGGAGATGCAGCATTTAATGCAGCAGCATGAGATGCAGCAGCATGAGATGCAGCAGCAGATGCCGCAGCAAATTATGTACCATCAGATGAGGCAGAGGGAGATGCAGCAGCAGGAAATGCAGCATTAGATAGAGAAGACGGAGATGCAGCAGCAGGAGATGCAGCAGGGGATACAGCAGCAAAAGGTGCATCAGCAGTAGATGCAAAAGGAATGCAGCAGGGGATTCAGTAGGAGGTGATGCAGCAGCAGATGCAGCAGAGGTAAATTCAGCAGCAGAAGATGTAGCAGGACATGCAGTAGCAGATCAGGAGATGAAGCAGCAGGAGAAGCATCAGGAGGTGATTCAGCAGGAGTTGCATCAAAAGATGCAGCAGCAGGAGATGCATCCAGAGATGCAGCATCAGGCCATGCAGCATTAGGAGATAACAGATGGTGCAGAATAAGATGCAGCAGGAGATGAAGCAGTAGGAGATGCACCAGGGGATACAGCAGCAGGAGATGCAGCAGCAGGAGATGCAGCAGCAGAAGATGCAGCAGCAGGAGATGCAGCAGGAGATGCATATACAGAAGGAGATGCAGCAGGAGATGTAGCAGGATATGTAGCAACATGAGATGCTGCAGCAGAATCAGGAGGAGATTCAGCAGCAGGAGATGCAAAAGCAGGTAATGAAGCAGCAGAAGATGCAGCCGCAGAAGATCCAGCAGCAGATTCAGCAGGAATTTCTGCAACTGGATAAGCAGCAGCAGATGCAGCAACACGGGATGGAGCAGCCGATGCAGCAGCAGATGCTGCAGGAGACGCAACGGAAGGAGATGCAGAAGCAGATGCAGCAGTAGCTTCAGTTTCAGTAGGAGATGCAGCAGGAAGAGATAATTCAGATGATACAGCATCAGGAGATGCAGCAGGTGATTAAGCAGGAGATGCAGTAGACGGAGAGGCAAGAGGAGATGATGCAGGAGATTCAGAAGCAGGAGATGCAGAAGGAGGAGAAGTAGCAACAGGAAATGCAGCAGGAGATTAAGCAGTAAATGCAGAAGCAGCAGAATAAGCAGGTGGAGATGCAGCAGCAGATACAGCGGTAGATGCAGATTCAGCAGGAGATTCATCAGCTAGGAGATGCAACAGGAGATGCGGCAGAAGTAGATGCAGCAGAATAAGCAGCAGGAGGTGATGCAGTAGAAGATGCCGGAGCAGGAGATGCAGTAGAACATTCAGAATGAAAAACAGCAGGAGAAGCATAAGTAGGAGATGCAGCAAGACTTGCAGCAGCAGCAGATGCAGCAGCAGCAGATGCAGCAGAAGATGCAGCAAGATATGCAGAAGCATTAGGTGCAGCAGGAGATGCAGTAGCAGAGATGAAGCATTATCATGCAATGGATTAAGAGGTGCAGCTGCAGGATATGTAGCAGTAGGAGATGCAGTAGGAGATGCAGCAGCAGGATATGTAGCAGGAGATTTAGCAGGAGATGAAGTAGCAGCAGAGCAGCAACAGATGCAGCAGGAAATGCAGCAGTAGATGCAGGAGCAGGAGATGCTGCAGCAGGAAATACTGCAGCAGATGCAGCAGGAGATGACATAGCAGGTGATGAAGCCACAGATATATCATCTGAAGATAAAGCAGGATATGAAGTAGCACGAGTTACATGAGCAGATGCATCAGGAGATGAGGCAGCAAATGTAGAATGGTATATGGTAGGAGATGCAGCAGGAAACGTATCAGCACGAAATGCAGCAGGAGATGCAGCAAGAAATGCAGCAGGATATGCAGGAGAAGTAGATGCAGCAGGAGATGAAGCAGAATGAGGTACAGCAGCAGCAGATTCAGCAGGAGATGCAGCAGTAGATGAAGTAGCACTAGATGCAGCAGGAGGTGCATTAGCAGGAGATGCATTAGCAGCACATTGAGAGGCAGTAAATGTAGCAGCAGGAGATTCAGCAGCAGAAGAATCAAAAGGAGATACAGAAACAGGAGATGCAGCAGCAGAAAATATAGACGAGATTAAGCAGGAGATGCAGCAGGAGGAGATGGAGCAGGAGATAGAGAAGCAGGAGATGCTGCAGGAAAGAAAGAAGTAGAATATGCAGCAGCAGATTTAGCAGAAGATTCCTCAGGAGATGCATCAGCAGGAGATGCAGCAAGGGAGGAAGCATCAGGAGATGCAGCAGGGAGGGCAGCAGTAGTGGATGTAGTAGCAGGAGATGCAGAAGGAAATGCACAACAAGATGCAACATCAGGAGATGCAGCAGGGAATGCAGCAGCAGCAGAAGTAACAGGAGATGCAGCAGCGTCATAAGCAGTAGGAGACGGAGCAGCAGGAGATGCTACAAGATATTGATCAGGAGATGCAGAAGGAGGAGATGCAGCAGCAGGAGATGCAGAGTAGTAGGTGAAAAGAAAGTGCAACAAAAGGAAATACAGCAGGAGATTCAGCAGCAGTAAATGCAGCAGGAGAGGAAGCAGCATCAGATGCAGCAGCAGATGCAGCAGCAGAGGATGCAACAGCAGAGGATGCAACAGCAGATGCAGCAGCAGGAGATCTATCAGGAGATGCAGCAGGAGATGCAGCAGCAGGAGATACAGCAGCAGATTCAGCAGATGCAGCAGTAGTAGATTCAGCTAGAGCTGCAGCAGGAAATGCAGATGAATATGCAGCAGCAAGATATAAATCAGGAGATGCATCTGCAGGTGATGCAGATGGAGATGCAGCAGGTGATGCTCAAGGAGATGAAGCAGGAGATGCAGAACGAGATGCAGTAACAGGATATGCAGCAGAAGGAGATGACGCCGGAGATGCTTCAATAGAAGGTGCAACATTAGATAGAGCAGGAGATGCAGCAGCAGATGAAGCAGACAGAGATGCACAAACAGGAGATGCAGCAGAAGGACATGGAGCAAGAGATGCAGCAGCAGAAGATGAAGCAGCAGGACATTCATTACAGGATGCCGCAGCAGGAGATGAAGCAGCAGGAGATATAGCATCAGGAGATGCAGCATGAGATGCAGCAGGATGAAGTGAAGCAGCAGGGGATGCATCAGGAGATGCAGAAGCAGCAGATAGAGCAGGAGATGCTGTAGCAGGAGATGCACCAAGAGATTTAGACGGAGGAGGTTCAGCAGGAGATGCAGCATGACGAGATGCAACAGGAAATGCAGCAGGAGGAGATGCAACAGGAGATGAAGCAGGAGGAGGTACAGCAGCAGCAGCAGATGCAGCAGTATATGCAGCAGAAGGAGATGAATAAAAGATGCAGCAGGAGTTGATGCAGCAGGAGATGCTGGAGTCGGAGATGCAGAAGAAGTAGATGCAGTAGCAGGAGATGCAGAAGTAGATGCAGCAGCAGGAGATGCAGAAGTAGATGCAGCAGCAGGAGATGCAGAAAAACATGCATCAGCAGCAGATACAGCAGTAGGATATGAGGCGGGAGATGCACCAGCAGAAAATGCAGCATAAAATGCTTCAGGAGATTAAGCAGGAGATGCAGCAGCAGATGCAGTAGGTGATGTAGCATCACCAGAAGCAGCAGCAGATGCAGCAGCAGGAGATGCAGTAGGAATTGCAGCAGCAGGAAATGCTATTGGGAATGCAGCAGGATAGGCTACATAAAGAGATGAGGCAACATCAGATGCAGCAGGCTATGCAGCATCAGATGCAGCACCATGAAGTGCTTCTGCAGGAGATGCAGCAGGAGATGCATATTCAGGAGGTGATGCACCAGATTATGCAGCAAGAATTGCATCAGAAGGAAATGCAGCAGGAGATGCAGCAAAACATGAAGCAGCAGCAGATTAAGGAGATGCAGTAGCCAGAAATGCAGCAGAAGATGCAGCATGAGGAGATGCAGTAGCGGGAGATGTAGCTGCAGCTGCAGAGGCAGCAGAGGCAGCAGCAATAGAAGCAGCAGCAGATGCATCAGGAGATAGAGATTTAGAAGGAGATGTAGCAACAGAAGATGCTGCTGCAGATAACGCAGCAGGAGATGCAGCAGAAGGAAATGCAGCAGGATATGCTGCAGGAGGAGATGCAGCAGGTAATGCAGGGGATGCAGTAGAATTTACACCAAGAGTTGCAGCTGGAGATGCAGCAGCAGGAGATGCAGCAGCATGGGACGCAGGAAAGGATGCATATTCAGCATGATATGCAGCAGAAGATGCAGCAGGAGATGCAGAAGCATGAGATTTAGCAGGAGATGCAGCAGTAGATGAAGCAGCAGCATGTGCTGCAGCAGATGCACCAGATGAAGCAGAAAGAGATGCAGCAGGAGACGAAGCATCAGATGCAACAGGAAATGGAACATGAGGAAATGCATCCACAGATGCATGAGCAGAGGATGCAGCAGGAGATTCTGCAGCAGGAGATGCTGCAGGAGGAGATGAAGCAGGAGATGTAGCAGCAGGAGATACAGAAGCAGGAGATGAAGCAGCAGATACAGCAGCAGGAGATACAGAAGGACATCAAGTAGCAGGAGATGCAGCAGCAGGAATTTTATCTGGAGATGCAGCAGTACATGCAGCATTTCCTGCTGATGCATCTCATGCTGCATATCCCGCTGATGCATCTCTTTTTAAATCAGCTCTTGCTGATACATCTATTGCTGCATCTCCTGCTACATCTCCTTCTTCTGCATCTCCTGCTGCATCTTTTGTGGCTGCATCTCCTTCTCCATCTCCTGCTGGTGAATATTCTCCTGATGGATCTCCTTATGCATCTCTTCCTGCTGCATCTCCTGCTGAAAATCATGCTGATGCATCTGGAACATTTTCTGCTACATCTCCTGCTGCTACAATTCCTGCTGCATCTCCTGCTGTTTGATGTCCTCCTGTATCTCTTGCTGATGAAGCTGATGCTGCATCTCTTTCTGCATCTTCTCCTGATGCATCTGCTGCTGCTGCATCTCCTACTTCATGTCCTGCTGCTCAATCTCCTGCTGCTGTATTCCCTGCGTGAACTCCTGCTGCTGCATCTCCTTCTGCATCTCCATCTGTATCTCTTGGTGCTGAATTTCCTGCTGATGCATCTCCTGCTTCAACTCTTGCTGCTGCATTACCTTCTCCATCTATTCCTGTTGTATTTCCTGCTGCTGCATCTCCTGCTGCATCTCTTGGTGATGCATGTCCTGGTGATGCATCTCCTGCTGCATCTCCTGTGGCATCACCTGCTGCAACATCTCCCGCTTCAGATTCTGCTTCATCTCAATCTGCATTTCCTGCTGCAGCATGAATCTCCTGCTTCTGCAACTCCTGCTGCATTTCTTGATGCTGAATCTCTTGCTGCTGCAACTCCTGCTGCATCTCCTGCTAAATCTCCTGCTAATGAATCTCCTGCTGCATTTCCTGCTGCATTTCCCATGATGCATATAATCCTGCTACGTCTCATGCTGCTTCTTCTTCTCCTGATACATCTGCTGCTCAATCTCCTGCCGCTGAATCTCCTCCTGCATCTGCTGCTGATGAGTCTGATGCTGCATCTCTGGCTCTTGCATCTCCTGCTGCTGCATTACCTGCTATATCTTCTCCTACTGTATCTCCTGCTGCTGCATCTCCTGCTGCTGAATCTCTTTCTGCATCTCCTTCTTCTGAATCTCCTTCTGCTCTATTACTTTCTGCATCACCTTCTGCTGCGTATCCTGCTGCTGCATCTCCTCCTGCTGCATCAGCTGCAGCATCTCCTGCTGATGCATCTCCTGCTAAATCTGCATCTCCTGCTGCATATGCTGCTGCTTCATCTCCTGCTGCTTCATCTCCTGCTCTTGCATCTCCTTCTGCTGAATCTCCTCTGGAATATCCTGTGGCATCTCGTGCTTCTGCATATCCTGCTACATCTCCTGCTGTATCTCCTTCTGAATATGCATCTCCTGATGCATCTCCACCTGCTGCCTCGGCTACTGCTGTGTTTGCTTCTGCATCTGCTGCAGCATGTCCTGCTGCTGAATCTCCTGATGCCATGTCTGCTGTTGAATCTCCTGTGTCTGCTGCTGAATCTCCTGTTACTGAATCTCCTGATGCATCTCCTGTTGCTGAATCTCCTGCTGCATCTCCTGCTGCATCTCCTGCTGCTGTATCTTCTGCAGCTGCATCTCTTGCTGCATTTCTTGCTGCTCTATCTCCTGCTGCATCTCTTCCTGCATCTCTTTCTGCTAGATCTCCTGTTGCTGCATCTCCTCCTGCTGCATTTCCTGCTGAATTTACTGCTGCACCTCCTGCTTCTCCATCTCCTATTGCATCTCCTACTGCTGCATCTCTTGCTTTCATGATCCTGCATCACATACTGAAGCTTCTGTGGAATCCTCTCATTCATATCCTTATGCTGCATCTTCTCCTGCTCTATCATCTGCTGCTGCATCGACTGCTGCACCTGCTGCTACTGCATCTCCTCCTGCTGCATCAATTACTCCTGCAATTCCTGCTGCTACATCTGCTTCTGCATCTCCTTTTGTTTTGTATCGTACTGCATCTGCTGCTGCATCTGCTGCTGATGCATCCCTTGCTGCATCTACTTCTGCATCTACTGCTGCTTCATTTCCGACTGACTCTGCTGCTGAATCTGGAGCTGCATCTGTTGCGATGGCATCTCCTGCTCTTGCATGTCCTGCTGCTGAATCTCCTCCTGAATCTCATGTTGCATCTCATGCTGCTACATCTTCTGATGCATCTTCTCCTGAATAGCCATCTCCTGATGCATCTCCTCCTGCAGCATCTCCTCCCGCTGAATCTGCTGCAGCATCTCCTGCTGCATATCCTGCTACTGCATCTCCTGCTGCATCACCTGCTGAATATGCCTACCTTGCTGCATCTCCTGCTGCAGTGTCTAACGCTTTATCTCCTGCTGCATCTCCTACTGCATCTCCAGCTGCTGCATCTCCTGCTGCTGTGTCTTCTGCTGAATCTACTGCTGCATCTGCTGCTGATGCATCTGCTGCTGCATATCATGCTGCTGCATCTCATGCTCCGTTTTCTTGTGCATCTTCTGCTTCATGTACTGCTGTATTTCATGCTGCTGCATCTCCTGCTGATGTATCTGCTGTTGCATCTCCTGCTACATCTCCTGCTGCTGCATCTTTTTCTTTGCAGATCCTGCTGCTTCTTCTCCTGCTGCATCTCCTGCTGCTGCATCTTCTTCACTGCAGATATTGCTGCTTCATCTCCTGCTGCAGAATCTCCTGCTGAATCCGCTGCTCATCTCCTGCGGCTGCATCTCCTGCTGCAGAATCTACGGGTGCAACTTCTGCTTTTGTATCTCATACTACTCTGTCTGCTGCATCATCATCTCCTGCCTCTTCGCCTACAGCATCTCTTTCTGTATCTCGTGCTACAACTCATGAAGCTGTACCTGCTGAAGCTTTCTGCTGAATCTCCTGATGAATAGGCATCTATTGATGCATCTGCTGCTGCATCTCCTGATGCTACATCTCCTTCTGTATCTGCTGTTGAATCTGCTGTTGAAAATCCTGCTGCTGCACCTCCTTCTTCTGCATCTGCTTCTGCAGCTCCTGTTGCTGCATCTCCTGCTGCATCTGCTGCTGCATTTCCTGCTGCTGCATCTCCTGCTGCTGCATAATCTGCTGCATAATCTGCTGCATGTCCTGCTGCTGAATCTCCTGTTGATGCATCTGCTGATGCATCTCCTGCTGCTGCATTTGCTGGTGCTGCATCTGCTGCTGCATCTGCTGCAGGATCTCCTTCTTCTGCCTCTCATGCCACATCTCCTGCTGATGCATCTCCTGTTTCTGTATATCTTGCTCAATCTACAGTTGCTGCATCTCCAGCTGCACCTCCTGCTGCTGCATCTCCTGCATCTTTTGGTGCATCTGCTGTAGATTAATCTACTGCTGCATCTCCTGCTGCATCTCCTGCTGAATGTGATTCTATATCTGCTGAGTCTTAATCTCCTGCTGCTGAATCTAATGCTTCTGCATCTTCTGCTGAATATGCTGCTGCATCTCCTGCTGCACCTCCTCTTAATATGCATCTCCTGCTTATGCATCTCCTGCTGCTGTATCCCCGGCTTCTGCATCCTCGGTTTCAACTACTACTGCTGCATGTGCTGCTACATCTCCTGCTGCTGAATTTACTTCTGCTGCATCTGCTGCTGCATCACCTGCCTCTGAATTCCCTGCTGTATTCCTGTTGCATCTCCTGCTGCTGTGCCTCCGGATGCTGTATCTCAGGTGGGTCTCCTACTGGTGCGTCTCCTACTGCTGCATCTCCTCCTGCATCTCCTGCTGCATCACAAGCTATTGAATCCCCTGCTGCATCTCCTAATGCTGCATCTCCTGATGATGCATCTCCTGATGTGTCTCTTGCTGAATCTCTTTTTGCTACTTCTCCTGCTACTTCATCCCCTGATCTGCTGCTGTGTGTGCTGCTACATCTTCTGCCGCTCTAGTTCCTCCTCCTGGATGTCTTCCTGCATCTATTGCTGCAGCATCCTCTGCTGAAACTCCTGATGCTGCGTCTCTGTAACTACCTTTGATGCATCAGCAGATTCATCTGATGATGCATCTCTTCTGATTCATCTCCTGCTGCTGAATCTCCTGCTGTCGCATACCCTGCTGCATCTACTGCTGCTTCATACCCCACTCCATCTACTGCTGCTGCATTACCTGCTGTTTCTCCTGCTGCTGCGTCTCCTACTGAATTTCATGCTGCTGCATCTCCTGGTGCTATATCTCTTGCTTATGAATCTCCTGCTGCTGCATCTCTTACTGAATCTGCTTCTGAATCTGCTACTACATGTACTGCAGCTACATGTCCTGATGCTACATCTCCTGCTACTGCATCTCCTAATGCATCTCCTTCAGGTTAATCTCCTGCAGGTTAATCTCCTGCAGGTTAATCTTCTGCTTTATCACCTTCTGATGCATATCTTGCTGCTGCATCTCCGGCTGCTTCATCTGCTGCTACATCTCCAGCTGCATCTCCTGCTGCTGCATCTCAGGATACATCTCCTCTTGCTCAATCCCCTGCTGCATAACGTGGTGCTACATCTCCTCCTACTGCATCTCCTTCTGCATTACCTGCTGCATCTCCCGCTGCATCTCGTGCAGCTTCATCTCCTGCTACATCTCTTGCGGCTGCATCTCCTGCTCTATCTCCTGCTGGTGAATCTTCTCCTGATCGTTCTCTTTAAGCATATCTTTCTGCTGCATCTTCTGCGTTTCCTGATGCATCTCTTCCTGATGCATCTGCTGAATCAATTACTGCTGCATCTGCAGCATTTGCTGCAACATCTCCTGCTGCTTCACATACTGCTGCATCTTCTGCTACATATCCTGCTGCTGCATCTACTGCTGCTATATCTCTTGCTGCATCTACTGTGGCTTCATCTCCTGCTGCATCTCCTTCTGCTGCTTCTCATTCACTGCATCTTCTTCTCTGCATCTCCTGATACTGCTTCACTTGTTGCTGCATCTGCTGCTGCAAATCTTGCTGCTGTAACTCTTGCTGCTCCATCTCCTGCTCCATATGCTTCTGATACATCTGCGGATTCATCTTATGATTATGCTCTCTTGCTGGATCTCCTGCTTCTGCATCTCCTGCTTCTGCAAACCCTGCTGCATCTAATACTGCTGCATTTCCAGCTGCATCTGCTACTGCTGTATCTCCTGCGGATGCGGCTGCTTATGCATTTCCTGATGCATTTTCTCCTGCTTCATCTCTTTTTACTGCTTCTCTTGCTGCTTCAGGTACTGCTGCAACTCCTGCTACATCTCCTATTGCTGCATTTCCTGCTGCTGCATCTCCTGCTCCTGCATCTGCTGCTTCATCTCCTGCTGCTGCATCTCCTGCTCCTGCATCTGCTGCTGCTGCATCTCCTGCTGTATCTGCTGCTGCATCTCATACCACATCTCATGCAGCCGCAGTAGATGCAGGAGCAGATTCAGAAGTAGATTCCGTAAGAGATGCAGCAGCAGGAGATTGATAAGCAAAAGATATAGCAGCAGGAGATGCAGCAGCAGGAAATTCAGGAGGAGATGCAGCAGCAGAAGCAGCAGGTAATGCAGCAGCAGTGGATGAAGTAGGCTTAGAAGCAGCTGTAGATGCAGCAGGGTATGCAAGAGCAGGAGATTCAGCAGCAGGAGATGAAGCAGGGGAGATGCATCATCAGATGAATCCGCTGATGCATCAGAGGAAGTTGCAGAAGGAGATGCAGCAGCAGGAGGTTCAGCAGAGGATGCAGCAGCAATAGATGCAGGTGGAGATCCAGGAGGAGGACATAGAGAAGCAGTAGATGCAGCAGCACATGCAGCAGAAGATGCAGGAGATGAAGCAGTAGGAGTTGCAGCAGGAGGAGATGCAGCAGCAGGAGATGTACCAGTGGATGCAGCAGCAGGAGATGCAGCAGGGGATTCAGTAGAAGGTGATGCAGCAGCAGATGCAGCAGAAGTAAATTCAGCAGCAGAAGATGCAGCAGTGTATGCAGCAGCAGCAGATGGAGCATCAAGTGATGCAGGACGATATCAAAAAATCAGACGGTGAAGCAACAGGAGATGCAGCAGTAGATTAATCTACAGCAGATGCACCAAAAGATGCAAGAGATGCAGCAGCAGGAGATGCAGCAGGTGGAGATGCAGCAGCAGTAGATTGAGCAAGATATAATCAAGCAGGAAATGCATCAGCGGGAGATGTGGCATGAGAGGCAGAAGAAGAAGATCCTGCAGCAGATTCAGTAGCATATGCAGCGCCAGCAGATGCATCAGCAGGAGATTCAGCAGCAGGAGATGCAGTAGTCAGAAATGCAGCACATTCTGCATCAGCAAAAGATGCATCAGCAGGAGTTCAACAACAGGAGATGAGCCAGTGGAGATGCAGCCTCAGGAGATGCATCAGTAACTGTAGCGGCAGGAGATGCAGTAAGAGGAGATGCAGCAGATTATGCAGCAGCAGGAGATGCAGCAATAGATGTGGTAGGATTAGATTAAGCAGGAGATTCAGCAGCAGGAGATGCAGCAGGAGATGATGCAGATGGAGCTGCAGCAGCAGGAGATGCAGCAGGAGATGCAGCAGGAGATGCAGTAGTAGGAGATGAAGCAGTACATGAAGCAGCAGAAAATACTGCAGATGCAGCAGTAGGAGATTAATCAAGAGATGCAGCAGTAGATGATGCAGAAGCAAGAGATGCAGCAGCAGGAGATTACGCAGGAGATGCATCAGTAAATGATGCAGCAGCAGGAGATGCAGCAGCAGCAGATGTAAGAACATATTCAAGAGCAGATTCAGTAGGAGTTGCAGGAGCATGAGATGAAGCAGCAGCAGATGCATCAATAGATGCCTATTCATCAGGAGATGCAGCAGGAAGAGATGCTTCAGCAGGTACAGCTTCATGAGACGTAGAACGAGATACAGAAGGAGATGCTGTAGGAGAAGAGGCAGGAGGAGATGATGTAGCAGACCCAGTAGCAAGAGATGCAGAAGCAGAAGATGCAGCAGGAGATTCTGCAGCAAGAGATGAAGCCTCAGGATCTGCAGAGAAGAAGATGCAGCAGCAGGAGATGCAGCAGGAGATGCAACAGCAGACATATCAGCAGGAGATGCAGCAGCAGAAGGTAGAGCAGCAGCAGCAGATGCACAAGACAATGGAGCAGGAGATGTGGCAGGATAAGATGCACTACCAGCAGATGCAGCAGGAGATGCAGCGTCTGGTGTTGAAGCAATAGAAAATGCTGCAGAAGATGCAGCAGCATATGCATCAGGAGAAGCAGGAGCAGGAAATGCAGAAGCAGGAGATGTAGCAGCAGAGATGCAGGAGTAGGAGAGGCAGAAGCAGGAGATGTGGCAGCAAGACATGCAAAAGGATATGCAGCAGCAGGAGATGCTGCAACAGGAGAGGCACCATGTGATTCAGCAGGAGATGCAGAAGAAGATAGAGAAGCAGGAGATGCACCAGCAGATGCAGCCGCAGGAGATGCAGGAAATGCATCAGCTGATGCAGAAGAGAATTAGCAGGAGGAGAGGCATCAGCAGGAGATGCAGCAGGAGATGCAGCAGCAGGAGATGCAGCAGTAGATTCTGCTGCTTCTCCTCTGCTGCCTCTCATGCTGCATCTCCTCCTGTTTCATCTTTTGTTTCATCTCCTGCTGCTGTATATCATGGTGCAAATCCTCTTGCTACATCTCCGGCTGCATCTCCTGCTGCATCTCCTGCTGCATCTTTTGCTAGTGCATGTCCTGCTACATTTCCTGCTTATGCATATCCTGCTCCTGTATTTCCTGATGCATCTCTTTCTGCTTTATTTTTTCTGCATATCCTGCTGCTGTATTTCATGGTTTGTCCCTTTATGCTTTATATTTTCTGCATATCCTGCTGCATCTCTTCCTGCCGGATCTCCTGCTTAATCTCCTCTTACTACATTTTCAGCATATGCTGCTACATCTGGTGCTGCTTCACATATTGCTGCATCTCCTGCTATTGCATCTGCTGCTGCAACTCCTGCTACTTCATCTGCTGCTGAATCTACATCTCCTCTTTCGTCTGCTGCCTGCATCTCCTGCTGATGCATCTCCTGCTGATGCATCTCCTGCTACAAATCCTTCTACAGCATCTACTCTTGCATCTCCTTCTTCTGCATCTCTTGAGGTATATTCTGCTGCATTTCCTTCTGCATCTTCTGCTGCATCTTTTGTGGCTTCATCTCCTGCTGCTGTATCTCCTGCTGAAGAATCACCTTCTGCTATATCTCCTGCTGCTGCATCTCCTTCTGAATGTGATGCTGAATCTACTGCTGAACATGCATCCCCTGCTGCTGCATTACTTGCTACATCTCCTCCTGCAGCATATCTTGCTGCATTTCCTTCTGCTGCATCTCCTGCTGCATCTCCTTCTGCAGCATCTCTTGCTGCGTCATCTGCAGCAGCATCTTCTGCTGTTACATCTTTTACTGAATCTGCATCTCCTGATGCATCTGCTGCTGCATCTATTGCCGCTGCATCTCCTGCTAATGCATCTGCATCTGCTACATCTCCTGCTACTGCATCTCCTGCCACTGCATCTCGTGCTGCTGCATCTTCTGCTGCATTTCCAGCTACTGCATCTCCTTAATCTGCTGCTGCATCTGCTGCTGATTCATGTACTGCTGCACCTCCTGCTACAATTCCTGCTGCTGCATCTCCCGCCACTTGATGTCCTCCAGCATCTCCTGCTGCTGCATCCTCTGATCATGCATCTGCAGATGCATCTGCAGAAGTATCTCCATTTCCTGCTGCATCTGCTGCTCATTCTTCTACGGATGCATCTAGTGCTTCTGCATTTCCTCCTGAAGGCATCTGCGTCTGCATCTCCTGCTTCTACATCACCTCCTGAATCTCCTGTTGCACTTCCTGCTGTAACCTCTGATGCATATGTTGCTCCTTCATCTCCTGATGCATCTCCTACTGTATCTCCTACTGAATCTCCTTCTGCAGAATCTCTTGCTACATTTCCTGCTGATGCATCTCCTGCTGAATCTCATGCCTCTCCATTTCCTGCTGATGCATCTCCTGAATCTGCTGCTGCTTCATTTTCTTCTATTGCATCTCCTGCTACTGCATATCCTTCTGCATCTCCCACTGCTAAATCTCCTTCTGCATCTCCTGCTTCTGCATCTTCTGCTACTTCATCTCATGCTGCATCTCCTGCTATGCACCTCATGCTGCTGCATCTGCTGTTGCATATCCTGCTGCATCTCCTGCAGCATCTCCTGCTGCTGCAGTTCCTGCTGCATCTCATCCTGCATTACCTGCTGCTGCTTCTGGTGTTGCTATATCTCTTGCTGCATCTGCTGCTGCATCTCCTGCTGCATCTGCTGCTGCATGTCATTCTGCTGCATCTCCTGCTGCATTTGCTTCTGCATTTATATTTAATCTCTAGCTTCATCTTCTGCTGCTGCATCTCCTTCTGTATCTTCTGCAGTTTTGTATCCTGCTGTATCTACTCGGCTACAATTCCTGAATCTGCTGTTGTATCTGCTGCTACTTCATGTACTGCTGCATCTCCTGCTACATCTCCTACTGCTGCATCTCCTGATGCATTTGTTTCTATATTTCTACTTCATCTCCTGCTGCATCTCCTGCTGCTGTATCTCCTGAATCTGCTCTTGTATCTGCTGCTATTTCATGTACTCCTGCATCTCCTGCTGCCGTATCTCCTGCTACATGCTCTGCTGATGTATATGCGGATGCATCTACTGATGCTGCATATCCTGCTACATCTGCTGCTATCTCTCCTGCTACAGCAGTGATGCAGCACCAGGAAATGCAGCAGGAGATGCAGTAGAAGGAGAATCAGCATATGATACAGCTGCAGGAGATTCAGCAGCAGAAGTAGCCGTAGATTCAGCAGCAGGAGATGTAGCTGCATAGGCAGATTCAGCAGGAGGTGCAGGAGCAGAAAATGCAGCAGGAGATGGTACTGGATATGCAAGAGAAGGAGATGCACCAGCACATGCACCAGCACATGCACCAGCTGGAGATGCAGCAAAAGATGCTGTTGGCTCTGAAATTTTGAAGTGACGCTTTAATAGCCATTCTGATGTTACAGAACACAAGACTAGACTGAAAGTTCTACACATATTGCTTTGCAGTAAAAGAGCTATAAGAGAAAAGATTCAGCAACAGCAGCATTCCATTCTAGCATCTTCCATGTGGGAATTACTCACTTTTCCTAAAGAGCATTCATAGGCGAAGATTAGCCGTTTGCACTGAAAGCGCTTCCATAGAAGACTCAAACTAAAGCCAGCATTTGATGGTAGCAACTTCTCTACGTTACTCGTTCTGAACGACCTGAAAATATTGAAGTGACGCCTTAATAGCAATTCTGAAGTTACAGTATACAAACCCAGACTGAAATTTCTACAAGTCTTGCTTTGTAATAAAAGCGCTATAAGAGAGGACATTCATAAGTAGCAGCATTGCAAGCTAGCATCGTGCCTGCGGGAGTTGCTCACTTTTCCTAGAGCACATTGGTAGCGCAATAAAGACACAGTTCAGTACCCTATACTAAAGCCGTCCATAACTCTTTCTTTGCTGCTTGTATTGAAATCATTCCCACAGAAGACTCTAAGGAGAGCCAGCATTTGATCATAACAGCTTCCTTGCGTTACTTGTTCTGAACTCTCTGAAATTTGGAAGTGACGCTTTAAGACATACGAATGTTGCAGTACATAAGCCTAGACTGAAAGCTCTACAAGTCTTCTTTTGCAGTGAAAGCACTATAAGAGAGCACATTCAGAGGCATCAGCATTCCATTCTAGCATCTTCCATGCGGGAATTACTCACTTTTCCTAAAGAGCCTTCATAGGCAAAGATAAGTCACAATTCAGTACCCTATACTAAAACCGTCCATAAGTCTTGCTTAGCCGCTTGCAGTGAAAGCGCTTCCATAGAAGTCTCAGACTAAAGCCAGCACTTGATGGTAGCAACTTCTCTACGTTACTTGTTCTGAACGATCTGAAAGTATTGAAGTGACGCCTTAATAGCAATTCTGAAGTTACAGTATACAAGCCCAGACTGAAATTTCTACAAGTCTTGCTTTGTAATAAAAGCGCTATAAGGGAGTACCCTATACTAAAACGGTCCTTAAGTCGTGCTTTGCTGCTTGCAGTGAAATCTCTCCACAAAAGTCTCTTACGAGAGCCAGCATTTAATCGTAGCATGTTTCCCTCAGGTGCATGTGTTAAATGCTCTGAAATGTTGAAGTGATGCTTGAATAGCAATTCTGATGTTACAGTACGCAAGCCTACACTGAAAGCTCTACAAGTCTTGCTTTACAGAAAAAGCGCTCTAAGAGAAGACCTTCAGAAGAAGCAGCTTTCCATGCTAGAGTCTTCCCTGCGGGCGTATTTCCCTTTTCCTAAAGCGCTGTAGTAAGCGCAGTTAAGTCTCAGTTCAGTACCCTACACTAAATCGTTCTGTTAGTCGTGCTTTCCACGTTGAATGAAAGAGCCTCCACAGAAGACTCTAACGAGAGCCAGAATTTGATCGTAGCAACTTCCCTGCGGTTCTTGGTCTGAACGATCTGAAAATATTGAAGTGACTCCTTAATAGCAATTCTGAAGTTACAGTATACAAGACAAGACTGAAAGGTCTACACGTCTTGCTTTACAGAAAAAGTACTCTAAGAGAAGACATTCCGGAGTTCCAGAATTCCATGCTATCATCTTCCCTTCAGGAGTTAGCCACTTTTTCTAAAGCGCCTTTATAGGCGAAGTCACAATTCAGTACCCTCTACGACAACGGTCCATAAGAAATGCTTTTCAGCTTGCAGTGAATGCTCTTTCACAGAAGACTCATAACTAGAGCTAGCATTTGATAGTAACAGCTTCCCTGCCGTACTTGTTCTGAACGCTCTGAAATTTTGAAGTGACGCCATTCTGATGTTGCAGTACACAAGCCTAGACTGAAAGTTCTACATGTCTTGCTTTGCAGTGAAAGCGTTCTAAGAGAAGACATCCAGAAGCATCAGTATTCTCTGCTAGCATCTTCCATGCGGGCATTATTCTATTTTCCTAAATGCCTTAATTGGCGCAGTTAAATCACTCTTAAGGATCCTATACGAAAATTTTCTCTAAGTCGTGCTTTTTCACTTTCAGTGAAAGCGCTTCCAAGGAAGACTCAAATTAAAGCCAGCATTTGATAAAAGCAGCTTCCCTGCCTTACTTGTTCTGAACGCTCTGAAATTTTGAAGTGATGCTGTAATAGCCATTCTGATATTGCAGTATACAAGCCTAGACTGAAAGTTCTACATGTCTTGCTTTGCAGTGAAAGCACTCTAAGAGAAGACATTCAGAAGAGGCAGCGTTCCATGTTAGCATCTTCCCTCCGGCAGTTGCTCACTTTTTTTAAAGTGTTGTAATTTGTGAATATTAAGACGCTATTTATTCTCTTACACTAAAACGTCCTCTGGTAGTCGTGCTTTATACCTTGCAGTGAAAGCACATCTACAGAAGACTCTAATGAGAGCCAGCATTTCATGGTAGCATCTTACCTGCAGTACTTGTACTGAACACACTGAAATTTTGAAGTGACGCCTTCACAGCAATTCTGATGTTACAGTTCACAAGCTTAGACTGAAACTTCTACAAGTTTTGCTTTGCAGTGAAAGCGCTCTAAGAGAAGACATTCAGAAGCAGCAGCATTCCATGCTAACATCTTCGCTGCTAGATATTCCCTTTTCCTAAAGCTCGTTATTAGTCTCTATTATGTCACTATTCTTTAACCTACACTGAAATGCAGTGTTAGTCGTGTTTTGCACCTCTAACTGAAAGAGCTTCCAGAGACGATTCTAACAAGAGACACCATTTGATGCTAGCAACTTCTCGGGGCTATTTCTGTTGAACGCTTTAAAAAGTGAATCCTTACTAGCCATGCTGATGTTACCATTCACTAGCCTAGACGGAAAGTTCGATAAATCTTGGTTTGCAGTGATTGCGCTCTAAGAGAAGACATTCAGAAGCTGAAGCATTCCATGCTAACGTCTTCCCTGCTGGAGATATTCTCTTTTCCTAAAGAGCGTTATTAGGCGTTATTAAGTCGCTACTAACTAGCCTACGCGAAAAAGTCGTACTTTGCAGTGAAAGTGCTATAAGAGAAGACATTCAGAAGCAGCAGCATTCCATACTACCATCTTCCCTGCAGTCAATGTATAATGTTCCTAAAGTGCATTATTCGGCCAAGTAAAGTAACTGTTCTGTACCCAATTCTAAAAATTTGTGTAAGTCGTGCTTTGCAGCTTGCAGTGAAAGCGCTTCAAGAGAAGATTCTAACGAGACCTAGCATTTGATCATAGCAGCGCCCTTGCGGTACTTTTTCTAAAAGTTTTCAAATTTTGCAGTGACGCTTTAATAGCCATTCTGATGATGCAGTACACGAGCCTAGACTGAAAGTTCTACAAGTCTTGCCTTGCAGTGAAAGCACATCCAGAGAAGAATTATACGAATTTCAATATTTGATCGTAGCATCTTCCCTGCGGTATTTGCGCTGAACACTGATATTTTGAAGCGACGCTTCTGATGTTGCAGTACATAAGCCCAGACTAAAAGTTCAACAAGACTTGCCTTGCAGTGAAAGAGCTAAAGTTTTTAAGTGATGCTTTAATAGCCATTCTGATGTTGCAGTGTACAAGCCTAGACTGAAATTTCTACAAGTTTTGCTTTGCAGTGAAAGCGCTCTAAAAGAAAACATTCAGTAGCAGCAGTAATCCATGCTAGCATCTTCACTGCATCAGTTACTCACTTATCAGAAAGCACCTTCATAAGTTACAATTCAGTCCTCATACTAAAATTTTCTGTTAGTCATGTTTTGCAGCTTGCAGTGATAGCGTTTCCAGAGAAGACTCTAACGAGAGCCAGCATTTCATCATACCACCTTCCCTGCGGTACTTGTGCTCAACGCTCTGATATTTTAAAGTGACGCTTTAAAAGCCGTTCTGATGTTGCAGTACACAAGTGTATACTCAAACTTCTACAAGTCTCGCTTTACAGTGAAAGAGCTATAAGAGAAGACATTCAGAAGTAGTAGGATTCCATCTTCCCTGTGGAAGTTATTCTATTTCCCTAAAGCGTCTCAGTAGTGGAAGTTAAGTCATAATGAGTTGCAGCAGGAGATGCAACACGAGAAAATGCAGCACCAAGAGATGCAGCAAAAGATGCAGCAGCACATGCAGTATCAACAGATGCAGCAGCAGGAGATGAAGCAGCAGGAGATGAAGCAGGAGGTGCAGTAGCAGGAGATGCAGCAGCAGGAAATACAACAGCAATAGATGCAGAAGGTAATGCAGCAGCAGGAGTTGAAGCAGAATATGCATCAGCAGGAAATGCAGCACCAAGAGATTCACACAGATATGCAGCAGGGGATGCAGCACCAGTGGATGCAGCAACAGGAGATGTGCAGAAGGAGATGCTGCAGCAGCACATGCAGAAGGTGATGCAGCAGCAGGAGATGAAGCAGCAGCAGATGCAGCAGGAGATTTAGCAGCAGGATATTAAGCAGCAAAGGATATTCAGCAGCAGACACGGCATCAGGAGATTCAGCAGCAGGAGATGCAGCAGGAGATGCAGAAGCAAACGCAAGAGTAGGAGTGGCAGCAGGTGGAGATGCATCAGGAGATGCATATTCAGAAGGAGATGCAGCAGGAGATTCAGCATGATATGTAGAAGCATGAGATGCTGCAGGAGATTCATCAGGAGATTCAGCAGCAACTGAAGCAGCAGCAGGAGAAGCAGCAGGAAATGCAGCAGCAGCAGGAGATGCAGAAGCAGATGCAGCAGGAAATGAAGATTCAGCAGAAGATGCAGTAGGAAGAGATTCTTCAACATATGCAGCAGCATGATATGATGCAGCAACAGGAGATACAGCAGGTTATGGAGAAAGAGGAGATGATGCAGAAGACGCCGCAGCAGGAGATTCAGTAGCAGGAGATGCAGCAGCAGGAGATTCAGCAGCAGGACAAGGAGCAGGAGATGCATATACAGAAGGAGATACGTCAGGAGATGTAAACAGGATATGTAGCAGCATGAGATGCCGCAGGAGATTTAGCAGAAAGAGATGCAAGAGCAGGAGATGCAGATTTAGCAGGAGATGCATCAGCAGGAGATGCAGAAGCAGATGCATCAGCAGGAGAAGGTACAGCAGAAGGACATGCAGCAGTAGTAGATGCAGAAGTTAATAGAGCAGCAGGAGATTCAGAAGAAGGAGATGCCGAAAGAGATTCAGCAGGAGATGCAGCAGCAGGAAAGGCAGCAGTATATACAGAAGCTAGTAATGCAGCATGAGGAGATGCAGTAGGAGGAGATAGAGCAGGTAATTCAGCAGCAGGAGATGCAGTAGCAGGATGTGAAGCATTATCATGAGATGCATTAAGAGGTGCAGTAGCAGGATATGTAGCAGGAGATTTGGAAGAGATGAAGCAGCAGCAGAGCAGCAGCAGATGCAGCAGGAAATGCAGCATTAGATGCAGGATCAGCAGGTACTGCATCAGGAAATACTGCAACAGATGCAGCAGGAGATGAGATATCAGGTGATGAAGCCACAGATGCATCAGTTGAAGATGAAGCAGGAGATGCAGCAGCACGAGTGGCATCAGCAGGTGCATGAGGAAATGAGGCAGCAAATATAGAAAGGTATAACGGAGGAGATTCAGCAGGAGATGTATCAGCAGGAGATGCATCAAGAAATGAGATGCAGAAGGAGTTGCAGCATCAGGAGATGCAGAAGCAGATTTTGCAGCAGGTGCAGCACCAGCAGATGCAGCAACAGGAGATGCAGCAGGAGATTAAGCGGCAGGAGATTCACCCGCAGACAAAGGATATTCATCAGCAGACACGGCATCAGGAGATTCAGCAGCAGGAGATGCAGCAAGAGATGCAGAAGCAAACGCAGCAGCAGGAGTGGAAGCAGGTGGAGATGCATCAGGAGATGCATATTCAGAAGGAGATGCAGCAGGAGATTAAGCAAGATATGTACAAACATGAGATGCCGCAGGAGATTCATCAGGAGATTCAGCAGCAACTGATGCAGCAGCAGGAGAAGCAGCAGGAGATGCAGCAGCAGCAGGAGATGCAGAAGCAGATGCAGCAGGAAATGAAGATTCAGCAGAAGATGCAGTAGGAAGAGATTCTTCAACATATGCAGCAGCATGATATGATGCAGCTACAGGAGATACAGCAGGATATGGAGAAAGAGGAGATGATGCAGCAGACGAAGCAGCAGGAGATTCAGCAGCAGGAGATTCAGCAGCAGGAGAAGCAGCAGGAGATGCATATTCAGAAGGAGATATGTCAGGACATGTAGCAGGATAAGTAGCAGCATGAGATGCCGCAGGAGAATCAGGAGGAGAATCAGCAAAAGAAGATGCAGATTTAGCAAGAGTTGCATCATCAGGAGATCTAGAAGCAGATGCATCAGCAGGAGATGCAGCAGTAGGACATGCAGCAGGTGTGGATGCAGAAGGGAACAGAGCAGCAGGAGATTCAGAAGAAGGAGTTGCAGAAAGAAATTCAGCACCAGGAGATGCAGCACCAGAAAGGCAGCGGTATATACAGAAGCAGGATATGAAGCAGGAGGAGATGCAGTAGGAGGATATAGAGCAGGTAATGCAGCAGCAAGAGATGCCGCAGGAGATGCAAGAGTAAGAGATGCAGCATCAGACCCATCAGCAGAATATGCAGCAGCAGTAGGTGCAGCAGGAGATGCAGTAGCAGGAGATGAAGCATTATCATGAGATGCATTAAGAGGTGCAGCAGCAGGATATGTAGCAGGAGATTTAGCAGGAGATGAAGTAGCAGCAGAGCAGCAGCAGATGCAGCTCGAAATGCATCTAATTTGGCAGATGCAGTTGTAATAGATTCATAAAGAGCTGAAGCAGGAAATGCAGATGAATATGAAGAATCAGGAGATGGATCTGCAGGTGATGCAGAAGGAGGTGCAGCAGGTGAAGCTCAAGGAGATGCTTCAATAGAAGGTGCAACATGAGATACATCAGGAGATGAAGCAGCAGACGAAGCAAAAAGAGATGCAGAAACAGCAGATGCAGCAGCAGGACACGGATCAAGAGATGAAGCAGCAGGAGATTCATTAGGAGATGCAGTAGGATGATATGAAACAGCAGGAGATCTAGCAGCAGGAGATGCAGCATAATATGCAGCAGGATGAGATGAAGCAGCAGGGGATGTATCAGGAGGTGCAGAAGCAGCAGATACAGCAGGAGATGCTGTAGAAGGAGATGCAGAAAGAGATGTAGCAGAAGGAGATGCAGCAGCAGGAGATGCAGCAGCAGGAGATGCAACAGGAGATTCAGCAGTAGATGCAGCAGGAGGAGATGGAACAGGAGATGCAGTAGGACGAGATTCAGCAGGAGATGCAGCAGGAAAAGATGCAACAGGAAATGCAGCAGGAGGAGGTACAGCAGCACCAGATGCAGCAGTATATGCCACAGAAGGAGATGAATAAGAGATGCAGCAGCAATTGATGCAGCAGGAGATGCTGGAGCTGGAGATGCAGAAGAAGTAGATGCAGAAGCAGGAGATGCAGCAGGACATGCATCAGCAAGAGATGCAGCAAAACATACATCAGCAGGAGACACAGCAGCAGGATATGAGGCAGGAGATGCACCAGCAGCAGAAGCAGCAGCAGATGCAGCACCATATGCAGCAGAAGATTGAGAACCATGTGCAGCAGAACATGCAGAACCATATGCAGCAGGAGCTAGAGCAGCAGATGAAGCTGCAGATACAGTTGGAGATGTAGCATCACCAGAAGCAGCAGCAGATGCAGCAGCAATGTATGCAGGATGAGATGCAGCAAGAATTGCACCAGCAGGAGATGCTGCTGGAAAATCAGTAGGATATGCAACAGCAAGAGATTTGGCAACAGCAGATGCAGCAGGATATGCAGCAGCAGATGCAGCTGCATGAGGTGTATCAGCAGGAGATGTAGCAGGAGATGCATATTCAGCAGGTGATGCACCAAGATATGCAGCAGGAGATTCAACAGAAAGAAAAGCAGCAGGAAATCAGCCGGAGATGCAGCAGCAGGAGATGCAGGAAAAGAAGATGCAGCCGCACCAGATGCAGAAGCAGATTCAGCAGGAGTTGCAGCAGCAGGAGATGAAGAGGCAGGAGATTCAGCAGCAGGAGATGCATCAGCAGGAGATTCAGCAGGAGATGCATCAGCAGGAAATACATCAGCAGATTCTGCAGCAAGAAAATTGCATAGGAGATTCTGCAGCAGGAGATCCAGTAGAAAAGGCAGCAGGAGATTCAGTAGAAAATGCAGCAGGAGATGCAGCAGGAGATAGAGAAGTAGATTCAGCAGCAGGGGATGTAGTAGGAGATGCAGCACAAGATACAGCAGCAGGAATTGTAGCAGGAGATGGAGCAGGAGATTGTGCAGAAGAAGATTCAGCAGGAGATGCAGCAACAGATGAAATAGCAACATAGGCATCAGCAGTTACAGCAGGAAGTGCAGCAGGAGATTCAGTAGGAGATGTAGCAGCAGGAGATGCAGCCGCAGATGACTTGAACAGGATATGCAGCTGAAATGCAGAAGCACTAGATGCATCCATATAAGATTGAGTAGCAGATGCAGCAGGAAATGGAGATTCTTCTGCAGATGCATCTGCAGAGGATGCATCAGGAGATGAAGCAGCAGGCTATACAGCAGCAGGAGATAAAGTATCAGATGCAGCAGCAAGAGATGCAGGAGGACATCAAGTAGAAGGAGATGCAGCAGCAGCAAATGTAGCAGGAGGTGCAGGAGTACATGAAGCAGCAGGAGATGCAGCAGTACATGAAGCAGCAAGAAATGGAGCAGCAGATTAAGGAGATGCAGCAGCAGGAAATGCAGCAGAATATGCAGCAGGAGGTAATGCAGCAGGTGATGCAGAAGCAGGTGATGCAGCTGCAACTGCAGAGGCAGCAAATGTAGCAGTATAGATGCACCAGCAGATGCATCAGGAGATGCAGATTCAGTAGGAGATGTAGCAGCAGAAGATGCTGCAGCAGATGCTGCAGCAGGAGATGCAGCAGAAGGAAATGCAGCAAGATATACTGCAGGAGAAGATGCAGTAGGATATGAAGCAGGAGATTCAGCAGCAGGAGATGCAGCAGGGGATGCATATTCAGCAGTAGATTCAGCAGGAATATCAGAAGAAGATGCAGCAGCAGGAGTTTTAGCAGCAGATGCAGCAGTAGATGAAGCAGCAGCAGATGCAACAGCAGATGCACCAGATGGAGCAGAAAGAGATGCAGCAGGGAATGGAGCAGCAGATGCAACGGGAAATGACTCATGAGGAGATGCATCCGCAGATGCATGAGCAGAGGATGCATCAGGAGATGTAGCAGCAGGAGATACAGAAGCAGGAGATGAATCAGCAGATGGAGCAGCAGGAGATGCAGGGGGATATCAAGTAACAGAGGCTGCTCTTACTTCCTCATTTTTTTCTATATCTCCCACTGCATCTTCTGCTGCTGCCTCTGCTGGTGCATCTCCTGCTGATGCATCTCCTGCTGCATCTCCTGCTGCTGTATCTTCTGATTCATCTCTTGCTGATACATCTTCTACTGCATCTCCTGCTTTTGCATCTACTCGGGCTACATTTCCTGCTGAATGTGCTGCTGAATCTGCTGCTGCATCCCCTGCTGCTGATTCTCCTACTTCTGCATATCCTGCTGCTTTATGGTCTGTTTCATCTACTGCTGCTGCATATCCTCCTACATCTTCTGCTGCTACACTTCCTTCTGCTGCATCTGCTACTGCATCTCCTTCTGCGTCTCCTTCTGCTCTATCTCCTGCTGAAAATCCTGCTGCATCTCCTACGGCTGCATCTCCTGCAGCTGAATCTGCTGCCGCATTGCTGTGGTTGCATCTCCTGCTGCTGCATCTCCTGTTGCTGCATCTCCTTCAGAATATCCTGATGAAGCAAGTGCAGAAGAAGGAGCAGCAGGAGATGCAGAAGGAGATGCAGCAGGAGATGCCCCAGCAGGAGATGGAGCAGGAGATACAGCAGCAGGCCAAGCAGCAGTAGATGCAGCAGCAATATATTCAGCAATAAGAGATGAAGCAGGATAGGAAGCATCAGGAGACAAAGCAAGAGGAGATGCATTAAGAGATTCCGCAGCAGGCTATGCAGCAGCAGTAGATGCAGCAGAGACTGCAGTAGCACGAGATTCAGCAGTAGGAAATGACAGAGGAGATGCAGCTGCAGGAGATGCAGCAGCCGATGCAGCATCAGGAGATGCATGAGGACATCTATCAGCAGGAGATATAGCAGCAGGAGATGCACCAGGAGGCGAATCTACAGCAGATGCAGCAAAAGATGCAGGAGATTCGGCAGCAGGTGATGCAGCATAAGATGCAGCACCAGGAGATGCAGCAGGATATGCAGAAGCAGGAGATGCAGCAACAGGAGATGTGGTATGAGATGCAGAAGCAGGATATTCAGCAGCAGATGCAGCAGGAGATGCAGCACCTGCAGATGCAGCAGCAAGAGATGAATTATCAGATTCAGGAGCAGGAAATGCAGCAGAAGGAAATGCAAGAAAAGGAGATGCAGCAGGAGTTGCAGCAGAAGGAGATTCAGCAGTAGAAAATGCATTAGGAAATGCATCAGCAGCCGCAGCAGCAGGAGATACAGCAGCAGCAGCTGCAACTGGAAATGCAGCAGCAGGAGATGCAGCAGAGTTTGGAACAGCAGGAGATGCAGAAGCTGGAGATCCAGCAAGAAAGCACCATCATAAGATGTATCCGCAGATGCAACAGAAGGATATGGAGCAGGAGATGCAGCTGCAAGAGATGCAGCAGGAGATGCAGAAGGAGATGCAGTAGCAGGAGATGTAGCAGCAGGATATGCAGCAAGAGACTGAGCAAGAGGAGATGTACCCTGAGATGCAGCAGCAGGAAATGCAGCGGGAGATGTAGAAGCAGACGAAGCAGCAGTAGATGCAGCAGCAAGACAGGCATCAGAAGGAGATAAAGCAGGAGATGCAAAAGCAGTAGATTAAGCTACAGGAGATGCATTAGGAGATGCAGTAGCAGGAGATACAGCATCAGGAGATGCAGCTGCAGTAGGTGCAGGAGCAGATTCAGAAGCAGATTCCGTAAGAGATGCAGCAGCAGGAGATTGATAAGCAAAAGATATAGCAGCAGGAGATGCAGCAGCAGGAAATTCAGGAGGAGATGCAGCAGCAGGAAATTCAGGAGGAGATGCAGCAGCAGAAGCAGCAGATAATGCAGCAGCAGTAGATGAAGTAGGGTACAAAGCAGCAGTAGATGCAGGAGGGTATGCAAGAGCAGGAGATTCAGCAGCAGGAGATGAAGCAGGGGAGATGCATGATGAGATGAATCTGCCGATGCATGAGAGGAAGTTGCAGAAGGAGATGCAGCAGCAGGAGGTTCAGCAGAGGATGCAGCAGCAATAGATGCAGGTGTAGATCCAGGAGGAGGACAGAGAATAGCAGGAGATGCAGCAGCACATGCAGCAGCAGATGCAGGAGATGAAGCAGTAGGAGAAGCAGCAGGAGGAGATTCAGCATCAGAAGGTGCAGCAGCAGGAGATGCAGCAGCAGGAGATGCAGCAGGGGATTCAGTAGAAGGTGATGCAGCAGCAGATGCAGCAGAAGTAAATTCAGCAGCAGATGATGCAGCAGTGTATGCAGCAGCAGCAGATGGAGCATCAGGTGATGCAGGAGGACATAAAAAAATCAGAAGATGAAGCAACAGGAGATGCAGCAGTAGATTAATCTACAGCAGATGCACTAGAAGATGAAAGAGATGCAGCAGCAGGAGATGCAGCTGGAGATGCAGCAGCAGTAGATTGAGCAAGATATACAGATGCAGGAGATGCATCAGCGGGAGATATGGCATGAGAGGGAGAAGAAGAAGATCCTGCAGCAGATTCAGTAGCATATGCAGCACCAGCAGATGCAGCAGCAGGAGATTCAGCAGCAGAAGATGCAGCAGTCAGAGATGCAGCAGGTTATGCATCAGCAGAAGATGCATCAGCACGAGTTCAGTAGCAGGAGATGCAGCAGGTGGAGATGCAGCCTCAGGAGATGCATGAGTAAATGCAGTGGCAGGAGATGCAGCAAGAGGAGATGCGTCAGATTCTGCAACAGCAGGAGATGCAACAGGAGATGTGGTAGGATTAGATTCAGCTGAAGAAGCAGCAGGTGATTCAGCAGCAGGAGATGCAGCAAGAGATTATGCAGATGGAGCTGCAGCAGCAGGAGATGCAGCAGGTGAGGAATCAGGAGATGCAGCAGGAGATTCAGCAGCAGGAGATGCAGTAGGAGATGATGCAGATGGAGCTGTATCATCTGCATATGGTGTTTCCTGCTGCAGAATCTCCTCCTACATTTCCTGCTGATACATCTCCTGCTGAATCTCCTGCCTCTTCATCTCCTGCTCATGCATCTCCTGCATTTGCTGAGGGTGCATCTTCTTCTACTGTGTCTCCTGCTACTGCACCTCCTTCTGCATCTCCCCCTGCTACATCTCCTTCTGCATATCCTGCTGCTACATCTCCTTCTGCATCTCCTGCTTCTGCATCTCCTGCTACTTCATCTCATGCTGCAACTTTTGCTATGCACCTCATGCTGCTGCATCTGCTGTTGCATATCCTGCTGCATCTCCTGCTGCTGCAGTTCCTGCTGCATCCATCCTGCATCACCTGCTGCTGTATCTGCTGCTGCTTCTGATGTTGCTACATCACTTGCTGCATCTCCTGCTGCATTTGCTTCTGCATTTCTACTTCATCTCCAGCTTAATCTTCTGCTACTGCATCTCCTTCTGTATCTTCTGCTGTTTCATATCTTGCTGCATCTACTCTGCTACATCTCTGGAATCTCCTGTTGTATCTGCTGCTACTTCATCTCCTGCTGCATCTCCTGCTGCTGCATCTCCTGAATCAGCTGTTGCTGTATCTGCTGATATTTCATGTACTCCTGCATCTCCTGCTGCCGTATCTCCTGCTACATCTGCGGATGCATCTACTGATGCTGCATATCCTGCTACATCTGCTTCTGAATCTCCTGCTACTGAATCACCTGCTGCTGCATCTCCTACTGCATATGCTGCTGCATGCCTTTGCGGCTGCACGTCCTGCTGCTGCATTTCCTGCTGCTGCATCTCCTGCTGCAACAGCTGCTGCATCTACTGCTACTTCATCTACTGCTGCATCTACTGCTACTTCATCTACGGCTGCATCTCCTAGTACATCTCCTGCTGCCTCATAATTTCCTATATGTTCTGCTACATTTACTGCTGCTGCCTCTGCTGGTGCATCTGCTGCTGATCTATCTCCTGCTCCATATCTTCCTGCTGCATCCCCTGCTGCTGCATCTGCAGCATGTGCTGCTTCATCTGGTGCTGCATCACCTGCTGCAGCATCTCCTGCTTAATCTCCAGAAGCATCTCCTTCTGCATTTTCTGCTAGTGCATCTCCTGCCTCATATCCTGCTGCTGTGTCTCC
This sequence comes from Clamator glandarius, assembly GCA_033459285.1. NCBI lineage: Eukaryota > Metazoa > Chordata > Aves > Cuculiformes > Cuculidae > Clamator > Clamator glandarius. The sequence goes on along the minus strand of JAUNZM010000097.1, from coordinate 286,525 downwards.
TGCTGATGTATGTTTTGCTGTATCTCCTGCTGATGCATCTATTCCTGCATCTCCTGCTTCTGCATCTACTTCTTCTGCATCTCCAGCTCCAGCATCTCCCGCTTCATCAATTGCTGCTGCATCTCTTATGCATCTCCTTCTGCTGCATATGCTGCTGCATCTGGTTCTGCTGTACCTCCTCCTGCTGCATCTCCTGCTTAGTCTCTTCCTGCTGCACCTCCTGCTAAATCTCTTCCTGCTGCTGCATCATCTCCTTTTGCATCTCCTGCTATGGCATCTCCTGCTGTATCTGCTGCTTCATCTCATCCTGCTGCATCTCATGCTGCATGTCCTGCTGCTATATCTCCTGCTGCTTCATATCCTCTTACTGCATCTCCGAATTAATCTCCTGAAGCTTCATCTCCTGTTGCTGCATCTCTTGATCCATGTCTTGCTGCTGCATCTCATGTTTCTGCATCTCCTTTTGCTTCGTCTGCTGCTGCATCTTTATCTGCAGTATCTCATGTTGCACCTTCTATTGAAGCATCTCCTGCATCATCTCCTTCTGCTGCATATCCTGCTGCTGTATCTCCTTCTGCATCTCCTGCTGCATCTCCTTGAGCGTCACCTGCTGCATCTCCTCTGCATCACCTGCAGATGCATCTCCTGCTGTATCTCCTGCTGCTGCATATTGATCTGCATTTCCTGCTGCAGCTCTTTATGAATCTACTACTGCTGCATCTGCTAAAGTTGCTGCTGCATCTGCTGATGCTTCATCTACTGCTGCATCTCCTGCTGCTGCATCTGATGCTGCTTTCTCTCCTGCTGCATGTACTGCCGATGAATTTCCTGCTATATTTCTTTCTGCTGCATCTTCTTCTCTTAAGCTACTACTCTGCACTTAGTGCGGCTGCAGCTCCTCCTTCTGCATCTGCGGCTGAATCACCTGTAGCATCTCCTGCTTCTTCATCTCCTGCTGCTACATCTCCTAGTGCATATGATGCTGCTGCATCTCCTGTTACTTCTGCTACTGCTGCATATCCTAATGCTGCAGCTCCTTCTCCATCTCCTTCTGCATCTCCTGCTACTACATCCACTGCTGCTGCATTCTCTGCTGCATCTCCTGATGCTGCAACTCCTTCTGCATCTTCTGCTGATGCATCTCCTGCAGAAACTTCTGGTGCTGCATCTCCTGTTGCATCTGCTTCTGATGCATCTGCAGCTACATCTCTGCTGCTGCATCTCTTGCTGCATTTCCTGCTTCATCTGCTGATGCATCTGCTGCTGCTATATGTCCTGCTACATCTCGTCATGCTGCACATCCTCCTACATCTGCTGAAGATTCTCTTCCTATTGCTTCTCCTGCTGAATCTGCATTTCCTGATGCATCTGCTTCTGCATCTCCTGCTGCTGCATCTCCTGCTGAATTAGCTGCTGCTGCATCTGCTTCTACATGTATGTTATAACTTTCTACATTTGCTGTCTCATCTCCTGATGCATCTGCTGATGCCCCTCCTGCTGCTGCATCTCCTGCTTCATCTTCAGCTGATGCATCTGTGGTTTCATCACCTGATATCTCATCTCCTACTGCATCTGCTGCAGTATTTCCTGGTGCAGCATCTCCTGCCTCTGCGTCTACTGCTGCATTTCCTCCTGCATCTCCTGCTGATGCATCTCCTGCTGCGAATTTTCTGCAGCATCTCCTGCTTCTGAATCTCTTGCTGAATCTGCATCTACTGCTGCATCTGCTGCTGCATCTCCACCTGCTGTATCTGATGCTTCATCTCCTGCTGCATTTCCTGTTGCTGAATCTCCTGCTGCTGTGCCTGCTGCTGCATAACCTGCTGAATCACCTGCTGCTGGATCTGCTGCTACTGCAATGTCTGCTACTTCAACTCCTGCTCTTGCATCTCCATCTGCTCTATCTCCTCCTGTATCTCCCACGGCATCTCATACTGCTACATATCCCGCTACATCTCCCTCTGAATATGCATCTCCTGATGCATCTCCTGCTACTACATCTCCTGATGCATATCCTGCTTAATATGTATATCCTGCTGCATCTCCTGCTGCTGCATTGGCTGTTGCTCTGTCTTCTTCTCTATCTCTTGCTTCATCTGCTGCTGCATCTCCTGCTGCATCTGCTTCTGCTGAATCTCCTGTTGCTGCATCTCCTTCTGCATCTGCAGCGGCATCTCTATCTGCATCTGCTGCTGCTATATCTCCTGCTGCATCTCCTGCAGCTGCATTTCTTCCTGCTAAATCTCTTCCTGAATCTCCGTCAACCTCTCCTGCTTCATCTGCTGCTGCTGTATCTGCTGCATATCCTGCTGCATTTCTTGGTGCTACATATCCTGCTGCTGCAACTCCTGCTGCATCTCCTGCTGAATCTCCTGCTATAAAATCTCCTGCTGAATCTCCTGCTGAAACTCCTGTCATAGAATCTCCTGCTGCATCTCCTGCTGGCTAACCTCCTGCTAAGTCTCCTGCTGCGGCATCTTCCCCTGATACATCTTTTCCAGCATTTTCTGTTGCTACATCACCTTCTGCTGCTACATCACCTGCTACTGCATCTCCTGCTGCTACATCTTCTGCTGCTGCATCTCCTGCTGCTGAATCTCATGCTGAATCTCCTGCTGCATCTCCTGCTGCTGCATCCTCTGCTTCTTTATATACTGCTGCATTTCCTGCTGCTATATCTCTAGCTGCATCTTTTGCTGCATCTCCTGCTGCTGTATTACCTGCTGCATCACCTCGTGCTGTGTCTCCTGTTGCTGCATCTCCTCCTGCTTCTCCTGCTGCATCTGCTTCTACATCTGCTGACGCATCTCCTACTGCTGCATCTCCTTCTGCTTCATCTCCTGCTTCATCTACTTCTCCTGCATATCCTGAATATATTTCCTGCTGCATCTTCTATAGTATTTCTTGCTACATCATCTGCCTCATCTCCTCTTGCATCTCCTGCTGCATCTGCTGATGCATCTCGTTCTGCTGCCTCTCCTGCTTCATCTTCAGCTGATGCATCTGTAGCTTCATCTCCTGATAGTTCATCTCCTTCTGCATCTGCTGGGCATCTCCTGCTGCTGCGTTTCCTGCTGCATTTCCTGCTGCATCTGCTGCTGCTCTGCTGCTGCTTCATCTACTGCTGAATCCTATGATGCATCCTATGATAATGCTACATCTCTTGCTACTGCATCTCCTGCTGCAATTCCTGCTGCTATACATCTTGCTGAATCTACTGCTACTGCATCGCCTGCTGCTGTATCTGCTGCTACTGCATGTCTTGCTGCATCTCCTCCTGATGCTTCTCCTGCTGCATATCTTTCTGCATTTCCTGCTGCATCTCCTCCACCTGCATCTTCTGTTCCATCTCCTACTGCCGCTTCTCCTGCTGCATCTATTTCTGCCCATCTCCTTCTGCATCTCCTGCTCCTGCACGTCCTACTGTGAATCTGCTGCAGATTCTTCTGCTGATGAATCTCCTGCTGAATCTGCATCTACTGCTGCATCTCCTGCCGCTGCATGTCCTGCTGCTTCATCTCTTTTCTCTTCATCTCCTGCTGTATCTCCTGCCGCCAAATCCCCTGCTGTATCTACTACCGATGCATCTCCTGCTTCTGTTTCTGCTTCATCATCACCTCCTGCCTCGCCTCCTACTGCATCTCCTGCTCAATCTCCTGCTCATCTTCTGCTGCTGCATCTTCTGCTTCATTTCCAGCAGCTGCATCTCCTGCTGCATCTCCTGCCCAATCAAATCCTACCACAACTCCTGCTGATGCATCTCATGCTGATGCATCTCCTCTTACTGCACCTCCGACTGCTGCATCTCCTGCATATGCTGCTGCATCTCCTACGCAATCCCCTCCTCAATTCCTGATGCATCTCCTGATGCTGCATCTCCACCTGCTGCATCTCCTGCTACTGAATCTCCTGCTGCTGCATCTGCTGGTGCTGCATATGCTACTGCATCTGCTGCAGGATCTCCTTCTTCTGCCTCTCATGCCACATCTCCCACTGATGCATCTCCTGCTTCGGTATATCTTTCTCAATTTACTTCTGCTGCATCTCCAGCTGCATCTCCTGCTGCTGCATCTCCTGCGTCTTTTGGTGCATCTGCTGTAGATTAATCTACTGCTGCATCTCCTGTTATTTCACCTTCTGATTTTTGATGTCCTCCTGCATCACCTGATACTCCATCTGCTGCTGCTGCATACACTGCTGCATCTCCTGCTACTGCATCTCCTGCTGAATGTGCTTCTGTATCTGCTGCGGCATCTGCTGATTCTTCATCTCCTGCTGCTGAATATCCAGCTTCTGCAACTTCTACTGAATGTGCTGCTGAATATGCTGCTGCATCTCCTGCTGCACCGCCTGCTGAATATGCATCTTCTTCTGCTGTATCCCCTACTTCTGCATCCTCTCTTTTATCTACTACTGCTGCATGTCCTGCTACAGCTTCTGCTGCTGAATTTACATCTGCTGCATCTCCTGCTGCATCTGCTGCTTCTGAATCCCCTGCTGCATCTCCTGCTGCATCTCTAGCTGCATCACCTGCTATTGAATCCCCTGCTGCACCTCCTAATACTTCATCTCCTGATGCTTGCATCTCTTGATGCATCTCCTGCTGCTGAATCTCCTGCTGTTGCATACTCTGCTGCATCTACTGCTGCTTCATACCCTACTTCATCTACTGCTGCTGCATTACCTGCTGCTTCTGCTGCTGCTCCGTCTCCTCCTCAATTTCCAGCTACTGCATCTGCTGGTGATATATCTTTTGCTTATGAATCTCCTGCTGCTGCATCTCTTACAGAATTTGCTTCTGAATCCGCTGCTGCATCTGCTGCAGCTCCATCTCCTGATGCTTCATCTCCTGCTACTGCATCTCCTGTTTTATCTCCTTCTGATGCATATCTTGCTGCTGCATCTACTGTAGCTTCGTCTGCTTCTGCATCTCCAGCTGCATCTCCTGCTGCTGCATCTCAGGGTACATCTCCTCTCGCTCAATCTCCTGCTGCATATCCTGCTGCTACATCTCCTGCTACTGCAACTCCTATTGCGTCTCCTGCTGCATCTCCTGCTGCATCTCTTGCAGTTGCATCTCCTGCTCCAGCTCTTGCGGCTGCATCTCACAGAATCACAGAATGACCAGGTTGGAAGAGACCCACTGGATCGTCGAGTCCAACCATTCCCACCAATCCCTAAATCATGCTCCTAAGCACCTCATCCATCCTAACCTTAAACACCTCCAGGGAGGGTGACTCAACCACCTCCCTGGGCAGACCGTTCCAATGCCTAACCTGCTGCTGAATCTCCTGCATCTTTTGCTGCATCTGCTGTAGCTTCATCTACTGTTGCATCTCCTGCTGCTGCATCTCCTGCTGATGGATGTCCTCGTGCATCTCCTGATGCTGCATCTGCTGCTGCATCTCCTGCAGCTGCATCTCCTGTGACGTCTTTTACTGCTGAATCTCGTGCTGCTGCATAGCTTGCTGCAGAATCTCCTAATGCATCTCCTCTTGCTTAGTCGCCTGATGCTTCCTATCCTGCTTCATCTCCTTTTGCTGCATATATTGCTGCTGCATCTACTGCTGCTTAGCTTGCTGCTGTATCTCCTGCTCCATCCTCTGCTGGGGCATCTTTTGCTGCATCTCCTTCTGCATCTCCTGCTGCTCGATCTGCTGCATTTGCATCATCAGGATATTCTGAAGGAGATGCAGCAACAGGAGATGCAGCAGCAGGAGATGCAACCACAGTACTGCGGCGGCAGATTCTGCTGCAGGAGATGCAGCAGAAGGAGACGCAGCAGGAAATACAACAGGAGGACATGCAGCAGTAGGAGATTCAGCAACAAATGCAGCAGAAGGAAGTGTAGCAGCAGAAGATGTAGCAGGATATGCAGCAGAAGTAGATGAAACAGACAATAATACAGCAGGTTATGCAGCAGCAGAGGAAGCAGCCGCAGGGGATGCAGCAGCAGGAGATGCATCAGCAGGAGATTCAGCAGGAGATTCATATTCATCATGAGATGCAGCAGGAGATGCAGCAGCATATTAAGCAGCACATTCAGCAGGGTATGCAAAAGTAGGAGTTTCAGCAGAAGGAGATGCAGAATCAGCAGATGCCGCAGCAGATTCAGAAGCACATTCATCAGGAGATGCAACACCAGGTGATGTACCACTAAGAGATGCAGCAGGAGCTGCAGCAGCAGGAGATGCATCAAGAGATGAAGCAGGAGGAGATGCAGGTGGAGATGCAGCAGAAGGATATTCAGGAGGAGTGGAAGCAGAAGGAAATGCAGCAGTAGATGCAGCAGCAGATGCACGAGCAGGAGATGCAGCAGCAGCAGATGCACCAGCAGAAGATGCAGAAGCAGCAGATGCAGCACGAGATTCAGCTGCAGAGGTAGTAGCAGAAGATGCAGCAGAAGATGTAGCAGAAAATGAAGAAGCAGTAGATGTAGCCGGGGGCGCAAAAACAGGAGATGTAGCAGCAGTAGATGCAGTAAGAGATGCAGCAGGAAGTGCAGCAAGAGATTTAGCATCAGACGCAGAAGATGAAGAACGATATGAAGTAGCAGTACATGAAAGAGAGGATGGAGCAGCAGGCAATGCCACAACAGGATATGCAGAAGTAGGAGAGTTATCAGAACGACATGCAGCAGGAGATGCATCAGGAGAGGCAGCATGAAGTATAGTAGAAGGCGATTCTTCAGCAGGAGATGCAGCAACAGGAGATGCAGCAGATGATGCAGAAGGAAATGCAGCAGGGTATACCTCAAGAGATGCAGATGAAGGATATGCAAGAGTAGATGCAGCAGAAGGAGTTGCAGCAGGTGATGCAGCAGCGGGAGATGCATCAGCAGGAGATGCAGGCAGCAGACCAAAGAGGAGATGCAGATTCTACAGCAGATGAAGTAGCAGAAGTTGCAGCAGCAGATGCAATAGCAGGAGATGCAGCAATAGGTGAAGCAGCACCAGATGCAGCAGCATACGCTGAAGATGTAGTAGTAGGAGATTAAGCGGGAGATCCAGCAGGAAGAGATGCAGCAGGATATGCAGAAAAAGATAAAGCAGAAAGAGATGCATCAGGAAATACAGCAGCAGGATATGCATCAACAGGAAGTGCAGCAGGACATACACTAGCAAAAGATGCAGCAGTAGATGCAGCCAGAGTTGTAGCAAGAGGATATGCACCATGATATACAGCAGCAGGAGATGCAACAAAAGATGAAACAGGAGGAGATGCAGTAGAAGAGGCGGAAGAGGAGATGCAGCAGAATCTACTGCTGCATCTCCTGCTGCTGCATCTCATGCTTCATCTCCTGCTGCAGCAAATCCTACTGAATCTGCTGTTGAATATGTTCCTGCATCTGCTGCGGCTGCATCTCCTGCTGCTGCATCATCCACGGATGTATCTCCTGCATAATCTCCTGCTGCTGCATCTCTTGCTTCTGCAGCATCTACTGCTGCATCTCTTGATTAATCTCCTACTGCTGCATCTGCAGTATTTTCTGCTGCATCTGCTGCTGCTTCATACACTCCTTCATCTCCTACTACTGCATCTCCTGCTGCATCTTCTTCTGCATCTCCTGCTGCATCTCCTGCTGCTTAAGCTACATCTCCATCATCTCCTGCTGCATCTCCTGCTTCTGAATCACCTGCTGCATCTCCTGCTGAATCTTATCCTACCACATCTCCTGCTGCATCTCCTGCTGCTGCATAATCTGCTGCATCTCCTCTTGCTGAATCTCCTGCCGCTGCAGTTACTGATGCATCTCCTGAGGCTGCATTTCCACCTGCTGCATCTCCTGCTGCTGAATCTCCTACTGCTGCCTCTGCTGGTGCTGCATATGCTACTGCATCTGCTGCAGGATCTCCTTCTTTTGCCTCTCATGCCACATCTCCCTCTGATGCATCTTGCATCTTCTGGTGCATCTGCTGTAGATTAATCTACTGCTGCATCTCCTGTTGCTTCATTTTCTGATTTTTTGATGTCCTTCTCCATCACCTGATGCTCCACCTGCAGCTGCTGCTGCTGTATCTCCTGCGGCTGCGGCTGCTGATGCATTTCCTGATGCATTTTTTGCTGCTGCATCTCCTTCTTCTGCAACTCCTGCTGCATCTCCTCTTGCTGCATCTCCTGCTGCTGCATTTCCAACTGCAGCTGCTACTGCTGTATCTCCTGCGGCTGCGGCTGCTGATGCATTTCCTGATGCATTTTCTACTGCTGCATCTCCTTCTGCTGCATCTCATGCTTCTGCATAATATGCAGGAGATTCGGCAGCACGTGATGCAGCAGCAGGAGATGTAGCAGGATATGCAGAAGCAGGAGATTCTGCATTAGATGCATCAGGAGATGCAGCACCAGCAGATAAATCAGCAGGAGATAAAGTATCAGATGCAGGAGCAGCAAATGCAGCAGTAGGAAATGCAGCAAGAGGAGATGCAGCAGGAGTTGCAGAAGAAGGAGATGCAGCAGCAAAAAATGCATCAGGAAATGCATCAGCAGCCGCAGCCGCAGGAGATACAGCAGCAGCAGCTGCAGGTGGAAATGCAGCAGCAGGAGATGCAGCAGAGTTTGCAGCAGCAGGAGATGCAGCAGAGTTTGCAGCAGCAGGAGATGCAGAAGCAGGAGATCCAGCAAGAAAGCACCATCATAAGATGAATCCACAGATGTATCAGAAGGATATAGAGCAGGAGACGCAGCAGCAAGATTTGCAGCAGCAAGATTTGCAGTCGCAGATGCAGCAGGAGGTGAAGCAGCAGGAGATGCAACAGCAATTGAAGCAGTATCAGGAGATGCAGAGAAGAAGATGCAGAGAATGAGAAGCAGCAGAAGGAGATGCAGCAGGAGATGTAGCCCCAGTAGATGCAGCAAGAGATAAAGCAGCAACAGATGCAGCAGCAGAATATGTAGTAGGAGATGCAGCAGTATGTGAAGCAGCAGTATATGGAGCAGAAAATGCTGCAGATTCAGCAGTAAATTATTCAGCAGGAAATGCAGGAAGAAGAGATGCCTCAGGAAACGTGGAAGATGCAGCAGAAAGAGATGCATAAGCAGATCGATTTGGAGAAGATTCAGCAGCAGGAGATAGAGCAGGAGATGCAGCTGAAAGACATGTAGCAGGAGATGCAGCTGCAAGAGATGGAGCAGGCGATGCAGCAGGAGACGCAATAGGAGTTGCAGTAGCAGGAGATGTAGCAGCAGGATATGCAGCAGGAGATTGAGCGAGAGGAGATGTACCCTGAGATGCAGCAGCAGGAAACGCAGCGGGAGATGTAGAAGCAGACAAAGCAGCAGTAGATGCAGCAGCAAGATAGACATCAGAAGGAGATAAAACAGGAGATGCAAAAGCAGGAGATTAAGCTGCAGGAGATGCATTAGGAGATGCAGTAGCAGGAGATGCAGCATCAGGAGATGCAGCCGCAGCAGATGCAGCAGCAGATTCAGAAGCAGGTTCTGTAAGAGATGCAGCAGCAGGAGATTCATAAGCAAAATATAGCACCAGGAGATGCAGTAGCTGGAAATTGAGAAGGAGACGGAGCAGCAGCAGAAGCAGCAGGTAATGCAGCAGCAGTAGATGAAGTAGGGTATGAAGCAGCAGTAGATGCAGCAGGGTATGCAACAGCAGTTGCTGACGGAGGTACAGCAGCAGGAGGTTCAGCAGAAGATGCAGCAGCAATAGATGTAGGAGGAGATCCAGGAGGAGGAGATAGAGCAGCAGGAGATGCATCAGGAGATGCAGCAGCAGGAGATGCAGCAGGAATGTAGCAGGAGATTCAGAAGCAGCAGATGCAGTAGCAGATGCAGCAGAAGTAAATTCAGCAGCAGAAGATGTAGCAGGACATGCAGAAGTAGTAGATAAAACAGAGGATGCAGAAGTAGGGGATACAGCAGCAGAAGATGCATATTCAGCAGGCCGTGCAGCAGGAGATGCAGCAGCATATTCAGCAGCACATTCAGCAGAAGATGCAATAGCAGGAGATGCCGCAGTGTATGCAGCAGCAGCAAATGGAGCATCAGGTTATGCACGAGGACATCAAAAATCAGAAGGTGAAATAACAGGAGATGCAGCAGTAGATTAATCTACAGCAGATGCACCAAAAGACGCAGGAGATGCAGCAGCAGGAGATGCAGCTGGAGATGCAGCAGAAGTAAATTGAGCAAGATATACAGAAGCAGGAGATGCATCAGCGGGAGATGTGGCATTCGCATGAGAGGCAGAAAAAAGAGGATCCTGCAGCAGATGCAGTACAATACACAGCACCAGCAGATGCAGCAGCAGGAGATGAAACAACAGATGCATCAGCAGGAGATCCAGCAGTAGGAGATGCAGCAGTCAGAGATGCAGCAGGTTAAGAAAAAGCAGGAGATGAAACAGTAGGAGATTCAGCAGCAGGAGTTGCAGCAGGTGGAAATGCAGCATGTAGAGATTCATCAGGAATAGAGGAGGGGATTCCGTAGGAGGTGTTGCAGCAGCAGATGCAGCAGCAGATGCAGGAGATGCAGCAGTCGGAGATGCAGTTGGAGGAGAGGCATCAGCAGGAGATGCATCAGCAGGAGTTGTGGTAGGATTTGATTCGGCAGGAGATGCAGCAGGAGATGCAGCAGCTGGAGATGAAGCAGAAGATGCATCAGCAGGAGATGTAGTAGGAGATGCAGCAGCAGATGATGCAGCAGCAGTGGATGCAGCAGGAGATAGAGCGTTAGACACTGCAGCAGGAGATGAAGTAGCAGGAGATGCAGCAGGAGATGCTGCAGCAGATGCATCAGGAGGAGATGCATCAGGAGATGACTAATCAGAAGGAGATGCATCAGGAGATGTAACAGGTTATGTAGCAGCATGAGATGTCGCAGGAGATTCAGGAGGAGATTCAGCAGCAGAAGACGCAAGAGCAGGAGATGCAAGAGCAGGAGATGCCACCGCAAAAGATCCAGCAGCATATTCAGCAGCAAATTCCGCAGGAAATGCAGCCAAATGAAATACAGAAGCAGATGCAGTAAGAGATGCAGATTAAGCAGTAGATGCAGCAAGAAAAGATGCTTCGGCTGATACAGCAGCAGGAGATGAGCAGGAGATTGAGCAGGAGATGCAGTAAGAGGCGAGGCAGGACGTGATGATGCAGCAGAAACAGAAGCAGGAGATGCAGAAGCAGAAGATGCAGCAGGAGATGCAGAAGCAGAAACAGAAGCAGGAGATGCATCGGTAGTAGATACAGCACGGGATTTGGCAGCAGGAGATGCAGCAGGAGATACAGCAGGAGATGCAGAGAAAAGCGATGAAGCAGCAGGAGATGCAGCGGCAGGAGATGCAGCAGTAGATGCAGATTCAGCAGGAGATTCAGCAGCAGAACAATCTGCAGCAGATTCACAGTAGGACGTGCAGGAGCAGGAGATGAAGAAGGAGATGGGCAGAAATAGATGCAGCAGGAGAAGCGGCAGTAGGAGATCAACAGAAGATGCAGGAGGAGGAGATGCAGCAGGAAATGCAGAAATAGATGCAGCAGGAGAAGCATCAGGAAGAGATGCAGCAAGACATGCAGTAGCAGCAGATACAGCAGTAGGAGGTGCAGCAGCAGAAGATGCAGCAAGATATATAGCAGCAGGAATTGCAGCAGGAGATGCAGTAGCAAGAGATGTGGCATTATCATAGTATGCATTAGAGGATGCAGCAGCAGGATGTGCAGCAGCAGGAGGTGCAGGAGGATATGCATGAACAGGAGAATAAGTATGAGGTACAGCAAGAAATGCAGCAGCAGGATATGTAGCTGGAGATTCAGCAGTAGATGAAGCAGCAGCACCTGCAGCAGGAAATGCAGCAGGAGATGCCTCAGCAGAATGAGAAGGAGATGAAATATCAGGAGATGAAGCTCCAGATGCATCAGCTGAAGATGAAACAGGAGATGCAGCAGAACGAGATGCATCAGCAGATGCAGTAGGAGATGCAAGAGGAGATGATGCAGATGATCTAGCAAGAAATACCGTAGAAGATGCAGCAGGAAATATATTCAGGATATGCAGGAGAAGTAGATGAAGCAGGAGATGAAGCAGAAGGAGATGCAGCAGTAGGAGATGCATCAGAAGATGTAGAAGCCGATGCAAGAGGAGAAGCAGGAGGAGATGCAGCAGTAGGAGACGCTGCAGCAGATGTAGCAGGAGGAGATGCAACAACAGGAGACACAGCAGGAGGTGATGCAGCAGGTAATACAGCAGCAGGAGATGCAGCAAAAGATGCAGCTAGAGATACAGCAGCAGGAAATGCCGCAGTATATAAAGAAGCAGAGGATGCAGCAGCACGAGATGCAGCAAGAGTTTCAGCATGAGATTCAGCAGCAGGAGATGCTGCAGCAGGTGATGTAGCAGCAGAAGATGCTGCAGCAGATGTATCAGGAGGAGATGCAGCAGCAGGAAACTTAGCAGGAGGTTATGATGCAGGTGATGCAGCAGGAGATTCTATAGCAGGAATTTCAGCAGGAGATGCAGCAGGAGTTGCAGCAGCAGGATATGTAGCACCAAGAAATGCAGCAGGAGATGCAGGAGGAGATGCAGCATCAGGAAATTCAGTAGCAGGAGATGCAGCAGGAAATTAAGTACCAGCAGATGAGGCAGAGGGAGATGCAGCAGCAGGAAATGTATCAGTAGATACAGAAGATGGAGATGCAGCAACAGGAGATGCAGCAGGAGTAGATGCAGCAGGTAATGCAGCATGAAATGCAGGATGAGATGCAGCAAGAGACTCAGCAGGAGATGTATCAGCAGGAGATGACAAAAGAGATGCATCAGCAGTAGATGCTACACTGTATGCCGCAGCAGGAGTTTCAGCTACATGAGATGCATCAAGAGATGATGCAGAAAGAGATGCCGCATCAGATTACTTAGCAGGAGATGCAGGAGGAGATTCAGCAGCTGGAGATGCCGCAAAAAATGCAGCAGGAGATAGAACAGCAGGAAATGTAGCAGCAGATGCAGCCGGAGGAGATGCAGGAAAATATGCACCAGCAGATGAAGCAGGAGAGGTGGCAAGAGCTTCAGGATGGGATTTAGCAGGAGGAGAAGCAGCTGCAGGAGATGCAGCAGGAGATTCAGCAGCAGGAGATACAGCAGCAGCAGATGAAGCAGGAGAGGTGGCAGGAGCTTCAGGAGGAGATTTAGCAGGAGGAAATGCAGCTGCAGGAGATGCAGCAGGAGATACAGCAGCAGCAGATGCAGAAGGAGATGCCGTAGCAGATGCAGAAGGAGATGCCGCTGCAGATGCAGAAGGAGATGCAGCAGCATGAGATTGAGCAGCAGCAGATGCAGCCAGAGATGCAGCAGATGAAGCAAGAGATAGAGAAGAAGACAGAGCAACAGGCGATGCAGCAGCAGGAAATGCAGCAGGAAATACATATTCAGCAGGATATGCATCAGGAGATGCATATTCTGAGGGAGATGTAGCAGGATATGTAGCAGCATGAGATGCCGTCAGAGATATAGGAGGAGATAGAGCAGATGGAGATGCAAGAGCAGGAGTTGAAGTAGCAGGAAATGCAGTCGCAGCAGATCCAGCAGCAGGTGATTCAGCAGGTTATGCAGCAGCAGACACAGCAGCAGGAGATGCAGAAGGAGATTCAGCAACAGGAAATGCAGCAGGAGATGAAGCATCAGATACAGCAGGTGGAGATGCAGCAGCAGATGCATCAGTAGATGCAGATTCAGCAAGAGATTCAGAAGCAGGAGATGCTGCAGCAGATTCGCAATAGGAGATGCATCAGCAGGAGATGCAGCAGGAAATGCAGCAGTAGACGCAGAGGCAGGAGATGCTGCAGCAGGAAATACTGCAGCAGATGCAGCAGGAGATGAGATATCAGGTGATGAAACCACAGATGCATCAGCTGAAGATGAAGCAGGACATGCAGCAGCAGGAGGGGCATCAGCAGATGCATCAGGAGATGAGGCAGAAAATGTAGAAAATTATAATGTACATGGAGAAGCAGATGCAGCAGCAGCTACTTCAGCAGGAGATGCAGCAGCAGGAGATGCAGGCAGCAGACGAAAGACGCGATGCAGATTCAGGAGGAGATGAAGTAGCAGGAGATGCAGCAATATGTGAAGTAGCACCAGATGCAGCAGCATATGCTGAAGATGTAGTAGGAGGAGATTAAGCAGGAGATCCAGCAGGAAGAGATGCAGCAGGATATGCAAAAAAGATAAAGCAGAAAGAGATGCATCAGGAAATACAGCAGCAGGATATGCATCAGCAGGAAATGCAGCAGTACATGCACTAGCAGAAGATGCAGCAGGAGATGCAGCAGGAGATGCAGCCGGAGATGTAGCAAGAGGATATGCACCATGATATACAGCAACAGGAGATGCAACAAAAGATGAAACAGGAGGAGATGCAGTAGGAGAGGCAGCAGAGGAGATGCAGCAGAATCTACTGCTGCTTCTCCTGCTGCTGCCTCTCCTGCTGCTGCCTCTCCTGCTGCTGCCTCTCCTCCTGCTAAATCTCCTCCTGCTAAATCTCCTCCTGCATCAGCTGATGCATTTCCTGCATCTCCTGCTGCTGCATCTGCTGCTTCATCTCCTGCTTCTGTATCTCCTGTTGCTACATCTCCTGATGCATTCTCTGCTCATGCATCTGCGGATGCTTCTCCTGATGCACCATTTCCCGTTGCATCTGCTGCTCCATCCCCTGCTGTATCTCTGTTCCATCTGGTGCATTTACTGTTGCATATGCTGCTGCTTCATCTACTGCTGCATCTCCTGCTAAACATCCTGCATCTTCTTCTGAAGTTCCTGCTGAATCTACTGCTGAATATGCATCCTCTGCTGCATCCCCTGCTGCTACATCTCCTACTGAATCTGCATCTCCTGATACTTCTGCTGCTGCATCTATTTCTGCTGCATCTGCTGCCTCAGTATCTGCAGCTGCATCACCTACTGCTGCATCTCCTGCTGCATTACCTCCTGCAGCATCTTGTGCTTCTACATTTCCTGCTGCTTCATGTACTGCTGCATCTCCTGCTACATATGCTGCTGCTGCATCTCCTTCTACTTGATGTCCTCCTGCATCTCCTGGTGCTGCATCTCCTGCTTCATATCCTACTGCATCTCCTCCTGCAGCATATCTTGCTGCATTTCCTTCTGCTGCATCTCCTGCTGCATCATCTCCTGCAGCATATTCTGCTGCTAGATCTCCTACTGAATCTGCATCTCCTGATGCTTCTTCTGCTGCATCTATTGCTGCTGCATCTGCTGCCTCTGCAGCTGCATCACCTGCTGCTGCATCACCTGCTGCTGCATCACCTGCTGCATTACCTCCTGCTGCATATTCTGCTGCATTTCCTGCTGCTGCATCTCCCTTATCTGCTGCTCCATTTCCTGCTGCTTCATGTACTGCTGCATCTCCTGCTACATTTGCTGCTCCTGCATCTCCTTCTACTTGATGTCCTCCTGCATCTCCTGCTGCTGCATCCACTGCCTCATCTCCTGCTGCTGTATAGCCTGCTGCTTCATCTCCTGCTGAATCCTCTGTGGATGCATCTGCGGATGCATATGCAGAAGCATCTCCATTTCCTGCTTCATCTGCTGCTCAATCTTCTAAGGATGCATCTAGTGCATCTGCATTTCAGCTCCATTTCCTGTTGAAGGCATCTGCGGCTGCATCTCCTGCTGCTACATCTCCTGCTGAATCTCCTGCTGCACTTCCTGCTGTAACTGCTGATGCATATGTTGCTACTTCATCTCCTGCTGCATCTCCTGCTGAATCTCCTGATGCTGCATCTCCTCCTGCTGAATCTCCTGCCTCTTCATCTCCTACTGCTGCAACTTCTGCTGAATCTGCTGCTGAATCTGGTGCGGCTGCATATTATTTTCTTACATCTCCTGCTGCTGCATCTCCGGCTGATTTCCTGCTGCATGTCCTTCTCTTGAATCTCCTGCTGCATATCCTGGTGCATCACCTGCTGAATATGCATCTCCTGCTAGATCTCCTGCTGATACACCTCATGCAGCTGCGTCTGCTGCTGCATATCCTGCTGCATCTACTGTGGCCAAATCTCTTGCTGTTGCATATCCTACTGAATTTCCAGCAGCATCTCCTGCTGATGCAATTCCTGCTGCATCTCATCCTGCATCCTTTGCTGCTGCATCTGCTGCTACTTCTGCTGATGGTGCATCTCCTGCCTCATATCATAGAATCATAGAATCATAGAATAACCAGGTTGGAAGAGACCCACCGGATCTTCGAGTCCAACCATTCCTATCATAACCTACTCTCAGTCAACCAACCTAACAACATGTCGATAAGCTCACATTACTGATGCTGACCACACACATGACGCCCTTGTAATCCATATATAGACCTCTTTTAAGCAGAGGGAACTTCTTGAGCATTTAGTTCCTGAACCTCTACTATTATAAGCAGTCCTTGGGTGAGTTAATGTCAAGCTGCTGTTCACTAAGCTGCTGTTTACTGCATCATATGCTATTGAATCCCCTGCTGCACCTCCTAAAACTTCATCTCCTGATGCTTGCATCTCTTGATGCATCTCCTGCTGATGCACCTCCTGATGCATCTCCTGATGAATCTCCTCCTGCTTCTTCGCCTGCTGCTTCATCTCCTGCACCTGCTGCTGCATCTACTGCTACATCTCCTGCTGCTCTATCTCCTCCTCCTGCATCTCCTCCTACATCTATTGCTGTTGCATCCTCTGCTGAACCTCCTGCTGCTGAACCTCCATCGGCGACTACCTCTGATGCATCAGCGGATTCATCTGATGATGCATCTCCACTGCTTCATCTCCTGCTGCTGAATCTCCTGCTTTTGCATACCCTGCTGCATCTACTGCTGCTTCGTACCCTACTTCATCTACTGCTGCTGCACTACCTGCTGCTTCTGCTGCTGCTCTGTCTCCTTCTGAATTTCCAGCTACTGCATCTCCTGGTGCTATATTTTGCTTATGAATATCCTGCTGCTGCATCTCTTACGGAATCTGCTTCTGAATCTGCTGCTGCATCTGCTGCGGCTGCATCTCCTGATGCTGCATCTCCTGCTTTTGCATCTCCTGTTTTATCTCCTTCTGATGCATATCTTGCTGCTGCATCTACTGCTGCTTCGTCCGCTTATGCATCGCCTAATGCATCTCCTGCTGCTGCATCTCATTGTACATCTCCTCTCGCTCAATCTCCTGCTGCATATCCTGCTGCTACATCTCCTGCTACTGCAACTCCTATTGCGTCTCCTGCTGCATTGCCTGCTATATCTCTTGCAGCTGCATCTCCTGCTACGTCTTGCGGCTGCATCTCCTGCCCTATCTCCTGCTGCTGAATCTTCTCGAAATCGATCTGCTTATGCATCTCTTTCTGCTGCATCCTCCGCGATTCCTGAGGCATCTCTTCTTCCTGCATTTCCTGCTAAATCACTTACTGCTGAATCTGCAGCATTTGCTGCTCCATATACTGCTGCTTCACATACTGCTGCATCTCCTACTGCATATCCTGCTGCTGCATCTGCTGCTGCTTTATCTCTTGCTGCATCTACTGGGGCTACATCTCCTGCTGCATCTCCTTCTGCTGCTTCTCATTCTCTGCATCTTTTTCTCTGCATCTCCTGATAATGCTTCAACTACTGTTGCATCTCCTGCTGCTTCACCTGCTGCTGCAAATCTTGCTGCTGCAAGTCTTGCAGCTGCATCTCCAGCTCCATATCCTTCTGATACATCTGCGGATTCATCTTATGATGGTGCTTTCTTGCTGGATCCCCTGCTTCTGCATCTCTTGCTGCTGCAAACTCTGCTGCATCTCCTGCTGCTGCATTTCCAGCTACAGCTGCTGCTGCTGTATCTCCTGCGGCTGCTGATGCTGATGCATTTCCTGATGCATTTTCTGCTGCTGCATCTCTTTTGGCTGCAACTCCTGCTGCATCTCCCCTTGCTGCATTTCCTTCTGCTGCATTTCCTGTTCCTGCATCTGATACTTCATCTCCTAATGCTGCATCTCATACCACATCTCCTGCTGATTCATCTCCTGCTTCTGCATATCCTGCTGCATCTCCTGCTGCTGCAACTCCTGCTGCATCACCTGCTGCCGAATCTCCTGCATCTTTTGCTGCATCTGCTGTAGATTCACCTCCTGGTGCATCTCCTGCTGCTGCATCTCCTGCTGATGGATGTCCTCGTGCATCTCCTGATACTGCATCTGCTGCTGGAGCTCCTGCAGCTGCATCTCCTTTGGTGTCTCTTACTGCTGAATCTCGTGCTGCTTCATTCTCTGCTGCATCTACTGCTGCTGCATAGCCTGCTGCCGAATCTCCTAATGCATCTCCTCTTGCTTAGTCTTCTGATGCTTCATATCCTGCTTCATATCCTTTTGCTGCATATATTGCTGCTGCATCTAATGCTGCTTGGCCTGATGCTGTATCTCCTGCTTCATCTCCTGCCGGGGCATCTCCTGCTGCATCTCCTTCTGCGTCTCCTGCTGCTCCAGCTGCTGCATCTGCATCATCAGGATATTCTGAAGGAGATGCAGCAACAGGGGATGCAGCAGCAGGAGATGCATCAGCAGGAGATTCTGCAGGAGATTCATATTCATCATGAGATGCAGCAGGAGATGCAGCAGCATATTAAGCAGCACATTCAGCAGGAGATTCAAAAGTAGGAGTTTCAGCAGAAGGAGATGCAGAATCAGCAGATGCCGAAGCAGATTCAGAAGCACATTCATCAGGAGATGCAACACCAGGTGATGTACCACTAAGAGATGCAGCAGGAGCTGCAGCAGCAGGAGATGCAGAAGGAGATTTAGCAGCAGGAGATGCAGCAGGAGATGAACATGAGATGCAGAAGATGCAGCAGCAGAAGATGCAGCAGGGGATGCAGCAGCAGGATATTCTGCAGCAGGAAATGCAGCATGATATGAAGAAGCAGGATATACAGCAGAAAGAAATACTGCAGCAGATGCAGGAGGAGGTGATGCAGGAGGAGGTGATGCAGCAGCAGGAAATTCAGAAGGAGATGCAGCAAGAGATTCAACTGGTAATGCAGCAGCAGAAGATGCAGGTGGAGGAGATACAGCAGACCCAGAGGGAGCAGGAGATGCAGAAACAATAGATGCAGCAGGAGGTGCAGGACTATCTGAAGCAGTAGATGTAATGGGAGATTCAGCAGCAAGAGATACAGGAGGAATTGCAGCAGTAGATACAGTAGGAGATGAAGCAGCAAGAGATGCAGAACCAGATGAAATTGGAGACGCATCAGGAGATGCAGCAGCAAATACTGCATGAGATGCAAGAGGAAGAGATGAAGCAGCAGAAGATACAGCAGGAGATGAAGCAGTAGGAGAAGCAGCAGGAGATGAAGAAGCAGGCCATGCAGCAGCAGCAGATGCAGCAAGAGATGCAGCAGAGATGCAGAAGCAGATGCAGTAGCAGGAGATGCAGCATCAGGAGATGCATCAACAAATGACGCAGGAGGAGAGGCAGCAGAAGGAGATGCTGAAGTGGATGCAGCATTAGATGCAGTAGCAGCAGATGCAACAGCAGTAGATACAGCAGCTAATGAAAGAGGAGATGTAGATTCAACAAGAGATGCAGTAGATGGAGATGCCAAAGGAAATGAACCAGAATGAGATGCAGAAGCAGGAAATACAGCAGGAGATGCAGCAGAAGGAGATGCAGTAGAAGGAGAATCAGCATATGATACAGCTGCAGGAGATTCAGCAGCAGATGCAGCAGCAGATTCAGCATCAGGAGATGTAGCCGCATAGGCAAATTCAGCAGGAGGAGCAGGAGCAGAAAATGCAGCAGGAGATGGTACTGGATATGCAAGAGCAGGAGATGCAGCAGCAGATGCACCAGCTGGAGATGCAGCAGGAGATGCTGTAGGCTCTGAAATTTTGAAGTGACACTTTAATAGCCATTCTGATGTTACAGAACACAAGACTAGACTGAAAGTTCTACACATATTGCTTTTCAGTAAAAGGGCTATAAGAGAAAAGATTCAGCAACAGCAGCATTCCATGCTAGCATCGTGCCTGCAGGAGTTGCTCACTTTTCCTCGAGCACCTTAATAGGAGCACTAAAGACACAATTCAGTACCCTATACTAAAACGGTCCATAAATCTTTCTTTGCTGCTTGTATTGAAATCGTTTCCACAGTAGACTCTAAGGAGAGCCAGCATTTGATCGTAACAGCTTCCTTGCGTTACGTGTTCTGAGCGCTCTGAAATTTGGAAGTGACGCTTTAATAGCCGTACGAATGTTGCAGTACACAAGCCTAGACTGAAAGTTCTACAAGTCTTCTTTTGCACTGAAAGCACTATAAGAGAGCACATTCTGAAGCATCAGCATTCCCTTCTAGCATCTTCCATGTGGAATGCTAAAGCCAGCATTTGATGGTAGCAACTTCTCTATGTTACTCGTTCTGAACAATCTGAAAATATTGAAGTGACGCCTTAATAGCAATTCTGAAGTTTCAGTATACAAGAACAGACTGAAATTTCTACAAGTCTTGCTTTGTAATAAAAGCGCTATAAGGGAGGACATTCATAAGTAGCAGCATTCCATGCTAGCAACTTCCCTGCGGCCTTAATTTAATTTTCCTAAAGCGGGTTAATAGACGCACTTAAGTCACTATTCAGTACCCTATACTAAAACGGTCCTTAAGCCGTGCTTTGCTGCTTGCAGTGAAATCTCTCCACAAAAGTCTCTTACGAGAGCCAACATTTAATCATAGCATGTTTCCCTCGGGTGCGTGTGTTAAATGCTCTGAAATGTTGAAGTGATGCTTTAATAGCAATTCTGATGTGACAGTACGCAAGTCTACACTGAAAGCTCTACAAGTCTTGCTTTACAGAAAAAGCACTCTAAGAGAAGACCTTCAGAAGAAGCAGCTTTCCATGCTAGCGTCTTCCCGGCAGGCGTATTTCCATTTTCCTAAAGCGCCATAATAGGAGACGTTAAGTCACAGTTCAGTACCCTACACTAAATCGTTCTGTTAGTCGTGCTATCCACGTTGCAATGAAAGAGCTTCCACAGAAGACTCTAACGAAAGTCAGCATTTGATCGTAGCAACTTCCCTGCGGTTCTTGTACTGAACGATCTGAATTTTGGAAGTGACGCTTTATTTGCCGTTTATATGTTACGGTACGCAAGCTTATACTGATAGTTCTACAATTCTTCCTTTGTAGTGAAACACTAAGAGAACACATTCAGAAGCAGCAGCATTCCTTGCCAGCTTCTTTCCTGTGGGATTTACTCACTTTTCCTAAAGCGTCTTACAAGGCGTAGTTAAATCACCATTCAGTACCCTATACTAAAACGGTCAACTAGTCGTGCTTTGCAGCTTGCAGTCAAAGCGCTTCAAGAGAAGACTCAAATGAGAGCCAGAATTTGATGGTAGCAGCTTTCCTGCCGTTCTTGATCTGAACGATCTGAAAATATTGAAGTGACGCCTTAATAGCAATTCTGAAGTTACAGTATACAAGACTAGATTGAAAGGTCTACACGTCTTGCTTTACAGAAAAAGTACTCTAAGAGAAGACATTCTGGAGTTCCAGAATTCCATGTTAGCATCTTTCCTTCAGGAGTTAGTCACTTTTCCTAAAGCATCTTCATAGGCGAAGTTAAGTCACAATTCAGTACCCTGGTACGAAAACGGTCCATAAGAAATGCTTTTCAGCTTGCAGTGAATGCTCTTTCACAGAAGACTCTTAACGAGAGCTAGCATTTGATCGTAACAGCTTCCCTGCCGTACTTGTTCTGAACGCTCTGAAATTTTGAAGTGATGCTTTAATAGCCGTTCTGATGTTACAGTACACAAGCGTATATACAAAGTTCTACAAGTCTCGTTTTGCAGTGAAAGCGCTCTAAGAGAAGACATTCAGAAGCAGCAGCATTCCATGCTAGCATCTTCCTTGTTGGCGTTATTCGATTTCCCTAAAGCGCCTCAATAGTGGCAGTTAAGTCATAATGAGATGCAGCAGGAGATGCAACACCAGAAGATGCAGCACCAAGAAATGCAGCAGGAGATGCAGCAGCACATGCAGTATCAGCAGATGCAGTAGCAGGAGATGCAGCAGCATGAAATACAACAGGAATAGATGCAGAAGTTAATGCAGCAGCAGGAGTTGAAGCAGAATATGCATCAGCAGGAAATGCAGCACCAAGAGTTTCAGACGGAGATGCAGCAGGAGGTGCAGCAGCAGGAGATGCAGAAGCAGCACATGCAGAAGGTGATGCAGCAGCAGCACATGCAGCATCAGATGCAGCAGGAAATTAAGATTCAGCAGAAGAGGCAGTAGGAAGAGATATTTCAACATATGCAGCAGCATGATATGGTGCAGCAACAGGAGATACAGCAGGTTATGGAGAAAGAGGAGATGATGCAACAGACGCAGAAGCAGGAGATTCAGCAGCAGGAGATGCAGCAGTAGGAGATACAGCAGCAGGAGATTCAGCACCAGGAGAAAAAGCAGGAGATGCATATTCAGAAGGAGATATGTCAGGAGATGTAGCAGGATAAGTAGCAGCATGAGATGCTGGAGGAGATTCAGGAGGAGATTAAGCAGGAGGAGATGGAAGAGCAAGAGATGAAGCAGCAGGAGGTGCAGAAGCAGATGCAGAAGGAGGAGATGCAGCAGCAGGACATGCAGCAGGAGTCGATGCAGAAGGTAATAGAGCAGCAGGAGATTCAGAAGAAGAAGATGCAGAAAGAGATTCAGCAGCAGGAGATGCAGCAGCAGGAAAGGCAGCAGTATATACAGAAGCAGGAGATGCAGCAGGAGGAGATGCAGTACGAGGAGATAGAGCAGGTAATGAAGCAGCTGGAGATGCAGCAGGAGATGCAAGAGCAAGACATGCAGCAGCATGCAGAAGATGCAGCAAAAGAAGATGCAGCAGGAAATGCAGCAGCAGTAGTTGCATCAGGAGATGCAGTAGCAGGAGATGAAGCATTATCATGAGAATCATTAAGAGGTGCAGCAGCAGGGTATGTAGCAGGAAATTTGGCAGGAGATGAAGCAAAAGCAGAGCAACAGCAGATGCAGCAGGAAATGCAGCAGTAGATGCAGGATCAGCAGATACTGCATCAGGAAATACTGCAGCAGATGCAGCAGGACATGACATATCAGGTGATCAGAGATGCATCAGCTGAAGATGAAGCAGGAGATGCAGCAGCACGATGGGCATCAGCAGGTGCATGAGGAAATGAGGCAGCAAATGTAGAAAGATATAACGGAAGAGATGCAGCAGGAGATGTATCAGCAGGAAATGCATCAAAAGATGCATCAAGAAATGAGATGAAGAAAGAGATGCAGAAGGAGATGCAGCATCAGGAGATGCAGCAGGAAATTCAGCTGCAGGAGATGTAGTAGCAGGAGATGCAGAAGGAGTTGCAGCATCAGGAGATGCAGCAGCAAAATATACTGTAGGAGGTGTAGCAGCAGGAGATGAAGAAGCAGGAGATGCTACAGGCGATTCAACCGGAGATGCAGAAGGAGGAGATACAGCAGCAGGAAGTGCAGAGTAGTAGATGAAGAGAAGAAGATGCAGCAGAAGGTAATATAGCAGGAAATTCATCGGCAGTACATGCAGCAGGAGAGAAAGCAGCATCAGATACTGCATCAGATGCAGCAGCAGATGCAGCAGCAGGAGTTGCAGCAGCAGGAGATCTATCAGGAGATGCAGTAGTAGATGAAGCAGCAGCAGATGCAGCAGCAAATTCAGCAGATGCAGCAGTAGCAGATTCATAAAGAGCTGCAGCAGGAAATGCAGATCAATATGCAGGATCAGGAGATACAGCAGGAGATGCATCTGCAGGTGATGCAGAAGGAGATGCAGTAGGTGATGCTCAAGGAGATGCAGCAGGAGATGCAGAACGAGATGAAGCAGCAAGATATGCAGCAGAAGGAGATGACGCAGGAGATGCTTCAATAGAAGGTGCAACATGAGATACAGCAGGAGATGCAGCAGCAGATGAAGCAAAACGAGATGCAGCAGCAGGACATGGCTCAAGATATGAAGCAGCAGGAGATTCATTAGGAGATGCAGTAGCAGGATATGAACCAGCAGGAGATATAGTAGCAGGAGATGCAGCATGAGATGCAGCAGGATGAGATGAAGCAGCAGGGGATGTATCAGGAGATGCAGAAGCAGCAGATACAGCAGGAGATGCTGTAGCAGGCGATGCAGAAGGAGATGTAGCAGCAGGAGATGCAGCAGGAGGAGACGGAACAGGAGATGCAGTAGGAGGAGACACAGCAGGAGATGCAGCAGGAGGAAATTCAGCAGGAGATGCAGCAGGAGGAGATGCAACAGGAAATGCAGCAGGAGGAGGTACAGCAGCACCAGATGCAGCAGTATATGCAGCAGAAAGAGATGAATAAGAGATGCAGCAGCAATTGATGCAGCATGAGATGCTGGAGCCAGAGATGCAGAAGAAGTAAATGCAGAAGCAGGAGATGCAGGAGTATATGCATCAGCAGGAGATGTAGCAAAACATACATCAGCAGGAGACACAGCAGAAGGATATGAGGCAAGAGATGAACCAGCAGCAGAAGCAGCAGCAGATGCAGCAGCAAAAGATGCAGGATGAGATGCAGCAAGAATTGCATCAGCAGGAGATGCTGTTAGAACTTCAGTAGGATATGCAACAGCAAGAGATTTGGCAACAGCAGATGCAGCAGGATATGAAGCAGCAGATGCAGCTGCATGAGGTGTATCAGCAGGAGATGTAGCAGGAGATGCATATTCAGCAGGTGATGCACCAGGATATACAGCAGGAGATTCAAGAGAAGGAAATGCAGCAGGAAATCAGCCGGAGATGCAGCAGCAAGAGATGGAGCAGGACACGCATCAGCAGGAGATGCAGCAAACATACATCAGCAAGAGGCACAGCAGGACAATATGAGGCAGAAGATGCACCACCAGCACAAGCAGCGGCAGATGCAGCACCATATGCAGCAGAAGAGGAAGAACCATATGCAGCAGGAGATACAGCAGCAGATGAAGCAGCAGGTGCAGGTGGAGATGTAGCGTCACCAGAAGCAGCAGCAGATGGAGCAGCAAAGTATGCAGGATGAGATGCAGCAAGAATTGCATCAGCAGGAGATGCTGCTGGAAATTCAGTAGGATATGCAACAGCAAGAGATTTGGCAACAGCAGATGCAGCATAATATGCAGCAGCAGATGCAGCAGGAGATTCAACAGAAGGAAATGTAGCAGGAAATCAGCCAGAGATGCAGCAGCAGGAGATGCAGTAAAAGAAGATGCAGCCGCACCAGATGCAGCAGCAGATTCAGCAGGAGTTGCAGCATCAGGAGATTCAGCAGGAGATGCATCAACAGGAAATGCATTAGGCGATTCTGCAGCAGGAGATTCAGTAGAAAAGGCAGCAGGTGATGCAGCAGGAGATATAGCAGGAGATTCATCAGCAGGAAATGTAGTAGGAGATGCAGCACAAGAGTCATCAGCAGGAATTGTAGCAGGAGATGCAGCAGGAGATTCTGCAGAAGAAGATTCAGTAGGAGATGAAGCAGGAGATGAAATAGCAACATATGCATCAGTTACAGCAGGAAGTGCAGCAGGATATTCAGCAGGAGATGTAGCAGCAGGAGATGCAGCCTCAGATGCCTTCAAAAGGATATGCAGCTGAAATGCAGAAGCACTAGATGCAACCTTAGAAGACTGAGCAGCAGATGCAGCAGGAAATGGAGATGAAGCAGCAGATGCAGAAGCAGGAGATGCAGGAGGACATCAAGTAGAAGGAGATGCAGCAGCATCAAGTGTAGCAGGAGATGCAGCAGTACACGAAGCTTCAGGAAATGGAGCGGCAGATTAAGGAGATGCAGCAGCAGGAAATGCAGCAGAAGATGCAGCAGGGGGTAATTCAGCATATGAAGCAGCAGCAGGTGATGCAGCAGCAGGTGATGCAGCTGCAGAGGCAGGAGATGCAGCAGCAGAAGCATCAGGAGATGCAGATGCAGTAGGAGATGTAGCAGCAGAAGATGCTTTAGCAGATGATGCAGCAAGAGAGGCAGCAGATGCAGCAGAATGTAATGCAGCAGGTGATGCAGCAGCAGGTGATGCAGATGCAGCTGCAGAGGCAGCAGATGCAGCAGCTATAGATGCAGCATCAACAGATGCATCAGGAGATTCAGTAAGAGATGTAGCAGCAGAAGATGCTGCATCAGATGTAGCAGCAGAAAATGCTGCATCAGATGATGCAGCAGAAGGAAATGCAGCAAGATATGCTGCAGGAGAAAATGCAGTAGGATATGAAGTAGGAGATGCAGCAGCAGGAGATGCAGCAGGGGATGCATATTCAGCAGTAGATGAAGAAGTAATTTCAGAAGGAGATGCAGCAGCAGGAGATTTAGCAGGACGTGCAGCAGTATATGAAGCAGCAGCATATTCAACAGCAGATGCACCAGATGGAGCAGAAAGAGGTGCAGCAGGAGATGCATCAGCAGATGCATGAGCAGAGGATGCATCAGGGTATGTAGCAGCAGGAGATACAGAATCAGGTTATGCCGCAGGAGATGCAACACCGGAAGATGCAGCACCAAGAGATGCAGCAGGAGATGCAGCAGCACATGCAGTATCAGCAGATGCAGCAGCAGGAGATGAAGCAGCAGATGCAGCAGCAGGAGATGCAGCAGCAGGAAATACAATAGGAATATGTGCAGAAGTTAATTCAGCAGCAGGTGTTGAAGTAGCAGATGCAGCAGCAAAAGATGCAGCAGCAGCAAAAGATGCAGCAGCAGGAAATACAACAGGATTAGATGCACAAGGTAATGCAGCAGCAGGAGTTGAAGCAGAATATGCATCAGCTGGAAATGCAGCACCAGGAGATTCAGACAGAGATGCAGCAGGAGATACAGCATCAGGAGATGCAGAAGCTGATGTTGCAGCAGGTGCAGCACCAGCGGATGCAGCAGGAGATTCAGCAGCAAAGGATATTCATCAGCAGACATGGCATCAGGAGATTAAGCAGCAGGAGATGCCGCAGGAGATGCAGAAGCAAACACAGCAGTAGGAGTGTCAGCAGGTGGAGATGCAGCAGGACATGCATATTCAGAAGGAGATGCACCAGGAGATTCAGCATGATATGTAGAAGCTTGAGATGACACAGGAGATTCATCAGGAGATGCAACAGCAACTGATGCAGCAGCAGGAGAAGCAGCAGGAGATGCAGCAGCAGCACTTGATTCAGAAGCAGATGCAGCAGAAAATGAAGATTCAGCAGAAGATGCATTAGGAAGAGATTCTTCAACATATGCAGCAGCATGATATGATGCAGCAACAGGAAATACAGCAGGTTATGGAGAAAGAGGAGATGATGCAGCAGACGGGGCAGATTCAGGAGCAGAAGATGCAGCAGCAGGAGATTCAGAAGAAGGAGATGCAGAAAGAGATTCAGATGCAGGAGATGCAGCAGCAGGAAAGACAGCAGTATATTCAGAAGCAGGATATGCAGCAGGAGAAGATGTAGTATGAGGAGATAGAGCAGGTAATGCAGCAGAAGGAGATGCAGCAGGAGATGCAAGAGCAAGTGATACAGCATCAGCCCCATAAGCAGGAGATGCAGCAGCAGAAGATGCAGCAGGAAATGCAGCAGCATAAGGTGCAGCAGGAGATGCAGTAGCAGGAGATGAAGCATTATCATGAGATGCATTAAGAGGTGCAACAGCAGGATATGTAGCAGGAAATTTGGCAGGAGATGAAGCAGCAGCAGAGCAGCAGCCGATGCAGCATAAAATGCAGCAGGAGATGCAGGATCAGCAGATACTGTAGCAGGAAATACTGCAGCAGATGCAGCAGGAGATGACATATCAAGTGATGAAGACAGAGATGCATCAGCTGAAGATGAAGCAGGAGATGAAGCAGCACGAGTGGCATCACCAGGGGCATGAGAAAATGAGGCAGGAAATGTAGAAAGGTATAACGATGGAGATGCTGCAGGAGATGTATCAGAAAATGAGATGCAGAAGGAGATGCAGAAGGAGTTGCAGCATCAGGAGATGCAGCAGGAAATGCAGCAGCATGGGATGTAGTAGCAGGAGATGTAGCAGGGAACGCAGCAGAATTAACAGGAGATGCAGCAGTATCATATCCTTTAGGAGATGTAGCAGCAGGAGATGAAGAAGCAGGAGATGCTACAGGCGATTCAACCGGAGATGCAGAAGGAGGAGATGCAGCAGCAGGAAGTGCAGAGTAGTAGATGAAGAGAAGAAGATGCAGCTAAAGGAAATAGAGCAGGAGCTTCATCGGCAGTACATGCAGCAGGAGACAAAGCAGCAGCAGATGCAGCAGCAGATGCAGCATCAGATGCAGCAGAAGGAGACGCAGCAGCATGAGATCGATCAGGGGATGCAGCAGTAGATGAAGCAGCAGCAGATGCAACAGCAAATTTAGAAGATGCAGCAGTAGTAGATTCATAAAGAGCTGCAGCAGGAAATGCAGATCAATATGCAGGATCAGGAGATACAGCAGGAGATGCATCTGCAGATGATGCAGAAGAAGATGCAGCAGGTGACGCTCAAGGAGATGCAGCAGGACTTGCAGAACGAGATGCAGAAGTACGAAGATATGCAGCAGAAGGAGATGACGCAGGAGATGCTTCAAAAGAAGGTGCAACATGACATACAGCAGAAGATGCAGCAGCAGATGAAGCAAAACGAGATGCAGAAACAGGAGATGGAGCAGCAGGACATGGATAAAGAGATGAAGCAGCAGGAGATTTATTAGGAGATGCAGTAGCAGAATATGAAACAGCAGGAGATATAGCAGCAGGAGATGCAGCATGAGATGCAGCAGGATGAGACGAAGCAGCAGGGGATGTATCAGGAGATGCAGAAGGAGCAGATACAGCACGAGATACTGTAGCAGGAGATGCAGAAGGAGATGTAGCTGCATGAGATGCAGCAGGAAGAGATGGAACAGGAGATGCAGTAGGAGGAGATTCAGAGGGAGATGCAGTAGGAGGAGATGCATCAGGAAATGAAGCAGGAGGAGGTACAGCAGCACCAGATGCAGCAGTATATGCTACAGAAGGAGATGAATAAGAGATGCAGCAGCAATTGATGCAGCAGGAGATGCTGGAGCCGGAGATGCTGAAGAAGTAGATGTAGAAGCAGGAGATGCAGCAGGACATGCATCAGCAGGAGATGCAGCAAAACATACATCAGCAGGAAACACAGCAGTAGGATATCAGGCAGGAGATGCACCAGCAGCAGAAGCAGCAGCAGATGCAGCACCATATGCAGCAGAAGATGCAGAACCATATTCAGCAGAACATGCAGAACCATATACAGAAGGAGATACAGCAGCAGATGAAGCAGCAGATGCAGCTGGCGATGTAGCGTCACCAGAAGCAGCAGCAGATGGAGCAGCAAAGTATGCAGGATGAGATGCAGCAAGAATTGCATCAGCAGGAGATGCTGCTGGAAATTCAGTAGGATATGCAACAGCAAGAGATTTGGCAACAGCAGATGCAGCATAATATGCAGCAGCAGATGCAGCTGCATGAGGTGTATCAGCAGGAGATGTAGCAGGAGATGCATATTCAGCAGGTGATGCACCAGGATATGCAGCAGGAGATTCAACAGAAGGAAATGCAGCAGGAAATCAGCCAGAGATGCAGCAGCAGGAGATGCAGGAAAAGAAGATGCAGCCGCACCAGATGCAGCAGCAGATTCAGCAGGAGTTGCAACAGCAGGAGATGAAAAGGCAGGAGATTCAGCAGCAGGAGATGCAGCATCAAGAGATTGAGCAGGAGATGCATCAGCAGGAAATGCATCAGCAGATTCTACAGAAGGAAATTCCGTAGGAGATTCTGCAGCAGGAGATTCAGTAGAAAATGCAGCAGGAGATGCAGCCGGAGATTTAGCAGGAGATTCAGCAGCAGAGGATGTAGTAGAAGATGCAGCAGGAGATACATCAGCAGTAATACTAGCAGGAGATGCTGGAGGAGATTGTGCAGAAGAAGATTCAGCAGGAGATGAAGCAGGAGATGAAATAGCAATATATGCATCAGCAGTTACAGCAGGAAGTGCAGCAGGAGATTCGGCAGGAGATGTAGCAGCAGGAGATACAGCCGCAGATGCCTTCAACAGGAAATGCAGCTGAAATGCAGAAGGACTAGATGCATCCTTAGAAGATTGAGCAGCAGATGCAACAGGAAATGGAGATGCTTCTGCAGATGCATCCGCAGATGCATCCGCCGGAGATGCATCAGGAGATGAAGCAGCAGGCTATACAGCAGCAGGAGATGCAGGAGGACATCAAGGAGTAGGAGATGCAGCAGCATCAAATGTAGCAGGAGATGCAGCAGTACATGAAGCAGCAGGAAATGCAGCAGAAAATGCAGCAGGAGGTAACGCAGCTGCAGAGCAGCAGATGCCTCAGCAATAGATAAAGCAGCAGATGCATCAGGAGATGCAGATTCAGTAGGAGATGTAGCAGCAGAAGATGCTGCAGCAGATGCTGCAGCAGTAGATGCAGCAGAAGGACATGCAGCAAGATATGCAGCAGGAAGAGATGCAGCAGGGGATGCATATTCAGCAGTAGATTCAGCAGGAACTTCAGAAGGAGATGCAGCAGCAGGAGATTTACCAGGAGATGCAACAGTAGATGAAGCAGCAGCATATGCAACAGCAGATGTACCAGACGGAGCAGAAAGAGATGCAGCAGAAGATGCAAAAGGAGGCGATTAAGCTACAGGAGATGCATTAGGAGATGCAGTATCAGGTGATACAGCATTAGGAGATGCAGCCGCAGTAGATGCAGGAGCAGATTCAGAAGCAGATTCCCTAAGAGTTGCAGCAGCAAGAGATTGATAAGCAAAAGATATAGCAGCAGGAGATGCAGCAGCAGGAAATTCAGGAGGAGATGCAGCAGCAGAAGCAGCAGGTAATGCAGCAGCAGTAGATGAATTAGGCTTAGAAGCAGCTGTAGATGCAGCAGTGTATGCAAGAGCAGGAGATTCAGCAGCAGGAGATGAAGCAGGGGAGATGCATCATCAGATTAATCTGCTGATGCATCAGAGGAAGTTGCAGAAGGAGATGCAGCAGCAGGAGGTTCAGCAGAGGATGCAGCAGCAATAGATGCAGGTGGAGATGCAGGAGGGGGACATAGAGAAGCAGGAGATGCAGCAGCACATGCAGCAGCAGATGCAGGAGATGAAGCAGTAGGAGAAGCAGCAGGAGGAGATTCAGCAGGAGATGGATGAGGAGGTGCAGCAGCAGGAGATGCAACATTAGGAGATGTACCAGTGGATGCAGCAGCAGGAGATGCAGCAGGGGATTCAGTAGAAGGTGATGCAGCAGCAGATGCAGCAGAAGTAAATTCGAGATACAGAAGGAGATGCTGTAGGGGAAGAGGCAGGATTAGATAATGCAGCAGACCCAGTAGCACAAGCAAAATATGCAGCCGGAGATTCTGCAGCAGGAGATGCAGCAGGAAATACAGTCACTAGAGATGAGCAGCAGATTCAGCTAGAGATTCTGCAGCAAGAGATGAAGCCTCAGGATGTGCAGAGAAGAAGATGCAGCAGTAGTAGATGCAGCAGGTAATGCAACAGGAGACGCATCAGCAGGAGATGCTGCAGCAGAAGATAGAGCAGCAGCAGCATATACACAAGAAAATGGAGCAGGATAAGATGCAGTACCAGCAGATGCAGCAGGAGATGTAGAGTCTGGAGTTGAAGCAATAGAAGATGCTGCAGAAGATGCAGCAGCAGATGCATCAGGACAAGCAGGAGGAGGAAATGCAGAAGCAGGAGATGCAGCAGCAGAGATGTAGGAGTAGGAGAGGCAGAAGCAGGAGATGTGGCAGCAAGACATGCAAAAGGATATGCAGAATCAGGAGATGCGGCAGCAAGAGAGGCACCATGTGATTCAGCAGGAGATGCACCAGCAGATGCAGCAGCAGGAGGTGCAGCATATGCTGCTGCATCTGCTGGATGCAGCTGTACCTCCTCCTGTTGCTCCTCCTGTCCCATCTCCTCCTGCTGCATCTTCTGCTTAATCTCTTCCTACTGCATCTCCTGCTGCTGCATCATCTCCTATTGCATCTCATGCTATGGCACCTCCTGCTGTATCTGCTGCTTCTGCATCTCCTGCTGTATCCCCTGCTGCTTCAGTCTCACAATGCTGCATCTCATGCTGCATGTCCTGCTGCTATATCTCCTTCTGCTTCATATCCTGCTCCTGTATCTCCTAATTAATCTCCTGAAGCTTCATCTCCTGCTGCTGCATCTCTTGATCCATGTCTTGCTGCTGCATCTCATGTTCATGCATCTCCTTCTGCTTCGTCTGCTGCTGCATCTTTATCTGCTGTATCTCATGTTGCACCTTCTATTGAAGCATATCCTGCGTCATCTCCTTCTGCTGCATATCCTGCTGCTTCATCTCGTTCTGCGTTTCCCGCTGCATCTCCTTCTGCATCACCTGCTGCATCTTATTCTGCATCACTTGCAGATGCATCTCCTGCTGCTGCATCTGCTGATACTGCATGTGCTGCTTCATCTCCTGCTGAATCTCCTGGTGCTGAATCTTCTAATGTTGCATCTCCTGCGGCATCACCTGCTTCTGTATCTCCTGCTGCTACATCTCCTGATGCATCCTCTGCTCATGCATCTGCGGATGCATCTCCTGATGCACCATTTCCCCTTGCATCTGCTGCTCCATCCCCTATTGCATATCTTTCTGCTCCATCTGGTGCATCTGCTGTTGCATATGCTGCTGCTTCATCTACTGCTGCATCTCCTGCTAAATCTCCTGCTGCTGCATCTCCTTCTGAAGATCCTGCTGAATCTACTGCTGAATATGCATCCCCTGCTGCATATCCTGCTGCTGCATCTCCTACTTCATATCCTAGTGCATCTCCTCCTGCAGCATATCTTGCTGCATTTCTGTCCGCTGCATCTCCTGCTGCATCATCTGCTGCTGCATCTCTTGCTGCTGCATCTGCTGCCTCTGAATCTGCAGCTGCATCAACTGCTGCTGCATCTCCTGCTCCATTACCTCCTGCTGTATCTTCCTCTTCTCCATTTCCTGCTGCTTCATGTACTGCTGCATCTCCTGGTGCTACATTTGCTCCTGCTGCATCTCCTTCTACTTGATGTCCTCTTGCATCTCCTGCTCCTGCTTCATATCCTACTGCATCTCCTCCTGCAGCATATCTTGCTGCATTTCCTTCTGCTGCATCTCCTGCTGCATCATCTCCTGCAGCATCTTCTGCTGCTACATCTCTTACTGAATCTGCATCTCCCGATGCATCTGTTGCTGCATCTATAGCTGCTGCATCTGCTGCCTCTGCAACTGCAGCTGCATCACCTCCTGCTGCATCACCTGCTGCATTACCTCCTGCTGCATATTCTAAAGCATTTCCTGCTGCTTCATGTACTGCTGCATCTCCTGCTAGATTTGCTGGTGCTGCATCTCCTTCTCCTTGATGTCCTCCTGCATCTCCTGCTACTCCATCTGCTGCTTCATCTCCTGCTGCTGTATAGCCTGCTTCTTCATCTCCTGCTTAATCCTCTGCGGATGCATCTGCGGATGCATCTGCAGAAGCATCTCCATTTCCTGCTGCATCTTCTCATCAATCTTCTACGGAGGCATCTAGTGCTTCTGCATTTCAGCTGCTTATCCTGTTGAAGGCATCTGCGGCTGCATCTCCTGCTGCTGCACCTCCTGCTCAATCTCCTGCTGCACTTCCTGCTGTAATTGCTGATGCCTATGTTGCTATTTCATCTCCTGATGCATCTCCTGCTGAATCTCCTGATGCTGCATCTCCTGCTGCTGAATCTCCTGCCTCTTCATCTCCTGCTGCTGCAACTCCTGCTGTATCTGCTGCTGCATCTGGTGCGGCTGCATCTTCTTTTACTGCATCTCCTGCTGCTGCATCTCCGGCTGATTTCCTGCTGCATTTCCTTCTGTTGAATCTCCTGCTGCATATCCTGGTGCATCACCTGCTGAATATGCATCTCTTGCTACATCTCCTGCTGATACACCTCATGCAGCTGCATCTGCTGCTGCATATTATGCTGCATCTGCTGTTGCCAAATCTCTTGCTGTTGCATATCCTACTGAAGTTCAAACAGCATCTCCTGCTGATGCAATTCTTGCTGCATCTCATCCTGCATCCTTTGCTACTGCATCTGCTGCTGCTGCTGCTTCTGGTGCATCTACTGCCTCATATTATGCTGCTGTGTCTCCTGCTGATGTATGTTTTGCTGCATCTCCTGCTGATGCATGTCCTGCTGTATCATCTGCAGCAGCATCTTCTCTTCCATCTCCTCCTGCTGCATCTTCTGCTTAATATCTTCCTGCTGTAACTCCTGCTGCTGCATCTGGTGCTGCTGTATCATCACCTTTTTCCATCTCCTGCTATGTGATCTCCTGATGTATCTGCTGCTTCTAAATCTCCTGATAAATCCCCTACTGCTTCGACTCATCCTGCTGCATCTCATACTGCATTTCCTGCTGCTTTATCTCCTGTGCTTCATCTCCTGCTGCTGCATCTCTTGATCCATGTCTTGCTGCTGCATCTCATTTTTCTGCATCTCTTTCTGCTTCATCTGCTGATGCATCTTTATCTGCTGTATTTCATGTTGCACCTTCTATTGAAGCATCTCCTGCGTCATCTTCTTCTGTTGCATAGTCTGCTGCTTCATCTCGTTCTGCATCTCCTTGAGCCTCACCTGCTGCATCTCCTTCTGCATCATTTGCAGATGCATCTCCTGCTCTATCTCCTGCTGCTGCATATTCATCTGCATTTCCTGCTGCAGCTCTTTATGAATCTACTACTGCTGCATCTGCTGAATTTGCTGCTGCATCTGCTGCTGCTTCATCTACTGCTGCATCTCCTGATAGATCTACTGCTGCTGCATCTCCTGCTGCTGCATCTGATGCTGCTTTCTCTCTTGCTGCATTTACTGCAGCTGAATCTCCTGGTCTATTTCGTTTTGCTGCATCTTCTTCACTTCATCTACTACTCTGCATCTCCTGCTGCTGCAGCTCCTCCTTCTGCATCTGCGGCTGAATCACCTGTAGCATCTCCTGCTTCTTCATCTCCTGCTGCTACATCTCCTAGTGCATATGATGCTGCTGCATCTCCTGCTTACTTCTGCTGCTGCTACATTCCCTGCTGCATCTCCTGATGCTGCAGCTCCTTCTGCAGCTCCTTCTGCATCTCCTGCTACTACATCCCCTGCTGCTGCATTTCCTGCTGAATCTCCTGATGCTGCAACTCCTTCTGCATCTTCTGCTGATGCATCTCCTGCGGAATCTGCTGCTGCAGCATCTCCTGTTACATCTGCTTCTGATGCATCTGCGGCTACATCTCCGCTGCTGCATCTCTTGCTGCATTGCCTGCTTCATCTGCTGATGCATCTGCTGCTGCTGCTATATGTCCTGCTACATCTCATCATGCTGCACATCCTGCTGCATCTGCTGAAGATTCTCTTCCTATTGCTTCTCCTGCTGAATCTGCATTTCCTGATGCATCTGCTTCTGCATCTCCTGCTGCTGCATCTCCTGCTGAATTTGCTGCTGCTGCATCTGCTTCTACATGTACGTTATAACTTTCTACATTTGCTGCCTCATCTCTTGATGCATCTGCTGATGCCCCTCCTGCTGCTGCATCTCCTGCTTCATCTTCAGCTGATTCATCTGTGGCTTCATCACCTGATATCTCATCTCCTGCTGCATCTGCTGCAGTATTTCCTGCTGCAGCATCTCCTGCCTCTGCGTCTACTGCTGCATTTCCTGCTGCATCTCCTGCTGATGCATCTCCTATTGCGAATCTGCTGCAGCATCTCCTGCTTCTGAATCTCTTGCTGAATCTGCATCTACTGATGCATCTGCTGCTGCATCTCCACCTGCTGTATCTGATGCTTCATCTCCTGCTGCATTTCCTGTTGCTGAATCTCCTCCTGCATCTCCTGCTGCTGTGTCTGCTGCTGCATAACCTGCTGAATCACCTGCTGCTGGATCTGCTGCGACTGCATTTCCTGCTACTTCAACTCCTGCTCTTGCATCTCCATCTGCTCTATCTCCTCCTGTATCTCTGACGGCATCTCATGCTGCTACATATCCTGCTACATCTCCCTCTGAATATACATCTCCTGATGCATCTCCTGCTACTACATCTCCTGATGCATATCCTGCTGAATTTGTGTATCCTGCTGCATCTCCTGCTGCTGCATCCTCTGTTGCTCTGTCTTCTTCTCTATCTCTTGCTTCTTCTGCTGCTGCATCTCCTCCTGATACATCTGCTGCTGGTGGATCTCCCTTTGCTGCATCTCCTTCTGCATCTGCAGCGGCATCTCCTTCTGCATCTGCTGCTGCTGTATCTCCAGCTGCTGTATCTCCTGCTGCATCTCCTGCAGCTGCATCTCCTCCTGCTACATCTGCTGCAGCATCTCCTGCTGCTGCATCTCCTCCTGCTTTTTCTGCTGCATCTGCTTCTACATCTGCTGATGCATCTCCTACTGCTGCATCTCCTGCTTCATCTCCTGCTTCATCTACTTCTCCTGCATATCCTGAATATATTTCCTGCTGCATCTTCTACGGTATTTCTTGCTACATCATCTGCATCATCTCCTCTTGCATCTCCTGCTGCATCTGCTGATGCATCTCCTTCTGCTGCATCTCCTGCTTCATCTTCAGCTGATGCATCTGGAGCTTCATCTCCTGATATTTCATCTCCTTCTGCATCTGCTGCGGCATCTCCTGCTGCTGCATCTCCTCCTGCATTTCCTGCTGCATCTGCTGCTGATGCTGCTCTGCTGATTCTTCATCTACTGCTGAATCTCCAGCTACATATCCTGCTGCTGCATTTCTTGCTGTACCTCATACTTATTCTCCTGTTCATGCATATCCTCCTGCACCTCCTGCTGCTGCACATCCTGCTGCTGAATCCTCTAATGCATCCTGTGATAATGCCACATCTCTTGCTACTGCATCTCCTGCTGCAATTCCTGCTGCTATATATCTTGCTGCATCTTCTGCTGCTGCACCTCCTACTGCTGTATCTGCTGCTACTGCATGTCTTGCTGCATCTCCTCCTGAGGCTTCTCCTGCTGCATATCCTTCTGCATTTCCTGCTGCATCTCCTCCTCCTGCATCTTCTGTTGCATCTCCTACTGCGGCTTCTCCTGCTGCATCTATTTCTGCCCATCTCCTTCTGTATCTCCTGCTCCTGCACGTCCTACTGTGAATCTGCTGCAGATTGTTCTGCTGCTGAATCTCCTGCTGAATCTGCATCTACTGCTGCATCTCCTGCCGCTGCATCTCCTGCTGCTTCATCTCTTTTCTCTGCATATCCTGCTGCATCTCCTGCCACTGAATCCCCTGCTGTATCTACTACCGATGCATCTCCTGCTTCTGTTGCTGCTTCTGCATCTCCTGCTGCATCTTAGCAAGTTTGCAGATGACACCAAGCTGGGAGGAAGTATCGATCTGCGGGAGGTTCGGGAGGCTCTGCAAAGAGATCTGAACAGGCTGGACTGCTGGGCAGAGACCAACGGCATGAGGTTTAACAAGGCCAAATGCCGGGTCCTGCACTTTTGGCACAACAACCCTAAGCAGAGGTACAAACTAGGAGAAACCTGGCTGGAAAGCTGCCAGGAGGAGAAGGACCTGGGGGTGTTGGTTGACAACCGACTGAACATGAGCCAGCAGTGTGCCCAGGTGGCCAAAAAGGCCAATGGCATCCAGGCTTGTATCAGGAACGGCGTAACAAGCAGGTCCAGGGAGGTTATTCTCCCTCTGTACTCGGCACTGGTGAGACCACACCTCGAGTACTGTGTTCAGTTCTGGGCCCCTCACCACAAGAAGGATGTTGTGGCTCTGGAGAGTGTCCAGAGAAGGGCAACAAAGCTGGTGAAGGGGCTGGAGAACAAATCTTATGAGGAGCGGCTGAGAGAGCTGGGGTTGTTTAGCCTGGAGAAGAGGAGGCTGAGGGGAGACCTTATTACTCTCTACAACTACCTGAAGGGAGGTTGTGGAGAAGAGGGAGCTGGCCTCTTCTCCCACGTGACAGGGGACAGGATGAGAGGGAATGGCCTCAAGCTCTGCCAGGGGAGATTTAGGCTTGAGATTAGGAAAAAGTTCTTCACAGAGAGGGTGGTTAGGCATTGGAACGGTCTGCCAAGGGAGGTGGTTGATTCACCGTCCCTGGAGGTGTTTAAGGTTAGGGTAGATGAGGTGCTTAGGAGCATGATTTAGGGATTGGTGGGAATGGTTGGACTCGACGATCCAGTGGGTCTCTTCCAACCTTGTGATTCTGTGATTCTGTGATTCTGTGATTCTGTGATCTTCTGCTTCTGCATCTCCTGCTTTTGTTTCTGCTGCATCATCACCTCCTGCCTCGCCTCCGACTGCATCTCCTGCTCAATCTCCTGCTCATCTCCTGCTGCAGTGTCAGCCGAAGCATCTTTTCCTGCTGCATCTACTGCTTAATCTGCATCTCTTACTGCATCTGCTTCTGTATCTCATTTGGCTGCATTTCCTGCAGAATTTGCTGCTGAATCTGCTGCTGCATCCCCTACTGTTGCATCTCATGCTGCATCTAATGCTGCATATCCTGCTGCTGCATTTCCTGCTGCTGAATCTGCTGCTGAATCTGCTGCTGGATCTTTTGCGGTGGCATCTCCTGCTCTTGCATCTCCTGCTGCTGAATCTCCTCCTAAATCTGCGACATCTCATGCTGCTACATAACCTGTTACATCTCCTGATACATCTCCTTCTGAATAGTCATCTCCTGATGCATCTTTTCCTGATGCATCTGTTTCAGCATCTCCTGCTGCATCTCCTGCTGCTTCATCTCCTCCTGCACCTCCTGCTGAATAGGCCTAACCTGCTGCATCTTCTGCTGCTCTACCTCCTGCTGCAGTGTCTAATGCTCTATTTCCTGCTGCTGCGTCTGCTGCTGTGCATCTCCTACTACATCTCCTGCTGCTGCAAACTCTGCTGCATCTCCTGATGCTGCATTTCCAGCTGCAGCTGCTGCTGCTCTATCTCCTGTGGCTGCGGCTACTGATGCATTTCCTGATGCACTTTCTACTGCTGCACCTCTTTCTGCTGCATCTCCTGCTGCATCTCCCCTTGTTGCATTTCCTACTGCTGCATTTCATGCTCCTTCATCTGATACTTCATCTCCTACTGCTGCATCTCACACCACATCTCCTGCTGATTCATCTCCTGCTGATTCATCTCCTGCTTCTACATATCCTGCTGTACCTCCTGCTGCCGAATCTCCTGCATCTTTTGCTGCATCTTCTGTAGAGTCACATATTGTTGCATCTCCTACTGCTGCATCTCCTGCTGATGGATGTCCTCGTGCATCTCCTGATACTGCATCTGCTGCTGGAGCTCCTGCAGCTGCATCTCCTTTGGTGTCTCTTACTGCTGAATCTCGTGCTGCTTCATTCTCTGCTGCATCTACTGCTGCTGCATAGCCTGCTGCCGAATCTCCTAATGCATCTCCTCTTGCTTAGTCTCTGAATATCCTGCTTCATCTCCTTTTGCTGCATCTACTGCTGCTTGGCATGCTACTGTATTTTCTGCTCCATCTCCTGCTGGGGAATCTCCTTCTGCATCTCCTGCTGCTCCAGCTGCTGCATCTGCATCATCAGGATATTCTGAAGGAGATGTAGCAGCAGGAGATGCAGCAGCAGGAGATGCAACCACAGCACTGCTGCAGCAGATTCAGCTGCAGGAGATGCAGCCGTAGGAGATGCAGCAGGATTTTCAGCAGGAGATACAGCAGAAGGAGATGCAGCAGGAGATGCAACAGGAGGACATGCAGCAGTAAGAGATTCAGCAACAGATGCAGCAGAAGGAAGTGTAGCAGCAGAAGATGTAGCAGGATATGCAGCTGAAGTAAATGAAACAGACGATATACCAGCAGGTTATGCAGCAGCAGAGGAAGCAGCAGCAGGGAATGCAGCAGCAGGAGATGCAGAAGGAGATTTAGAGGCAGGATATGCAGCAGGAGATGAACAGGTGATGCAGAAGAAGATGTAGCAGCAAGAGATGCAGCAGGAGATGCAGCAGGGGATGCAGCAACAGGATATTCAGCAGCAGGAGATGCTGCAGGGGATGCAGCAACAGGATATTCAGCAGCAGGAGATGCAGCAGGGGATGCAGCAGAAGGATATTCTGCAGCAGGAAATGCAGCATGATATGAAGAAGCAGGATATGCAGCAGCAGGAAATGCTGCAGCAGAAGCAGTAGCAGGTGGTGCAGCAGCAGGAAAATCAGAAGGAGATGAAGCAAGAGATTCAGCTGGTGATGCAGCAGTAGAACTAGAAGAAGATGCAGGTGGAGGAGATACAGCAGACCCAGAGGGAGCAGGAGATGCAGAAACAGGAGATGCAGCAGGAGGCGCAGGACTATCTGAAGCAGTAGATGTAATGGGAGATTCAGCAGCAAGAGATACAGGAGGAAATGCAGCAGTAGATACAGTAGGAGATGAAGCAGCAAGAGATGCAGAACCAGATGAAATTGGAGACGCATCAGGAGGTGCAGCAGCAAATACTGCATGAGATGCAAGAGGAAGTGATGAAGCAGCAGAAGATACAGCAGGAGATGAAGCAGCAGGAGAGGCAGCAGGAGATGAAGAAGCAGGCCATGCAGCAGCAGCAGATGCAGCACGAGATGCAGCAAACAGAGATGCAGAAGCAGAAGCAGATGCAGTAGCAGGAGATGTGGCAGGAGATGCATCAACAAATGATGCAGGAGGAGATGCAGCAGAAGGAGATGCTGAAGTGGATGCAGCATTAGATGCAGAAGCAGCAAATGCAACAGCAGGAGATACAGCAGCTGATGAAAGAGGAGATGTAGATTCAACAAGAGATGCAGTAGATGGAGATGCCAAAGGAAATGAACCAGAATGAGATGCAGAAGCAGGAAATACAGCAGCAAGAGATGCAGCAGGAAATGCAGAGGAAGAGGGAAAGGCAGGAGATGTAGCAGCAGGAGGTGCAGCAGGAGTAGATGCATCTGGTTATGAAATAGCAGGATATTCAGCAGCAGGCGATTCAGCAGCAGTAGATGCAGCAGGGGATGCAGCATCAGGATATTCAGCAGCAGTAGATGCAACAGGGGATGCAGCAGCAGGATATTTAGCAGCAGGAAATGCAGTATGATATGAAGAAACAGGATATGCAGCAGCAGGAAATGCAGCAGAAGCAGTAGCAGGTGATGCAGTAGCAGGAAATTCAGAAGGAGTTGCAGCAAGAGATTCAGCAGGTGATGCAGCAGCAGAAGCAGCAGAAGATGCAGCTGGACGAGGAAGCAAGAGAAGAAGCATCAGGAAATGAAGCAGCAGGAGATTAAGAAACAGGAGATGCAGCAGCAGATATAGCAGATGCAGCAGCAGATGCAGAAGGCATTGCAAGAGAATGAGATGCAGCAGGAGGAGATGCAGCAAAAAAAGATGCAGGAGCCGGAGGTGCAGCAGGAGACGCAGAATCAGGAACTGCAGCAGCAGCAGATGCATTAGCAAAGCAGTATGAGATGAAGCCGGATGAATCCGTATTCAGCAGTAGACTGAGCAGGAGATGCAGCATCAGCGACATAGCAGAAGATTCAGCGAGAGATGCAGCAGCAAGAAATGCAGCAGGAGATGCAGCAGAAGGAGATGCAGTCAAAGGAGAATCAGCATATGATACAGCTGCAGGAGATTCAGCAGCAGATGCAGCAGCAGATTCAGCAGCACGAGATGTAGCCGCATAGGCAGATTCAGCAGGAGGTGCAGGAGCAGAAAATGCAGCAGGAGATGGTACTGGATATGCAAGAGCAGGAGATGCAGCAGCAGATGCACCAGCTGGAGATGCAGCAGGAGATGCTGTAGGCACTGAAATTTTGAAGTGACGCTTTAATTGCCATTCTGATGTTACAGAACACAAGACTAGACTGAAAGTTCTACACATATTGCTTTGCAGTAAAAGAGCTATAAGAGAAAAGATTCAGCAACAGCAGCATTCCATGCTAGCATCGTGCCTGCAGGAGTTGCTCACTTTTCCTCGAGCACCTTAATAGGAGCACTAAAGACACAATTCAGTACCCTATACTAAAACGGTCCATAAATCTTTCTTTGCTGCTTGTATTGAAATCGTTTCCACAGTAGACTCTAAGGAGAGCCAGCATTTGATCGTAACAGCTTCCTTGCGTTACGTGTTCTGAGCGCTCTGAAATTTGGAAGTGACGCTTTAATAGCCGTACGAATGTTGCAGTACACAAGCCTAGACTGAAAGTTCTACAAGTCTTCTTTTGCACTGAAAGCACTATAAGAGAGCACATTCTGAAGCATCAGCATTCCATTCTAGCATCTTCCATG
Source organism: Clamator glandarius (assembly GCA_033459285.1). Taxonomy (NCBI): domain Eukaryota; kingdom Metazoa; phylum Chordata; class Aves; order Cuculiformes; family Cuculidae; genus Clamator; species Clamator glandarius. Next base: position 244,224 of record JAUNZM010000097.1, on the reverse strand, counting down.
TGGAATGCTAAAGCCAGCATTTGATGGTAGCAACTTCTCTACGTTACTCGTTCTGAACAATCTGAAAATATTGAAGTGACGCCTTAATAGCAATTCTGAAGTTACAGTATACAAGCCCAGACTGAAATTTCTACAAGTCTTGCTTTGTAATAAAAGCGCTATGAGGGAGGACATTCTGAAGTAGCAGCATTCCATGCTAGCAACTTCCCTGCGGCTGTAATTTAATTTTCCTAAAGTGGGTTAATAGACGCACTTAAGTCACTATTCAGTACCCTATACTAAAACGGTCCTTAAGTCGTGCTTTGCTGCTTGCAGTGAAATCTCTCCACAAAATTCTCTTATGAGAGCCAGCATTTAATTGTAGCATGTTTCCCTCAGGTGCGTGTGTTAAATGCTCTGAAATGCTGAAGTGACGCTTGAATAGCAATTCTGATGCAAGTCTACACTGAAAGCTCTACAAGTCTTGCTTTACAGAAAAAGCGCTCTAAGAGAAGACTTTCAGAAGAAGCAGCTTTCCATTCTAGCGTCTTCCATGCAGGCGTATTTCCATTTTCCTAATGCGCCGTAATAAGAGAAGTCACAATTCAGTACCCTACACTAAATCGTTCCGTTAGCCGTGCTTTCCACGTTACAATGAAAGAGCTTCCACAGAAGACTCTAACGAGAGCCAGCATTTGATCGTAGCAGCTTCCCTGTGTTTCTTGTGCTGAACGATCTGAATTTTGGAAGTGACGCTTTATTTGCCGTTTATATGTTACGGTACGCAAGCTTATACTGATAGTTCTACAATTCTTCCTTTGTAGTGAAAGCTCTAAGAGAACACATTGAGAAGCAGCAGCATTCCTTGCCAGCTTCTTTCCTGTGGGATTTACTCACTTTTCCTAAAGTGTCTTACAAGGCGCAGTTAAATCACCATTCAGTACCCTATACTAAAACGGTCAACTAGTCGTGCTTTGCAGCTTGCAGTCAAAGCGCTTCAAGAGAAGACTCAAATGAGAGCCAGAATTTGATGGTAGCAGCTTTCCTGCCGTTCTTGTTCTGAACGATCTGAAAATATTGAAGTGACTCCTTAATAGCAATTCTGAAGTTACAGTAGACAAGACTAGATTGAAAGGTCTACACGTCTTGCTTTACAGAAAAAGTACTCTAAGAGAAGACATTCTGGAGTTCCAGAATTCCATGCTAACATCTTTCCTTCAGGAGTTAGTCACTTTTCCTAAAGCATCTTCATGGGCGAAGTTAAATCACAATTCAGTACCCTGATACAAAAACGATCCATAAGGAATGCTTTTCAGATTGCAGTGAATGCTCTTTCACAGAAGATTCTTAACGAGAGCTAGCATTTGATCGTAACAGCTTCCCTGCCGTACTTGTGCTGAATGCTCTGAAATTTTCAAGTGATGCTTTAATAGCCGTTCTGATGTTACAGTACACAAGCGTATACTCAAAGTTCTACAAGTCTCGTTTTGCAGTGAAAGCGCTTTAAGAGAAGACATTCAGAAGCAGCAGCATTCCATGCTAGCATCTTCCCTGTGGGTGTTATTCGATTTCCCTAAAGCGCCTCAATAGTGGCAGTTAAGTCATAATGAGATGCAGCAGGAGATGCAACACCAGAAGATGCAGCACCAAGAAATGCAGCAGGAGATGCAGCAGCACATGCAGTATCAGCAGATGCAGTAGCAGGAGATGCAGCAGCATGAAATACAACAGGAATAGATGCAGAAGTTAATGCAGCAGCAGGAGTTGAAGCAGAATATGCATCAGCAGGAAATGCAGCACCAAGAGTTTCAGACGGAGATGCAGCAGGAGATGCAGCAGCAGGAGATGCAGAAGCAGATGCAGCAGGAGATGCAGATTTAGCAGGAGATGAAGCAGCAGGAGATGCAGAAGCAGATGCAGCAGGAGTCGATGCAGCAGCAGGAAATGCAGCAGAAGAAAAGGCAGCAGTATATACAGAAGCAGGATGTGCAGCAGGAGGAGATGCAGTAGGAGGAGACAGAGCAGGTAATGCAGCAGCTGAAGATGCAGTAGGAGATGCAAGAGCAAGAGATGCAGCATCAGCCTCAACAGCAGGAGATGCAGCAGCAGTAGGTGCAGCAGGAGATGCAGTAGCAGAGATGAAGCAATATCATGAGATGCATTAAGAGGTGCAGCTGCAGGATATGTAGAAGGAGATTTGGCAGGAGATGAAGCAACAGCAGAGCAGCAGCAGATGCAGCAGGAAATGCAGCAGTAGATGCAGGATCAGCAGATACTGCACCAGGAAATACTGCAGCAGATGCAGCAGGAGATGACATATCAGGTGATGAAGCCAGAGATGCATCAGCTGAAGATGAAGCAGGAGATGCAGCAGCACGAGGGGCATCAGCAGGTGCACGAGGAAATGAGGCAGCAAATGTAGAAAGGTATAAGGGAGGAGATGCTGCAGGAGATGTATCAGCAGGAAATGCAGCAGGAGATGCATCAAGAAATGAGATGCAGAAGGAGATGCAGAAGGAACTGCAGCATCAGGAGAAGCAGCAGGAAATGCAGCAGCAGCAGAAGTAACAGGAGATGCAGCAGCATCATATGCTGTAGGAGATGTAGCAGCAGGAGATGAAGAAGCAGGATATGCTACGGGCGATTCAGCCGGAGATGCAGAAGCTGGATTTGCAGCAGTAGGAAGTGCAGAGTAGTCGATGAATAGAAGAAGATGCCGCATAAGATAATATAGTAGGAGATTCATCGACAAGACATGCAGCAGGAGAGAAAGCAGCATCAGATGTAGCAGAGGATGCACCAGCAGATGCAGCAGCAGGAGATGTAGAAGCAGGAGATCTATCAGGAGATGCAGCAGTAGATGAAGCAGCAGCAGTTGCAGCAGCAAATTCAGCAGATGCAGCAGTAATAGATTCATAAAGAGCTGCAGCAGGAAATTTAGATGAATATGCAGGAGCAGGAGATACAGCAGGAGATGCATCTGCAGGTGATGCAGAACGAGATGCAGCAGGTGACGCTCAAGGAGATGCAGAACGAGATGAAGCAGCAAGTTATACAGTAGAAAGAGATTACGCAGGAGATGCTTCAAAAGGAGGTGCAACATGAGATAACAGCAGGAGATGCAAATGCAGGTGATGCAGAAGGAAATGCAGCAGTAGGAGATGCAGAATCAGGTGATACAGCAGGAGGAGATGGAACAGGAGATGCAGTAAGAGGAGATTCAGCAGGAGATGCAGCAGGAGGAGATGCAACAGGAAATGCAGCAGGAGGAGGTACAGCAGAACCAGATGCAGCAGTATATGCAGCAGAGGGAGATGAATAAGAGATGTAGCAGCAATTGATGCAGCAGGAGATGCTGGAGCCAGAGATGCAGTAGAAGTAGATGCAGAAGAAGGAGATGCAGCAGGTCATGCATCAGCAGGAGATGCAGCAAAACATACATCAGCAGGAGACACAGCAGCAAGATATGAGGCAGAAGATGCACAAGCAGCACAAGCAGCAGCAGATGCAGCACCATATGCAGCACCATATGCAGAACCATATGCAGCAGGTGATACAGCAGCAGATGAAGCAGCAGATGCAGCTGGAGATGTAGCATCACCAGAAGCAGCAGCAGATGCAGCAGCAAAGTATGCAGGATGAGATGCAGCAAGAATTGCATCAGCAGGAGATGCTGCTGGATATTCAGTATGATATGCAACAGCAAGAGATTTGGCAACAGCAGATGCAGCAGGATATGCAGCAGCAGATGCAGCTGCATGAGGTGTATCAGCAGGAGATGTAGCATGAGATGCATATTCAGCAGGTGATGCACAAGGATATGCAGCAGGAGATTCAACAGAAGGAAATGCAGCAGGAAATCAGCCGGAGATGCAGCAGTAGGAGATGCAGTAAAAGAAGATGCTGCCTCACCAGATGCAGGAGCAGATTCAGCAAGAGTTGCAGCAGCAGGAGATGAAGAGGCAGGAGATTCAGCAGCAGGAGATGCAGCATCAGGAGATTCAGCAGAAGATGCATCAGCAGGAAATGTATTTAGCAGATTCTGCAGACGAAAATTCCATAATAAATTCTGCAGCAGGAGATTCAGTAGAAAATGCAGCAGGAGATATAGAAGGAGATTCAGCAGCAGGGGATATAATAGGAGATGAAGCAGGAGATTCTGCAGAATAAGATTCAGCAGGAGATGCAGCAGGAGATGAAATAGCAACATATGCATCAGCAGTTACAGCAGGAAGTGCAGCAGGAGATTCAGCAGGAGATGTAGCAGCAGGAGATGCAGCCGCAGATGCCTTCAACAGGATATGCAGCTGAAATGCAGAAGCACTAGATGCATCCTTAGAAGATTGAGCAGTAGATGCAGCAGGAAAGGGAGATGCTTCTGCATATTCATCCGCAGATGCATCCACAGATGATGCAGCAGGAGATGCAGGAGGACATCAAGTAGAAGGAGATGCAGAAGCAGGAAGTGTAGCAGGAGATGCAGCAGTACATGAAGCATCAGGAAATGCAGCAGAATATGCTGCAGGAGGTAATGCAGCATGTGATGAAACAGCAGGTGATGCAGCTGCAGCTGCAGAGGCAGCAGGTGTTGCAGCTGCAGCTGCAGAGGCTGCAGATGCAGCAACAACAGAGACAGCAGCAGATGCATCAGGAGATGAAGATTCAGTAGGAGATATAGCAGCAGCAGATGCTGCAGCAGATGATGCAGCAGGAGACGCAGCAGATAGAAATGCAGCAAGACATGCTGCAACATGAGATGCAGTAGGATATGAAGCAGGAGATGCAGCAGCAGGAGATGCAGCAGGAGATCCAGCAGTAGATGAAGCAGCAACATATGCAACAGCAGATGCACCAGATGGAGCAGAAAGATGCAGCAGGGGATGGAGCAGCAGATGCAACGGGAAATGGTGCATAGGAGATGCATATGCAGATGCATGAGCAGAGGATGCATCAGGAGATACAGGAGTAGGTGATGCCAAGGAGATGCAGCAGGAGGTGCAACACCAGAAGATGCAGCATCAAGAGATTAAGCAGGAGATGCTGAAGCACATGCAGTATCAGCAGATGCAGCTCCAAGAGATGAAGAAGCAGATCCAGAAGCAGGTGATACAGGAGCAGGAAATACAACAGGAATAGATGCAGAAGGTAAAGCAGCACCAGGAGTTCAAGTAGAATATGCATCAGCAGGAAATGAAACACCAAGAGATTCAGATGGAGATGCAGCAGCAGATGCAGCAGGAGATGCAGAATCAGGAGTTGCAGAAGCAGATGTTGCAGCAGGTGCAGCACCAGCAGATGCAGCAACAGGATATGCAGCAGAAGGAGACGCAGCAGCTGCAGATTCCGCAGGAAATTCAGCAGCAGGAGATTCAGCAGCAGACAAAGGATATTCAGAAGCAGACACGGCATCAGGAGATTCAGCAGCAGGAGATGCAGCAGGAGATGCAGAAGCAAACGCAGCAGTAGGAGTGGCAGCAGGTGGAGATGCATCAAGACATGCATATTCAGAAGGAGATGTAGCAGGAGATTCAGCCTTATATGTAGAAGCATGTGATGCCACAGGAGATTGATCAGGAGATTCAGCAGCAACTGATGCAGCAGCAGGAGAAGCAGCAGGAGATGTAGCAGCAGCAGGAGATGCAGAAGCAGATGCAGCAGGAAATGAAGATTCAGCAGAAGATGCCATAGGAAGAGATTCTTCAACATATGCAGCAGCATTATATAATGCAGCAACAGGAGATACAGCAGGATATGGAGAAAGAGGAGATGATGCAGATAACGCAGAAGCAGGAGATTCAGCAGCACGAGGTGCAGCAGCAGGAGCAGCAGCAGGAGATGCTTACTCAGAGGAGATATGTCAGGAGATGTAGCAGAATATGTAGCAGTATGAGATGCCGCAGGGGATTCAGGAGGAGATTCAGCAGAAGTAGATGTAAAAGCAGGAGATGAAGCAGCAGGAGATGCAGATTTAGCAGGAGATGCATAACCAGGAGTTGCAGAAGCAGGAGATATAGCAGGAAGAGATTAACCAGGAGTTGCAGCAGGAGGAGATGGAACAGGAGATGCAGCAGGAGGAGGTACAGCTGCATCCAGCAGATGCAGCAGCAGATGCAGCAGCATATGCAGCAGCAGGAGATGCATAAGAGATTCAGCAGCAATTGATGAAGCAGGACATGCTGGAGTGGGAGATGCCGAAAAAGTAGGTGCAGAAGCAGGAGATGCAGGAGTAAATGCATCAGCAAGAGATGCAGCAAAACATATATCAGCAGGAGACACAGCAGCAGAATATGAGGCAGGAGATGCACCAGCAGGAAATGCAGCAGGAGATGCTTCAGGAGATTAAGCAGGAGATGCTGCAGCAGATGATGCAGCAGCAGATGCAGCAGCAGGAAATTTTGCAGGTGTGGCAGCAGTAGGTGAAGCAGCACCAGATGAAGCAGCATATGCTGCAGATTTAGCAGTAGGGGATGCAGCAGGGGATGCAGCAGGAAGAGATAAAGCAGGAGATAGATCAGCAGCAGATACACCAGCAGAGGCAGCAGCAGTAGATGCAGCAGGACATAGAGAAAAGTATGAGGCAGCAGGAGATGTAGGAGATGCAGCAGTAGATGAAGTAGCAGTAGATGCAGCAGCCGTTGCAGCAGGAAATGCAGCAGGAGATGCAGCAGCAGGAAATGCAGCAGCAGCAGGTGCAGTCGCAAATGCATTCAGCAGCATATGCAATAGGAGATGCAGCAGCAGGTGATTCAGTAGCAGGAGATTCAGCAGCAGATGTAGCAGGATATGCAGCATCAGTAGATGCATCCGCAGATGCGTCAGCAGAGCATGTAGCAGGAGATACGGCAGCAGGAGATGCAGCATTACATGAAATAGCAGCAGATACAAGAGCAGATTCAGGAGATGCAGCAGCAGGAGATGCGGCAGGAGATGAAGTAGAAATGTAGAAACAAATGCACAGGAGATGTAGCAGGAGGAGATGTAGCAGGAGATGCAGCAGTACATGAAGTAGCAGTAGATACAACAGCAGATTCTGGAGATGTAGCAGAGTAGATGCAGCGGGATATGAAACAGAGGAAAATAAAAAAGGAGATGCAGCAGCAGAAGATAAAGCTGGAGATGAAGTAGAAATGCAGAAGCAAATGCAGCAGGAGATGCAGCAGAATGAGATTCAGCAGAAGCAGATGCAGCAGGAGATGCATCAGCAGAATCTGCAGCAGGAAAATTCTTAAGAGATTCTGCAGCAGGAGATTCAGTAGAAAATGCTACAGTAGATTCAGTAGAAAATGCAGCAGGAGATGCAGCAGGAGATATAGAAGGAGATTCAGAAACAGGGGATGTAGTAGGAGATGCAGCAGGAGATACATCAGCAGGAATTGTAGCAGGAGATGCTTCAGGAGATTCTGCAGAAGATGCATCAGGAGATGAAATAGCAATATATGCATCAGCAGTTACAGCAGGAAGTGCAGTAGGAGATTCAGCAGGAGATGTAGCAGCAGGAGATGCAGCCGCAGATGCCTTCAAGAGGATATGCAGCTGAAATGCAGAAGCACTAGATGCATCCGTAGAAGATTGAGCAGCAGATGCAGCAGCAAAGGGAGATGCTTCTGCAGATGCATCCGCAGATACATTTGCAAAGAATGCAGCAGGAGATGAAGCAGCAGACTATAGAGCAACAGGAGATGAAGCAGGAGATGCAGCAGCAGGAGATGCAGGAGGACATCAAGTAGAAGGAGATGCAGGAGCAGCAAATGTAGCAGGAGATGCAGCAGTACATGAAGCAGCAGGAAATGTAGCAGCAGATTAAGGAGATGCAGCAGCACGAGATGCAGCAGAAGATGCAGCAGGAGGTAACGCAGCAGGTGATGCAGCAGCAGGTGTTGTAGCAGCAGCTGCAGAAGCAGCAGACGCATCAGCAATAGATGCAGCAGCAGATGCATTAGGAGATGCAGATTCAGTAGGAGATGCAACAGCAAAAGATGCTGCAGGAGATGATGCCGCAGGAGATGCAGCAGAATGAAATGCAGCAAGATATGCTGCAGGAGGAGATGCAGTAGGATATGAAGCAGGAGATGCAGCACCAGGAGATGCAGGAGGACATCAAGTAGAAGGAGATGCAGCAGCAGCATATGGAACAAGAGATGCAGAAGTACATGAAGCAGCAGGTAATGGAGAAGCAGAAAATACAGCAGGACTAATGCAGCATGCGATGCAGCAGCAGGTGATGCAGCTGCAGATGCAGCATATGAAGCAGCAATAAATGTAGCAGCAGAAGCATCAGGAGATGCAGATTCAGTAGGAGATATAGCCGCAGAAGATGCTGCATCAGATAATGCAGCAGGAGATGCAGCGGATAGAAATGCAGCAAGATATGCTGCAGGAGGAGATGCACTAGGATATGAAGTAGGAGATGCAGCAGCAGGATATGCAGCAGGGGATGCATATTCAGCAGTAGATTCAGCAGGATCTTCAGAAGGAGATGCAGCAGCAGGAGATTTAGCAGGAGATGCAGCAGTAGATGAAGCAGCAGCATATGCAACAGCAGATGCACCAGATGGAGCAGAAAGAGATGCAGCAGGGGATGGAGCAGCAGATGCAACGAGAAATGGTGCATAGGAGATGCATCCGCAGATGCATGAGCAGAGGATGCATCAGGAGATGTAGCAGCAGGAGATACAGAAGCAGGAGATGAAGCAGCAGATGCAGCAGCAGGAGGTGCAGGAGGACATCAAGTAACAGGGGCTGCTCCTGCTTCCTCATATTTTTCTATATCTCCCTCTGCATCTTCTCCTTCTGCCTCTTCTGGTTCATTTACTGCTGATGCATCTCCTGCTGCATATCCAGCTGCTTTATCTTCTGATTCATCTCTTGCTGATGGATCTTCTGCTGCATCTCCTGCTTCTGCATCGACTCGGGCTACATTTCCTGCTTAATCTGCTGCTGCATCTCCTGCTACTGATTTTCCTACTTCTGCATATCCTGCTGCTTTATGGTCTGTTTCATCTACTGCTGCTGCATATCCTCCTACATCTTCTGCTGCTACACTTCCTTCTGCTGCATCGGCTACTGCATCTCCTGCTGCATCTCTTTCTGCTGTATCTCCTGCTGAAAATCCTGCTGCATCTCCTACGGCTGCATCTCCTACGGCTGCATCTCCTGCAGCTGAATCTGCTGCCGCAGTGCTGTGGTTTCATCTCCTGCTGCTGCATCTCCTGTTGCTGCACCTCCTTCAGAATATCCTGATGATGCAGATGCAGCAGCTGGAGCAGCAGGAGATGCAGAAGGAGATGCAGCAGGAGATGCCCCAGCAGGAGATGAAGCAGGAGATACAGCATCAGGCCAAGCAGCATTAGATGCAGCAGCAATATATGCAGCAAAAGAAGATGAAGCAGGATAGGAAGCATCAGGAGACTAAGCAAGAGGAGATGCATTAGGAGATTACGCAGCAAGCTATGCAGCAGCAGTAGATGCAGCAGAGAATGAAGCAGCACGAGATTCAGCAGTAGGAGATGCCACAGGAGATGCAGCTGCAGGAGATGCAGCAGCAGATGCAGCATCAGGAGATGCACGAGGACATCTATCAGCAGCAGATGCAGCAGCAGTAGATACACTAGTAGGCGAATCTACAGCAGATGCAGCAAAAGATGCAGGAGATTCTGTAGCAAGTGATGCAGCAGGAGATGCAGCAGCAGGATATGCAGAAGCAGGAGATGCAGCAGAAAAAGATGCAGCAGTAGAAAATGCATCAGGAAATGCATCAGCAGCCGCAGCAGCAGGAGATACAGCAGCAGAAGCTGCAGCTGGAAATGCACCAGTAGGAGATGCAGCAGAGTTTGAAGCAGCAGCAGATGCAGAATCAGGAGATCCAGCAAGAAAGCACCATCATAAGATGAATACGCAGATGGAACAGAAGGATATGGAGCAGGAGATGCAGCCGCAACAGATGGAGCAGGAGTTGCAGCTGCAAGAGATGCGGCAGGAGATCCAGAAGGAGATGCATTAGCAGGAGATGTTGCAGCAGGATATGCAGCAAGAGACTGAGCAAGAGGAGATGTACCCTGAGATGCAGCAGCAGGAGATGCATTAAGAGATGCAGAAGCAGACGAAGGAGCAGTAGATGCAGAAGCAGACGAAGGAGCAGTAGATGCAGAAGCAAGATAGGCATCAGAAGGAGATAAAACAGGAGATGCAAAAGCAGGAGATTAAGCTTCAGGAGATGCATTAGGAGATGCAGCATCAGGAGATGCAGCCTCAGCAGATGCAGGAGCAGATTCAGAAGCAGATTCTGTAAGAGATGCAGCAGCAGGAGATTGATAAGCAAAAGATATAGCACCAGGAGATGTAGCAGCAGGAAATTCAGGAGGAGATGCAGCAGCAGTAGCAACAGTTGATGCAGCAGCATTAGATGAAGTAGGCTTAGAAGCAGCTGTAGATGCAGCAGGGTATGCAAGAGCAGGAGATTCAGCAGCAGGAGATGAAGCAGCGGAGATGCATCAGCAGAGGAAGTTGCAGAAGGAGATGCAGCGGCAAGAGGTTCAGCAGAGGATGCAGCAGCAATAGATGCAGGTGTAGATCCAGAAGGAGGACATAGAGAAGCAGGAGATGCAGCAGCACATGCAGCAGCAGATGCAGGAGATGAAGCAGTAGGAGAAGCAGCAGGAGGAGATTCAGCAGGAGATGCATCAGGAGGTGCAGCAGCAGGAGATGCAGCATTAGGAGATGTACCAGTGGATGCAGCAGCAGGAGATGCAGCAGGGGATTCAGTAGAAGGTGATGCGGCAGCAGATGCAGCAGAAGTAAATTCAGCAGCAGAAGATGCAGCAGTGTATGCAGCAGCAGCAGATGGAGCATCAGGTGATGCAGGAGGACATCAAAAAATCAGAAGATGAAGCAACAGGAGATGCAGCAGTAGATTAATCTACAGCAGATGCACCAGAAGATGCAAGAGAAGTAGCAGCAGGAGATGCAGCTGGAGATGCAGCAGCAGTAGATTGAGCAAGATATACAGATGCAGGAGATGCATCAGTGGGAGATGTGGCATGAGAGGCAGAAGAAGAAGATCCTGCAGCAGATGCAGTAGCATATGCATCAGCAGGAGTTCAGCAGCAGGAGATGCAGCAGGTGGAGATGCAGCCTCAGGAGATGCATCAGAAACTGCAGTGGCAGGAGATGCAGCAAGAGGAGATGCAGCAGATTATGCAGAAACAGGAGATGCAGCAGGAGATGTGGTAAGATTAGATTCAGCAGGAGATGCAGCAGGAGGTTCATCAGCAGGAGATGCAGCAGGAGATGATGCAGGTGGAGCTGCGGTAGGAGGAGATGCAGCATCTACTGCTGCACCTCCTCTGCTGCCTCTCCTACTACATCTCCTCCTGTTTCATCTTTTGTTGCATCTCCTGCTGCTGTGTATCATGGTGCATATCCTCTTGCTACATCTCCGACTGCATCTCCTGCTGCATCTTCTGCTAGTGCTGTCTTCATGCTACTGCATGTCCTGCTGCATTTCCTGCTGATGCATATCCTGCTGCTGTATTTCCTGATGCATCTCTTTCTGCTTTATCTTTTTCTGCATATCCTGCTGCATCTTATCCTGTTGGATCTCCTGCTTAATCTCCTTCTATAACATCTTCAGCGTATGCTGCTGCATCTGGTGCTGCTTCACAGATTGCTGCATCTCCTCCAATTGCATCTGCTGCTGCAACTCCTGCTACTTCAGCTGCTGCTGAATCTACATCTCCTCTCTCGTCTGCTGCCTGCATCTCCTGCTGATGCATCTCCTGCTGATGCATCTCCTGCTACAACTCCTTCTGCAGCATCTACTCTTGCATCTCCTTCTTCTGCATCTCTTGAGGTATATTCTGCTTCATTTCCATCTGCATTTTCTGCTGCATCTTTTGTGGCTTTATCTCTTGTTGCTGTATCTCCTGCTGAAGTATCGCCTTCTGCTATATCTCCTGCTGCTGCATCTCCTTCTGAATGTGATGCTACTGCTGAACATGCATCCCCTGCTGCTGCATTACCTGCTGCATCTCCTCTTGCAGCATATCCTTCTGCATTTCCTTCTGCAGCATCTCTTGCTGCATCTCTTTCTACGGCATCTCCTACTGCAGCATCTGCAGCAGCATCTTCTGCTGCTACGTCTCCTACTGAATCTGCATCTCCTGATGCATCTGCTGCTGCATCTATTGCTGCTGCATCTGCTGCCTCTGCAGCTTCAGCTGCATCTCCTGCTACTGCATCTCCTGCTACTGCATCTCCTCTTGCTGCATCTACTGCTGCATTTCCGGCTACTGCATCTCCTTAATCTGCTGCTGCATCTGCTGCTGATTCATGTACTGCTGCATCTCCTGCTACAATTCATGCTGCTACATCTCCTGCCACTTGATGTCCCCCAGCATCTCCTGCTGCTGCATCCTCTGATCATGCATCTGCAGATGCATCTGCAGAAGTATCTCCATTTCCTGCTGTATCTGCTGCTCATTCTTCTACTGATGCATCTAGTGCTTCTGCATTTCCCCCTGAAGGCATCTGCGGCTGCATCTCCTGCTGCTACATCACCTGCTGAATCTCCTGTTGCCCTTCCTGCTGTAACCTCTGATGCATATGTTGCTCCTTCATCTCGTGATGCATCTCCTACTGTATCTCCTGCTGAATCTTCTTCTGCAGAATCTCCTCCTGCAACTTCTGCTGATGTATCTCCTGCTGCATTTCCTACTACATCTCCTGCTGCTGAATCTCATTCTATATCTCCTGCTGCATCTTCTGCTGAATCTTCCGATGAATATCCTGCTACAGACTCTCCTACGGCATTTCCTGCTGCAGAATCTCCTGCTACATTTCCTGCTGATGCATTTTCTTCTTAATCTCCTGCCTCTTCATCTCCTGCTGATGCATCTCCTGCATCTTCTGCAGCTGCATCTTCTTCAACTGCGTCTCCTGCTACTGCATCTCCTTCTGCATCTCCCACTGCTACATCTCCTTCTGCATCTCCTGCTTCTGCATCTCTTGCTACTTCATCTCATGCTGCACCTCCTGCTATGCACTTCATGCTGCTGCATCTGCTGTTGCATATCATGCTGCATCTCCTGTAGCATCTCCTGCTGCTGCAGGTCCTGCTGCATCTCCTGCTTCATCACCTGCTGCTACATCTCCTGCTGCTTCTGGTGTTGCTATATCTCCTGCTGTATCTGGTGCTGCATCTGGTGCTGCATCTGCTGATGCATCTCCTGCTGCATCTCATTCTGCTGCATCTCCTGCTGCATTTGCTTCTGCATTTCTACTTCATCTCCAGCTTCATCTGCTGCTGCTGCATCTCCTTCTGTATCTTCCGCTGTTTCATATCCTGCTGCAGTAGATACAGTAGGAGATGAAGCAGCAAGAGACGCAGAACCAGATGAAATTGGAGACGCATCAGGAGATGCAGCAGCAAATACTGCATGAGATGCAAGAGGAAGAGATGAAGCAGCAGAAGATACAGCAGGAGATGAAGCTGTAGGAGAAGCAGCAGGAGATGAAGAAGCATATGATGCAGTAATAGCAGATGCAGCATGAGATGCAGCAAACAGAGATGCAGAAGCAGAAGCAGATGCAGTAGCAGGAGATGCAGCATCAGGAGGTGCAGCAGGAGATGCATCAACAAATGAAGCAGGAGGAGAGACAGCAGAAGGAGATGCTGAAGTGGATGCAGCATTCAATGCAGTAGCAGCAGATGCAACAGCAGGAGATACAGCAGCTAATGACAGAGGAGATGTAGATTCACCAAGAGATGCAGTAGATTTAGATGCCAAAGGAAATGAACCAGAATGAGATGCAGAAGCAGGAAATACAGCAGCAAGAGATGCAGCAGGAGATGCAGCGGAAGGGGAAACGGCAGGAGATGTAGCAGCAGGCGATTCAGCAGGAGTAGATGCATCTGGTTATGCAGCAGCAGGCGATTCAGCAGCAGTAGATGCAGAAGGGGATGCAGCATCAGGATATTCAGCAGCAGTAGATGCAACAGGGGATGCAGCAGCAGGATATTTAGCATCAGGAAATGCAGTATGATATGAAGAAACAGGATATGCAGCAGCAGGAAATGCTGCAGCAGAAGCAGTAGCAGGTGATGCAGTAGCAGGAAATTCAGAAGGAGTTGCAGCAAGAGATTCAGCAGGTGATGCAGCAGCAGAAGCAGAAGCAGAAGATGCAGCTGGACGAGATACAGCAGCCCCAGATCCAGCAGGAGATGCAGAACCAGATGCAATTGGATATGCAGCCAGATGCAGCAGCAGATACTGCTTGAGATGCAGCAGTAGGAGAGGAAGGAAGAGAAGAAGCAGCAGGAAATGAAGCAGCAGGAGATTAAGAAACAGAGATGCAGCATCAGCAGATATAGCGGATGCAGCAGCAAATGCAGAAGGCATTGCAAGAGAATGAGATGCAGCAGGAGGAGATGCAGCAGGAAGAGATGCAGGACCGGAGGTTCAACAGGAGACGCAGAAACAGGAACTGCAGCAGCAGCACATGCAGCAGCAGCAGCAGATGCAGACGCTAATGCAGCAGCAGATGCATTAGCAAAGCAAACGGAGGTGCAGAAGCAAATGAAGTAGGAGGAGATGCAGCAGCAGGAGATGCAGTAGCATGAGATGAAGAAGAACGAGATGCAGCAGGCAGAGATGCTGCAGTGGGGGATACAGCTGCAGGTGATGGAAAGGTGGATGCAGCAGGGTATACTGTAGCAGATGCAGCAGGAGATGCAGCAGGAGATGCAGCAGCAAATCCGTATTCAGCAGTAGACTGAGCAGGAGATGCAGCATCAGAGATGTAGCAGAAGATTCAGCGAGAGATGCAGCAGCAGGAAATGCAGCAGGAGAAGCAGCAGAAGGAGATGCAGTCGAAGGAGAATCAGCATATGATACAGCTGCAGGAGATTCAGCATCAGAGATGTAGCAGGAGATTCAGCAAGAGATGCAGCAGCAGGAAATGCAGCAGGAGATGCAGCAGAAGGAGATGCAGTCAAAGGAGAATCAGCATATGATACAGCTGCAGGAGATTCAGCAGCAGATGCAGCAGCAGATTCAGCAGCACGAGATGTAGCCGCATAGGCAGATTCAGCAGGAGGTGCAGGAGCAGAAAATGCAGCAGGAGATGGTACTGGATATGCAAGAGCAGGAGATGCAGCAGCAGATGCACCAGCTGGAGATGCAGCAGGAGATGCTGTAGGCTCTGAAATTTTGAAGTGACGCTTTAATAGCCATTCTGATGTTACAGAACACAAGACTAGACTGAAAGTTCTACACATATTGCTTTGCAGTAAAAGAGCTATAAGAGAAAAGATTCAGCAACAGCAGCATTCCATGCTAGCATCGTGCCTGCAGGAGTTGCTCACTTTTCCTTGAGCACCTTAATAGGAGCAAGAAAGACACAATTCAGTACCCTATACTAAAACGGTCCATGAATCTTTCTTTGCTGCTTGTATTGAAATCGTTTCCACAGAAGACTCTAAGGAGAGCCAGCATTTGATCATAACAGCTTCCTTGCGTTACTTGTTCTGAACGCTCTGAAATTTGGAAGTGACGCTTTAATAGCCATACGAATGTTGCAGTACACAAGACTAGACTGAAAGCTCTACAAGTCTTCTTTTGCAGTGAAAGCACTATAAGAGAGCACATTCCGAAGCATCAGCATTCCATTCTAGCATCTTCCATCTGGGAATTACTCACTTTTCCTCAAGAGCCTTCATACGCGAAGATCAGTCACAATTCAGTACCCTATACTAAAACGGTCCTTAAGTCTTGCTTAGCCGCTTGCAGTGAAAGCGCTTCCATAGAAGACTCAGACTAAAGCCAGCATTTGATGGTAGCAACTTCTCTACGTTACTCGTTCTGAACAATCTGAAAATATTGAAGTGACGCCTTAATAGCAATTCTGAAGTTACAGTATACAAGCCCAGACTGAAATTTCTACAAGTCTTGCTTTGTAATAAAAGCGCTATGAGGGAGGACATTCTGAAGTAGCAGCATTCCATGCTAGCAACTTCCCTGCGGCTGTAATTTAATTTTCCTAAAGTGGGTTAATAGACACAGTTAAGTAACTATTCAGTACCCTATACTAAAACGGTCCTTAAGTCGTGCTTTGCTGCTTGCAGTGAAATCTCTCCACAAAATTCTCTTATGAGAGTCAGCATTTCATTGTAGCATGTTTCCCTCAGGTGCGTGTGTTAAATGCTCTGAAATGTTGAAGTGACGCTTTAATAGCAATTCTGATGTTACAGTACGCAAGTCTACACTGAAAACTCTACAAGTCTTGCTTTAGAGAAAAAGCGCTCTAAGAGAAGACCTTCAGAAGAAGCACCTTTCCATGCTAGCGTCTTCCCTGCGGGCGTATTTCCATTTTCCTAAAGCGCCGTAATAAGAGAAGTTAAGTCACAATTCAGTACCCTACACTAAATCATTCTGTTAGTCGTGCTTTCCACGTTGCAATGAAAGAGCTTCCACAGAAGACTCTAACGAGGGCCAGCATTTGATCGTAGCAGCTTTCCTGCCGTTCTTGGTCTGAACGATCTGAAAATATTGAAGTGACGCCTTAATAGCAATTCTGAAGTTACAGTAGACAAGACTAGATTGAAAGGTCTACACGTCTTGCTTTACAGAAAAATTACTCTAAGAGAAGACATTCTGGAGTTCCAGAATTCTATGCTAGCATCTTTCCTTCAGGAGTTAGTCACTTTTCCTAAAGCATCTTCATGGGCGAAGTTAAGTCACAATTCAGTATCCCGGTACGAAAAAGGTCCATAAGAAATGCTTTTCAGCTTGCAGTGAATGCTCTTTCACAGAAGACTCATAACGAGAGCTAGCATTTGATAGTAACAGCTTCCTTGAGTTACTTGTTCTGAATGCTCTGAAATTTTGAAGTGACCCTGTAATAGCCATTCTGATGTTGCAGAACACAAGCCTAGACTGAAAGTTCTACATGTCTTGTTTTGCAGTGAAAGCGCTCTAAGAGAAGACATTCAGAAGAGGCATCGTTCCATGCTAGCATCTTCCCTCCGGCAGTTGCTCACTTTTTTTAAAGTGTCGTAATTGGTGAATATTAAGATGCTATATATTCTCTTACACTAAAACGTCCTGTTAGTCGTGCTTTGCACCTTGCAGTGAAAGCGCATCTACAGAAGACTCTAACGAGAGCCAGCATTTCATGGTAGCATCTTACCTGCGGTACTTGTGCTGAACGCTCTGAAATTTGGAAGTGACGCCTTCACAGCCATTCTGATGTTACAGTTCACAAGCTTAGACTGAAACTTCTACAAGTTTTGCTTTACAGTGAAAGCACTATAAGAGACGACATTCATAAGCAGCAGCATTCGGTGCTAACATCTTCACTGTTACAGAGATTCCCTTTTCCTAAAGCTCGTTATTAGTCTCTATTATGTCACTATTCTTTAACCTACACTGAAACGCAGTGTTAGTAGTGTTTTGTACCTCTCAGTGAAAGCGCTTCCAGAGACGATTCTAACGAGAGCCACTATTTGATGCTAGCAACTTCCCAGGGGTATTTCTGTTGAACGCTTTCAAATTTTCAAGTGAAGCCTCACTAGCCATGCTGATGTTACTGTTCCCTAGCCTAGACGGAAAGTCCATAAATCTTGGTTTGCAGTGATTGCGCTCTAAGAGAAGATATCCACAAACAGAAGCATTCCATGCTAACATCTTCCCTGCTGGAGATATTCTCTTTTCCTAAAGAGCATTATTAGGCGTTATTAAGTCGCTAATAACGAGCCTACGTGAAATCGTTGCGTTTTTCGAGCTTTGCGGCTGGCAGTGAAAGCGCTTCATGAAAAGATCCTATTGAGAGCCAAAATTTGATGGTAGCAGTTTCCCAGGGGTGCTTGTGCTGAATGATCGCAAATCTTGAAATGAGGCTTTAATAGCCATTCTGATCTTACAGCTCATAAGCCTAGAGTGAAAGTTCTACAAGTCGCCTTTTGCAGTAACAGCGCTATAAGAGAAAACATTAATAAGCGGTGTAATTTCATGCCAGCATATGCACTGCCTGAAATACTTCCTTTCCATAAGAGCCTTAACAGGCACAGTTAAGCCACAATTCATTACCCTAAAGTAAAATGTATTAGTCGTGCTTCGCAGCTTGCAGTGAAAGCGCTAGAAGAGACGACTCTAACGAGAATTATCATTTGATGGTTGAAGCTTCCATGTGGTACATGTGCTGAACGCTCTGAAATTTTGAAGTGACACTTTACTAGCTGAGGATATACTTCAGAAGCCTAGAATGAAACTTCTAGAAGTCGTACTTTGCAGTGAAAGTGCTATAAGAGAAGACATTCAGAAGCAGCAGCATTCCATACTATCATCTTTCCTGCAGCCAATGTTCACTATTCCTAACGCGCGTTATTCGGTGAAGTAAAGTAACTGTTCTGTACCCTATACTAAAACTTTGTGTTAGACGTGCTTTGCAGCTTGCAGTGAAAGCGCTTCAAGAGAAGATTCTAACGAGAGCTAGCATTTGATCGTAGCAGCACCATTGTGGTACTTTTTCTAAACGTTTTGCAGTGACGCTTTAATAGCCATTCGGATGTTACAGTACAGGAGCCTAGACTGAAAGTTCTACAAGTCTTGCCTTGCAGTGAAAGCGCATCCAGAGAAGAATTATACGAATTTCAATATTTGCTCGTAGCATCTTCCCTGCGGTATTTGCGCTGAAAGCTCTGATATTTTGCAATGACCCTTCTGATGTTGAAGTACATAAGCCCTGACTAAAAGTTCAAAAAGACTTGCCTTGAAGTGAAAGCGCTAAAGATTTTGAAATGATGCTTTAATAGCCATTCTGATGTTGCAGTGTACAAGCCCAGACTGAAACTTCTACAAGTTTTGCTTTGCAGTGAAAGTGCTCTAAGAGAAGACATTCAGTAGCAGCAGTATTCCACGCTAGCATCCTCACTGCGTTACTCACTTATCAGAAAGCACCTTCATAAGTCACAATTCAGTACCCTATACTAAAACGTTCTGTTAGTCATGCTTTGCAGCTTGCAGTGAAAGCGTTTCCAGAGAAGACTCTAACGAGAGCCAGCATTTCATCGTAGCTTCTTCCCTGCGGTACTTGTGCTGAACGCTCTGAAATTTTGAAGTGACGCTTTAATAGCCGTTCTGATGTTACAGTACACAAGTGTATACTCAAAGTTCTACAAGTCTCGCTTTGCAGTGAAAGTACTTTAAGAGAAGACGTTCAGAAGCAGCAGCATTCCCTGCTAGCATCTTCCCTGTGGGCGTTATTCGATTTCCCTAAAGCACCTCAATAGTGGAGTCATAATGAGATGAAGCAGGAGATGCAGTACCAAGAGATGCAGCAGGAGATGCAGCAGCCGATGCAGCAGCAGGAGATGCAGCAGCAGGAAATACAACAGGAATAGATGCAGAAGGTAATGCAGCAGCAGGAGTTGAAGCAGAATATGCATCAGCAGGAAATGCAGCACCAAGAGATTCAGATGGAGATGCAGCAGGAGACACAGCAACATGAGATGCAGAAGCAGATGTTGCAGCAGGTGCAGCACCAGAAATGCAGCAACAGGAGATTCAGCAGCAGGAGATGCAGAAGCAAACGTAGCAGTAGGAGTGGCAGCAGGTGGTGATGTATCAGGAGATGCATATTCAGAAGGACATGCAGCATGATATGTAGAAGCATGAGATGCCACAGGAGGTTCATCAGGCGATTCAGCAGCAAGTGATGCAGCAGCAGGAGAAGCAACAGGAAAAGCAGCAGGAGATGCAGCAGCAGCAGGAGATGCAGAAGCAGATGCAGCAGGAAATGAAGATTCAGCAGAAGATGCAGTAAGAAGAGATTCTTCAACATATGCAGCAGCATGATATGATTCAGCAACAGGAGATAGAGCAGGGTATGGAGAAAGAGGAGATGATGCAGCAAACGCAGCAGCAGGAGATTCAGCAGCAGGAGATGCATCAGCAGGAGATGAATATTCAGAAGGAGATATGTCAGGAGATGTAGAAGGATATGTAGCAGCATGAGATGCCGTAGGATATTCAGGAGGATATTCAGCAGAAGGAGATGCAAGAGCAGGAGATGCAGAAGCAGATGCAGATGCAGATGCAGATTTACAGGGGTTGCATCAGCAGGAGCTGCAGAAGCAGATGCAGTAGGAGGAGATCCAGCAGCAGGAGATGCAGCAGAAGGAAAGGCAGCAGTATATACAGAAGCAGGATATGCAGCAGGAGGAGATGCAGTAGGAGGAGATAGAGCAGGTAATGCAGCAGCTGGAGATGCAGCAGGAGATGCAAGAGCAAGAGATGCCGTATCAGACCCAACAGCAGAAGATGCAGCAGCAGAAGGTGCAGCAGGAGATGCAGTAGCAGGAGATGAAGCAATATCACGAGATGCATTAAGAGGTGCAGCTGCAGGATATGTAACAGGAGATTTGGTAGGAGAAGAAGCAGCAGCAGAGAAGCAGCAGATGCAGCAGGAAATGCAGCAGTAGGTGCAGGATCAGCAAATACTGCACCAGGGAATACTGCAGCAGATGCAGCAGGAGATGACATATCAGGTGATGAAGCCAGAGATGCATCAGCTGAAGATAAAGCAGGAGATGCAGCAGCACAAGGGGCATCAGCAGGTGCATGAGAAAATGAGGCAGCAAATATAGAAAGGTATAAGGGAGGAGATGCTGCAGGAGATGTATCAGCTGGAGATGCATCAAGAAATGAGATGCAGAAGGAGATGCAGTAGGAGTTGCAGCATCAGGAGATGCAGCAGGGAATGCAGCAGAATTAACAGGGGATACAGCAGCATCATATGCTGTAGGAGATGTAGCAGCAGGAGATGAAGAAACAGGAGATGCTACAGGCGATTCAGCTGGAGATGCAGAAGGAGGAGATGCAGCAGCAGGAAAGCAGAGTAGAAGATGAAGAGAAACATAGCAGGAGATTCATCGGCAGTACATGCAGCAGGAGGGAATGCAGCAGCAGATGCACCAGAAAATGCACCAGCAGGAGATGCAGCAGCAGGAGATCTATCAGGAGATGCAGCAGTAGATGAAGCAGCAGCAAATTCAGCAGATGCAGCATTAGTAGATTCATAAAGAGCTGCAGCAGGAAATGCAGATGAATATGCAGCAGCAGGAGATACATCTGCAGGTGATGCAAAGGAGATGCAGCAGGTGAAGTTCAAGGAGATGCAGCAGGAAATGCAGAACGAGATGCAGCAGCAAGATATGAAGTAGAAGGAGATGACACAGGAGATGCTTCAAAAGGAGGTGCAACATGAGATAAAGCAGGAGATGCATCTGCAGGTGATGCAGAATGAAAATGCAGCTGAAGGAGATGCCGCAGGAGATTCAGCAGGACATGCAGTAGGAAAAGATGGAACAGGAGATGCAATAGGAAAAGATTCAGCAGGAGATGCAGCAGTAGGAGATGCAACAGAAAATGCAGCAGGAGGAGGTACAGCAGCACCAGATGCAGTAGTATATGCAGCAGAAGGAGATGAATAAGAGATGCAGCATTAATTGATGCAGCAGGAGATGCTGGAGCCGGAGATGCAGAAGATGTAGATGCATCAGCAGGAGATGCAGCAAAACATACATCAGCAGGAGGCACAGCAGCAGGAATTGTAGCAGTAGATGCTTCAGGAGATTCTTGAGAAGAAGATTCAGAAGGAGATGCAGCAGGAGATGAAATAGCAACATATACATCAGCAGTTTCAGCAGGAATTGCAGCAGGAGATTCAGCAGGAGATGCAGCTGCAGATGCCTTCAACAGGATATGCAGCTGAAATGCAGAAGCACTAGATGCATCCGTAGAAGATTAAGTAGCAGATGCAGCAGGAAATGGAGATGCTTCTGCAGATGCATCCGCAGATGCATCCGCAGATGCATCCGCAGAGAATGCAGCATGAGATGAGGCAGCAGGCTATACAGCAGCAGGAGATGAAGCAGCAGATGAAGCAGCAGGAGATGCAGAAGGACATCAAGTAGAAGGAGATGTAGGAGCAGCAAATCTAGCAGGAGATGCAGCAGTACATGAAGCAGCAGGAAATGCAGCAGAATATGCAGCAGCAAGAGATGCAGCAGATGCATCAGGATTTGCAGATTCAGTAGGAGATGTAGCAGCAGAAGATGCTGCAGCAGATGTAGCAGCAGAAGATGCTGCAGCAGATGCTGCAGCAGGAGATGCAGCAGAAGGAAATGCATCAATATATGCTGCAGGAGGAGATGCAGTAGGATATGAAGCAGAAGATGCAGCAGCAGGAGATGCAGCAGGGGATGCATATTCAGCAGTAGATTCAGCAGAAACTTCAGAAGGAGATGCAGCTGATGGAGATTTAGCAGGAGATGCAGCAGTAGATGAAGCAGCAGCATATGCAACAGCAGATGCACCAGATGGAGCAGAAAGAGATGCAGCAGGGGATGGAGCAGCAGATGCAACGGGAAATGGTGCATAGGAGATGCATCCACAGATGCATGATCAGAGGATGCATCAGGAGATGTAGCAGCAGGAGATACAGAAGCAGGAGATGAAGCAGCAAATGCAGCAGCAGGAGATGCAGGAGGACATCAAGTAACAGGGGCTGCTCCTGCTTCCTCATATTTTTCTATATCTCCTCCTGCATCTTCTGCTGCTGCTTCTTCTGGTGCATTTCCTGCTGATGCATCACCTCCTCCATATCTTGCTGCTGTATCTTCTGATTCATCTCTTGCTGATGCATCTTCTGATGCATCTCCTGCTTCTGCATCTACTCGGGCTACATTTCCTGCTGAATCTGCTGCTGCATCCCCTTCTGCTGATTCTCCAGCTTCTGCATATCCTGCTGCTTTTTGGTCTGTTTCATCTACTGCTGCTGCATATCCTCCTACATCTTCTGCTGCTACACTTCCTTCTGCTCCATCTCCTGCTGGGGCATCTCCTGCTGCATCTCCTTCTGCATCTCCTGCTGAAAATCCTGCTGCATCTCCTACGGCTGAATCTCCTGCAGCTGAATCTGCTGCCGCAGTGCTGTGGTTTCATCTCCTGCTGCTGCATCTCCTGTTGCTGCATCTCCTTCAGAATATCCTGATGATGCAGATGCAGCAGCTGGAGCAGCAGGAGATGCAGAAGGAGATGCAGCAGGAGATGCCCCAGCAGGAGATGGAGCAGGAGATACAGCATCAGGCCAAGCAGCAGTAGATGCAGCAGCAATATATGCAGCAAAAGAAGATGAAGCAGGATAGGAAGCTTCAGGAGACTAAGCACGAGGAGATTCGGCAGCAGGCAATGCAGCAGCAGTAGATGCAGCAGAGAATGAAGCAGCACGAGATTCAGCAGTAGGAGATGCCACAGGAGACTCAGCTGCAGGAGATACAGCAGCAGATGAAGCATCAGGAGATGCACGAGGATATCTATCAGCAGGAGATGCAGCAGCAGTAGATACACCAGTAGGCAAATCTACAGCAGATGCAGCAAAAGATGCAGGAGATTTGGAAGCAGGTGATGCAGCAGGAGATTCAGCAGCAGGTGATGCAGCAGGAGATGCAGCAGAAGGAGATGCAGCAGGATATGCAGAAGCAGGAGATGCAACAGAAGGACATGCAGCAGTAGAAAATGCATCAAGAAATGCATCAGCAGCTGCAGCCACAGGAAATACAGCAGCTGCAGCTGCAGCTGGAAATGCACCAGCAGGAGATGCAGCAGAGTTTGCAGCAGCAGCAAATGCCAAATCAGGAGATCCAGCAAGAAAGCACCATCATAAGATAAATATGCAGATGCAACAGAAGGATATGGAGCAGGAGATGCAGCCGCAACAGATGGAGCAGGAGATGCAGCTGCAAGAGATGCAGCAGGAGATGCAGAAGGAGATGCAGTGGCAGGAGATGTTGCAACAGGATATGCAGCAAGAGGCTGAGCAAGAGGAGATGTACCCTGAGATGCAGCAGCAGGAGATGCATTAGGAGATGCAGAAGCAGACGAAGCAGCAGTAGATGCAGCAGCAAGATAGGCATCAGAAGGAGATAAAGCAGGAGATGCAAAAGCAGGAGATTAAGCTTCAGGAGATGCATTAGGTGATGCAGTAGCAGGAGATACAGCATCAGGAGATGAAGACGCAGGAGATGCAGGAGCAGATTTAGAAGCAGATTCCGTAAGAGATGCAGCAGCAGGAGATTGATAAGAAAAAGATATAGCAGCAGGAGATGCAGCAGCAGGAAATTCAGGAGGAGACGGAGCAGCAGCAGAAGCAGCAGGTAATGCAGCAACAGTAGGTGAAGTAGGCTTAGAAGCAGCTGTAGATGCAGCAGGGTATGCAAGAGCAGGAGATTAAGCATCAGGAGATGAAGCAGGGGAGATGCATCATGAGATGAATCTGCTGATGCATCAGAGGAAGTTGCAGAAGGAGATGCAACAGCAGGAGGTTCAGCAGAGGATGCAGCAGCAATAGATGCAGGTGTAGATCCAGGAGGAGGACATAGAGAAGCAGGAGATGCAGCAGCAGATGCAGGAGATGAAGCAGTAGGAGAAGCAGCAGGAGAAGATTCAGCAGGAGGTGCAGCAGCAGGAGATGCAGCATTAGGAGATGTACCAGTGGATGAAGCAACAGGAGATGCAGCAGTAGATTAATCTACAGCAGATGCACCAGAAGATGCAAGAGATACAGCAGCAGGAGATTCAGCTGGAGATGCAGCAGCAGTAGATTGAGCAAGATATACAGAAGCAGGAGATGCATCAGCGGGAGATGTGGCATGAGAGGCAGAAGAAGAAGATCCTGCAGTAGATGCAGTAGCATACACAGCACCAGCAGATGCATCAGCAGGAGATTCTGCAGCAGTCAGAGATGCAGCAGGTTATGCATCAGGAGAAGATGCATCAGCAGGAGTTCAGCAGCAGGAGGTGCAGCAGGTGTAGATGTAGCATCAGGAAATGCATCAGTAAATGGCACAGCAGGTGATGCAGCAAGAGGAGATGCAGCAGATTATGCAGCAGCAGGAGATGCAGCAAGATGAGATGCAGCAGATTATGCAGCAGCAGGAGATGCAGCAGGAGATGTGGTAGGATTAGATTCAGCAGGAGATGCAGCAGGAGATGATGCACATGGAGCTGCAGCAGCAGGAGATGCAGCAGTCAGAGATGCAGCAGGAGCTGCAGCAGGAGATGCAGTAGTAGGAGATGAAGCAGTATATGAAGCAGCAGCAGATGCAGAATGAGAATACTGCAGATGCAGCAGTAGGAGATTAATCAAGAGCTGCAGCAGTAGATGATGCAGAAGCAAGATGCAGTAGCAGGAGATTATGCAGGAGATGCATCAGTAAATGATGCAGCAGCAGGAGATGCAGCCGCAGCAGATGCACGAACATATTCAAGAGCAGATTCAGTAGGAGTTGCAGGAGCATGAGATGAAGCAGCAGCAGATGCATCAATAGATGCCTATTCATCAGGAGATGCAGCAGGAAGAGATGCTTCAGCAGGTACAGCTTCATGAGATGTAGCACGAGATACAGAAGGAGATGCTGTAGGCGAAGAGGCAGGAGGAGATGATGCAGCAGACCCAGTAGCAAGAGATGCAGAAGCAAAATATGCAGCCGGAGATTCTGCAGCAGGAGATGCAGCAGGAGATACAGTCACAAGAGATGAGCAGCAGATTCTGCAGGAGATGCATCAGCAGAAGATACAGCAGCAGCAGCAGATGCACAAGAAAATGGAGCAGGAGATGCGGCAAGATAAGATCCAGTACCAGCAGGTGCAGCAGGAGATGCAGCTTCTGGAGTTGAAGCAATAGAAGATGCTGCAGAAGATGCAGCAGCAGATGCATCAGGAGAAACAGGAGGAGGAAATGCAGAAGCAGGAGATGCAGCAGCAGAGATGGAGTAGGAGAGGCAGAAGAAGGAGATGTAGCAGCAAGACATGCAAAAGGATATGCAGAAGCAGGAGATGTGGCAGCAAGAGAGGCACCATGTGATTCAGCAGGAGATGCAACAGAAGCAGGAGATGCACCAGCAGATGCAGCCGCAGGAGATGCAGGAAATGCATCAGCTGATGCAGGAAGAGATTTAGCAGGAGGAGATTTAACAGGAGGAAAGGCAGCAGTAGGAGATGCAGTAGGAGAGGCAGCAGAGGAGATGCCGCAGAATCTACTGCTGCATCTCCTACATCTGCCTCTCATGCTGCATCTCCTCCTGTTTCATCTTTTGTTGCATCTCCTGCTGCTGTATATCATGGTGCATATCCTACTACATCTCCTGCTGCTGAATCTCCTTCTATATCTATTGCTGCATCTTCTGCTGAATCTTCCAATGAATATCCTGCTGCAGATTCTCCTACGGCATTTCCTGCTGCAGAATCTCCTGTTACATTTCCTGCTGATGCATTTTCTTCTTAATCTCCTGCCTCTTCATCTCCTGCTGATGCATCTCCTGCATCTGCAACCGCTGCATCTTCTTCTACTGCATCTCCTGCTGCTGCATCTCTTTCTGCACCTCCCACTGCTACATCTCCTTCTGCATCTCCTGCTTCTGCATCTCTTGCTACTTCATCTCACCTGCTATGCACCTCATGCTGCTGCATCTGCTGTGGCATATCCTGCTGCATCTCCAGCTGCATATGATGCTGCTGCATCTCATTCTGCTGCATCTCCTGCTGCATTTGCTTCTGCATTTCTACTTCATCTCCATCTTCATCTTCTGCTGCTGCATCTCCTTCTGTATCTTCCGCTGTTTCATATCCTGCTGCATCTACTCTGCTACATCTCCTGAATCTGCTGTTGTATCTGCTGCTACTTCATTTACTGCTGCATCTCCTGCTACATCTCCTACTACTGCATCTCCTGCTGCATTTGTTTCTACATTTCTACTTCATCTCCTGCTGCACCTCCGGCTGCTGCATCTCCTGAATCTGCTGTTGTTGTATCTGCTGCTATTTCATGCACTCCTGCATCTCCTGCTGCCGTATCTCCTGCTACATGCTCTGATGATGCATCTGTGGATGCATCTACTGATGCTGCATATCCTGCTACATCTACTGTTGCATCTCCTACTGCATATGCTGCTGAATGCATTTGCGGCTGCACCTCCTGATGCTGCATTTCCTGCTGCTGCATCTCCTGCTGCATTTCCTGCTGCAACAGCTGCTGCATCTACTGCTACTTCATCTACTGCTGCATCTCCTACATCTCCTGCTGCCTCATACTTTTCTATATCTCCTGCTGCATCTCCTGCGGCTGCCTCGGATGGTGCATCTGCTGCTGATCTATCTTCTGCTCCATCTCTTCCTGCTGCATCACTTGCTGCATCCCCTGCTGCTGCATCTGCAGCATATGCTGCTTCATCTAGTGCTGCTTCACCTACTGCTGCAACCCAGGCAAAATTTCCTGCTGCTGCATCTGCTGCTGCATCACCTGCTTCAGCATCTCTTGCTTAATCTCCTGAAGCATCTCCTGCTGCATTTCCTGCTAGTGCATCTACTGCTGGTGCATCTCCTGCCTCATACCCTGCTGCTGTGTCTCCTGCTGATGTATGTTTTGCTGCATCCCCTGCTGATGCATCTACTCCTGCATCTCCTGCTTTTGCATCTACTTCTTCAGCATCTCTTTCTCTACCATCTCCTGCTTCATCAATTGCTGCTGCATCTCTTATGCATCTTATGCTGCTGCATATGCTGCTGCATCTGCTGGAGGCAGCTCTACCTCCTCCTGCTGCATCTCCAGTTCCATCTCCTACTGCTGCATATCCTGCTTGATCTCCTCCTGCTGCTGCATCTACTGCTGCTGAATCTCCTGCTGCTGCATCATCTCCTTTCGCATCTCCTGCTATAGCACCTCCTGCTGTATCTGCTGCTTCTGCATCTCCTGATGTATCCCCTGCTGCTTCATCTCACAATGATCCATCTCATGCTGCATGTCCTGCTGCTATATCTCCTGCTGCTTCATATCCTGATACTGCATCTCCTAATTAATCTCCAGAAGCTTCATCTCCTGTTGCTGCATCTCTTGATCCATGTCTTGCTGCTGCATCTCCTGTTTCTGCATCTCCTTCTGCTTCGTCTGCTGCTGCATCTTTATCTGCTGTATCTCATGTTGCACCTTCTATTGAAGCATCTCCTGCGTCATCTCCTTCTGCTGCATATCCTGCTGCTGCATCTATTTCTGCATCTCCTGCTGCATCTCCTTCTGCATCATCTGCTGCATCTCCTTCTGCATCACTTACAGAAGCATCTCCTGCTGCTGCATCTGCAGCTTCATCTCCTGCTACAGCATCTCCTGATACTGCATATGCTGCTGCATATTCTGCTGCATCTATTGGTGCTGCATCTGCTTCTTCATCTCCTGCTTCTGTATCTTCTGCTGCTACATCTCCTGATGCATCCTCTGCTCATGCATCTGCGGATGAATCTCCTGATGCACCATTTCCCGTTGCATCTGCTGCTCCTCCCCCTGCTGCATCTCTTTCTGCTCCATCTGCTGCATCTGCTGTTGCATATGCTGCTGCTTCATATACTGCTGCATCTCCTGCTAAATCTCCTGCAGCTGCATCTCTTTCTGAAGTTCCTACTGAATCTACTGCTGAATATGCATCCTCTGCTGCATCTCCTGCTGCTGCATCTCCTGCTTCATATCCTACTGCATCTCCTCCTGCAGCATATCTTCCTGCATGTCCTTCTGCGGCATCTCCTGCTGCAGCATCTGCTGCAGCATCTTCTGCTGCTACATCTCCTACTGAATCTGCATATCCTGATGCATGTGCTGCTGTATCTATTGCATCATCTGCTGCATTTCGTGCTGCTTCATTTACTGCTGCATTTCCTGCTACATTTGCTGCTCCTGCATCTCCTTCTACTTGATGTCCTCCTGCATCTCCTGCTGCTGCATCTGCTTCTTCATCTCCTGCTGCTGTATAGCATGCTGCTTCATCACCTGCTGAATCCTCTGTGGATGCATCTGCGGATGCCTCTGCAGAAGCATCTCCATTTCCTGCTGCATCTTCTCATCAATCTTCTACGGATGCATGTAGTACTTCTCCATTTCAGCTGCATATCCTGTTGAAGGCATCTGCGGCTGCCTCGCCTGCTGCTACAACTCCCGCTGAATCTCCTGCTGCACTTCCTGCTGAAACTGCTGATGCATATGCTGCTATTTCATCTCCTCCTGCATCTCCTTCTGAATCTCCTGATGATGCATCTCCTGCTGCTGAATCTCCTGCCTCTTCATCTCCTGCTGCTGCAACTCCTGTTGAATCTGCTGCTGCATCTGGTGCGGCTGCATCTTCTTTTCCTGCATCTCCTGCTGCTGCATCTCCGGCTGATTTCCTGCTGTATTTTCTTCTCTTGAATCTCCTGCTGCATATCCTGGTGCATCACCTGCTGAATATCCATCTCCTGCTACATCACCTGCTGATACACCTCATGCAGCTGCATCTGCTGCTGCATATCCTGCTGCATCTGCTGTTGCCAAATCTCTTGCTGTTACATATCCTACTGAAGTTCCAGCAGCATCTCCTGCTGATGCAATTCTTGTTGCATCTCATCCTGCATCCTTTGCTGCTACATCTGCTCCTGCTTCTCCTGCTGGTGCATCTCCTGCCTCATATCCTGCTGCTGTGCCTCCTGCTGATGTATGTTTTCCTGCATTTCCTGCTGATGCATGCCCTGCTGCATCTCCTGCTGATGCATGTCCTGCTGCATCATCATCATCAGCATCTTCTCTTCCATCTCCTCCTGCATCTTCTGCTTAATCTCTTCCTGCTGCATCTCCTGCTGCTGCATCTCCTGCTGCTGCATCATCTCCTTTTACATCTCCTACTATGTGATCTCCTGCTGTATCTGCTGCTTCTGCATCTCCTGATCCATCCCCTGCTGCTTTGTCTCATCCTGCTGCATCTCATGCTACATGTCCTGCTGCTATATATCCTGCTGCTTCATCTCCTGCTGCTGCATCTCTTGATCCATGTCTTGCTGCTGCATCTCATTTTTCTGGATCTCCTTCTGCTTCATCTCCTGCTGCATCTTTATCTGCTGTATTTCATGTTGCACCTTCTATTGAAGCATCTCCTGTGTCATCTCCTTCTGCTGCATATCCTGATGCTGTATCTCGTTCTGCATTTCCTCCTGCATCTCCTTGAGCGTCACCTGCTGCCTCTCCTTCTGCATCACCTGCAGATGCATCTCCTGCTGTATCTCCTGCTGCTGCATATTGATCTGCATTTCCTGCTGCAGCTCTTTATGAATCTACTACTGCTGAATCTGCTGAATTTGCTGCTGCATCTGCTGCTGCTTCATCTACTGCTGCATCTCCTGATAGATCTCCTACTGCTGCATCTCCTTCTGGTGCATCTCCTTTTGCATCCTCTGATGCTGCATCTGATGCTGCATCTGATGCTGCATCTTCTGCTATGTTCTTTCTTGCTGCATGTACTGCGGCTGAATCTCCTGCTATATTTCCTTCTGCTGCATCTTCTTCTCTTCATCTACTACTCTGCACCTCCTGCTGCTGCATCTCCTCCTTCTGCATCTCCAGCTAAATCTCCTGTAGCATCTCCTGCTTCTTCATCTCCTGCTGCTACATCTCCTAGAGCATATGATGCTGCTGCATCTCCTGTTACTTCTGCTGCTGCTGCATTCCCTGCTGCATCTCCTGGTGCTGCAGCTCTTTCTGCAGCTCCTTCTGTGTCTCCTGCTACTACATCCCCTGCTGCTGCATTTCCTGCTGAATCTCCTGATGCTGCAACTCCTTCTGCATCTTCTGCTGATGCATCTCCTGCAGAAACTTCTGGTGCTGCATCTACTGTTACATCTGCTTCTGATGCATCTGCGGCTACATCTCTGATGCTGCATCTCTTGCTGCATTTCTTCTTCATATGCTGATGCATCTGCTGCTGTTATATGTCCTGCAACATCTCGTCATGCAGCACATCCTGCTGCATCTGCTGAAGATTCTCTTCCTATTGCTTCTCCTGCTGAATCTGCATTTCCTGCTGCATCTGCTTCTGCATCTCCTGCTGCTGCATCTCCTGCTGAATTAGCTGCTGCTGCATCTGCTTCTACATGTACGTTATAACTTTCTACATTTGCTGTCTCATCTCCTGATGCATCTGCTGATGCCCCTCGTACTGCTGCATCTCCTGCTTCATCTTCAGCTGATGCATCTGTGACTTCATCACCTGATATCTCATCTCCTGCTGCATCTGCTGCAGTATTTCCTGCTGCAGCATCTCCTGCCTCTGCATCTGCTGCTGCATTTCCTGCTGCATCTCCTGCTGATGCATCTCCTATTGCGAATCTGCTGCAGCATCTCCTGCTTCTGAATCTCTTGCTGAATCTGCATCTGCTGCTGCATCTGCTGCGCATCTCCATCTCCTGTATCTGATGCTTCATCTCCTGCTCATTTCCTGTTGCTGCATCTCCTTCTGCATCTCCTGCTGCTGTGTCTGCTGCTGCATAACCTGCTGAATCACCTGCTGCTGGATCTGCTGCGACTGCAATGACTGCTACTTCAACTCCTGCTCTTGCATCTCCATCTGCTCTATCTCCTCCTGAATCTCCGACGGCATCTCATGCTGCTACATATCCTGCTACATCTCCCTCAGAATATGCATCTACTGCTGCATGACCTGCTGCTGCATCGGCTGTTGCTCTGTCTTCTTCTCTATCTCTTGCTTCATCTGCTGCTGCACCTGCTGCTGCTGAATCTCCTGTTGCTGCATCTCCTTCTGCATCTGCAGTGGCATCTCCTTCTGCATCTGCTGCTGCTCTATCTCCAGCTGCTGTATCTCCTGATGCATCTCCTGCAGCTGCATTTCCTCCTGATAAATCTCTGCTTGAAGCTCCTGCCACCTCTCCTGCTTGATCTGCTGCTGCTGTATCTCCTGCTGTATCTCCTGCTGCTGCATCTCCTCCTGCTTCTCCTGCTTCATCTGCTTCTCCTGCATATTATGAATGTATTTCCTGCTGTATCTTCTACGGTATTTGTATTGCTACATCATCTGCCTCATCTCCTCTTGCATCTCCTGCTGCATCTCCTGCTGCATCTCCTGCTTCATCGTCAGCTGATGCATCTGTAGCTTCATCTCCTGATATTTCATCTCCTTCTCATTCTGCTGCAGCATCTCCTGCTGCTGCATCTCCTCCTGCATTTCCTGCTGCATCTGCTGCTGCTCTGGTGCTGCTTCATCTACTGCTGAATCTCCAGCTACGTATCCTGCTGCTGCATTTCTTGCTGTACCTCATACTTATTCTCCTGTTCATGCATATCCTCTTGCACCTCCTACTGCTGCACATCCTGCTGCTGCATCCTATAATGCATCCTATGATAATGCCACATCTCTTGCTACTGCATCTCCTGCTGCAATTCCTGCTGCTATACATCTTGCTGCATCTTCTGCTGCTGCACCTCCTACTGCTCTATCTGCTGCTACTGCATGTCTTGCTGCATCTCCTCCTGAGGCTTCTCCTGCTGCATATCCTTCTGCATTTCCTGCTGCATCTCCTCCTCCTGCATCTTCTGTTGCATCTCCTACTGCAGCTTCTCCTGCTGCATCTATTTCTGCCCATCTCCTTCTGTATCTCCTGCTCCTGCACGTCCTACTGTGAATCTGCTGCAGATTCTTCTGCTGATGAATCTCCTGCTGAATCTGCATCTACTGCTGCATCTCCTGCCGCTGCATCTCCTGCTGCTTCATCTCTTTTCTCTGCATATCCTGCTGCATCTCCTGCCACTGAATCCCCTGCTGTATCTACTACCGATACATCTCCTGCTTCTGTTTCTGCTTCTGCATCTCCTGCTGCATCTTCTGCTTCTGCATCTCCTGCTTCTGTTTATGCTGCATCATCACCTCCTGCCTCGCCTCCTACTGCATCTCCTGCTCAATCTCCTGCTCATCTCCTGCTGCTGTATCAGCGAAGCATCTTTTCCTGCTGCATCTACTGCTTAATCTGCATCTCTTACTGCATCTGCTTCTGTATTTCATTTGGCTGCATTTCCTGAGGAATTTGCTGCTGAATCTGCTGCTGCATCCCCTGCTGCTGCATCTCCTGCTGCATCCACTCCTGCATATCCTGCTACTGCATTTCCTGATGAATCTGCTGCTGAATCTTTTGTGGTGGCATCTCCTGCTCTTGCATCTCCTGCTGCTGAATCTCCTCCTGAATCTCCTGCGACATCTCATGCTGCTACATAACCTGTTACATCTCCTGCTGCATCTCCTTCTGAATAGTCATCTCCTGATACATCTCCTCCTGATGCATCTGCTGCAGCATCTGCTGCTGCATCTCCTGCTGCTTCACCTCCTGCTGCACCTCCTGCTGAATAGGCCTAACCTGCTGCATCTGCTGCTGTACCTCCTGCTGCAGTGTCTAATGCTCTATCTCCTGCTGCTGCGTCTGCTGCTGCTGCATCTCCTACTACATCTCCTGCTGCTGCATCTTCTGCTTCATCTCCAGCTGCACCTCCTGCCGAATCAAATCCTACCACAACTCTTGCTGCTGCATCTCCTGCTGCTGCATCTCCTACTGCATCTCCGACTGCTTTATCTCCTGCAACTGCAGCTGCATGTGCTGCTGCAGCACCTCCTACGGAATCCCCACCTCAATTCCTGATGCATCTTAGGATGCTGCATCTCCACCTGCTGTATCTCCTGCTGCTGAATCTCCTGCTGATGCATCTCCTTCTGATGCTTAACCTGCTGCATCTCTGACTGCTGCATCTCCTACTGCTGAATTTCCTGCTGCTGCATCTGCTGTTTCATCTCCTGCTGCTGCATCTGCTACTGCATCACCTTCTACTGAATCCCCTGCTGCATCACCTTGTACTGAATCCCCTGCTGCATCTCCTGCTGCTGCATCCACTGGTACATCTCCTAATGCTGCATCTCCTGCTGCTGCACATCCTGATGCATCTCCTGCTGAATCTCCTCCTGCTTCTTCTCCTGCTGCTTCATCTCTTGCACCTGCTGCTGCATCTACTGCTACATCTCCTGCTGCTCTATCTCCTCCTCCTGCATCTCCTCCTACATCTATTGCTGCTGCATCCTCTGATGAACCTCCTGCTGCTGCACCTCCGTCGGCGACTATCTCTGATGCATCAGCGGATTCATCTGATGATGCATCTCCACCGCTTCATCTCCTGCTGCTGAATCTCCTGCTTTTGCATACCCTCCTGCATCTACTGCTGCTTTGTACCCTACTTCATCTACTGCTGCTGCATTACCTGCTGCTTCTGCTGCTGCTCTGTCTCCTCCTGAATTTCCAGCTACTGCATCTCCTGGTGCTATATTTTGCTTATGAATCTCCTGCTGCTGTATCTCTTACGGAATCTGCTTCTGAATCTGCTGCTGCATCTGCTGCGGCTGCATCTCCTGATGCTGCATCTCCTGCTACTGCATTTGCTAATGCATGTCCTGCAGCTTAATCTCCTGCTTTTGCATCTCCTGCTTTATCTCCTTCTGATGCCTATCTTGCTGCTGCATCTACTGCTGCTTCATCTGCTTCTGCATCTCCTAATGCATCTTCTGCTGCTGCATCTCAGGGTACATCTCCTCTTGCTCAGTCTCTTGCTGCATATCCTGCTGCTACATCTCCCACTACTGCAACTCTTATTGCGTCTCCTGCTGCATCTCCTGCTGCATCTCTTGCAGTTGCATCTCCTGCTCCATATCCTTCTGATACATCTGCGGATTCATCTTATGACAGTGCTTTCTTGCTGGATCTCCTGCTTCTGCATCTCCTGCTGCTGCAAACTCTGCTCCCTCTCCTACTGCAGCATTTCCAGCCGCAGCTGCTGCTGCTGTATCTCCTGTGGCTGCGCCTGCTGATGCATTTCCTGATGCACTTTCTGATGCACTTTCTACCACTGCATCTCTTGCTGCTGTAACTCTGCTGCATCTCCCCTTGCTGCATTTCCTACTGCTGCATTTCCTGCTCCTGCATCTGATACTTCATCTCCTGCTGCTGCATCTCACACCACATCTCCTGCTGATTCATCTCCTGCTTCTGCATATCCTGCTGCATCTCCTGCTGCTGCAACTCCTGCTGCATCATCTGCTGCCGAATCTCCTGCATCTTTTGCTGCATCTGCAGCTGCATCTCCTTTGGCATCTCTTACTGCTGAATCTCGTGCTGCTTCGTTCTCTGCTGCATCTACTGCTGCTGCATAGCCTGCTGCAGAATCTCCTAATGCATCTCCTCGTGCTTAGTCTCCTGATGCTTCCTATCCTGCTTCATCTCCTTTTGCTGCATCTACTGCTGCTTGTCCTGCTGCTGTATCTCCTGCTTCATCTCCTGCTGGGGCATCTCCTTCTGCATCTCCTGCTGCTCCATCTGCTGCATCTGCATCATCAGGATATTCTGAAAGAGATGCAGCAACAGGGGATGCATCAGCAGGAGATTCAGCAGGAGATTCATATTCATCATGAGATGCAGCAGCATATTAAGCAGCACATTCAGCAGGAGATGCAAAAGTAGGAGTTTCAGCAGAAGGAGATGCAGAATCAGCAGATGCCGCAGCAGATACAGAAGCACATTCAGCAGGCGATGCAACACCAGGTGATGTACCACTCCTCCTCCTGCATCTTGTTGCATCTCCTACTGCCGCTTCTCCTGCTGCATCTATTTCTGCCCATCTCCTTCTGCATCTCCTGCTCCTGCACGTCCTACTGTGAATCTGCTGCAGATTCTTCTGCTGATGAATCTCCTGCTGAATCTGCTGCATCTCCTGCCGCTGCATCTCCTGCTGCTTCATCTCTTTTCTCTGCATATCCTGCTGCATCTCCTGCCGCTGAATCCCCTGCTGCATCTACTACCGATGCATCTCCTGCTTCTGTTTCTGCTTCTGCATCTCCTGCTGCATCTTCTGCTTCTGAATCTCCTGCTTCTGTTTATGCTGCATCATCACCTCCTGCCTCGCCTCCTACTGCATCTCCTGCTCAATCTCCTGCTCATCTCCTGCTGCTGTATCAGCCGAAGCATCTTTTCCTGCTGCATCTACTGCTTAATCTGCATCTCTTACTGCATCTGCTTCTGTATCTCATTTGGCTGCATTTCCTGGGAATTTGCTGCTGCAGCACCTCCTACGGAATCCCCACCTCAATTCCTGATGCATCCCCTGATGCTGCATCTCCACCTACTGCATCTCCTGCTCCTGAATTTCCTGCTGCTGCATCTGCTGTTTCATCTCCTGCTGCTGCATCTGCTGGTGCTGTATATGCTACTGCATCTGCTGCAGGATCTCTTTCTTCTGCCTCTCATTCCACATCTCCCGCTGATGCATCTCCTGCTTCTGTATATCTTGCTCAATTTACTTCTGCTGCAACTCCAGCTGCATCTCCTGCGTCTGCATCTCCTGCGTCTTTTGGTGCATCTGCTGTAGATTAATCTACTGCTGCATCTGCTGTGGATTAATCTACTGTTGAATCCCCTGCTGCACCTCCTAATACTTCATCTCCTGATGCTTGCATCTCTTGATGCATCTCCTGCTGCTGAATCTCCTCATGCATCTCCTGATGAATCTCCTCCTACTGCTTCGCCTGCTGCTTCATCTCCTGCATCTGCTGCTGCATCTACTGCTGCTGAATCTCCTGCTCTTGCATACCCTGCTGCATCTACTGCTGCTTCATACCCTACTTCATCTACTGCTGCTGCATTACCTGCTGCTTCTGCTGCTGCTACGTCTCCTCCTCAATTTCCAGCTACTACATCTCCTGGTGCTATATTTTGCTTATGAATCTCCTGCTGCTGCATCTCTTACGGAATCTGCTTCTGAATCTGCTGCTGCATCTGCTGCGGCTGCATCTCCTGATGCTGCATCTCCTGATACTGCATTTGCTAATGCATGTCCTGCAGGTTAATCGCCTGCTTTTGCATCTCCTGTTTTATCTCCTTCTGATGCTTATCTTGCTGCTGCATCTCCTGCTGCTTCATCTGCTTCTGCATCTCCTAATGCATCTCCTGCTTCTGCATCTCAGGGTACATCTCCTCTCGCTCAGTCTCCTGCTGCATATCCTGCTGCTACATCTCCTGCTACTGCAACTCCTATTGCATCTCCTGCTGCATCTCCTGCTGCATCTCTTGCAGCTGCATCTCCTGCTACTCTCTTGCGGCTGCATTTCTTGTTCTATTTCCTGCTGCTGAATCTTCTCCTAATCGATCTCCTTAAGCATCTCTTTCTGCTGCATCTTCCACGTTTCCTGAGGCATCTCTTCTTGCTGCATTTCCTGCTGAATCACTTACTGCTGCATCTGCAGCATTTGCTGCTACATCTACTGCTGCTTCACATACTGCTGCATCTCCTACTACATATCCTGCTGCGGCATCTGCTGCTGCTATATCTCTTGCTGCATCTACTGTGGCTACTTCTCCTGCAGCATATCCTGCTGCTTCTCATTCTCTGCATCTTCTTCTCTGCATCTCCTGATACTGCTTCAACTGCTGTTGCATTTCCTGATACTGCTTCACCTGCTGCTGCATCTGCTGCTGCAAATCTTGCTGCTGCAAATCTTGCTGCTGCAAATTTTGGTGCTGCAAATCTTGCTTCATCTCCTGCTCCATATCCTTCTGATACATCTGTGGATTCATCTTATGACGGTGCTTTCTTGCTGGATCCCCCGCTTCTGCATCTCCTGCTGCTGCAAACTCTGCTGCATCTCCTGCTGCTGCATTTCCACCTGCATCTGCTGGTGCTGTATCTCCTGCAGCTGCGGCTGCTGATGCATTTCCTGATGTATTTTCTGCTGCTACACCTCTTTCTGCTGCAACTCCTGCTGCATCTCCCTTTGCTGAATTTCCTACTGCTGCATTTCCTGCTCCTGCATCTGATACTTCATCTCCTGCTGCTGCATCTCACACCACATCTCCTGCTGCACATTCAGCAGGAGATGCAATACCAGGTGATGTACCACTAAGAGATGCAGCAGGAGCTGCAGCAGCAGGAGATGCAAAAAGGGATTTAGAAGAAGGAGATGCAGCAGGAGATGCAGTAGCAGGATATTCAGCAGCAGGAAATGCAGCATGATATGAAGAAGCAGGATATGCAGCAGCAAGAAATACTGCAGCAGAAGCAGTAGCAGGTGATGCAGCAGTAGGAAATTCAGAAGGAGATGCAGCAAGAGATTCAGCTGGTGATGCAGCAGCAGAACTAGAAGAAGATGCAGGTGGAAAAGATACAGCAGACCCAGAGGGAGCAGGAGATGCAGAAACAGGAGATGCAGCAGGAGGCGCAGGACTATCTGAAGCAGTAGATGTAATGGGAGATTCAGCAGCAAGAGATACAGGAGGAAATGCAGCAGTAGATACAGTAGGAGATAAAGTAGCAAGAGATGCAGAACCAGATGAAATTGGAGACGCATCAGGAGATGCAGCAGCAAATACTGCATGAGATGCAAGAGGAAGTAATGAAGCAGCAGGAGAAGCAGCAGGAGATGAAGAAGCAGGCCATGCAGCAGCAGCAGATGCAGCACGAGATGCAGCAAACAGAGATGCAGAAGCAGATGCAGTAGCAGGAGATGCGGCAGGAGATGCATCAACAAATGATGCAGGAGGAGAGGCAGCAGAAGGAGATGCTGAAGTGGATGCAGCATTAGATGCAGTAGCAGCAGATGCAACAGCAGTAGATACAGCAGCTAATGAAAGAGGAGATGTAGATTCAACAAGAGATGCAGTAGATGGAGATGCCAAAGGAAATGAACAAGAATGAGATGCAGAAGCAGGAAATACAGCAGCAGGAGATGCAGCAGGAGATGCAGCGGTAGGGGAAATGGCAGGAGATGTAGCAGCAGGCGATTCAGCAGGAGTAGATGCATCTGGTTATGCAGCAGCAGGATATTCAGCAGCAGGAAATGCTGCAGCAGAAGCAGTAGCAGGTGATGCAGTAGCAGGAAATTCAGAAGGAGTTGCAGCAAGAGATTCAGCAGGTGATGCAGCAGCAGAAGCAGCAGAAGATGCAGCTGGACGAGATACAGCAGCCCCAGATCCAGCAGGAGATGCAGAACCAGATGCAATTGGATATGCAGCCAGATGCAGCAGCAGATACTGCTTGAGATGCAGCAGTAGGAGAGGAAGCAAGAGATGAAGCAGGACGAGATTAAGAAACAGGAGATGCAGCATTAGCAGATACATGCAGCAGCAGCAGCAGATGCAGGCGCTAATGCAGCAGCAGATGCATTAGCAAAGCAGTATGAGATGAAGCAAACAGAGATGCAGAAGTGGATGAAGTAGGAGGAGATGCAGCAGCAGGAGATGCTGTAGCATGAGATGAAGAAGAACGAGATGCAGCAGGCGGAGGTGCTGCAGTGGGGGATGCAGCTGCAGGTGATGGAAAGGTGGATGCAGCAGGGTATACTGTAGCAGATGCAGCAGGAGATGCAGCAGCCAATGCATATTCAGCAGTAGACTGAGCGGGAGACGCAGCATCAGAGATGTAGCAGGAGATTCACTGAGAGATGCAGAAGCAGGAAATGCAGCAGGAGATGCAGCAGAAGGAGATGCAGTCAAAGGAGAATCAGCATATGATACAGCTGCAGGAGATTCAGCAGCAGATTCAGCAGCACGAGATGTAGCCACATAGGCAGATTCAGCAGGAGATGGTACTGGATATGCAAGAGCAGGAGATGAAGCAGCAGATGCACCAGCTGGAGATGCAGCAGGAGATGCTGTAGGCTCTGAAATTTTGAAGTGACGCTTTAATTGCCATTCTGATGTTACAGAACACAAGACTAGACTGAAAGTTCTACACATATTGCTTTGCAGTAAAAGAGCTATAAGAGAAAAGATTCAGCAACAGCAGCATTCCATGCTAGCATCGTGCCTGCGGGAGTTGCTCACTTTTCCTCGAGCACCTTAATAGGAGCAAGAAAGACACAATTCAGTACCCTATACTAAAACGGTCCATAAATCTTTCTTTGCTGCTTGTATTGAAATCGTTTCCACAGAAGACTCTAAGGAGAGCCAGCATTTGATCGTAACAGCTTCCTTGCGTTACTTGTTCTGAATGCTCTGAAATTTGGAAGTGACGCTTTAATAGCCGTACGAATGTTGCAGTACACAAGCCTAGACCGAAAGCTCTACAAGTCTTCTTTTGCAGTGAAAGCACTATAAGAGAGCACATTCCAAAGCATCAGCATTCCATTCTAGCATCTTCCATGTGGGAATTACTCACTTTTCCTAAAGAGCCTTCATAGGCGAAGATCAGTCACAATTCAGTACCCTATACTAAAACGGTCCTTAAGTCTTGCTTAGCTGCTTGCAGTGAAAGCGCTTCCAGAGAAGACTCAAATGCTAAAGCCAGCATTTGATGGTAGCAACTTCTCTACATTACTCGTTCTGAACGATCTGAAAATATTGAAGTGACGCCTTAATAGCAATTCTGAAGTTACAGTATACAAGACTAGATTGAAAGGTCTACACGTCTTGCTTTACAGAAAAGGTACTCTAAGAGAAGACATTCCAGAGTTCCAGAATTCCATGCTAGCATCTTTCCTTCAGGAGTTAGTCACTTTTCCTAAAGCGCCTTCATAGGCGAAGTTAAGTCACAATTCAGTACCCTGGTACGAAAAATGTCCATAAGAAATGCTTTGCAGCTTGCAGTGAATGCTCTTTCACAGAAGACTCATAACGAGAGTCAGCATTTGATCGTAACAGCTTCCCTGCCGTACTTGTTCTGAACCCTCTGAAATTCTGAAGTGATGCTTTAATAGCCGTTCTGATGTCACAGTACACAAGCGTATACTCAAAGTTCTACAAGTCTCGCTTTGCAGTGAAAGCACTTTAAAAGAAGACATTCAGAAGCAGCAGCATTCCATGCTAGCATCTTCCTTGTTGGTGTTATTTGATTTCCCTAAAGCGCCTCAATAGTGGCAGTTAAGTTATAATGAGTTGCAGCAGGAGATGCAACACCAGAAGATGCAGCACCAAGAGATGCAGCAGGAGA
Source organism: Clamator glandarius (assembly GCA_033459285.1). Taxonomy (NCBI): domain Eukaryota; kingdom Metazoa; phylum Chordata; class Aves; order Cuculiformes; family Cuculidae; genus Clamator; species Clamator glandarius. Next base: position 203,379 of record JAUNZM010000097.1, on the reverse strand, counting down.
TGCAGCAGCACATGCAGTATCAGCAGATGTAGCAGCAGGAGATTAAGAAGCAGATGCAGCAGCAGGAGATGCAGCAGCAGGAAATACAACAGGAATAGATGCAGAAGGTAATGCAGCAGCAGGAGTTGAAGCAGAATATGCATCAGCAGGAAAAGCAGCACCAAGAGATTCAGACGGAGATGCAGCAGGAGATGCAGCAGCAGGAGATGGAGAAGCAGATGTTGCAGCAGGTGCAGCACCAGCAGATGAAGCAACAGGAGATGCAGCAGAAGGAGATACAGCAGGAGATTAAGTAGCAGGAGTTTCAGCAGCAAAGGATATTTAGCACCAGACACAGTATCAGGAGATTCAGCAGCAGGAGATGCAGAAGCAAACGCAGCCGTAGGAGTGGCAGCAGGTGGAGATGCATAAGGAGATGCAGCAGGAGATTCAGCATGATGAGTAGGAGCATGAGATGCCACAGGAGGTTCAGCAGAAGATTCAGCAGCAACTGATGCAGCAGTAGGAGAAGCAGCAGGAGATGATGCAGCAGCAGGAGAAGCAACAGGAGATGCAGCAGCAGCAGGAGATGCAGAAGCAGATGCAGCAGGAAATGAAGATTCAGCAGAAGATGCAGTAGGTAGAGATCCTTCAACATATGCAGCAGCATGATATGATGCAGCAACAGGAGATGCAGCAGGATATGGAGAAAGAGGAGATGATGCAGGAGACGCAGCAGCAGGAGATTCAGCACCAGGAGAAGAATTAGGAGATAGATATTCAGAAGGAGATATGTCAGGAGATGTAGCAGGATATGTAGCAGCATGAGATGCCGCAGGAGATTCAGGAGGAGATTCAGCAGAAGGAGATGAAAGAGCAGGAGATGCATCAGAAGGAGATGCAGAAGCAGATGCAGGAGGAGGAGATGCAGCAGCAGGACATGCAGCAGGAGTTGATGCAGAACGTAATAGAGCAGCAGGAGATTCAGAAGAAGGAGATGGAGAAAGAGATTCAGCAGCAGGAGATGCAGCAGCAGGAAAGGCAGCAGTATATAGAGAAGCAGGATATGCAGCAGGACGAGATGCAGTAGGAGGAGATAGAGCAGGTAATGCAGCAGCAGGAGATGGAGTAGGAGATGCAAGAGCAAGAGATGCTGCATCAGCCCCATCAGCAGAAGATGCAGCAGAAGAATATGCAGCAGGAAATGCCGCAGCAAGAGATGCGTCAGGAGATACAGTAGCAGGAGATGAAGCATTATCATAAGATGCATTAAATAGGTGCAGCAGCAGGATATGTAGCAGGAGATTTGGCAGGAGATGAAGCAGCAGCAGAGCAGCAGCAGATGCAGCAAGAAATGCAGCAGTAGATGCAGGATCAGCAAATACTGCACCAGGAAATACTGCAGCAGATGCAGCAGGAGATGAGATATCAGGTGATGAAGCCACAGATGCATCAGTTGAAGATAAAGCAGGAGATGCAGCAGCACGAGGTGCATCAGCAGGTGCATGAGGAAATGAGGCAGCAAATGTAAAAAGGTGTAACGGAGGAGATGCTGCAGGATATGTATCAGCAGGAAATGCAGGAGGAGATGCATCAAGAAATGAGATGCAGAAGGAGATGCAGAAGGAGTTGCAGCATCAGGAGATGCAGTAGGAAATGCAGCAGCAGAGGACGTAGTAGCAGGAGATGCAGAAGCAGTTGCAGCATCAGGAGATACAGCAGCATCATATGCTGTAGGAGATGTAGCAGCAGGAGATGAAGGAGCAGGAGATGCTGCAGACGATTCAGCTGGAGATGAAGAAGGAGGAGATTCAGCAGCAGGAAGTGCAGAGTAGTAGATGAAGAGAAGAGGATGCAGCAAAAGGAAATATAGCAGGAGATTCATCAGCAGTACATGCAGCAGGAGAGAAAGCAGCATCAGATGCTGCATCAGATGCAACAGCAGATGTAGCAGCAGGATATCTATCAGGAGATGCAGCAGTAGATGAAGCAGCAAATTCAGCAGATGCAGCAGTATTAGCTTCATAAAGAGCTGCAGCAGGAAATGCAGAAAAAAGATGCAGGATCAGGAGATAGAGCAGGAGATGCATCTGCAGGTGATGCAGAAGGAGTTGCAGCAGGTGACGCTCAAGGAGATGCAGCAGGAGATGCAGAACGAGATGAAGCAGCAAGATATGCAGCAGAAGGAGATGATGCAGGAGATGCTTCAATAGAAGGTGCAACATGAGATACAGCAGGAGATGCAGCACAAACGAAGCAAAAGACGGTGCAGAAACAGGAGATGCAGCAGCAGGACATGGCTCAAGAGATGAAGCAGCAGGAGATTCATTAGGAGATGCAGTAGCAGGATATAAAACAGCAGGAGATATAGCAGCAGGAGATGCAGCATGAGATTCAGCAGGATGAGATGAAGCAGCAGGGGATGTATCAGGAGATGCAGAAGCAGCAGATACAGCAGGAGATGCTGTAGAAGGAGATGCAGATGGAGAAGTAGCAGCAGGAGATACAGGAGGAGATGCAGCAGGAGGAGATTTAGCAGGAGATGCAGCAAGACGAGATGCAACATGAAATGCAGCAGGAGGAGGTACAGCAACACCAGATGCAGCAGTATATGCAGCAGAAGGAGGTGAATAAGACATGCATCAGCAATTGATGCAGCAGGAGATGCTGGAGCCGGAGATGCAGAAGAAGTAAATGCAAAAGCAGGAGATGCAGAAGAACATGCAGCAAAATATACATAAGCAGGAGACACAGGAGACGTATATGAGGCAGGAGATGCACCAGCAGCAGAAGCAGCAGCAGATGCAGCAGCAAAGGATGCAGGATTAGATGCAGCAATAATTGCATCAGCAGGAGATGCTGCTGGAACTTCAGTAGGATATGCAACAGCAAGAGATTTGGCAACAGCAGATGCAGCAGGATATGCAGCAGCAGATGCAGCTGCATGAGGTGTATCAACAGGAGATGTAGCAGGAGATGCATATTCAGCAGGTGATGCACCAGGATATGCAGCAGGAGATTCAACAGAAGGAAATGCAGCAAGAAATCAGCCGGAGATGGAGCAGCAGAAGATGAGGTAAATGAAGATGCAGGAGCACCAGAGGCAGCAGCAGATTCGGCAGGAATTGCAGCAGCAGGAGATGAAAGGGCAGGAGATTCAGCAGGAGAAGATGCAGCATCAGGAGATTCAGCAGGAGATAGTGCAGCAGGAAATTCTGTAGGAGATTCTGCAGCAGGAGATTCAGTAGAAAATGCCACAGGAGATACATCAGCAGGATTTGTAGCAGGAGATGCTAGATGAGGTTCTGCAGAAGAAGATTCAGCAGGAGATGCAGCAGGAGATGAAATAGCAACATATGCGTCAGCAGTTACAGCAGGAAGTGCAGCAGGAGATTCAGCAGGAGATGTAGCAGCAGGAGATGCAGCCGCAGTTGCCTTCAACAGGAGATACAGCTGAAATGCAGAAGCACTAGGTGCATCCATAGAAGATTGAGCAGCAGATGCAGCAAAAAATGGAAATGCTTCTGCAGATGCATCCGCAGAGGATGCAGCAGGAGATGAAGCAGCAGATGGAGCAGCACGAGCTGCAGAAGGACATCAAGTAGAAGGAGATGCAGCAGAAGCAAATGTAGCAAGAGATGCAGTAGTACATGAAGTAGAAGGAAATGGAACAGTAGATTAAAGATGTAGCAGCAGGAAATGCAGCAGAATATACTGCAGGAGATAATGCAGCAGGTGATGCAGCAGCAGGTGATTCAGCTGCAGCTGCAGAGGCAGAAGATGCAGCAGCAACAGATGCACCAGCAGATGCAGCAGCAACAGGAGATGCAGCAGAAGGAGATGCTGCAGCTGCACATGCAGAAACAGGAGATGCAGCAGTAGGAGATGCAGCAGCCGACAAAGGCTATTCAGCAGCAGACAAAGGCTATTCAGCAGCAGACACGGCATCAGGAGATTCAGCAGCAGTAGATGCATCAGGAGATGCAGAAGCAAACGGAGCAGTAGGAGTGGCAGCAGGTGGAGATGCATCAGGAGATGCATATTCAGAAGGAGATGCAGCAGGAGATTCAGCATGATATGTAGAAACTTGAGATGACACAGGAGATTCATCAAGAGATTCAGCAGCAACTGATGCAGCAGCAGGAGAAGCAGCAGGAGATGTAGCAGCAGCAGGAGATGCAGAAGCAGATGCAGCAGGAAATGAAGAATCAGCAGAAGATGCAGTAGGAAGAGATTCTTCAACATATGCAGCAGCATGATATGATGCAGCAACAGGAGATACAGCAGGATATGGAGAAAGAGGAGATGATGCAGCAGACGCAGCAGCAGGAGATGCAGCAGCAGAAGATATAGCAGCAGGAGATTCAGAAGAAGGAGATGCAGAAAGAGATTCAGCAGCAGGAGATGAAGCAGCAGGCTATACAGCAGCAGGAGATGAAGCAGCAGATGGAGCAGCACGAGCTGCAGAAGGACATCAAGTAGAAGGAGATGCAGCAGAAGCAAATGTAGCAAGAGATGCAGCAGTACATGAAGTAGAAGGAAATGGAACAGTAGATTAAAGATGTAGCAGCAGGAAATGCAGCAGAATATGCTGCAGGAGATAATGCAGCAGGTGATGCAGCAGCTGATGCAGCTGCAGCTGCAGAGGCAGAGGCAGAAGATGCAGCAGCAACAGATGCAGCCGCAGATGCATCAGGAGATGCAGATTCAGTAAGAGATGCAGCAGCAGAAGAAGCTGCAGCAGATGATGCAGCAAGAGAGACAGCAGCAGTAAATGCTGCAGAATATGCAGCAGGAGGTAATGCAGCAGGTGATGCAGCAGCAGGTGATACAGCAACAGGTGATGCAGCTGCAGCTGCAGACGCAGCAGATGCAGCAGCAGTAGATGCAGCAGCAGATGCATCAGGAGATGCTGATTCAGTAGAAGATGTAGCAGCACAAGTTGCTGCAGCAGATGATGCAGCAACAGAGGCAGCAGAAGGAAATGCAGCAAGATATGCTGCAGGAGGAGATGCAGCAGGATATGAAGCAGGAGATGCAGCAGCAGGGGATGCAGCAGGGGATGCATATTCAGCAGTTGATTCAGCAGGAACATCAGAAGAATATGCAGCAGCAGGAGAATTAGCAGGAGATGCAGCAGTAGATGAAGCAGCAGGATATGCAACAGCAGATGCACCAGATGGAGCAGAAAGAGATGCAGCAGGGGATGGAGGAGCAGATGCAACGGAAAATGGTGCATCAGGAGATGCATCCACAGATACATGAGCAGAAGATGCATCATGAGATGTAGTAGCAGGAGATACAGAAGCAGGTGATACCGCAGGAGATGCAGCAGGAGATGCAACACCAGGAGATGCAGCACCAAGAGATGCTGCAGGAGATGCAGCAGAACATCAGCAGGAGATGAAGCAGCAGATGCAGCAGCAGGAAACACAACAGGATTATTTGAGGAAGGTAATGCAGCATCAGGAGTTGAAGCAGAATATGTATCAGCAGGAAATGCAGCATCAAGAGATTCAGACAGAGATGCAGCAGGATATGCAGCAGCAGGAGATACAGAAGCAGATGTTGCAGCAGGTGCAGCACCAGCAGATGAAGCAACAGGAGATGCAGCAGAAGGAGATGCTGCAGCAGCACATGCAGAAACAGGAGATGCAGCAGTAGGTGATGCAGCAGCAGACAAAGGCTATTCAGCAGCAGACAAAGTCTATTCAGCAGCAGACGTGGCATCAGGAGATTCAGCAGCAGGGGATGCAGAAGCAAACGCAGCAGTAGGAGTGGCAGCAGGTGGAGATGCATCAGGAGATGCATATTCAGAAGGAGATGCAGCAGGAGATTCAGCATGATATGTAGAAGCATGAGATGCCGCAGGAGATTCATCAGGAGATTCAGCAGCAAATGATACGGAAGCAGGAGAAGCAGCACCAGAAGATGCAACAGCAGCAGGAGATGCAGAAGCAGATGCAGCAGGAAATGAAGATTCAGCAGAAGATGCAGTAGGAAGAGATTCTTCAACATATGCAGCAGCATAATATGATGCAGCAACAGGAGATACAGCAGGATATGGAGAAAGAGGAGATGATGCAGCAGACGCAGCAGCAGGAGATTCAGCAGCAAGAGATGCAGCAGCAGGAGAAGCAGCAGGAGATGCATATTCAAATGGAGATATGTCAGGGGATGTAGCATGATATGTAGCAGCATGAGATGCCGCAGGAGATTCAGGAGGAGATTCAGCAGAAGGAGATGCAAGAGCAGGAGATGGAGCAGCAGGAGATGCCGAAGCTAATGCAGCAGGAGATGCAGATGCAGCAGGAGATGCAGATTTAGCAGGAGATGATGTAGCAGGAGATGCAGAAGCAGATGCAGCAGGAGGAGATGCAGCAGCAGGACATGTAGCAGGACTCGATTCAGAAGGTAATAGAGCAGCAGGAGATTCAGAAGAAGAAGATGCAGAAAGAGATTCAGCAACAAGAGATGCAGCAGCTGGAAAGGCAGCAGTATATACAGAAGCAGGATATGCAGCAGCAGGAGATGCAGCAGGAGATGCAAGAGCAAGAGATGCAGCATCAGCCCCATAAGCAGGAGATGCAGCAGCAGAAGATGCAGCAGGAAATGCAGCAGCAGTAGGTGCAGGAGGAGATGCATTAGCAGGAGATGAAGCATTATCATGAGATGCATTAGGAGGTGCAGCAGCAGGATATGTAGCAGGAGATTTGGCAGGAGATGAAGCAGCAGCAGAGAAGCAGCAGATGTAGCAGGAAATGCATCAGTAGATGCAGGATCAGCAAATACTGCACCAGGAAATACTGCAGCAGATGCAGCAGGAGATGAGATATCAGGTGATGAAGCCAGGGATGCATCAGCTGAAGATGAAGCACGAGATGCAGCAGCACGAGGGGCATCAGCAGGTGCACGAGGAAATGAGGCAGCAAATGTAAAAAGTTATTAATGGAGGAGATGCTGCAGGAGATCTATCAGCAGGAAATGCAGGAGGAGATGCATCAAGAAATGAGATGCAGAAAGAGATGCAGAAAAAGTTGCTGCATCAGGAGATTCAGCAGGAAATGTAGTAGCATGGGATGTAGTAGTAGGAGATGCAGAAGGAGTTACAGCATCAGGAGATCCAGCAGGGAATGCAGCAGCAGCAGAATTAACAAAAGATGCAGCAGCATCATATGCTGTAGGAGATATAGCAGCAGGAGATGAAGAAGCAGGAGATGCTACAGGCGATTCAGCCAGAGATGCAAAAGGAGGAGATGCAGGAGCAGGAAGTGCAGAGTAGTAGATGAAGTGAAGAAGATGCAGCAGAAGGAAATACAGCAGGAGATTCATTGGCAGTACATGCAGTAGGAGAGAAAGCATCATCAGATGCAGCATCAGATACAGCAGCAGATGCAGCAGAAGGAGATGCAGCAGCAGGAGATCTATCAGGAGATTCAGCAGTAGATGAAGCAGCAGCAGATGCAGCAGCAAATTCAGCAGATGCAGCAGTAGTAGATGCATAAAGAGCCTCAGCAGGAAATGCAGATGAATATGCAGGATCAGGAGATAGAGCAGGAGATGCATCTGCAGATGATGCAGAAGGAGATGCAGCAGGTGACTCTCAAGGAGATGCAGTAGGAGATGCAGAACGAGAGGAAGCAGCAGGATATGCAGCAGAAGGAGATGAATCAGGAGATGCTTCAATAGAAGGTGCAACATGGGATACAGCAGGAGATGCAGCAGCAGACGAAGCAAAAGGCGATGCAGACACAGGGGATGCAGCAGCAGGACATGAATCAAGAGATGAAGCAGCAGGAGATTCATTAGGAGATGCAGTAGCAGGATATGAAACAGCAGAAGATATAGCAGCAGGAGGAGATGGAACAGGATATGCAGTAGGAGGAGATTCAGTCGGAGATGCAGCATGAGGAGGTACAGCAGCACCAGATGCAGCACTATATGCAGCAGACGGAGATGACTAAGAGATGCAGCAGCAATTGATGCAGCAGGAGATGTTTGAGCCGGAGATGCAGAAGAAGTAGATGCAGAAGCAAGAGATGCAGGAGGACATGCATCATCAAAAGATGCAGTAAAAGAAGAAGCAGCCGCACCGGATGCAGCAGCAGATTCAGCAGGAGTTGCAGCAGCAGGAGATGAAGAGGCAGGAGATACAGCAGCAGGAGATGCAGCATCAAGAGATTCAGCAAGGGATGCATCAGCAGGAAATGCATCAGCAGATTGTGCAGCAGGAAATTCCGTAGGAGATTCTGCAGCAGGAGATTCAGTAGAAAATGCAGCAGGAGATGTTGCAGGAGATATAGAAGAAGATTCAGCAGCGGGGGATGTAGTAGGAGATGCAGCAGGAGATACATCAGCAGGAATTGTAGCAGGAGATGCTGGAGGAGATTCTGCAGAAGAAGATTCAGCAGGAGATGAAATAGCAACATATGCATCAGCAGTTACAGCAGGAAGTGCAGCAGGAGATTCAGCAGGAGATGTAGAAGAAGGAGATGCAGCCGCAGATGCCTTAAACAGGATATGCAGCTGAAATGCAGAAGCACTAGATGCATCCGTAAAAGATTGAGCAGCAGATGAAGCAGCAGCAAATGTAGCAGGAGATGCAGCAGTACATGAAGCAGCAGGAAATGGAGCAGCAGATTAAGGAGATACAGCAGCAGGAAATGCTGCAGAATATGCAGCAGGGGGTAATGCAGCAGGCGATGCAGCAGCAGGTGATGCAGCTGCAGCTGCAGAGGCAGCAGCAGATGCATCAGGAGATGCAGATTCAGTAGGAGATGTAGCAACAGAAGTTGCTGCAGCAGATGATGCAGCAGGGGTTACAGCAGAAACAAATGCAGCAACATATGCTGCAGGAGGAGATGCAGCAGCAGGAGTTCAGCAGCAGGAGGTGCAGCAGTCAGAGATGCAGCAGCAGGAGATGCATCAGTAAATGCAGCGGCAGGAGATGCAGCAGGAGATGTGGTAGGATTAGATTCCGCCGGAGCTGCAGCAGGAGATGCAGCAGGAGATGCAGTAGTAGGAGATGAAGCAGTATATGAAGCAGCAGCAGATGCAGCAGAAAATACTGCAGATGCAGCAGTAGGAGATGAATCAGGAGATGCAGCAGGACATGATGCAGCAGCAGGAGATGCAGTAGGAGATGATGCAAATGGAGCTGTAGCATCAGGAGATGCAGAATGAGAAGCAGAAGGAGATGCAGTAGTAGGAGATGAAGCAGTATATGAAGCAGCAGCAGATGCAGCAGAAAATACTGCAGATGCAGCAGTAGGAGATGAATCAGGAGATGCAGCAGGAGATGATGCAGCAGCAGGAGATTCAGCCGCTGCAGATGCAGGAAGATATTCAACAGCAGATTCAGTAGGAGCTGCAGCAGCAGGCGATGAAGCAGAAGCAGATGCATCAATAGATGCCTATTCATCAGGAGATGCAGCAGGAAGAGATGCTTCAGCAGGTACAGCTTCATGAGATGTAGCACGAGATACAGAAGGAGATGCTGTAGGCGAAGAGGCAGGAGAAGATGATGCAGCAGACCCAGTAGCAGGAGATGCAGAAGCAGAAGATGCAGGCGGAGATTCTGCAGCAGGAGATGCAGCAGCAGGAGATGCAGCAGGAGATGCAACAGCAGACGCATCAGCAGGAGATGCAGCAGCAGAAGATAGAGCAGCATCAGCAGATGCACAAGAAAATGGAGTAGGAGATGCGGCAGGATAAGATGCAGTACCAGCAGATGCAGCAGGAGATGCAGCGTCTGGAGTTGAAGCAATAGAAGATGCTGCAGAAGATGCAGTAGCAGATGCATCAGGAGAAGCAGGAGCAGGAAATGCAGCAGCAGGAGATGCAGCAGCAGGAGATCTATCAGGAGATGCAGCAGCAAATTCAGCAGATGCAGCAGTAGTAGATTCATAAAGAGCTGCAGCAGGAAATGCAGATGAATATGCAGCAGCAGGAGATACAGCAGGAGATGCAGCAGCATATGCAGTATCAGCAGATGCAGCAGCAGGAGTTGAAGCAGCAGGAGTTGAAGCAGAATATGCATCAGCAGGACATGCAGCACCAAGAGATTCAGACGGAGATGCAGCAGGAGATGCAGCATCAGGAGATGCAGAAGCAGATGTTGCAGCAGGTGCAGCACCAGCAGATGTAGCAACAGGAGATGCAGCAGAAGGAGATACTGCAGCAGCACATGCATCAGGAGATGCAGCAGCAGCAGATGCAGCAGGAGATTCAGCAGCAGGAGATGCAGCAGCAGACAAATGATATTCAGCAGCAGACACAACATCAGGAGATTCAGCAGCAGGAGATGCAGCAGGAGATTCAGAATGATATGTAGAAGAATGAGGTGCCGCAGGAGATTCATCAGGAGATTTAGCAGCAACTGAATGCAGCAGCAGGAGAAGCAGCAGGAGATGCAGTAGCAGCAGGAGATTCAGAAGCAGATGCAGCATAAAATGAAGAATCAGTAAAAGATGCAGTAGGAAGAGATCCTTCAACATATGCAGCAGCATGATATGATGCAACAACAGAAGATACATCAGGTTATGGAGAAAAAGAGATGATGCAGCAGACACAGCAGGAGGAGATGCAGCAACAGGAGGAGATGCAGCAGCAGGAGATTCAGCAGCAGGAGATTCAGCAGCAGGAGAAGCAGCAGGAGATGAAAATTGAGAAGGAGATGCGTCAAAAGATATAGCAGGATATGTAGGAGCATAAGATGCCACCAGAGATTCAGGAGGAGATTCAGCAGAAGGAGATGCAAGAGCAGGAGATGAAGCAACAGGAGATGCAGAAGCAGGCTGTACAGCAGCAGGAGATGAAGCAGCAGATGCAGCAGCAGGAAATGCAGGAGGACATCTAGTGGAAGGAGATGCAGCAGCAGCAAATGTAGCAGGAGATGCAGCAGTCCATGAAGCAGCAGGAAATGGAGCAGCAGATTAAGGAGATGCAGCATCAGGAATTGCATCAGAATATGCAGCAGGAGGTAATGCAGCAGGTGATGAAGCAGCAGGTGATGCAGATGCAGATGCAGAGGCAGCAGATGCAGCAGCAATAGATGCAGCAGCAGATGCATCAGGAGATGCTGATTCAGTAGGAGATGTAGCGGCCAAAAATGCTGCAGCAGATGATGCAGCAGGAGAGGCAGCAGAAGGAAATGCAGCAATATATGCTGCAGGAGGAGATGCAGCAGGATATGAAGCAAGAGATGCAGCAGCAAGAGATGCAGAAGGGGATGCATATTCAGAAGTAGATTCAGCAGGAACATCAGAAGAAGATGCAGCAGCAGGAGATTTAGCAGCAGATGCAGCAGTAGATGAAGCAGCAGCAGATGCAGCAGCAAATTCAATAGATGCAGCAGTAGGAGATTCATAAAGAGCTGCAGCAGGAAATGCTGATGAATATGCAGGAGCAGGAGATACAGCAGGAGATGCATCTGCAGGTGATGCAGAAGGAGATGCAGCAGGTGACGCTCAAGGTGATGCAGCAGGAGTTGCAGAACGAGATGAAGCAGCAAGATATGCCTCAGAAGGGGATGACGCAGGAGATGCTTCAATAGAAGGTGCAACATGAGATACAGAAGGAGATGCAGCAGCAGACGAAGCAAAACAAGATGCAGAAACAAGAGATGCAGCAGCAGGACATGGATCAAAAGATGAAGCAGCAGGAGATTCATTAGGTACTGCATCGTATCAGAATATGAACCAGCAGGAGATATAGCAGCAGGAGATGCAGCATGAGATGCAGCAGGATGAGACGAAGCAGCACGGGATGTATCAGGAGATGCAGAAGCAGCAGAAAGAGCAGGAGATGCTGTAGCAGGAGATGCAGAAGGACATGTAGCAGAAGGAGATGCAGCAGCAGGAGATGCAGCATGAGGAGATGGAACAGGAGATGCAGTAGGAGGATATTCAGAAGGAGATGCAGCAGGAGGAGATGAAACAGGAAATGCAGCAGGAGGAGGTACAGCAGCACCAGATGCAGCAGTGTATGCAGCAGAAGAGATCAATAAGAGATGAAGCAGCAATTGATGCAGCAGTAGATTCTGGAGCCGGAGATGGAGAAGAAGTAGATGCAGAAGGAGATGCAACAGGACATTCATCAACAGGAGATGCAGCAAAACATACATCAGCAGGAGACACAAGAGCAGGATATGAGGCAGGTGATGCAACAGCAGCAGAAGCCGCAGCAGATGTAGCACCATATGCAGCAGAACATACAGCAGCAGATGAAGCAAGAGATGCAGCTGGAGATGTAGAGTCACCAGAAGCAGAAGCAGATGCAGCAGCAAATAATGCAGGATGAGGTTCAGCAGGAATTGCATCAGCAGGAGATGCTGCTGGAAATTCAGTAGGATATGCAACAGCAAGAGATTTGGCAACCGCAGATGCAGCTGGATATGCAGCAGCAGCTGCAGCTGCATGAGATGTATCAGCAGGAGATGTAGCAGGAGATGCATATTCAGCAGGTGATGCACCAGGATATGCAGCAGGAGATTCAAGAGAAGGACATGCAGCAGGAAATCAGCCGGATATGCAGCAGCAGGAGATGCAGGAAATAAGGATGCAGGCGTACCAGAGGCAGCAGCAGATTCGGCAGGAGTTGCAGCAGCAGGAGATGAAAGGGCAGGAGACCGAGCAGGAGGTGCATCAGCAGGAAATGCATCAGCAGATTGTGCAGCAGGAATTTCCGTAAGAGATTCTGTAGCAGGAGATTCAGTAGAAAAGGCAGCAGGAGATGCAGCTGGAGATATAGAAAGAGATTCAGCAGCAGGGGATATAGTAGGAGATGCAGCAGGAGATACATCAGCAGGAATTGTAGCAGGAGATGCTAGAGGAGATTCTGCAGAAGAAGATTCAGCAGGAGATGAAGCAGGAGATGAAATAGCAACATATGCATCAGCAGTTACATTCAGCATTCAATCAGGAAGTGCAGCAGGAGATTCAGCAGGAGATGTAGCAGCAGGAGATGCAGCCGCAGATGCCTTCAACAGGATATGCAGCTGAAATGCAGAAGCACTTAATGCATCCATAGAAGACTGAGCAGAAGATGCAGCAGGAAATAGAGATGCTTCTGCAGATGCATCCGCAGATGCATCCGCAGAGGATGCAGCAAGAGATGAAGCAGCAGGCTAAACAGCAGCAGGAGATGAAGCAGGGGAGATACATCATCAGATGAATCTGCTGATGCATCAGAGGAAGTTGCAGAAGGAGATGCAGCAGCAGGAGGTATAGCAGAGGATGCAGCAGCAATATATGCAGGTGGAGATCCAGGAGGAGGACATAGAGAAGCAGGCGATGCAGCAGCACATGCAGCAGCAGATGCAGGAGATGAAGCAGTAGGAGAAGCAGCAGGAGGAGATTGAGCAGGAGATGCATCAGGAGGTGCAGCAGCAGGAGATGCCGCATTAGGAGATGTACCAGTGGATGCAGCTGCACGAGATGCATCAGGGGATTCAGTAAAGGTGATGCAGCAGCAGATGCAGCAGAAGTAAATTCAGAAGCAGAAGATGCAGCAGTATATGCAGCAGCAGCAGATGGAGCATCAGGTGATGCAGGAGGACATCAAAAAATCAGAAGATGAAGCAACAGGAGATGCAGCAGTAGATTAATCTACAGCAGATGCACCAAAAGATGCAAGAGATGCAGCAGCAGGAGATGCAGCTGGAGATGCAGCAGCAGTAGACTGAGCAAGATATAGAGAAGCAGGAGATGCATCAGTGGGAGATGTGGCATGAGAGGGAGAAGAAGAAGATCCTGCAGCAGATGCAGTAGCATATGGAGCACCAGCAGATGCATCAGCAGGAGATTCTGCAGCAGTCAGAGATGCCGCAGGTTATGCATCAGCAGGAGATGCATCAGCAGGAGTTCAGCAGCAGGAGGTGCAGCAGGTGGAGATGCAGCGTCAGGAGATGCATCAGTAAATGCAGCGGCAGGAGATGCAGCAGGAGATGCAACAGGAGATGCAGTAGTAGGAGATGAAGCAGTACATGAAGCAGCAGCAGATGCAGCAGAAAATACTGCAGATGCAGCAGAATATACTGCAGATGCAGCAGTAGGAGATGAATCAGGAGATGCAGCAGGAGATGATGCAGCAGCAGGAAATTCAGCCGCTGCAGATGCAGGAAGATATTCAACAGTAGATTCAGTAGGAGCTGCAGCAGCAGGCGATGAAGCAGCAGCAGATGCATCAATAGATGCCTATTCATCAGGAGATGCAGCAGGAAGAGATGCTTCAGCAGGTACAGCTTCATGAGATGTAGCACGAGATACAGAAGGAGATGCTGTAGGCGAGGAGGAAGGAGGAGATGATGCAGCAGACCTAGTAGCAGGAGATGCAGAAGCAGAAGATGCAGCCGGAGATTCTGCAGCAGGAGATGCAGCAGCAGGAGATGTAGTAGGAGATGCAACAGTAGACGCATCAGCAGGAGATGCAGCAGCAGAAGATAGAGCAGCATCAGCAGATGCACAAGAAAATGGACCAGGAGATGTGTGCAGTACCAGCAGATGCAGCAGGAGATGCAGCGTCTGGAGTTGAAGCAATAGAAAATGCTGCAGAAGATGCAGCAGCAGATTCATCAGGAGAAGCAGGAGCAGGAAATGCAGCAGCAGGAGATGCAGCAGCAGAGATGCAGGAGCAGGAGAGGCAGAAGCAGGAGATGTGGCAGCAAGACATGCAAAAGGATATGCAGAAGCAGGAGATGCGGCAGCAAGAAAGGCACCATGTGATTCAGCAGGAGATGCAGCAGAAGATAGAGAAGCAGGAGATGCAGCAGGAGATGCAGCCGCAGGAGATGCAGGAAATGCATCAGCTGATGCAGGAGATTTAGCAGGAGGAGATTAGCAGGAGGAGAGGCATCAGCAGGAGATGCAGCATGAGATTCTGCTGCATCTCCTCTACTGCCTCTCTTGCTGCATCTCCTCCTGTTTCATCTTTTGTTGCATCTCCTGCTGCTCTATATCATGGTGCATATCCTCTTGCTACATCTCCAACTGCATCTCCTGCTGCATCTCCTGCCGCATCTTCTGCTAGTGCATGTCCTGCTGCATTTCCTGCTGATGCATATCCTCCTGCTGTATTTGCTGATGCATCTCTTTCTGCTTTATCTTTTTCTGCATATCCTGCTACATCTCTTCCTGCTGGATCTCCTGCTTAATCTCCTACTACTACATCTTCAGCATATGCTGCTGCATCTGGTGCTGCTTCACCTATTGCTGCATCTCCTGCTATTACATCTGCTGCTGCAACTCCTGCTACTTCATCTGCTGCTGCATCTCCTGTTACTTCATCTGCTGCTGAATCTGCATCTCCTCTTTCGTCTGCTGCCTGCATCTCCTGCTACTGCATCTCCTCTTGCTGCATCTTCTGCTGCATTTCTGGCTACTGCATCTCCTTAATCTGCTGCTGCATCTGCTACTGATTCATGTACTGCTGCATCTCCTGCCACTTGATGTCCTCCAGCATCTCCTGCTGCTGCATCCTCTGATCATGCATCTGCAGATGCATCTTGCAGAAGTATCTCCATTTCCTGCTGTATCTGCTGCTCATTCTTCTACTGATGCATCTAGTGCTTCTGCATTTCCCCCTGAAGGCATCTGCGCCTGCATCTCCTGCTGCTACATCACCTGCTGAATCTCCTGTTGCCCTTCCTGCTGTAACCTCTGATGCATATGTTGCTACTTCATCTCCTGATGCATCTCCTACTGTATCTCCTGCTGAATCTTCTTCTGCAGAATCTCCTCCTGCAACCCCTGCTGATGTATCTCCTGCTGCAACTCCTACTACATCTCCTGCTGCTGAATCTCCTGCTGCATCTTCTGCTGAATCTTCTGCTGAATCTCCTGCTGCAGACTCTCCTACGGTCTTGCCTGCTGCAGAATCTCCTGCTACATTTCCTGCTGATGTATGTCCTGCTGAATCTCCTGCCTCTTCATCTCCTGCTGCTGCTTCTCCTGCATCTGCTGCGCTGCATCTTCTTCTACTGCGTCTCCTGCTACTGCATCTCCTTCTGCATCTCCCGCTGCTACATCTCCTTCTGCATTTCCTACTTCTGCATCTCCTGCTACTTCATCTCCTGCTGCATCTCCTGCTATGCACCTCATGCTGCTGCATCTGTTGTGGCATATCCTGCTGCATCTCCTGCAGCATCTCCTGCTGCTGCATCTTCTGCTGCGTCTCATCCTGTATCACCTGCTGCTGCATCTTCTGCTGCTTCTGGTGTTGCTACATCTCCTGCTGCACCTGCTGCTGCATCTCCTGCTGCATCTCCAGCTTCATCTCCTGCTGCTGCATCTCCTTCTGTATCTTCTGCAGTTTCATATCCTGCTGCATCTACTCTGCTACATCTCTTGTATCTGTTGTTGTATCTGCTGCTACTTCATCTCCTGCTGCATCTCTTGCTACATCTCCTACTGCTGCATCTCCTGCTGCACTTGTATCTACATTTCTACTTCATCTCCTGCTGCATCTCCTGCTGCTGCATTTCCTGAATCTGCTCTTGTATCTGCTGCTATTTCATGTACTCCTGCATCTCCTGCTGCCGTATCTCCTGCTACATGCTCCGCGGATGCATCTGCGGATGCATCTACTGATGCTGAATATCCTGCTACATCTGCTGCTGAATCTCCTGCTACTGAATCACCTGCTGCTGCATCTCCTATTGCATATGCTGCTGAATGCATTTGCGGCTGCACCTGCTGCTGCAGCATTTCCTGCTGCTGCATCTCCTGCTGCATCTCCTGCTGCAACAGCTGCTGCATCTACTGCTACTTCATCTACTGCTGCATCTCCTACATCTCCTGCTGCCTCATACTTTTCTCTATGTCCTGCTGCATCTACTGCTGCTGCCTCTGCTATTGCATCTGCTACTGTTCTATCTGCTGCTCCATCTCTTCCTGCTACATCACCTGCTGCATCCCCTGCTGCTGCATCTGCAGCATATGATGCTTCATCTAGTGCTGCCTCACCTACTACTGCAAGCCCTGCAAAATTTCCTGCTGCTGCATCACCTGCTGCAGCATCTCCTGCTTCTTAATCTCCTGAAGCATCTCCTGCTGCATTTTCGGCTGGTGCATCTCCTGCTGCATTTCTGGCTGGTGCATCTTCTGCCTCATATCCTGCTGCTGAGTCTCCTGCTGATGTATGTTTTGCTGCATCTCTTGCTGATGCACCTACTCCTGCATCTCCTGCTTCTGCATCTACTTCTTATGCATCTACTTCTTCGACATCTCTGGCTCCAGCATCTCCTGCTTCATCAGATGCTACTGCAACTCTTATGCATCTCCTTCTGCTGCATCTGCTGCTGCATCTGCTGCTACTGTACCTCCTCCTGCTTCATCTCCTGTTCCACCTCCTCCTGCTGCATCTCCTGATTAATCTCTTCCTGTTGCATCTTCTGCTGCTGCATCTCCTGCTGCTGCATCATCTAGTTTTGCATCTCCTGCTATGGGCATCTCCTGCTGTATCTGCTGCTTCTGCATCTCCTGAAGTAACCCCTGCTGCTTCATCTCATACTGCTGCATATCATGCCCATGTCCTGCTTCTATATCTCCTGCTGCTTCATATCCTGCTACTGCATCTCCTAATTAATCTCCAGAAGCTTCATCTCCTGCTGATGCTTCATCTCTTGATCCATGTCTTGCTGCTGCATCTCCTGTTTCTGAATCTCCTTCTGCTTCGTCTGCTCTGCATCTTTATCTGCTGTATCTCATGTTGCACCTTCTATTGAAGCATCTCCTGCGTCATCTCCTTCTGCTGCATATCCTGCTGCTTCATCTTGTTCTACATCTCCAGCTGCATCTCCTTGAGGGTCACCTACTGCATCTCCTTCTGCATCATGTGCAGATGCATCTCCTGCTGCTGGATATTCATCTGCATTTCTTGCTGCAGCTCTTAAAGAATCTACTAATGCTGCATCTGCTGAATTTGCTGCTGCATCTCCTGATAGATCTCCTGATGCTGCATCTGATGCTGCATCTGATGCTACTTTCTCTCTTGCTGCATTTACTGCGACTGCATCTCCTGCTGTATTTCCCTCTGCTACATCTTCTTCACTTCATCAACTACTCTGCACCTCCTGCTGCTGCATCTCCTCCTTCTGCATCTCCGGCTGAATCGCCTGTAGCATCTCCTGCTTCTTCATCTCCTCCTGCTACATCTCCTAGTGCATATGATGCTGCTGCATCTCCTGTTACTACTGCTGCTGCTGCATTCCCTGCTGCATCTCCTGATGCTGCAGCTCCTTCTGCATCTCCTTTTGTGTGTCCTGCTACCACATCCCTTGCTGCTGCATTTCCTGCTGAATCTCCTGATGCTGCAACTCCTTCTGCATCTTCTGCTGATGCATCTGCGGCTACATCTCTGCTGCTGCATCTCTTGCTGCATTGCCTGCTTCATCTGCTGATGCATCTGCTGCTGCTGCTATATGTCCTGCTACATCTCGACATGCTGCACATCCTGCTGCATCTTCTGAAGATACTCTTCCTATTGCTTCTCTTGCTGAATCTGCATTTCGTACTGCATCTGCTTCTGCATCTCCTGCTGCTGCATCTCCTGCAGAATTAGCTGCTGCTGCATCTGCTTCTACATATAAGTTATAACGTTCTACTTTTGATGCCTCATCTCCTGATGCATCTGCTGATGCACGTCCTGCTGCTGCATCTCCTGCTTCATTTTCAACTGATGCATCTGTGTCTTCGTCACCTGATATGTCATCTCCTGCTGCATGTGCTGCAGTATTTCCTGCTGCAGCATCTCCTGCTTCTGTGTCTGCTGTTGCATTTCCTGCTGCATCTCCTGCTGCTCTGCTGCTGCTTCATCTCTTGCCAAATCTCCTGCTACATATCCTGCTGCTGCAACTCTTAATGCATCTTATGATAATGCTTCATCTCCTGCTACTGCATCTCCTGCTGCACCTACTGCTGCTGCATTTCCTGATGCATCTTCTGCTGCTGCGTCAGTTGCTGCTGAATCTCCTGATGAATCTCCTGAGGCATGTCATGCTTCTACACATCATGCTGAATCTCCTGCTTCTGAATCTCCTGTGCATCTGCTGCTGCTGCATCTCCTACTGCTGCATCACCTCCTACATGTGCTTCTCCAGCATCTCCTTCTGCTGCATCTGTTGCTGCATCTCCTGCTGCATCTCCTGCTGCATCTGCTGCTGCATCTGCTGCTGCATCTCTTGGTGCTGCATTTCCTGCTGATGCATATTCTGCTTCAACTCCTGCTGCTGCATTACCTTCTGCATCTATTCCTGTTGTATTTCCGGCTGCTGCATCTCCTGCTACTGCATCTTTTGCTTCATCTCCTGCTGCTGCATTTCCTGCTGATGCATATTCTGCTTCAAATCCTGCTGCTGCATTACCTTCTGCATCTATTCCTGTTGTATTTTTGACTGCTGCATCTCCTGCTGCTGCATCTGTTGCTTCATCTCCTGCTGCTGCATCTACTGATACTGCATATGCTGCTACATCTCCTGCTGCATCTCTTGGTGCTGCATATTCTTTTATTGCATCTCCTGCTGCACCTCCTGCGGCATCTCCTGTTGCTACATCTTCTGATGCATCCTAGACTCATGCATCTGAGGATGCATCTCCTGATGCACCATTTCCCGTTGCATCTGCTGCTCCATCCCCTGCTGCATCTCTTTCTGCTCCATCTGGTGCATCTGCTGTTGCATATGCTGCTGCTTCATCTACTGCTGCATCTCCTGCTAAATCTCCTGCTGCTGCATCTCCTTCTGAAGTTCCTTCTGAACCTACTGCTGAATAATCATCCCCTGCTGCATCTCCTGCTTCTGCATCTTCTGCTTCATATCCTACTGCATCTCCTCCTGCGGCATATCTTGATGCATTTCCTTCTGCTGCATCTCCTGCTGCATCACCTGCTGCAGCATCTTCTACTGCTACATCTCCTACTGAATCAACATCTCATGATGCATCTGCTGGTGCATCTATACTGCTACATTTGCTGCCTCTGCAGTTGCAGCTGCATCACCTGCTGCTGCATCACCTGCTGCATTACTCCTCCTGCATATTCTGCTGCTTTTCCTGCTGCCACTTAATCTGCTACTCCATTTCCTGGTGCTTCATGAACTGCTGCATCTCCGATGCATGAGCAGAGGATGCATCAGGAGATGTAGCAGCAGGAGACACAGGAGCAGGTGCTGCCACAGGAGATGCAGCAGGAGATGCAACACCAGAATATGCACCACCAATAGATGCAGCAGCACATGCAATATTAGCAGATGCAGCAGTATGAGATAAAGCAGCAGATGCAGCAGCAGGAGATGCAGCAGCAGGAAATACAACAGGAATAGATGCAGAAGGTAATGCAGCAGCAGGAGTTGAAGCAGAATATGCAGGAAATGCTGCACCTAGAGATTCAGACGGAGATGCAGCAAGAGATGCAGCAGCAGAAGATGAAGGAGAAGCAGCAGCAACAGGAGATGCAGCAGAAGGAGATGCTGCAGCAGCACATGCAGAAGGTGATGCAACAGTAGGAGATGCAGCAGCAGCAGATGCAGCAGGAAATTCAGCAGCAGGAGTTTTAGCATGATATGTAGAATCATGATATGCCGTAGGACATTTATCAGGAGATTCAGAAGCAACTGATGCAGCAGCAGGAGAAGCAGCAGGAGATGCAGCAACCGCAGGAGATGCAGAAGCAGATACAGCAGGAAATGAAGGTTCATCAGAAGATGCAGTAGGAAGAGATTCTTCAACATATACAGCAGCATGATATGCTGTAGCAGGAGATGTAGAAGGAGATGTAGCAGAAGGAGATGCAGCAGCAGGAGATGCAGCAGCAGAAGATGCAGCAGGAGATGTAGCAGAAGGAGATGCAGCAGCAGCAGATGCAGCAGCAGGAAATGCAGCAACAGCAGATGCAGCAGGAGATGTAGCAGAAGGAGATGCAGCAGATGCAGCAGCAGGAGATGCAGCAGGAGATGCAGCAGGAGGAGATGGGACAGGAGATGCAGAAGGAGGAGATTCAGCAGGAGATGCAGCAGGAGGAGATGCAACAGGAGTTGAAGCAGGAGGAGGTACAGGAACACCAGATGCAGCAGTATATGCAGCAGAAGGAGATGACTAAGAGGTGCAGCAGCAACTGATGCAGCAGGAGATGCTGGAGCCGGAGATGCAGAAGAAATAGTTGCAGAAGAAGGAGATGCAGCAGGACATGCATTAGCAGGAGATGCAGCAAAATATATATCAGCAGGAGACACAGCAGCAGGATATGAGGCAGGAGATGCACCAGCAGCAGAAGCAGCAGCAGATGCAGCAGCAAAGGATGCAGGATGAGATGCAGCAAGAATTGTATCAGCAGGAGATGCTGCTGGAAATTCAGTAGGATATACAACAGCAAGCAATTTGGCAACAGCAGATGAAGCAGGATATGCAGCAGCGGATGCAGCTGCATGAGGGGTATCAGCAAGAGATGTAGCAGGAGATGCATATTCAGCAGGTGATGCACCAGGATATGCAGCAGGAGATTCAACAGAAGGAAATGCAGCAGGAAATCAGGCAGAGATGCAGCAGAAGGAGATGCAGGAAAAAAAGATGCAGGAGAACCAGAGGTAGCAGCAGATTCAACAGGAGTTGCAGCAGCAGGAGATGAAGAAACAGGAGATTCAGCAGCATGAGATGCATCAGCAGGAAATGCATCAGCAGATTCTGCAGCAGGAAATTCCGTAGGAGATTCTGCAGCAGGAGATTCAGTAGAAAAGGCGGCAGGAGATGCAGCCGGAGATATAGGAGATTCAGCAGCAGGGGATATAGTAGGAGATGCAGCAGGAGATACATCAGCAGGAATTATAGCAGGAGATGCTGGAGGAGATTCTGCAGAAGAAGATTCAGCAGATGAAGCAGCAGATGAAATAGCAACATATGCATCAGCTGTTACTGCAGGAAGTGCAGCAGGAGATTCAGCAGGAGATGTAGCAGCAGGAGATACAGCCACAGATGCCTTCAAGAGGATATGAAGCTGAAATGCAGAAGCACTAGGTGCATCCGTAGAAGATTGAGCAGCAGATGAAGCAGGAAATGGAGATGCTTCTGCAGATGCTTTTGCAGATGCATCCGCAGATGCATCCGCAGAGGATGAAGCAGGAGATGAAGCAGCAGGCTATACAGCAGCAGGAGATAGAGGAGGACATCAAGTAGAAGGAGATGCAGCAGCAGCAAATGTAGCAGGAGATGCAGCATTACATGAAGCATCAGGAAATGGAGCAGCAGATTACGGAGATGCAGCAGTACATGAAGCAGCAGGAAATGCAGCAGAATATGCAGCAGGAGGTAATGCAGCAGGTAATGCAGCAGCAGGTGATGCAGCTGCAGCTGCAGAGGCAGCAGATGCAGAAGGAATAAATGCAGGAGCAGATGCATCATGAGATGCAGATTCAGTAGGAGATGTAGCAGCAGCAGATGCTGCAGCAGATGATGCACCAGGAGATGCAGCAGAAGGAAATGCAGCAAGATATGCTGCAGGAGGAGATGCAGTAGGATATGAAGCAGGAGATGCAGCAGTAGGAGATGAAGCAGGGGATGCATCTTCAGCAGTAGATTCAGCAGAAATTTCAGAAGGACATGCAGCAGAAAGAGATTTAGCAGGAGATGCAGCAGTAGATGAAGCAGCAGCATATGCAACAGCAGATGCAGCAGATGGAGCAGAAAGAGATGCAGCAGGGGATGGAGCAGCAGATGCAAGGGGAAATGGTGCATCAGGATATGCATCCTCAGATGCATGAGCCTAGGATGCATCAGGAGATGTAGCAGCAGAGTAGTAGATGAAGTGAAGAAGATGCAGCAGAAGGAAATATAGTAGGAGATTCAGCCGCAGTAAATGCAGCAAGAGAGAAAGTAGCATGAGATGCAGCATCAGATGCAGCATCAGATGCAGCTTCAGATGCACCATCAGGTGCAGCAGCAGGAGATCTATCAGGAGATGCAGCAGTAGATGAAGCAGTAGCAGATGCAGCAGCATATTCAGCAGATGAAGCTGTAGTAGATTTATAAAGACCTGCAGCAGGAAATGCAGATGAATATGCAGCAGCAGGAGATGCATCTGCAGGTGATACAGAAGGAGATGCAGCAGCAGATGCAGAACGAGATGAAGCAGCAAGATATGCAGCAGAAGGGGAGCTTCATGATGCGGGAGATGCTTCAATAGAAGGTGCAACATGAGATACAGCAGGAGATTCAGCAGCAGATGAAGCAAAAGGAGATGCAGAAACAGGAGATGCAGTAGCAGGACATGGATCAAAAGATGAAGCAGCAGGAGATTCATTTGGAGATGCAGAGGCAGGATATGAAAGAGCAGGAGATATAGCAGCAGGAGATGAAGCAGGATGAGATGAAGCAGCAGGGGATGTATCAGGAGATGCAGAAGCAGCAGACAGAGCAGGAGATGCTGTAGCAGGAGATGCAGAAGGAGATGTAGCAGAAGGAGATGCAGCAGCAGGAGATGCAGCATCAGGAGATTCAGCAAGAAATGCATCAGCAGGAAATGAATCATCAGATTGTGCAGCAGGAAATTCCGTAAGAGATTCTGCAGCAAGAGATTCAGTAGAAAATGCAGTTGAAGGTAATGCAGCAGCAGGAGTTAAAGCAGAATATGCAGCAGCAGGAAATGCAGCACCAAAAAATTCAGACGAAGATGCAGCAGGAGGTGCAGCAGCAGCAGATGCAGAAGCAGATGTTGCAGAAGGTGCAGCACCAGCAGATGCAGCACCAGGAGATGCAGCAGAAGGAGATGCTGCAGCAGCACATGCAGAAGGTGATGCAGCAGTCGGAGATGCAGCAGCAGGAGATGCAGCAGGAGATTCAGCAGCAGGAGATTCAGCAGCAGACAAAGGATATTCAGCAGCAGACACGGCATCAGGAGATTCAGCAGCAGGAGGTGCAGCAGGAGATGCAGAAGCACACGCAGCAGTAGGAGTGGCAGCAGGTGGAGATGCATCAGGAGATGCATATTCAGAAGGAGATGCCGCAGGAGATTGATCAGGAGATTCAGCAGCAACTGATGCAGCAGCAGGAGAAGCAGCAGGAGATGCAGGAGAAGCAGGAGATGCAGAAGCAGATGCAGCAGGAAATGAAGATTCAGCAGAAGATGCAGTAGGAAAAGATTCTTCAACATATGCAGCAGCATGATAAGATGTAGCAACAGGAGATACAGCAGGTTATGGAGAAAGAGGAGATGATGCAGAAGATGCAGCAGCAGCAGGAGGAGATGCAGCAGCAGGAGATTCAGCAGTAGGAGATTCAACTGCAAAAGAAGCAGCAGGAGATGCATATTCAGACAGAGATATATCAGGAAATGTAGCAGGATATGTAGCAGCATGAGATGCCGTAGGAGATTCAGGAGGAGATTCAGCAGAAGGAGATGCAAGGGCATGAGATGCATCAGCAGGAGATGCAGAAGCAGATGCAGCAGGAGTCGATGCAGCAGCAGGACATGCAGCAGGAGTCTATGCAAGAGGTAATAGAGCAGCAGGAGATTCAGAAGGAGATGCAGAAAGAGATTCAGCAGCAGGAGATGCAGCAGCAGGAAAGGCGGCAGTATATACAGAAGCAGGATATGCAGCAGGAGGAGAGGCAGTAGGAGGAGACAGAGCAGGTAATGCAGCAGCAAGAGATGCAGCAGGATACACAAAAGCAAGAGATGCTGCCTCAGACCCATCAGCAGGAGATGCAGCAGCAGAAGATGCAGCAGGAAATGCAACAGCAGTAGGTGCAGCAGGAGATGCAGTAGCAGGAGATGAAGCATTATCATGAGATGCATTAGGAGGTGCAGCAGCAGGATATGTAGCAGGAGATTTGGCAGGAGATGAAGCAGCAGCAGAGCAGCAGCAGATGCAGCAGGAAATGCAGCAGTAGATGCAGGATCAGCAGATACTGCAGAAGGAAATACTGCAGCAGACGCAGCAGGAGATGACATATCAGGTGATGAAGCCACAGATGCAACAGCTGAAGATGAAGCAGGAGATGCAGCAGCAGGATGTTCATTAGCAGATGTACCAGGAGATGAGGCAGCAAACGTAGAAAGTTATAACGTTCATGTAGAAGCAGATGCAGCAGCAGCTAATTCGGCAGGAGATGCAGCAGCAGGAGATGCAGAAGCAGATGCAGCAGGAAATGCAGATTCAGCAGGAGAAGCAATAGGAAGAAAATCTTCAGCAGATGCAGCAGGATGTGCAGCATGACGAGATGTAGTAGGACATATAGCAGCAGCAGATGCATCAGCAGATAAAGCAGGAAATGCAGCAAGAGATGCAGCAGCAGAGATGTAGCCGCAGATGCATCAGAAGCAGATGCAACAGGAGACGCATCAGCAGCAGATGCAGAAGGAGTTGCAGCATCAGGAGATTCAGCAGGAAATGCAGCAACAGCAGAAGTAACAGGAGATGCATCAGCATCATATGCACTAGGAGATGTAGCAGCAGGAGATGAAAAAGCAGGAGATGCTACAGGCAATTCAGCCGGAGATACAGGAGGAGATGCAGCAGCAGGAAGTGCAGAGTAGTAGATGAAGTGAAGAATATGCAGCAGAAGGAAATATAGCAGGAGATGCAGCCGCAGTAAATGCAGCAAGAGAGAAAGTAGCATCAGATGCAGCAGCAGATGCAGTGGAAGAGGATGCAATAGGAGATGCAGCAGCATGAGATCTATCAGGAGATGCAGCAGTAGATGAAGCAGCAGCAGATGCAGCAGCAAATTCAGCAGATACAGCAGGAGATGCTGTAGCAGCAGATGCAGAAGGAGATGTAGCAGAACGAGATGCAGCAGCCGGAGATGCAGCAGCAGGATATGCAGTAAAAGAAGATGCAGCCGCACCAGAGGCAGCAGCAGATTCAGCAGGAGTTGCAGCAGCAGGAGATTCAGCAGCAGGAGATGCAGAAGCAAGAGATTCAGCAGCAGGAGATGCATCAGCAGGAAATGCATCAGCAGATTGTGCAGCAGGTAATTCCGTAGGAGATTATGCAGCAGCAGGATTCAGTAGAAAAGGCAGCAGGAGATGCAGCAGGTGATATAGAAGGAGATTCAGCAGCAGGGGATGTAGCAGGAGATGCAGCAGGAGATTCTGCAGAAGAAGATTCAGCAGGAGATGCAGCAGGAGATGAAATAGCAACATAGGCATCAGCAGTTACAGCAGGAAGTGCAGCAGGAGATTCAGCAGGAGATGTAGCAGCAGGAGATGCAGCCGTATATGCCTTCAACAGGATATGCAGCTGAAATGCAGAAGCACTAGGTGCATCTGTAGAAGATTGAGCAGCAGATGCAACAGGAAATGGAGATGCTTCTGCAGATGCATCCGCAGAGGATGCATCAGGAGATGAAGCAGCAGGCTATACAGCAGCAGGAAATGAAGCAGCAGATGCAGCAGCAGGAGATGCAGGAGGACATCAAGTAGAAGGAGATGCAGCAGCAGCAAGTGTAGCAGGAGATGCAGCAGTACATGAAGCATCAGGAAATGGAGCAGCAGATTAAGCAGCTGATTCAGGACATGCTGATTCAGTAAGAGATGTAGCAGCAACAGATGCTGCAGCAGATGATGCAGCAGGAGATGCAGCAGAAGGAAATCAAGATATACTGCAGGAGGAGATGCAGTAGGATATGAAGCAGGAGATGCAGCAGTAGGAGATGAAGCAGGGGATGCATCTTCAGCAGTAGATTCAGCAGAAACTTCAGAAGGAGATGAAGCATCAGGAGATTTAACAGGAGATGCAGCAGATGAAGCAGCAGCATATGCAACAGCAGATGCACCAGATGGAGCAGAAAGAGATGCACAAGGGGATGGAGCAGTAGATGCAACGGGAAATGGTGCATCAGTAGATGCATCTGCAGATGCATGAGCAGAGGATGCATCAGGAGATGTAGCAGTAGGAGACACCAGAAGATGCAGCACCAAGAGATGCAGCAGGAGATGCAGCAGCACATGTTGTATCAGCAGATGCAGCAGCAGGAAATACAACAGGAATAGATGAATAAGGTAATGCAGCAGCAGTAGTTGAAGCAATATATGCAGCAGCAGGAAATGCAGCAGTAAGAAATATCTCCTTTGCTCTGCAAAGGGATCTGAACAGGCTGGACTGCTGGGCTGAGACCAACGGCATGAGGTTTAACAAGGCCAAATGCCGAGTCCTGCACTTGGGGCACAACAACCCTAAGCAGGAGATACAAACTAGGAGAAACCTGGCTGGAAAGCTGCCAGGAGGAGAAGGACCTGGGGATGCTGGTTGACAACCGACTGAACATGAGCCAGCAGTGTGCCCAGGTGGCCAAAAAGGCCAATGGCATCTTGGCTTGTATCAGGAACGGCGTAACAAGCAGGTCCAGGGAGGTTATTCTCCCCCTGTACTCGGCACTGGTGAGATCGCACCTCGAGTACTGTGTTCAGTTCTGGGCCCCTCACCACAAGAGGGATGTTGTGGCTCTGGAGCATGTCCAGAGAAGGGCAACAAAGCTGGTGAAGGAGCTGGAGAACAAATCTTATGAGGAGCAGCTGAGAGAGCTGGGGTTGTTCAGCCTGGAGAAGAGGAGGCTGAGGGGAGACCTTATTACTCAGAACCATATGCAGCAGGAGATAGAGCAGCAGATGAAGCAGCAGATGCAGCTGGAGATGTAGCATCACCAGAAGCAGCAGCAGATGCAGCAGCAAAGGATGCAGGATGAGATGCAGCAGGAGATAGAGCAGCAGATGAAGCAGCAGATGCAGCTGGAGATGTAGCATCACCAGAAGCAGCAGCAGATGCAGCAGCAAAGGATGCAGGATGAGATGCAGCAAGAATTGCATCAGCAGGAGATGCTGCTGGAAATTCAGTAGGATATGCAACAGCAAGCGATTTGGCAACAGCAGATGCAGCTGGATATGCAGCAGCAGATTCAGCTGCATGAGGTGTATCAGCAGGAGATGTAGCAGGAGATGCATATTCAGCAGGTGATGCACCAGGATATGCAGCAGGAGATTCAACAGAAGGAAATGCAGCAGGAAATCAGCCGGAGATGCAGCAGTAGGAGATGCAGGAATAAAAGATGCAGGCGCACCAGAGGTAGCAGCAGATTGAGCAGGAGTTGCAGCAGCAGGAGATGAAGAGGCAAGAGATTCAGCAGGAGGAGATGCAGCATCAGGAGATTCACAGAGGATGCAGCAAGAGATGAAGCAGCAGGCTATACAGCAGCAGAAGATGAAGCAGCAGATGCAGGAGGACTTCAGGGAGAAGGAGATGCAGCAGCAGTAAATGTAGCAGGAGATGCAGCAGTACATGAAGCATCAGGAAATGGAGCAGCAGATTAAGCAGCTACTGTATCTTCTGCTGAATCTTTTTCTGCAGAATCTCCTCCTGCAACTCCTGCTGCTGAATCTCCTTCTATATCTCCTGCTGCATCTTCTGCTGAATCTTCCGCTGAATCTCCTGCTGCAGACTCTCCTACGGTGTTTCCTGCTGCAGAATCTCCTGCTACATTTCCTGCTGATGCATCCTCTGCTGCTGAATCTCCTGCCTCTTCATCTCCTGCTGCTGCTTCTCCTGCATCTGCTGCGGCTGCATCTTCTTCTACTGCGTCTCCTGCTACTGCATCTCCTGCAGCTCTATTACATTCTGCATCGACTCCTGCTGCATGTCCTGCTGCTCCATCGACTCCTGCTGCATCTGCTTCTGCATCTCTTGCTGATGCATCTCCTGCTAAATCTGCATCTCCTGCTGCATCTGCTTCTGCATCTCCTGCTGATGCATCTCATGCTCTTGCATCTCCTTCTGCTGAATCTCCTCCTGAATCTCCAGCGGCATCTCATGCTGCTACATATCCTGCTACATCTCCTGATGTATCTCCTTTTAAATATGCATATCCTGCTGCTTCTCCTGCTGCTGAATCTCCTGCTGCTGAATCTCCTGCTGCTGTATCTCATGCTGCTACGTCTGCTGCATCATCTCCTCTTTCTCCATAACCTGCTGTATCTCCTGTTGCTGCATCATATCATGCTGCTGCATCAGTTGCTGTGGAATATCCTGATGAATCTCCTGGGGCATCTCATGCTTCTACATATCATGCAGAATCTCCTGCTGCTGAATCTCCTGATGCATCTGCATCTGGTGCATCTCCTACTGCTGCATCACCTTCTGCATGTGCTGCTGCAGCATCTCCTAATGCTGCATCTCCTGTTGATGCATATGCAGCTGCTTCTCCTGCTGCTGCATCTGGTGCTTCATCTCCTGCGGCTGCATCTCCTGCTGCATCTCCATCTGAATCTCTTCTGCAGTATTTCCTGCTGATGCATATTCTGCTTCAGCTCCTGCTGCTGAATTACATTCTGCATCTATTCCTCTTGTATTTCCTGCTGCCGCAGCTCCTGCTGCTGCATCTGTTGCTTCATCTCCTGCTGCTGCATCTGCTGATACTACATGTGCTGCTGCATCTCCCGCTGCATCTTCTGGTGCTGAATCTTCTGGTGTTGCATCTCCTGCTGCATCTCCTGCGGCATCACCTGCTCCCGTATCTCCTGCTGCTACATCTCCTGATGCATCTCCTGCTCTTGCATTGCGGATGCATCCCCTGATGCACCATTTCCCGTTGCATCTGCTGCTCCATACCCTGCTGCACCTCCTTCTGCTCCATCTAGTTCATCTGCTGTTGCATATGCTGCTGCTTCATCTACTGCTGCATCTCCTGCTAAATCTCCTGCTGCGGCATGTCCTTCTGAAGTTTCTGCTGAATCTACTGCTGAATATGCATCCCCTGCTGCATCTCGTGATGCTGCATCTTCTGCTTCATATCCTACTGCATCTCCTCCTGCAGCATATCTTGCTGCATTTCCTTCTGCATCTCCTGCTGCATCATCTGCTGCAGCATCTTCTACTGCTACATCTGCTACTGAATCAGTATCTCATGATGCATCTGCTGTTGCATCTATTGCCGCTGCATCTGCTGCCTCTGCATCTGCTGCAGCATCTTCTGCTGCTACATCTCTTACTGAATCAGCATCTCTTGATGCATCCGCTGCTGCATCTATTGCTGCTACATCTGCTGCCTCTGCAGATGCAGCTGCATCACCTGCTGCTGCATCACCTGCTGCTAAATCTGCTGCTCCATTTCCTGATGCTTCATGTACTGCTGCATCTCCTGCTACATTTGCTGCTGCTGCATCTCCTTCTACTTGATGTCCTCCTCCATCTCCTGCTGCTGCATCTGCTGCTTCATTTCCTGCAGCTGTATAGCCTGCTGCTTCATCTCCTGCTGCATCCTCTGCGGATGCATCTACTGATGCATCTGCAGAAGCATCTCCATTTCCTGCTGCATCTGCTGCCCAATCATCTATTGATGCAATTAGTGCTTCTGCATTTCAGCTGCATATCCTGTTGAAGGCATCTGCGGCTGCATCTCCTGCTGCTACATCTCCTGCTGAATCTCCTGCTGTACTTCCTGCAGTAACTGCTGATGCCTATGTTGCTATTTCATCTCCTGCTGCATCTCCTGCTGAATCTTCTTCTGCAGAATCTCCTGCTGCATCTCCTACTACATCCCCTGCTGCTGAATCTCTTTCTATATCTCCTGCTGCATCTCCTGCTGCCTTTTCTACTGAATCCTGCTGCTGCAGAATCTCCTAAGGAATTTCCTGCTGCACAATCTGCTGATGCATCTCCTGCTGCTGAATCTCTTGCTTCTGCATCTCCTGCTGCTGAATCTCCTGCTGCTGCAACTCCTGCTGAATCTGCTGCTGCCTCTGATGCGGCTGCATCTTCTTTTCCTGCATCTCCTGCTGCTGCATCTCCGGCTGATTTCCTGCTGCTTTTCCTTCTCTTGAATCTCCTGCTGCATATCCTGGTGCATCACCTGCTGAATATGCATCTCCTGCTACATCTCCTGCTGATACACCTGCTGCATCTGCTGCTGCTTCATCTACTGCTGCATCTCCTGATTAGATTTCCTGCTGCTGAATCTCCTGATGCTGCACCTGCTGCTGCATATGATGCTGCACCTGATGCTGCATATCCTGCTGCATCTGCTGTTGCCAAATCGCTTGCCCTTGCATATCCTACTGAATTTCCAGCAGCATCTCCTGCTGATGCAATTCCTGCTGCATCTCATCCTGCATCCTTTGCTGCTGCATCTGCTGCTGCTTCTGGTGATGCTACATCTCCAGCTGCATCTGCTGCTTCATCTGCTGCTCTATCTCCTGCTGCATATGGTTCTGCATCTTCTGCTGCATATGGTGCTACATCTGCTGCTGCTTCTGCTGCTGGTGCATCTCCTGCCTCATATCCTGCTGCTGTGTCTACTGCTGATGTATGTTTTGCTGCATCTCCTGCTGATGCATGTCCTGCTGCATCTCCTGCTTCTGCATCTACTTCTTCTGCAGCTCCAGCTCCAGCATCTCCTGCTGCATCAATTGATGCTGCATCTCTTATTGATCTCCTCTGCTGCATACACCGCTGCATCTGGTGCTGCTGTACCTACTCCTACTGCATTTCCTGTTGCATCTCTTCCTGCTGCATCCCCTTCTGAATCTTTTCCTACTGCATCTCCTGTTCTATCTCCTCCTGCTGAATCTCTGCTGCATCTCCTCCTGCTGCATCTCCTGCTGCTGCATCTCTGGCTGATTTCCTGCTGCATTTCCTTCTGTTGAATCTCCTGCTGCATATCCTGGTGCATCACCTGCTGAATATGCATCTCCTGCTACATCTCCTGCTGATACACCTCATGCAGATGCACCTGCTGCTGAAGCATCTCCTGCTGCTTCAGCTCGTACTGAATCTGCTGTTGATTATGTTCCTGCATCTGCAGCGGCTGCATCTCCTGCTGCTGTATCATCTACTGATGCATCTCCTGCGTAATCTCCTCCTGCTGCTTCTCCTA
Organism: Clamator glandarius; assembly: GCA_033459285.1. Lineage (NCBI taxonomy): Eukaryota > Metazoa > Chordata > Aves > Cuculiformes > Cuculidae > Clamator > Clamator glandarius. The sequence goes on along the minus strand of JAUNZM010000097.1, from coordinate 171,553 downwards.
CTGCTGCATCTCCTGCATCTGCTACTGCATGTGCTGCTGCATCTCCTGCTTCTCTATGTCCTCTTCCTGGATCTCCTCCTACATCTATTGTTGCTGCATACTCTGCTGAACCTCCTGCTGCTGCATCTCCTTCTGCAACTTCCTCTGATGCATCAGCAGATTCATCTCATCATGCATCTCCCCTGCTTCATCTCCTGCTGCTGAATCTCCTGCTGTTGCATACCCTGCTGCATCTACAGCTGCTTCATACCCTACTTCATCTACTGCTGCTGCATTACCTGCTGCTTCTGCTGCTGCATCTCCTCCTGAATTTCCTGCTGCTGCATCTCCTGCTGCTATATCTTTTGCTTATCAATCTCCTGCTGCTGCATCTCTTACGGAATCTGCTTCTGAATCTGCTCCAGCACCTACGGCGGCTGCATCTCCTGATGCTCTATCCCCTGCTACTGCATCTCCTAATGCATCTCCTGTAGCTTAATCTCCTGCTTTTGCATCTCTTGCTTTATCTCCTTCTGATGCCTGTCTTGCTGCTGCATCTACTGCTGCTTCGTCTGCTTCTGCATCTCCTAATGCATCTCCTGCTGCTGCATCTCAGGGTACATCTCCTCTTGCTCAGCCTCTTGCTGCATATCCTGCTGCTACATCTCCAGCTACTGCATCTCCTTCTGCATCTCCTGCTGCATCTCTTGCAGCTGCATCTCCTGCTCCATTTCTTGCGGCTGCATCTCCTGCTCCATATCCTTCTCTTGCAACTGTGTATTCATCTTATGATGGTGCTTTTTTGCTGGATCTCCTGCTTCTGCATCTCCTGCTGCTGCAAACTCTGCTGCATCTCCTGCTGCTGCATTTCCAGTTGCAGCTGCTGCTGCTGTATCTCCTGCGGCTGTGGCTGTGGCTGCTGATGCATTTCCTGATGCATTTTCTACTGCTGCATCTCCTTCTGCTGCAACTACTGCTGCATCCCCTCTTGCTGCATTTCCTTCTGCTGCATTTCCTGCTCCTTCATCTGATACTTCACCTCTTGCTGCTGCATCTGCAGGTGCTGCATCTCCTGCTGCATCTGCTGCTGAATCTCCTGCTTCTGCATCTCATACTACATCTCCTGCTGCTGCAACTCCTGCTTCTGCATATCTCGCTGCATCTCCTGCTGCTGCATCACCTGCTACATCACCTGCTGCTGAATCTCCTGCATCTTTTGCTGCATCTGATGTAGATTCGCCTCCTGGTGCATCTCCTGCTGCTGCATCTCCTGCTGATGGATGTCCTCGTGCATCTCCTGATGCTGCATCTGCTGCTGCATCTCCAGCAGCTGCATCTCCTGTGGCGTCTCACTGCTGAATCTCGTGCTGCTTCATTCTCTGCTTCACTTACTGCTGCTGCATAACCTGCTGCGGAATCTCCTTATGCAACTCCTCTTGCTTTGCCTCCTGATGCTTCCTGTCCTGCTTCATCTCTTTTTGCTGCATATATTGCTGCTGCATCTACTGCTGCTTGGCCTGCTGCTGTATCCCCTGCTCCATCTCCTGCTGGGGCATCTCCTGCTGCATGTCCTCCTGTTCCAGCTGCTGCACTTGCATCATCAGGATATTCTGAAGGAGATGCAGCAACAGGAGATGCAGCAGCAGGAGATGCAACCACAGTACTGCAGCACCAGATTCAGCTCTAGGAGATGCAGCTGTAAGAGATGCAGCAGGATTTTCAGAAGAGAGTACAGCAGAAAGAGATGAGGCAAGAGATGCAGTAGCAGATGCAACAGAAGGAAGTGTAGCAGCAGGAGATGTAGGAGGATATGCAGCAGCAGTAGATGAAACAGACCATAAAGCAGCAGGATATGCAGAAGGAGGAGAATCAGCAGAGCGGATGCAGCAGCAGATTCAGCAGAAAATTCAGCAGGAAATGTAGCAACAGTAGATGCAGAAGGATATGCAGCAGGAGATGCATCAGTAGGAAATGCAGCAGCAGAGGCAGCAGCAGAAGATGCAGCGAGAGATATAGAAAAAAATGAGGAAGCAGGAGCAGCCCGAGTAATAACTTGATGTCCTCCTGCATCTACTGATGCTGCATCTTCTGCGGCTTCATCTCCTACTTCTGTATCTTCTGCTGCTACATCTCCTGATGCATCCTCTGATCATGCATCTGTGGATGCATCTCCTGATGCACCATTTCCCGTTGCATCTGCTGCTCCATCCCCTGCTGCATCTCTTTCTGCTCCATCTGGAGCATCTGCTGTTTCATATTCTGCTGCTTCATCTACTGCTGCATCTCCTGTTAAATCTCCTGATGCTGCATTTCCTTCTGAAATTTCTGCTGAATCTACTGCTGAATATGCATCCCCTGCTGCATTTCCTGCTGCTGCATCTCCTGCTTCATATCCTACTGCATCTCCTCCTGCAGCATATATTGCTGCATTTCCTTCTGCTGCATCTCCTGCTGCATCATCTGCTGCAGCATCTTCTGCTGCTACATCTCCTACTGAATCAGCATCTCTTGATGCATCTGCTGCTGCATCTATTGCTGCTACATCTGCTGCCTCTGCAGCTGCAGCTGCATCACCTGCTGCATTACCTCCTGCTGCTTAATATACTGCTCCATTTCCTGTTGCTTCATGTACTGCTGCATCTCCTGCTACATTTACTGCTGCTCTATCTCCTTCTCCTTGAAGTCCTCCTGCATCTCCTGCTTCATCTTCTGCTGCTATATAGCCTGCTGCTTCATCTCTTGCTGCATCCTCTGTGGATGCATCTGCGGTTGCTTCTGCAGAAGCATCTCCATTTCCTGCTGCATCTGCTGCTCAATCTTCTACGGATGCATCTAGTGCTTCTCCATTTCAGCTGCATATCAACTTAAAGGCATCTGCGGCTGCATCTCCTGCTACTACATCTCCTGCTGAATCTCCTGCTGCACTTCCTACAGTAACTGCGGATGCCTATGTTGCTATTTCATCTCCTGCTGCATCTCCTACTACATCCCCTGCTGCTGAATCTCCTTCTATATCTCCTGCTGCATCTCCTGATGCATTTTCTACTGAATCTCCTGCTACCTTTTCTACTGAATCCCCTGCTGCAGAATCTGCTGATGCATCTCCTGCTGAATCTCCTGATGCTGCATCTCCTCCTGCTGAATCTCCTGCCTCTTCATCTCCTGCTGCTGCAACACTGCTGAATCTGCTGCTGTCTCTGGTGCGGCTGCATCTTCTTTTCCTGCATCTCCTGCTGCTGCATCTCCGGCTGATTTCCTGCTGCATGTCCTTCTGTTGAATCTCCTGTTGCATATCCTGGTGCATCATCAGCTGAATATGCATCTCCTGCTACATCTCTTGCTGATACACCTCATGCAGCTGAATCTGCTGCTACATATCCTGCTGCATCTGCTGTTGCCAAATCTCTTGCTGTTGCATATCCTACTGAATTTCCAGCAGCATCTCCTGCTGATGCAATTCTTGCTGCATCTCATCCTGCATCCTTTGCTGCTGCATCTGCTGCTTCATCTGCTGCTGTATCTCCTGCTGCATATGGTTCTGCATGTTCTTCTGCATATGTTTCTGCATATTCTACTGCATATGGTGCTGCATCTGATGCTGCTTCTGCTGCTAGTGAATTTCCTGCCTCATATTATGCTGATGTGTCTCCAGCTGATGTATATTGTGCTGTATCTCCTGCTTATGCATGTCCTGCTGCATCTCCTGCTTCTGCATCTACTTCATCTGTATCTCTGGCTCCAGCATCTCCTGCTGCATCATTTGCTGCTGCATCTCTTATTCATCTCCTTCTGCTGCATATACTCCTGCATCTGGTGCTGCTGTACCTCCTCCTACTGCATCGCCTGCTGCATATTTTACTGCATCTCCTGCTGGTGCATCTCCTTCTGCTACATATCCTTCTGCATCTCCTGTTACAGCATCTCCTGCTCTATCTGCTGCTTCTGCATCTCCTGATACATCCCCTGCTGCTTCATCTCATCCTGCTGCATATCAGGCTGCATCTCCTGATGCTATATCTACTGCTGTTTCATATCCTGCTACTGCATCTCCTAATGAATCTCCTGCTGCTTCATCTCCTGATCCATGTCCTGATGCTGCATCTCCTGTTTCTGCATCTTGTTTTGCTTCGTCTGCTGCTGCATCTCCTGCTGTATCTCATGTTGCACCTTCTTTTGAAGCATCTCCTGTGTCATCTCCTTCTGCTGCACATCTTGCTGCTTCATCTCGTTCTGCATCTCCTGCTGCATCTCCTTGAGCGTCACCTGCTTCATCTCCTTCTGCATCACCTGCAGATACATCTACTGCTGTGTCTCCTGCTCCTCCATATTCATCTGCATCTCCTGCTGCAGCTATTTATGAATCTACTACTGCGGCATCTGCAGAATTTGCTACTGTACCTGCTGCTGCTTCATCTACTGCTGCATCTCCTGCCAAATCTCCTGCTGCTGCATCTTCTTCTGATGTTCCTGCTGAATCTACTGCTGAATATGCATCCCCTGCTGCTTCTCTTGCTGCTGCATCTCCGGCTACATGTCCTACTGCATATTCTCCTGTTGCATATGTTGCTGCATTTCCTTCTGCTGCATCTCCTGCGGCATCACCTACTCCTGTATCTCCTGCTGCTACATCTCCTGATGCATCCTCTGATCATGCATCTGTGGATGAATCTCCTGATGCGCCATTTCCCTTTGCATCTGCTGCTTCATCCCCTGCTGCATCTCTTTCTGCTCCATCTGGTGGATATGCTGTTGCAAAAGCTGCTGTTTCATCTACTGCTGCATCTCCTGCTAAATCTCCTGCTGCTGCATCTCTTTCTGAAGTTTCTGCTGAATCTACTGCTGAATATGCATCCCCTGCTGCATCTCCTGCTGCTGCATCTCCTGCTTCATATCCTACTGCATCTTCTCCTGCAGCATATCTTGCTGCATTTCCTTCTGCAGCATCTCCTGCATCATCTGATGCAGCATCTTCTACTGCTACATCTCCTACTGAATCAGCATCTCATGATGCATCTGCTGCTGCATCTATTGCTGATGCATCTGCTGCCTCTGCATCTGCATCACCTGCTGCTGCATCATCTTATGCATTACATCCTGCTGCATATTCTGCTGCATTTCCTGATGCTCCATCTCCTTATTCTGCTGTTCATTTTCCTGCTTCTTCATGTACTGCTTCATCTCCTGCTACATTTGCTGCTGCTGCATCTCCTTCTCGTTTATGTTTTCCTGCATTTCCTGCTGCTGCATCTGCAGCTTCATCTCCTGCTTCTGTATAGCCTGCTGCTGCAGCTCCTGCTGTTTCATCTCCTGCTCTTGCATCTCCTTCTGCTGAATCTCTTCCTGAATCTCTGGTGGCATCTCATGCTCCTACATATTCTGCTACATCTCCTGACGTATCTCCTTCTCAATATGCATCTCCTATTGCTGCTCCTGCTGCTGAATCTCCTGCTGCTGAATCTCCTGCTGCTGCATCTTCTCTTGTTGAATCTTCTGCTGCTGCGTCTGCTTCATCCTCTCCTCTTTCTCCTTAACCTGCTGTATCTCCTGTTGCTGCATCTTATCATGCTGCTGCATATGTTGAAGAATCTCTTCCTACTGCATCTTCTGCTGAATCTTCATTTCCTGCTGCATCTGCTTCTGCATCTCCTGCTGCTGCTGCATCTCCTGCTGCTTCTGCTGCTGCATCAGTTGCTGATGAATCTCCTGATGAATTTCCTGCGGCATCACATGCTTCTACATATCATGCTGAATCTTCTAATGCATCTCCATCTGCTACCACTCCTACTGCTGCGTTTGCTTCTGCATCTCCTCCTGCAGCTCCAGCTGCTGAATATCCTGATGCCGTGTCTGCTACTGAATATCCTTTGTCTGCTGCTGAAACTCCTGCTGCTGAATATTTGCTGCATCTCCTACTGCTACATCTCCTTCTGCATGTGCTGCTGCAGCATCATCTGCTGCATCTCCTACTTCAGCATCTGCAGCTGCATCTCCTGCTGTAGCTCTGTCTGAATTTCTTGCTGCTGCATTTCCTGCTGATGCATATTCTGCTTCAACTCCTGCTACTGCATTACCTTATTCATCTATTCCTCTTGTATTTCCTGCTGCTGCATCTGCTGATACTGCATGTGCTGCTGCATGTGCTGCTGCATGTGCTGCTGCATCTCTTGGTGCTGCATCTTCTGGTGTTGCATCTCCTGCTGCATCTCCTGCGGCATCACCTGCTCCTGTATCTCCTACTGCAACATCTCCTGATGCATCCTCTGCTCATGCATCTGTGGATGCATCTCCTGATGCACCATTTCCGTTGCATCTGCTGCTCCATACCCTGCTGCATCTCTTTCTGCTCCATCTGGTGCATCTGCTGTTGCATATGCTGCTGCTTCATCTACTGCTGCATCTCCTCTTAAATCTCCTGATGCTTCATCTCCTTCTGAAGTTTCTGCTGAATCTACTGCTGAACATGCATCCCCTGCTGCATCTCATGCTGCTGCATCTCCTGCTTCATATACTACTGCATCTCCTCCTGCAGCATATCTTGATGCATTTCCTTCTCCTGCAGCATCTGCTGCATCACCTGCTGCAGCATCTTCTGCTGCTACATCTCCTACTGAATCAGCATCTACTGATGCATCTGCTGCTGCATCTATTGCTGCTACATCTGCTGCCTCTGCAGCTGCAGCTGCATCACCTGCTGCATTTCCTGCTGCTGCTTAATCTGCTGCTCCATTTCCTGATGCTTCATGTACTGCTGCATCTCCTGCTACATTTGCTGCTGCTGCATCTCCTTCTACTTGATTTCCTCCGTCATCTCCTGCTGCTGCATCTCCTGCTTCATCTCCTGCTGCATCCTCTGCGGATGCATCTGCGGATACATCTGCAGAAGCATCTCCATTTCCTGCTGCATCTGCTGCTCAATCATCTACGGATGCATCTAGTGCTTCTGCATTTCAGCTGCATATCCTGTTGAAGGCATCTGCGGCTGCATCTCCTGCTGCTACATCTTCCGCTGAATCTCCTGCTGCACATCCTGCAGTAACTGCTGATGCAGATGTTGCTATTTCATCTCCTGCTGCATCTCCTGCTGATTCTTCTTCTGCAGAATCTCCTGCTGCATCTCCTGCTACAATTCCTGCTGATGTATCTCCTGATGCATCTCCTACTATATCCCCTGCTGCTGAATCTCCTTCTATATCTCCTGCTGCATCTCCTGCTACAATTCCTGCTGATGTATCTCCTGATGCATCTCCTACTATATCCCCAGCTGCTGAATCTCCTTCTATATCACCTGCTGCATCTCCTGCTGCATTTTCTACTGAATCTCCTGCTGCCTTTTCTACTGAATCCCCTGCTGCATAATCTCCTACGGAATTTCCTGCTGCAGAATCTGCTGATGCATCTTCTGCTCAATCTCCTGATGCTGCATCTCCTCCTGCTGAATCTCCTGCCTCTTCATCTCCTGCTGTTGCAACTCCTGCTGAATCTGCTGCTACCTCTGGTTCGCCTGCATTTTTATTTCCTGCATCTCCTACTGCTGCATCTCTGGCTGATTTCCTGCTGCAAGCCCTTCTGTTGAATCTCCTGGTGCATACCCTGGTGCATCAACTGCTGAATATGCATCTCTTGCAACATCTCCTACTGATACACCTCATGCAGCTACATCTGCTGCTGCATATCCAGCTGCATCTGCTGTTGCCAAATCTCTTGCTATTGCATATCCTACTGAATTTCCAGCAGCATCTCCTGCTGATGCAATTCCTGCTGCAAATCATCCTGCATCCTTTTCTTCTGCATCTGCTTCTGCTTCTTCTGATGCTACATCTCCAGCTGCATCTGCTGCTTCATCTGCTTCTGTATCTCCTGCTGCATATGGTTCTGCATATTCTGCTGCATATCGTTCTAAATCTTCTGCTGCATAAGTTGCTGCATCTGCTTCTAAGGATTACTCCTACAGATGCATCTCCTGATGCACCATTTCCTGTTGCATCTGCTGCTCCATTTCCTGCTGCATCTCTTTCTGCTCCATCTGGTGCATCTGCTGTTGCATATGCTGCTGCTTATGGTTGGACTCGACAATCTGGTGAGTCTCTTCCAACCTGGTTATTCTGTGATTCTGTGATTCATCTACTGCTGCATCTCCTGGTAAATCTCGTGCTGCTGCATCTCCTTCTGTAGTTTCTGCTGAATCTACTGCTGAATATGCATCCCCTGCTGCATCTCCTGCTGGTGCATCTCCTGCTTCGTATTCTACCGCATCTCCTCCTGCAGCATATGTTGCTGTATTTCCTTCTTCTGCATCTCCTCCTGCATCATCTGCTGCAGCATATTCTGCGTCTACATCTCCTACAGAATCAGTATCTCCTGATGCATCTGCTGCTGCATCTATTGCTGCTGCATCTGCTGCCTCTGCATCTGCATCTGCATCACCTACTAATGCATCACCTGCTGCATTACCTCCTACTGCATATTCTGCTGCTTATTCTGCTGCATTTCTTGCTGATGTGTGATCTGCTGCTCCATTTCCTGATGCTTCAAGTACTGCTGCATCTCCTGCTACATTTGCTGCTGCTGCATCTCCTTCTCGTTTATGCTTTCCTGCATTTCCTGCTGCTGCATCTGCTGCTTCATCTCCTCCTACATCCTCTGCGGATGCATCTGCAGAAGCATCTCCATTTCCTGCTGCATCTGCTGCTCAATATTCTACGGATGCACCTAGTGCTTCTGCATTTCAGCTGCATTTCCTGTTGAAGGCATCTGCGGCTGCATCTCCTGCTGCTGCATCTCCTGCTGAATCTCCTGCTGCACTTCCTGCAGTAACTGCTGATGCATATGTTGCTATTTCATCTCCTGCTGCATCTCCTGCTGAATCTTCTTCTGCAGAATCTCTTCCAGCATCTCCTGCTACAATTCCTGCTGATGTATCTCCTTCTATATCTCCTGATGCATCTCCTGCTGCATTTTCTACTGAATCTCCTGCTGCCTTTTCTACTGAATATCCTTCTGCAGAATCTCCTACGGAATTTCCTGCTGCAGAATCTGCTGATGCATCTCCTCCTGCGGAATCTCCTGCCTCTTCATCTCCTGCTGCTGCAAATCCTGCTGAGTCTGATGCTGCCTCTGGTTCGCCTGCCTCTTCTTTTCCTGCATCTCCTGCTGCTGCATCTCTGCCTGATTTCCTGCTGCATTTCCTTCTGTTGAATCTCCTGCTGCATATCCTGGTGCATCACCTGCTGAATATGCATCTCATGCTACATCTCCTGCTGATAAACCTCATGCAGCTGCATCTGCTGCCCCATCCCCTTCTACATCTCAGCTGCTGCTGCATCTGCTTCTACATGTACGTTATAACTTTCTGCATTTGCTGCCTCATCTCTTGGTACATCTGCTAATGAACCTCCTGCTGCTGCACTTCCTGCTTCATCTTCAACTGATGCATCTCTGTCTTCGTCACCTGATATGTCATCTCCTGCTGCATCTGCTGCAGTATTTCCTGCTGCAGTATCTGTTGATCCTGCATCTACTGCTGCATTTCCTGCTGCATCTGCTGCTGCTCTGCTGCTGCTTCATCTCCTAAAAAAAAATCTCCTGCTACATATCCTGCTGCTGCACCTCCTAATGCATCTCATGATAATGCTTCATCTCCTGCTACTGCATCTCCTGCTGCACCTACTGCTGCTGCATTTCCTGCTGCATCTTCTGCTGCTGCATCTCCTGCTGATGGGTCTGAGGCAGCATCTCTTGCTCTTGCATCTCCTGCTGTATCTCCTGCTGCTGCATTACCTGCTGTCTCCTCCTACTGCCTCTCCTCCTGCTGCATATCCTGCTTCTGTATATACTACTGCCTTTCCTGCTGCTGCATCTCCTGCTGCTGGATCTCTTTCTGCATCTCCTTCTTCTGAATCTCCTGCTGCTCTATTACCTTCTGCATCAACTCCTGCTGCATGTCCTGCTGCTGCATCGACTCCTGCTGCATCTGCTTCTGCATCTCCTGCTGCTTCATCTCCTGCTCTTGCATCTCCTTCTGCTGAATCTCCTCCTCAATCTCCGGCGGCATCTCATCCTGCTACATATCCTGCTACATATCCTGGCAAATCTCCTTCTATATATATGCTTCTCCTGCTGCTGAATCTCCTGCTGCTGCATCATCTCCTGCTGCTGCTGCAGGAGATCTTCATTTCCTGCTGCATCTGCTTGTGCATCTCCTCCTGCATCTCCTGCTGCTTCTCCTGCTGCTGCATCAGTTTCTGCTGAATCTCCTGATGAATCTCCTGTGGAATCTCATGCTTCTACATATCATGCTGAATCTCCTGCTGCTGAATCTCCTGCTGCATCTCCTACTGCTGCATCACCTTCTGCATGTGCTGTTGCAGCATCTCCTTCTGCTGCGCCTCCTGTTGCTGCATCTGCTGGTGCTGCACCTGCTGCAACATCTGCTTCAACTCCTGCTGCTGCACCACCTTCTGAATCTATTCCTATTGTATTTCCTGCTTCTGCATCTCCAGCTGCTGCATCTCCTTCTGAATCTCTTGGTGCTGCATCTCCTGCTGATGCATGTCGTGCTGCATCTCCTGCTTCTGCATCTACTTCTTCTCCATCTCTGGCTCCAGAATCTACTGCTGCATGAATTGCTGCTGCATCTCTTATTGATCTCTTCTGCTGCATACACTGCTGCATCTGGTGCTGCTGTACCTCCTCCTATTGCATCTCCTGTTGCATCTCCTCTTGCTGCATCTCCTGCTTCATATTTTGCTGCATCTCCTGCTGCTGCATCTCCTGCTACATCTCCTTCGGCATCTCCTGCTACAGGATCTCCTGCTCTTTCTGCTGCTTCTGCATCTCCTGATACATCCCCTGCTGCTTCATCTCATCCTGCTGCATCCCCTGCTGCATCTCCTGCTGCTATATCTCCTGCTGTTTCATATCCTGCTACTGCATCTCCTAATGAATCTCCTGCTGCTTCATCTCTTGATCCATGTCCTGCTGCTGCATCTCCCGTTTCTGCATATCCTTTTGTTTTGTCTGCTGCTGCATCTCCTGCTGTATCTCATGTTGCACTTTCTATTGAAGCATCTCCTGCGTCATTTCTTTCTGCTGCATATCTTGCTGCTTCATCTCGTTCTGCATCTCCCGCTGCATCTCCTTGTGCGTCACCTGCTGCATCTCCTTCTGCATCACCTGCAGATGCATCTCCTGCTGCTGCATATTGATCTGCATTTCCTGCTGCAGCTCTTTATGAATCTACTACAGCTGCATATGCTGAATTTGCTGCTGCATCTGCTGCTGATTCATCTACTGCTGCATCTCCTGATAGATCTCCTTCTGCTGCATCTCCTGTTGCTTCATCTGCTGGTGCTTCACCTGCTGCAACATCTCCTTCTGCATCTCCTGCTGCTGTATCTCCTGCTGCATCTCTGTCTGAATCTCTTGGTGCTGCATTTCCTGCTGATGCATATTCTGCTTCAACTCCTGCTGCTGCATCTCCTGCTGCTGCATCTGCTGATAATGCATGTGCTGCTGCATCTCTTGGTGCTGCATCTTTTGCTGTGTCATCTCCTGCTTCAGCTCATTATGACTTAACTGCCACTAATGCGGCGCTTTAGGGACATCAAATAACGCACACAGGGAAGATGCTATCATGGAATGCTGCTGCTTCTGAATGTCTTCTCTTAGAGCGCTTTCACTGTAAAGCGAGACTTGTAGAAGTTTGAGTATACGCTTGTGTACTTTAACATCAGAACGGCTATTTAAGCCTCACTTGAAAAGAGCAGAGCGTTCAGCACAAGTACCACAGGGAAGAAGCTACGATGAAATACTGGCTCTCGTTAAAGTCTTCTCTGGAAACGCTTTCACTGCATGCTGCAAAGCACGTCTTACAAAACGTTTAGTATAGGGTACTGAATTATGAAGCATGACTTATGAAGGTGCTTTCTGATAAGTGAGTAACTGACGCAGTGAAGATGCTAGCGTGGAATACTGCTGCTACTGAATGTCTTCTCTTAGAGCGCATTCACTGAAAAGCAAAACTTTCAGTCTAGGCTTGTACACTGCAACATCAGAATGGCTATTAAAGCATCACTTCAAAATCTTTAGCACTTTCACTGCAAGGCAAGACGTGTTGAACTTTTAGTCTGGGCTTATGTACTGCAACATCAGAATGTCTATTAAAGCGTCGCATCAAAATATCAGAGTGTTCAGCGCAAATACCGCAGGGAAGATGTTACGATCAAATATTGAAATTCCTATAATTCCTCTTTGGATGCGTTTTCACTGCAAGGCAAGACTTGAAGAAGTTTCAGTCTAGGCTTTTGAAATTTGAAAACGTTTAGAAAAAGTACAGCAAGAGCGCAGCTACGATCAAATACTAGCTCTCGTTAGAATGTTCTCTTGAAGCGCTTTCACTGCAAGCTGCAAAGCACGTCTAACAAAACGTTTAGTATTGATTATGGAATTGTGATTTAACTATTGAGGAGCTTTAGGAAAAGTGAGTAAAGCCCGTATGGAAGATGCTAGCATGGAATGCTGCTGCTTCTGAATGTCTTCTCTTATAACACTTTCATTGCAAAGAAAGACTTGTAGAACTTTCAGTCTAGGCTCGTGTTCTGTAACATCAGAATGGGTATTAAAGCGTCACTTCAAAATTTCAAATCATTCAGCACAAATACGGCAGGGAAGCTGCTACGATCACATGCTGGCTCTCGTTAGTCTTCTCTGGAAGTGCTTTCACTGCAAGCTGCAAAGCACGACTAACACAAAGTTTTAGAATAGGGTACAGAACAGTTACTTTACTTCGCCGAATAACACGCTTTAGGAATAGTGTACATCGACTGCAGGGAAGATGCTAGTATGAAATGCTGCTGCTTCTGAAAGTCTTCTCTTATAGCACTTTCACTGCAAAGTACGACTTCTAGAAGTTTCATTCTAGGCTTCTGAAGTATATCATCAGCTAGTAAAGTGTCACTTCAAAATTTCAGAGCGTTCAGCACAAGTACCGCAGGGAAGCTTCTACCATCAAATGCTGGTTCTCGTTTGAGTCTTCTCTTATAGCGCTTTCGCTGCAGGCTGTGAAGCACGACTAACACATTTTAGTTTGGGGAAATGAATTGTGACTTAACTGCGCCTGTTAACATGCTTAAGGAAAAGTAAGTAATTCAGGCAGTGCAGATGCTGGCCTGAAACTACACCGCTTATTAATGTTTTCTCTTATAGCGCTGTTACTGCAAAAGACGACTTGTAGAACTTTCACTCTAGGCTTATGAACTGTAAGATCAGAATGGCTATTAAAGGCTCATTTCAAGATATTAGAGATCGTTCAGCACAAGTACCGCAGAGAAGCTGCTACCATCAAATTTTGGCTCTCGTTAGGATCCTTTCATGAAGAACTGTCACTGCCAGCCGCAAAGCACGAAAAACTCAACGTTTTCGCTTAGGCTAGTTATTAGCGACTTAATAACGCCTAATAACACTTTTTAGGAAAAGAGAATATCTCCAGCAGGGAAGATGTTAGCCTGGAATGCTTCTGCTTCTGAATGTCTTCTCCTAGATCGCAATCACTGCAAACCAAGATTTATCGAACTTCCCACTAGGCTAGTGAACTGTAAATAAGCAGGGCTAGTAACGTTTCACTTGAAGATTTGAAAGCGTTTAACAGAAGTACCCCTGGGAAGTTGCTAGCATCAAATGGTGTCTCTCGTTAGAATCCTCTCTGGAAGCGCTTTCACTGAGAGGTGCAAAACACGATTAACAATGCTTTCAAATGTAGGTTAAAGAATAGTGACATAACAGGGACTAACAACGAGCTTTAGGAAAAGTGAATATCTCCAACAGCGAAGATGTTAGCATGGAATGCTGCTGCTTCTGAATGTCGTCTCTTATAGCGCTTTCACTGGAAAGCGAGACTTGTCGAACTTTCAGTCTAGGCTAGTGAACGGTAACATCAGCATGGCTATTGAGGCATCACATCAAGATTTTAGAGATTTCTGCTCAAGTACCGCAGGGAAGCTGCTACCATCAAATTCTGGCTCTCGTTAGGATCTTTGCATGAAGCGCTTTCACTGTCAGCCGCAAAGCACGAAAAACACAACTTTTTCGTGGAGGCTAGTTATTAGCGACTTAATCACGACTAACAACGCTCTTTAGGAAAAGAGAATATCTCCTGCAGGGGAGATGTTAGCCTGGAATGCTTCTGCTTGTGGATGTATTCTCTTAGAGCACTTTCATTGCAGAGCCCGATTTGTGAACTTTCAGTCTAGTCTTGTGTACTGTCAGATCAGAATGACTGCTTGTGCTTCCCGAGGGTAGTTCTGCTAAACGGTTTCAAATCTTCAAGTGAAGCTTTACTAGATATGCTGGTGTTACCGTTCACTAGCCTAGACGGAAATTTCGAAAAATCTTGGTTTGCAGTGATTGTGCTCTAAGAGAATACATCCACAAGCAGAAGCATTCCAGGCTAACATCTTCCCTGCTGGAGATATTCTCTTTTCCTAAAAAGTGTTATTAGGCGTTATTAAGTCGCTAATAACTAGCCTACGCGAAAACGTTGAGTTTTTCGTGCTTTGCGGCTGGCAGTGACAGTTCTTCATGAAAGGATCCTAACGAGAGCCAAAATTTGATGGTAGCAGCTTCTCTGCGGTACTTGTGCTGAACGATCTCTAATATCTTGAAATGAGCCTTTAATAGCCATTCTGATCTTACAGTTCATAAGCCTAGAGTGAAAGTTCTACAAGTCGTCTTTTGCAGTAACAGCGCTATAAGAGAAAACATTAATAAGCGGTGTAGTTTCAGGCCAGCATCTGCACTGCCTGAATTACTTACTTTTCCTTAAGCATGTTAACAGGCGCAGTTAAGTCACAATTCATTTCCCCAAACTAAAATGTGTTAGTCGTGCTTCACAGCCTGCAGCGAAAGCGCTATAAGAGAAGACTCAAACGAGAACCAGCATTTGATGGTAGAAGCTTCCCTGCGGTACTTGTGCTGAACGCTCTGAAATTTTGAAGTGACACTTTACTAGCTGATGATATACTTCAGAAGCCTAGAATGAAACTTCTAGAAGTCGTACTTTGCAGTGAAAGTGCTATAAGAGAAGACTTTCAGAAGCAGCAGCATTTCATACTAGCATCTTCCCTGCAGTCGATGTACACTATTCCTAAAGCGTGTTATTCGGCGAAGTAAAGTAACTGTTCTGTACCCTATTCTAAAACTTTGTGTTAGTCGTGCTTTGCAGCTTGCAGTGAAAGCACTTCCAGAGAAGACTAACGAGAGCCAGCATGTGATCGTAGCAGCTTCCCTGCCGTATTTGTGCTGAACGATTTGAAATTTTGAAGTGACGCTTTAATACCCATTCTGATGTTACAGAACACGAGCCTAGACTGAAAGTTCTACAAGTCTTTCTTTGCAATGAAAGTGTTATAAGAGAAGACATTCAGAAGCAGCAGCATTCCATGCTAGCATCTTCCATACAGGCTTTACTCACTTTTCCTAAAGCTCCTCAATAGTTAAATCACAATTCCATAATCAATACTAAACGTTTTGTAAGACGTGCTTTGCAGCATGCAGTGAAAGCGTTTCCAGAGAAGACTTTAACGAGAGCCAGTATTTCATCGTAGCTTCTTCCCTGTGGTACTTGTGCTGAACGCTCTGCTCTTTTCAAGTGAGGCTTAAATAGCCGTTCTGATGTTAAAGTACACAAGCGTATACTCAAACTTCTACAAGTCTCGCTTTACAGTGAAAGCGCTCTAAGAGAAGACATTCAGAAGCAGCAGCATTCCATGATAGCATCTTCCCTGTGTGCGTTATTTGATGTCCCTAAAGCGCCGCATTAGTGGCAGTTAAGTCATAATGAGCTGAAGCAGGAGATGACACAGCAAAAGATGCAGCACCAAGAGATGCAGCAGCACATGCATTATCAGCAGATGCAGCAGCAGGAGATGCAGCAGCAGGAGTTGAAGCAGAATATGCATCAGCAGGAAATGCAGCACCAAGAGATTCAGACAGAGATGCAGCAGGAGATACAGCAGCAGGAGATGCAGAAGGAGATGTTGCAGCAGGTGAAGCACCAGCAGATGAAGCAACAGGAGATGCAGCAGAAGGAGATCTATCAGGAGATGCAGCAGTAGATGAATCAGCAGCAGATGCAGCAGCAAATTCAGCATATGCAGCTGTAGTAGATTCATAAAGAGCTGCAGCAGGAAATGCAGATCAATATGCAGCAGCAGGAGATGCATCTGCAGGTGATGCAGAAGGAGATGCAGCAGGTGACGCACAAGGAGATGCAGCGGGAGATGCAGAACGAGATGAAGCAGCAAGATATGCAGCAGAAAGAAATGACGCAGGAGATGCTTCAATAGAAAGTGCAACATGAGATACAGCAGGAGATGCAGCAGCAGACAAAACAAAAGGATATGCAGAAACGGGAGATGCAGCAGCAGGACATGGATCAAGAGATGAAGCAGCAGGAGATTCATTAGGAGATGCAGTAGCAGGATATGAAACAGCAGGAGATATAGCAGCAGGGGATGCAGCAGGATGAGATGAAGCAGCAGGGGATGTATCAGGAGATGCAGAAGCAGCAGATAAAGCAGGAGATGCTGAGGCAGTAGATGCAGATGGACATGTAGCAAAAGGAGATGCAGCAGCAAAAGATGCAACAGGAGATGCAGTAGGAGGAGATTCAGCAGGAGATGCAGCAGGAGGAGATGCAACAGGAAATGCAGCAGGAGGAGGCACAGCAGTACCAGATGCAGCAGTTTATGCAGCAGAAAGAGATGAATAAGAGATGCAGCAGCAATTGATGCAGCAGGAGATGCTGGAGATGGAGATGCAGAAGTAGATGCAGAAGGAGGAGATGCAGCAAGACATGCATCAGACGGAGATGCAGAAAAACATACATCAGCTGGAGACACAGCAGCAGGATATAAGGCAGGTGATGCACCCGCAGCAGAAGGAGAAGCAGATGCAGCACCTTATGCAGCAGAACATGCAGCACCATATGCAGCAGGAGATACAGCAGCAGATGAAGTAGCAGATGCATCTGGAAATGTAGCATCACTAGAATCAGCAGCAGATGCAGCAGCAAAGGATGCAGGATGAGATGCAGAAAGAATTGCATCAGCAGGAGATGCTGCTGGAAATTCAGTAGGATATGTAACAGCAAGAGATTTGGCAACAGCAGATGCAGCAGGATATGCAGCAGCAGATGCAGCTGCATGAGGTGTATCAGCAGGAGATGTAGCAGGAGATGCAGCAGCAGGTGATGCAGGAAAAGAAGATGCAGTCGCACCAGAGGCAGCAGCAGATTCAGCAGGAGTTGCAGCAGCAGGAGATGCAGAGGCAGGAGATTCAGCAGCAGGAGATGCAGCATCAGGAGATTCAGCAGGAGATGCACCAGCAGGAAATGCATCAGCAGATTTTGCAGCAGGAAATTCCGTAGGATATGCTGCAGCAGCAGGATTTAGTAGAAAAGGCAGCAGGATATTCAGTAGAAAAGATAGAAGGAGATGCAGCAGGAGATATAGAAAGAGATTCAGCAGCAGGGGATGTAGAAGTAGATGCAGCAGGAGATACATCAGCAGGAATTGTAGCAGGAGATGCAGCAGGAGATTCTGCAGAAGAAGATTCAGCAGGAGAAGCAGCAGGAGATGAAATAGCAACATAGGCATCAGCAGGTACTGCAGGAAGTGCAGCAGGAGATTAAGCAGGAGATGTAGCAGCAGGAGATGCAGCCGCAGATGCCTTCAACAGGATATGCAGCTGAAATGGAGAAGCACTAGATGCATCCGTAGAAGATTGATCAGCAGATGCAGCAGGAAATGGAGATGCTTCTGCAGATGCATCCGCAGAGGATGCAGCAAGAGATGAAGCAGCAGGCTAAACAGCAGCAGGAGATGAAGCAGCAGATGCAGCAGCAGGAAATTCAGGAGGACATCAAGTAGAAGGAGATGCAGCAGCAGCAAATGTAGCAGGAGATGCTGCAGTACATGAAGCAGCAGGAAATGGAGCAGCAGATTAAGGAGATGTAGCAGCAGGAAATGCAGCAGAATATGCAGCAGGATGTAATACAGCAGGTGATGCAGCAGCAGGTGATGCAGCTGCAGCTGCAGAGGCAGCAGATGAAGCAGCAATAGATGCAGCAGCAGATGCATCAGGAGATGCAGATTCAGTAGGAGATGTAGCAGCAGAAGATGCTGCAGAAGGTGATGCAGCAGGGGATGCAGCAGAAGGAAATGCATCAAGATATGCTGCAGGAGGAGATGCAGTAGGATATGAAGCAGGAGATGTAGCAGCATGAGATGCAGCAGGGGATGAATATTCAGCAGTAGGTTCAGCAGGAACTTCAGAATGAGATGCAGCAGAAGGAGATTAAGCATGTCATGAAGCTATAGATGAAGCAGCAGCATGTGCAACAGGAGATGCACCAGATGGAGCAGAAAGAGATGCAGCAGGGGATGGAGGAGCAGATGCAATGGGAAATGGTGCACCAGAACATGCATCCGCAGATGCATGAGCCTAGGATGCATCAGGTGATGTAGCAGCAGGAGATACGGGAGCAGGTGATGCCGCAGGAGATGAAGTATGAGATGCAACACCAGAAGATGCAGCATCAAGAGATGCAGCAGGAGATGCAGCAGCACATGCAGTATCAGCAGATGCAGCAGCAGGAGATACAGCATCAGGAAATACAACAGGAAGAGATGCAGAAGGTAATGCAGCAGCAGTGGTTGAAGCAGCACCAAGAGATTCAGACGGAATGCAGCAGCAGATGCAGCAGCAGGAGATGAAGCAGCAGATGCAGCAGCAGGAGATGCAGCAGAAGGAGATGCTGTAGCAGCACATGCAGAAGGTGATGCAGCAGTAGGAGAGGCATCAGCAGCAGATGCAGCCGGAGATTCTGCAGCAGGAGATTCAGCCTGGTATGTAGAAGCATGAGATGCCACAGGAGATTCATCAGGAGATGAAGCAGCAACTGATGCAGCATCAGAAGATGCATCAGGAAATGCAGCAGCAGTAGGTGCAGCAGGAGATGCAGTAGCAGGAGATGAAGCATTATCATAAGATGCATTAAGAGGTGCAGCAGCAGGATATGTAGCAGGAGATTTGGCAGGAGATGAAGCAGGAGCAGAGCAGCAGCAGGAGATGCAGCAGCAAATGCAACAGCAGACACAGAAGCAGGAGATGCTGCAGCAGGAGATGACATATCAGCTGATGAAGTCACAGGTGCAACAGCTGAAGATGAAGCAGGAGATGCAGCAGCAGGACGTGCATCAGCAGATGCATCAGGAGATGAGGCAGCAAAAGTAGATCGTTATAACGTACATGTAGAAAGAGATGCAGCAGCAGCTAATTCGGCAGGAGATGCAGCAGCAGGTGATGCAGAAGCAGATGCAGCAGGAAATGCAGATTCAGCAGGAGAAGCAATAGGAAGAGTATCTTCAGTAGATGCAACAGGAGGTGCAGCATGTCGAGATGCAGCAGGACATATATCAGCAGCAGCAGATGCATCAGCAGATGAAGCACGAAATGCAGCAAGAGATGCAGCAGCAGAGATGTAGCCGCAGATGCATCAGAAGCAGATGCAACAGGAGACGCAGCAGCAGAGATGTAGCCGCAGGAGATGCATCAGCAGAAGATGCAGAAGGATTTGCAGCATCAGGAGATTCAGCAGGAAATGCAGCAGCAGGGGATGTAGTAGCAGGAGACACAGAAGGAGATGCAGAAGGAGCTGCAGCATCAGGAGATGCAACAGGGAATGCAGCAGCAGTAGCAACAGGAGATGCAGCAGCATCATATGCACTAGGAGATGTAGCAGGAGGAGATGAAGAAGCAGGAGATGCTACAGGCGATTCAGCCGGAGATGCAGAAGGAGGAGATGCAGCAGTAGGAGGTGCAGAGTAGTTGATGAAGTGAAGAAGATGTAACAGAAGGAAATATAGCAGGAGATGCAGTCGCAGTAAATGAGCAAGAAAGAATGCAGCATCAGATGCAGCATCAGGAGATGCAGCAGCAGGAGATCTATCAGGAGATGCAGCAGCAAATTCAGCAGATGCAGCAGTAGGAGATTCTTTAAGAGCTGCAGCAAGAAATGCAGATGAATATCCAGCAGCAGGAGATGCATCTGCACATGGTGCAGAAGGAGATGCAGTATGTGACGCTCAAGGAGATGCAGCTGGAGATGTAGAACAAGATGAAGCAGCAGGATATGCAGCAGAAGGAGATGACGCAGGAGATGCTTCAATAGAAGGTGCAACATGAGATACAGCAGATAAAGATGCAGCAGCAGGCGAAGCAGAAAGAGTTGCAGAAACAGGAGATGCAGCAGCAAGACATAGATTAAGAGATGAAGCATCAGCAGGAGATGAAGCTTCTGGACATTAATTAGGAGATGCAGTAGCAGGATGTGAAGCAGCAGGAGATATAGCAGCAGGACGTGCAGCATGAGGTGCAGCAGTATGAGATGAAGCAGCAGGGGATACTTCAGAAGGTGCAGAAGCAGCAGATACAGCAGGAGATGCCATAGCAGGAGATGCAAAAGGAGATGATGCAGCAGCAGGAGATGCAGCAGCAGAAGATGCAGCAGGAAGAGATTAAGCAGGAGATGCAGCAGGAGGAGGTGGAACAGGAGATGAAGCAGGAGGAGGTAAAGCAGCAGCAGATGAAGCAGCAGATGCAGCAGAGGGAGATGCATAAGAGATGCAGTAGCAATTGATGAAGCAGGAGATGCTGGACCAGAGATGCCGAAGAAGTAGATGCAGAAGAAGTAGATGCAGAAGCAGGAGATGCAGGAGTAGATGCATCAGCAAGAGATGCAGCAAAACATACATCAGCGGGAGACACAGCAGCAGGATATGAGGCAGGAGATGCACCAGCCGGAAATGCAGCAGGAGATGCACCAGCCGAAAATGCAGCAGGAGATGCTTCAGGAGATTAAACAGGAGATGCTGCAGCAGGTGATGCAGCAGCAGATGCATCAGCAGGAAATTTTGCAGGGCTTGCAGCAGTAAATGAAGCAGCACCAGATGAAGCATCATATGCTGCAGATGCAGCAGCAGGGGATGCAGCAGGAAGAGATGGAGCAAAAGATAGATCAGCAGCAGATACACCAGCAGAGGCAGCAGCAGTAGATACAGCAGGACATAGAGAAAAGTATGAGGCAGCAGGAGATGTAGGAGATGCAGCAGTAGATGAAGTAGCAGTATATGCAGCAGCTGTTGCAGCAGGAAATGCAGCAGGAGAAGCAGCAGCAGGAAATGCAGCAGCAGGAAATGCAGCAGCAGCAGGTGCAGCCGCAAATGCATTCAGCAGCATATGCAATAGGAGATGCAGCAGCAGGTGATTCAGTAGCAGGAGATTCAGCAGCAGACGTAGCAGGATATTCAGCATCAGTAGATGCATCCGCAGATGCATCATCAGAGCATGTAGCAGGAGATACGGCAGCAGGAGATGCAGGAGTACATGAAATAGCAGCAGATACAAGAGCAGATTCAGGAAATGCTGCAGCAGGAGATGCAGCAGGAGATGAAGTAGAACTGTAGGTACAAGTGCAGCAGGAGATGCATCAGTAGGAGATGTAGCAGGAGATGCAGCAGTACATGAAGTAGCATCAGATACAACAACAGATACAAGAGATGTAGCAGAGTAGATGCAGCAGGATATGAAACTGCAGAAGATAAAGAAGGAGATGCAGCAGGATATGAAACTGCAGAAGATACAGAAGGAGATGCAGCAGCAGGAGATGAAGCTGGAGATGCAGCAGGAGATGCAGCAGCAGGTGCAGCAGGAGATGTAGCAACACCAGAAGCAGCAGAAGATGCAGCAGCAGGTGATGCAGGATGAGATGCAGCAGGCACTGCAGCAGCAGGAGATGCAGCAGGAGATGCAGCAGGATATGCCACAACAGATGCAGCAGCATGAGATGCAACACCAGAAGATGCACCACCAAGAGATGCAGCAGCACATGCAGTATCATATGCAGCAGTAGATTCAGTGGAAGATTTGCTGGAAGATTCAGCAGAAGATGCAGCAGGAGATATAGAAGGTGATTCAGTAGCAGGAGATGTAACAGGAGATGCAGCAGCAGATACATCAGCAGGAGTTGCAGGAGGAGATTCTGCAGAAGAAGATTCAGCAGGAGATACAGTAGGAGATGCATCACGAGATGAAGTAGCAACATATACATCAGAGGAGATGTAGCAGCAGGAGATGAAGAAGCACGAGCTGCTACAGGCG
The DNA here is from genome assembly GCA_033459285.1 of Clamator glandarius. NCBI lineage: Eukaryota > Metazoa > Chordata > Aves > Cuculiformes > Cuculidae > Clamator > Clamator glandarius. The sequence continues at coordinate 149,359 of JAUNZM010000097.1, read as the reverse complement.
ATTCAGCCGGAGATGCAGAAGGAGGAGATGCCACAGTAGGAGGTGCAGAGTAGTTGATGAAGTGAAGAACATGTAGCAGAAGGAAATATAGCAGGAGATTCAGCCGCAGTAAATGCAGCAAGAGAGAAAGTAGCATCAGATGCAGCATCAGATGCAGCAGCAGGAGATGCAGCAGCAGGAGATCTATCAGGAGATGCAGCAGCAAATTCAGCAGATGCAGCAGTAGGAGATACATAAAGAGCTGCAGCAGGAAATGCAGATGAATATGCAGCAGCAGGAGATGCATCTGCAGGTGATGCAGAAGGAGATGCAGTAGGTGACGCTCAAGCAGATGCAGCAGGAGATGTAGAACGAGATGCAGCAGCAGGATATGCAGCAGAAGGAGATGATGCAGGAGATGCTTCAATAGAAGGTGCAACATGAGATACAGCAGGTAAAGATGCAGCAGCTGACGAAGCAAAAGGAGATGCAGAAACAGGAGATGCAGCAGCAAGACATGGATCAAAAGATGAAGCAGCAGCAGGAGATGAAGCTCCTGGAGATTAATTAGGAGATGCAGTAGCAGGATGTGAAGCAGCAGGAGATATAGCAGCAGGACATGCAGCATGAGGTGCAGCAGTATGAGATGAAGCAGCAGGGGATACTTCAGGAGGTGCAGAAGCAGCAGATACAGCAGGAGATGCCATAGCAGGAGATGCAAAAGGAGATGATGCAGCAGCAGGAGATGCAGCAGCAGAAGATGCAGCAGGAAGAGATTAAGCAGAAGATGCAGCAGGAGGAGGTGGAACAGGAGATGAAGCAGGAGGAGGTACAGCAGCAGCAGATGCAGCAGCAGATGGAGCAGAAGGAGATGCATAAGAGATGCAGTAGCAATTGATGAAGCAGGAGATGCTGGAGCCAGAGATGCCGAAGAAGTAGATGCAGAAGAAGTAGATGCATCAGCAAGAGATGCAGCAAAACATACATCAGCAGGAGACACAGCAGCAGGATATGAGGCAGGAGATGCACCAGCCGGAAATGCAGCAGGAGATGCAGCAGGAGATGCAGCAGCAGGAAATTTTGCAGGGCTTGCAGCAGTAGGTGAAGCAGCACCTGATGAAGCATCATATGCTGCAGATGCAGCAGCAGGGGATGCAGCAGGAAGAGATGGAGCAAAAGATAGATCAGCAGCAGATGCACCAGCAGAGGCAGCAGCAGTAGATGCAGCAGGACATAGAGAAAAGTATGAGGCAGCAGGAGATGTAGGAGATGCAGCAGTAGATGAAGTAGCGGTAGATGCAGCAGCCGTTGCAGCAAGAAAATGCAGCAGGAGATGCAGCAGCAGGAAATGCAGCAGCAGCAGTTGCAGCCGCAAATGCATTCAGCAGCATATGCAATAGGAGATGCAGCAGCAGGTGATTCAGTAACAGGAGATTCAGCAGCAGATGTAGCAGGATATTCAGCATCAGTAGATGCATCCGCAGATGCATCATCAGAGCATGTAGCAGGAGATACGGCAGCAGGAGATGCAGGAGTACATGAAATAGCAGCAGATACAAGAGCAGATTCAGGAAATGCAGCAGCAGGAGATGCAGCAGGAGATGAAGTAGAAATGTAGATAAAAGTGCAGCAGGAGATGCAGCAGTTGGAGATGTAGCAGGAGATGCAGCAGTACATGAAGTAGCAGCAGATATAAGAGCAGATACAAGAGATGTAGCAGAGTAGATGCAGCAGGATATGAAACTGCAGAAGATACAGAAGGAGATGCAGCAGCAGGAGATAAAGCTGGAGATGCAGCAGCAGGTGCAGCAGGAAATGTAGCAACACCAGAAGCAGCAGAAGATGCAGCAGCAGGTGATGCAGGATGAAATGCAGCAGGAACTGCAGCAGCAGGAGATGCTGCAGGAGATGCAGCAGGATATGCCACAGCAGATGCAGCAGCATGAGGTGCATAGCAGGAGATGCAGCAGGAGATGAAGTAGCAGGAGATGCAGAAGCAGGAAATGCAGAAGGAGATGTAACATCGGAAGATGCAGAAGAGATGCAGTAGCAGGAGACGCAGTAGAAGAAGATGCAGCAGCAGTAGATGCAGGAGAAGCAGCAGCAGGAGATGAAGAGGCAGGAGATTCAGCAGCAGGAGATGCATCAGCAGGAAATAAAGCAGGAGATTCTGCAGCAGGAAACACCGTAGGAGAGTGCAGCAGGAGATTCAGCGGAAGATTCAACAGAAGATGCAGCAGGAGATATAGAAGGAGATGAAGTAGCAGGAGATGTAGTAGGAGTTGCAGCAGGTGATACATCAGCAGGAGTTGCAGGAGGAGATTCTGCAGAAGAAGATTCAGCAGGAGATACAGTAGGAGATGCATCAGGAGATGAAGTAGCAACATATACATCAGAGGTTACAGCAGGAAGGGCAACAGGAGATTCAGCAGGTGATGTAGCAGCAGGAGATGCAGCCGCAGATGCCTTCAGGGGGAAATGCAGAAGCACTAGATGCATCAGTAGAAGATTGAGCAGCAGATGCAGGAGGAAATGGAGATACTTCTGCAGATGCATCTGCAGATGCATGATCAGAGGATGCAGCAGCAGGAGATGCTGGAGGACACCAAGTGGCAGGAGATGTAGCAGCAGGAATTGTAGCAGGAGGTGCAGCAGTACATGAATCAACAGCAGATGCAGCAGCAGATTAAGGAGATGCAGTAGCCGGAAATGCAGCAGAAGATGCAGCAAGAGGAGATGCAGTAGCAGGAGATGCAGCTGCAGAGGCAGCAGATGCAGCAGCAATAGATGCAGCAGGAGATGCATCTTCAGATGCAGATTCAGTAGGAGATGCAGCAGCAGAAGATGCTGCTGCAGATGACACTGCAGGAGATGCCGCAGAAGGAGATGCAGCAGGAGATGCAGTAGAAGGAAATGCAGCAATCTATGCTGTAGGAGGAGATGCAGCAGGTAATGCAGCAGCAGGGGATGCATGTTCAGCAGTAGATTCAGCATCACATTCAGAAGGAGATGCAGCAGCAGGAGATGAAGCCACAAAAGATGCAGCAGAGGATGCAGAAGGAAATGCAGCAGAATACACCTCAAGAGATGCAGAAGAAGGAGATGCAAGAGTAGATGCTGTAGAAGGATTTGTAGCAGGAGATGCATCAGCAGGAGATGCATCAGCAGGAGATGCAGGCAGCAGACGAAAGAGGAGATGTAGATTCAGCAGCAGATGAAGTAGTAGGAGTTGCAGCAGCAGATGCAATAGCAGGAGATGCAGCAATAAGTGAAGCAGCAAATGATGCAGCAGCATATGCTGAAGATGTAGTAAGAGGAGATTAAGCGGGAGATCCAGCAGGAAGAGATGCAGCAGGATATGTAGAAAAAGATAAAGCAGAAAGAGATGCATCAGGAAATATAGCAGCAGGATATGCATCAGCAAGAAATGCTGCAGGACATGCACTAGCAGAAGATGCTGCAGGAGATGCAGCAGGAGACGCAGCTGGAGATGTAGCAAGAGGATATGTACCATGATATACAGCAGCAGGAGATGCAACAGAAGATGAAACAGGAGGAGATGTAGTAGGAGAGGCAGCAGAGGAGATGCAGTAGAAGCTACTGCTGCATCTCCTGCTGCTAAATCTCATGCTGCATCTCCTGCTGATGACTCTCCTACTGCTAAATCTCCTCCTGCATCAGCTGATGCATTTCCTGCATCTCCTGCGGCTGCATCTGCTGGTGCATCTCCTGCTTCTCTACCTTCTTCTGCATCTCCTGCTGAATCACATGGTGCCTCTCCTGCTGCTGCATCTCCTGCTTCTGCATATCCTTTTGCATGTCTTGCTGCTGCATCTCCTGCTTCTGCCTCTCCTACTCCTGCATCTCTGCTGCTACATCTCCTGCTTCTGCATTTCCTGCTCCTGCTTCTCCTGATGCATCTGCTGCTGCATCTTCTGCAGCATCTTCTATTGCTTCAACTCCAGACGCTGCATCTCCTGCTGCATCTGCTGGTACTGCATCTTATCCTGCCACATCTCCTGCTCCATTTTCTTGTGCATCTACTGATGCTGCTCTATCTTCTGCTGATGCATCTCCTGCTGATGCGTCTGCTGTTGCATCTCCTGCTGCATCTCCTGCTGCTGCATCTTCTTCTCTACAGATCCTGAGGCTTCATCTCTTGCTGCACAATCTCCTGCTGAATCCGCTGCTCATCTCTTGCGACTGTATCTCCTGCTGCATTTTCTGCTTCTGCATCTCCTGCTACTGGGTCTGCTGCATCATCTCCTCCTGCCTCCTCTCCTACAGCATCTCCTTCTGTATCTCGTGCTACATCTCATGAAGCTGTACCTGCTGAAGCATCTCTTCCTGCTGCATCTCCTGATGAATAGGCATCTATTGATGCATCTGCTGCTGCTTCATCTCCTTCTGCTGCAGCTCCTACTGAATCTGCTGTTGAATATCTTCCTGCATCTGCAGCGGCTGCATCTCCTGCTGCACTCCTGATTCATCTCCTACTGCTGCATCTGTAGTATTTTCTGCTGCATCTGCTGCTGCTTCATATACTGCTTCATTTCCTACTACTGCATCTCCTGCTGCATCTCCTGCTGCAGCTCCGGCGGAATCTAATCCTACCACATCTCCTGCTGCATCTCCTGCTGCTGCATTTACTGATGCATCTCCTGATGCTGCATCTCTGACTGCTGCACCTCCTGCTGCTGAACTCCTGCTGATGCATCTTCTGATGCATAACGTGCTGCATCTCTGACTGCTGCATCTCCTGCTGCTGAATCTCCTGCTGCTGCATCTGCTGGTGCTGCATCTGCTACTGCATCTACTGCAGGATCTTCTTCTTCTGCCTCTCATGCCACATCTCCCGCTGATGCATCTCCTGCTTCTCTATATCTTGCTCAATCTACTGCTGCTGCATCTCCAGCTGCATCTCCTGCTGCTGCATCTCTTGCATCTTTTGGTGCATCTGCTGTAATCTACTGCTGCATCTCCTGTTGCTTTATCTTCTAATTTTTTGATGTCCTTCTGCATCACCTGATGCTCCATCTGCTGCTGCTGCATACACTGCTGCATCTTCTGCAGCTGAATTTACTTCTGCTGCATCTGCTGCTGCATCACCTTCTACTGAATCCCCTGCTGCATCTCCTGCTGCTGCATCCACTGGTACATCTCCTAATGCTGCATCTCCTGCTGATGCACCTCCTGATGCATCTCCTGCTCAATCTCCTCCTGCTGCTTCTCCTACTGCTTCATCTCCTGCATCTGCTGCTGCATGTGCTGTTGCATCTCCTGGTCCTCGATGTCCTCCTCCTGGATCTCCACCTGCATTGATTTCTGCTGCATCCTCTGCTGAACCTCCTGCTGCTGCATCTCCTTCTGCAACTTCCTCTGATGCATCAGCAGATTCATCTCATCATGCATCTCCCCTGCTTCATCTCCTGCTGCTGAATCTCCTACTCTTGCATACCCTGCTGCATCTACAGCTGCTTCTAAGTCTACTTCATCTACTGCTGTTGCATTACCTGCTGCTTCTGCTGCTGCATCTCCTCCTGATTATTCGAGCTGCTGCATCTCCTGCTGCTATATCTTTTGCTTATCAATCTCCTGCTGCTGCATCTCTTACGGAATCTGCTTCTGAATCTGCTCCTGCACCTACTGCCGCTGCATCTCCTGATGCTGTATCTCCTGCTACTGCATCTCCTAATGCATCTCCTGTAGCTTAATCTCCTGCTTTTGCATCTCCTGCTTTATCTCCTTCTGATGCCTATCTTGCTGCTGCATCTACTGCTGCTTCGTCTGCTTCTACATCTCCCGCTGCATTTCCTGCTGCTGCATCTCAGGGTACATCTCCTCTTGCTTAGTCTCTTGCTGCATATCCTGCTGCTACATCTCCTGCTACTGCATCTCCTTCTGCATCTCCTGCTGCATCTCTTGCAGCTGCATCTCCTGCTCCATTTCTTGCGGCTCCATATCCTTCTGTTGCATCTGCAGATTCATCTTATGATGGTGCTTTCTTGCTGGATCTCCTGCTTCTGCATCTCCTGCTGCTGCAAACTCTGCTGCATCTCTTGCTGCTGCATTTCCAGCTGCAGCTGCAGCTGCTGTATCTCCTGCGGCTGCAGCTACTGATGCATTTCCTGATGCATTTTCTACTGCTGCATCTCCTTCTGCTGCAACTCCTGCTTCATCCCCTCTTGCTGCATTTCCTACTGCTGCTTTTCCTGTTTCTGCATCTGATACTTCATCTCCTGCTGCTGCATCTGATGCTTCCTATCCTGCTTCATCTGCTTTTGCTGCATATATTGCTGCTGCATCTACTGCTGCTTGGCCTGCTGCTGTATCCCCTGCTCCATCTCCTGCTGGGGCATCTTCTGCTGCATCTCCTTCTGCAACTCCTGCTGCTCCAGCTGCTGCATCTGCATCGTCAGGATATTCTGAAGGAGATGCAGCAACAGGTGATGCAGCAGCAGGAGATGCAACCACAGTACTGCAGCAGCAGATTCAGCTGCAGGAGATGCAGCCGTAAGAGATGCAGCAGGATTTTCAGCAGGAGAGTACAGCAGAAGGAGATGAAGCAGGAGATGCAGAAGCAGATGCAGCAGAAGGAAGTGTAGCAGCAGAAGATGTAGGAGGATATGCAGCAGCAGTAGATGAAGCAGACCATAAAGCAGCAGGATATGCAGAAGCAGGAGAATCAGCAGCAGGGGATTAAGCAGCATATTCAGCAGCAAATTCAGCAGGAAATGTAGTCCGAGTAGATGCAGAAGCAGGAGATGCAGCAGAAGATGCATAAGCAGGTAATGCAGCAGCAGAGGCAGCAGCAGAAGCTGCAGCGGGAGATATAGAAAAAAATGAGGAAGCAGGATCAGCCCCTGTTACTTGATGTCCTCCTGCATCTACTGATGTTGCATCTTCTGCGGCATCACCTGCTCCTGTATCTCCTGCTGCTACATCTCCTGATGCATCCTCTGCTCATGCATCTGCGGATGCATCCCCTGATGCACCATTTCTCGTTGCATCTGCTGCTCCATACCCTGCTGCATCTCTTTCTGCTCCATCTGGTGCATCTGCTGTTGCAAAAGCTGCTGCTTCATCTACTGCTTCATCTCCTGCTTCATATCCTACTACATCTCCTCCTGCAGCATATCTTGCTATATTTCCTTCTGTTGCATCTCCTCCTGCATCATCTGCTGCATCATCTGCTGCTGCTACATCTCCTACTGAATCTGCATCTCCTGATGCATCTGATACTGTCACTATTGCTGCTACATCTGCTGCCTCTGAAGCTACAGCTGCATCACCTCCTGCTGCATATTCTGCTGCATTTCCTGCTGCTGCTTAATCTGCTGCTCCATTTCCTGATGCTTCCTGTACTGCTGCATCTCCTGCTACATTTGCTGCTACTGCATCTGCTGCTTCATCTCCTGCTGCTGTTTAGCCTGCTGCTTCACCTATTGCTGCATACTCTGCGGATGCATCTGCAGAAGCATCTCCATTTCCTGCTGCATCTGCTGCTCAATCTTCTACGGATGCATCTAGTGCTTCTGCATTTCAGCTTCATATCCTGTTGAAGGCATCTGAGGCTGCATCTCCTGCTGCTACATCTCCTGCTGAATCTCCTGCTGCACTTCCTGCTGTACCTGCTGATGCATATGTTGCTATTTCATCTCCTGCTTCATCTCCTGCTGAATCTTCTTCTGCAGAATCTCCTCCAGCATCTCCTGCTACAATTCCTGCTGATGTATCTCCTGCTGCATCTCCTACTACATCCGCTGCTGCTGAATCTTCTTCTGTATCTCCTGCTGCTGAATCTCGTGCCACTGCATCTCCTGCTGCTGCAAATCCTGCTGCTGCAAATCCTGCTGCATCTGCTGTTACATCTGGTGTGCCTGCATCTTCTTTTCCTGCATCTCCTGCTGCTGCATATCCAGGTGATTTCCTGCTGCATGTCCTTCTCTTGAATCTACTGTTGCATATCCTGGTGCATCACCTGCTGAATATGCATCTCCTGCTACATCTCCTGCTGATACACTTCATGCAGCTGCATCTGCTGCTGCATATCCTGATGCATCTGCTGTTGCCAAATCTCTTGCTGTTGCATATCCTACTGATTTTCAAGCAGCATCTCCTGCTGATGCAATTTCTGCTGCATCTCATCCTGCATTATTTGCGGCTGCATCTGCTTCTGCTTCTGGTGATGCTACATCTCCAGCTGCATCTTCTGCTTCATCTGCTGCTGTATCTCCTGCTGCATAAGGTTCTTCCTCTTCTGCTGCATATGGTGCTACATCTGCTGTGGCTTCTGCTGCTGTTGTGTCACCTGCCTCATATCCTGCTCTTGTGTCTCCTGCTGATGTATGTTTTGCTGCATCTCCTCCTGGTGCATGTCCTGCTGCATCTCCTCCTTCTGCATCTACTTCTTCTCAATCTCCAGCTCCAGAATCTACTGCTGCATTAATTGCCGCTGCACCTCTTAGTCATCTGCTTCTGCTGCATATACTGCTGCATCTGGTATTCCTGTACCTCCTCCTGCTTAATCTCCTGTTGCATCTCCTCCTGCTGCAACTCCTGCTGCATATTTTGCTGCATGTCCTGCTGCTGCATCTCCTGCCTCTGCATCTCCTTCTGCTACATCTCCTTCTACATCTCCTGCTACAGCATCTACCTGCTGTATCTGCTTCTTCTGCATCTCCTGATACATGCCCTGCTGCTTCATCTCATCCTGCTGCATCTCATGCTGCATCTCCTACTGCTATATCTCCTGCTGTTTCATATCCTGCTACTGCATCTCCTAATGATTCTCCTGCTGCTTCATCTCTTGAGCCATGTCCTGCTGCTGCATCTCCTGTTTCTGCATGGCCTTTTGCTTCATTTGCTGCTGCATCTCCTGCTGTATCTCATGTTGCAACTTCTATTGAATCATCTCCTGCGACATCCCCTTCTGCTGCATATCTTGCTCCTTCATCTTGTTCTACATCTCCTGCTGCATCTCCTTGAGGGTCACCTGCTGCATCTCCTTCTGTATCACCTGCAGATGCATCTCCTGCTGTATCTCCTGCTCCTGCATATTCATCAGCATTTCCTGCTGCTGCTCTTTATGAATCTACTACTGCTGCATCTAATGAATTTGTTGCTGCATCTGCTGCTGCTTCATCTACTGCTGCATCTCCTGACAAATCTACTGCTGCTGCATCTTCTTCTGATGTTCCTGCTGAATCTACTGCTGAATATGCATCCCCTGCTGCATCTCTTGCTGCTGCATCTCCTGCTTCATATCCTGCTGCATCTCCTCCTGCAGCATATCTTGCTGCATTTCCTTCAGCTGCATCTCCTGCTGCAGCAACTTCTGCTGCTACATCTCCTACTGAATCTGCATCTCATGATGCATCTGCTGCTGCATCTCTTGCAGCTGCATCTCCTGCTCCATCTCTTGCAGCTGCATCTCCTGCTCCATATCCTTCTGTTCCATCTGCGTATTCATCGTATGATGGTGCTTTCTTGCTGGATCTCCTGCTTCTTCATCTCCTGCTGCTGCAAACTCTGCTGCATCACTTGCTGCTGCATTTCCAGCTGCAGCTGCTGCTGCTGTATCTCCTGCGGCTGCAGCTGCTGATGCATTTCCTGATGCATTTTCTACTGCTGCATCTCCTTCTGCTGCAATTCCTGCTGCATCTCCTTTTGCTGCATTTCCTACTGCTGCATTTCCTGCTCCTGCATCTGATACTTCATCTCCTGCTGCTGCATCTGCTGGTGCTGCATCTCCTGAAGCATCTGCTGCTGAATCTCCTGCTTCTGCATCTCATACCACATCTCCTGCTGCTGCATCTCCTGCTTCTGCATATCTCGCTGCATCTCCTGCTGCTGCATCACCTGCTGCTGAATCTCCTGCATCTTTTGCTGCATCTGCTGTAGATTCGACTCCTGGTGCATCTCCTGATGCTGCATCTCCTGCAGCTGCATCTCCTGTGGCATCTCCTACTGCTGAATCTCGTGCCGCTCCATTCTCTGCTGCATCTACTGCTGCTGCATAGCCTGCTGCAGAATCTCCTAATGCATCTCCTCTTGCTTACTCTCCTGATGCATCCTATCCTGCTTCATCTGCTTTTGCTGCATAAATTGCTGCTGCATCTACTACTGCCCCGCCTGCTGCTGTATCCCCTGCTCCATCTCCTGGATGCTGGGGCATCTCCTGCTGCATCTCCTGCTGCTCCAGCTGCTGCATCTGCATCATCAAGATATTCTGAAGGAGATGCAGCAACAGGAGATGCAGCAGCAGGAGATGCAACCACAGTACTGCGGCAGCAGATTCAGCTGCAGGAGATGCAGCCATAGGAGATGCAGCAGGATTTTCAGCAGGAGATTACAGCAGAAGGAGATGAAGCAGGAGATGCAGAAGCAGATGCAGCAGAAGGAAGTGTAGCAGCAGGAGATGTAGGAGGATATGCAGCAGCAGTAGATGAAACAGACCATAAAGCAGCAGGATATGCAGAAGCAGGAGAATCAGCAGCAGGGGATGCAGCAGCAAATTCAGCAGCAAATTCAGCAGGAAATGTAGTCCGAGTAGATGCAGAAGCAGGAGATGCAGCAGAAGATGCATCAGCATGAGATGAATCAGAAGATACAGAATCAGGATACGCAGCAGGAGATACAGCAGGGGATGCATATTCAGCAGTAGATTCAGCAGAAACTTCAGAAGAGGATGCAGCAGCAGGAGATTTAGCAGGAGATGCAGCTGTAGATGAAGCAGCAGCATATGCAACAGCAGATGCACCAGATGGAGATGCAGCAGGGTGTGGAGCACCAGATGCAACGGGAAATGGTGCATCAGGAGATGCATCCACACGTGCACGAGCAGAGGATGCATCAGGAGATGTAGCAGCAGGAGATCCAGAAGCAGGTGATGCCGCAGGAGATGCAACACCAGAATATGCAGCACCAAGAGATGCAGCAGGAGATGCAGCAGCACATGCAGTATCAGCAGATGCATCAGCAGAAGATGCAGCAGCAGGAGTTGAAGCAGCAGGAGTTGAAGCAGAATATGCATCAGCAGGAAATGCAGCACCAAGAGATTCAGACAGAGATGCAGCAGGAGGTGCAACAGCAGGAGATGGAGAAGCATATGTGTCAGCAGGTGCAGCACCAGCAGATGAAGCAACAATAGATGCAGCAGAAGGAGATGCTGCAGCAGCACATGCAGAACGTGATGCAGCAGTTGGAGATGCAGCAGCAGCAGATGCAGCAGGAGATTTACCAGCAGGAGATTCAGCAGAAGATTCAGCAGGAGACAGGATATTCATCAATAGACAAAGGATATTCAGCATCAGAAAAGGAATCAGGAGATTCAGCAGCAGGAGATGCAGCAGGAGATTCAGCAGCAGACAAAGGATATTCAGCAGCAGACACGACATCAGGAGATTCAGCAGCAGGAGGTGCAGCAGGAGATGCAGAAGCAAACGCAGCAGTAGGAGTGGCAGCAGGTGGAGATGCATCAGGAAATGCATATTCAGAAGGAGATGCAGCAGGAGATTCAGCATGATATGTAGAAGCATGAGATGCCGCAGGAAATTCATCAGGAGATTCAGCAGCAACTGATGCAGCAGCAGGAGAAGCAGCACCATATGCAGCAGAAGATGCAGAACCATATGCAGCAGAACATGCAGAACCAAATGCAGCACGAGATACAGAAGCAGATGAAGCAGCAGATTCAGCTGGTGATATAGCATCACCAGAAGCAGCAGCAGATGTAGCAGCAAATAATACAGGGTGAGATGCAGCAAGAATTGTATCAGCAGGAGATTCTGCTGGAACTTCAGTGGGATATGCAACAGCAAGAGATTTGGCAACAGCAGATGCATCAGGATATGCAGCAGCAGATGCAGCTGCATGAGGTGTATCAGCAGGAGATGTAGCAGGAGATGCATATTCAGCAGGTGATGCACCAGGATATGCAGCAGGAGATTCAACAGAAGGAAATGCAGCAAGAAATCAGCCGGAGATGCAACAGCAGGAGATGCAGTAAATGAAGATGCAGGCGCACCAGAGGCAGCAGCAGATTCAGCAGGAATTGCAGCAGCAGGAGTGAAAGGGCAAAAGATTCAGCACCAGGAGATGCAGCATCAGGAGATTCAGCAGGAGATGCATCAGCAGGAAATGCATCAGCAGATTGTGCAGCAGGAAATTCCGTAGGAGATTCTGCAGCAGGAGATTCAGTAGAAAACACAGCAAGAGATTCAGTAGAAAATGCAGCTGAAGGTAATGCAGCAGCAGGAGTTGAAGCAGAATATGCAGCAGCAGGAGATGCAGAAGCAGATGTTGCAGAATATGCATCACCAGCAGATGCAGCAACAGGAGATGCAGCAGAAGGAGATGCTGCAGCAGCACATGCAGAAGATGATGCAGCAGTAGGAGATTCATCAGCAGGAGATTCATCAGCAGACAAAGGATATTCAGCAGCAGACACGACATCAGGAGATTCAGCAGCAGGAGATGCAGAAGCAAACGCAGCAGTAGGAGTGGCAGCAGGTGGAGATGCCTGAGGAAATGCATATTCAGAAGGAGATGCGGCAGAAGATTGATCAGGAGATTCAGCAGCAACTGATGCAGCAGCAGGAGAAGCAGCAGGAGATGCAGCAGCAGCAGGAGATTCAGAAGCAGATGCAGCAGGAAATGAAGATTCAGCAGAAGATGCAGTAGGAAGAGATTCTTCAACATATACAGCAGTGTGATATGATGCATTAACAGGAGATACAGCAGGTTATGGAGAAAGAGGAGATGATGCAGAAGACGCAGCAGCAGGAGATTCAGCTGCAGGAGATTAAGAAGCAGGAGATTCAACTGCAAAAGAAGCAGCAGGAGATGCATTTCAGAAGGACATATGTCAGGAGATGTAGCAGGATATGTAGCAGCATGAGATGCCGCTGGAGATTCAGGAGGAGATTCAGCAGAAAAAGATACAAGAGCAGGAGATGAAGCAGCAGGAGATGCAGCAGCAGGAAATGCAGCATTAGGTGCAGGATCAGCAGATACTGCAGAAGGAAATACTGCAGCAGATGCAGCAGGAGATGACATATCAGGTGATGAAGCCACAGATGAATAAGTTGAAGATGAAGCAGGAGATGCAGCAGCAGGAGGTTCATTAGCAGATATACCAGGAGATGAGGCAGCAAAAGCAGAAAGTTATAACGTCCATGTAGAAGCAGATGCAGCAGCAGCTAATTCCGCAGGAGAAGCAGCAGCAGGAGAAGCAGAAGCAGATGCAGCAGGAAATGCAGATTCAGCAGGAGAAGCAATAGGAAGAGAATCTTCAGCAGATGCAGCAGGATGTGCGCATGACGAGATGTAGCAGGACATATAGCAGCAGCAGATGCATCAGCAGTTGAAGCAGGCAATGCAGCAAGAGATGCAGCAGCAGAGATGTAGCCACAGATGCATCAGAAGCAGATGCAACAGGACATGCAGCAGAAGATGGAGAAGGAGTTGCAGCAGCAGCAGATGCAGAAGGAGCTGCAGCATCAGGAGAGGCAGCAGAGATTGCAGCAGCAGCAGAAGTAACAGGAGATGCAGGAGCACTAGGAGAGGTAGCAGCAAGAGATGAAGAAGCAGGAGATGCTACAGACGATTCAGCTGGAGATGCAGAAGGAGGAGATGCAGCAGCAGGAGGTGCAGAGTAATAGATGAAGTGAAGAAGATGCAACAGAAGGAAATATAGCAGGAGATGCAGCCGCAGTAAATGCATCAGGAGAGAAAGTAGCATCAGATGCACCATCAGATGCACCATCAGGTGCAGTAGCAGGAGATGCAGAAGCAGGTGCAGCAGCAGGAGATGCAGCAGCAGTAGATTTGGCAGGAGATGCAGCAGTAGATGAAGCAGCAGCAGATGCAGCAGCAAATTCATTAGATGCAGCAGTAGTAGATTCATAAAGAGCAGCAGTAGGAAATGCTGATGAATATGCAGCAGCAAAAGATGCATCTGCAGGTGATGCATAAGGAGATGCAGCAGGTGACGCTCAGGGAGATGCAGCGGGAGATGTAGAACGAGATGAAGCAGCAAGATATGCAGCAGAAAGAGATGACGCAGGAGATGCTTCAATAGAAAGTGCAACATGAGATAGAGCAGGAGATGCAGCAGCAGACAAAACAAAAGGAGATGCAGAAAAAGGAGATGCAGCAGCAGGACATGGATCTAGAGATGAAGGAGCAGGAGATTCATTTGGACATGCAGTAGCAGGATGTGAAACAGCAGGAGATATAGCAGCAGGAGATGCAGCATGAAATGCAGCAGGATGAGATGAAGCAGCACGGGATGTATCAGGAGATGCAGAATCAGCAAATAGAGCAGGAGATGCTGTAGCAGGAGATGCAGAAGGACATGTAGCAGAAGGAGATACAGCAGCAGGAGATGCAACAGGAGATGTAGGAGAAGGAGATGCAGCAGAAGATGCAGCAGGAGGAGATGGGACAGGAGATGCAGAAGGAGGAGATTCAGCAGGAGATGCAGCAGGAAGATATGCAACTGGTAATGCAGCAGGAGGAGGTACAGAAGCACCAGATGCAGCAGTATATGCAACAGAAGGGGATGAATAAGAGGTGCAGCAGCAATTGATGCTACAGGAGATGCTGGAGTCGGAGATGCAGAAGAAATAGATGCAGAAGCAGGAGATGCAGCAGGACATGCATCAACAGGTGATGCAGCAAAACATACATCAGCAGGAGACAAATCAGCAGGATATGAGGCAGGAGATGCACCAGCAGCAGAAGCAGCAGCAGATGCAGCAGCAAAGGATGCAGGATGAGATGCAGCAAGAATTGTATCAGCATGGAGATGCTGCTGGAAATTCAGTAGGATATGCAACAGCAAGCGATCTGGCAACAGTAGATGCAGCAGGATATGCAGCAGCAGATGCAGCTGCATAAGGTGTATCAGCAGGAGATGTAGCAGGAGATGCATATTCAGCAGGTGATGCACCAGGATATGCAGCAGGAGATACAACAGAAGGAAATGCAGCAGTAGGAGATGCAGGAAAAGAAGATGGAGCCGCACTAGAGACAGCAGCAGATTCAGCAGGAGTTGCAGCAGCAGGAGATGAAGAGGCAGGAGATTCAGCAGCAGGAGATGCAGCATCCGGAGATTCAGCAGGAGATGCATCAGCAGGAAATGCATCAGCAGATTGTGCAGCAGAAAATTCTGTAGGAGATTATGCAGCAGGAGATTCAGTAGAAAAGGCAGCAGGAGATGCAGCAGGAGATATAGGAGATTCAGCAGCAGGGGATGTAGTAGGAGATGCAGCAGGAGATACATCAGCAGGAATTGTAGCAGGAGATGCTGGAGGAGATTCTGCAGAAGAAGATTCAGCAGCAGATGAAGCAGGAGATGAAATAGCAACATAGGCATCAGCAGTTACAGCAGGAAGTGCAGCAGGAGATTCAGCAGGAGATGTAGCAGCAGGAGATGCAGCAGCAGATGCCTTCAACAGGAAATGCAGCTGAAATGCAGAAGGACTAGATGCATCCGTAGAAGATTGAGCAGCAGATGCAGCTGGAAATGGAGATGCTTCTGCAGATGCATCCGCAGAGGATGCAGGAGTAGATGAAGCAGCAGATGCAGCAGCAGGACATCAAGTAGAAGGAGATGCAGCAGCAGCAAATGTAGCAGGACATGCAGCAGTACATGAAGCATCAGGAAATGGAGCAGCAGATTAAACATCAGCAAGAAATGCAGCAGAATAAGCAGCAGAATATGCAGCAGGAGGTAATGCAGCAGGAGATGCATCAGCAGGTGATGCAGCTGCAGCTGCAGAGGCAGCAGATGCAGCACTAATAGATGCAGCAGCAGATGCATCAGGAGATACAGATTCAGTAGGAGATGTAGCAGCAGAATATGCTGCAGCAGATGATGCAGCAGCAGATGCAGCAGAAGGAAATGCAGCAAGATATGCTGCAGGTGGAGATGCAGCAGGAGACTATGAATCTACTACTGCGGCATCTGCGGAATTTATGCTACATCTGCTACTGCTTCATCTACTGCTGCAGCTCCTGCCAAATCTCTTGCTGTTGCATCTTCTTCTGATGTTCCTGCTGAATCTACTGCTGAATATGCATCCCCTGCTGCTTCTCTTGCTACTGTATCTCCTGCTTCATATCCTACCGCATCTCCTCCTGCATCATCTGCTGCAGCATCTGCTGCTGCTACATCTCCTACGGAATCTGCATCTCCTGATGCATCTGCTGCTGCATCTATTGCTGATGCATCTGCTGCCTCTGCAGCTGCAGCTGCATCACCTGCTGCTGCATCACCTGCTGCATTACCTCCTGCTGCATATTCTGATGCAATTCCTGATGCTGCATCTCCTTAATCTGCTGCTCCATTTCCTGCTGCTTCATGTACTGCTGCATCTCCTGCTACATTTGCTGCTGCTGCATCTCCTTCTACTTGATGTTTTCCTGCATTTTCTGCTGCTGCATCTGCTGCTTCATCTCCTGCTGCTGTATAGCCTGCTTCTGCATCTCCTGCTGTTTCATCTCCTGCTCTTGCATCTCCTTCTGCTGAATCTCCTCCTGAATCTCTGGTGGCATCTCATGCTTCTACATATCCTGCTACATCTCCTGACGTATCTCCTTCTCAATATGCATCTCCTGTTTCTTCTCCTGCTGCTGAATCTCCTGCTGCTGCATCTTCTCTTGCTGAATCTCCTGCTGCTGCGTCTGCTGCATCATCTCCTCTTTCTCCATATCCTGCTGTATCTCCTGTTGCTGCATCATATCATGCTGCTGCATATGTTGAAGAATCTCTTCCTACTGCATCTTCTGCTGAATCTTCATTTCCTGCTGCATCTGCTTCTGAATCTCCTGCTGCTGCTGCATCTTCTGGTGCCGCTTCTCCTGCTTCTGTATCATTTGCTGCTGAATCTCCTGATGAATCTCCTGCGGCATCTCATGCTTCTACATATCATGCTGAATCTTCTAATGCATCTCCACCTGCTGCCACTCCTACTGCTGCGTTTGCTTCTGCATCTCCTGCTGCACTTCCAGCTGCTGAATCTCCTGATGCCATGTCTGCTGCTGAATATCCTTTGCTGCTGAATCTCCTGCTGCTGAATCTTCTGCTGCATCTCCTACTGCTGCATCACCTTCTGCATGTGCTGCTGCAGCATCTCCTTCTGCTGCATCTCCTGTTGCTGCATCTGCTGGTGCTGCAACTCCTGCAACATCTGCTTCTGCATCTGCTGCTGCTGCACCTCCTGCTGCATCTTCGTCTGAATTTTTTGGTGCTGCATTTCCTGCTGATGCATATTCTGCTTCAACTTCTGCTGCTGCATTACCTTCAACTGCATTTTCTACTGAATCTCTTGCTGTGTTTTCTACTGAATCTCCTGCTGCAGAATCTCCTACGGAATTTCCTGCTGCACAATCTGCTGATTCATTTCCTGCTGATGCATTTCTTGCTGAATCTCCTGCTGCTGCATCTCCTGCTGCTGAATCTCCTGCCTCTTCATCTCCTGTCCCATCTCCTCCTTTTGCATGTCCTGCTACAGCATCTCCTGCTGCTGCATCTCCTACTGCTGCATCACCTTCTGCATGTGCTGCTGCAGCATCTCCTTCTGCTGCATCTCCTGTTGCTGCATCTGCTGGTGCTGCAACTCCTGCAACATCTGCTTCTGCATCTGCTGCTGCTGCACCTCCTGCTGCATCTTCGTCTGAATTTTTTGGTGCTGCATTTCCTGCTGATGCATATTCTGCTTCAACTTCTGCTGCTGCATTACCTTCAACTGCATTTTCTACTGAATCTCTTGCTGTGTTTTCTACTGAATCTCCTGCTGCAGAATCTCCTACGGAATTTCCTGCTGCACAATCTGCTGATTCATTTCCTGCTGATGCATTTCTTGCTGAATCTCCTGCTGCTGCATCTCCTGCTGCTGAATCTCCTGCCTCTTCATCTCCTGTCCCATCTCCTCCTTTTGCATGTCCTGCTACAGCATCTCCTGCTGCTGCATCTCCTGCTGCTGCATCTCCTTCTCCTACATCTCCTTCTACATCTCCTGCTACAGCATCTCCTGCTCTGTCTGCTGCTTCTGCATCTCCTGATACATCCCATGCTGCTTCATCTCATCCTGCTGCATCTCCTGCTGCTATATCTCCTGCTCTTTCATATCCTGCCTCTGCATCTCCAAATGAATCTCCTGCTGCTTCATCTCTTGAGCCATGTCCTGCTGCTGCATCTCCTGTTTCTCCATCTCCTTTTGCTTCATCTGCTGCTGCATATCCTGCTGTATCTCATGTTGCACCTTCTATTGAAGCGTGTCCTGCGTCATCTCCTTCTGCTGCATATCTTGCTGCTTCATCTCGTTCTGCATCTCCTGCTGCATCTCCTTCTGCATCACCTGCAGATGCATCTCCTGCTGCTGTATATTCATCTGCATTTCCTGCTGCAGGTCTTTATGAATCTACTACAGCTTCATCTGTTGAATTTGCTGCTGCATCTGCTGCTGCTTCATCTACTGCTGCATCTCCTGATAGATCTCCTGCTGCTGCATCTCCTGCTGCTGCACCTGATGGTGCATCTGAAGTTGCATCTGATGCTGCATCTGATGCTACTTTCTCTCTTGCTGCATTTACTGCGGCTGAATCTCCTGCTATATTTCCTTCTGATACATCTTCTTCACTTCATCTACTACTCTGCAACTCCTGCTGCTGCCTGATCTCCTGATGCATCTGCATCACCTGCTGCTGCACCTCCTGCCCAATTAGCTGCTGCTGCGTTTGTGGCTTCATAACTTGATATGTCATCTCCTGCTGCATCTGCTGCAATATTTCTTGATGCAGAATCTGCTGATCCTGCATCTGCTGCTGCATTTACTGCTGCAACTGCTGCTGCTCTGCTACTGCTTTATCTATTGCAAAATCTCCTGCTACATATCCTGCTGCTATACCTCTTAATGCATCTCATGATAATGCTTCATCTCCTGCTACTGTGTCTCCTGCTGCACCTACTGCTGCTACATTTCCTGCTGCATCTTTTGCTGCTGCATCTCCTTCTGATGGGTCTGATGCTGCATCTCTTGCTCTTGCATCTCCTGCTGCATCTCTTGTTGCTGCATTTCCTGCTCTATCTCCTCCTACTGCATCTCCTCCTGCTGCATATCCTGCTTCTGTATATACTGCTGCCTTTCCTGCTTCTGTGTCTCCTGCTGCTACATCTCCTGATGCATCCTCTGATCATGCATCTACGGATGCATCTCCTGATGCGCCATTTCCCGTCGTATCTGCTACTACATCCCCTACTGCATCTCTTTCTGCTCCGTCTGGTGCATCTGCTGTTGCATATGCTGCTGCTTCATCTACTGCTGCATCTCCTGCTAAATCTCGTGCTGCTGCATCTCCTTCTGAAGTTTCTGCTGAATCTACTGCTGAATATGCATCCCTTGCTGCATCTCCTGCTGCTGAATCTCCTGCTGCATCTGCTGCTGCTGCATCTCATACTGCTGCATAACCTTCTGCATGTGCTGCTGCAGCATCTCTTTCTGCTGCATCTCCTGCTGCTGCATCTGCTGCTTCATCTCCTGCTGCATCTCTGTCTGAAACTCTTGGTGCCGCATTTCCTACTGATGCATTTTCTGCTTAAATTCCTGCTGCTGCATTACCTTCTACATTTATTCCTGTTGTATTTCCTGCTGCTTCATCTCCTGCTGCATCCTCTGCGGATTCATCTGAGGATGCATCTGCAGAGGCATCTCCATTTCCTGCTGCATCTGCTGCTCAATCTTCTACGGATGCATCTAGTCCTTCTGCATTTCAGCTGCATATCAACTTAAAAGCATCTGCGGCTGCATCTCCTGCTGCTACATCTCCTGCTGAATCTCCTGCTGCACTTCCTGCTGTAACTGCTGATGCATATGTTGCTATTTCATCTCCTGCCGCATCTCCTACTGAATCTTCTTCTGCAGAATCTCCTCCAGCATCTCCTGCTACAATTCCTGCTGATGTATCTCCTGCTCTATCTACTTCTACTTCCCCTGCTGCTGAATCTCTTTCTATATCTCCTGCTGCATCTCCTGCTGCCTTTTCTACTGAATCTCCTGCTGCCTTCTCTACCAAATCCTGCTACTGCAGAATCTCCTACGGAATTTCCTGCTGCACAATCTGCTGATGCATTTCCTGCTGATGCATCTCCTGCTGAATCTCCTGATGCTGCATCTCCTGCTGCTGAATCTCCTGCCTCTTCATCTCCTGCTGCTGCAAATCCTGCTGAATCTGCTGCTACCTCTGGTTCGCCTGCATCTTCTATTCCTGCATCTCCTGCTGCTGCGTCTCCGACTGATTTCCTGCTGCATTTCCTTCTCTTGAATCTCCTGCTGCATATCCTGGTGCATCACCTGCTGAATATGCATCTCCTGCTACATCTCCTGCTGATACACCTCATGCAGCTGCATCTGCTGCTGCATATCCTGCTGCATCTGCTGTTGCCAGATCGCTTGCTGTTGCATATCCTACTGAATTTCCAGCAGCATCACCTGCTGATGCAATTCCTGCTGCATCTCATCCTGCACCCTTTGCTGCTGCATCTGCTTCTGCTTCTGGTGATGCTACATCTCCAGCTGCGTCTGCTGCTTCATCTGCTTCTGTATATCCTGCTGCATATGGTTCTGCATCTTCTGCTGCATATGGTTCTGCATCTTCTGCTGCATAATTTGCTGCATCTGCTTCTACAGATACTTCTACTGATGCATCTCCTGTTGCGCCATTTCACGTTGCATCTGCTGCTCCATCCCCTGCTGCATCTCTTTCTGCTCCATCTGCTCCATCTGCTGTTGCATATGCTGCTGCTTCATCTACTGCTGCATCTCCTGCTAAATCTACTGCTGCTGCATCTCCTTCTGAAATTTCTGCTGAATCTACGTCTGAATATGCATCCCCTGATGCATCTCCTGCAATTACTTCTTCATATCCTACTGCATCTCCTCCTGCAGCATATCTTGCTACATTTCCTCCTGCTGCATCTCCTGCTGCTGCATCTCTTTCTGGTACATCTCCTTCTGCATCTCCTGCTACTACAGCATCTCCTGCTGTATCTGCTGAATTTACTGCTGCATCTGCTGCTGCTTCATCTACTGCTGCTTCTCCTGATAGATCTCCTTCTGCTGCACCTCCTGCTGCTGCATCTGCTGTTGCATCCTCTTCTACTGCATCTACTGCTGTATCTGCTGCTACTTTCTCTCTTGCTGCATTTACTGCGGCTACATCTCCTGCTATATTTCCTTCTGCTTCATCTTCTTCATTTCATCTACTACTCTGCACCTAATGCTGCTGCATCTCCTCCTTCTGCATCTCCGGCTGAATCGCCTGTAGCAGCTCCTGCTTTTTTATCTCCTCCTGCTACATCTCCTAGTGCATATGATGCTGCGACATCTCTTGTTACTTCTGCTGCTGCTGCATTCTCTGCTGCATCTCCTGATGCTGCATCTCCGGCTGATTTCCTGCTGCATTTCCTTCTGTTGAATCTCCTGCTGCATATCCTGGTGCATCACCTGCTGAATATGGATCTCCTGCTACATCTCCTGCTGATACACCTCATGCAGCTGCATCTGCTGCTGCATATCCTGCTGCATCTGCTGTTGCCAAATCGCTTGCTGTTGCAAATCCTACTGAATTTCCAGCAGCATCGCCTGCTGATGCAATTCCTGCTGCATCTCATCCTGCACCCTTTGCTACTGCATCTGCCTCTGCTTCTGCTGCTGGTGCATCTCCTGCCTCATATCCTGCTGCTGTGTCCCCTGCTGATATATATTTGGCTGCATCTCCTGCTGATGCATGTCCTGCTGCATCTCCTGCTTCTGCATCTACTTCTTCTGCATCTCCGGCTCCAGCATCTTCTGCTGCATCAATTGCCGCTGCACCTCTTAGTCATCTACTTCTGCTGCATATACTGCTGCATCTGGTATTCCTGTACCTCCTCCTGCTTCATCTCCTATTGTATCTCCTCCTGCTGCATCTCCTGCTGAATCTCCTCCTTCAGCATCTCCTGTCACATCTCCTCCTACTGCATCTCCTGCTGCAACTCCTGCTGATGCATCTCCTGCTGCTGCATCTCCTTCTGCTACATCTCCTGCTGCATCTCCTGCGGCATCACCTGCTCCTGTGCCTCCTGCTGCTACATCTCCTGATGCATCCTCTGATCATGCATCGGCGGATACTTCTCCTGATGCACCATTTCCTGTTGCATCTGCTGCTCCATCCCCTTCTACATCTCAGCTGCTGCTGCATCTGCTTCTACATGTACGTTATAACTTTCTGCTTTTGCTGCCTCATCTCCTGGTACATCTGCTAATGAACCTCCTGCTGCTGCATCTCCTGCTTCATCTTCAACTGATGCATCTGTGGTTTGTCACCTGGTATGTCATCTCCTGCTGCATGTGCTGCAGTATTTCCTGCTACAGTATCTGCTGATCCTGCATCTACTGCTGCATTTCCTGCTGCATCTGCTGCTGCTCTGCTGCTGCTTCATCTATTGCAAAATCTCCTGCTACATATCCTGCTGCTGCACCTCCTAATGCATCTCATGATAATGCTTCATCTCCTGCTACTGCATCTCCTGCTGCACCTACTGCGGCTGCATTTCCTGCTGCATCTTCTGCTGCTGCATCTTCTGCTTCTGCATCTCCTGCTGATGGGTCTGATGCTGCATCGCTTGCTCTTGCATCTCTTGCTGCATCTCTTGCTGCTGCATTACCTGCTCTATCTCCTCCATCTGCATCTCCTCCTGCTGCATATCCTGCTTCTGTATATACTGCTGCCTTTCCTGCTGCTGCATCTCCTGCTGCTGAATCTCTTTCTGCATCTCCTTCTTCTGAATCTCCTGCTGCTCTATTACCTTCTGCATCGACTCCTGCTGCATGTCCTGCTGCTGCATCTCTTCCTGCTGCATCTGCTTCCGCATCTCCTGCTGATCCATCTCCTACTAAATCTGCATCTCCTGCGACATCTGCTTCTGCATCTCCTGCTGCTTCATCTCCTGCTCTTGTATCTCCTTCTACTGAATCTCCTCCTCAATCTCCGGCGGCATCTCATGCTGCTACATATCCTGCTACATCTCCTGACATATCTCCTTCTGAATATGC
This sequence comes from Clamator glandarius, assembly GCA_033459285.1. Classification (NCBI taxonomy): domain Eukaryota; kingdom Metazoa; phylum Chordata; class Aves; order Cuculiformes; family Cuculidae; genus Clamator; species Clamator glandarius. Next base: position 126,278 of record JAUNZM010000097.1, on the reverse strand, counting down.
TTCTCCTGCTGCTGAATCTCCTCCTGCTGAATCTCCTGCTGCTGCATCCCTTCCTGCTGCGTCTGCTGCTGCTGCGTCTTCTTCATCATCTCCTCTTTCTCCACAACCTGCTGTATCTCCTGGTGCTGCATCATATCACGCTGCTGCATATGTTGAAGAATCTCTTCCTACTGCATCTTCTGATGAATCTTCATTTCCTGCTGCATCTGCTTGTGCATCTCCTCCTGCATCTCCTGCTGCTTCTCCTGCTGCTGCATCAGTTGCTGCTCAATCTCCTGTTGAATCTCATGCTTCTACATATCATGCTGAATCTCCTGCTGCTGAATCTCCTGCTGCATCTCCTACTGCTGCATCACCTTCTGCTTGTGCTGTTGCAGCATCTCCTTTGGCTGCACCTCCTGTTGCTGCATCTGCTGGTGCTGCACCTGCTGCAACATCTGCTTCAGCTCCTGCTGCTGCACCACCTTCTGAATCTATTCCTGTTGTATTTCCTGCTTCTGCGTGTCCAGGTGCTGCATCTCCTTCTGAATCTCTTGGTGCTGCATCTCCTGCTTCTGCATCTACTTCTTCTGCATCTCCGGCTCCAGAATCTACTGCTGCATCAATTGCTGCTGCATCTCTTATTGATCTCTTCTGCTGCATACACTGCTGCATCTGGTTCTGCTGTACCTCCTCCTGCTACATTTCCTGTTTCATCTCCTCCTGCTGCATCTCCTGCAGAATCTCCTCCAACTGCATCTCCTGTTCCATCTCCTCCTGATGCATCTCCTGCTTCATATTTTGCCGCATCTCCTGCTGCTGCATCTCCTGCTACATCTCCTTCGACATCTCCTGCTACAGCATCTCCTGCTCTATCTCCTGCTTCTGCATCTCCTGATACATCCCCTGCTGCTTCGTCTCATCCTGCTGCATCCCCTGCTGCATCTCCTGCTGCTATAGCTCCTGCTGTTTCATATCCTGCTACTGCATCTCCTAATGAATCTCCTGCTGCTTCATCTCTTGAGCCATGTCCTGCTGCTGCATCTCCTGTTTCTGCATCGCCTTTTGCTTCGTTTGCTGCTGCATCTCCTGCTGTATCTCATGTTGCACCTTCTATTGAAGCATCTCCTGCGTCATCCCCTTCTGCTGCATATCTTGCTGCTTCATCTCGTTCTGCGTCTCCTGCTGCATCTCCTTGAGCGTCACCTGCTCCATCTCCTTCTGTATCACCTGCAGATGCAACTCCTGCTGTATCTCCTGCTCCTGCATATTCATCAGCATTTCCTGCTGCAGCCCTTTATTTATTTCCTACTGCTGCATATATTGAATTTGCTGCTGCATCTGCTGCTGCTTCATCTACTGCTACATCTCCTGATAGATCTCCTGCTGCTGCATCTCCTGATGCTGCACCCGAAGATACATCTGATGCTGCATCTGATGCTACATTCTCTCTTGCTTCATTTACTGCGGCTGCATCTCCTGCTATATTACCTTCTGCTGCATCTTCTTCACTACATCTATTACTCTGCACCTCCTGCTGCTGCATATCCTGCTTCTCTATATACTGCTGCCTTTCCTGCTGCTGCATCTCCTGCTGCTTAATCTCTTTCTGCATCTCCTTCTTCCGAATCTCCTGCTGCTCTATTACCTTCTGTAACCACTCCTGCTGCATGTCCTATTGCTGCATCTCCTCCTGCTACATCTGCTTATGCATCTCCTGCTGATGCATCTCCTGCTCTTGTATCTCCTTCTTCCTAATCTCCTACTGAATCTCCGGCGGCATCTCATGCTGTCACATACCCTGCTACATCTCCTTACGTATATCCTTCTGATTATGGATCTCGTTCTGCTTCTCCTGCTGCTGAATCTCCTGCTGCTGAATATCTTGTTGCTGCGTCTTCTGCATCATCTCCTCTTTCTCCATAACCTGCTGTATCTCCTGATGATGCATCATATCATGCTGCTACATATGTTGAAGAATCTCTTCCTACTGCATCTTCTGCTGAATCTTCATTTCCTTCTGCATCTACTTCTGCATCTCCTGCTGCTACTGCATCTCCTGCTGCTTCTCCTTTTGAATATGCTTCTCCTGATGCTTCTCCACCTGCTGACACTCCTACTGCAGCGTTTGCTTCTGCATCTCCTGCTGCACCTCCTGCTGCTGAATCTCCTTATGCCGTTTCTGCTGGTGAATATCCTTTGTCTGCTGCTGAATCTCCTGCTGCTGAATCTCCTGATGCATCTGCTGCTGCTACATCTCCTGCAGCTGCATCACCTTCTGCATCTGCTGCTTCTGCATCTCCTTCTGCTGCATCTCCTGTTGCTTCATCTGCTTGTGCTGCACCTTCTGCAACATCTGCTTCTGCATCTCCTGCTGCTGCACCTCCTGCTGCTTCATCTGCTGGTGCTGCACATCCTTCAACATCTGCTTCTGCATCTCCTGCTGCTGCACCTCCTGCTTCATCTTCGCCTGAATATTTTGGTGCTAAATTTCCTGCTGCTGCATATTTTGCTTCAACTCCTGCTGCTGCATGTGCTGCTGCATCTCCTGCTGTATCTCTTGGTGCTGCATCTTCTGCTGTTGTATCGCCTACTTCAGCTCATTATGACTATAACTGCCACTGTTGAAGCTCTTTATGGAACTCGAATAAAGCCCACAGGGAAGATGCTAGCATGGAATGCTGCTGTTTCTGAATATCTTCTCTTAGAGCGCTTTCACTGCAAAGCGAGACTTGTAGAAGTTTGAGTATACGCTTGTGTACTTTAACATCAGAACGGCTATTAAAGCGTCACTTGAAAATAGCAGAGCGTTCAGTACAAATATCGCAGGGAAGAAGCTACGATGAAATGCTGGCTCTCGTTAGAGTCTTCTCTGGAAACGCTTTCAGTGCAAGCTGCAAAGCATGACTAACAGAACGTTTTAGTATAGGGTACTGAATTGTGACTTATGAAGGTGCTTTCTGATAAGTGAGTAACTGACGCAGTGAAGATGCTAGCATGGAATTCTGCTGCTTCTGAATGTCTTCTCTTAGAGCACTTTCACTGCAAAGCAAAACTTGTAGAAGTTTCAGTCTAGGCTTGTACACTGCAACATCAGAATGGCAATTAAAGCATCACTTCAAAATCTTTAGCGTTTTCACTGCAAGGCAAGACTTGTTAAACTTTTAGTCTGGGCTTATGTACTGCAACATCAGAATGGCTATTAAAGCCATTAAAATATCAGAGTGTTCAGCGCAAATACCGCAGGGAAGATGCTACCACAAATATTGAAATACCCATAATTCTTCTCTGGATGCGTTTTCACTGCAAGGCAAGACTTGTAGAAGTTTCAGTCTAGGCTTTTGAAATTTGAAAACGTTTAGAAAAAGTACGGCAAGGGCGCTACTACGATCAAATACTAGCTCTCGTTAGAATGTTCTCTTGAAGCGCTTTCACTGCAAGCTGCAAAGCACGTCTAACAAAACGTTTAGTATTGATTACGGTATTGTGATTTAACTATTGAGGAGCTTTAGGAAATGTGAGTAAAGCCCGTATGGAAGATGCTAGCATGGAATGCTGCTGCTTCTGAATGTCTTCTTTTATAGCGCTTTTACTGCAAAGAAAGACTTGTAGAACTTTCAGTCTAGGCTCGTGTTCTGTAACATCAGAATGGGTATTAAAGCGTCACTTCAAAATTTCAACTCGTTCAGAGCAAGTACGGCAGGGAAGCTGCTACGATCACATGCTGGCTCTCATTAGTCTTCTCTGGCAGCGCTTTCACTGCAAGCTGCAAAGCACGACTAACACAAAATTTTAGTATAGGGTACAGAACAGTTACTTTACTGCAGAAGAGGACTTGTAGAACTTTCACTCTAGGCTTATGAACTGTAAGATCAGAATGGCTATTAAAGCCTCGTTTCAAGATTTGAGATCGTTCAGCACAAGTACCGCAGGGAAGCTGCTACCATCAAATTTTGGCTCTTGTTAGGATCCTTTCATGAAGCGCTGTCACTGCCAGCCACAAAGCACGAAAAATGCAACATTTTCGCGTAGGCTAGTTATTAGAGACTTAATAACGCCTGATATCGCTTTTTAGGAAAATATAATATCTCCGGCAGGGAAGATGTTAACGTGGAATGCTTCTCCTAGAGCGCAATCACTGCAAACCAAGATTTATCGAACTTCTCACTAGGCTAGTGAACAGTAAATCACGAGGACTAGTAAAGTTTCACTTGAAGATTTGAAAGCGTTTAACAAAAGTACCCCTGGGAAGTTGCTAGCATCAAATGGTGTCTCTCATTAGAATCCTCTTTGGAAGCGCTTTCACTGAGAGGTGCAAAACACGATTAACAATGCTTTTAAAGGGTAGGTTAAAGAATAGTGACTAATAACGAGCTTTAGGAAAAGTGAATATCTCCAACAGCTAAGATGTTAGCACGGAATGCTGCTGCTTCTGAATGTCTTCTCTTACAGCGCTTTCACTGGAAAGCGAGACTTGTCGAACTTTCAGTCTAGGCTAGTGAACGGTAACATCAGCATGGCTATTGAAGCATCACGTCAAGATTTTAGAGATTTCTGCTCAAGTACCGCAGGGAAGCTGCTACCATCAAATTCTGGCTCTCGTTAGGATCTTTGCATGAAGCGCTTTCACTGTCAGCCGCAAAGCAGGAAAAACGAAAAGTTTTCGCGGAGGCTAGTTATTAGCGACTTAACAATGCCTAACAACGCTTTTTAGGAAAAGAGAGAATCTTAAGCAGGGAAGATGTTAACATGGAATGTTTCTGCTTGTGGATGTATTCTCTTAGAGCGCTTTCATTGCAGAGCCCGATATGTAGAACTTTCAGTCTAGTCTTCTGTACTGTCATATCGGAATGACTACTAAGACGTCACTTTAAATTTCAGAACGTTTAGCACAACTACCGAGGGAATGCTGAAGCCATCAAATGGTGTCTCTCGTTAGAATCTTCTCTGTAAGAGCTTTCACTGCAAGCTGCAAACACGACTAAAAGAACGTATTAGCATAGGCTAGTGAATAGGGACTTAACACCGTCTATTATGGAGTTTTAGTAAATATTCACATCTCGAACAGGGAAGATGCTAGCATGGAATGCTTCTACTTGTGGATGTATTCTCTTAGAGCGCTTTCACTGCATAGCACGACTTGTAGAACTTTCAGGTGTATTTCTGCTAATCATTTTCAAATCTTCAAGTGAAGCCTTACTAGCCATGCTGATGTTACTGTTCACGAGACTAGACGGAATGTCCTACAAGTCGTGCTCTGCAGTGATTGCGCTTTAAGAGACTACATCCACAAGCAGAAGCATTCCAGGCTAACATCTTCCCTGCTGGAGATATTCTCTTTTCCTAAAGAGCGTTGTTAGGCGTTATTAAGTCGCTAATAACTAGCCTCCGCTAAAACGTTGCGTTTTCCTGCTTTGCGGCTGACAGTGAAAGCGCTTCATGCAAAGATCCTAACGAGAGCCAGAATTTGATGGTAGCAGCTTCCCTGCGGTACTTGAGTAGAAATCTCTAAAATCTTGACGTGATGCCTCAATAGCCATGCTGATGTTACTTTTCACAAGCCTAGGTTGAGAGTTCGACAAGTCGTGCTTTGTAGTTGTAGCGCCTTAAGAGAACACGTTCATAAGCGGAATCATTCCATGTTAGCATCGTCCTTGCTGGAGATATTAATTCCAACTATAGCGACGTATTAGGTGTTTTAAAGTCACTATTAACAAGCCTAAACTAAAACATTCTTTAGTCGTGTTTGCAACTTGCAGTGAAAGTCTTTCCAGGATGACTCTAACGTGAGCCAGTATTGGATGGTAGCAGCTTTCCTGCGGTATTTATGCCAAATGCTCTGAAATTTTGACGTGACGCCTTCATAGCTATTTTGATGTTACCGTTCACAAATCGAGAATGAAAGTTCTACAAGTCTCCCTTTCCAGTGAAACCGCTATAAGAGAAGACATTCGGAAGCAGCAGCATTCCGTGCTAACATCTTCGCAGGTAGACCGTTCACTAGCCTAGACGGAAAGTTAGATAAATCTTGCTTTGCATGATTGGGCTCTAGGAGAAGACAATCAGAAGCACAAGCAGTCATTCTGATCTGACAGTACACAAGACTAGACTGAAAGTTCTACAAATCGGGCTCTGCAATAAAAGCTCTCTAAGAGAACACATCCACAAGCAGAAGCATTCCATGCTAACATCTTCCCTGCTGGAGATATTCCCTTTTCCTAAAGAGGGTTGTTAAGCGTTATTAAGTCGCTAATAACTAGCCTCCGCGAAAACTTTGCGTTTTTCCTGCTTTGCGGCTGACAGTGAAAGCGCTTCATGCAAAGATCCTAACGAGAGCCAGAATTTGATGGTAGCAGCTTCCCTGCGGTACTTGAGCAGAAATCTCTAAAATCTTGACGTGATGCCTCAATAGCCATGCTGATGTTACCGTTCACTAGCCAATACTGAAAGTTCGACAAGTCTTGTTTCCAGTGAAAGTACTATAAGAGACGGCATTCAGAAGCAGCAGCATTCCATGCTAACATCTTCACTGTTGGATTTAGTCACTTTTCCTAAAGCTCGTTATTAGTCGCTGTTATGTCACTATTCTTTAACCTACACTTAAACACATTGTTAATCGTGTTTTGCACCTCTCAGTGAAAGCGCTTCCAGAGAAGATTCTAACGAGAGACACCATTTGATGGTAGCTACTTCCCAGGCGTACTTGTGCTGAACGCTTTCAAATCTTCAAGTGAAGCTTGACTAGCCTTGCTGATGTTACCGTTCACTAGTCTAGACGGAAAGTTCAATAAATCTTGGTTTGCAGTTTTTCCGCTCAAGGAGAAGACATTCAGAAGCAGAAGCATTCCATTCTAACATCTTCCTGCTGGAGATATTCACTTTTCCTAAAGCGCCTTATTAGGCGCTATTAAGTCTCTATTCTTTTGCCAACACAAGAACTTTGCGTTAGTCGTTCCCTGCATCTTGCAGAGAAACAGCTTCTATAGAAGTAGCTAACGAAAGCCAGCTTTTGATGGTAATACCTTTCCAGAGTTACTTGTGCTGAACGCTCTGAAATTTTGAAGTAACGCCTTCGTAGCCATTCTGGTCTTAGAATACACAAGACTAGACTGAAAGTTCTACAAGTCGTGCTCTGCAATGAAAGCTCTCTAAGAGAATACATCTACAAGCAGAAGCATTCCATTGTAGCATCTTCCATGCTGCAGATATGAATTTGTACTAAAACGCTGTAATAGATGGTGTTAAGTCCCTATTCACTAGTCTATGCTAATACGTTCGTGTTTGCAGCTCTCAGTGAAAGCACTTCCAGAGAAGACTCTAACGAGAGCCACCATTTGATGCTAGCAACTTCCCGAGGGTAGTTCTGCTAAACGGTTTCAAATCTTCTGGTGAAGCTTTAGTAGCCATGCTGGTGTTACCGTTCACTAGCCTAGACGGAAAGTTCGATAAACCTGGGTTTGCAGTGATTGCGCTCTAAGAGAAGACATCCACAAGCAGAAGCATTCTTCCCTGCTGGAGATATTCGCTTTTCCTAAAAATCTATATTAGGCGTTATTAAGTCGCTAATAACTAGCCTCCGCGAAAACGTTGTGTTTTTCGTGCTTTGCTGCTGGCAGTGACAGCGCTTCATGAAAAGATCCTAACGAGAGCCAAAATTTGATGGTAACAGCTTGCCTGCGGTACTTGTGCTGAACGATCTCAAATCTTGAAATGAGGCCTTAATAGCCATTCTGATCTTACAGTTCATAAGCCTAGAGTGAAAGTTCTTCAAGTCTTCTTCTGCAGTAACAGCGCTATAAGAGACAACATTAATAAGCGGTGCAGTTTCATGCCAGCATCTGCACTGCTTGAAATGCTTACTTTTCCATAAGCACGTTAATAGGAGCAGTTAAGTCACAATTCATTTCCCCAAACTAAAATGTGTTAGTCGTGCTTCACAGCTTGCAGCGAAAGCGCTATAAGAGAACGGCTTAAATAGCCGTACAAGTGTATACTCAAAATTCTACAAGTCTCGCTTTGCAGTGAAAGCGCTTTAAGAGAAGACATTCAGAAGCAGCAGCATTCCATGCTAGCAACTTCCCTGTGGGCGTTATTCGATGTTCCTAAAGCGCCTCATTAGTGGGAGTTAAGTCATAATGAGATGAAGCAGGAGATGACACAGCAGAAGATGCAGCACCAAGAGATGCAGCAGCACATGCATTATCAGCAGATGCAGCACCAGGAGATGAAGCAGCAGATGCAGCAGCAGGAGATGCAGCAGCAGGATTTGAAGCTGAATATGCATCAGTAGGAAATGCAGCACCAAGAGATTCTGACAGAGATGCAGCAGGAGATACAGCAGCAGGAGATGAAGAAGGAGATGTTGCAGCAGGTGCAGCACCAGCAGATGAAGCAACAGGAGATGCAACAGAAGGAGATCTATCAGGAGATGCAGCAGTAGATGAAGCAGCAGCAGATGCAGCAGCAAATTCAGCATATGCAGCTGTAGTAGATACATAAAGAGCTGCAGCAGGAAATGCAGATGAATATGCAAGAGCAGAAGATGTATCTGCAGGTGACGCTCAAGGAGATGCAGCAGGAGATGCAGAACTAGATGAAGCAGCAAGATATGCCTCAGAAGGCAATGACGCAGGAGATGCTTCAATAGAAGGTGCAACATGAGATACAGCAGGAGATGCAGCAGCAAACGAATCAAAAGGCGATGCAGAAACAGGAGATGTAGCAGCAGGACATGGATCAAGAGATGAAGCAGCAGGAGATTCATTAGGAGATGCAGTAGCAGGATATGAAACAGCAGGAGATATAGCTGCAGGAGATACAGCAGGATGAGACGAAGCAGCAGGGGATGTATCAGGAGATGCAGAAGCAGCAGACAGAGCAGGAGATGCTGTAGCAGATGTAGAAGGAGATGTAGCAAAAGGAGATGCAGCAGCAGGAGATGCAGAAGCAGGAGATGCAGCAGCAGGAGATGGAACCGGAAATGCAGCAGGAGGAGGTACAGCAGCACCAGATGCAGCAGTATATGCTGCAGAAAGAGATGAGTAAGAGATGCAGCAGCAATTGATGCAGCAGGAGATGCTGGAGCCGGAGATGCAGAAGTAGATGCAGAAGGAGTAGATGCAGCCGGACATGCATCAGACGGAGATGCAGCAAAACATACATCAGCAGGAGACACAAGAGCAGGATATAAGGCAGGAGATGCACCAGGAGCAGAAGGAGCAGCAGATGCAGCACCATATGCAGCAGAAGATGCAGAACCATATGCAGCAGGAGATACAGCAGCAGATGAAGCAGCAGATGCATCTGGAAATGTAGCATCACCAGAAGCAGCAGCAGATGCAGCAGCAAAGTATGCAGGATGAGATGCAGAAAGAATTGCATCAGCAGGAGAAGCTGCTGGAAATTCAGTATGATATGTAACAGCAAGAGATTTGGCAACAGCAGATGCAGCAGGATATGCAGCAGCAGATGCAGCAGGATATGCAGCAGCAGATGCAGCTGCATGAGGTGTATCAGCAGGAGATGTAGCATGAGATGCATATTCAGCAGGTGATGCACCAGGATATGCAGCAGGAGATTCAAGAGCAGGAAATGCAGCAGGAAATCAGCCGGAGATGCAGCAGCAGGAGATGCAGGAAAAGAGGATGCAGGCGCACCAGAGGCAGCAGCAGATTCAGCAGGAGTTGCAGCAGCAGGAGATGCAGAGGCAGGAGATTCAACAGCAGGAGATGCAGCATCAGGAGATTCTACAGGAGATGCATCAGCAGGAAATGCATCAGGAGATTCTGCAGCAGGAAATTCTGTAGGAGATTCTGCAGCAGGAGATTCATTAGAAAAGGTAGCAGGAGATTCAGTAGAAAATGCAGCAGGAGATATAGAAGGAGATTCAGCAGCAGGGGATGTAGTAGGAGATGCAGCAGGAGATACAATTGCAGGAATTGTAGCAGGAGATGCTGGAGGAGATTCTGCAGAAGAAGATTCAGCAGCAGATGAAGCAGGAGATGAAATAGCAACATAGGCATCAGCAGTTACTGAAGAAGTGCAGCAGGAGATTCAGCAAGAGATGTAGCAGCAGGAGATGAAGCCGCAGATTCCTTCAAAAGGATATGCAGCTGAAATGCAGAAGGACTAGATGCATCCGTAGAAGACTGAGCAGCAGATTCAGCAGGAAATGGAGATGCTTCAGTAGATGCACCAGCAGAAAATGCAGCAAGAGATGAAGCAGCAGGCTAAACAGCAGCAGGAGATGAAGCAGGAGATGCAGCAGTAGGAGATGACGGAGGAAATCAAGTAGAAGGAGATGCAGCAGCAGCAAATGTAGCAGGAGATGCAGCAGTACATGAAGCAGCAGGAAATGGAGCAGCAGATTAAGGAGATGTAGCAGCAGGAAATTCAGCATAATATGCAGCAGGAGGTAATGCAGCAGGTGATGCAGCAGCAGGTGATGCAGCTGGAGAGGCAGCAGATGCAGCAGCAATAGATGCAGCAGCAGATGCATCAGGAGATGCTGATTCAGCAGGAGATGTAGCAGCAGAAGATGCTGCAGAAGATGACGAAAGGAGGAGATGCAGTAGGATATGAAGCAGGAGATGCAGCAGCAGGAGATGCAGCAGGGGATGAATATTCAGCAGTAGGTTCAGCAGGAACTTCAGAAGGAGATGCAGCAGCAGGAGATTTAGCAGCAGATGCAGCTGTAGATGAAGCAGCAGCATGTGCAACAGCAGATGCACCAGATGGAGCAGAAAGAGATGCAGCAGGGGATGGAGGAGCAGATGCAACGGGTAATGGTGCATCAGGACATGCATCATCCGCAGATGCATGAGCCTAGGATTTATCAGGAGATGTAGCAGCAGGAGATACAGTAGCAGGTGATGCAGCAGGAGATGCAGCAAGAGATGCAATACCAGAGGATGCAGCACCAATAGATGCAGCAGAATATGCAGCAGCATATGCAGTATCAGCAGATGCAGCAGCAGGAGATGAAGCAACAGATGCAGCAGCATGAGATGCAGCAGCCGGAAATACAACAGGAATAGATGCAGAAGGTAATGCAACAGCAGTGGTTGAAGCAGAATATGCATCAGCAGGAAATGCAGCACCAAGAAATTCAGACGGAGATGCAGCAGCATATGCAGCAGCAGGAGATGAAGCAGCAGGAGCAGCAGGAGATGCAGCAGCAGATGCAGCAACAAGAGATGCAGCAGAAGGAGATGCTGCAGTAGCACATGCAGAAGGTGATGCAGCAGAAGGAGATGCAGCATCAGCAGATGCAGCAGGAGATACAGGAGCAGGAGATTCAGCATGATATGTAGAAGCATGAGATGCCGCAGGAGATTCATCAGGAGATTCAGCAGCAACTGATGCAGCAGCAGAAGATGCAGCAGGAAATGCAGCAGCAGTAGGTGCAGCAGGAGATGCAGTAGCAGGAGATGAAGCATTATCATAAGATGCATTAAGAGGTGCAGCAGCAGGATATGTAGCAGGAGATTTCGCAGGAGAAGAAGCAGCAGCAGAGCAGCAGCAGATGCAGCAGGAAATGCAACAGCAGACACAGAAGCAGGAGATGCTGCAGCAGGAAATACTGCAGCACATGCAGCAGGAGATGACATATCAGCTGATGAAGTCACAGATGCATCAGCTGAAGATGAAGCAGGAGATGCAGCAGCAGGACGTGCATCAGCAGATGCATCAGGAGATGAGGCAGCAAAAGTAGATCGTTATAACGTACATGTAGAAGCCACAGATGCAGCATCAGCTAATTTGGCAGGAGATGCAGCAGCAGGAGATGCAGAAGCAAATGCAGCAGGAAATGCAGATTCAGCAGGAGAAGCAATAGGAAGAGTATCTTCAGCAGATGCAGCAGGATGTGCAGCATGTCGAGATGTAGCAGGACATATAGCAGCAGCAGCAGATGCATCAGCAGATGAAGCAGGCAATGCAGCAAGAGATGCAGCAGCAGAGATGTAGCCGCAGATGCATTAGAAGCAGATGCAACAGGGGATGCAGCAGCAGCAGATTCCGCAGGAGATGCATCAGCAGAAGATGCAGAAGGAGTTGCAGCATCAGGAGATTCAGCAGGAAATGCAGCAGCAGGGGATGTAGTAGCAGGAGGCACAGAAGGAGTTGCAGAAGGAGCTGCAGCATCAGGAGATGCAGCAGGGAATGCAGCAGCAGCAGTAGTAACAGGAGATGCAGCAGCATCATATGCACTAGGAGATGCAGCAGCAGGAGATGAAGAAGCACGAGCTGCTACAGGCGATTCAGCTGGAGATGCAGAAGGAGGAGATGCAGCAGCAGGAGGTGCAGAGTAGTAGATGAAGTGAAGAAGATGTAGCAGAAGGAAATATAGCAGGAGATTCAGCCGCAGTAAATGCAGCAAGAGAGAAAGTAGCATCAGATGCAGCATCAGATGCAGCATCAGGAGATGCAGCTACAGGAGATCTATCAGGAGATGCAGCAGCAAATTCAGCAGATGCAGCAGTAGGAGATTCATAAAGAGCTGCAGCAGGAAATGCAGATGAATATGCAGCAGCAGGAGATGCATCTGCAGGTGATGCAGAAGGAGATGCAGCAGGTGACGCTCAAGGAGATGCAGCAGGAGATGTAGAACGAGATGCAGCAGCAGGATATGCAGCAGAAGGAGATGACGCAGGAGATGCTTCAATAGAAGGTGCACATGAGATACAGCAGATAAAGATGCAGCAGCAGACGAAGCAGAAGGAGATGCAGAAACAGGAGATGCAGTAGCAAGACATGGATCAAAAGATGAAGCAGCAGCAGGAGATGAAGCTTCTGGAGATTAATTAGGAGATGCAGTAGCAGGATATGAAGCAGCGGGAGATATAGCAGCAGGACATGCAGCATGAGGTGCAGCAGTATGAGATGAAGCAGCAGGGGATACTTCAGAAGGTGCAGAAGCAGCAGATACAGCAGGAGATGCCATAGCAGGAGATGCAAAAGGAGATGATGCAGCAGCAGGAGATGCAGCAGCAGAAGATGCAGCAGGAAGAGATTAAGCAGGAGATGCAGCAGGAGGAGGTGGAACAGGAGATGAAGCAGGAGGAGGTAAAGCAGCAGCAGCAGATGCAGCAGCAGATGGAGCAGAAGGAGATGCATAAGAGATGCAGTAGCAATTGATGAAGCAGGAGATGCTGGAGCCAGAGATGCCGAAGAAGTAGATGCAGAAGAAGTAGATGCAGAAGCAGGAGATGCAGGAGTAGATGCATCAGCAGGAGATGCAGCAAAACATACATCAGCGGGAGACACAGCAGCAGGATATGAGGCAGGAGATGCACCAGCCGGAAATGCAGCAGGAGATGCACCAGCCGAAAATGCAGCAGGAGATGCTTCAGGAGATTAAACAGGAGATGCTGCAGCAGGTGATGCAGCAGCAGATGCAGCAGCAGGAAATTTTGCAGGGCTTGCAGCAGTAGGTGAAGCAGCACTAGATGGAGCATCATATGCTGCAGATGCAGCAGCAGGGGATGCAACAGGAAGAGATGGAGCAAAAGATAGATCAGCAGCAGATGCACCAGCAGAGGCAGCAGCAGTAGATGCAGCAGGACATAGAGAAAAGTATGAGGCAGCAGTAGATGAAGTAGCGGTAGATGCAGCAGCCGTTGCAGCAGGAAATGCAGCAGGAGATGCAGCAGCAGGAAATGCAGCAGCAGCAGGTGCAGCCGCAAATGCATTCAGCAGCATATGCAGTAGGAGATGCAGCAGCAGGTGATTCAGTAGCAGGAGATTCAGCAGCAGATGTAGCAGGATATTCAGCATCAGTAGATGCATCCGCAGATGCATCATCAGAGCATGTAGCAGGAGATACGGCAGCAGGAGATGCAGCAGTACATGAAATAGCAGCAGATACAAGAGCAGATTCAGGAAATGCAGCAGCAGGAGATGCAGCAGGAGATGAAGTAGAAATGTAGATACAAGTGCAGCAGGAGATGCAGCAGTTGGAGATGTAGCAGGAGATGCAGCAGTATATGAAGTAGCAGCAGATACAACAGCAGATTCAGGAGATGTAGCAGAGTAGATGCAGCAGGATATGAAACTGCAGAAGATACAGAAGGAGATGCAGCAGCAGGAGATGAAGCTGGAGATGCAGCAGGAGATGCAGCAGCAGGTGCAGCAGGAAATGTAGCAACACCAGAAGCAGCAGAAGATGCAGCAGCAGGTGATGCAGGATGAGACGCAGCAGGCACTGCAGCAGGAGGAGATGCTGCAGGAGATGCAGCAGGATATGCCACAGCAGATGCCGCAGCATGAAATGCATAGCAGGAGATGCAGCAGTAGATGAAGCAGCAGCTTTTGCAACAGCAGATGCACCAGATGGAGCAGAAAGAGATGCAGCAGGGTATGGAGCAGCAGATGTAACGGGAAATGGTGCATCAGGACATGCATCCTCAGATGCATGAGCCTAGGATGCATCAGGAGATGTAGCAGCAGGAGATACAGGAGCAGGTGATGCCGCAGGAGATGCAGCAGGAGATGCAACACCAGAAGATGCAGCACCAAGAGATGCAGCAGCACATGCAGTATCAGATGCAGCAGTACATTCAGCAGAAGATTCAGCAGAAGATGCAGCAGGAGATATAGAAGGTGATTCAGTAGCAGGAGATGTAGTAGGAGATGCAGCAGGAGATACATCAGCAGGAGTTGCAGGTGGAGATTCTGCAGAAGAAGATTCAGCAAGAGATACAGTAGGAGATGCATCAGGAGATGAAGTAGCAACATATACATCAGAGGTTACAGCAGGAAGGGCAACAGGAGATTCAGCAGGTGATGTAGCAGCAGGAGATGCAGCCGCAGATGCCTTCAGGGGGAAATGCAGAAGCACTAGATGCATCCGTAGAAGATTGAGCAGCAGATGCAGCAGGAAATGGAGATACTTCTGCAGATGCATCTGCAGATGCATGATCAGAGGATGCAGCAGCAGGAGATGCTGGAGGACACCAAGTGGCAGGAGATGTAGCAGCAGGAATTGTAGCGGGAGATGCAGCAATACATGAATCAGCAGCAGATGCAGCAGCAGATTAAGGAGATGCAGTAGCCGGAAATGCAGCAGAAGATGCAGCAAGAGGAGATGCAGTAGCAGGAGATGCAGCTGCAGCTGCAGAGGCAGCAGATGCAGCAGCAATAGATGCAGCAGGAGATGCATCTTCAGATGCAGATTCAGTAGGAGATGCAGCAGCAGAAGATGCTGCTGCAGATGACACTGCAGGAGATGCCGCAGAAGGAGATGCAGCAGGAGATGCAGTAGAAGGAAATGCAGCAATCTGTGCTGTAGGAGGAGATGCAGCAGGTAATGCAGCAGCAGGGGATGCATGTTCAGCAGTAGATTCAGCATCACATTCAGAAGGAGATGCAGCAGCAGGAGATAGAGCAGAAGGCGATTTTCAGAAGGAGATACAGCAGCAGGAGATGAAGCCACAAAAGATGCAGCAGAGGATGCAGAAGGAAATGCAGCAGAATACACCTCAAGAGATGCAGAAGAAGGAGATGCAAGAGTAGATGCTGTAGAAGGATTTGTAGCAGGAGATGCATCAGCAGGAGATGCATCAGCAGGAGATGCAGGCAGCAGACGAAAGAGGAGATGTAGATTCAGCAGCAGATGAAGTAGTAGGAGTTGCAGCAGCAGATGCAATAGCAGGAGATGCAGCAATAAGTGAAGCAGCAAATGATGCAGCAGCATATGCTGAAGATGTAGTAAGAGGAGATTAAGCGGGAGATCCAGCAGGAAGAGATGCAGCAGGATATGCAGAAAAAGATAAAGCAGAAAGAGATGCATCAGGAAATACAGCAGCAGGATATGCATCAGCAAGAAATGCTGCAGGACATGCAATAGCAGAAGATGCGGCAGGAGATGCAGCAAGAGATGCAGCCGGAGATGTAGCAAGAGGATATGCAACATGATATATAGCAGCAGAAGATGCAACAAAAGATGAAACAGGAGGAGATGCAGCAGGAGAGGCAGCAGAGGAGATGCAGCAGTAGGTGCAGCAGGAGTTGAAGAAGAATATGCAGCAGCAGGAAATGCTGCACCAAGAGATTCAGACGGAGATGCAGCAGGAGGTGCAGCAGCAGGAGATGCAGAAGCAGATGTTGCAGCAAGTGCAGCACCAGCAGATGCAGCAACAGGAGGAGCAGCAGAAGGAGATGCTGCAACAGCACATGCAGAAGGTGATGCAGCAGTAGGAGATGCAGCAGAAGATGCATCAGCATGAGATGAATCAGAAGATACAAAATCAGGATATGTAGCAGGAGATGCATCAGCAGGAAATGCACCAGCAGAGGCAGCAGCAGAAGTTGCAGCGGGAGATATAGAAAAAAATGAGGAAGCAGGAGCAGCTCCTGTTACTTGTTGTCCTCCTGCATTTACTGATGCTGCATCTTCTGCGGCATCACTTGCTCCTGTATTTCCTTCTGCTACATCTCCTGATGCATCCTCTGCTCATGCATCTGCGGATGCATCTCTTGATGCACCATTTCCCGTTGCATCTGCTGCTCCATCCCCTGCTGCATCTCTTTCTGCTCCATCTGGTGCATCTGCTGTTGCAAAAGCTGCTGCTTCATATACTGCTGCATCTGATGCTAAATATCCTGCTGCTGCATCTCCTTCTGAAATTTCTGCTGAATCTACTGCTGAGTATGCATCCCTTGCTACATCTCCTGCTGCTGCATCTCCTGCTTCATATCCTACTGCATCTCCTCCTGCAGCATATCTTGCTACATTTCCTTCTGCTGCATCTCCTGCTGCATCATCTGCTGCAGCATCTGCTGCTGCTACATCTCCTACTGAATCTGCATCTCATGATGCATCTGCTACTGCATCTATTCCTGCTGCATCTGCTGCCTCTGCAGCTACAGCTGCATCACCTCCTGCTGCATATTCTGCTGCATTTCCTGCTGCTGCTTAATCTGCTGCTCCATTTCCTGATGCTTCATGTACTGCTGCATCTCCTGCTACATTTGCTGCTGCTGCATCTCCTTCCACTAGATGTCCTCCTGCATTTCCTGCTGCTGCATCTGCTGCTTCATCTCCTGCTGCTGTATAGCCTGCTTCTGCATCTCCTTCTGATTCATCTCCTGCTCTTTCATCTCCTTCTGCTGAATCTCCTCCTGAATCTCTGGTGGCATCTCATGCTTCTACATATCCTGCTACATCTCCTGACGTATCTCCTTCTCAATATGCATCTTCTGTTGCTTCTCCTACTGCTGAATCTCTTGCTGCTGAATCTCCTGCTGCTCCATCTCCTCCTGCTGCTCCATCTCCTCCTGCTGTGTCTGCTGCATCATCTCCTCTTTCTCCTTAACCTGCTGTATCTCCTGGTGCTGCATCATATCATGCTGCTGCATATGTTGAAGAATCTCTTCCTACTGCATCTCTTGCTGAATCTTCATTTCCTGCTGCATCTGCTTCTGCATCTCCTGCTGCTGCTGCATCTCCTGCTGCTTCTCCTGCTGCTGCATCAGTTGCTGCTCAATCTCCTGATGAATCTCCTGCGGCATCTCATGCTTCTACATATCATGCTTAATATACTGCTGCTGAATCCCCTGCGGCATCTCTTGCTTCTACATATCATGCTTAATATACTGCTGCTGAATCACCTTCTGCATATGCTGCTGCTGCATCTCCTACTGCTGCATTACCTTCTGCATGTCCTTCTGCACCATCTCCTTCTGCTGCATCTCCTGTTGCTGCATCTGTTGGTGCTGCACCTCCTGCTGCATCTCCGTCTGAGTCTTTTTGTGCTGCATTTCCTGGTGATGCAAATTCTGCTTCAAATCCTGCTGCTGCATTACTTTCTGCTGCATTTTCTACTGAATCTCCTGCTGCAGAATCTCCTACGGAATTTCCTGCTGCAGAATCTGCTGATGCATTTCTGCTGATGCATCTCCTCTTGAATCTCCTGAAGCTGCATCTCCTGCTGCTGAATCTCCTGCTACTGCATCTTCTGCATCATCTCCTCTTTCTCCATAACCTGCTGTATCTCCTCTTGCTGCATCATATCATGCTGCTGCATATGTTGAAGGATCTCTTCCTACTGCATCTTCTGCTGCATCTTCATTTCCTGCTGCATCTGCTTCTGCATCTCCTGCTGCTGCTGCATCTCCTGCTGCTTCTCCTGCTGCTGCATCAGTTGCTGCTGAATCTCCTGATGTATCTCCTGTGACATCTCATGCTTGTACATATCATGCTGAATTTCCTACTGCATCTCCTTCTGAATATGCATCTCCTGATGCATCTCCAACTGCTGCCACTCCTACTGCTCCGTTTGCTTCTGCATCTCCTGCTGCATCTCCTGCTGCTGAATCTCCTGATGTCGTGTCTGCTGATGAATCTCCTGCTGCTGAATTTCCTGATGCATCTGCTGCTACTGCATCTCCTTCTGCTGCATCACATTCTGCATGTGCTGCTGCTGCATCTCCTTCTGCTGCATCTCCTGTT
The DNA here is from genome assembly GCA_033459285.1 of Clamator glandarius. Classification (NCBI taxonomy): domain Eukaryota; kingdom Metazoa; phylum Chordata; class Aves; order Cuculiformes; family Cuculidae; genus Clamator; species Clamator glandarius. The sequence continues at coordinate 107,848 of JAUNZM010000097.1, read as the reverse complement.
GCTTCATCTGCTGCTGCATCTGCTGCTAAATCTCCTGCTGCTGCACCTCCTGCTGCATCTTCGTCTGAATCTCTTGGTGCTGCATTTCCTGCTGATGCATATTCTGCTTCATCTCTTGCTGCTTCGACTCCAGCTGCTGCATCTCCTGCTGCTGCATCTGCTGCTTCATCTCCTGCTGCTGCATCTGCCGATACTGCATGTGCTGCTGCATCTCCTGCTCTATCTCCTTCTGCTGCATATTCATCTGCATTTCCTGCTGCAGCTCTTTATGAATCTACTACTGCTGCATCTGCTGAATTTGCTGCTGCATCTCCTGCTGCTGCATTTCCTGCTCCTGCTTCTCCTGATGCATCTGCTGCTGCATCTTCTGCAGCATCTTCTATTGCTTCAACTCCAGACGCTGCATCTCCTGCTGCATCTGCTGGTACTGCATCTTATCCTGCCACATCTCCTGCTCCATTTTCTTGTGCATCTGCTGCTGCTGCTCTATCTTCTGCTGCTGCATCTCCTGCTGATGCGTCTGCTGTTGCATCTCCTGCTGCATCTCCTGCTGCTGCATCTTCTCTGCAGATCCTGAGGCTTCATCTCTTGCTGCACAATCTCCTGCTGAATCCGCTGCTCATCTCTTGCGACTGTATCTCCTGCTGCATCTCCTGCTGCTGCATCTCCTGCTGCAGAATCTCCGGCTGCATCTTCTGCTTCTGCATCTCCTGCTACTGGGTCTGCTGCATCATCTCCTGCCTCCTCTTCTACAGCATCTCCTTCTGTATCTCGTGCTACATCTCATGAAGCTGTACCAGATGAAGCATCTATTCCTGCTGCATCTCCTGATGAATAGGCATCTATTGATGCATCTGCTGCTTCGTCTCCTGCTGCTGCAGCTCCTACTGAATCTGCTGTTGAATATCTTCCTGCATCTGCAGCAGCTGCATCTCCTGCTGCTGCATCATCTCCTGCTACATCTGCTGCTGCTTCATATACTGCTTCATCTCCTACTACTGCATCTCCTGCTGCAGCTCCTGATGCAGCTCCTGATGCTGAATCTCCTGCTGAATCTAATCCTACCACATCTCCTGCTTCATCTCCTGCCAATGCATTTACTGATGCATCTCCTGATGCTACATCTCTGACTGCTGAACCTTCTGCTGCTGAACTCCTGCTGATGCATCTTCTGCTGATGCATAACCTGCTGCATCTCTGACTGCTCCATCTCCTGCTGCTGAATCTCCTGCTGCTGCATCTGCTGCTGCTGCATACACTGCTGCATCTTCTGCTGCTGAATTTACTTCTGCTGCATCTGCTGCTGCATCACCTTCTACTGAATCCCCTGATGCATCTCCTGCTGCTGCATCCACTGGTACATCTCCTGCTGCTGCATCTCCTGCTGCTGCACCTCCTGATGCATCTCCTGCTCAATCTCCTCCTGCTGCTTCTCCTACTGCTTCATCTCCTGCATCTGCTGCTGCATGTGCTGCTGCATCTCCAGCTTCTCTATGTCCTCCTCCTGGATCTACACCTGCATCTATTGCTGCTGCATCCTCTGCTGAACCTCCTGCTGCTGCATCTCCTTCTGCAACTTCCTCTGATGCATCAGCAGATGCATCTCAGCATGCATCTCCCCTGCTTCATCTCCTGCTGCTGAATCTCCTGCTCTTGCATCCCCTGCTGCATTCCTGCTGCATTTCATGCTGCTGCACCTCCTGCTGCATCACCTGCTATTGAATCCCCTGCTGCATCTCCTAATACTTCATCTCCTGATGCTTGCATCTCCTGATGCATCTCCTGCTGAATCTCCTGCTGCTGCTTCGCCTGCTGCTTCATCTCCTGCATCTGCTGCTGCATCTACTACTACATCTCCTGCTGCTCTATCTCCTCCTCCTGGATCTCCTCCTACATCTATTGTTGCTGCATCCTCTGCTGAACCTCCTGCTGCTGAACCTCCGTCGGCGACTACCTCTGATGCATCAGTGGATTCATCTGATGATGCATCTCCACTGCTTCATCTCCTGATGCTGAATCTCCTGCTCTTGCATACCCTGCTGCATCTACAGCTGCTTCATACCCTACTTCATCTACTGCTGCTGCATTACCTGCAGCTTCTGCTCCTGCTACGTCTCCTCCTCAATTTCCAGCTATCTCCTGGTGCTTTATTTTGCTTATGAATATCCTGCTGCTGTATCTCTTACGGAATCTGCTTCTGAATCTGCTGCTGCATCTGCTGCGGCTGCATCTCCTGATGATGCATCTCCTGCTGCATATCCTGCTGCTACATCTCCTGATACTGCAATTCCTATTGCATCTCCTGCTGCATCTCCTGCTCTGTCTCCTGCTGCTGAATCTTCTCCTAATCGATCTCCTTAAGCATCTCCTTCTGCTGCATCTTCCGCGATTCCTGAGGCATCTCTTCTCGCTGCGTTTCCTGCTGAATCACTTACTGCTGCATCTGCAGCATTTGCTGCTACATCTACTGCTGCTTCACATACTGTTGCATCTCCTACTACATATCCTGCTGCTGCATCTGCTGCTGCTATATCTCTTGCTGCATCTACTGGGGCTACATCTCCTGCTGCATCTCCTGCTGAATCACTTACTGCTGCATCTGCAGCATTTGCTGCTACATCTACTGCTGCTTCACATACTGCTGCATCTCCTACTACATATCCTGCTACTGCATCTCCTACTACATATCCTGCTCCTGCATCTGCTGCTGCTATATCTCTTGCTGCATCTACTGGGGCTACATCTCCTGCTGCATCTCCTTCTGCTTCTTCTCATTCTCTGCATCTCCTGATACTGCTTCAACTGCTGTTGCAACTCCTGCTGCTTCAACTCCTGCTGCATCTGCGACTGCAAATCTTGCTGCTGCATCTCCTGCTCCATATCCTTCTGATACATCTGCGGATTCATCTTATGATGGTGCTTTCTTGCTGGATCGCCTGCTTCTGCATCTCCTGCTGCTGCAAACTCTGCTGCATCTCCTGCTGCTGCCTTTCCAGCTGCAGCTGCTGCTGCTGCATCTACTGCTGCATCACCTGCTACCGAATCTCCTGCATCTTTTGCTGCATCTGCTGTAGATTCACCTACTGTTGTATCTCCTGCTGCTGCATCTCCTGCTGATGGATGTCCTCGTGCATCTCCTGATGCTGCATCTCCTGTGGCATCTCCTACTGCTGAATCTCGTGCTGCTTCATTCTGTGCTGCATCTACTGCTGCTGCATAGCCTGCTGCGTAATCTCCTAATGCATCTCCTCTTGCTTAGTCTCCTGATGCTTCCTATCCTGCTTCACCTCCTTTTGCTGCATATATTGCTACTGCATCTACTGCTGCTTGGTCTGCTGCTGTATCCCCTGCTCCATCTCCTGCTGGGGCATTTCCTGCTGCTCCAGCTGCTGCATCTGCATCATCAGGATATTCTGAAGGAGATGCAGCAACAGGAGATGCAGCAGCAGGAGATGCAACCACAGCACTGCGGCAGCAGATTCAGCTGCAGGAGATGCAGTCGTAAGAGATGCAGCAGGATTTTCATCAGGAGATACAGCAGAAGGAGATGCAGCAGGAGATGCAACAGGAGGACATGCAGCAGTAGGAGATTCAGCAATAGATGCAGCAGAAGGAAGTGTAGCAGCAGATGTAGCAGGATATGCAGCAGAAGTAGATGAAACAGACGATAAAGCAGCAGGTTATGCAGCAGCAGAGGAAGCAGCAGCAGGGGATGCAGCAGCAGGAGGTGCATCAGCAGGAGATTCAGCAGGAGATGCAGCAGCAAAAATGCAGCAGGAGATGCAGCAGAAGGAGATTCAGTAGAAGGAGGATCAGCTTATGATACAGCTGCAGTAGATTCAGCAGCAGATGCAGCAGCAGATTCAGCATCAGGAGATGGAGCCGCATAGGCAGATTCAGCAGGAGGTGCAGGAGCAGAAAATGCAGCAGGAGATGGTACTGGATATGCAAGAGCAGGAGATGCAGCAGCAGATGCACCAGCTGGAGATGCAGCAGGAGATGCTGTAGGCTCTGAAATTTTGAAGTGATGCTTTAATAGCCATTCTGATGTTACAGAACACAAGACTAGACTGAAAGTTCTACACGTATTTCTTTGCAGTAAAAGAGCTATAAGAGAAAAGATTCAGCAACAGCAGCATTCCATGCTAGCATCTTGCTTGCGGGAGTTGCTCACTTTTCCTAGAGCACCTTAATAGGCGCAATAAAGACACAATTCAGTACCCTATACTAAAACGGTCCATAAATCGTTGCTGCTTCTATTGAAATCGTTTCCACAGAAGACTCTAAGGAGCGCCAGTATTTGATCGTAACAGCTTCCTTGTGTTACTTGTTCTGAACGCTCTGAAATTTGGAATGACGCTTTAATAGCCATACGAATGTTGCAGTACACAAGCCTAGACTGAAAGTTCTACAAGTCTTCTTTTGCAGTGAAAGCACTATAAGCGAGCACATTCAGAAGCATCAGCATTCCATTCTAGCATCTTCCATCTGGGAATTACTCACTTTTCCTAAAGAGCCTTCATAGGCGAAGATCAGTCACAATTCAGTACCCTATACTAAAACGGTCCATAAGTCTTGCTTAGCCGCTTGCAGTGAAAGTGCTTTTAGGGAAGACTCAGACTAAAGCCAGCATTTGATGGTAGCAACTTCTCTACGTTACTCGTTCTGAACGATCTGAAAATATTGAAGTGACGCCTTAATAGCAATTCTGAAGTTACAGTATACAAGCCCAGACTGAAATTTCTACAAGTCTTGCTTTGTAATAAAAGCGCTATGAGGGAGGACATTCTGAAGCAGCAGCATTCCATGCTAGCAACTACCCTGCAGGTGTAATTTAATTTTCCTAAAGCGGGTTAATAGACACAGTTAAGTAACTATTCAGTACCCTATACTAAAACGGTCCTTAAGTCGTGCTTTGCTGCTTGCAGTGAAATCTCTCCACAAAAGTCTCTTACGAGAGCCAGCATTTAATCATAGCATGTTTCCCTCAGGTGCGTGTGTTAAATGCTCCGAAATTTTGAAGTGACGCTTGAATAGCAATTCTGATGTGACAGTACGCAAGTGTACACTGAAAGCTCTACAAGTCTTGCTTTACAGAAAAAGCGCTCTAAGAGAAGACCTTCAGAAGAAGCAGCTTTCCATGCTAGCGTTTTCCCTGCGAGCGTATTTCCATTTTCCTAAAGCGCCGTAATAGGCGCAGTTAAGTCACAATTCAGTACCCTACACTAAATCGTACTGTTAGTCGTGCTTTCCACGTTGCAATGAAAGAGCTTCCACAGAAGACTCTATCAAGAGCCAGCATTTGATCGTAGCAGCTTCCCTGCGGTTCTTGTGCTGAACGATCTGAATTTTGGAAGTGACGCTTTATTTGCCGTTTATATGTTACGGTACACAAGCTTATACTGATAGTTCTACAATTCTTCCTTTGTAGTGAAAGAGCTAAGAGAACACATTCAGAAGCAGCAGCATTCCTTGCCAGCTTCTTTCCTGCGGAATTTACTCACTTTTCCTAAAGCGTCTTAAAAGGCGCAGTTAAATCACCATTCAGAACCCTATACTAAAACGGTCAACTAGTCGTGCTTTGCAGCTTGCAGTCAAAGCGCTTCACGAGAAGACTCAAATGAGAGCCAGAATTTGATGGTAGCAGCTTTCCTGCCGTTCTTGGTCTGAACGATCTGAAAATATTGAAGTGACGCCTTAATAGCAATTCTGAAGTTACAGTATACAAGACTAGACTGAAACATCTACACGTCTTGCTTTACAGAAAAAGCACTCTAAGAGAAGACATTCAGAAGAGGCAGCGTTCCATGCTAGCATCTTCCCTCTGGCAGTTGCTCACTTTTTTTAAAGTGCTGTAATTTGTGAATATTAAGATGCTATTTATTCTCTTACACTAAAACATCCTGTTAGTCGTGCTTTGCACCTTGCAGTGAAAGCGCATCTACAGAAGACTCTAACGAGAGCCAGCATTTCATGGTAGCATCTTACCTGCGGTACTTGTGCTGAACACTCTGAAATTTGGAAGTGACGCCTTCACAGCCATTCTGATGTTACAGTTCACAAGCTTAGACTGAAACTTCTACAAGTTTTGCTTTGCAGTGAAAGCGCTCTAAGAGAAGACATTCAGAAGCAGCAGCATTCCGTGCTAACATCTTCGCTGTTGGAGATATTCACTTTTCCTAAAGCTCGTTATTAGGCACTATTATTTCACTATTCTTTAACCTACACTTAAACGCATTGTTAATCGTGTTTTGCACCTCTCAGTGAAAGCGCTTCCAGAGAAGATTCTAACGAGAGACACCATTTGATGCTAGCAACTTCCCAGAGGTATTTCTGTTGAACGCTTTCAAAGCCTTCAAGTGAAGCCTTACTAGCCATGCTGATGTTACAGTTCACTGGCCTAGATTGGAAAGTTCGATAAATCTTGGTTTGCAGTGATTGCGCTCTAAGAGTAGACATTCAGAAGCAGCAGCATTCCATGCTAACATCTTCCCTGCTGGAGATATTCACTTTTCCAAAAGCGCTTTATTAGGCGCTATTAAGTCTCTACTCATTTGCCAACACAAGAACGTTGCGTTAGTCGTTCTCTGCATCTTGCAGAGAAACCACTTCCATAGAAGACACTAACGAAAGCCAGCTTTTGATGATAACAACATTCCTGTGTTACTTGTGCCGAACGCTCTGAAATTTTGAAGTAACGCCTTCGTAGCCATTCTGGTCTTAGAGTACACAAGACTAGACTGAAAGTTCTACAAGTCGTGCTCTGCAATGAAAGCGCTCTAAGAGAATACATCCACAAGCAGAAGCATTCCAGGCTAACATCTTCCCTGCTGGAGATATTCTCTTTTCCTAAAAAGTGTTATTAGGCGTTATTAAGTCGCTAATAACTAGCCTACGCGAAAATGTTGCGTTTTTCATGCTTTGCGGCTGGCAGTGAAAGCGCTTCATGAAAGGATCCTAACGAGAGCCAAAATTTGATGGTAGCAGCTTCCCTGCGGTACTTGTGCTGCACGATCTCAACTTTTGAAATGAGGCTTTAATAGCCATTCTGATCTTACAGTTCATAAGCCTAGAGTGAAAGTTCTACAAGTGGTCTTTTGCAGTAACAGCGCTATAAGAGAAAATATTAATAAGCGGTGTAGTTTCATGCCAGCATCTGCACTGCCTGAATTACTTACTTTTCCATAAGTGCGTTAACAGGCGCAGATAAGTCACAATTCATTACCCTAAACTAAATTGTATTAGTCGTGCTTCACAGCTTGCAGTGAAAGCGCTGTAAGAGAAGACTCTAACGAGAACCAACATTTGATGGTAGAAGCTTCCCTGCAGTACTTGTGTTAAACACTCTGAAATTTTGAAGTGACACTTTACTAGCTGATGATATATTTCAGAAGACTAGAATGAAACTTCTAGAAGTCGTACTTTGCAGTGAAAGTGCTATAAGAGAAGACATTCAGAAGCAGCAGCATTTCATACTAGCATCTTCCCTGCAGCCGATGTACACTATTCCTAAAGCGCGTTATTCGGCGAAGTAAATTAACTGTTCTGTACCCTATTCTAAAACTTTGTGTTAGTCGTGCTTTGCAGGAGATGCATCAGCAGGAGATGCTGCAGCAGATGCAGCAGGAGGAGATGCAGAAGCAGGACATGCAGCAGGAGTCGATGCAGAAGGTAATCAAGCAGCAGGAGATTCAGAAAGGGATTCAGCAGCAGGAGATGCAGCAGCAGGAAAGGCAGCAGTATATACAGAAGTAGGATATGCAGCAGGAGGAGATGCAGTAGGAGGAGATAGAGCAGGTAATGCAGCAGTAAGAGATGCATCAGGAGATGGAAGAGCAAGAGATGCAGCATCAGACCCATCAGCAGGAGATGCAGCAGCAGAAGATGCAGCAGGAAATGCAGCATAAGGGCATGTAGTATCAGGAGATGCAGCAGGAGATGCAAAATCAGGAGCTGCAGCAGGAAATGCAGCAGCAGCAGAAATAACAGAGGATGCAGCAGCATCATATGCACTAGGAGATTTAGCAGCAAGAGATGAAGAAGCAGGAGATGCTACAGGCGATTCAGGCAGAGATGCAGAATGAGGAGATGCAGTAGCAGGAATTGCAGAGTAGTAGATGACTAGAAGAAGATGCAGCAGAAGGAAATATAGCAGAAGATTCATCGGCAGTACATGCAGCAGGAGAGAAAGCAGCACCAGAGGCGCAGCAGATTCAGCAGGAGTTGCAGCAGCAGGAGATGCAGAGGCAGGAGATTCAGGAGCAAGAGATGCAGCATCAGGAGATTAACCAGGAGATGCATCAGCAGGAAATGCATCAGCAGATTGTGCAGCAGGAGGTTCAGTAGAAAAGGCAGCAGGAGATTCAGTAGAAAATGTAGCAGGAGATGGAGCAGGAGATTTTGCAGAAGAAGATTCAGCAGGAGATGCAGCAGGAAATGAAATAGCAACATAGGCATCAGCAGTTACAGCAGGAAGTGCAGCAGGAGATTCAGCAGGAGATGTAGCAGCAGGAGATGCAGCCGCAGATGCCTTCAACAGGATATGTAGCTGAAATGCAGAAGCACTAGATGAATCCGTAAAAGATTGAGCAGCAGATGCAGCAGGAAATGGAGATGCATCCTCAGATGCATGCGCAGAGGATGCAGCAGGAGATGAAGCAGCAGGCTATAAAGCAGCAGGAGATGATGCAGCAGATGCAGCAGCAGCAAATGTGGCAGGAGATGCAGCAGACCATGAAGCATCAGGAAATGGAGCAGTAGATTAAGCAGCAGCAGGAAACGCAGCAGTACATGAAGCAGCAGGAGGTAATACAGCAGGTGATGCAGCAGAAGGTGATGCAGCTGCAGCTGCAGAGGCAGCAGATGCAGCAGCAATAGATGCAGCAGCAGATGCATCAAGAGATGCAGATTCAGTAGGAGATGTAGCAGCAGAAGATGCTGCAGCAGATGATGCAGCAGGAGATGCAGCAGAAAGAAAAAGGATATGCAGTAGGAGATTCAGCATGATATGTAGAAGCATGAGATGCCGCAGGAGATTCATCAGGAGATTCAGCAGCAACTGATGCAGCAGCAGGAGAAGCAGCAGGAGATGCAGGAGCAGCAGGAGATGCAGAAGCAGATGCAGCAGGAAATGAAGATTCAGCAGAAGATGCAGTAGGAAGAGATTCTTCAACAGATGCAGCAGCATGATATGATGCAACAACAGGAGATACAGCAGGATATGGAGAAAGAGGAGATGATGCAGCAGACGCAGCAGCAGGAGATTCAGCAGCAGGACATGCAGCAGCAGGAGATGAAGCAGCAGGAGATGCATATTCAGAAGGAGATACGTCAGGAGATGTAGCAGGATATATAGCAGCATAAGATGCCGCAGGAGATTCAGGAGGAGATTCAGCAGGATATGCAAGAGCAGGAGATGCATCAGCAGGAGATGCAGAAGCAGATGCAGCAGGAGATGCTGATTTAGCAGGAGATGCATCAGCAGGAGTTGCAGAAGGTAATAGAGCAGCAGGAAATTCAGACGAAGGAGATGCAGAAAGAGATTCAGCAGCAGGAGATGCAGCAGCTGGAAAGGCAGCAGTATATACAGAAGCAGGATATGCAGCAGGAGGAGATGCAGTAGGAGGAGTCAGTGCAGGGAATGCAGCAGCAGGAGATGCAGAAGGAGATGCAAGCGATGCAGCATCAGACCCATCAGCAGGAGATGCAGCAGCAGAAGATGCAGCAGGAAATGCAGCTGCAGATAGATGGAGTAGCAGGAGACACAGAAGGAGATGCAGAAGGAGCTGCAGCATCAGGAGATGCAGAATGGAATGCAGCAGCAGCAGAAGTAACAGGAGATGCAGCAGCAGCAGTAGATGCTGTAGCCGGAGATGCAGAAGTAGATGCAGAAGGAGGAGATGCAGCAGGACATGCATCAGACGGAGATGCAGCAAACCATACAATGGCAGGAGACACAGCAGCAGGATATAAGGCAGGAGATGCACCAGCAGCAGAAGGAGCAGCAGATGCAGCACCATAGGCAGCAGAAGATCCAGAACCATATGCAGCAGGAGATACAGCAGCAGATTAAGCAGCAGATGCAGCTGGAGATGTAGCATCACCAGAAGCAGAAGCAGATGCAGCAGCAAAGGATGCAGGATGAGATGCAGCAGGAATTGCATCAGCAGGAGATGCTGCTGGAAATTCAGTAGGATATGCAACAGCAAGCGATTTGGCAACAGCAGATGCAGCAGGATATGCAGCAGCAGATACAGCTGCATGAGGTGTATCAGCAAGAGATGTAGCAGGAGATGCATATTCAGCAGGTGATGCATCAGGATATGCAGCAGGAGATTCAAGAGCAGGAAATGCAGCAGGAAATCAGCCGGAGATGCAGCAGCAGGAGATGCAGGAAAAGAAGATGCAGGCGCACCAGAGGCAGCAGCAGATTCAGTAAGAGTTGCAGCAGCAGGAGATGCAGAGGCAGGAGATGCAGCAGGAGGAGATGCAGCATCAGGAGATTCAGCAGGAGATGCATAAGTAAGAAATGCATCAGCAGATTGTGCAGCAGGAAATTACGTAGGAGATTCTGCAGCAGGAGATTCAGAAGAAAAGGCAGCAGGAGATTCAGTAGAAAATGCAGCAGGAGATGCAGCAGGGGATATAGAAGGAGATTCAGCAGCAGGGGATGTAGTAGGAGATGCAGCAGGAGATACATCAGCAAGAATTGTAGCAGGAGATGCTGGAGGAGATTCTGCAGAAGAAGATTCAGCAGGAGATGCAGTAGGAGATGAAATAGAAACATATGCATCAGCAGTTACAGCAGGAAGTGCAGCAGGAGATTCAGCAGGAGATGCAGCAGCAGGAGATGCAGCCGCAGATGCCTTCAACAGGAAATGCAGCTGAAATGAAGAAGCACTAGATGCATCCGTAGAAGATTGAGCAGCAGATGCAGCAGGAAATGGAGATGCTTCTGCAGATGCATCCGCAGAGGATGCAGCAAGAGATGAAGCAGCAGGCTATACAGCAGCAGGAAATGAAGCAGCAGATGCAGCAGTAGCAGGAGGACATCAAGTAGAAGGAGATGTAGCAGCAGGAAATGCAGCAGAATATGCAGCAGGAGGTAATGCAGCAGGTGATGCATCAGCACGTGATGCAGCAGCAGCTACAGAGGCAGCAGATGCAGCAGCAATAGATGCAGCAGCAGATGCATCAGGAGATGCTGATTCAGTAGGAGATGTAGCAGCAGAATATGCTGCAGCAGATGATGCAGCAGGAGATGCAGCAGAAGGAAATGCATCAAGATATGATGCAGGAGGAGATGCAGTAGGATATGAAGCAGCAGATGCAGAAGCAAGAGATGCAGCAGGGGATGATTATTAAGCAGTAGGTTCAGAAGGAACTTCAGAAGGAGATGCAGCAGCAGGAGATTTAGCAGGAGATGCAGCGGTAGATGAAGCAGAAGCATATGCAACAGGAGATGCACCAGATAGAGCAGAAAGAGATGCAGCAGGGGATGGAGCAGCAGATGCAACGGGAAATGACGCATGAGGAGATGCATCCGCAGATGCATGAGCAGAGGATGCATTACGAAATGTAGCAGCAGGAGATACAGAAGCAAGTGATGCCGCAGGAGATGCAGCAGGAGATGCAACACCAGAAGATGCAGCACAAAGAGATGCAGCAGGAGATGCAGTATCAGCAGATGCAGCAGCAGGAGATGCAGCAGCCAGAAATACAACAGGAATAATTGCAGAAGGTAATGCAGCAGCAGGTAGTTGAAGCAGAATATGCATCCGCAGGAAATGAAGCACCAAAAGATTCAAACGGAGATGCAGCAGTAGATGAAGCAGCTGGAAATGAAGCAGCAGCTGCAGCATCAGGATATGCAGCAGCAGATGCAGCAACAGGAGATGCAGCAGAAGGAGATGCTGCAGCAGCACATGCAGAAGGTGATGCCAGAGTAGGAGATGCAGTAGCAGCAGATGCAGCAGGAGATTCAGCAGCAGGAGATTCAGCATGATTTGTAGACGTATGAGATGCCGCAGGAGATTCATCAGGAGATTCAGCAGCAACTGATGCAGCAGCAGAAGATGCAGCAGGAAATGCAGCAGCAGTAGGTGCAGCAGGAGATGCAGTAGCAGGAGATGAAGCATTATCATAAGATGCATTAAGAGGTGCAGCAGCAGGACATGTAGCAGGAGATTTCGCAGGAGAAGAAGCAGCAGCAGAGCAGCAGCAGATGCAGCAGGAAATGCAACAGCAGACACAGAAGCAGGAGATGCTGCAGCAGGAAATACTGCAGCACATGCAGCAGGAGATGACATATCAGCTGATGAAGTCACAGATGCATCAGCTGAAGATGAAGCAGGAGATGCAGCAGCAGGACGTGCATCAGCAGATGCATCAGGAGATGAGGCAGCAAAAGTAGATCGTTATAACATACATGTAGAAGCAGATGCAGCATCAGCTAATTCCACAGGAGATGCAGCAGCAGGAGATGCAGCAGCAGGAGATCTATCAGGAGATGCAGCAGCAAATTCAGCAGCTGCAGCAGTAGGAGATTCATAAAGAGCAGCAGCAGGAAATGCTGATGAATATGCAGCAGCAGTAGATGCATCTGCAGGTGATGCAGAAGGAGATGTCGTAGGTGACGCTCAAGCAGATGCAGCAGGAGATGCAGAACGAGATGCAGCAGCAGGATATGCAGCAGAAGGAGATGAAGCAGGAGATGCTTCAATAGAAGGTGCAACATGAGATACAGCAGGTAAAGATGCAGCAGCTGACGAAGCAAAAGGAGATGCAGAAACAGGAGATGCAGCAGCAAGACATGGATCAAAAGATGAAGCAGCAGCAGGAGATGAAGCTTCTGGAGATTAATTAGGAGATGCAGTAGCAGGATATGAAGCAGCGGGAGATATAGCAGCAGGACATGCAGCATGAGGTGCAGCAGTATGAGATGAAGCAGCAGGGGATACTTCAGAAGGTGCAGAAGCAGCAGATACAGCAGGAGATGCCATAGCAGGAGATGCAAAAGGAGATGATGCAGCAGCAGGAGATGCAGCAGCAGAAGATGCAGCAGGAAGAGATTAAGCAGGAGATGCAGCAGGAGGAGGTGGAACAGGAGATGAAGCAGGAGGAGGTACAGCAGCAGCAGATGCAGCAGCAGATGGAGCAGAAGGAGATGCATAAGAGATGCAGTAGCAATTGATGAAGCAGGAGATGCTGGAGCCAGAGATGCCGAAGAAGTAGATGCAGAAGAAGTAGATGCAGAAGCAGGAGATGCAGGAGTAGATGCATCAGCAGGAGATGCAGCAAAACATACATCAGCAGGAGACACAGCAGCAGGATATGAGGCAGGAGATGCACCAGCCGGAAATGCAGCAGGAGATGCAGCAGGAGATGCAGCAGCAGGTAATTTTGCAGGGCTTGCAGCAGTAGGTGAAGCAGCACTAGATGGAGCATCATATGCTGCAGATGCAGCAGCAGGGGATGCAGCAGGAAGAGATAGAGCAAAAGATAGATCAGCAGCAGATGCACCAGCAGAGGCAGCAGCAGTAGATGCAGCAGGACATAGAGAAAAGTATGAGGCAGCAGATGTAGGAGATTCAGCAGTAGATGAAGTAGCGGTAGATGCAGCAGCCGTTGCAGCAGGAAATGCAGCAGGAGATGCAGCAGCAGGAAATGCAGCAGCAGCAGGTGCAGCCGCAAATGCATTCAGCAGCATATGCAGTAGGAGATGCATCAGCAGGTGATTCAGTAGCAGGAGATTCAGCAGCAGATGTAGCAGGATATTCAGCATCAGTAGATGCATCCGCAGATGCATCATCAGAGCATGTAGCAGGAGATACGGCAGCAGGAGATGCAGCAGTACATGAAATAGCAGCAGATACAAGAGCAGATTCAGGAAATGCAGCAGCAGGAGATGCAGCAGGAGATGAAGTAGAAATGTAGATACGAGTGCAGCAGGAGATGCATCAGTAGGAGATGTAGCAGGAGATGCAGCAGTACATGAAGTAGCAGCAGATACAACAGCAGATTCAGGAGATGTAGCAGAGTAGATGCAGCAGGATATGAAACTGCAGAAGATACAGAAGGAGATGAAGCTGGAGATGCAGCAGGAGATGCAGCAGCAGGTAGAGCAGGAAATGTAGCAACACCAGAAGCAGCAGAAGATGCAGCAGCAGGTGATGCAGGATGAAACGCAGCAGGCACTGCAGCAGCAGGAGATGCTGCAGGAGATGTAGCAGGATATGCCACAGCAGATGCAGCAGCATGAAATGCATAGCAGTAGAAGCAGCAGGAGATGAAGTAGCAGGAGATGCAGAAGCAGGAAATGCAGAAGGAGATGTAACATCGGAAGATGCAGAAGAGATGCAGTAGCAGGAGACGCAGTAGAAGAAGATGCAGCAGCAGTAGATGCAGGAGAAGCAGCAGCAGGAGATGAAGAGGCAGGAGATTCAGCAGCAGGAGATGCATCAGCAGGAAATGTAGCAGGAGATTCTGCAGCAGGAGATTCAGCGGAAGATTCAACAGAAGATGCAGCAGGAGATATAGAAGGAGATTAAGTAGCAGGAGATGTAGCAGGAGATGCAGCAGGAGATACATCAGCAGGAGTTGCAGGAGGAGATTCTGCAGGAGGAGATTCTGCAGAAGAAGATTCAGCAGGAGATACAGTAGGAGATGCATCAGGAGATGAAGTAGCAACATATGCATCAGAGGTTACAGCAGGAAGTGCAACAGGAGATTCAGCAGGTGATATAGCAGCAGGAGATGCAGGCGCAGATGCCTTCAAGGGGAAATGCAGAAGCACTAGATGCATCAGTAGAAGAATGAGCAGCAGATGCAGCAGGAAATGGAGATACTTCTGCAGATGCATCTGCAGATGCATGATCAGAGGATGCAGCAGCAGGAAATGCTGGAGGACATCAAGTGGCAGGAGATGTAGCAGCAGGAATTGTAGCAGGAGATGCAGCAGTACATGAATCAGTAGCAGATGCAGCATCAGATTAAGGAGATGCAGTAGCCGGAAATGCAGCAGAAGATGCAGCAAGAGGAGATGCATCAGCAGGAGATGCAGGCAGCAGACGAAAGAGGAGATGCAGATTCAGCAGCAGATGAAGTAACAGGAGATGCAGCAGCAGATGAAGTAGCAGGAGTTGCAGCAGCAGATGTAATAGCAGAAGATGCAGCAATAGGTGAAGCAGCACATGATGCAGCAGCATATGCTGAAGATGTAGTAGTAGGAGATTAAGCAGGAGATACAGCAGGAAGAGATGCAGCAGGAAATACAGCAGCAGGATATGCATCAGCAGGAAATGCAGCAGAACATGCACTAGCAGACGATGCAGCAGGAGATGCAGCAGGAGATATAGAAGGAGATTCAGCAGCAGGGAATGTAGTAGGAGATGCAGCAGGAGATACATCAGCAGGAATTGTAGCAGGTGATGCTGGAGGAGATTCTGCAGAAGAAGATTCAGCAGGAGATGCAGTAGGAGATGAAATAGCAACATATGCATCAGCATTTACAGCAGGAAGTGCAGCAGGAGATTCAGCAGGAGATGTAGCAGCAGGAGATGCAGCCGCAGATGCCTTTAAATTGATATGCAGCTGAAATGCAGAAGGACTAGATGCATCCGTAGAAGATTGAGCAGCAGATGCAGCAGGAAATGGAGATGCTTCTGCAGATGCATCCTCAGATGCATCCACATAGGATGCAGCAGGAGATGAAACAGCAGGCTGTACAGCAGCAGGAGATGCAGGAAGTTATCAAGTAGAAGGAGATGCAGCAGAAGCAAATGTAGCAGGAGATGCAGCAGTACATGAAGCAGCGGGAAATGGAGCAGCAGAATATGCAGCAGGAGGTAATGCAGCAGGTGATGCAGCAGCTGGTGATGCAGCTGTAGCTGCAGAGGCCGCAGATGCAGCAGGAATAGATGCAGCAGCAGATGCATCATGAGATGCTGATTCAGGAGGAGATGTAGCAGCAGAAGATGTAGCAGCAGAAGATGCTGCGGCAGATAATGCAGCAGGAGATGCAGTAGAAGGAAATGCATCAAGATATGCTGCAGGAAGAGATGCAGTAGGATATGAAGCAGAAGATGCAGCAGCACGAGATGCAGCAGGGGATGCATATTCAGCAGTAGATTCAGCAGAAACTTCAGAAGGAGATGCAGCAGCAGGAGATTTAGCAGGAGATGCAGCAGTAGATGAAGCAGCAGCATATGCAACAGCAGATGCACCAGATGGATCAGAAAGAGATGCAGCAGGGTATGGAGCAGCAGATGTAACGGGAAATGGTGCATCAGGACATGCATCCTCAGATGCATGAGCCTAGGATGCATCAGGAGATGTAGCAGCAGGAGATACAGGAGCAGGTGATGCCGCAGGAGATGCAGCAGGAGATGCAACACCAGAAGATGCAGCACCAAGAGATGCAGCAGCACATGCAGTATCAGATGCAGCAGTACATTCAGCGGAAGATTCAGCAGAAAATGCAGCAGGAGATATAGAAGGTGATTCAGGATATAGTTATAGAAGGTGATAGCAGGAGATGTAGTAGGAGATGCAGCAGGAGATACATCAGCAGGAGTTGCAGGTGGAGATTCTGCAGAAGAAGATTCAGGGGAAATGCAGAAGCACTAGATGCATCAGTAGAAGAATGAGCAGCAGATGCAGCAGGAAATGGAGATACTTCTGCAGATGCATCTGCAGATGCATGATCAGAGGATGCAGCAGCAGGAGATGCTGGAGGACACCAAGTGGCAGGAGATGTAGCAGCAGGAATTGTAGTGGGAGATGCAGCAGTACATGAATCAGCAGCAGATGCAGCAGCAGATTATGGAGATGCAGTAGCTGGAAATGCAGCAGAAGATGCAGCAAGAGGAGATGCAGTAGCAGGAGATGCAGATGCAGCTGCAGAGGTAGCAGATGCAGCAGCAATAGATGCAGCAGATGCATCATCAGATGCAGATTCAGTAGGAGATGCAGCAGCAGAAGATGCTGCTGCAGATGACACTGCAGGAGATGCCGCAGAAGGAGATGCAGCAGGAGATGCAGTAGAAGGAAATGCAGCAATCTATGCTGTAGGAGGAGATGCAGCAGGTAATGCAGCAGCAGGGGATGCATGTTCAGCAGTAGATTCAGCATCACATTCAGAACGAGATGCAGCAGCAGGAGATAGAGCAGAAGGCGATTTTCAGAAGGAGATACAGCAGCAGGAGATGAAGCCACAAAAGATGCAGCAGAGGATGCAGAAGGAAATGCAGCAGAATACACCTCAAGAGATGCAGAAGAAGGAGATGCAAGAGTAGATGCTGTAGAAGGATTTGTAGCAGGAGATGCATCAGCAGGAAATGCATCAGCAGGAGATGCAGGCAGCAGACGAAAGAGGAGATGTAGATTCAGCAGCAGATGAAGTAGTAGGAGTTGCAGCAGCAGATGCAATAGCAGGAGATGCAGCAATAAGTGAAGCAGCAAATGATGCAGCAGCATATGCTGAAGATGTAGTAGGAGGAGATTAAGCGGGAGATCCAGCAGGAGGAGATGCAGCAGGATATGCAGAAAAAGATAAAGCAGAAAGAGATGCATCAGGAAATACAGCAGGAGGATATGCATCAGCAGGAAATGCAGCAGGACATGCACTAGCAGAAGATGCAGCAGGAGACGCAGCTGGAGATGTAGCAAGAGGATATGTACCATGATACACAGCAGCAGGAGATGCAACAAAAGATGAAACAGGAGGAGATGCAGTAGGAGAGGCAGCAGAGGAGATGCAGTAGAAGCTACTGCTGCATCTCCTGCTGCTAAATCTCATGCTGCATCTCCTGCTGCTGCCTCTCCTCCTGCTAAATCTCCTCCTGCATCAGCTGATGCATTTCCTGCATCTCCTGCGGCTGCATCTGCTGGTGCATCTCCTGCTTCTCTACCTTCTTCTGCATCTCCTGCTGAATCACATGATGCCTTTCCTGCTGCCGCATCTCCTGCTTCTGCATATCCTTCTGCATGTCTTGCTGCCACATCTCCTGCTTCTGCCTCTCCTACTCCTGCATCTCTGCTGCTGCATCTCCTGCTGCTGCATTTCCTGCTCCTGCTTCTCCTGATGCATCTGCTGCTGCATCTTCTGCAGCATCTTCTATTGCTTCAACTCCAGACGCTGCATCTCCTGCTGCATCTGCTGGTACTGCATCTTATCCTGCCACATCTCTTGCTCCATTTTCTTGTGCATCTGCTGCTGCTGCTCTGTCTTCTGTTGCTGCATCTCCTGCTGATGCGTCTGCTGTTGCATCTCCTGCTGCATCTCCTGCTGCTGCATCTTCTTCTCTGCAGATCCTGAGGCTTCATCTCTTGCTGCACAATCTCCTGCTGAATCCGCTGCTCATCTCTTGCGACTGTATCTCCTGCTGCATCTCCTGCTGCTGCATCTCCTGCTGCAGAATCTCCGGCTGCATCTTCTGCTTCTGCATCTCCTGCTACTGGGTCTGCTGCATCATCTCCTCCTGCCTCTTCACCTACAGCATCTCCTTCTGTATCTCGTGCTACATCTCATGAAGCTGTACCTGCTGAAGCATCTCTTCCTGCTGCATCTCCTGATGAATAGGCATCTATTGATGCATCTGCTGCTGCTTCATCTCCTGCTGCTGCAGCTCCTACTGAATCTGCTCTTGAATATCTTCCTGCATCTGCAGCGGCTGCATCTCCTGACGCTACAGCTCCATTTGCATCATCTCCTGCTGCATCTCCTGATTCATCTCCTACTGCTGCATCTGCAGTATTTTCTGCTGCATCTGCTGCTGCTTCATATATTGCTTCATCTCCTACTACTGCATCTCCTGCTGCAGCTCCTGCTGCATCTCCTGCTGCATCTCCTGCTGAATCTAATCCTACCACATCTCCTGCTGCATCTCCTGCTGCTGCAATTATTGATGCACCTCCTGCTGCTGAACTCCTGCTGATGCATCTTCTCTTGATGCATAATGTGCTGCATCTCTGACTGCTGCATCTCCTGCTGCTGCATCTGCTGGTGCTGCATCTGCTACTGCATCTACTGCAGGATCTTCTTCTGCCTCTCATGACACATCTCCCGCTGATGCATCTCCTGCTTGTGTATATCTTGCTCAATCTACTGCTGCTGCATCTCCAGCTGCATCTCCTGCTGCTGCATCTCTTGCATCTTTTGGTGCATCTGCTGTAGATTAATCTACTGCTGCATCTCCTGTTGCTTTATCTTCTGATTTTTTGATGTCCTTCTGCATCACCTGATGATCCATCTGCTGCTGCTGCATACACTGCTGCATCTTCTGCAGCTGAATTTACTTCTGCTGCATCTGCTGCTGCATCACCTTCTACTGAATCCTCTGCTGCATCTCCTGCTGCTGCATCCACTGGTACATCTCCTGCTGCTGCATCTCCTGCTGCTGCACCTCCTGCTGCATCTCCTGCTCAATCTCCTCCTGCTGCTTCTCCTACTGCTTCATCTCCTGCATCTGCTGCTGCATGTGCTGCTGCATCTCCAGCTTCTCTATGTCCTCCTCCTGGATCTACACCTGCATCTATTGCTGCTGCATCCTCTGATGAACCTCCTGCTGCTGCATCTCCTTCTGCAACTTCCTCTGATGCATCAGCAGATTCATCTCATCATGTATCTCCCCTGCTTCATCTCCTGCTGCTGAATCTCCTACTCTTGCATACCCTGCTGCATCTACAGCTGCTTCTAACCCTACTTCATCTACTGCTGTTGCATTACCTGCTGCTTCTGCTGCTGCATCTCCTCCTGAATTTCCTGCTGATGCATCTCCTGCTGCTATATCTTTTGCTTATCAATCTCCTGCTGCTGCATCTCATACGGAATCTGCTTCTGAATCTGCTCCTGCACCTACTGAAGCTGCATCTCCTGATGATGTATCTGCTGCTACTGCATCTCCTAATGCATCTCCTGTAGCTTAATCTCCTGCTTTTGCATCTCTTGCTTTATCTCCTTCTGATGCCTGTCTTGCTGCTGCATCTACTGCTGCTTCGTCTGCTTCTACATCTCCCGCTGCATTTCCTGCTGCTGCATCCCAGGGTACATCTCCTCTTGCTCAGCCTCTTGCTGCATATCCTGCTGCTACATCTCCAGCTACTGCATCTCCTTCTGCATCTCCTGCTGCATCTCTTGCACCTGCATCTTCTACTCCATCTCTTGCGGCTGCATCTCCTGCTCCATATCCTTCTGTTGCATCTGCGGATTCATCTTATGATGGTGCTTTCTTGCTGGATCTCCTGCTTCTGCATCTCCTGCTGCTGCAAACTCTGCTGCATCTCTTGCTGCTGCATTTCCATTTGCAGCTGCGGCTGCTGTATCTCCTGCGGCTGCAGCTGCTGATGCATTTCCTGATGAATTTTCTACTGCTGCATCTCCTTCTGCTGAAACTCCTGCTTCATCTACTGCTGCATGTGCTGCTAAATCTCCTGCTGCTGCATCTTCTTCTGATGTTCCTGCTGAACCTACTGCTGAATATGCATCCCCTGCTGCATCTCTTGCTGTTGCATCTCCTGCTTCATATCCTGCTGCATCTCCTCCTGCATCATATCTTGCTGCGTCTAATGCTGCATCATCTTCTGCAGCATCTTCTGCTGCTACATCTCCTACTGAATCTGCATCTCCTGATGCGTCTGCTGCTGCACCTATTGCTGCTTCATCTGCTGCCTCTGCAGCTGCAGCTGCATCACCTGCTGCTGCATCACCTGCTGCATTACCTCTTGCTGCTTATTCTGATGCATTTCCTGATGCTGCATCTCCTTAATCTGCTGCTCCATTTCCTGATGCTTCATGGACTGCTGCATCTCCTGCTACATTTGCTGCTGCTGCATCTTCTTCCACTTGATGTCCTCCTGCATTTCCTGCTGCTGCATCTGCTGCTTCATCTCCTGCTGCTGTATAGCCTTCTTCTGCATCTCCTGCTGCTTCATCTCCTCCTGCATCTCCTTCTGCTGAATCTCCTCCTGAATCTCTGGTGGCATCTCATGCTGCTACATATCCTGCTACATCTCCTGACGTATCTCCTTCTCAATATGCATATCCTTTTGCTTCTCCTACTGCTGAATCTCCTTCTGATGCCTATCTTGCTGCTGCATCTACTGCTGCTTCATCTGCTTCTACATCTCCCGCTGCATTTCCTGCTTCTGCATCACCTGCTGCCGAATCTCCTGCATCTTTTGCTGCATCTGCTGTAGATTCGACTCCTGGTGCATCTCCTGATGCTGCATCTCCTGCAGCTGCATCTCCTGTGGCATCTCCTACTGCTGAATCTCGTGCCGCTCCATTTGCTGCTGCATCTACTGCTGCTGCATAGCCTGCTGCAGAATCTCCTAATGCATCTCCTCTTGCTTAGTCTCCTGATGCTTCCTATCCTGCTTCATCTGCTTTTGCTGCATAAATTGCTGCTGCATCTACTACTGCCCCGCCTGCTGCTGTATCCCCTGCTCCACCTCCTGGATGCTGGGGCATCTCCTGCTGCATCTCCTGCTGCTCCAGCTGCTGCATCTGCATCATCAGGATATTCTGAAGGAGATGCAGCAACAGGAGATGCAGCAGCAGGAGATGCAACCACAGTACTGCGGCAGCAGATTCAGCTGCAGGAGATGCAGCCGTAAGAGATGCAGCAGGATTTTCAGCAGGAGAGTACAGCAGAAGGAGATGAAGCAGGAGATGCAGTAGCAGATGCAGCAGAAGGAACTGTAGCAGCAGAAGATGTAGGAGAATATGCAGCAGCAGTAGATGAAACAGACCATAAAGCAGCAGGATATGCAGAAGCAGGAGAATCAGCAGCAGGGGATGCAGCAGCAAATTCAGCAGCAAATTCAGCAGGAAATGTAGCCCGAGTAGATGCAGAAGCAGGAGATGCAGCACAAGATGCATCAGCATGAGATGAATCAGAAGATACAGAATCAGGATACGCAGCAGGAGATACAGCAGGGGATGCATATTCAGCAGTAGATTCAGCAGAAACTTCAGAAGAGGATGCAGCAGCAGGAGATTTAGCAGGAGATGCAGCTGTAGATGAAGCAGCAGCATATGCAACAGCAGATGCACCAGATGGAGATGCAGCAGGGTGTGGAGCAGCAAATGCAACTGGAAATGGTGCATCAGGAGATGCATCCACAGGTGCATGAGCAGAGGATGCATCAGGAGATGTAGCAGCAGGAGATCCAGGAGCAGGTGATGCTGCAGGAGATGCAGCAGGAGATGCAACACCAGAATATGCAGCACCAGGAGATGCAGCAGCACATGCAGTATCAGCAGATGCATTAGCAGAAGATGCAGCAGCAGGAATTGAAGCAGCAGGAGTTTAAGCAGAATATGCATCAGCAGGAAAACAGCACCAAGAGATTCAGACAGAGATGCAGCAGGAGGTGCAACAGCAGGAGAAGGAGAAGCATATGTGTCAGCAGGTGCAGCACCAGCAGATGAAGCAACAGGAGATGCAGCAGAAGGAGATGCTGCAGCAGCACATGCAGAAGGTGATGCAGCTGTAGGAGATACAGCAGCAGCAGATGCATCAGGAGATTCAACAGCAGGAGATTCAGCATGATATGTAGAAGCAGCAGATGCCGCAGGAGTTGCATCAGGAGATTCAACAGCAGGAGATTCAGCAGGAGATTCAGCAGCAGACAAAGGATATTCAGCAGCAGACACGACATCAGGAGATTCAGCAGCAAGAGATGCAGCAGGAGATGCAGAAGCAAACGCAGCAGTAGGAGTGGCAGCAGGTGGAGATGCATCAGGAAATGCATATTCAGAAGGAGATGCAACAGGAGATTCAGCATGATATGTAGAAGCATGAGATGCCGCAGGAAATTCATCAGGAGATTCAGCAGCAACTGATGCAGCAGCAGGAGAAGCAGCACCATATGCAGCAGAAGATTCAGAACCATATGCAGCAAAACATGCAGAACCAAATGCAGCAGGAGATACAGAAGCAGATGAAGCAGAAGATGCAGCTGGAGATGTAGCATCACCAGAAGCAGAAGCAGATGTAGCAGCAAATAATGCAGGGTGAGATGCAGCAAGAATTGTATCAGCAGGAGATGCTGCTGGAACTTCAGTGGGATATGCAACAGCAAGAGATTTGGCAACAGCAGATGCATCAGGATATGCAGCAGCAGATGCAGCTGCATGAGGTGTATCAGCAGGAGATGTAGCAGGAGATGCATATTCAGCAGGTGATGCACCAGGATATGCAGCTGGAGATTCAATAGAAGGAAAAGCAGCAGGAAAGCAGCCGGACATGCAGCAGCAGGAGATGCAGTAAATGAAGATGCAGGCGCACCAGAGGCAGCAGCAGATTCAGCAGGAATTGCAGCAGCAGGAGATGAAAGGGCAGGAGATTCAGCAGGAGGAGATGCAGCATCAGGAGATTCAGCAGGAGATGCATCAGCAGGAAATGCATCAGCAGATTGTGCAGCAGGAAATTCCGTAGGAGATTCTGCAGCAGGAGATTCAGTAGAAAACACAGCAAGAGATTCAGTAGAAAATGCAGCTGAAGGTAATGCAGCAGCAGGAGTTGAAGCAGAATATGCAGCAGCAGGAGATGCAGAAGCAGATGTTGCAGCAGATGCAGCACCAGCAGATGCAGCAACAGGATATGCAGCAGAAGGAGATGCTGCAGCAGCACATGCAGAAGATGATGCAGCAGTAGGAGATTCATCAGCAGGAGATTCATCAGCAGACAAAGGATATTCAGCAGCAGACACGGCATCAGGAGATTCAGCAGCAGGAGCTGCAGAAGGAGATGCAGAAGCAAACGCAGCAGTAGGAGTGGCAGCAGGTGGAGATGCCTGAGGAAATGCATATTCAGAAGGAGATGCCACAGAAGATTCATCGGGAGGTTCAGCAGCAACTGATGCAGCAGCAGGAGAAGCTACAGGAGATGCAGGAGGAGATGCACAAGCAGATGCAGCAGGAAATGAAGATTCATCAGAAGATGCAGTAGGAAGAGATTCTTCAACAGATGCAGCAGCATGATAAGATGCAGCACCAGGAGATACAGCAGGATATGGAGAAAGAGGAGATGATGCAGCAGACGCAGCAGCAGCAGACGCAGCAGGAAGAGATGCAGCAGCAGGAGATTCAGCAGGAGGAGATTCAGCAGCAGGAGAAGCATATTGAGAAGGAGATATGTCAGGAGATGTAGCAGGATATGTAGCAGCATGAGATGCCGCCAGAGATTCAGGAGGAGATTCAGCAGAAGGAGATGCAAGAGCAGGAGATGCAGAAGCAGATTTAGCAGGAGATGCCGATTTAGCATGAGATGCATCAGCAGGAGATGCAGAAGCAGATGCAGCAGAAAATGCAGCAGCAGGACATGCAGCAGGAGTCGATGCAGAAGGTGATAGAGCAGCAGGAGATTCAGAAGGAGATGCAGAAAGAGATTCAGCAGCAGGAGATTCAGCAGTATATACAGAAGCAGGATATGCAGCAGGAGGAGATGCAGTTGGAGGAGACAGAGCAGGTAATGCAGCAATAAGAGATGCAGCAGGAGATGCAAGAGCAAGAGATGCTGCATCAGACCCATCAGCAGGAGATGCAGCAGCAGAAAATGCAGCAGGAAATGCAGCAGCAGTAGGTGCAGGAGGAGATGCAGTAGCAGGAGATGAAGCATTATCATGAGATGCATTAGGAGGTGCAGCAGCAGGATATGTAGCAGGAGATTTGGCAGGAGATGAAGCAGCAGCAGAGCAGCAGCAGATGCAGCAGGAAATGCAGCAGTAGATGCAGGATCAGCAGATACTGTAGCAGGAAATACTGCAGCAGATGCAGCAGGAGATGACATATCAGGTGATGAAGCCACAGATGAAGCAGCTGAAGATGAAGCAGGAGATGCAGCAGCAGGAGGTTCATTAGCAGATGTACCAGGAGATGAGGCAGCAAACGTAGAAATTTATAACGTACATGTAGAAGCAGATGCAACAGGAGATGCAGCAGCAGCAGATTCCACAGGAGATGCATCAGCAGAAAATGCAGAAGGAGTTGCAGCATCAGGAGACTGAGCAGGAAATGCAGCAGCAGCGGATGTAGTAGCAGGAGACACAGAAGGAGATGCAGAAGGAGCTGCAGCATCAAGAGGTGCAGCAGGGAATGCAGCAGCAGCAGAAGTAACAGGAGATGCAGCAGCATCATAAGCACTAGGAGAGGTAGCAGCAGGAGATGGAGAAGCAGGATATGCTACAGGCAATTGGCTGGAGATGCAGAACGAGGAAGTGCAGAGTAGTAGATGAAGTGAAGAAGATACAGCAGAAAGAAATATAGGAGGAGATGCAGCCGCAGCAAATGCAGCAAGAGAGAAAGTAGCAGCAGATGCAGCAGCAGATGCAGTAGAAGAGGATGCAACAGCAGATGCAGCAGCAGGAGATGCAGCAGAAGGAGATCTATCAGGAGAAGCAGCAGTAGATGAAGCAGTAGCAGATGCAGCAGCAAATTCAGCAGATACAGCAGGAGATGCTGTAGCAGGAGATGCAGAAGGAGATGTAGCAGAACGAGATGCTGCAGCTGGAGATGCAGCAGAAGGATATGCAGGAAAAGAAGATGCAGCTGCACCAGAGGCAGCAGCATATTCAGCAGGAATTGCTGCAGCAGGATATTCAGCAGCAGGAGATGCAACAGCAGGAGATTCAGCAGGAGATGCATCAGTAGGAAATGCATCAGCAGATTCTGCAGCAGGAAATTTTGTAGGTGATTCTGCAGCAGAAGATTCAGTAGAAAAGGCAGCAGGAGATGCAGCAGGAGATATAGAAGGAAATTCAGCAGAAGGGGATGTAGAAGGAGATGCAGCAGGAGATACATCAGCAGGAATTGTAGCAGGAGATGCTGGAGGAGATTCTGCAGAAGAAGATTCAGCAGGAGATGTAGCAGGAGATGAAATAGAAACATATGCATCAGCAGTTACAGCAGGAAGTGCAGCAGGAGATTCAGCAGGAGATGTAGCAGCAGGAGATGCAGCCGCAGATGCCTTCAACAGGAAATGCAGCTGAAATGCAGAAGCACTAGATGCATCCGTAGAAGACTGAGCTGCAGATGAAGCAGGAAATGGAGATGCTTCTGCAGATGCATCCGCAGAGGATGCAGCAGGAAATGAAGCAGCAGGAGATGAAGCAGCAGATGCAGCAGCAGGAGATGCAGGAGGACATCAAGTAGAAGGAGATGCAGCAGCAGCAAGTGTAGCAGGAGATTCAGCAGTACATGAAGCATCAGGAAATGGAGCAGGAGATTAAAGAGATGCAGCAGTACATGAAACAACAGGAAACAAAGCAGCAGATTAAGCAGCAAGAGGTAATGCAGCAGGTGATGCAGCAGCAGGTGATGCAGCTGTAGCTGCAGAGGCAGCAGATGCAGCAGCAATAGATGCAGCAGCAGATGCATCAGTAGATGTAGATTCAGTAGGAGATGTAGCAGCAGAAGATGCTGCAGCAGATGATGCAGCAGGAGATGCAGCAGAAGGAAATGCAGTAAGATATGCTGCAGGAGGAGATGCAGTAATATATGAAGCAGGAGATGCAGCAGGAGATGCAGCAGGGGATGCATATTCAGCTGTAGATTCAGCAGAAACTTCAGAAGGAGATGCAGCAGCAGGAGATATAGCAGCAGATGCAGCAGTAGATGAAGCAGCAGCATGTGCAACAGCAGATGCACCAGATGGAGCAGAAAGAGATGCAGCAGGGAATGTTGCAGCAGATACAAATGGGTATTGGCGCATCAGGAGATGCATCTGCAGATGCATGATCAGAGGATGCATCAGGAGATGTAGCAGCAGGAGATACAGGAGCAGGTGATGCAGCAGGAGATGCAACACCAGAAGATGCAGCACCAAGAGATGCAGCAGGAGATGTAGCAGCACATGCAGTATCTGCAGATGCAGCAGCAGGAGATGAAGCAGCAGATGCAGCAGAAGGAGATGCAGCAGCCAGAAATACAACAGGAATAGATGCAGAAGGTAATGCAGCAGCAGGTAGTTGAAGCAGAATATGCAGCAGCAGGAAATGCAGCACCAAGAGATTCAGACGGAGATGCAGCAGGAGGTGCAGCACAGGAGATGCAGAAGCAGATGTTGCAGCAGGTGCAGCATTAGCAGATGCAGCAACAGGAGGTGCAGCCGAAAGAGATGCTGCAACAGCACATGGAAAAGGTGATGCAGCAGTAGGAGATGCAGCCGGAGATTCAGCAGCAGGAGATTCAGCATGATATGTAGAAGCATGAGATTCCACAGGAGATTCATCAGGAGATTCAGCAGCAACTGATGCAGCAGCAGGAGAAGCAGCAGCAGATGCAGGAGGAGATGCACAAGCAGATGCAGCAGGAAATGAAGATTCATCAGAAGATGCAGTAGGAAGAGATTCTTCAACATATGCAGCAGCGTGATATGATGCAGCACCAGGAGATACAGCAGGTTATGGAGAAAGAGGAGATGATGAAGATGACGCAGCAGCAGCAGACGCAGCAGGAAGGGATGCAGCAGCAGGAGATTCAGCAGGAGGAAATTCAGCAGCAGGAGAAGCATATTCAGAAGGAGATAAGTCAGGAGATGTAGCAGGATATGTAGCAGCATGAGATGCCGCCGGAGATTGAGGAGGAGATTCAGCAGAAGGAGATACAAGAGCAGGAGATGAAGCAGCAGGAGATGCAGAAGCAGATGTAGCAGGAGATGCAGATTTAGTAGGAGATGGATCAGCAGGAGATGCGGAAGAGATGCAGCAGCAGGACATGCAGCAGGAGTCGATGCAGAAGGTAATAGAGCAGCAGGTGATTC
Organism: Clamator glandarius; assembly: GCA_033459285.1. NCBI lineage: Eukaryota > Metazoa > Chordata > Aves > Cuculiformes > Cuculidae > Clamator > Clamator glandarius. The sequence goes on along the minus strand of JAUNZM010000097.1, from coordinate 80,084 downwards.
AGAAGGAGATGCAGAAAGAGATTCAGCAGCAGGATATGCAGCAGCAGGAAAGGCAGCAGTATATACAGAAGCAGGAGATGCAGCAGGAGGAGATGCAGTTGGAGGAGATAGAGCAGGTAAAGCAGCAGCAGGAGATGCAGCAGGAGATGCAAGAGCAAGAGATGCTGCATCAGACCCATCAGCAGGAGATGCAGCAGCAGAAAATGCAGCAGGAAATGCAGCCGCAGTAGGTGCAGCAGGAGATGCAGTAGCAGGAGATGAAGCATTATCATGAGATGCATTAGGAGGTGCAGCAGCAGGATATGTAGCAGGAGATTTGGCAGGAGATGAAGCAGCAGCAGAGCAGCAGCAGATGCAGCAGGAAATGCAGCAGTAGATGCAGGATCAGCAGATACTGCAGCAGGAAATACTGCAGCAGATGCAGCAGGAGATGACATATCAGGTGATGAAGCCACAGATGAATCAGTTGAAGATGAAGCAGGAGATGCAGCAGCAGGAGGTTCATTAGCAGATGTACCAGGAGATGAGGCAGAAAACTTAGAAAGTTATAACGTACATGGAGAAGCAGATGCAGCAGCAGCTAATTCCGCAGGAGATGCAGCAGCAGGAGATGCAGAAGCAGATGCAGCAGGAAATGCAGATTCAGCAGGAGAAGCAATAGGAAAGGAATCTTCAGCAGATGCAGCAGGATGTGCCGCATGACGAGATGTAGCAGGACATATAGCAGCAGCAGATGCATCAGCAGATGAAGCAGGCAATGCAGCAAGTGATGCAGCAGCAGAGATGTAGCCGCAGATGCATCAGAAGCAGATGCAATATGAGATGTATCAGCAGCAGATTCCGCAGGAGATGCTTCAGCAGAAGATGCAGAAGGAGCTGCAGCATCAGGAGATGCAGCAGGGATTGCAGCAGCAGCAGAAGTAACAGGAGATGCAGGAACACTAGGAGAGGTAGCAGCAGGAGATGAAGAAGCAGGAGATGCTATAGGCGATTCAGCTGGAGATGCAGAAGGAGGAGATGCAGCAGCAGGAGGTGCAGAGTAATAGATGAAGTGAAGAAGATGCAACAGAAGGAAATATAGCAGGAGATGCAGCCGCAGTAAATGCATCAGGAGAGAAAGTAGCATCAGATGCACCATCAGGTGCAGTAGCAGGAGATGCAGCAGCAGGTGCAGCAGCAGGAGATGCAGAAGCAGGTGCAGCAGCAGGAATTGCAGCAGCAGTAGAATTGGCAGGAGATGCAGCAGTAGATGAAGCAGCAGCAGATGCAGCAGCAAATTCATTAGATGCAGCAGTAGGAGATTCATAAAGAGCAGCAGTAGGAAATGTTGATGAATATGCAGCAGGAAAAGATGCATCTGCAGGTGATGCAGAAGGAGATGCAGCAGGTGACGCTCAAGGAGATGCAGTGGGAGATGCAGAACGAGATGAAGCAGCAAGATATGCAGCAGAAAGAGATGATGCAGGAGATGCTTCAATAGAAATTGCAACATGAGATACAGCAAGAGATGCAGCAGCAGACAAAACAAAAGGAGATGCAGAAAAAGGAGATGCAGCAGCAGGACATGGATCAAGAGAGGAAGAAGCAGGAGATTCATTTGGACATGCAGTAGCAGGATGTGAAACAGCAGGAGATATAGCAGCAGGAGATGCAGCATGAAATGCAGCAGGATGAGATGAAGCAGCACGGGATGTATCAGGAGATGCAGAAGCAGCAGATAGAGCAGGAGATGCTGTAGCAGGAGATGCAGAAGGACATGTAGCAGAAGGAGATGCAGCAGCAGGAGATGCAGGAGGAGATGGGACAGGAGATGCAGAAGGAGGAGATTCAGCAGGAGATGCAGCAGGAAGATATGCAACTGGTAATGCAGGAGGAGGAGGTGCAGAAGCACCAGATGCAGCAGTATATGCAGCAGAAGGGGATGAATAAGAGGTGCAGCAGCAATTGATGCTACAGGAGATGCTGGAGTCGGAGATGCAGAAGAAATAGATGCAGAAGCAGGAGATGCAGCAGGACATGCATCAACAGGTGATGCAGCAAAACATACATCGGCAGGAGGCACAGCAGCAGGATATGAGGCAGGAGATGCACCAGCAGCAGAAGCAGCAGCAGAAGCAGCAGCAAAGGATGCAGGATGAGATGCAGCAAGAATTGTATCAACAGGAGATGCTGCTGGAACTTCAGTGGGATATGCAACAGCAAGAGATTTGGCAACAGCAGATGCAGCAGGATATGCAGCAGCAGATGCAGCTGCATGAGGTGTATCAGCAGGAGATGTAGCAGGAGATGCATATTCAGCAGGTGATGCACCAGGATATGCAGCAGGAGATTCAACAGAAGGAAATTCAGCAGTAGGAGATGCAGGAAAAGAAGATGCAGCCGCACCAGATGCAGCAGCAGATTCAGCAGGAGTTGCAGCAGCAGGAAATGAAGAGGCAGGAGATTCAGCAGCAGGAGATGCAGCATCAGGAGATTCAGCAGGAGATGCATCAGCAGGAAATGCATCAGCAGATTGTGCAGCAGAAAATTCTGTAGGAGATTATGCAGCAGGAGATTCAGTAGAAAAGGCAGCAGGAGATGCAGCAGGAGATATAGGAGATTCAGCAGCAGGGGATGTAGTAGGAGATGCAGCAGGAGATACATCAGCAGGAATTGTAGCAGGAGATGCTGGAGGAGATTCTGCAGAAGAAGATTCAGCAGGAGATGAAGCAGGAGATGAAATAGCAACATAGGCATCAGCAGTTACAGCAGGAAGTGCAGCAGGAGATTCAGCAGGAGATGTAGCAGCAGGAGATGCAGCCGCAGATGCCTTCAACAGGAAATGCAGCTGAAATGAAGAAGCACTAGATGCATCCGTAGAAGATTGAGCAGCAGATGCAGCAGGAAATGGAGATGCTTCTGCAGATGCATCCGCAGAGGATGCAGGAGTAGATGAAGCAGCAGATGCAGCAGCAGGAAATGCAGGAGGACATCAAGTAGAAGGAGATGCAGCAGCAGCAAATGTAGCAGGAGATGAAGCAGTACATGAAGCATCAGGAAATGCAGCAGCAGATTAAACATCAGCAAGAAATGCAGCAGAATAAGCAGCAGAATATGCAGCAGGAGGTAATGCAGCAGGAGATGCATCAGCAGGTGATGCAGCTGCAGCTGCAGAGGCAGCAGATGCAGCAGCAATAGATGCAGCAGCAGATGCATCAGGAGATGCTGGTTCAGTAGGAGATGTAGCAGCAGAATATGCTGCAGCAGATGATGCAGCAGGAGATGCAGCAGAAGGAAATGCAGCAAGATATGCTGCAGGTGGAGATGCAGCTGCAGCTGCATCACCTGCTGCTGCATCATCTGCTGCATTACCTCCTGCTGCATATTCCTATGCAATTCCTGATGCTGCATCTCCTTAATCTGCTGCTCCATTTCCTGCTGCTTCATGTACTGCTGCATCTCCTGCTACATTTGCTGCTGCTGCATCTCCTTCTACTTGATGTTTTCCTGCATTTTCTGCTGCTGCATCTGCTGCTTCATCTCCTGCTGCTGTATAGCCTGCTTCTGCATCTCCTGCTGTTTCATCTCCTGCTCTTGCATCTCCTTCTGCTGAATCTCCACCTGAATCTCTGGTGGCATCTCATGCTTCTACATATCCTGCTACATCTCCTGACGTATCTCCTTCTCAATATGCATCTCCTGCTGCTGAATCTCCTGCTGCTGCATCTTCTCTTGCTGAATCTTCTGCTGCTGCGTCTGATGAATCATCTCCTCTTTCTCCATAACCTGCTGTATCTCCTGTTGCTGCATCATATCATGCTGCTGCATATGTTGAAGCATCTCTTCCTACTGCATCTTCTGCTGAATCTTCATTCCCTGCTGCATCTGCTTCTGCATCTCCTGCTGCTGCTGCATTTCCTGCTGCTTCATCTGCTGCTGCGTCAGTTGCTGCTGAATCTCCTGATGAATCTCCTGCGGCATCTCATGCTTCTACATATCATGCTGAATCTTCTAATGCATCTCCACCTGCTGGCACTCCTACTGCTGCGTTTCCTTCTGCATCTCCTGCTGCACTTGCAGCTGCTGAATCTCCTGATGCCGTGTCTGCTACTGAATATCCTTTGCTGCTGAATCTCCTGCTGCTGAATCTTCTGCTGCATCTCCTACTGCTGCATCTCCTTCTGCATGTGCTGCTGCAGCATCTTCTTCTGCTGCATCTCCTACTTCAGCATCTCCTGCTGCTGCACCTCCAGCTGTATCTCCGTCTGAATCTCTTGGTTTCTTGAATCTTGAATTCTGCTTCTACTCCTGCTGCTGCATTACCTTCTGCATCTATTCCTGTTGTATTTCCGGCTGCTGCATCTGCTGATACTGCATGTTCTGCTGCATCTCCTGCTGTATCTCTTGGTGCTGCATCTTCTGGTGTTGCATCTCTTGCTGCATCTCCTGCGGCATCACCTGCTCCTGTATCTCCTGCTGCTATATCTCCTGATGCATCCTCTGCTCATGCATCTGCGGATGCATCTCCTGATGCACCATTTGCCATTGCATCTGCTGCTCCATTCTCTGCTGCATCTGCTGATACTGCATGTTCTGCTGCATCTCCTGCTGTATCTCTTGGTGCTGCATCTTTTGGTGTTGCATCTCTTGCTGCATCTCCTGCGGCATCACCTGCTCCTGTATCTCCTGCTGCTACATCTCCTGATGCATCCTAGGCTCATGCATCTGCTGCTCCATCTCCTGATGCACCATTTGCCGTTGCATATGCTGCTCCATTCTCTGCTGCATCTCTTTCTGCTCCATCTGGTGCATCTGCTGTTGCAAAAGCTGCTGCTTCATCTACTGCTGCATCTCCTGTTAAATCTGATGCTGCATCTCCTTCCGAAGTTTCTGCTGAATCTACTGCTGAATTTGCATCCCCTGCTGCATCTCCTGCTGCTGCATCTCCTGCTTCATATCCTACTGCATCTCCTCCTGCAGCAAATCGTGCTGCATTTCCTTTTGTTGCATCTCCTGCTGCTCCTTGCATTCTGCTGCTACACCTCTTACTGAATCAGCATCTCCTGATGCATCTGCTGCTGCATCTATTGCTGCTACATCTGCTGCCTCTGCAGCTACAGCTGCATCACATGCTGCATTACCTCCTGCTGCTTAATCTGCTGCTCCATTACTGATGCTTCGTGTACTATTGCATCTCCTTCTACTTGATGTCCTCCTGCATCTCCTGCTGCTGCATCTGCTGCTTCATTTCCTGCTGCTGTATAGCCTGCTGCTTCATCTCCTGCTGCATCCTCTGCGGATGCATCTGAGGATGCATCTCCATTTCCTGCTTCATCTACAGCTCAGTCTTCTACGGATGCATCTAGTGCTTCTGCATTTCAGCTGCATATCCTGATGAAGGCATCTGCGGTTACATCTCCTGCTGCTACATCTCCTGCTGAATCTCCTGCTGCACTTCCTGCTGTAACTGCTGATGCCTATGTTGCTATTTCATCTGTTGCTGCATCTCCTGCTGAATCTTCTACTACAGAATCTCTTGCTGCATCTCCTGCTACAATTCCTGCTGATGTATCTCCTGCTGCATCTCCTTCTACATCCCCTGCTGCTGAATCTCCTTCTATATCTCCTGCTGCATCTCCTGCTGCCTTTTCTACTGAATCCAGCCGCTGCAGAATCTCCTGCAGAATTTCATGCTGCAGAATCTGCTGATGCATCTCATGCTGAATCTCCTGCTGCTGCATCTCCTGCTGCTGAATCTCCTGCTGCTGCAACTCCTGCTGAATCTGCTGCTGCCTCTGATGCGGCTGCATCTTATTTTACTGCATATCCTGCTGCTGCATCTCCGGCTGCTGCATCACGTTCTGCTACATCCTCTTCTGCATCTGCTGCTACAGCATCTCCTGCTCTATCTGCTGAATTTGCTGCTGCATCTGCTGCTGCTTCATCTACTGCTGCATCTCCTGATAGATCTCATGCTGCTGCATCTGCTCTTGCATCCTCTTCCACTGCATCTGCTGCTGCATCTGATGCTACATTCTCTCTTGCTGCATTTACTACGGCTGCATCTCCTGCTATATTTCCTTCTGTTGCATCTTCTTCACTTCATCTACTACTCTGCACTTCCTGCGGCTGCATATCCTCCTTCTGCATCTCTGGCTGAATTGCCTGTAGCAGCTCTTGCATTTTCATCTCCTGCTGCTACATCTCCTAGTGCATATGATGCTGCTGCATCTCCTGTTACTTCTGCTGCTGCTGCATCTCCTGATGCTGCAGCTCCTTCTGCATCTCCTTCTGTGTCACCTGCTACTACATCCCCTGCTGCAGCATTTCCTGCTGCATCTGCTGCTGCAGCAACTCCTTCTCTATCTGCTGCTGCTGCATCTCCTGTTGCATCTGCTTCTGATGCATCTGCGGCTACATCTCTGCTGCTGCATCTCTTGCTGCATTGCCTGCTTCATCTGCTGATGCATCTGCTGCTGCTATATGTCCTGCTACATCTCGTCATGCTGCACACCCTGCTGTATCTGCTGAAGATTTTCTTCCTATTGCTTCTCCTGCTGAATCTGCATTTCCTGCTGCATCTGCTTCTGCATCTCCTGATTCTGCATCTCCTGCAGAATTAGCTGCTGCTGCATCTGCTTCTACATGAACGTTATAACTTCCTACGTTTGCTGCCTCATCTCCTGGTACATCTGCTAATGAACCTCCTGCTGCTGCATCTCCTGCTTCATCTTCAACTGATGCATCTCTGTCTTCGTCATCTGATATGTCATCTCCTGCTGCATCTGCTGCAGTATTTCCTTCTGCAGTATCTGCTGATCCTGCATCTACTGCTGCATTTCCTGCTGCATCTGCTGCTGCTCTGCTGCTGCTTCATCTCCTGCCAAATCTCCTGCTACATATCCTGCTGCTGCACCTCCTAATGCATCTCATGATAATGCTTCATCTCCTGCTACTGCATCTCCTGCTGCACCTACTGCTGCTGCATTTCCTGCTGCATCTTCTGCTGCTGCATCTCCTGCTGATGGGTCTGATGCAGCATCTCTTGCTCTTGCATCTCCTGCTGCATCTCCTGCTGCTGCTTTACCTGCTCTATCTCCTCCAACTGCATCTCCTCCTGCTGCATAACCTGCTTCTGTATATACTGCTGCCTTTCCTGCTGCTGCATCTCCTGCTGCTGAATCTCTTTCTGCATCTCCTTCTTCTGAATCTCCTGCTGCTCTATTACCTCCTGCATCAACTCCCGCTGCATGTCCTGCTGCTGCATCGACTCCTGCTGCATCAACTCCTGCTGCATCTGCTTCTGCATCTCCTGCTGATCCATCTCCTGCTCTTGCATCTACTTCTGCTAAATCTCCTCCTGAATCTCCAGCAGCATCTCATGCTGCTACATATCCTGCTACATCTCCTGACATATCTCCTTCTGAATATGCATCTCCTGTTGCTTCTTTTGCAGTTGAATCTCCTGCTTCTTAATCTCCTGCTGCTGCGTCTCCTGCTGCTGCATCTGCTGCATCATCTCCTCTTTCTCCATAACCTTCTCTATCTCCTGTTGCTGCATCTTATCATGCTGCTGCATATGTTGAAGAATCTCTTCCTACTGCATCTTCTGCTGAATCTTCATTTCCTGCTGCATCTGCTTCTGAATCTCCTGCTGCTGCTGCATCTCCTGCTGCTTCTCCTGCATCTCCTGCTGCTTCTCCTGCTGCTGCATCAGTTGCTGCTGAATCTCCTGATCATTCTCCTGCGGCATCTCCTTCTGAATATGCATCTCCTCAGGCATTTCCACCTGCTGCCACTCCTACTGCTGCGTGTGCTTCTGCATCTCCTGCTGCACCTCCTGCTGCTGAATCTCCTGATGCCGTGTCTGCTGCTGAATATCCTTTGTCTGCTGCTGAATCTCCTGCTGCTGAATCTCCTGCTGCACCTCCTGCTGATGCATCTCCTACAGCTGCATCACCTTCTGCATGTGCTGCTGCAGCATCTCCTTCTGCTGCATCTCCTGTTGCTGCATCTGCTGGTGCTGCACCTCCTGCAACATCTGCTTCTGCATCTGCTGCTGCTGCACCTCCTACTGCATCTTCGTCTGAATTTTTTGGTGCTGCATTTCCTGCTGATGCATATTCTGCTTCAACTCCTGCTGCTGCATTACCTTCAACTGCATTTTCTACTGAATCTCTTGCTGTGTTTTCTACTGAATCTCCTGCTGCACAATCTCCTACAGAATTTCCTGCTGCACAATCTGCTGATTCATTTCCTGCTGATGCATTTCTTGCTGAATCTCCTGCTGCTGCATCTCCTGCTGCTGAATCTCCTGCCTCTTCATCTCCTGTCCCATCTCCCCCTTCTGCATTTCCTGCTACAGCATCTCCTGCTGCTGCATCTCCTTCTCCTACATCTCCTTCTGCATCTCCTGCTACAGCATCTCCTGCTCTGTCTGCTGCTTCTGCATCTCCTGATACATCCCATGCTGCTTCATCTCATCCTGCTGCATCTCCTGCTGCTATATCTCCTGCTCTTTCATATCCTGCCTCTGCATCTCCAAATGAATCTCCTGCTGCTTCATCTCTTGAGCCATGTCCTGCTGCTGCATCTCCTGTTTCTCCATCTCCTTTTACTTCATCTGCTGCTGCATCTCCTGCTGTATCTCATGTTGCAATTTCTATTGAAGCGTGTCCTGCGTCATCTCCTTCTGCTGCATATCTTGCTGCTTCATCTCGTTCTGCATCTCCTGCTGCATCTCCTTCTGCATCACCTGCAGATGCATCTCCTGCTGCTGTATATTCATCTGCATTTCCTGCTGCAGGTCTTTATGAATCTACTACAGCTTCATCTGTTGAATTTGCTGCTGCATCTGCTGCTGCTTCATCTACTGCTGCATCTCCTGATAGATCTCCTGCTGCTGCATCTCCTGCTGCTGCACCTGATGGTGCATCTGAAGTTGCATCTGATGCTGCATCTGATGCTACTTTCTCTCTTGCTGCATTTACTGCGGCTGAATCTCCTACTATATTTCCTTCTGCTGCATCTTCTTCACTTCATCTACTACTCTGCAACTCCTGCTGCTGCCTGATCTCCTGATGCATCTGCTTCTGCATCACCTGCTGCTGCACCTCCTGCCCATTTAGCTGCTGCTGCGTTTGTGGCTTCATAACTTGATATGTCATCTCCTGCTGCATCTGCTGCAATATTTCTTGATGCAGAATCTGCTGATCCTGCATCTGCTGCTGCATTTACTGCTGCAACTGCTGCTGCTCTGCTACTGCTTCATCTCCTGCCAAATCTCCTGCTACATATCCTGCTGCTATACCTCTTAATGCATCTCATGATAATGCTTCATCTCCTGCTACTGCGTCTCCTGCTGCACCTACTGCTGCTACATTTCCTGCTGCATCTTCTGCTGCTGCATCTCCTGCTGATGGGTCTGATGCAGCATCTCTTGCTCTTGCATCTCCTGCTGCATCTCTTGTTGCTGCATTTCCTGCTCTATCTCCTCCTACTGCATCTCCTCCTGCTGCATATCCTGCTTCTGTATATACTGCTGCCTTTCCTGCTTCTGTGTCTCCTGCTGCTACATCTCCTGATGCATCCTCTGATCATGAATCTACGGATGCATCTCCTGATGCGCCATTTCCCATCGAATCTGATGCTCCATTCCCTACTACATCTCTTTCTGCTCCGTCTGGTGCATCTGCTGTTGCATATGCTGCTGCTTCATCTACTGCTGCATCTCCTGCTAAATCTCATGCTGCTGCATCTCCTTCTGAAGTTTCTGCGGAATCTACTGCTGAATATGCATCCCTTGCTGCATCTCCTGCTGCTGAATCTCCTGCTGCAACTGCTGCTGCTGCATCTCATACTGCTGCATCACCTTCTGCATGTGCTGATGCAGCATCTCTTTCTGCTGCATCTCCTGCTGCATCTCCGTCTGAAACTCTTAATGCCGCATTTCTTACTGATGCATTTTCTGCTTAAATTCCTGCTTACCTTCTACATCTATTCCTGTTGTATTTCCTGCTGCTTCATCTCCTGCTGCATCCTCTGCGGATTCATCTGAGGATGCATCTGCAGAGGCATCTCCATTTCCTGCTGCATCTGCTGCTCAATCTTCTACGGATGCATCTAGTGCTTCTGCATTTCAGCTGCATATCAACTTAAAAGCATCTGCGGCTGCATCTCCTGCTGCTACATCTCCTGCTTAATCTCCTGCTGCACTTCCTGCTGTAACTGCTGATGCATATGTTGCTATTTCATCTCCTGCCGCATCTCCTACTGAATCTTCTTCTGCAGAATCTCCTCCAGCATCTCCTGCTACAATTCCTGCTGATGTATCTCCTGCTGTATCTACTTCTACTTCCCCTGCTGCTGAATCTCTTTCTATATCTCCTGCTGCATCTCCTGCTGCCTTTTCTACTGAATCTCCTGCTGCCTTCTCTACTAAATCCTGCTGCTGCAGAATCTCCTACGGAATTTCCTGCTGCACAATCTGCTGATGCATTTCCTGCTGATGCATCTCCTGCTGCTGAATCTCCTGCCTCTTAATCTCCTGCTGCTGCAACTCCTGCTGAATCTGCTGCTACCTCTGGTTCACCTGCATCTTCTATTCCTGCATCTCCTGCTGCTGCATCTCCGGCTGATTTCCTGCTGCATGTCTTTCTGTTGAATCTCCTGCTGCATATCCTGGTGCATCACCTGCTGAATATGCATCTCATGCTACATCTCCTCCTGATACACCTCACGCAGCTGCATCTGCTGCTGCATGTGCTGCTGCATCTGCTGTTGCCAGATCGCTTGCTGTTGCATATCCTACTGAATTTCCAGCAGCATCACCTGCTGATGCAATTCCTGCTGCATCTCATCCTGCACCCTTTGCTGCTGCATCTGCTTCTGCTTCTGCTTCTGGTGATGCTACATCTCCAGCTGCGTCTGCTGCTTCATCTGCTTCTGTATATCCTGCTGCATATGGTTCTGCATCTTCTGCTGCATATGGTTCTGAATCTTCTGCTGCATAATTTGCTGCATCTGCTTCTACGGATACTTCTACTGATGCATCTCCTGATGCGCCATTTCACGTTGCATCTGCTGCTCCATCCCCTGCTGCATCTCTTTCCGCTCCATCTGCTCCATCTGCTGTTGCATATGCTGCTGCTTCATCTACTGCTGCATCTCCTGCTAAATCTACTGCTGCTGCATCTCCTTCTGAAATTTCTGCTGAATCTACGTCTGAATATGCATCCCCTGATGCATCTCCTGCTGCTGCAATTCCTGCTTCATATCCTACTGCATCTCCTCCTGCAGCATATCTTGCTACATTTCCTCCTGCTGCATCTCCTGCTGCTGCATCTCTTTCTGGTACATCTCCTTCTGCATCTCCTGCTACAGCATCTCCTGCTGCATCTGCTGAATTTACTGCTGCATCTGCTGCTTCTTCATCTACTGCTGCTTCTCCTGATAGATCTCCTTCTGCTGCACCTCCTGCTGCTGCATCTGCTGTTGCATCCTCTTCTACTGCATCTACTGCTGTATCTGCTGCTACTTTCTCTCTTGCTGCATTTACTGCGGCTACATCTCCTGCTATATTTCCTTCTGCTTCATCTTCTTCATTTCATCTACTACTCTGCATCTACTGCTGCTGCATCTTCTCCTTTTGCATCTCCGGCTGAATCGCCTGTAGCAGCTCCTGCTTTTTTATCTCCTCCTGCTACATCTCCTAGTGCATATGATGCTGCTGCATCTCCTGTTACTTCTGCTGCTGCTGCATTCTCTGCTGCATCTCCTGATGCTGCATCTCCGGCTGATTTCCTGCTACATTTCCTTCTGTTGAATCTCCTGCTGCATATCCTGGTGCATCACCTGCTGAATATGCATCTCCTGCTACATCTCCTGCTGATACACCTCATGCAGCTGCATCTGCTGCTGCATATCCTGCTGAATCTGCTGTTGCCAAATCGCTTGCTGTTGCATATCCTACTGAATTTCAGCATCATCGCCTGCTGATGCAATTCCTGCTGCATCTCATCCTGCACCCTTTGCTACTGCATCTGCCTCTGCTTCTGCTGCTGGTGCATCTCCTGCCTCATATCCTGCTGCTGTGTCTCCTGCTGATGTATATTTGGCTGCATCTCCTGCTGATGCATGTCCTGCTGCATCTCCTGCTTCTGCATCTACTTCTTCTGCATCTCCGGCTCCAGCATCTTCTGCTGCATCAATTGCCGCTGCACCTCTTAGTCATCTACTTCTGCTGCATATACTGCTGCATCTGGTATTCCTGTACCTCCTCCTGCTTCATCTCCTGTTGTATCTCCTCCTGCTGCATCTCCTGCTGAATCTCCTCCTTCAGCATCTCCTGTCCCATCTCCTCCTACTGCCTCTCCTGTTGCAACTCCTGCTGATGCATCTGCTGCTGCTGCATCTCCTTCTGCTACATCTCCTGCTGCATCTCCTGCAGCATCACCTGCTCCTGTGCCTCCTGCTGCTACATCTCCTGATGCATCCTCTGCTCATGCATTGGCGGATACTTCTCCTGATGCACCATTTCCCGTTGCATCTGCTGCTCCATCCCCTTCTACATCTCAGCTGCTGCTGCATCTGCTTCTACATGTACGTTATAACTTTCTGCTTTTGCTGCCTCATCTCCTGGTACATCTGCTAATGAACCTCCTGCTGCTGCATCTCCTGCTTCATCTTCAACTGATGCATCTCTGGCTTCATCACCTGGTATGTCATCTCCTGCTGCATCTGCTGCAGTATTTCCTGCTGCAGTATCTGCTGATCCTGCATCTACTGCTGCATTTCCTGCTGCATCTGCTGCTGCTCTGCTGCTGCTTCATCTCCTGCCAAATCTCCTGCTACATATCCTGCTGCTGCACCTCCTAATGCATCTCATGATAATGCTTCATCTCCTGCTACTGCATCTCCTGCTGCACCTACTGCGGCTGCATTTCCTGCTGCATCTTCTGCTGCTGCATCTCCTGCTGATGGGTCTGATGCTGCATCTCTTGCTCTTGCATCTCCTGCTGCATCTCTTGCTGCTCCATTACCTGCTCTATCTCCTCCTACTGCATCTCCTCCTGCTGCATATCCTGCTTCTGTATATACTGCTGCCTTTCCTGCTGCTGCATCTCCTGCTGCTGAATCTCTTTCTGCATCTCCTTCTTCTGAATCTCCTGCTGATCTATTACCTTCTGCATCGACTCCTGCTGCATGTCCTGCTGCTGCATCTCTTCCTGCTGCATCTGCTTCCGCATCTCCTGCTGATCCATCTCCTACTAAATCTGCATCTCCTGCGACATCTGCTTCTGCATCTCCTGCTGCTTCATCTCCTGCTCTTGTATCTCCTTCTGCTGAATCTCCTCCTCAATCTCCGGCGGCATCTCATGCTGCTACATATCCTGCTACATCTCCTGACATATCACCTTCTGAATATGCTTCTCCTGCTGCTGAATCTCCTCCTGCTGAATCTCCTGCTGCTGCATCTCTTCCTGCTGCGTCTGCTGCTGCTGCGTCTTCTGCATCATCTCCTCTTTCTCCATAACCTGCTGTATCTCCTGGTGCTGCATCATATCACGCTGCTGCATATGTTGAAGAATCTCTTCCTACTGCATCTTCTGATGAATCTTCATTTCCTGCTGCATCTGCTTGTGCATCTCCTCCTGCATCTCCTGCTGCTTCTCCTGCTGCTGCATCAGTTGCTGCTCAATCTCCTGTGGAATCTCATGCTTCTACATATCATGCTGAAACTCCTGCTGCTGAATCTCCTGCTGCATCTCCTACTGCTGCATCACCTTCTGCTTGTGCTGTTGCAGCATCTCCTTCTGCTGCACCTCCTGTTGCTGCATCTGCTGGTGCTGCACCTGCTGCAACATCTGCTTCAACTCCTGCTGCTGCACCACCTTCTGAATCTATTCCTGTTGTATTTCCTGCTTCTGCATCTCCAGCTGCTGCATCTCCTTCTGAATCTCTTGGTGCTGCATCTCCTGCTTCTGCATCTACTTCTTCTCCATCTCCGGCTCCAGAATCTACTGCTGCATCAATTGCTCCTGCATCTCTTATTGATCTCTTCTGCTGCATACACTGCTGCATCTGGTTCTGCTGTACCTCCTCCTGCTACATTTCCTGTTTCATCTCCTCCTGCTGCATCTCCTGCAGAATCTCCTCCAACTGCATCTCCTGTTCCATCTCCTCCTGATGCATCTCCTGCTTCATATTTTGCCGCATCTCCTTCTGCTGCATCTCCTGCTACATCTCATTCGACATCTCCTGCTACAGCATCTCCTGCTCTATCTCCTGCTTCTGCATCTCCTGATACATCCCGTGCTGCTTCGTCTCATCCTGCTGCATCCCCTGCTGCATCTCCTGCTGCTATAGCTCCTGCTCTTTCATATCCTGCTACTGCATCTCCTAATGAATCTCCTGCTGCTTCATCTCTTGAGCCATGTCCTGCTGCTGCATCTCCTGTTTCTGCATCGCCTTTTCCTTCGTTTGCTGCTGCATCTCCTGCTGTATCTCATGTTGCACCTTCTATTGAAGCATCTCCTGCGTCATCCCCTTCTGCTGCATATCTTGCTGCTTCATCTCGTTCTACATCTCCTGCTGAATCTCCTGCTGCATCTCCTTCAGCGTCACCTGCTCCATCTCCTTCTGTATCACCTGCAGATGCAACTCCTTCTGTATCTCCTGCTCCTGCATATTCATCAGCATTTCCTGCTGCAGCTCTTTATTTATCTCCTACTGCTGCATATATTGAATTTGCTGCTGCATCTGCTGCTGCTTCATCTACTGCTACATCTCCTGATAGATCTCCTGCTGCTGCATCTCCTGCTGATGCACCCGATGATGCATCTGATGCTGCATCTGATGCTACTTTCTCTCTTGCTTCATTTACTGCGGCTGCAACTCCTGCTATATTTCCATCTGCTGCATCTTCTTCACTACATCTATTACTCTGCACCTCCTGCTGCTGCATATCCTACTTCTCTATATACTGCTGCCTTTCCTGCTGCTGCATCTCTTGCTGCTTAATCTCTTTCTGCATCTCCTTCTTACGAATCTCCTGCTGTTCTATTACCTTCTGTAACGACTCCTCCTGCATGTCCTAATGCTGCACCTCTTCCTGCTACATCTGCTTATGCATCTCCTGCTGATGCATCTCCTGCTCTTGCATCTCCTTCTTCCTAATCTCCTACTGAATCTCCGGCGGCATCTCATGCTGTCACATACCCTGCTACATCTCCTTACGTATATCCTTCTGATTATGGATCTCGTTCTGCTTCTCCTGCTGCTGAATCTCCTGCTGCTGAATATCTTGTTGCTGCGTCTTCTGCATCATCTCCTCTTTCTCCATAACCTGCTGTATCTCCTGTTGATGCATCATATCATACTGCTACATATGTTGAAGAATCTCTTCCTACTGCATCTTCTGCTGAATCTTCATTTCCTTCTGCATCTACTTCAGCATCCCCTGCTGCTACTGCATCTCCTGCTGCTTCTCCTTTTGAATATGCATCTCCTGTTGCTTCTCCACCTGCTGACACTCCTACTGCAGCGTTTGCTTCTGCATCTCCTGCTGCACCTCCGGCTGCTGAATCTCCTTATGCTGTATCTGCTGCTGAATATCCTTTGTCTGCTGATGAATCTCCTGCTGCTGAATGTCTGCTGATGAATCTCCTGCTGCTGAATCTCCTGATGCATCTGCTGCTGCTACATCTCCTACAGCTGCATCACCTTCTGCATCTCCTGCTGCTGCACCTCCTGCTGCATCTCCTGTTGCTTCATCTGCTGGTGCTGCACATCCTTCAACATCTGCTTCTGCATCTCCTGCTGCTGCACCTCCTGCTGCATCTTTGTCTGAATATTTTGGTGCTGAATTTCCTGCTGCTGCATATTTTGCTTCAACTCCTGCTGCTGCATCTGCTGCTTCATCTCCTGCTGCTGCATCTGCTGATACTGTATCTGCTGCTGCATCTCCTGCTGTATCTCTTGGTGCTGCATCTTCTGCTGTTGTATCTCCTACTTCAGCTCATTATGACTTAACTGCCACTGTTGAGGCTCTTTATGGAACTCGAATAAAGCCCACAGGGAAGATGCTAGCATGGAATGCTGCTGCCTCTGAATATCTTCTCTTAGAGCGCTTTCACTGTAAAGCGAGACTTGCAGAAGTTTGAGTATACGCTTGTGTACTTTAACATCAGAACGGCTATTAAAGCGTCACTTGAAAATAGCAGAACGTTCAGTACAAATACCGCAGGGAAGAAGCTACGATGAAATGCAGGCTCTCTTTAGAGTCTTCTCTGGAAACGCTTTCACTGCAAGCTGAATCGGAATGACTACTAAGACTTCACTTTAAATTTCAGAACGTTTAGCACAACTACCGAGGGAATGCTGAAACCATCAAATGGTGTCTCTCGTTAGAATCTTCTCTGTAAGAGCTTTCACTGCAAGCTCCAAACACTACTAAAAGAACGTATTAGCATAGGCTAGTGAATAGCGACTTAACACCGTCTATTATGGCGTTTTAGTAAATATTCGTATCTCCTACAGGGAAGATGCTAGCATGGAATACTGCTGCTACTGAATGTCTTCTCTTAGAGCACTTTCACTGCAAAGCAAAACTTGCAGAAGTTTCATTCTAGGCTTGTACACTGCATCATCAGAATGGCTATTAAAGCATCACTTCAAAACCTTTAGCGTTTTCACTTGTTAAACTTTTAGTCTGGGCTTATGTACTGCAACATCAGAATGGCTATTAAAGCCATTAAAATATCAGAGTGTTCAGCGCAAATACCGCAGGGAAGATGCTGCCATCAAATATTGAAATACCCATAATTCTTCTCTGGATGCGCTTTCACTGCAAGGCAAGACTTGTAGAAGTTTCAGTCTAGGCTTTTGAAATTTGAAAACGTTTAGAAAAAATATGGCAAGGGCGCTACTACGATCAAATACTAGCTCTCGTTAGTATGTTCTCTTGAAGCGCTTTCACTGCAAGCTGTAAACCACGTCTAACAAAACGTTTAGTATTGATTACGGTATTGTGATTTAACTCTTGAGGAGCTTTAGGAAATGTGAGTAAAGCCCGTATGGAAGATGCTAGCACGGAATGCTGCTGCTTCTGAATGTCTTCTCATATAGCGCTTTTACTGCAAAGAAAGACTTGTAGAACTTTCAGTCTAGGCTCGTGTCCTGTAACAACAGAATGGGTATTAAAGCGTCACTTCAAAATTTCAACTCGTTCAGAGCAAGTACGGCAGGGAAGCTGCTACGATCACATGCTGGCTCTCGTTAGTCTTCTCTGGAAGCGCTTTCACTGCAAGCTGCAAAGCACGACTAACACAAAATTTTAGTATAAGGTACAGAACAGTTATTTACTTCGCCGAATAACGCACTTTAGGAATAGTGTACATCGGCTGCAGGGAAGATGCTATATGAAATGCTGCTACTTCTGAATGTCTTCTCTTATAGCACTTTCACTGCAAAGTACGACTTCTAGAAGTTTCATTCTCGTCTTCTGAAGTATATCATCAGCTAGTAAAATGTTCCTAAAGAGCGTTGTTAGGCGTTATTAAGTCGCTAATAACTAGCCTCCGCGAAAACTTTGCCTTTTATCCTGCTTTGGGACTGACAGTGAAAGCGCTTCATGAAAGGATCTTAACGAGAGCCAGAATTTGACGGTAGCAGCTTCCCTGCGGTACTTGAGCAGAAATCTCTAAAATCTTGACGTGATGCCTCAATAGCCATGCTGATGTTACTTTTCACAAGCCTAGGTTGAGAGTTCGACAAGTCGTGCTTTGTAGTTGTAGCGCCTTAAGAGAACACGTTCATAAGCGGAATCATTCCATGTTAGCATCGTCCTTGCTGGAGATATTAATTCCAACTATAGCGTCGTATTAGGCGTTTTAAAGTCACTATTAACAAGCCTAAACTAAAACATTCTTTAGTGTGTTTGCAACTTGCAGTGAAAGTCTTTCCAGGATGACTCTAACGTGAGCCAGTATTGGATGGTAGCAGCTTTCCTGCGGTATTTATGCCGAATGCTCTGAAATTTTGACGTGACGCCTTCATAGCTATTTTGATGTTACCGTTCACAAACCGAGAATGAAAGTACTACAAGTCTCGCTTTCCAGTGAAACCGCTATAAGAGAAGACATTCGGAAGCAGCAGCATTCCATGCTGACATCTTCGCAGTTAGACCGTTCACTAGCCTAGACGGAAAGTTAGATAAATCTTGCTTTGCATGATTGGGCTCTAAGAGAAGACAATCAGAAGCACAAGCAGTCATTCTGATCTGACAGTACACAAGACTAGACTGAAAGTTCTACAAATCGGGCTCTGCAATAAAACCTCTCTAAGAGAACACATACACAAGCAGAAGCATTCCATGCTAACATCTTCCCTGCAGGAGATATTCCCTTTTCCTAAAGAGGGTTGTTAGGCGTTATTAAGTTTCTAATAACTAGCCTCCGCGAAAATGTGGGTTTTCCTGCTTTGCGGCTGACAGTGAAAGCGCTTCATGCAAAGATCCTAACGAGAGCCAGAATTTGATGGTAGCAGCTTCCCTGCGGTACTTGAGCAGAAATCTCTAAAATCTTGACGTGATGCCTCAATAGCTATGCTGATGTTACCGTTCACTAGCCTAGACTGAAAGTTCGACAAGTCTGGCTTTCCAGTGAAAGCGCTGTAAGAGAAGACATTCAGAAGCAGTAGCATTCCGTGCTAACATCTTCGCTGTTGGAGATAGTCACTTTTCCTAAAGCTCGTTATTAGTCGCTGTTATGTCACTGTTCTTTAACCTACACTTTAAAAGCATTGTTAATCGTGTTTTGCACCTCTCAGTGAAAGCGCTTCCAGAGAAGATTCTAACGAGAGACACCATTTGATGGTAGCTACTTCCCAGGGGTACTTGTGCTGAACGCTTTCAAATCTTCAAGTGAAGCTTTACTAGCCTTGCTGATGTTACCGTTCACTAGCCTAGACGGAAAGTTCAATAAATCTTGGTTTGCAGTTTTTCCGCTCAAGGAGAAGACATTCAGAAGCAGAAGCATTCCATTCTAACATCTTCCTGCTGGAGATATTCACTTTTCCTAAAGCGCCTTATTAGGCGCTATTAAGTCTCTATTCTTTTGCCAACACAAGAACTTTGCGTTAGTCGTTCTCTGCATCTTGCAGAGAAACAGCTTCTATAGAAGTAGCTAACGAAAGCCAGCTTTTGATGGTAATACCTTTCCAGTGTTACTTGTGCTGACCGCTCTGAAATTTTGAAATAACGCCTTCGTAGCCATTCTGGTCTTAGAATACACAAGACTAGACTGAAAGTTCCACAAGTCGTGCTCTGCAATGAAAGCTCTCTAAGAGAATACATCTACAAGCAGAAGCATTCCATTGTAGCATCTTCCATGCTGCAGATATGAATTTGTACTAAAACGCCGTAATAGACGGTGTTAAGTCCCTATTCACTAGTCTATGCTAATACGTTCGTGTTTGCAGCTCTCAGTGAAAGCACTTCCAGAGAAGACTCTAACTAGAGCCACCATTTGATGCTAGCAACTTCCCGAGGGTAGTTCTGCTAAACGGTTTCAAATCTTCTGATGAAGCTTTAGTAGCCATGCTGGTGTTACCGTTCACTAGCCTAGACGGAAAGTTCGATAAACCTTGGTTTGCAGTGATTGCGCTCTAGGAGAATACATCCACAAGCAGAAGCATTCAAGGCTAACATCATCACTGCTGGAGATACACGCTTTTCCTAAAAAGCGATATTAGGCGTTATTAAGTCACTAATAACTAGCCTCCGCGAAAAAATTGCGTTTTTCGTGCTTTGCTGCTGGCAGTGACAGCGCTTCATGAAAAGATCCTAACGAGTGCCAAAATTTGATGGTAACAGCTTGCCTGCGGTACTTGTGCTGAACGATATCAAATCTTGAAATGAGGCCTTAATAGCCATTCTGATCTTACAGTTCATAAGCCTAGAGTGAAAGTTCTACAAGTAGAACTTATACAGTAACAGCGCTATAAAAGAAAACATTAATAAGCGATGTAGTTTCAGGCCAGCATCTGCACTGCCTGAAATACTTACTTTTCCATAAGCGCGTTAACAAGCGCAGTTAAGTCACAATTCATTTCCCCAAACTACAATGTGTTAGTCGTGCTATACAGCTTGCAGCGAAAGCGCTATAAGGGAAGACTCTAAGGAGAACCAGCATTTAATGGTAGAAGCTTCCCTGCAGTACTTGTGTTAAACGCTCTGAAATTTTGAAGTGACACTGTACTAGCTGATGATATACTTCAGAAGATGAGAATGAAACTTCTAGAAGTCGTACTTTGCAGTGAAAGTGCTATAAGAGAAGACATTCAGAAGCAGCAGCATTTCATACTAGCATCTTTCCTGCAGCCGATGTACACTATTCCTAAAGCGCGTTATTCGGCGAAGTAAAGTAACTGTTCTGTACACTATACTAAAATTTTGTGTTAGTCGTGCTTTGCAGCTTGCAGTGAAAGCGCTGCCAGAGAAGACTAACGAGAGCCAGCATGTGATCGTAGCAGCTTCCCTGCCGTACTTGCTCTGAACGATTTGAAATTTTGAAGTGACGCTTTAATACTCATTCTGATGTTACAGAACACGAGCCTAGACTGAAAGTTCTACAAGTCTTTCTTTGCAATGAAAACGTTATAAGAGAAGACATTCAGAAGCAGCAGCAATCCATGCTAGCATCTTCCATACGGGCTTTACTCACATTTCCTAAAGCTCCTCAAGAGTTAAATCACAATACCGCAATCAATACTAAACGTTTTGTTAGACGTGCTTTGCAGCTTGCAGTGAAAGCGTTTCCAGAGACGACTTAAATGAGAGCCAGTATTTCATCGTAGCTTCTTCCCTGCGGTACTTGTGCTGAACGCTCTGCTATTTTCAAGTGAGGCTTAAATAGCCGTTCTGATGTTAAAGTACACAAGCGTATACTCAAACTTCTACAAGTCTCGCTTTGCAGTGAAAGCGCTTTAAGAGAAGACATTCAGAAGCAGCAGCATTCCATGCTAGCAACTTCCCTGTGGGCGTTATTCGATGTTCCTAAAGCGCCTCATTAGTGGGAGTTAAGTCATAATGAGATGAAGCAGGAGATGACACAGCAGAAGATGCAGCACCAAGAGATGCAGCAGCACATGCATTATCAGCAGATGCAGCAGCAGGAGATGACGCAGCAGATGCAGCAGCAGGATTTGAAACTGAATATGCATCAGCAGGAAATGCAGCACCAAGAGATTCAGACAGAGATGCAGCAGGAGATACAGCAGCAGGAGATGCAGAAGGAGATGTTGCAGCAGGTGCAGCAAGAGCAGATGAAGCAACAGGAGATGCAACAGAAGGAGATCTATCAGGAGATGCAGCAGTAGATGAAGCAGCAGCAGATGCAGCAGCAAATTCAGCATATGCAGCTGTAGTAGATACATAAAGAGGTGCAGCAGGAAATGCAGATGAATATGCAGGAGCAGGAGATGTATCTGCAGGTGACGCTCAAGGAGATGCAGCAGGAGATGTAGAACAAGATGAAGCAGCAAGATATGCAGCAGAAGGAGATGACGCAGGAGATGCTTCAATAGAAAGTGCAACATGAGATAGAGCAGGAGATGCAGCAGTAGACGAAACAGAAGGAGATGCAGAAACAGGAGATGCAGCAGCAGGACATGGCTCAAGAGATGAAGCAGCAGGAGATTCATTAGGAGATGCAGTAGCAGGATATGAAACAGCAGGAGATATAGCTGCAGGAGATGCAGCAGGAGATACAGCAGGATGAGAAGAAGCAGCACGGGATGTATCAGGAGATGCACAAGCAGCAGACAGCAGGAGATGCTGTAGCAGATGTAGAAGGAGATGTAGCAAAAGGAGATGCAGCAGCAGGAGATGCAGCAGCAGGAGATGGAACCGGAAATGCAGCAGGAGGAGGTACATCAGCAGGAATTGTAGCAGGAGATGCTGGAGGAGATTCTGCAGAAGAAGATTCAGTAGGAGATGAAATAGCAACATAGGCATCAGCAGTTACTGAAGAAGTGCAGCAGGAGATTCAGCAGGAGATGTAGCAGCAGGAGATGAAGCCGCAGATGCGTTCAACAAGATATGCAGCTGAAATGCAGAAGCACTAGATGCATCCATAGAAGACTGAGCAGCAGATGCAGCAGGAAATGGAGATGCTTCTGCAGATGCATCCGCAGAGGATGCAGCAAGAGATGAAGCAGCAGGCTATACAGCAGCAGGAGATGAAGCAGCAGATGCAGCAGTAGGAGATGCAGGATGACATCAAGTAGAATGAGATGCAGCAGCAGCAAATGTAGCAGGAGATGCAGCAGTACATGAAGCAGCAGGAAATGCAGCAGAATATGCAGCAGGAGGTAATGCAGCAGGTGATGCAGCAGCAGGTGATGCAGCTGCAGAGGCAGCAGATGAAGCAGCAATAGATGCAGCAGCAGATGCATCAGGAGATGCTGATTCAGCAGGAGATGTAGCAGCAGAAGATGCTGCAGAAGATGATGAAACAGGAGATGCAGCAGAAGGAAATGCATCAAGATATGCTGCAGGAGGAGATGCAGTAGGATATGAAGCAGGAGATGCAGCAGCAGGAGATGCAGCAGGGGATGAATATTCAGCAGTAGGTTCAGCAGGAACTTCAGAAGGAGATGCAGCAGCAGGAGATTTAGCAGCAGATGCAGCTGTAGATGAAGAAGCAGCATGTGCAACAGCAGATGCACCAGATGGAGCAGAAAGAGATGCAGCAGGGGATGGAGGAGCAGATGCAACGGGAAATGGTGCATCAGGACATGCATCATCCGCAGATGCATGAGCCTAGGATGTATCAGGAGATGTAGCAGCAGGAGATACAGGAGCAGGTGATGCAGCAGGAGATGCAATACCAGAAGATGCAGCACCAATAGATGCAGCAGAATATGCAGCAGCATATGCAGTATCAGCAGATGCAGCAGCAGGAGATGAAGCAACAGATGCAGCAGCATGAGATGCAGCAGCCGGAAATACAACAGGAATAGATGCAGAAGGTAATGCAACAGCAGTGCTTGAAGCAGAATATGCATCAGCAGGAAATGCAGCACCAAGAAATTCAGACAGAGATGCAGCAGCATATGCAGCAGCAGGAGATGAAGCAGCAGGAGCAGCAGGAGATGCATCAGCAGGAGATGAAGCAGCAGGAGCAGCAACAGGAGATGCAGCAGAAGGAGATGCTGCAGTAGCACATGCAGAAGGTGATGCAGCAGAAGGAGATGCAGCATCAGCAGATGCAGCAGGAGATTCAGGAGCAGGAGATTCAGCATGATATGTAGAAGCATGAGATGCCGCAGGAGATTCAGCAGGAGATTCAGCAGCAACTGATGAAGCAGCAGAAGATTCAGCAGGAAATGCAGCAGCAGTAGGTGCAGCAAGAGATGCAGTAGCAGGAGATGAAGCATTATCATAAGATGCATTAAGAGGTGCAGCAGCAGGATATGTAGCAGGAGATACAGCAGGAGATGAAGCAGCAGAATATTCAGCAGGAAATGCAGCAGCAGTAGGTGCAGCAAGAGATGCAGTAGCAGGAGATGAAGCATTATCATAAGATGCATTAAGAGGTGCAGCAGCAGGATATGTAGCAGGAGATACAGCAGGAGATGAAGCAGCAGCTGAGCAGCAGCAGATGCAGCAGGAAATGCAACAGCAGACACAGAAGCAGGAGATGCTGCAGCAGGAAATACTGCAGCACATGCAGCAGGAGATGACATATCAGCTGATGAAGTCACAGATGCATCAGCTGAAGATGAAGCAGGAGATGCAGCAGCAGGACGTGCATCAGCAGATGCATCAGGAGATGAGGCAGCAAAAGTAGATCGTTATAACGTACATGTAGAAGCCACAGATGCAGCATCAGCTAATTTGGCAGGAGATGCAGCAGCAGGAGATGCAGAAGCAGATGCAGCAGGAAATGCAGATTCAGCAGGAGAAGCAATAGGAAGAGTATCTTCAGCAGATGCAGCAGGATGTGCAGCATGTCGAGATGTAGCAGGACATATAGCAGCAGCAGCAGATGCATCAGCAGATGAAGCAGGCAATGCAGCAAGAGATGCAGCAGCAGAGATGTAGCCGCAGATGCATCAGAAGCAGATGCAACAGGAGATGCAGCAGCAGCAGATTCCGCAGGAGATGCATCAGCAGAAGATGCAGAAGGAGTTGCAGCATCAGGAGATTCAGCAGGAAATGCAGCAGCAGGGGATGTAGTAGCAGGAGACACAGAAGGAGATGCAGAAGGAGCTGCAGCATCAGGAGATGCAGCAGGGAATGCAGCAGCAGCAGTAGTAACAGGAGATGAACCAGCATCATATGCACTAGGAGAGGTAGCAGCAGGAGATGAAGAAGCAGGAGATGCTACAGGCGATTCAGCCGGAGATGCAGAAGGGGGAGGTGCAGAGTAGTAGATGAAGTGAACAAGATGTATCAGAAGGAAATATAGCAGGAGATTCAGCCGCAGTAAATGCAGCAAGAGAGAAAGTAGCATCAGATGCAGCATCAGATGCAGCATCAGGAGATGCAGCAGCAGCAGATAGAGCAGATGCCATAGCAGGAGATGCAAAAGGAGATGATCCAGCAGCAGGAGATGCAGCAGCAGAAGATGCAGCAGGAAGAGATTAAGCAGGAGATGCAGCAGGAGGAGGTGGAACAGGAGATGAAGCAGGAGGAGGTACAGCAGCAGCAGATGCAGCAGCAGATGGAGCAGAAGGAGATGCATAAGAGATGCAGTAGCAATTGATGAAGCAGGAGATGCTGGAGCCAGAGATGCCGAAGAAGTAGATGCAGAAGAAGTAGATGCAGAAGCAGGAGATGCAGGAGTAGATGCATCAGCAGGAGATGCAGCAAAACATACATCAGCAGGAGACGCAGCAGCAGGATATGAGGCAGGAGATGCACCAGCCAGAAATGCATCAGGAGATGCACCAGCCGAAAATGCAGCAGGAGATGCTTCAAGAGATTAAACAGGAGATGCTGCAGCAGGTGATGCAGCAGCAGGAAATTTTGCAGGGCTTGCAGCAGTAGGTGAAGCAGCACTAGATGAAGCATCATATGCTGCAGATGCAGCAGCAGGGGATGCAGCAGGAAGAGATAGAGCAAAAGATAGATCAGCAGCAGATGCACCAGCAGAGGCAGCAGCAGTAGATGCAGCAGGACATAGAGAAAAGTATGAGGCAGCAGGAGATGTAGGAGATGCAGCAGTAGATGAAGTAGCAGTAGATGCAGCAGCCGTTGCAGCAAGAAAATGCAGCAGGAGAAGCAGCAGCAGGAAATGCAGCAGCAGGAGGTGCAGCCGCAAATGCATTCAGCAGCATATGCAGTAGGAGATGCAGCAGCAGGTGATTCAGTAGCAGGAGATTCAGCAGCAGATGTAGCAGGATATTCAGCATCAGTAGATGCATCCGCAGATGCATCATCAGAGCATGTAGCAGGAGATACGGCAGCAGGAGATGCAGCAGTACATGAAATAGCAGCAGATACAAGAGCAGATTCAGGAAATGCAGCAGCAGATGCAGCAGGAGATGAAGTAGAAATGTAGATACAAGTGCAGCAGGAGATGCAGCAGTTGGAGATGTAGCAGGAGATGCAGCAGTACATGAAGTAGCAGCAGATACAACAACAGATACAAGAGATGTAGCAGAGTAGATGCAGCAGGATATGAAACTGCAGAAGATACAGAAGGAGATGCAGCAGCAGGAGATGCAGCAGGAGATGCAGCAGCAGGTGCAGCAGGAGGAGATGTAGCAACACCAGAAGCAGCAGAAGATGCAGCAGCAGGTGATGCAGGATGAGACGCAGCAGGCACTGCAGCAGCAGGAGATGCTGCAGGAGATGCAGCAGGATATGCCACAGCAGATGCAGCAGCATGAAATGCATAGCAGGAGATGCAGCAGTAGATGAAGCAGCAGCTTTTGCAACAGCAGATGCACCAGATGGAGCAGAAAGAGAAGCAGCAGGGGATGGAGCAGCAGATGTAACGGGAAATGGTGCATCAGGACATGCATCCTCAGATGCATGAGCCTAGGATGCATCAGGAGATGTAGCAGCAGGAGATACAGGAGCAGGTGATGCCGCAGGAGATGCAGCAGGAGATGCAACACCAGAAGATGCAGCACCAAGAGATGCAGCAGCACATGCAGTATCAGATGCAGCAGTACATTCAGCAGAAGATTCAGCAGAAGATGCAGCAGGAGATATAGAAGGTGATTCAGTAGCAGGAGATGTAGTAGGAGATGCAGCAGGAGATACATCAGCAGGAGTTGCAGGTGGAGATTCTGCAGAAGAAGATTCAGCAAGAGATACAGTAGGAGATGCATCAGGAGATGAAGTAGCAACATATACATCAGAGGTTACAGCAGGAAGGGCAACAGGAGATTCAGCAGGTGATGTAGCAGCAGGAGATGCAGCCGCAGATGCCTTCAGGGGGAAATGCAGAAGCACTAGATGCATCCGTAGAAGATTGAGCAGCAGATGCAGCAGGAAATGGAGATACTTCTGCAGATGCATCTGCAGATGCATGATCAGAGGATGCAGCAGCAGGAGATGCTGGAGGACACCAAGTGGCAGGAGATGTAGCAGCAGGAATTGTAGCGGGAGATGCAGCAGTACATGAATCAGCAGCAGATACAGCAGCAGATTAAGGAGATGCAGTAGCCAGAAATGCAGCAGAAGATGCAGCAAGAGGAGATGCAGTAGCAGGAGATGCAGCTGCAGCTGCAGAGGCAGCAGATGCAGCAGCAATAGATGCAGCAGGAGATGCATCATCAGATGCAGATTCAGTAGGAGATGCAGCAGCAGAAGATGCTGCTGCAGATGACACTGCAGGAGATGCCGCAGAAGGAGATGCAGCAGGAGATGCAGTAGAAGGAAATGCAGCAATCTATGCTGTAGGAGGAGATGCAGCAGGTAATGCAGCAGCAGGGGATGCATGTTCAGCAGTAGAATCAGCATCACATTCAGAAGGAGATGCAGCAGCAGGAGATAGAGCAGAAGGCGATTTTCAGAAGGAGATACAGCAGCAGGAGATGAAGCCACAAAAGATGCAGCAGAGGATGCAGAAGGAATTGCAGCAGAATACACCTCAAGAGATGCAGAAGAAGGAGATGCAAGAGTAGATGCTGTAGAAGGATTTGTAGCAGGAGATGCATCAGCAGGAGATGCATCAGCAGGAGATGCAGGCAGCAGACGAAAGAGGAGATGTAGATTCAGCAGCAGATGAAGTAGTAGGAGTTGCAGCAGCAGATGCAATAGCAGGAGATGCAGCAATAAGTGAAGCAGCAAATGATGCAGCAGCATATGCTGAAGATGTAGTAAGAGGAGATTAAGCGGGAGATCCAGCAGGAAGAGATGCAGCAGGATATGCAGAAAAAGATAAAGCAGAAAGAGATGCATCAGGAAATACAGCAGCAGGATATGCATCAGCAAGAAATGCTGCAGGACATGCAATAGCAGAAGATGCGGCAGGAGATGCAGCAAGAGACGCAGCCGGAGATGTAGCAAGAGGATATGCAACATGATATATAGCAGCAGAAGATGCAACAAAAGATGAAACAGGAGGAGATGCAGCAGGAGAGACAGCAGAGGAGATGCAGCAGTAGGTGCAGCAGGAGTTGAAGAAGAATATGCAGCAGCAGGAAATGCAGCACCAAGAGATTCAGACGGAGATGCAGCAGGAGGTGCAGCAGCAGGAGATGCAGAAGCAGATGTTGCAGCAAGTACAGCACCAGCAGATGCAGCAACAGGAGGAGCAGCAGAAGGAGATGCTGCAACAGCACATGCAGAAGGTGATGCAGCAGTAGGAGATGCAGCAGAAGATGCATCAGCATGAGATGAATCAGAAGATACAAAATCAGGATATGTAGCAGGAGATGCATCAGCAGGAAATGCACCAGCAGAGGCAGCAGCAGAAGTTGCAGTGGGAGATATAGAAAAAAATGAGGAAGCAGGAGCAGCCCCTGTAACTTGATGTCCTCCTGCATCTACTGATGCTGCATCTTCTGCGGCATCACTTGCTCCTGTATTTCCTGCTGCTACATCTCCTGATGCATCCTCTGCTCATGCATCTGCGGATGCATCTCCTGATGCACCATTTCCCGTTGCATCTGCTGCTCCATCCCCTGCTGCATCTCTTTCTGCTCCATCTGGTGCATCTGCTGTTGCAAAAGCTGCTGCTTCATCTACTGCTGCATCTGCTGCTACATCTGCTGCTACATCTCCTGCTGCTGCATCTCCTTCTGAAATTTCTGCTGAATCTACTGCTGAATATGCATCCCTTGCTGCATCTCCTGCTGCTGCATCTCCTGCTTCATATCCTACTGCATCTCCTCCTGCAGCATATCTTGCTACATTTCCTTCTGCTGCATCTCCTGCTGCATCATCTGCTGCAGCATCTGCTGCTGCTACATCTCCTACTGAATCTGCATCTCATGATGCATCTGCTACTGCATCTATTGCTGCTGCATCTGCTGCCTCTGAAGCTACAGCTGCATCACCTCCTGCTGCATATTCTGCTGCATTTCCTGCTGCTGCTTAATCTGCTGCTCCATTTCCTGATGCTTCATGTACTGCTGCACCTCCTGCTACATTTGCTGCTGCTGCATCTCCTTCCACTTGATGTTCTCCTGCATTTCCTGCTGCTGCATCTGCTGCTTCATCTCCTGCTGCTGTTTAGCCTGCTGCTTCATCTCTTGCTGCATCCTCTGCGGGTGCATCTGCGGATGCATCTACTGAAGCATCTCCATTTCCTGCTGCATCTGCTGCTCAATCTTCTACGGATCCATCTAGTGCTTCTGCATTTCAGCTGCATATCCTGTTGAAGGCATCTGCGGCTGCATCTCCTGCTGCTACATCTCCTGCTGAATCTCCAGCTGCACTTCCTGACTGAATGCTGAATGTAACTGCTGATGCCTATGTTGCTATTTCATCTCCTGCTTCATCTGCTGCTGAATCTTCTTCTGCAGAATCTCCTCCAGCATCTCCTGCTACAATTCCTGCTGATGTATCTCCTGCTGCATCTCCTACTACAGCCCCTGCTGCTGAATCTCCTTCTATATCTCCTGCTGCATCTCCTGCTGCCTTTTCTACTGAATCTCCTGCTGCAGAATCTCCTACGGAATTTCCTGCTGCACAATCTACTGATGTATTTCCTGCTGCTGCATCTCCTGCTGCTGAATCTCCTGCCTCTGCAACTCCTGCTGCTGCAACTCCTGCTGAATCTGCTGCTGCCTCTGGTGCGCCTGCATCCTCTTTTCCTGCATCTCCTGCTGCTGCATCTCCGGCTGATTTCCTGCTGCATTTCCTTCTCTTGAATCTCCTGCTGCATATCCTGGTGCATCACCTGCTGAATATGGATCTCCTGCTACATCTCCTGCTGATACACCTCATGCAGCTGCATCTGCTTCTACATATCCTGCTGCATCTGCTGTTGCCAAATCTCCTGCTGTTGCATATCCTACTGAATTTCCAGCAGCATCTCCTGCTGATGTATTTCATGCTGCATCTCATCCTGCATTATTTGCTGCTGCATCTGCTTCTGCTTCTGGTGATGCTACATCTCCTGCTGCATCTACTGCTTCATCTGCTGCTGTATCTCCTGCTGCATATGGTTCTTCCTCTTCTGCTGCATATGGTTCTGCATCTTTTGCTGCCTATGGTGCTACATCTGCTGCTGCTTCTGCTGCTGTTGCATCACCTGCCTCATATCCTGCTCTTGTGTCTCCTGCTGATGTATGTTTTGCTGCATCTCCTGCTGATACATGTCCTGCTGCATCTCCTTCTTCTGCATCTACTTCTTCTCCATCTCCGGCTCCAGAATCTACTGCTGCATCAATTGCTGCTGCATCTCTTATTGATCTCTTCTGCTGCATACACTGCTGCATCTGGTTCTGCTGTACCTCCTCCTGCTGCATCTCCTGTTCCTTCTCTTCCTGCTGCATCTCCTGCTGCATATTTTGCTGCATCTCCTGCTGCTGCATCTCCTTCTGCTGCATCTCCTTCTGCTACATCTCCTTCTACATCTCCTGCTACAGCATCCTGTTCTGTCTGATGCTTCTGCATCTCCTGATACATCCCGTGCTGCTTCATCTCATCCTGCTGCATCTCATGCTGCATCTCCTGCTGCTATATCTCCTGCTGTTTCATATCCTGCTACTGCATCTCCTAATGAATCTCCTGCTGCTTCATCTCTTGAGCCATGTCCTGCTGCTGCATCTCCTGTTTCTGCATCGCCTTTTGCTTCGTTTGCTGCTGCATCTCCTGCTGTATCTCATGTTGCACATTCTATTGAAGCATCTCCTGCGTCATCGCCTTCTGCTGCATATCTTGCTGCTTCATCTCGTTCTGCATCTCCTGCTGCATCTCCTTGAGCGTCACCTGCTGCATCTCCTTCTGCATCACCTGCAGATGCATCTCCTGCTGTATCTCTTGCTCCTGCATATTCATCAGCATTTCCTGCTGCAGCTCTTTATGAATCTCCTACTGCTGCATCTATTGAATTTGCTGCTACATCTGCTGCTGCTTCATCTACTGCTGCATCTGCTGCTAAATCTCCTGCTGCTGCATCTTCTTCTGATGTTCCTGCTGAATCTCCTCCTGAATCTCTGGTGGCATCTCAAGCTTCTACATATCCTGCTACATCTCCTGACGTATCTCCTTCTCAATATGCATCTTCTGTTGCTTCTCCTACTGCTGAATCTCTTGCTGCTGAATCTTCTGCATCATCTCCTCTTTCTCCATAACCTGCTGTATCTCCTCTTGCTGCATCATATCATGCTGCTGCATATGTTGAAGAATCTCTTCCTACTGCATCTTCTGCTGAATCTTCATTTCCTGCTGCATCTGCTTCTGCATCTCCTGCTGCTTCTCCTGCTGCTGCATCAGTTGCTGCTGAATCTCCTGATGTATCTCCTGCGACATCTCATGCTTGTACATATCATGCTGAATTTCCTACTGCATCTCCTTCTGAATATGCATCTCCTGATGCATCTCCACCTGCTGCCACTCCTTCTGCTGCGTTTGCTTCTGCATCTCCTGCTGCTGAATCTCCTGATGTCGTGTCTGCTGCTGAATATCCTTTGTCTGCTGATGAATCTCCTGCTGCTGAATCTCCTGATGCATCTGCTGCTACTGCATCTCCTACTGCTGCATCACATTCTGCATGTGCTGCTGCAGCATCTCCTTCTGCTGCATCTCCTGTTGCTTCATCTGCTGCTGCATCTGCTGCTAAATCTCCTGCTGCATCTCCTGCTGCTGCACCTCCTGCTGCATCTTCATCTGAATCTTTTGGTGCTGCATTTCCTGCTGATGCATATTCTGCTTCAACTCCTGCTGCTTCAACTCCGGCTGCTGCATCTCCTCCTGCTGCATCATCTGCTGCATCTCCTGCTGCTGCATCTGCTGATACTGCATGTGCTGCTGCATCTCCTGCTCTGTCTCCTTCTGCTGCATATTCATCTGCATTTCCTGCTGCAGCTCTCTATGAATCTACTACTGCTGCATCTGCTGAATTTGCTGCTGCATCTCCTGATAGATCTCCTGCTGCTGCATCTCCTGCTGCTGCATTTCCTGCTCCTGCTTCTCCTGATGCATCTGCTGCTGCATCTTCTGCAGCATCTTCTATTGCTTCAACTCCAGACGCTGCATCTCCTGCTGCATCTGCTGGTACTGCATCTTATCCTGCCACATCTCCTGCTCCATTTTCTTGTGCATCTGCTGCTGCTGCTCTATCTTCTGCTGCTGCATCTCCTGCTGATGCGTCTGCTGTTGCATCTCCTGCTGCATCTCCTGCTGCTGCATCTTTTTCTCTGCAGATCCTGAGGCTTAATCTCTTGCTGCACAATCTCCTGCTGAATCCGCTGCTCATCTCTTGCGACTGTATCTCCTGCTGCATCTCCTGCTGCTTCATCTCCTGCTGCAGAATCTCCGGCTGCATCTTCTGCTTCTGCATCTCCTGCTACTGGGTCTGCTGCATCATCTCCTCCTGCCTCTTCACCTACAGCATCTCCTTCTGTATCTCGTGCTACATCTCATGAAGCTGTACCTGCTGAAGCATCTCTTCCTGCTGCATCTCCTGATGAATAGGCATCTATTGATGCATCTGCTGCTGCTTCATCTCCTGCTGCTGCAGCTCCTACTGAATCTGCTCTTGAATATCTTCCTGCATCTGCAGCGGCTGCATCTCCTGCTGCTGCATCATCTCCTGCTGCATCTCCTGATTCATCTCCTACTGCTGCATCTGCAGTATTTTCTGCTGCATCTGCTGCTGCTTCATATACTGCTTCATCTCCTACTACTGCATCTCCTGCTGCATCTCCTGCTGCAGCTCCTGATGCTGAATCTCCTGCTGAATCTAATCCTACCACATCTCCTGCGGCATCTCCTGCCAATGCATTTACTGATGCATCTCCTGATGCTGCATCTCTGACTGCTGCACCTCCTGCTGCTGAACTCCTGCTGATGCATCTTCTCCTGATGCATAACCTGCTGCATCTCTGACTGCTGCATCTCCTGCTGCTGAATCTCCTGCTGCTGCATCTGCTGGTGCTGCATCTGCTACTGCATCTACTGCAGGATCTTCTTCTTCTGCCTCTCATGCCACATCTCCCGCTGATGCATCTCCTGCTTCTCTATATCTTGCTCAATCTACTGCTGCTGCATCTCCAGCTGCATCTCCTGCTGCTGCATCTCTTGCATCTTTTGGTACATCTGCTGTAGATTAATCTACTGCTGCATCTCCTGTTGCTTTATCTTCTGATTTTTTGATGTCCTTCTGCATCACCTGATGATCCATCTGCTGCTGCTGCATACACTGCTGCATCTTCTGCAGCTGAATTTACTTCTGCTGCATCTGCTGCTGCATCACCTTCTACTGAATCCCCTGCTGCATCTCCTGCTGCTGCATCCACTGGTACATCTCCTGCTGCTGCACCTCCTGATGCATCTCCTGCTGCTGCACCTCCTGATGCATCTCCTGCTCAATCTCCTCCTGCTGCTTCTCCTACTGCTTCATCTCCTGCATCTGCTGCTGCATGTGCTGCTGCATCTCCTGCTTCTCTATGTCCTCCTCCTGGATCTCCACGTGCATCGATTGCTGCTGCATCCTCTGATGAACCTCCTGCTGCTGCATCTCCTTCTGCAACTTCCTCTGATGCATCAGCAGATTCATCTGATGATGCATCTCCCCTGCTTCATCTCCTGCTGCTGAATCTCCTGCTCTTGCATACCCTGCTGAATCTACAGCTGCTTCATACCCTACTTCATCTACTGCTGCTGCATTACCTGCTGCTTCTGCTGCTGCATCTCCTCCTGAATTTCCTGCTGCTGCATCTCCTGCTGCTATATCTTTTGCTTATCAATCTCCTGCTGCTGCATCTCATACGGAATCTGCTTCCGAATCTGCTGCTGTATCTACGGCGGCTGCATCTCCTGAATGCTGTATCCCCTGCTACTGCATTTCCTAATGCATCTCCTGTAGCTTAATCTCCTGCTTTTGCATCTCCTGCTTTATCTCCTTCTGATGCCTATCTTCCTGCTGCATCTACTGCTGCTTCGTCTGCTTCTACATCTCCCGCTGCATTTCCTGCTGCTGCATCTCAGGGTACATCTCCTCTTGCTCAGTCTCTTGCTGCATATCCTGCTGCTACATCTCCAGCTACTGCATCTCCTTCTCTGCATCTCCTGCTGCATCTCTTGCAGCTGCATCTTCTACTCCATCTCTTGTGGCTGCATGCCCTGCTCCATATTTTTCTGTTGCATCTGCGTATTCATCTTATGATGGTGCTTTCTTGCTGGATCTCCTGCTTCTGCATCTCCTGCTGCTGCAAACTCTGCTGCATCTCCTGCTGCTGCATTTCCATTTGCAGCTGCGGCTGCTGTATCTCCTGCGGCTGTGGCTGCTGATGCATTTCCTGATGCATTTTCTACTGCTGCATCTCTTTCTGCTGCAATTCCTGCTTCATCCCCTCTTGTTGCATTTCCTACTGCTGCATTTCCTGCTCCTGAATCTGATACTTCATCTCCTGCTGCTGCATCTGCTGGTGCTTCATCTCCTGCTGCATCACCTGCTGCCGAATCGCCTGCATCTTTTGCTGCATCTGCTGTAGATTCGCCTCCTGGTGCATCTCCTGCTGCTCCATCTCCTGCTGCTGGATGTCCTCGTTCATCTTCTGCTGCTGCATCTGCTGCTGCATCTCCTGAAGCTGCATCTCCTGTGCCATCTCCTACTGCTGAATCTCATTCCGCTCCATTCTCTGCTGCATCTACTGCTGCTGCATAGCCTGCTGCAGAATCTCCTAATGCATCTCCTCTTGCTTAGTCTCCTGATGCTTCATATCCTGCTTCACCTCCTTTTGCTGCATATATTGCTGCTGCATCTCCTGCTGCTTGGCCTGCTGCTGTATCCCCTGCTCCATCTCCTGCTGGGGCATCTCCTGCTGTGTCTCCTGCTGCATCTCCTGCTGCTCCAGCTGCTGCATCTGCATCATCAGGATATTCTGAAGGAGATGCAGCAACAGGAGATGCAGCAGCAGGAGATGCAACCACAGTACTGCAGCAGCAGATTCAGCTGCAGGAGATGCAGCTGTAAGAGATGCAGCAGGATTTTCAGCAGGAGAGTACAGCAGAAGGAGA
Organism: Clamator glandarius; assembly: GCA_033459285.1. Classification (NCBI taxonomy): domain Eukaryota; kingdom Metazoa; phylum Chordata; class Aves; order Cuculiformes; family Cuculidae; genus Clamator; species Clamator glandarius. The sequence continues at coordinate 45,451 of JAUNZM010000097.1, read as the reverse complement.
TGAAGCAGGAGATGCAGTAGCAGATGCAGCAGAAGGAAGTGTAGCAGCAGAAGATGTAGGAGGATATGCAGCAGCAGTAGATGAAACAGACCGTAAAGCAGCAGGATATGCAGAAGCAGGAGAATCAGCAGCAGGGGATGCAGCAGCAGATTCAGCAGCAAATTCAGCAGGAAATGTAGCCCGAGTAGATGCAGAAGCAGGAGATGCAGCAGAAGATGCATCAGCATGAGATGAATCAGAAGATACAGAATCAGGATAAGCAGCAGGAGATATAGAAAAAAATGAGGAAGCAGGAGCAGCCCCTGTTACTTGATGTCCTCCTGCATCTACTGATGCTGCATCTCCTACTACAGCCCCTTGCTGTTTCATCTTTTGCTGCATCTCCTGCTGAATCTTCTACTACAGAATCTCCTCCAGCATCTCCTGCTACAATTCCTGCTGATGTATCTCCTGCTGCATCTCCTACTACATCCCCTGCTGCTGAATCTCCTTCTATATCTCCTGCTGCATCTCCTGCTGCCTTTTCTACTGAATCTCCTGCTGCAGAATCTCCTACGGAATTTCCTGCTGCACAATCTACTGATGTATTTCCTGCTGCTGCATCTCCTGCTGCTGAATCTCCTGCCTCTGCAACTCCTGCTGCTGCAACTCCTGCTGAATCTGCTGCTGCCTCTGGTGCGCCTGCATCCTCTTTTCCTGCATCTCCTGCTGCTGCATCTCCGGCTGATTTCCTGCTGCATTTCCTTCTCTTGAATCTCCTGCTGCATATCCTGGTGCATCACCTGCTGAATATGGATCTCCTGCTACATCTCCTGCTGATACACCTCATGCAGCTGCATCTGCTTCTACATATCCTGCTGCATCTGCTGTTGCCAAATCTCCTGCTGTTGCATATCCTACTGAATTTCCAGCAGCATCTCCTGCTGATGCAATTTCATGCTGCATCTCATCCTGCATTATTTGCTGCTGCATCTGCTTCTGCTTCTGGTGATGCTACATCTCCTGCTGCATCTACTGCTTCATCTGCTGCTGTATCTCCTGCTGCATATGGTTCTTCCTCTTCTGCTGCATATGGTTCTGCATCTTTTGCTGCCTATGGTGCTACATCTGCTGCTGCTTCTGCTGCTGTTGCATCACCTGCCTCATATCCTGCTCTTGTGTCTCCTGCTGATGTATGTTTTGCTGCATCTCCTGCTGATACATGTCCTGCTGCATCTCCTTCTTTTGCATCTACTTCTTCTCCGTCTCCTGCTCCAGAATCTACTGCTGCATCAATTGCTGCTGCATCTCTTATTGATCTCTTCTGCTGCATACACTGCTGCATCTGGTTCTGCTGTACCTCCTCCTGCTGCATCTCCTGTTCCTTCTCTTCCTGCTGCATCTCCTGCTGCATATTTTGCTGCATCTCCTGCTGCTGCATCTCCTGCTGCTGCATCTCCTTCTCCTACATCTCCTTCTACATCTCCTGCAACAGCATCTCCTGCTCTGTCTGCTGCTTCTGCATCTCCTGATACATCCCGTGCTGCTTCATCTCATCCTGCTGCATCTCATGCTGCATCTCCTGCTGCTATATCTCCTGCTGTTTCATATCCTGCTACTGCATCTCCTAATGAATCTCCTGCTGCTTCATCTCTTGAGCCATGTCCTGCTGCTGCATCTCCTGTTTCTGCATCGCCTTTTGCTTCGTTTGCTGCTGCATCTCCTGCTGTATCTCATGTTGCACCTTCTATTGAAGCATCTCCTGCGTCATCGCCTTCTGAGGCATATCTTGCTGCTTCATCTCGTTCTGCATCTCCTGCTGCATCTCCTTGAGCGTCACCTGCTGCATCTCCTTCTGCATCACCTGCAGATGCATCTCCTGCTGTATCTCTTGCTCCTGCATATTCATCAGCATTTCCTGCTGCAGCTCTTTATGAATCTCCTACTGCTGCATCTATTGAATTTGCTGCTGCATCTGCTGCTGCTTCATCTACTGCTGCATCTGCTGCTAAATCTCCTGCTGCTGCATCTCCTTCTGATGTTCCTGCTGAATCTACTGCTGAATATGCATCCCCTGCTGCTTCTCTTGCTGCTGCATCTGATGCTTCATATCCTACTGCATATCCTCCTGCAGCATATCTTGCTGCATTTCCTACTGGTGCACCTCCTGCTGCATCATCTGCTGCAGTATCTTCTGCTGCTACATATCCTACTGAATCTGCATCTCCTGATGCATCTGCTGCTGCATCTATTGCTGCTGCATCTGCTGCCTCTGCAGCTGCAGCTGCATCACCTGCTGATGCATCACCTGCTGCATTACCTCCTGCTGCATATTCTGATGCAATTCCTGATGCTGTATCTCCCTAATCTGCTGCTCCATTTCCTGCTGCTTCATGTACTGCTGCATCTCCTCCTGCTGCTGCATCTCCTGCTGCTGCGTCTGCTGCATCATCTTCTCTTTCTCCATAACCTGCTGTATCTCCTCTTGCTGCATCATATCATGCTGCTGCATATGTTGAAGTATCTCTTCCTACTGCATCTTCTGCTGATTCTTCATTTCTTACTGCATCTGCTTCTGCATCTCCTGCTGCTGCTGCATCTCCTGCTGCTTCTCCTGCTGCTGCATCAGTTGCTGCTCAATCTCCTGAGCAGTTGCTCCTGAGAATCTCCTCCTGCTACATCTGCTTTAGCATCTCCTGCTGCTACATCTCCTCCTGCTTCTCCTGCTGCATCTGCTTCTACATCTGCTGATGCATCTCCTACTGATGCATCTCCTTCTGCTTCATCTCCTGCTTCATCTACTTCTCCTGCATATCCTGAATATATTTCCTGCTGCATCTTCTACAGTAGTTCTTGCTACATCATCTGCCTCACCTCCTCTTGCATCTCCTGATACATCTGCTGATGCATCTCCTTCTGTTGCATCTCCTGCTTCATCTTCAGCTGATGCATCTGTAGCTTCATATCCTACTGCATCTGCTGGGCATCTCCTGCTGCTGGATCTTCTGCTGCATTTCCTGCTGCATCTGCTGCTGCTCTGCTGCTGCTTCATCTACTGCTGAATCTCCAGCTACATATCCTGCTGCTGCATTTCCTGCTATACCTCATACTGATTCTCCTGTTCATGCAGATCCTCCTGCACCTCCTGCTGCTGCACATCCTGCTGCTGCATCCTCTAATGCATCCTATGATAATGCTACATCTCTTGCTACTGCATCTCCTGCTGCAATTCCTGCTGCTATATATCTTGCTGCATCTTCTGCTGCTGCATCTCCTGCTGCTGTATCTGCTGCTACTGCATGTCTTGCTGCATCTCTTCCTGATGCTTCTCCTGCTGCATATCCTTCTGCATTTGCTGCTGCATCTCCACCTCCTGCATCTTCTGTTGCATCTCCTACTGCGGCTTCTCCTGCTGCATCTATTTCTGCCCATCTCCTTCTGCATCTCCTGCTCCTGCACGTCCTACTGTGAATCTGCTGCAGATTCTTCTGCTGATGAATCTCCTGCTGAATCTGCATCTCCTGCCGCATCTTCTGCCACCGAATCCCCTGCTGCATCTACTATCGATGCATCTCCTGCTTCTGTTTCTGCTTCTGCATCTCCTGCTGCATCTTTTGCGTCTGCATCTCCTCCTTCTGTTTCTGCTGCATCATCATCTCCTGCCTCGCCTCCTACTGCATCTCCTGCTCAATCTCCTGCTCATCTCCTGCTGCTGTATCAGCCGAAGCATAATTTCCTGCTGCATCTACTGCATCGCTTACTGCATCTGCTTCTGTATCTCATTTTGCTGCATTTCCTGCGGAATTTGCTGCTGAATCTGCTGCTGCATCCCCTGCTGTTGCATCTCCTGCTTTATCTACTGCTGCATATGCTGCTACTGCATTTCCTGCTGAATCTGCTGCTGAATCTGCTGCTGGATCTTTTGCGGTGGCATCTCCTGCTCTTGCATCTCCTGCTGCTGAATCTCCTCCTGAATCTCCTGCGACATCTCATGCTGCTACATAACCTGTTACATCTCCTGATGCATCTCCTTCTGAATAGTCATCTCCTGATGCATCTCCTCCTGATGCATCTGCTGCAGCATCTCCTGCTGCATCTCCTGCTACTTCATCTCCTGCTGCAGTGTCTAAAGCTCTATCTCCTGCTGCTACATAACCTGTTACATCTCCTGATGCATCTCCTTCTGAATAGTCATCTCCTGATGCATCTCCTCCTGATGCATCTGCTGCAGCATCTCCTGCTGCATCTCCTGCTACTTCATCTCCTGCTGCAGTGTCTAACGCTCTATCTCCTGCTGCATCTGCTTCTGCTGCATCTGCTGCTGCTGCATCTCCTACTACATCTTCTGCTGATGCATCTTCTGCTTCATCTCCAGCTGCTGCATCTCCTGCTGCATCTCCTGCCGAATCAAATCCTACCACAACTCCTGCTGATGCATCTCCTGCTGATGCATCTCCTCCTACTGCATCTCTGACTGCTGCATCTCCTGCATCTGCTGCTGCAGCACCTCCTACGGAATCCCCTCCTCAATTGCTGATGCATCTCCTGATGCTGCATCTCTGACTGCTGCATCTCCTGCTGCTGAATCTCCTGCTGCTGCAATCTGCTGTTTCATCTCCTGCTGCTGCATTTGTTGGTGCTGTATATGCTACTGCATCTGCTGCAGGATCTCCTTCTTCTGCCTCTCATGCCACATCTCCCGCTGATGCATCTCCTGCTTCTGTATATCTTGCTCAATTTACTTCTGCTGCATCTCCAGCTGCATCTCCTGCTGCTGCATCTCCTGCGACTTTTGGTGCATCTGCTGTAGATTAATCTACTGCTGCATCTCCTGTTATTTCACCTTCTGATTTTTGATGTCCTCGTGCATCACCTGATGCTCCAGCTGCTGCTGCTGCATACACTGCTGCATCTCCTGCTACTTCATCTCCTGCTGAATGTGCTTCTCTATCTGCTGCGGCATCTGCTGATTCTTCATCTCCTGCTGCTGAATCTCCCGCTTCTGCATCTTCTGATGAATGTGCTGCTGAATATGCTGCTGCATCTCCTGCTGCACCGCCTGCTGAATATGCATCTTCTGCTGCTGTATCCCCTACTTCTGCATCCTCTCTTTTATCTACTACTGCTGCATGTCCTGCTACATCTTCTGCTGCTGAATTTACTTCTGCTGCATCTGCTGCTGAATCTCCTGCTCTTGCATCCCCTGCTGCACCTCCTGCTGCACCTCCTGCTGCATCACCTGCTACTGAATCCCCTGCTGCACCTCCTAATACTTCATCTCCTGATGCTTGCATCTCCTGATGCATCTCCTGCTGAATCTCCTGCTGCTGCTTCGCCTGCTGCTTCATCTCCTGCATCTGCTGCTGCATCTACTGCTACATCTCCTGCTGCTCTATCTCCTCCTCCTGGATCTCCTCCTACATCTATTGTTGCTGCATCATCTGCTGAACCTCCTGCTGCTGAATCTCCGTCGGCGACTACCTCTGATGCATCAGCGGATTCATCTCATGATGCATCTCCACTGCTTCATCTCCTGATGCTGAATCTCCTGCTCTTGCATACCCTGCTGCATCTATAGCTGCTTCATACCCTACTTCATCTACTGCTGCTGCATTACCTGCTGCTTCTGCTGCTGCTACGTCTCCTCCTCAATTTCCAGCTATCTCCTGGTGCTATATTTTGCTTATGAATATCCTGCTGCTGTATCTCTTACGGAATCTGCTTCTGAATCTGCTGCTGCATCTGCTGCGGCTGCATCTCCTGATGATGCATCTCCTGCTGCTGCATCTGCTGCGGCTGCATCTCCTGATGATGCATCTCCTGCTGCATATCCTGCTGCTACATCTCCTGATACTGCAACTCCTATTGCATCTCCTGCTGCATCTCCTGCTCTGTCTCCTGCTGCTGAATCTTCTCCTAATCGATCTCCTTAAGCATCTCTTTCTGCTGCATCTTCCGCGATTCCTGAGGCATCTCTGCTCGCTGCATCTCCTGCTGAATCACTTACTGCTGCATCTGCAGCATTTGCTGCTTCACATACTGCTGCTTCACATACTGCTGCATCTCCTACTGCATATCCTGCTGCTGCATCTGCTGCTGCTATATCTCTTGCTGCATCTACTGGGGCTACATCTCCTGCTGCATCTCCTTCTGCTTCTTCTCATTCTCTGCATCTCCTGATACTGCTTCAACTGCTGCTTCAACTCCAGCTGCATCTGCGACTGCAAATCTTGCTGCTGCATCTCCTGCTCCATATCCTTCTGATACATCTGCGGATTCATCTTATGATGGTGCTTTCTTGCTGGATCGCCTGCTTCTGCATCTCCTGCTGCTGCAAACTCTGCTGCATCTCCTGCTGCTGCCTTTCCAGCTGCAGATGCTTCTGCTGCATCTACTGCTGCATCACCTGCTGCCAAATCTCCTGCATCTTTTGCTGCATCTGCTGTAGATTCACCTACTGTTGCATCTCCTGCTGATGGATGTCCTCATGCATCTCCTGATGCTGCATCTACTGCTGCATCTCCTGAAGCTGCATCTCCTGTGCCATCTCCTACTGCTGAATCTCGTGCTGTTTCATTCTGTGCTGCATCTGCTGCTGCATTGCCTGCTGCGTAATCTCCTAATGCATCTCCTCTTGCTTAGTCTCCTGATGCTTCCTTACCTGCTTCACCTCCTTTTGCTGCATATAATGCTGCTGCATCTACTGCTGCTTGGCCTGCTGCTGTATCCCCTGCTCCATCTCCTGCTGGGGCATCTCCTGCTGCATCTCCTTCTGCATCTCCTGCTGCTCCAGCTGCTGCATCTGCATCATCAGGATATTCTGAAGGAGGTGCAGCAACAGGAGATGCAGCAGCAGGAGATGCAACCACAGTACTGCGGCAGCAGATTCAGCTGCAGGAGATGCAGCAGGATTTTCAGCAGGAGATACAGCAGAAGGAGATGCAGCAGGAGATGCAACAGGAGGACATGCAGCAGTAGGAGATTCAGCAATAGATGCAGCAGAAGGAAGTGTAACAGCAGATGTAGCAGGATATGCAGCAGAAGTAAATGAAACAGACGATAAAGCAGCAGGTTATGCAGCAGCAGAGGAAGCAGCAGCAGGGGATGAAGCAGCAGGAGGTGCAGCAGCAGGAGATTCAGCAGGAGATGCAGCAGCAAAAATGCAGCAGGAGATGCAGCAGAAGGAGATTCAGTAGAAGGAGGATCAGCTTATGATAAAGCTGCAGGAGATTCAGCAGCAGATGCAGCAGCAGATTCAGCATCAGCAGATGTAGCCGCATAGGCAGATTCAGCAGGAGATGAAGGAGCAGAAAATGCAGCAGGAGATGGTACTGGATATGCAAGAGCAGGAGATGCAGCAGCAGATGCACCAGCTGGAGATGCTGTAGGCTCTGAAATTTAGAAGTGACGCTTTAATAGCCATTCTGATGTTACAGAACACAAGACTAGACTGAAAGTTCTACACGTATTGCTTTGCAGTAAAAGAGCTATAAGAGAAAAGATTCAGCAACAGCAGCATTCCATGCTAGCATCTTGCTTGCGGGAGTTGCTCACTTTTCCTAGAGCACCTTAATAGGCGCAATAAAGACACAATTCAGTACCCTATACTAAAACGGTCCATAAATCATTGCTGCTTCTATTGAAATCGTTTCCACAGAAGACTCTAAGGAGCGCCAGTATTTGATCGTAACAGCTTCCTTGCGTTACTTGTTCTGAACGCTCTGAAATTTGGAAGTGACGCTTTAATAGCCATACGAATGTTGCAGTACACAAGCCTAGACTGAAAGTTCTACAAGTCTTCTTTTGCAGTGAAAGCACTATAAGCGAGCACATTCAGAAGCATCAGCATTCCATTCTAGTATCTTCCATGTGGGAATTACTTTTCCTAAAGAGCCTTCATAGGTGAAGATAAGTCACAATTCAGTACCCTATACTAAAACGGTCCATAAGTCTTGCTTAGCCGCTTGCAGTGAAAGTGCTTTTAGGGAAGACTCAGACTAAAGCCAGCATTTGATGGTAGCAACTTCTCTACGTTACTCGTTCTGAACGATCTGAAAATATTGAAGTGACGCCTTAATAGCAATTCTGAAGTTACAGTATACAAGCCCAGACTGAAATTTCTACAAGTCTTGCTTTGTAATAAAAGCGCTATGAGGGAGGACATTCTGAAGTAGCAGCATTCCATGCTAGCAACTACCCTGCGGGCGTAATTTAATTTTCCTAAAGCGGGTTAATAGACACAGTTAAGTAACTATTCAGTACCCTATACTAAAACGGTCCTTAAGTCGTGCTTTGCTGCTTGCAGTGAAATCTCGCCACAAAAGTCTCTTACGAGAGCCAGCATTTAATCGTAGCATGTTTCCCTCAGGTGCGTGTGTTAAATGCTCCGAAATTTTGAAGTGACGCTTGAATAGCAATTCTGATGTGACAGTACGCAAGTCTACACTGAAAGCTCTACAAGTCTTGCTTTACAGAAAAAGCGCTCTAAGAGAAGACCTTCAGAAGAAGCAGCTTTCCATGCTAGCGTCTTCCCTGCGGGCGTATTTCCATTTTCCTAAAGCGCCGTAATAGGCGCAGTTAAGTCACAATTCAGTACCCTACACTAAATCGTACTGTTAGCCGTGCTTTCCACGTTGCAATGAAAGAGCTTCCACAGAAGACTCTAACGAGAGCCAGCATTTGATCGTAGCAGCTTCCCTGCGGTTCTTGTGCTGAACGATCTGAATTTTGGAAGTGACGCTTTATTTGCCGTTTATATGTTACGGTACGCAAGCTTATACTGATAGTTCTACAATTCTTCCTTTGTAGTGAAAGAGCTAAGAGAACACATTCAGAAGCAGCAGCATTCCTTGCCAGCTTCTTTCCTGCGGAATTTACTCACTTTTCCTAAAGCGTCTTAAAAGGCGCAGTTAAATCACCATTCAGAACCCTATACCAAAACGGTCAACTAGTCGTGCTTTGCAGCTTGCAGTCAAAGCGCTTCAAGAGAAGACTCAAATGAGAGCCAGAATTTGATGGTAGCAGCTTTCCTGCCGTTCTTGGTCTGAACGATTTGAAAATATTGAAGTGATGCCTTAATAGCAATTCTGAAGTTACAGTATACAAGACTAGACTGAAACATCTACACGTCTTGCTTTACAGAAAAAGCACTCTAAGAGAAGACATTCAGAAGAGGCAGCGTTCCATGCTAGCATCTTCCCTCCGGCAGTTGCTCACTTCTATTAAAGTGCCGTAATTTGTGAATATTAAGATGCTATTTATTCTCTTACACTAAAACATCCTGTTAGTCGTGCTTTGCACCTTGCAGTGAAAGCACATCTACAGAAGACTCTAACGAGAGCCAGCATTTCATGGTAGCATCTTACCTGCGGTACTTGTGCTGAACACTCTGAAATTTGGAAGTGACGCCTTCACAGCCATTCTGATGTTACAGTTCACAAGCTTAGACTGAAACTTCTACAAGTTTTGCTTTGCAGTGAAAGCGCTCTAAGAGAAGACATTCAGAAGCAGCAGCATTCCGTGCTAACATCTTTGCTGTTGGAGATATTCACTTTTCCTAAAGCTCGTTATTAGGCACTATTATTTCACTACTCTTTAACCTACACTTAAACGCATTGTTAATCGTGTTTTGCAACTCTCAGTGAAAGCACTTCCAGAGAAGATTCTAACGAGAGACACCATTTGATGCTAGCAACTTCCCAGAGGTATTTCTGTTGAACGCTTTCAAAGCCTTCAAGTGAAGCCTTACTAGCCATGCTGATGTTACAGTTCACTAGCCTAGACGGAAAGTTCGATAAATCTTGGTTTGCAGTGATTGCACTCTAAGAGAAGACATTCAGAAGCAGCAGCATTCCATGCTAACATCTTCCCTGCTGGAGATATTCACTTTTCCAAAAGCGCTTTATTAGGCGCTATTAAGTCTCTACTCATTTGCCAACACAAGAACGTTGCGTTAGTCGTTCTCTGCATCTTGCAGAGAAACCACTTCCATAGAAGACACTAACGAAAGCCAGCTTTTGATGATAACAACATTCCTGTGTTACTTGTGCCGAACGCTCTGAAATTTTGAAGTAACGCCTTCGTAGCCATTCTGGTCTTAGAGTACACAAGACTAGACTGAAAGTTCTACAAGCCGTGCTCTGCAATGAAAGAGCTCTAAGAGAATACATCCACAAGCAGAAGCATTCCAGGCTAACATCTTCCCTGCTGGAGATATTCTCTTTTCCTAAAAAGTGTTATTAGGCGTTATTAAGTCGCTAATAACTAGCCTACGCGAAAATGTTGCGTTTTTCGTGCTTTGCGGCTGGCAGTGAAAGCGCTTCATGAAAGGATCCTAACGAGAGCCAAAATTTGATGGTAGCAGCTTCCCTGCGGTACTTGTGCTGCACGATCTCAACTTTTGAAATGAGGCTTTAATAGCCATTCTGATCTTACAGTTCATAAGCCTAGAGTGAAAGTTCTACAAGTGGTCTTTTGCAGTAACAGCGCTATAAGAGAAAATATTAATAAGCGGTGTAGTTTCATGCCAGCATCTGCACTGCCTGAATTACTTACTTTTCCATAAGTGCGTTAACAGGCACAGATAAGTCACAATTCATTACCCTAAACTAAAATGTATTAGTCGTGCTTCACAGCTTGCAGTGAAAGCGCTGTAAGAGAAGACTCTAACGAGAACCAGCATTTGATGGTAGAAGCTTCCCTGCAGTACTTGTGTTAAACGCTCTGAAATTTTGAAGTGACACTTTACTAGCTGATGATATATTTCAGAAGACTAGAATGAAACTTCTAGAAGTCGTACTTTGCAGTGAAAGTGCTATAAGAGAAGACATTCAGAAGCAGCAACATTTCATACTAGCATCTTCCCTGCAGCCGATGTACACTATTCCTAAAGCGCGTTATTCGGCGAAGTAAATTAACTGTTCTGTAACCTATTCTAAAACTTTGTGTTAGTCGTGCTTTGCAGGAGATGCATCAGCAGGAGATGCTGCAGCAGATGCAGCAGCAGGAGATGCAGCAGCAGGAAAGGCAGCAGTATATACAGAAGCAGGATATGCAGCAGGAGGAGATGCAGTAGGAGGAGACAGAGCATGTAATGCAGCAGCAGGAGATGCAGCAGGAGATGCAAGAGCAAGAGATGCTGCCTCAGACCCATCAGCAGGAGATGCAGCAGCAGAAAATGCAGCAGGAAATGCAGCAGCAGTAGGTGCAGCAGGAGATGCAGTAGCAGGAGATGAAGCATTGTCATGAGATGCATTAGGAGGTGCAGCAGCAGGATATGTAGCAGGAGATTTGGCAGGAGATGAAGCAGCAGCAGAGCAGCAGCAGATGCAGCAGGAAATGCAGCAGTAGATGCAGGATCAGCAGATACTGTAGCAGGAAATACTGCAGCAGATGCAGCAGGAGATGACATATCAGGTGACGAAGACAGAGATGCATCAGTTGAAGATGAAGCAGGAGATGCAGCAGCAGGAGGTTCATTAGCAGATGTACAAGGAGATGAGGCAGCAAACGTAGAAAGTTATAACGTTCATGTAGAAGCAGATGCAGCAGCAGCTAATTCTGCAGGAGATGCAGAATCAGGAGATGCAGAAGCAGATGCAGCAGGAAATGCAGATTCAGCAGGAGAAGCAATAGGAAGAAAATCTTCAGCAGATACAGCAGGATGTGCAGCATGACGACATGTAGCAGAACATAGAGCAGCAGCAGATGCATCAGCAGATGAAGCAGGCAATGCAGCAAGAGATGCAGCAGCAGAGATGTAGCTGCAGATGCATCAAAAGCAGATGCAACAGGAGATGCAGCAGCAGCAGATAGAGAAGGAGTTGAAGCACCAGGAGATGCCGCAGGAAATGCTGCAGCAGGGGATGTAGTAGCAGGTGACACAGAAGGAGATGCAGAAGGAGCTGCAGCATCAGGAGATGCAGCAGCAGCAGAAGTAACATGAGATGCAGCAGCATCATATGCACTAGGAGATGTAGCAGCAGGAGATGAAGAAGCAGGAGCTGCTACAGGCAATTCAGTCGAGATGCAGAAGGATGATATGCAGCCACAGGAAGTGCAGAGTAGTAGATGAAGTGAAGAAGATGCAACAGAAGGAAATATAGCAGGAGATGCAGCCGCAGTAAATGCAGCAAGAGAGAATGTAGCAGCAGATGCAGCAGCAGATGCAGTGGAAGAGGATGCAACAGTAGATGCAGCAGCATGAGATCTATCAGGAGATGCAGCAGTAGATGAAGCAGCAGCAGATGTAGCAGTAAATTCAGCAGATACAGCAGGAGATGCTGTAGCAGCAGATGCAGAAGAAGATGTAGCAGAACGTGATGCAGCAGCCGGAGATGCAGCAGCAGGATATGCAGTAAAAAAGATGCAGCCGCACCAGAGGCAGCAGCAGATTCAGCAGGAGTTGCAGCAGCAGAAAATTCAGCAGCAGGAGATGCATCAGCAGGAGATTCAGCAGGAGATGCATCAGCAGGAAATGCATAGGCAGATTCTGCAGCATGAGATTCTGCAGGAGATTCTGCAGCAGCTGGATTCAGTAGAAAAGGCAGCAGGAGATGCAGCAGGAGATATAGAAGGAGATTCAGCAGCAGGGGATGTAGTAGGAGATGCAGCAGGAGATACATCAGCAGGAATTGTAGCAGGAGATGCAGCAGGAGATTCTGTAGTAGCAGATTAAGCAGGAGATGCAGCAAAAGATGAAACAGCAACATAGGCATCAGCAGTTACAGCAAGAAGTGCAGCAGGGGATTCAGCAGGAGATGTAGCAGCAGGAGATGCAGCCGCAGATGCCTTCAACAGGATATGCAGCTGAAATGCAGAAGCACTAGATGTATCCGTAGAAGACTGAGCAGCAGATGCAGCAGGAAATGGAGATGCTTCTGCAGATGCATCTGCAGATGCATCCGCAGAGGATGCAGCAGGAGATGAAGCAGCAGGATAGACAGCAGCAGGAAATGAAGCAGCAGATGCAGCAGCAGGAGATGTAGGAGGACATCAAGTAGAAGGAGATGCAGCAGTACATGAAGTATCAGGAAATGGAGCAGCAGATTAAGCAGCAGGAGGTAATGCAGCAGGTGATGCAGCTGAAGCTGCAGAGGCAGCAAGATATGCTGCAGGAGGAGATGCAGTAGGGTATGAAGCAGGAGATACAGTAGCAAGAGAAGCAGCAGGGGATGCATATTCAGCAGTAGATTCAGCAGGAACATCAGAAGAAGATGCAGCAGCAAGAGATTTGACAGGAGCTGCCGCAGTAGATGAAGCAGTAGCAGATGTAGCAGCAAATTCCGCAGATGCCGCAGTAGTAGATTCATAATCTCCTGCTGCATCTCCACCTGCAGCATATCTTGCTGCATATCCTTCTGCTGCATCTCCTGCTGCATCATCTGCTGCAGCATATTCTGCTGCTACATCTCCTACTGAATCAGCATCTCCTGATGCATCTGCTGCTGCATCTATTGCTGCTGCCTCTGCTGCCTCTGCAGCTGCAGCTGCATCACCTGCTGATGCATCACCTGCTGCATTACCTCCTGCTGCATATTCTGCTGCTTATTCTGCTGCATTTCTTGCTGATGTTTAATCTGCTGCTCCATTTCCTGATGCTTCATGTACTGCTGCATCTCCTGCTACATTTGCTGCTGCTGCATCTCCTTCTACTTGATGTCCTCCTGCATCTCCTGCTGCTGCATCTGCTGCTTCATCTCTTGCTGCATCCTCTGCGGTTGCATCTGCAGAAGCATCTCCATTTCCTGCTGCATCTGCTGATCAATCTTCTAAGGATCCATCTAGTGCTTCTGCATTTCAGCTGCATTTCCTGTTGAAGGCATCTGCGGCTGCATCTCCTGCTGCTACATCTCCTGCTGAATCTCCTGCTGCACTTCCTGCTGTAACTGCTGATGCATATGTTGCTATTTCATCTCCTACTTCATTTGCTGCTGAATCTTCTTCTGCAGAATCTCCTCCAGCATCTCCTGCTACAATTCCTGCTGATGTATCTCCTGCTGCATCTCCTACTACAGCCCCTGCTGCTGAATCTCGTATATCTTCTGCTGCATCTCCTGCTGCCTTTTCTACTGAATCTCCTGCTGCATAATCTCCTACAGAATTTTCTGCTGCACAATCTGCTGATGCATTTCCTGCTGATGCATCTCCTGCTGAATCTCCTGATGCTGCATCTCCTACCTGTTCATCTCCTGCTGCTGCAACTCCTGCTGAATCTGCTGCTGTCTCTAGTGCGGCTGCATCTTCTTTTCCTGCATCTCCTACTGCTGCATCTCCGGCTGATTTCCTGCTGCATTTCCTTCTGTTGAATCTCCTGCTGCATATCCTGGTGCATCACCTGCTGAATATGCATCTCTTGCAACATCTCCTGCTGATACACCTCATGCAGCTGCATCTGCTGCTGCATATCCTGCTGCATCTGCTGTTGCCAGATCAGTTACTGTTGCATATCCTACTGAATTTCCAGCAGCATCTCCTGCTGATGCAATTCCTGCTGCATCTCATCCTGCACCCTTTGCTGCTGCATCTGCTGCTGCTTCTGCTGCTGGTGCATCTCCTGCCTCATATCCTGCTTATTTGTCTCCTGCTGATGTATGTTTTGCTGCATCACCTGTTGATGCATGTCCTGCTGCATCTCCTGCTTCTGCATCTATTTCTTCTGCATCTCCGACTCCAGCATCTTCTGTAGCATCAATTGCTGCTGCACCTCTTATTCATCCCCTTCTGCTGCATATACTGCTGCATCTGGTGCTTCTGTACTTCCTCCTGCTGCATTACCTGTTGCATATCTTCCTGCTGCATCTCCTGCTGAATCTCCTCCTTCTGCATCTCCTGTCCCATCTCCTCCTGCTGCATCTTCTGCTGCATCTCCTTCTCCTACATCTCCTGCTGCATCTCCTTCTCCTACATCTCCTGCTGCATCTCCTGCTGCTATATCTCCTGCTGTTTCACATCCTGCTACTGCATCTCCTAATGAATCTCCTGCTCCTTCATCTTTTGATCCATGTCCTGCTGCTGCATCTCCTTTTTCTGCATCTCCTTTTGTTTCGTCTGCTGCTGCCTCATCTCCTTTTTCTGCATCTCCTTTTGTTTCGTCTGCTGCTGCATCTCCTGCTGTATCTCATGTTGCAATTTCTATTGAAGCATCTCCTGCGTCATCTCTTTCTGCTGCATATCTTGCTGCTTCATCTCGTTCTGCATCTCCCGCTGCATCTCCCTGAGCGTCACCTGCTGCATCTCCTTCTGCATCACCTGCAGATGCATCTTTTGCTGCTGCATATTCATCAGCATTTCCTACTGCTGCTCTTTATGAATCTCCTACTGCTGCATCTAATGAATTTGCTGCTGCACCTGCTGCTGCATCTCCTGCTACTGCACCTGATGGTGCATCTGATGGTGCATCTGATGCTACTTTCTCTCCTGATGCATTTACTGCGGCTGCATCTCCTGCTATATTTCCTTCTGTTGCATCTTCTTCACTTCATCTATTACTCTGCACCTCCTGCTGCTGCATCTCCTCCTTCTGCATCTCCAGCTGAATCGCCTATAGCACTTCCTGCTTCTTCATCTCCTGCTGCTACCTCTCCTAGTGCTCCTGCATCTCCTGTTACTTCTGCTGCTGCTGCAATCCCTGCTGCATCTCCTGATGCTGCAGCTCCTTCTGCATCTTCTGCTGATGCATCTCCTGCGGAATCTGCTGCTGATACATCTCATATTGCATCTGCTTCTGATGCATCTGCGGCTACATCTCTGCTGCTGCATCTCTTGCTGCATTGCCTGCTTCATCTGCTGATGCATCTGCTGCTGCTATATGTCCTGCTACATGTCGTCATGCTGCACATCCTGCTGTATCTGCTGAAGATTTTCTTCCTATTGCTTCTCCTGCTGAATCTGCATTTCCTGCTGCATCTGCTTCTGCATCTCCTGATTCTGCATCTCCTGCAGAATTAGCTGCTACTGCATCTGCTTCTACATGTATGTTATAACTTTCTATGTTTGCTGCCTCATCTCCTGGTATATCTGCTAATGAACCTCCTGCTGCTGCCCCTCCTCCTTCATCTTCAATTGATTCATCTGTGGCTTCATCACCTGATATGTCATCTCCTGCTGCATCTGCTGCAGTATTTCCTGATGCAGTATCTGCTGATCCTGCATCTACTGCTGCATTTCCTGCTGCATCTGCTGCTGCTCTGCTGATGCTTCATCTCCTGCCAAATCTCCTGCTACATATCCTGCTGCTGCACCTCCTAATGCATCTCATGATAATGCTTTATCTCCTGCTACTGCATCTCCTGCTGCACCTTCTGCTGCTGCATTTCCTGCTGCATCTCCTGCTGATGGGTCTGATGCAGCATCTCTTGCTCTTGAATCTCCTGCTGCATCTCTTGCTGCTGCATTACCTGCCCTATCACCTCATGCTGCCTCTCCTCCTGCTGCATATCCTGCTTCTGTGTATACTGCTGCCTTTCCTGCTGCTGCATCTCCTGCTGCTGCATCTGCTGCAGCATCTACTTCTTCTGAATCTCCTGCTGCTCTATCACCTTCTGCATCGACTCCTGCTGCATGTCCTGCTGCTGCATCTCCTGCTGCATCTGCTTCTGCATCTCCTGCTGATGCATCTCCTGCTAAATCTGCATCTCCTGCTAAATCTGCTTCTGCATCTCCTGCTGCTTCATCTCCTGCTCTTGCATCTCCTTCTGCTGAATCTCCTCCTCAATGTCTGGCGGCATCTCATGCTGCTACATATCCTGCTACATCTCCTGACATATCTCCTTCTGAATATGCATCTCCTGCTGCTTCTTTTGCAGTTGAATCTCCTGCTTCTTAATCTCCTGCAGCTGAATCTCCTGCTGCTGTGTCTGCTGCATCATCTCCTCTTTCTCCATAACCTGCTGTATCTCCTGTTGATGCATCATATCACGCTGCTGCATATGTTGAAGAATCTCTTCCTACTGCATCTTCTGCTGAATCTTCATTCCCTGCTGCATCTGCTTCTGCATCTCCTGCTGCTGCAGCATCTCCTGCTGCTTCTCTTGCTCCTGCATCAATTGCTGCTGAATCTCCTGATCAATCTTCTGCCGCATCTCCTTCTGAATATGCATTTCCTCAGGCATCTCCACCTGCTGCCACTCCTACTGCTGCGTTTGCTTCTGCATCTCCTGCTGCACCTCCTGCTGCTGAATCTCCTGATGCCGTGTCTGCTGCTGAATATCCTTTGTCTGCTGATGAATCTCCTGCTGATGAATCTCCTACTGCTGCATCATCTTCTGCATGTGCTGCTGCAGCATCTCCTTCTGCTGCATATCCTGTTGCTGCATCTGCTGCAACATCTGCTTCTGCATCTCCTGCTGCTGCATATTCTGCTTCAACTCCTGCTGCTGCATTACCTTCAGCTGCATTTTCTACAGAATCTCTTGCTGTGTTTTCTACTGAATCTCCTGCTGCAGAATCTCCTACGGAATTTCCTGCTGCACAATCTGCTGATGCATTTCCTGCTGATGCATCTCCTGCTGAATCTCCTGATGCTGCATCTCCTCCTGCTGAATCTCCTGCCCTTTCATCTCCTGCTGCTGCAATTCCTGCTGAATCTGCTGCTGCCTCTGGTGCGCCTGCATCTTCATTTACTGCATCTCCTGCTGCTGCATGTCCGGCTGATTTCCTGCTGCATTTCCTTCTGTTGAATCTCCAGCTGCATATCCTGGTGCATCACCTGCTGAATATGCATCTCCTGCTACATCTCCTGCTGATACACCTCATGCAGCTGCATCTGCTGCTGCACATCCTGATGCATCTGCTGTTGCCAAATCTCTTGCTGTTGCATATCCCACTGAAGTTCCAGCAGCATCTCCTGCTGATACAATTCTTGCTGCATCTCACCCTGCATTATTTGCTGCTACATCTGCTGCTGCTTCTGGTGATGCTACATCTCCAGCTCCATCTGCTGCTTAATCTGCTGCTGTATCTCCTGTTGCATTTGGTTCTGCATATTCTGCTGCATATGGTTCTGCATCTTCTGCTGCATATGGTGCTGCTTCTCCTGCTGCTGCATCAGTTGCTGCTGAATCTCCTGATGAATTTCCTGCGGCATCTCATGCTTCTACATATCATGCTGAATCTCCTGCTGCATCTCCTTCTGAATATGCATTTCCTGATGCATCTCCACCTGCTGCCACTCCTACTGCTGCGTTTGCTTCTGCATCTCCTGCTGCACCTCCTGCTGCTGAATCTCCTGATGTCGTGTCTGCTGCTTAATATCCTTTGTCTGCTGCTGAATCTCCTGCTGCATCTCCTGCTGCTGAATCTCCTGATTCCTTTTCTGATGCTGAATATCCTTTGTCTATTGATGAATATCCTTTGTCTCCTGCTGAATCTCCTGCTGCTGAATCTCCTGCTGCTGAATCTCCTGCTGCATCTGCTGCTGCTGCATCTCCTACTGCTGCATCACGTTCTGCATGTGCTGCTGCAGCATCTCCTTCTGCTGCATCTCCTGTTGCTTCATCTGCTTGTGCTGCACCTGCTGACACATATGCTTCTCCTTCTCCTGCTGTTGCACCTCCTGCTGCATCTCTGTCTGAATCTCTTGGTGCTGCATTTCCTGCTGATGCATATTCTGCTTCAACTCCTGCTGCTTCAACTCCTGCTGCTGCATCTTCTGCTGATGCATCTGCTGATACTGCATGTGCTGCTGCATCTCCTGGTTCTGCATATTCTGGTGTTGCATCTCCTGCTGCATCTCCTGCA
This sequence comes from Clamator glandarius, assembly GCA_033459285.1. Taxonomy (NCBI): domain Eukaryota; kingdom Metazoa; phylum Chordata; class Aves; order Cuculiformes; family Cuculidae; genus Clamator; species Clamator glandarius. Next base: position 26,734 of record JAUNZM010000097.1, on the reverse strand, counting down.
GCATCACCTGCTTCTGGATCTCCTGCTGCTACATCTCCTGATGCATCCTCTGCTCATGCACCTGTGGATGCATCTCCTGATGCACCATTTCCCGTTGCATTTGCTGCTCCACACCCTGCTGCATGTCCATCTGGTGCATCTGCTGTTACATATGCTGCTGCTTCATCTACAGCTGCATCTCCTGCTAAATCTCCTGCTGCTGCATCCTCTTCTGAAGTTTCTGCTGAATCTACTGCTGAATATGCATCCCCTGCTGTATCTCCTGCTGCGTATCCTGATTCTGTATCTTCTGATTCATCTCATGCTGATGCATCTTGTGCTGCATCTCCTGCTTCTGCATCTACTCGGGCTACATTTCCTGCTGAATTTGCTGCTGAATCTGCTGCTGCATCCCCTGCTGCTGATTCTCCTGCTTCTGCATATCCTGCTGCTTTATGGTCTGTTTCATCTACTGCTGCTGCATATCCTCCTACATCTTCTGCTGCTACACTTCCTTCTGCTGCGTCTGCTACTGCATCTCCTGCTTCATCTCCTCCTGCTGTACTCTCCTGCTGAAAATCCTGCTGCATCTCTTACGGCTGCATCTCCTGCAGCTGAATCTGCTGCTGCAGTACTGTGGTTGCATCTCCTGCTGCTGCATCTCCTGTTGCTGCATCTCCTTCAGAATATCCTGATGATGCAGATGCAGCAGCTGGAGCAGCAGGAGATGCAGCAGGAGATGCCCCAGCACCCAGGAGATGGAGCAGGGGATACAGCAGCAGGCGGGGCAGTAGTAGATGCAGCAGCAATTTATGCAGCAAAAGCAGATGAAGCAGGATAGGAAGCATTAGGAGACTAAGCAAGAGCAGATGCATTAGGAGATTCTGCAGCAGGCTATGCAGCAGCAGTAGATGCAGCAGAGAATGGAGCGGCACGAGATTCAGCAGTAGGAGATGCCACAGGAGATGCAGCTGCAGGAGATGCAGCATCAGGAGATGCACCAGGAGTCGAATCTACAGCAGATGCAGCAAAAGATGCAGGAGATTCGGCAGCAGGTGATGCAGAAGCAGGAAATGCAGCGGGAGATGTAGAAGCAGATGAAGCAGCAGTAGATGCAGCAGCAAGATAGGCATCAGAAGGAGATTCAGCAGTAGGAGAAGCAACAGGAGATGCATATTGAGAAGGAGATACGTCAGGAGATGTAGCAGGATATGTAGCAGCATGAGATGCCACCAGAGATTCAGGAGGAGATTCAGCAGAAGGAGATGCAGGAGGAGATGAAGCAGCAGGAGATGCAGAAGAAGGCTATACAGCAGCAGGAGATGAAGCAGCAGATGCAGCAGCAGGAAATGCAGGAGGACATCAAGTGGAAGGAGATGCAGCAGCAGCAAATGTAGCAGGAGATGCAGCAGTCCATGAAGCATCAGGAAATGGAGCAGCAGATTAAGGAGATGCAGCATCAGGAAATGCATCAGAATATGCAGCAGGAGGTAATGCAGCAGGTGATGCATCAGCAGGTGATGCAGCTGCAGCTGCAGAGGCAGCAGATGAAGCAGCAATAGGTGCAGCAGCAGATGCATCAGGAGATGCAGATTCAGTAGGAGATGTAGCAGCAGAAGATGATGCAGAAGATGATGCAGCAGGAGATGCAGCAAGATATGATGCAGGAGGAGATGCAGCAGGATATGAAGCAGGAGATGCAACAGCAAGAGATGCAGCAGGGGATGCATATTCAGCAGTAGGTTCAGCAGGAACATCAGAAGAAGATGCAGCAGCAGGAGATTTAGGAGCACATGCAGCAGTAGATGAAGCAGCAGCAGATGCAGCAGCAAATTCATTAGATGCAGCAGTAGTAGATTCATAAAGAGCAGCAGCAGGAAATGCTGATGAATATGCAGGAGCAGGAGATACAGAAGGAGATGTATCTGCAGGTGATACAGAAGGAGATGCAGCAGGTGACCCTCAAGGAGATGCAACAAGTGACGCTCAAAGAGATGCAGCAGGAGATGCAGAACAAGATGAAGCAGCAAGATATGCAGTGGAAGGGGATGTCGCAGGAGATGCTTCAATAGAAGGTGCAACATGAGATACAGCAGGAGATGCAGCAGTAGACGAAACAAAAGGTGATGCAGAAACAGGAGATGCAGCAGCAGGACATGGCTCAAGAGATGAAGCAGCAGGAGAATCATTAGGAGATGCAGTAGCAGGATATGAAACAGCAGGAGATATAGCAGTAGGAGATGCAGCATGAGATGCAGCAGGATGAGATGAAGCAGCAGGGCATGTATCAGGAGATGCAGAAGAAGCAGATACAGCAGGAGATGCTGTAGCAGGAGATGTAGAAGGAGATGCAGCAGAAGGAGATGCAGCAGCAGGAGATGCAGCAAAATATGCAGCAGGAGATGCAGCAGGAGGAGATGCAACAGGAGATTAAGTAGGAGGAGGTACAGGAATACCAGATGCAGCAGTATATGCAGCAGAAGTAGATGACTAAGAGGTGCAGCGGCAATTGATGCAGCAGGAGATTCTGGAGCCGGAGATTGAGAAGAAGTAGATGCAGAAGAAGGAGATGCAGCAGGACATGCACCAGGAGGAGATGCAGCAAAACATACATCAGCAGGAGACACAAGAGCTGGATATGAGGCAGGTGATGCAACAGCAGCAGAAGCCGCAGCAGATGTAGCACCATATGCAGCAGAAGATGCAGAACCATATGCAGCAGGAGATACAGCAGGAGATGAAGCAGAAGATGCAGCTGGAGATGTAGCATCACCAGAAGCAGAAGCAGATGCAGCCGCAAATAATGCAGGATGAGATGCAGCAGGAATTGCATCAGCAGGAGATGCTGCTTGAAAATCAGTAGGATATGCAACAGCAAGAGATTTGGCAACAGCAGATGCAGCAGGATATGCAGCAGCAGATGCAGCTGCATGAGGTGTATCAGCAGGAGATGTAGCAGGAGATGCATATTCAGCAGGTGATGCACCAGGATATGCAACAGTAGATTCAAGAGAAGGACATGCAGCAGGAAATCACCTGGATATGCAGCAGCAGGAGATGCAGGAAAAGAAGATGCAGGCACACCAGAGGCAGCAGCAGATTCAGCAGGAGTTGCAGCAGCAGGAGATGCAGAGGCAGGAGATTCAGCAGCAGGAGATGCAGCAGGAGATACAGAAGAAGATTCAGCAGCAGCGGATGTAGTAGGAGATGCAGCAGGAGATACATCAGCAGGAATTGTAGCAGGAGATGCTGGAGGAGATTCTGCAGAAGAAGATTCAGCAGCAGATGAAGCAGGAGATGAAATAGCAACATAGGCATCAGCAGTTACATTCAGCATTCAGTCAGGAAGTGCAGCAGGAGATTCAGCAGGAGATGTAGCAGCAGGAGATGCAGCCGCAGATGCCTTCAACAGGATATGCAGCTGAAATGCAGAAGCACTAGATGGATCCGTAGAAGATTGAGCAGCAGATGCAGCAGGAAATGGAGATGCTTCTGCAGATGCATCCGCAGATGCATCTGCAGAGGATGCAGCAACAGGTGAAGCAGCAGGCTAAACAGCAGCAGCAGATGAAGCAGCAGATGCAGCAGCAGGAAATGCAGGAGGACATCAAGTAGAAGGAGATGCAGAAGCAGCAAATGTAGCAAGAGATGCAGCAGTACATGAAGCAGCAGGAAATGGAGCAGCAGATTAAGCATCACCAGGAAATGCAGCAGAATATGCAGCAGGAGGTGATGCAGCTGTAGCTGCAGAGGCAGCAGATGGAGCAGCAATAGATGCAGTAGCAGATGCATCATGAGATGCAGATTCAGTAGGAGATGTAGCAGCAGCAGATGCTGCAGCAGATGATGCAGCAGGAGATGCAACAGAAGGAAATGTAGCAAGATATGCTGCAGGAGGAGGTGTAGTAGGATATGAAGCAGGAGATGCAGCAGTAGATGAAGCAGCAGCATTTGCAACAGCAGATGCACCAGATGGAGCAGAAAGAGATGCAGCAGGGGATGGAGCAGCAGATGCAACAGGAAATGGTGCATCAGGAGATGCATCCGCAGAGGCATGAGCAGAGGATGCATCAGGAGATGTAGCAGCAGGAGATACAGGAGCAGGTGATGCCGCAGAAGATGCAGCATCAGTAGATGCAGGAGGACATCAAGTAACAGGGGCTGCTCCTGCTTCCTCATTTTTTTCTATATCTCCTGCTGCATATCCTGATTCTGTATCTTCTGATTCATCTCATGCTGATGCATCTTCTGCTGCATCTCCTGCTTCTGCATCTACTCGGGCTACATTTCCTGCTGAATTTGCTGCTGAATCTGCTGCTGCATCCCCTGCTGCTGATTCTCCTGCTTCTGCATATCCTGCTGATTTATGGTCTGTTTCATCTACTGCTGCTGCATATCCTCCTACATCTTCTGCTGCTACACTTCCTTCTGCTGCATCTGCTACTGCATCTCCTGCTTCATCTCCTCCTGCTGTACTCTCCTGCTGAAAATCCTGCTGCATCTCTTACGGCTGCATCTCCTGCAGCTGAATCTGCTGCCGCAGTACTGTGGTTGCATCTCCTGCTGCTGCATCTCCTTCAGAATATCCTGATGATGCAGATGCAGCAGCTGGAGCAGCAGGAGATGCAGAAGGGGACGCAGCAGGAGATGCCCCAGTAAGAGATGGAGCAGGGGATACAGCAGCAGGCCAAGCAGCAGGAGATGCAGCAGCAATATATGCAGCAAAAGGAGGTGAAGCAGGATAGGAAGCATCAGGAGACTAAGCAAGAGCAGATGCATTAGGAGATTCTGCAGCAGGCTATGCAGCAGCAGTAGATGCAGCAGAGAATGGAGCGGAATGAGATTCAGCAGTAGGAGATGGCACAGGAGATGCAGCTTCAGGAGATGCAGCAGCAGATGCAGCAGCAGGAGATGAACGAGGACATCCAGCAGCAGGAGATGGAGCAGCAGGAGATGCACCAGGAGTCGAATCTACAGCAGATGCAGCAAAAGATGCAGGAGATTCGGCAGCTGGTGATGCAGCAGCAGGAGATGCAGCCAGCCAGATATGCAGAAGCAGGAGATGCAGCAGCAGGAGATGTGGTATGAGATGCAGAAGCAGGAGATTCAGCAGCAGATGCAGCAGGAGATGCAGCACCAGCATATGCAGGAGCAGGAGATGAAGTATCAGATGCAGAAACAGGAAAAGCAGCAGTAGGAAATGCAGCAAGAGGGGATGAAGCAGGAGTTGCAGCAGAAGGAGATGCAGCAGTAGAAAATGCATCAGGAAATGCATCAGCAGCTGCAGCCGCAGGAGATACAGCAGCAGCAGCTGCAGCTGGAAATGCAGCAGCAAGAGATGCAGCAGAGTTTGCAGCAGCAGGAGATGCAGAAGCAGGAGATCCAGCAAGAAAGCACCATCATAAGATGAATCCGCAGATGCAACAGAAGGATATGGAGCAGGAGATGCAGCTGCAAGAGATGCATCAGGAGATGCAGAAGGAGATGCAGTAGCAGGAGATGTAGCAGCAGGATATGCAGCAAGAGGCTGAGCAAGAGGAGATGTACCCTGAGATGCAGCAGCAGGAAATGCAGCGGGAGATGTAGAAGGAGACGAAGCAGCAGTAGATGCAGCAGCAAGACAGGCATGAGAAGGAGATAAAGCAAGAGATGCAAAAGCAGGAGATTAAGCTACAGGAGATGCATTAGGAGATGCAGTAGCAGCAGATACATCATCAGGAGATGCAGCTGCAGTAGGTGCAGGAGCAGATTCAGAAGCAGATTCCATATGAGATGCAGCAGCAGGAGATTGATAAGCAAAAAATATAGCAGCAGGAGATGCAGCAGCAGGAAATTCAGGAGGAGATGCAGCAGCAGAAGCAGCAGGTAATGCAACAGCAGTAGATGAAGTAGGGTTAGAAGCAGCTGTAGATGCAGCAGGGTATGCAAGAGTAGGAGATGCAGCAGCAGGAGGTTCAGCAGAGGATGCAGCAGCAATAGATGCAGGTGTAGATCCAGGAGGAGGACATAGAGAAGCTGGAGATGCAGCAGCACATGCAGCAGCAGATGCAGGAGATGAAGCAGTAGGAGAAGCAGCAGGAGGAGATTGAGCAGGAGATGCATCAGGAGGTGCAGCAGCAGGAGATGCAGCATTAGGAGATGTACCAGTGGATGCAGCAGCAGCAGATGCATCAGGGGATTCAGTAGAAGGTGATGCAGCAGCAGATGCAGCAGAAGTAAATTCAGCTGCAGAAGATGCAGCAGTGTATGCAGCAGCAGCAGATGGATCATCAGGTGATGCAGAAGGACATCAAAAAATCAGAAGATAAAGCAACAGGAGATGCAGCAGTAGATTAATCTACAGCAGATGCACCAAAAGATGCAAGAGATGCAGCAGCAGGAGATGCAGCTGGAGATGCAGCAGCAGTAGATTGAGCAAGATATACAGAAGCAGGAGATGCATCAGCGGGATATGTGGCATGAGGGGCAGAAGAAGAAGATCCTGCAGTAGATGCAGTAGCAGATGCAGCACCAGCAGATGCAGCAGCAGGAGATTCAGCAGCAGGAGATGCAGCAGTCAGAGATGCAGCACGTTATGCATCAGGAGAAGATGCATCAGCAGGAGTTCAGCAGCAGGAGGTGCATCAGTAAATGCAGCATCAGGAGCTGCAGCAGGAGATGCAGCAGGAGATGCAGTAGTAGGAGATGAAGCAGTATATGAAGCAGCAGCAGATGCAGCAGAAAATACTGCAGATGCAGCAGTAGGAGATGAATCAGGAGATGCAGCAGGAGATGATGCAAATGGAGCTGTAGCATCAGGAGATGCAGAATGAGAAGCAGATGGAGATGCAGTAGTAGGAGATGAAGCAGTATATGAAGCAGCAGCAGATGCAGCAGAAAATACTGCAGATGCAGCAGTAGGAGATGAATCAGGAGATGCAGCAGGAGATGATGCAGCAGCAGGAGATGCAGCTGCTGCAGATGCAAGAAGATATTCAAGAGCAGATACAGTAGGAGCTGCAGCAGCAGGAGATGATACAGCAGCAGATGCATCAATAGATGCCTATTCATCAGGAGATGCAGCAGGAGGAGATGCTTCAGCAGGTACAGCTTCATGAGATGTAGCACGAGATACAGAAGGAGATGCTGTAGGCGAAGAGACAGGAGGAGATGATGCAGCAGACCCAGTAGCAGGAGATGCAGAAGCAGAAGATGCAGCCGGAGATTCTGCAGCAGGAGATGAAGCAGCAGGAGATGCAGCAGGAGATACAGTCGCAAGAGATGAGCAGCGGATTCAGCAGGAGATTGTGCAGCAAGAGATGAAGCCTCAGGATCTGCAGAGAAGAAGATGCAGCAGCAGGCGATGCAGCAGGAGATGCAACAGCAGACGCATCAGCAGGAGATGCAGCAGCAGAAGATAGAGCAGCAGCAGCAGATGCACAAGAAAATGGAGCAGGAGATGTGGCAGGATAAGATGCAGTACCAGCAGATGCAGCAGGAGATGCAGCGTCTGGAGTTGAAGCAATAGAAGATGCTGCAGAAGATGCAGCAGCAGATGCATCAGGAGAAGCAGGAGCAGGAAATGCAGCAGCAGGAGATGCAGCAGCAGAGATGCAGGAGTAGGAGAGGCAGAAGCAGGCGATGTGGCAGCAAGACATGCAAAAGGATATGCAGAAGCAGGAGATGCGGCAGCAGTAAAGGCATCATGTGATTCAGCAGGAGATGCAGAAGAAGGTAGAGAAGCAGGAGATGAAGCAGCAGATGCAGCCGCAGGAGATGCAGGAAATGCATCAGCTGATGCAGGAGGAGATTTAGCAGGAGGAGAGGCAGCAGCAGGAGATGCAGCATGAGATTTAGCAGCAGGAGATGCAGCAGTAGCTTCTACTGCATCTCCTCTGCTGCCTCTCCTACTGCATCTCCTCCTGTTTCATCTTTTGTTGCATCTCCTGCTGCTGTGTATCATGGTACATATCCTCTTGCTACATCTCCAGCTGCGTCTCCTGCTGCATCTTCTGCTATTGCATGTCCTGCTGCATTTCTTGCTGATGCATATCCTCCTGCTGTATTTCCTGATGCATCTCTTTCTGCTTTATCTTTTTCTGCATATCCTGCTGCATCTCCTCCTGCTGGATCTCCCGCTTAATCTCCTCCTACTACATCTTCAGCATATGCTGCTGCATCATTTGCTGCTTCACTTATTGCTGCATCTCCTGCTATTGCATCTGCTGCTGCAACTCCTACTACTTCATCTGCTGCTGAATCTACATCTCCTCTTTCGTCTGCTGCCTGCATCTCCTGCTGATGCATCTCCTGCTGATGCATCTCCTGCTACAAATCCTTCTACAGCATCTACTCTTGCATCTCCTTCTTCTGCATCTCTTGAGGTGTATTCTGCTGCATTTCCTTCTGCATCCTCTGCTGCATCTTTTGTGGCTTCATCTCCTGCTGCTGTATCTCCTTCTGAAAATCGCCTTCTGCTCTATCTCCTGCTGCTGCATCTCCTTCTGAATGTGATGCTGAATCTACTGCTGAACATGCATCCCCTGCTGCTGCATTACCTGCTGCATCTCCTCCTACAGCATAGATTGCTGCATTTCCTTCTACTGCATTTCCTGCTGCATCTCCTTCTGCGGCATCTCCTGCAGTGTCATCTGCAGCAGCATCTTCTGCTGCTGCATCTCCTACTGAATCTGCATCTGATGATGCATCTCCTGCTGCATCTATTGCTGCTGCATCTGCTGCCTCTGCATCTGCATCTCCTGCTACTGCATCTCCTCTTGCTGCATCTTCTGCTGCATTTCCGGCTACTGCATCTCCTTAATCTGCTGCTGCATCTGCTGCTGATTCATGTACTGCTGCATCTCCCGCTACAATTCCTGCTGCTACATCTCCTGCCACTTGATGTCCTCCAGCATCTCCTGCTGCTGCATCCTCTGATCATGCATCTGCAGATGCATCTGCAGAAGTATCTCCATTTCCTGCTGCATCTGCTGCTCAATCTTCTACGGACCCATCTAGTGCTTCTGCATTTCCCCCTGAAGGCATCTGCGGCTGCATCTCCTGCTGCTACATCACCTGCTGAATCTCCTGTTGCCCTTCCTGCTGTAACCTCTGATGTATATGTTGCTACTTCATCTCCTGATGCATCTCCTACTGTATCTCCTGCTGAATCTTCTTCTGCAGAATCTCCACCTGCAACTCCTGCTGATGTATCTCCTGCTGTATCTCCTACTACATCTTCTGCTACTGAATCACCTTCTATATCTCCTGCTGCATCTTCTGCTGAATCTTCCGCTGAATGTATTGCTGCATCTGATGCTGCATGTGCTGCTGCATCTCTTGGTGCTGAATCTTCTGGTGTTGTATCTACTGATGCATCTCCTGCGGCATCACCTACTCCTGTATCTCCTGCTGCTACATCTCCTGATGCATCCTAGGCTCATGCATCTGAGGATGCATGTCCTGATGCACCATTTCCCGTTACATCTGCTGCTCCATCCCCTGCTGCACCTCTTTCTGCTCCATCTGGTGCATCTGCTGTTGCATATGCTGCTGCTTCATCTACTGCTGCATCTCCTGCTAAATCTCCTGCTGCTGCATCCTCTTCTGAAGTTTCTGCTGAATCTACTGCTGAATATGCATCCCCTGCTGTATCTCCTGCTGCATATCCTGATACTGTATCTTCTGATTCATCGCATGCTGATGCATCTTCTGCTGCATCTCCTGCTTCTGCATCTTTTCGGGCTACATTTCCTGCTGAATTTGCTGCTGAATCTGCTGCTGAATATGCATCCCCTGCTGCATCTCGTGCTGCTGCATCTTCTGCTTCATATCCTACTGCATCTCTTCCTGCAGCATATCTTGATGCATTTCCTTCTACTGCATCTCCTGCTGCATCATCTGCCGCAGCATCTTCTGCTGCTACATCTTCTGCTGCTACATCTCCTGCTGAATCAGCATCTCATTATGCATCTGCTGCTGCATCTATTCCTGCTGCATCTGCGGCCTCTGCAGCTACAGCTGCATCACCAGCTGCTGCATCACCTGCTGCATTACCTCCTGCTGCATATTCTGCTGCTCCATTTCCCGCTGCTTCATGTACTGCTGCATCTCCTGCTACATTTGCTTCTGCTGCATCTCCTTCTACTTGATAACTTCCTGCATCTCCTGCTGCTGTACAGCCTGCTGTTTCATCTCCTGCTGCATCCTATGTGGATGCATCTGAGGATGCATCTGCAGAAGCATCTCCATTTCCTGCTGCATCTCCTGCTCAATATTCTATGGATGCATCTAGTGTTTCTGCATTTCAGCTGCATATCAATTTAAAGGCATCTGAGGCTGCATCTCCTGGTGCTACATCTCCTGCTGAACCTCCTGCTGCACTTCCTGCTGTAACTGCTGAAGCATATGTTGCTATTTCATCTCCTACTGCATCTTCTTCTATCTTCTTCTGCAGAATCTCCTCCAGCATCTCCTGCTACAATTCCTGCTGATGTATCTCCTGCTGCATCTCCTACTACATTCCCTGCTGCTGAATCTCCTTCTATATCTCCTGCTGCATCTCCTGCTGCATCGTCTGCTAGTGCATGTTCTGCTGCATTTCCTGCTGATGCATATCCTGCTGCTGTATTTCCTGCTGCATCTCTTCCTGCTGTATCTCCTGCTTAATCTCCTACTACTACATCTTCAGCATATGCTGCTGCATCATGTGCTGCTTCACCTATTGCTGCATCTTCTGCTATTACATCTGCTGCTGCAACTCCTGCTACTTCATCTGCTGCTGCATCTCCTGTTACTTCATCTGCTGCTGAATCTGCATCTCCTCTTTCGTCTGCTGCCTGCATCTCCTGCTGATGCATCTCCTCTTGCTGCATCTTCTGCTGCATTTCCGGCTACTGCATCTCCTTAATCTGCTGCTGCATCTGCTGCTGATTCATGTACTGCTGCATCTCCCGCTACAATTCCTGCTGCTACATCTCCTGCCACTTGATGTCCTCCAGCATTTCCTGCTGCTGCATCCTCTGATCATGCATCTGCAGATGCATCTGCAGAAGTATCTCCATTTCCTGCTGCATCTGCTGCTCATTCTTCTACTGATGCATCTAGTGCTTCTGCATTTCCCTTTGAAGGCATCTGCGGCTGCATCTCCTGCTGCTATATCACCTGCTGAATCTCCTGTTGCACTTCCTGCTGTAACCTCTGATGCATATGTTGCTACTTCATCTCCTGATGCATCTCCTACTGTATCTCCTGCTGAATCTTCTTCTGCAGAATCTCCTCCTGCAGAATCTCCTCCTGCAACTCCTGCTGATGTATCTCCTGCTGCATCTCCTGCTACATCTCCTGCTACTTAATCTCCTTCTATACCTCCTGCTGCACCTTCTGTTGAATCTTCCGCTGAATCTCCTGCTGCAGACTCTCCTACGGTGTTTCCTGCTGCAGAATCTCCTGCTACATTTCCTGCTGATGCATCTCCTGCTGCTGAATCTCCTGCCTCTTCATCTCCTGCTGCTGCTTCTCCTGCATCTACTGCTGCTGCATCTTCTTCTACTGCGTCTCCTGCTACTGCATCTCTTCTGCATCTCCCGATGTTACATCTCCTTCTGCATTTCCTGCTTCTGCATCTCCTGCTACTTCATCTCCTGCTGCTTCTACTGCTATGCATTTAATGCTGCTGCATCTGCTGTGGCATATCCTGCTGCATCTCCTGCAGCATCTCCTGCTGCTGCAGTGCCTGCTGCGTCTCATCCTGCATCACCTGCTGCTGCATCTTCTGCTGCTTCTGGTGTTGCTACATCTCCTGCTGCACCTGCTGCTGCATCTCCTGCTGCATCTCCTGCTGCATCTCCTGCTGCTGCATCTCCTTCTGTATCTTCTGCAGTTTCATATCCTGCTGCATCTACTCTGCTACATCTCCTGAATCTGCTGTTGTATCTGCTGCTACTTCATGTACTGCTGCATCTCCTGCTACATCTCCAACTGCTGCATCTCCTGCTGCACTTGTATCTACATTTCTACTTCATCTCCTGCTGCATCTCCTGCTGCTGCATTTCCTGAATCTGCTCTTGTATCTGCTGCTATTTTATGTACTGCTGCATCTCCTGCTGCCGTATCTCCTGCTACATGCTCTGATGATGCATCTGCGGATGCATCTACTGATGCTGAATATCCTGCTACATCTGCTGCTGAATCTCCTGCTACTGAATCACCTGCTGCTGCATCTCCTACTGCATATGCTGCTGAATGCATTTGCGGCTGCACCTGCTGCTGCTGCATTTCCTGCTGCTGCATCTCCTGCTGCATTTCCTGCTGCAACGGCTGCTGCATCTACCGCTACTACATCTACTGCTGCATCTCCTACATCTCCTGCTGCCTCATACTTTTCTCTATGTCCTGCTGCATCTACTGCTGCTGCCTCTGCTGGTGCATCTGCTGCTGATCTATCTTTTGCTCCATCTCTTCCTGCTGCATCCCCTGCTGCTGCATCTGCAGCATATGATGCTTCATCTAGTGCTGCTTCACCTACTGCTGCAAGCCCTGCAAAATTTCCTGCTGCTGCATCTCCTGCTGCATCTCCTGCTGCATTTCCGGCTGGTGCATCTCCTGCCTCATATCCTGCTGCTGTGTCTCCTGCTGATGTATGTTTTGCTGCATCTCCTGCTGATGCATCTACTCCTGCATCTCCTGCTTCTGCATCTACTTCTTCTGCATCTACTTCTTCGGCATCTCTGGCTCCAGCATCTCCTGCTTCATCAATTGCTACTGCATCTCTTATGCATCTCCTTCTGCTGCATCTGCTGCTGCATCTGCTGCTGCTGTAACTCCTCCTGCTTCTTCTCCTGTTCCACCTCCTCCTGCTGCATCTCCTGCTTAATCTCTTCCTGCTGCTGCATCATCTCCTTTTGCATCTCCTGCTATGGCATCTCCTGCTGTATCTGCTGCTTCTGCATCTCCTGATGTATCCCCTGCTGCTTCATCTCATCCTGCTGCACCTCATGCTGCATGTCCTGCTGCTATATCTCCTGCTGCTTCACATCCTGCTACTGCATCTCCTAATTAATCTCCAGAAGCTTCATTTCCTGCTGCTGCTTCATCTCTTGATCCATGTCTTGCTGCTGCATCTCCTGTTTCTGCATCTCCTTCTGCTTCGTCAGCTGCTGCATCTTTATCTGCTGTATCTCATGTTGCACCTTCTATTGAAGCATCTCCTGCGTCATCTCCTTCTGCTGCATATCCTGCTGCTGCATCTCGTTCTACATCTCCTGCTGCATCTGCTTGAGCGTCACCTACTGCATCTCCTTCTGCATCACCTGCAGATGCATCTCCTGCTGCTGCATATTCATCTGCATTTCCTGCTGCAGCTCTTAAAGAATCTCCTACTGCTGCATCTGCTGAATTTGCTGCTGCATCTCCTGATAGATCTCCTGCTGCTGCATCTCCTGCTGCTGCATCTGATGCTGCATCTGATGCTACTTTCTCTCTTGCTGCATTTACTGCGGCTGAATCTCCTGCTATATTTCCTTCTGATGCATCTTGTTCACTTCATCTACTACTCTGCACCTCCCCTTTCTGCATCTCTGGCTGAATCGCCTGTAGCATCTCCTGCTTCTTCATCTCCTGCTGCTGCATCTCCTAGTGCATATGATGCTGCTGCATCTCCTGTTATTACTGCTGCTGCTGCATTCCCTGCTGCATCTCCTGATGCTGCAGCTCCTTCTGCATCTCCTTCTGTGTCTCCTGCTACTACATCCCCTGCTGCTGCATTTCCTGCTGAATCTATGATGCTGCAACTCCTTCTGCATCTTCTGCTGATGCATCTCCTGCGGAATCTGCTGCTGCTGCATCTCCTGTTGCATCTGCTTCTAATGCATCTGCGGCTACATCTCTGCTGCTGCATCTCTTGCTGCATTTCCTGCTTCATCTGCTGATGCATCTGCTGCTGCTGCTATATGTCCTGCTACATCTCGACATGCTGCACATCCTGCTGCATCTGCTGAAGATACTCTTCCTATTGCTTCTCCTGCTGAATCTGCATTTCCTGCTGCATCTGCTTCTGCATCTCCTGCTGCCGCATCTCCTGCCAAATTAGCTGATGCTGCATCTGTGGCTTCTACATGTACGTTATAACGATCTACTTTTGCTGCCTCATCTCCTGATGCATCTGCTGATGCACGTCCTGCTGCTGCATCTCCTGCTTCATCTTCAGCTGATGCATCTGTGACTTCATCAGCTGATATGTCATCTCCTGCTGCATGTGCTGCAGTATTTCCTGCTGCAGCATCTCCTGCTTCTGTGTCTGCTGTTGCATTTCGTGCTACATCTAATGCTGGTCTGCTGCTGCTTCTTCTCCTGCGAAATCTCCTGCTTCATATCCTGCTGCTGCACCTCTTAATGCATCTTATGATAATGCTTCATCTCCTGCTACTGCATCTCTTGCTGCACCTACTGCTGCTGCATTTCCTGCTGAATCTTCTGCTGCTGCATTAGTTGCTGCTGAATCTCCTGATGAATCTCCTGTGGCATCTCATACGTCTACATATCATGCTGAATCTCCTGCTGCTGAATCTCCTGCTGCATCTGCTGCTGCTGCATCTCCTACTCTGGCATCACCTTCTGCATGTGCTGCTGCAGCATCTCCTTCTGCTGCATCTCCTGTTGCTGCATCTGCTGCTGCATATCCTGATGCTGCAGCTGCTGCTTCATTTCCAGCTGCTTCATCTACTGCTGCATCTCCGTTTGAATCTTTTGGTGCTTTATTTCCTGCGGATGCATATTCTGCTTCAACTACCTGCTGCTGCATTACCTTCTGCAATTATTCCTGTTGTATTTCTGGCTGCTGCATCTCTTGCTGCTGCATCTGCTGATACTGCATCTCCTGCTGCATCTCTTTGTGCTGCATCTTCTGGTGTTGCATCTCCTGCTGCATCTCCTGCGGCATCACCTGCTTCTGTATCTCCTGCTGCTACATCTCCTGATGCATCCTCTGCTCATGCATCTGCGGATGCATCTCCTGATGCATCATTTCCCGTTGCATCTGCTGCTCCATCCCCTGCTGCATCTCTTTCTGCTCTATCTGGTGCATCTGCTGTTGCATATGCTTCTGCTTCATCTACCGCTGCATCTCCTGCTAAATCTACTGCTGCTGCATCTCCTTCTGAAGTTCCTTCTGAACCTACTGCTGAATAATCATCCCCTGCTGCATCTCTTGCTGCTGCATCTGCTGCTTCATATCCTAATGCATCTCCTCCTGCATCATATCTTGATGCATTTCCTTCTGCTGCATCTCCTGCTGCATCATCTGCTGCAGCATATTCTGCTGCTACATCTCCTACTGAATCAGCATCTCCTGATGCATCTGCTGCTGCATCTATTGCTGCTGCATCTGCTGCCTCTGCAGCTGCTGCTGCATCACGTGCTGATGCATCACCTGCTGCATTACCTCCTGCTGCATATTCTGCTGCATTTCCTGCTGCTACATCTCCTTCTACTTGATGTCCTCCTGTAACTGCTGCATCTGCTGCTTCATTTCCTGCTGCTCTATAGCCTGCTGCTCCATCTCTTGCTGCATCCTCTGCGGATGCATCTGCAGAAGCATCTCCATTTCCTGCTGCATCTGCTGCTCAATCTTCTACGGATGCATCTAGTGCTTCTGCATTTCAGCTGCATATCCTGTTGAAGGCATCTGCGGCTACATCTCCTGCTGCTACATCTCCTGCTGAATCTCCTGCTGCACTTCCTGCTGTAACTGCTGATGCATATGTTGCTATTTCATCTTCTACTGCATCTCCTGCTGAATCTTCTTCTGCAGAATCTCCTCCAGCATCTCCTGCTACAATTCCTGCTGATGTATCTCCTGCTGCATCTCCTACTACATCCCCTGCTGCTGAATCTCCTTCTATATCTCCTGCTGCATTTTCTACTGAATCTCCTGCTGCCTTTTCTTCTGAATCTCCTGCTGCAGAATCTCCTACGTAATTTCCTGCTGCACAATCTGCTGATGCATTTCCTACTTACACATCTCCTGCTGAATCTCCTGATGCTGCATCTCCTCCTGCTGCATCTCCTGCCTCTGCATCTCCTGCTGCTGCAACTCTTACTGAATCTGCTGCTGCCTCTGGTGCAGCTGCATCTTCTTTTCCTGCATCTCCTGCTGCTGCATCTCTGGCTGATTTCCTGCTGCATTTCCTGCTCTTGAATCTCCTGCTGCATAACCTGATGCATCACCTGCTGAATATGCATCTCCTGCTACATCTCTTGCTGATACACCTCATGCAGCTGCATCTGCTGCTGCATATCCAGCTGCATCTGCTGTTGCCAAATCGCTTGCTGTTGCATATCCTACTGAATTTCCAGCAGCATCTACTGCTGATGCAATTCCTGCTGCATCTCATCCTGCATCCTTTGCTGCTGCATCTGCTTCTGCTTCTGGTGATGCTACATCTCCAGCTGCATCTGCTGCTTAATCTGCTGCTGTATCTCCTGCTGCATATGGTTCTGGATCTTCTGCTGCCTATGGTGCTGCATCTGCTGCTCCTTCTGCTGCTGGTGCATCTCCTGCCTTATATCCTGCTGCTGTGTCTCCTGCCATTGTATGGTTTGCTGCATCTCCGTCTGATGCATGTCCTGCTGCATCTCCTCCTTCTGCATCTACTTCTGCATCTCCGGCTACAGCATCTACTGCTGCTGCTGCATCTCCTGTTACTTCTGCTGCTGCTGCATTCCATTCTGCATCTCCTGATGCTGCAGCTCCTTCTGCATCTCCTTCTGTGTCTCCTGCTACTCCATCTATCTGCAGCTGCATTTCCTGCTGCATCTTCTGCTGCTGCATCTCCTGCTGATGGGTCTGATGCTGCATCGCTTGCATCTCCTTCTGCATCTCCTGCTGCTGCATTCTCTGCACTGACTCCTCCTACTGCATCTCCTCCTGCTGCATATCCTGCTTCTGTATATACTGCTGCCTTTCCAGCTGCTGCATCTCCTGCTGCTGAATCTCTTTCTGCATCTCCTTCGTCTGAATTTCCTGCTGCTCTATTACCTTCTGCAACCCATGCTGATGCATCTCCTGCTAAATCTGCATCTCCTGCTGCATCTGCTTCGGCATCTCCTGCTGATGCATCTCCTGCTCTTGCATATCCTGCTGAATCTCCTCCTGAATCTCCTGCGGCATCTTATGCTGCTATATATCCTGCTACATCTCCTGACGTATCTCCTTCTGAATATGCATCTCCTGCTGCTTCATCTCCTGCTGCTGCATCTCCTGCTGCTGAATCTCCTGCTGCTGCGTCTGCTGCATCATCTCCTCTTTCTCCATATCCTGCTGTATCTCCTGTTGCTGCATCATATCATGCTGCTGCATCTGTTGAAGAATCTCTTCCTACTGCATCTTCTGCTGAATCTTCATTTCCTGCTGCATCTGCATCTGCATCTTCTGCTGCTGCATCAGTTGCTGCTGAATCTCCTGATGAATCTCCTGTGGCATCTCATGCTTCTACATATCATGCTGAATCTCCTACTGCATATCCTTTTTCTTTCTGCTGCATCTCCTGCTGCATCATCTGCTGCAGCATCTTCTGCTGCTACATCTCCTACTGAATCTGCATCTCCTGATGCATCTGCTGATGCATCTATTGCTGATGCATCTGCTGCCTCTGCAGCTGCAGCTGCATCACCTTCTGCTGCATCACCTGCTGTATTACCTCCTGCTGCTTCATGTACTGCTGCATTTCCTGCTGCTGCTTAATCTGCTGCTCCATTTCCTGATGCTTCATGGACTGCTGCATCTCCTGCCACATTTGCTGCTGCTGCATCTGCTGCATCATCTCCTGCTGCTTTATAGCCTGCTGCTTCATCTCCTGCTGCATCCTCTGCGCATGCATCTGAGGATGCATCTCCATTTCCTGCTGCATCTACTGCTCAATCTTTTACGGATTCATCTAGTGCTTCTGCATTTCAGCTACATATCCTGTTGAAGGCATCTGTGGATACATCTCCTGGTGCTGCATCTCCTGCTGAATCTCCTGCTGCACTTCCTGCTGTAACTGCTGATGCATATGTTGCTATTTCATTTCCTGCTGCATCTCCTGCTGAATCTTCTTCTCCAAAATCTCCTGCTCCATCTCCTGCTACATTTTCTACTGAATCAACTGCTGCCTTTTCTACTGAACCTCCTGCTGCACAATCTGCTGATGCATTTCCTGCTGATGCATCTCCTGCTTAATCTCCAGATGCTGCATCTCTTGCTCCTGAATCTCCTGCCTCTGCATCTCCTGCTGCTGCAACTCCTGATGAATCTGCTGCGCCTCTGGTGCTGCTTTCTCTCCTGCTGCATGTACTGCTGATGAATCTTCTGCTATATTTCCTTCTGCTGCATCTTCTTCTAGTCATCTACTACTCTGCAATTCCTGCTACTGCATCTCCTCATTCTGCATCTCTGCCTGAATCGCCTGTAGCATCTCCTGCTTCTTCATCTCTTGCTGCTAAATCTCCTAGTGCATATGATGCTGCTGCATCCTCTGTTATTTCTGCTGCTGCTGCATTTCCTGCTGCAGCTCCTGATTTTGCATCTCCTGCTGCATCTCCTGATACTACATGCCCTTATGCTGCATTTCCTGCTGCATCTTCTGCTGCTGCATCTCCTGCTGATGGGTCTGAGGCAGCATCTCTTGCTCTTGCATCTCCTGCTGCACCTCCTGCTGCTGCATTACATGCTCTGTCTCCTCCTACTGCATCTCCTCCTGCTGCATATCCTGCTTCTGTATATACTGCTGCCTTTCCTGCTGCTGCATCTCCTGCTGCTGCATCTGCTGCAGCATCTCCTGCTGATGCATCTCCTGCAAAGCACGACTAACACAAAGTTTTAGAATAGGTTACAGAACAGTTAATTTACTTCGCCGAATAACGCGCTTTAGGAATAGTGTACATCGGCTGCAGGGAAGATGCTAGTATGAAATGTTGCTGCTTCTGAATGTCTTCTCTTATAGCACTTTCACTGCAAAGTACGACTTCTAGAAGTTTCATTCTAGTCTTCTGAAATATATCATCAGCTAGTAAAGTGTCACTTCAAAATTTCAGAGCGTTTAACACAAGTACTGCAGGGAAGCTTCTACCATCAAATGCTGGTTCTCGTTAGAGTCTTCTCTTACAGCGCTTTCACTGCAAGCTGTGAAGCACGACTAATACATTTTAGTTTAGGGTAATGAATTGTGACTTATCTGTGCCTGTTAACGCACTTATGGAAAAGTAAGTAATTCAGGCAGTGCAGATGCTGGCATGAAACTACACCGCTTATTAATATTTTCTCTTATAGCGCTGTTACTGCAAAAGACCACTTGTAGAACTTTCACTCTAGGCTTATGAACTGTAAGATCAGAATGGCTATTAAAGCCTCATTTCAAAAGTTGAGATCGTGCAGCACAAGTACCGCAGGGAAGCTGCTACCATCAAATTTTGGCTCTCGTTAGGATCCTTTCATGAAGCGCTTTCACTGCCAGCCGCAAAGCACGAAAAACGCAACATTTTCGCGTAGGCTAGTTATTAGCGACTTAATAACGCCTAATAACACTTTTTAGGAAAAGAGAATATCTCCAGCAGGGAAGATGTTAGCCTGGAATGCTTCTGCTTGTGGATGTATTCTCTTAGAGCTCTTTCATTGCAGAGCACGGCTTGTAGAACTTTCAGTCTAGTCTTGTGTACTCTAAGACCAGAATGGCTACGAAGGCGTTACTTCAAAATTTCAGAGCGTTCGGCACAAGTAACACAGGAATGTTGTTATCATCAAAAGCTGGCTTTCGTTAGTGTCTTCTATGGAAGTGGTTTCTCTGCAAGATGCAGAGAACGACTAACGCAACGTTCTTGTGTTGGCAAATGAGTAGAGACTTAATAGCGCCTAATAAAGCGCTTTTGGAAAAGTGAATATCTCCAGCAGGGAAGATGTTAGCATGGAATGCTGCTGCTTCTGAATGTCTTCTCTTAGAGTGCAATCACTGCAAACCAAGATTTATCGAACTTTCCGTCTAGGCTAGTGAACTGTAACATCAGCATGGCTAGTAAGGCTTCACTTGAAGGCTTTGAAAGCGTTCAACAGAAATACCTCTGGGAAGTTGCTAGCATCAAATGGTGTCTCTCGTTAGAATCTTCTCTGGAAGTGCTTTCACTGAGAGTTGCAAAACACGATTAACAATGCGTTTAAGTGTAGGTTAAAGAGTAGTGAAATAATAGTGCCTAATAACGAGCTTTAGGAAAAGTGAATATCTCCAACAGCAAAGATGTTAGCACGGAATGCTGCTGCTTCTGAATGTCTTCTCTTAGAGCGCTTTCACTGCAAAGCAAAACTTGTAGAAGTTTCAGTCTAAGCTTGTGAACTGTAACATCAGAATGGCTGTGAAGGCGTCACTTCCAAATTTCAGAGTGTTCAGCACAAGTACCGCAGGTAAGATGCTACCATGAAATGCTGGCTCTCGTTAGAGTCTTCTGTAGATGTGCTTTCACTGCAAGGTGCAAAGCACGACTAACAGGATGTTTTAGTGTAAGAGAATAAATAGCATCTTAATATTCACAAATTACGGCACTTTAATAGAAGTGAGCAACTGCCGGAGGGAAGATGCTAGCATGGAACGCTGCCTCTTCTGAATGTCTTCTCTTAGAGTGCTTTTTCTGTAAAGCAAGACGTGTAGATGTTTCAGTCTAGTCTTGTATACTGTAACTTCAGAATTGCTATTAAGGCGTCACTTCAATATTTTCAAATCGTTCAGACCAAGAACGGCAGGAAAGCTGCTACCATCAAATTCTGGCTCTCATTTGAGTCTTCTCTTGAAGCGCTTTGACTGCAAGCTGCAAAGCACGACTAGTTGACCGTTTTGGTATAGGGTTCTGAATGGTGATTTAACTGCGCCTTTTAAGACGCTTTAGGAAAAGTGAGTAAATTCCGCAGGAAAGAAGCTGGCAAGGAATGCTGCTGCTTCTGAATGTGTTCTCTTAGCTCTTTCACTACAAAGGAAGAATTGTAGAACTATCAGTATAAGCTTGCGTACCGTAACATATAAACGGCAAATAAAGCGTCACTTCCAAAATTCAGATCGTTCAGCACAAGAACCGCAGGGAAGCTGCTACGATCAAATGCTGGCTCTCGTTAGAGTCTTCTGTGGAAGCTCTTTCATTGCAACGTGGAAAGCACGGCTAACAGTACGATTTAGTGTAGGGTACTGAATTGTGACTTAACTGCGCCTATTACGGCGCTTTAGGAAAATGGAAATACGCCCGCAGGGAAGACGCTAGCATGGAAAGCTGCTTCTTCTGAAGGTCTTCTCTTAGAGCGCTTTTTCTGTAAAGCAAGACTTGTAGAGCTTTCAGTGTAGACTTGCGTACTGTCACATCAGAATTGCTATTCAAGCGTCACTTCAAAATTTCGGAGCATTTAACACACGCACCTGAGGGAAACATGCTACGATTAAATGCTGGCTCTCGTAAGAGACTTTTGTGGCGAGATTTCACTGCAAGCAGCAAAGCACGACTTAAGGACCGTTTTAGTATAGGGTACTGAATAGTTACTTAACTGTGTCTATTAACCCGCTTTAGGAAAATTAAATTACGCCCGCAGGGTAGTTGCTAGCATGGAATGCTGCTACTTCAGAATGTCCTCCCTCATAGCGCTTTTATTACAAAGCAAGACTTGTAGAAATTTCAGTCTGGGCTTGTATACTGTAACTTCAGAATTGCTATTAAGGCGTCACTTCAATATTTTCAGATCGTTCAGAACGAGTAACGTAGAGAAGTTGCTACCATCAAATGCTGGCTTTAGTCTGAGTCTTCCCTAAAAGCACTTTCACTGCAAGCGGCTAAGCAAGACTTATGGACCGTTTTAGTATAGGGTACTGAATTGTGACTTATCTTCACCTATGAAGGCTCTTTAGGAAAAGTAATTCCCACATGGAAGATACTAGAATGGAATGCTGATGCTTCTGAATGTGCTCGCTTATAGTGCTTTCACTGCAAAAGAAGACTTGTAGAACTTTCAGTCTAGGCTTGTGTACTGCAACATTCGTATGGCTATTAAAGCGTCACTTCCAAATTTCAGAGCGTTCAGAACAAGTAACGCAAGGAAGCTGTTACGATCAAATACTGGCGCTCCTTAGAGTCTTCTGTGGAAACGATTTCAATAGAAGCAGCAATGATTTATGGACCGTTTTAGTATAGGGTACTGAATTGTGTCTTTATTGCGCCTATTAAGGTGCTCTAGGAAAAGTGAGCAACTCCCGCAAGCAAGATGCTAGCATGGAATGCTGCTGTTGCTGAATCTTTTCTCTTATAGCTCTTTTACTGCAAAGCAATACGTGTAGAACTTTCAGTCTAGTCTTGTGTTCTGTAACATCAGAATGGCTATTAAAGCGTCACTTCAAAATTTCAGAGCCTACAGCATCTCCAGCTGGTGCATCTGCTGCTGCATCTCCTGCTCTTGCATATCCAGTACCATCTCCTGCTGCATTTTCTGCTCCTTCATCTCCTGCTGAATCTGCCTATGCGGCTACATCTGCTGATGCTGAATCTGCTGCTGCATCTGCTGCTGAATCTCCTGCAGCTTTATCATAAGCTGATCCTCCTTCTACTGAATCTCCTTCTGCTGCATCTCCTGCTGCATTTTTGCTGCTGCATCTCCTGCTGAATCTCCTGCTGCTGCACCTCCTGCTGCTTCATCCCCTGCTGCTGCTTCCTCTGCTGCTGCATAACCTGCTGCTTTATCGTCTGTTTCATTTACTTCTGCTGCATATCCTGCTACATCTGCTGCTACACTTCCTTCTGCTGCATCTATTGCTGAATCTCCTACTGCTGCATGTCCTCCTGTTGCATCTCCTGCTGCATCTCCTTCTGCTGTATCTCCTGCTGAAAATCCTGCTGCATCTCCTGCAGCTGAATCTGCTGCCGCAGTACTGTGGTTGCATCTCCTGCTGCTGCATCTCCTGTTGCTGCACCTCCTTCAGAATATCCTGATGATGCAGATGCAGCAGCTGGAGCAGCAGGAGATGCAGAAGGAGATGCAGCAGGAGATGCCCCAGCAGGAGATGGAGCAGGGGATACAGCAGCAGGCCAAGCAGCAGTAGATGCAGCAGCATTATATGCAGCAAAAGGAGGTGAAGCAGGTAAGGAAGCATCAGGAGACTAAGCAAGAGGAGATGCATTAGGAGATTACGCAGCAGGCAATGCAGCAGCAGATGCAGCACAGAATGAAACAGCACGAGATTCAGCAGTAGGAGATGGCACAGGAGATGCAGCTTCAGGAGATGCAGCAGTAGATGCAGCATCAGGAGATGCACGAGGACATCCATCAGCAGGAGATGCAACAGTAGGTGAATCTACAGCAGATGCAGCAAAAGATGCAGGAGATTTGGCAGCAGGTGATGCAGCAGTAGATGCAGCAGAAGCATCTGCAGCTGGAAAGGCAGCAGCAGGAGATGCAGCAGAGTTTGCAGCAGCAGGAGATGCAGAAGCAGGCGATCCAGCAAGAAAGCACCATCATAAGATGAATCCGCAGATGTATCAGAAGGATATGGAGCAGGAGATGCAGCAGCAAGATTTGCAGTCGCAGATGCAGCTGGAGTTGAAGCAGCAGGAGTTGCAACAGCAGTTGAAGCAGTATCAGGAGATGCAGAGAATGAGAAGAAGCAGAAGGAGATGCAGCAGGAGATGTAGCCCCAGTAGATGCAGCAAGAGATATAGCAGCAGCAGATGCAGCAGCAGGATATGCAGTAGGAGATGCAGCAGTATGTGAAGCAGCAGTATGTGAAGCAGCAAATGCTGCAGATGCAGCAGTAAGTGATTCAGCAGGAGATGCAGCGAGCAGAGATGCCTCAGGAATCGCGGAAGATGCAGCAGAAAGAGATGCTTAAGGAGATCGATTAGGAGAAGATTCAGCAGCAGGAGACAGAGCAGGAGATGCAGCAGGAGATGCAATAGGAGTTGCAGTATCAGGAGATGTAGCAGCAGGATATGCAGCAGGAGATGCATCATCAGGAGATGCAGCCGCAGCAGATGCAGCAGCAGGAGATGCATCATCAGGAGATGCAGCCGCAGCAGATGCAGCAGCAGATTCAGAAGCAGATTCCGTAAGAGATACAGCAGCAGGATATTCATAAGCAAAATATAGCACCAGGAGATAGCTGGAAATTGAGGAGGAGACGTAGCAGCAGCAGAAGCAGCAGGTAATGCAGCAGCAGTAGATGAAGTAGGGTATGAAGCAGCTATAGATGCAGCAGGGTATGCAAGAGCAGGAGATTCAGCATCAGGAGATGAAGCAGTGGAGATGCATCATGAGATGAATCCGCTGATGCATCAGAGGTAGTCGCCGACGGAGATTCAGCAGCAGGAGGTTCAGCAGATGATGCAGCAACAATAGATGTAGGAGGAGATCCAGGAGGAGGAGATAGAGCAGCAGGAGATGTAGCAGTAGATGCAGCAGCAGATGCAGGAGATGAAGCAGCAGGTGAAGCAGCAGCAGGAGATTGAGCAGGAGATGCATCAGGAGATGCAAGCATCAGGAGATGAAGTATTAGGAGGTGCAGCAGGGGATTCAGTAGCAGGTGATGCAGCAGGAGGTGCAGCAGGAGGTGCAGCAGGGGATGCAAGAGCAGGAGATTCAGCAGCAGATGCAGCAGAAGTAAATTCAGCAGCAGAAGATGTAGCAGGACATGCAGCAGTAGTAGATAAAAGAGAGGATGCAGAAGTAGGGGATACAGCAGCAGAAGATGCATATTCAGCAGGCGGTGCAGCAGGAGATGCAGCAGCATATTCAGCAGCACATTCATCAGAAGATGCAGAAGCGGGAGATTCAGCAGCAGGAGATGAAGAATCAGCAGATGCCGCAGCAGATAGAGAAGCACATTCAGCAGGAGATGAAGTAGCAGGAGATGCAGCAGTGTATGCAGCAGCAGCAGCTGGAGCATCAGGTGATGCACGAGGACATCAAAAATCAGAAGGTGAAATAACAGGAGATGCAGCAGTAGATTAATCTACAGCAGATGCACCAAAAGTCGCAGGAGGTGCAGCAGCAGGAGATGCAGCTGGAGATGCAGCAGAAGTAAATTGAGCAAGATATACAGAAGCAGGAGATGCATCAGCGGGAGATGTGGCATGAGAGGCAGAAGAAGGAGATCCTGCAGCAGATGCAGTAGCATATAGAGCACCAGCAGATGCAGCAGCAGGAGATGAAACAGCAGATGCAGCAGTCAGGGATTCAGCAGCAGGAGGTGCAGCAGGTGGAGATGCAGCATCAGAAGATGCATCAGGAATTGAGGAGGGGATTCCGTAGGAGGTGCTGCAGCAGCAGATGCAGCAGCAGATGCAGGAGATGCAGCAGTCGGAGATGCAGTAGGAGGAGATGCATCAGCAGGAGATGCATCAGCAGGAGTTGTGGTAGGATTTGATTCGGCAGGAGATGCAGCAGGAGATGCAGCAGCTGGAGATGAAGCAGAAGATGCATCAGCAGAAGATGTAGTAGGAGATGCAGCAGCAGCAGATGCAGCAGAAGCAGATGCAGCAGGAGATAGAGCGTTAGACACTGCAGCAGGAGATGAAGTAGCAGGAGATGCAGCAGGAGATGCTGCAGCAGATGCATCAGGAGGAGATGCATCAGGAGATGACTATTCAGAAGGAGATGCATCAGGAGATGTAACAGGTTATGTAGCAGCAGGAGATAGAGCTTTAGACACTGCAGCAGGAGATGAAGTAGCAGGAGATGCAGCAGGAGATGCTGCAGCAGATGCATCAGGAGGAGATGCATCAGGAGATGACTATTCAGAAGGAGATGCATCAGGAGATGTAACAGGTTATGTAGCAGCATGAGATGTCGCAGGAGATTCAGGAGGAGATTCAGCAGCAGGAGATGCAAGAGCAGGAGATGCCACCGCAAAAGATCCAGCAGCAGATTCAGCAGCAGATTCATCAGGAAATGCAGTAGCAGCATATGCAGCAGTAGATAAAGCAGGAGATGCAACAGCAGGGGATGCAGCAGCAGATTCAGCAGCAAATTCCGCAGGAAATGCAGCAAAATGAGATACAGAAGCAGATGCAGTAAGCGATGCAGTAGATGCAGCAGGAAATTATGCTTCGGCTGATACAGCAGCAGGAGATGAGCAGGAGATTGAGCAGGAGATGCAGTAGGAGGCGAGGCAGGAGATGATGATGCAGCAGAAACAGAAGGAGGAGATGCAGACGCAAAAGATGCAGCAGGAGATGCAGAAGCAGAAACAGAAGCAGGAGATGCATCGATAGTAGATGCAGCAGGGGATTCGGTGGCAGAAGATGCGGCAGGAGATGCAGATTCAGCAGGAGATTCATCAGCAGAAGAATCTGCAGCAGATTCACAGTAGGACGTGCAGGAGCAGGAGATGCAGAAGGAGATGGGCAGAAATAGATGCAGCAGGAGAAGCCGCAGTAGGAGATGCAACAGAAGATGCAGGAGGTGGAGATGCAGCAGCAAATGCAGAAGGATATGCAGCAGGAGAAGCATCAGGAAGAGATGCAGCAAGACATGCAGTAGCAGCAGATACAGCAGCAGGAGATGCAGCAGCAGAAGATGCAGCAAGATATATAGCAGCAGGAATTGCAGCAGGAGATGCAGTAGCAAGAGATGTAGCATTATCATAGGATGCATTAGAGGATGCAGCAGCAGGATGTGCAGCAGCAGGAGGTGCAGGAGGATCTGCATGAACAGGAGAATCAGTATGAGGTATAGCAGGAAATGCAGCAGCAGGATATGTAGCTGGAGATTCAGCAGTAGATGAAGCAG